>OX419726.1:32311997-33723247 GCA_948477245.1 Thumatha senex
TCATCCAACAGACCCAATGTTCAGTGTGCTAAGCATCTTTCGCTATGGCTGGTCCTCAGATAGGTGACCGCATTTAAAAATTAAATATATCTTTTTGGCGGTTGATCCCGTTTGTCAGTAGTTGACAGTCTTATTTACTACAATCCGTGCCTGTTTATTTGAACACGGAAATGGTGCTTACCACCTGTTACGTGGGACAAAAATACATACGTTGAAATGTGAGTGTTGTATACCTCTGCCACTTTCAGGGATAAATGCGTGACCGATAAACTAACATGGCAATATTAATGAGTTATGCTTGTGGTTTCTTTGGGTCTTGCGGTTTCTCGTTATGACCGCTTAACGACTGCGGTCATTTTGAATAATATTACCTACGGAATTTGAAAAGCCATCAGAAACAAAAGACACAAGATATGTGAAGAGTTTGTTTGTTACGTCAGTAGTTTCCAAATTGCAAGTTGGCAAATAAACATACGACTTACCTGTTATAAAGTAGTTATCGTAGTCTTATTCTGTAGACGTTAAAGTCGAGGCAGAAAGCCCATATTCAGGTGCATAAGCCCTAACGAGACAGCAGTATTCCATGTGTGGCCAAACTTGCAACTTATAGAGAAGCAGTGTTTGAACGGTAGTGATGTACTGCCGTTCCCTATAGAGCACTCGTTGCACTTTGAACGTTAACTGCTTAGGGTACTTTGATGACAAGCTATGAACCTACCTAGGATCCATATTATAGGAGTCACTGGATAAACACAGTAGGGGTAGTCTTTTTCCGAGTTAGGGTAGTTTCTTATCTCAAATTAATTACAAAAAACTAAAGGTCGGGCAACCCGCTTACATAATGAGACATTGAGATTTTTAACAACTTATTAAAATTACACTACTATTAAATATTTATTTAAATTTTGAACGATTTAAATTTAATAAATTGAAATATATTTTTTATGTTTGTGATTATCATTGTGTAATCATGAGTGTAAAGCCGAAAATTAATAGACTTAACTTTAAGCTAATAATCAGTTAAAAAAATATTTTCTATCTCATTCTTAATAAATAACAAAACCTATTATAATAAATGGATTCCACTAAAATTGTTCGAAACGTATCGGAAAAATTACAAATATCGTAATCGCAAATGGACGTGAACCAAAAGCGTACAATAAAGCTGCACTCAACGAAATTGTAGCCATTACTGCAGAATAGATCCGTCTACATCGTTCGCTGCTTGGCGTTAATTATGATAACATGATTTTGCTAGTAGCTGTTAGTTTGAGAGCAGCTCTCAAAGAAATATGATCTTTATTTTAAACTTTCTTTGATCATATCTGATCGCTGGAGCCATCCACTAATTGGATGTCGCAGACTTTGCGCACTGACCCGAATGTTCATGAGATCGTCGCATTCCCACCCAGGCCCAGCGGAGACTATAGGCCTTCTAAGTCATTTTAATTTACGGTACCATAAATTCTTCAAGAAATTGTCATAGGCTGCTTCTTGTTTACTTGATAAAATGCTCTATTTCAAGTTATTCGGTATCGACGTGTTAGTTCTATTTCACATAAGAATTTTATCTGAGTGCTCTTTTACATCATTTCCCCAGTGATAGTTGTTTATTTTTATTGGCACAGTATGTGTTTCCATTTAAGTTGAAAGCTGGACATAAACACATCAACACGGTCTAGGGATATTTCATACTCAATTAAATAACTCGAAAAGTACTGGCCGCATTGGGATCTTTTATACACCGATTTGTTTGTAATTTATCTCAGACTAATTCCAAATTCAAATTTTTGAAAATTCTTTTGTTTCGTTGGCATAAAAATGTCTTGATGTGTAGGAGAGGGAATTTTCATTTGTGCGAAATATAGAAAACAATACGAATTATGTTTAGTTACAGTTTTTTTTTCATTTTTAAACGAAAGATAAAGTTAAAATTGAGGTATTGTAGCCATGCAACGCCAACATTTGACGAGGGCGGAGATGTTACGAGCTGTGGGAATGCTGGAAGCTGGGTCTGTTCAGCGTAATGTTGCTGAGGCCATAGGGACCAACCAAAATGTAATTTCAAGATTGTGGACACGCTATCGTGCCACAGGTGAAGTAGCGGAGAGGCACCGGGGGCCAAGTCGCATCACTACCCCCAGACAAGACCGATTTTTGCAAATTACTGCGCGAGCTCAACCAAATGCAACGGCGACTCAATTGGTCCAAAGGCTGCGAGTGGAACACCAAGTGCTTGTGAGTGACCAAACTGTAAGAAGGCGACTGCATGAAAGCAATCTACGCTCTCGTAGACCACTCCGGGTCCCACCTTTACGGAGAGGCAATCGTGGACGACGATTAGAATGGGTTCGGAACCACGTGGACTGGGGCCGTGAGCAATGGTCCAATGTGCTGTTCACGGATGAATCCAGGTTCGGCTTCCATCCAGATTCACGAAGGACGCGTGTTTGGCGAGTTCCTGGACGATGGAGCCGTCTTCAGAACCCTCAGGAAGTTCACCCATACCAAGGAGGAACAATTTTGGTTTGGGCAGGAATTCGTCTTGGAGGACGGACGGATCTCGTTTGGGTGCAGGGCAATATGACGGCAGAACGATACGTCCAACAGGTGCTGGGGCCCGTAATCTTGCCCCACAGAATACAAATGGGGCAAGGTTTCCTGCTCATGCACGACAATGCCCGGGCACACACGGCAAGAACGGTAGCAGCTTGGTTACATACACACAATGTTAGGGCCTTAGACTGGCCTGCTCAATCGCCAGATCTAAATCCCATTGAGCATGCGTGGGATATGCTGCAAAGAAGAGCTCTGAAGGAAGTTCCTGAAAATCTGGCTACTGAAGATCAACTTTTTGCGCACCTCAGAAGGACATGGGACAATATTCCGCAGCAAGACATTGACAACCTTGTTCTGAACATGCCGAACCGTTGCCGATGTGTTATGAACATCATGGGCGCTTTCTCAGACTACTAACTTCAAGTTTATACACACAAATTAAATGATTTTTCTATTTTTTTCAGTTTTTACTCATAAATTAAAAGTTAATTCATGTACGGTTTCCGTCTATGCTTCATTTTTTCCATAAAATCCTGAAATTTTAATCGAAGTACCTTAACCATTATTAAAAAATGGTAGAATATTAAATAACGTATCTTTTAAATATATACATGTCATATAAATAATTAACACATTGATAGTAATTCGCTTTTTTAAAAATATCCCTAGACCGTGTTGATGTGTGTATATCTATAGGAAGAGACAGTCACGTTTTTCTTCTTATAGAATACCTAAACGTTGTGTTTTCTTTCATTGTCGTACGTTGAGAACAAGAAAGATAAATAATAAATTACACACACAGACAGTTAAATAATAAATTAAATAAATTTTTAATTATACCAGAGTCTTAAAATTATATATTATACTTTTAATATGTTAAATACAAGCTGCCTACAATTAAGCGTACTTTATTGATCTCAACGTCTTTCACGACAACATCATCATCCTCTTGTCCTTGTCCCAATTAACTGGAGGTCGGCGCAGTATGTCTAAATTCCATACTGCAAAATGTTTTGGCTTGGTTTTTATGGTCGCCAATGACGCCGCCACTCCTCCTTGGGAATTCTATCGTTTGGTGGTTTGCCCGACACCACACGGGTGCCTTACCAAGCCTTTCAGTACTCCGAACCTTTACAAGGGGCAGGTTGCTTTGTAGTAGTAGAGGTAGCTGCTTACGCGCCAGTATCTTCGTCGAACGCGAGTGAGCTAGAGGACTTCTAGGAGAGTATGAGTGAAGCTCTAAATGTGATAGAAGGAAATGAAAAACTTATAGTATGTGGAGACTTGAATGGATGGGTGGGTACCGCTCGCGATGGTTTTGAGTCGGTACTCGGGAAGTATTAGGAGAAAAGGGTGAAAGACGCTGGCAAGCTTATTTTGTAAGGAAAAGGATTTGTTTGTGGCGAACACAATGTTCAACCACAAACAAATTCATATGTACACGAGGAAATGTAAGTCAAAGAGAAGCATGATGGATCTATTCCTAATGGATAGTCGGCTCCGTAAACAGGTGATGGTCTTGTGACAGTGTGGGTTTATCGAGGCGCTGAACTAGGATCAGACCACTACCTAGTAATAACTAGGATAAAGGGTCTGTTCGCAGGTTGGCGTCATCGCACCGAGTGTCCTGAACCTGAGCCGACTCATAGCATCAAAAGCTAGAAGCTGCAGGATCCATTAGGGATAAATATAAAGAAAGGAATTATTGGAAGCGCTCGTGGCCTCGCGGTCTCAGTGTTCTGTAAACGATCACTGAGTTACGCAACTTTCACTATGGCTGGTCCTCGGATGGGTGACCACTTTGTAGCATTTACATTTGCGAGCGTTCCCGTACTTCGGAAGGCACGTTAAGCCGTTGGTCCCGGTTGCCAGTAAAATGGTAGTCGTTAAGCCTGGTTGAAGGCCTTATGGGCGGCTTGAAAATTTCAACAGCAGGTAGCCACAACCTGCGTCTGTCTATTTCAACACGGCAATGGGCTCACCACCTATTACGTGGGACAGGAATCCATACGGTGAAAAGTGGGCATATAATATTCCTCTGCCACCCCTTCGGGGATAAGGCGTGATGGATATTTATTTTATAAAGAAAGGGTAGCCGAAAAGCCTGGCGACGTCAATGTTAGTAGTGAGAATGTGGAAAGTGTATGGCAGAACCTTAGGGATAGTATGATAAATGCCGCTGTAGAAGTGTGTGGAAAAACGAGAAGAGGCAGTAGTAATAAGCGTGACGCATGGTGGAATGAGGAAGTGAAAGAAGCAGTTGGAATGAAGAAGAAAGCATGGTTAGACTACTTAGCCTCGAGGAATGATTTTAATATTAAAGAGAGATACAAGCTGCAAAAAGTTAACACGAAGGTACTGATAGAAGAAGCTCGTGAAAGGTGCAGAATGAAAGCGGATGAAAGGTTGACGTCCAATTTCCGGGAAAATGCCAGGCTCTTCTGGAAAGAGGTAGGCAAGACCCGGAGTTGTTCGGCAATCTGCTGTATGAATAAAGTGCTTAGTGTTAACAATGACGTCCTAACAGACCAAACTGACGTCCTGCAGAGATGGAGTGAATATAATGGAAAGATGTATGCAAGAAAAGACAGAGATGCCACATCGGGAAGTGGAGCTCACTTCGATGCTCCGGATCCAGATGTCATTGAAGTCATTAGTATGAAAGAAATTGAACAAGCGATAAGAAGTATGAAATGTGGTAAGGCTGAGGGAAAAGACAGAGTTACTGCTGAGATAATAAAGTACTGTGGGTCGCGCGTCTGGGACACTCTATGTCTGTTATGCAACTTGTGCTGGCGGTCGGGTGAGGTCCCAGATGACTGGTGAATAGCAGTTGTAGTACCAATCTACAAAGGGAAAGGCTCGCGCCTAAACTGCTCCAGCTACAGGGCGATCAGCTTGGTCAGCTTAGCTAGTAAGGTGTATGCAAAGATTATAACGGTAAGAATGCAAGAAAAGTCTAAAAGGAATTTATGGGAGGCTCAATGAGGATTCCGACGTGTAAGAGGTTGCATGGATCAAGTGTTTTCTCTCCGCCTGATCGCGGAGAAGTTTCTGGCTATTAGCCAAAGGGTTTTCTGCGCTTTTGTGGATCTGGAGAAAGCATTTGATAACGTTGTGAGGGAAACTCTGTGGGATTTACTGCCCGGATATGGTGTAGACGGCTAGCTGCTGCGGGCAATACAGTCGCTTTATAAGGACTGTAAGGCTTGCGTGCGAGTAGGGGGGGATGTGTCACCTCTTTTTGATGTCTGTACAGGCGTCAAACAGGGTTGTGTCATGTCCGCCTGGCTGTTCATAATGTATCTGGACAGTTGCCTGCGAAGATTGTGATATGGGTGTGAATTTGGGTGACTTTTCAGTAAACTGTCTGCTGTACGCTGATGATGCGGTCCTCATGGCCTCATCAGAAGCCGACCTTCAGGCATTAGTCACTAATATGAAAGAGGAGTGTAAAAGTAAGGGTCTTCGCTTGAATGCAAGTAAGACTAAAGTTCTAGTATTTGAAAGAGATGACGTAAGAACTAAATGCGAGATTAGGGTAAACCAGGAATGTCTAGAGCAAGAGAATGAAATTGTGTATTTAGGGAGTATGTTTAGCGCGGATGGAAGATGTGATTCGGATGTAGAACGGCGAGTAGCTGCCGGAAACAGAGTTAACGGTGCTTTGTCCCAATTAGTAAAGCGACAAAGCATCGTAAAAGAAGCACGACTGGCGATTCATAACGCAGTGCTAGTGCCAACTTTGCTTTACGGTAGCGAAACCTGGGTATGTCAGCAGATGCATGAAAGTAAATTGAATGCTGTGGAGATGCGATCACTTCGAAAATTGTGCGGCGTTACCTTGGCCGACCAAATACGTAACGAAGTGATACGCAATATGGCAGGTTTGAATGAAAGTGTTAGCATTAAGCTGGAAAAGGGCGTGCTCCGTTGGTTTGAACACGTCCAACGAATGAGTGAGGAACGATTGACGAAGAATATATATTGTGCGAAAGCAGAGGGTAGAAGAGGTCAGGGTAGGCCGAGACTGACATATGAAGACCACGTGAGCAGATTGCTCAAAAACGGAAAGGTCAAAAGTACTGGGATACCCAGACGTGGGTGTATGAAGCGATTGATGAATCTCGAAGAAGCGAAAGAAGTATGCATGGATCGCGAAGCCTGGCGATCTGTCCTCTCTGACTACCCCGTCAGGGATACAGCGTGAAGATAGTTAAGTTAAGTTTAAATAAGTATTTACTGAGGAAATTAGAAAATCGTAAGTTAATTATTTGTCCACTATAGATAGTCTGATCTAACGATGACTTAGTTAACTTTCGCCCTTAGTTAGTGATTTTTGACTTTGTTTCAGCAATTGATAATGTTTCATCAAAAGTCACAAATTTTGACTTTTATCAGGAAGATCCATACGACTTATATGACTCCTTATTTAATATCATTAAAGCTGAATACAATAACATTTTTAAATCAAAAATATTTTATAAAAACAAAAACTTGCAATTTTGTGAGTGTGGGCAACTACAAGAATTTACAAAAGTTGTGCTAAGTTGTACGAACTATATGGTATAAAGCAATTTAATTTTGATCCTGCCTTTAATCAATATGTTAAAATGTATTCTAAAACCTTCAAAAAGGCCTGTGCTGCTGCCAAGTCGTTACATATAAGTCATAAAATTAAAGAGTCAAAAAATAAGGTAAAAATGACTTGGAATGTAATCAATACTGAAACCGGCCGATCACTACCTCGTGATAATAACATTGAGTTAATTATGAATAACAAAGTGATTAATAATAAATTAGATGTAGCACAAACTTTTAACAACTATTTTACAGACATACCATACATACATTTAGAGAAAACAACTGGCTCGTTAAATTCTTGTCCAAAAAAGCTCAACGTATGCTTGGGGGCAGCGTGGATCAGTGTAGTGTCTTATTTAGCTTTAAATATGTAAATCCCAACTATATCATTAAAGTATTCAAGTCGCTTAACTCAAAAAAGACAGCTGACTTGTGGGGTATTTCTGTAAAATTGATACAGTCTATTATTGTTAATATATCACTAAAACTAGCTGAAATATTTAATAAATGTGTTGATAAAGGAGTGTTTCCGGATTTAATGAAACACAGTAAAGTAATACCTCTATTTAAATCTAGATCCAAAACCGACCCTGGTAATTTTAGACCAATTTCAATACTACCTGCCATTAGCAAAATTTTTGAAATAATAAAATTGCAACAATTACAAGCTCATTTTAATTCAAATATGCTATTACATGAAGAGCAGTATGGGTTCACAAGGGGTCGTTTTACCATTCATACAGGTGTGACACTTCTAAATCATATATATAACGCCTGGGAGAATAGACAAGATGCTATTCGTGTATTCTGCGATCTCTCCAAAGCATTTGATTGCGTTGACCATAAAACACTATTGCGAAAACTCTTTTATTATGGTGTCAAAGACTCTGCACTGGACCTTGTTGCCTCCTACCTAAATGATCGAATACAACATGTTGATGACAATGGAATTAGCTCCTCTGGAGCCTCTGTAGCTATGGGCGTACCGCAGGGATCAATTCTAGGTCCGTTTCTATTTTTAATTTATATTAACGATCTGCCATTCTATATACAGAACTTGTGCGACATTGTTCTATTTGCTGATGATACGTCACTTATTTTTAAAGTTGATCGCACTCTTACTGATTTTAACGGCGTAAATAGTTCACTTGCCCAAGTTGTAGATTGGTTTACGACCAATAATTTGCTACTAAACGCTAAGAAGACAAAGTGTATCAGATTCAGCATGCCTAATTGTGGTACAAATATAACATTGATCGGTTATACCCTAAATCTTGTAGAATCAACTGTATTTTTGGGGATCTCGTTAGATAGCAAACTACAGTGGAACGCCCAAATAACGTGTCTTGCAGGTAAACTTAGCTCGACAGCCTTTGCCGTTAGTAAAGTCAGGCAGCTCACTGATGTGGAAACTGCTAGGCTGGTATACTTCAGTTATTTTCATAGTGTCATGTCTTACGGCATTTTACTGTGGGGCAAAGCAGCTGATATACAAGTAATATTTGTACTCCAGAAGAGAGCTATACGTGCAATATATAAATTAAGTGCTAGAGTATCTCTTAGAGATAAATTTAAAGAAATTGGCATTTCTACGGTTGCATCACAGTATATATTTGCAAATATCATGTTTAACTAAACAGAACTTACATTTATACAATAGACACAATGACATACATTCGATAAATACTAGAAATAAGCATAAATTAATTGGAACGCATCATCGTTTACAAAAGGCTCACGACTCTTTTGCAGGAATTGGTGTACGCCTATATAATAAAATTCCTTTAGACATTATGAACCTGCCGTTACATAAATTTAAACCGGAAATTAAGACGCACCTCTTGAAAAAGGCCTATTACACAATTAATGAATTTGAATGATAAAAATAAATGGAAAAGAGTTGCTTGCTCTTCGCTCGAACTACTTTGTGTTATTTTGTACTTGTCTTGAATCTGCATATATATGTTGTATTTTTACATTTCTGCATATTGAATAATTTGAAACGTCTTACAACTAAAGGTTTCTAAATTGGCTGCGTTTAGTCCCAGTAATAACTAATATAAAATATGTTATTTGAGTTTGTGTGAGCACCAAGTAGACTTATTTATTATTTTGAAATTGACATGATAGTTGCTGTGCAGTTTTTGGGTATGTCATGCTCGCCTAAGTGTCCCGGCAGTGGTGGCGTATGTATCGGGTCGCCTTATTCCCTATAATACGGTTGAGTAGGGCGATGGCTGATATATACGTCATACCCGTGAACGGGTGCCGTCTGTTGGGACTGGTCAGCTCATAGCTGTTATTGCAATTGTTACAAATAAAATTATTTAAATTTAAGGCAAACTAAGTTTAGTCGACCATTCTCACATAAATCCAAAGGAACAATGTAAGTATGATTTTAATGTTGTAAGCCAAACCTACATTTTTGAAAAGAGCATCCATTGACTTTTTGCTAGATTCTTCTTCTTAAAGTGTAGGCTGCCCTTAGAACTGGCAACTAGAATAGCTCTAATTTTGATATAACTTTAAACACAACATTGATTTAATTTTTTTTGTTTTGTATAAATTCATTTTACACACAACATTGATTTTGTTTTGTATAAATTCATTACTATATAATTGGTCAAACATCATGTAACTCAAACTAATGTAATTACTGGCGGTTAGAAAAGAGTGGCCATGAGTTTGATTGCCAGGTTCTTCCTCAGGCTCTACCTATTGCTGTGCGAATCTGGCAGTAAATGTAAATGTAGAAGCAATAATCTTGACGTTCATAAGTGTTGCTTTGTGACCTACATGAATAAAGATTTTTCATTTCATTTTATTTCATTTTTTACTCAGTTATAAATTACGTCAGAGAAATATAACTCGAGTTGGTTAATTTTTGACTAACTGCTACTTGTACGAAATGTTTAAATGTTAATTGAATGTAATGTAAGCAGTGAGAATGTGGAAAGTGTATGGCAGAACCTTAGGGACAGTATGATAAATGCCGCTGTGGAAGTGTGTGGAGAAACGAAAAGAGGCAGTAGTAATAAGCGTGATGCATGGTGGAATGAGGAAGTGAAAGAAGCAGTTCGAATGAAGAAGAAAGCATGGCTAGACTACTTAGCCTCGCGGAATGATTTTAATATGAAAGAGAGATACAAGCTGCAGAAAGTTAACACGAAGGCACTGATAGAAGAAGCTCGTGAAAGGTGCAGAATGAAAGCGGATGAAAGGTTGTCGTCCAATTTCCGGGATAATGCCAAGCTCTTCTGGAAAGAGGTAGGCAAGACCCGGAGTTGTTCGGCAATCTGCAGTATGAATAAAGTGCTTAGTGTTAACAATGACGTCCTAACAGACCAAAGTGACGTCCTGCAGAGATGGAGTGAATATTATGGAAAGATGTATGCAAGAAAAGACAGAGATGCCACATCGGGAAGTGGAGCTCACTTCGATGCTCCGGATTCCGATGTCATTGAAGTCATTAGTATGAAAGAAATAGAACAAGCGATAAGAAGTATGAAATGTGGTAAGGCTGCGGGAAAAGACAGAGTTACTGCTGAGATGATCAAGTACGGTGGGTCGCGTGTCTGGGACACACTTTGTCTGTTATGCAACTTGTGCTGGCGGACGGGTGAGGTCCCAGATGACTGGCGAGTAGCAGTTGTAGTACCTATTTACAAAGGGAAAGGCTCGCGCCTAAACTGCTCCAGCTACAGGGCGATCAGCTTGGTCAGCTTAGCTAGTAAGGTGTATGCAAAGGTTATAACGGCACGAATGCAAGAAAAGTCTGAAAGGTATTTATGGGAGGCTCAATGCGGATTCCGACGTGGAAGAGGTTGCATGGATCAAGTGTTTTCTCTCCGCATGATGGGAGAGAACCTTCTGGCTCTTAGCCAGAAGGTTTTCTGCGCTTTTGTGGATCTAGAGAAAGCATTTGATAACGTTGTGAGAGAAACGCTGTGGGACTTGCTGCCAGGATATGGTGTGGACGGCTCGCTACTGCGGGCAATACAGTCGCTTTATAGGGACTGTAAGGCTTGCGTGCGAGTAGGGCGGGATGTGTCTCCTCTTTTTGATGTCTGTACAGGCGTCAAACAGGGATGTGTCATGTCCGTCTGGCTGTTCATAGTGTATCTGGACAGTTGCCTGCAAAAGTTGAAAGATTTTAATATGGGTGTGAATTTGGGTGACTTTACAGTAAACTGTCTGCTGTACGCTGATGATGAGGTGCTCATGGCCTCATCAGAAGCCGACCTACAGGCATTAGTCACTAATATGAAAGAGGGGTGTGAAAGTAAGTGTCTCCGCATGAATGCAAGTAAAACTAAGGTTCTAGTATTTGAAAGAGGTGACGTAAGCACTAAATGCGAGATTAGGGTAAACCAGGAACGTCTAGAGCAAGTGAATGAAATTGTGTATTTAGGAAGTATGTTTAGCGCGGATGGAAGATGTGATTCGGATGTAGAACGGCGAGTAGCTGCCGGAAACAAAGTTAACGGTGCTTTGTCCCAGTTAGTAAAGCGACAAAGCATCGTAAAAGAAGCACGAATGGCGATTCATAACGCAGTGCTAGTGCCAACTTTGCTTTACGGTAGTGAAACCTGGGTATGTCAGCAGATGCATGAAAGTAAATTGAATGCTGTGGAGATGCGATCACATCGAAAATTGTGCGGCGTTACCTTGGCCGACCGAATACGTAACGAAGTGATACGCAATATGGCAGGTTTGAATGAAAGTGTCAGCGTTAAGCTGGAAAAGGGCGTGCTCCGTTGGTTTGGACACGTCCAACGAATGAGTGAGGAACGATTGACGAAGAATATATATTGTTCAAAAGTAGAGGGTAGAAGGAGTCAGGGAAGGCCGAGACTTACATATGAAGACCACGTGAGCAGATTGCTCAAAAACGGAAAGGTCAAAAGTACTCGGATACCCAGACGTGCGTGTATGAAGCGATTGATGAATCTCGAAGAAGCGAAAGAAGTATGCATGGATCGCGAAGCCTGGCGATCTGTCCTCTCTGACTACCCCGTCAGGGATACAGCGTGAAGATAGTTAGTTTTTAATTAAATTTTTCATTATTCATTCTCTCAAATTATCTGCATGACCATTATCTGTAGCATTCATAGGCCTTGATAATTCAAGAGTTTTTATGCTCTCTTAATGTTTGTTTACCTTTTGTAATTTTTAATGTCAGTTAATGACAATCCTAGATTTTATTTTTAATTTATTGTTAGAGCTGCCAGTAGGTTAGGTTGTATAGATATTAGACCTTGTTATAAATTTATATTATTTTGTATTCTAATCTTGTTTAAATTTTGAAATCCTCTGGAAAAGAAGGAAGCCGGGGCCGTCAGATCAGTCTACTTTTGGTTCTCACCTTGAGAGGAGGTGCTGGGAATAAGTGCTGAGTGTGAGGGTTGTGCTCTCCAGAAATAGTGAAGTGATGGTCTGCAGTGTTGTGTGTTATTAACCGGCTCTGTGAAAGATCCCGACCGCTCGTTAGTTTCAACCCTCTACCTGCCTGAGTTCGTGACCAGCTTTCTCCGAGGTCGGTGACGTGGAGGCCTTGAGGGGATTTGAGGCCCCCTTCTCAGCGACGTAGAGGCCTACTCGAGGCCCCTCTTCCTAACAACGTGGAGGCCTACTCGAGGCCCCATCTTAGCGGCTGTTCTTGAAGAATCAAGACCTAAATTTACTCCCGGCTTTCCTTGGTTTTATTTTCTTAACATTTTTATATTATATTAAATCAACTTTACCTTTTCTCCTTTTTCTTTTACTTTTCCTTTTCCTCTAGTCCTGGTGACAGTTTTCTTCTTAACTTTACCTTTTTCCCCTACCGGAAAATAGTAACGTTACAATATGAGATAAAAATATCTGTAAAAGCTGGTGCCGTAACTTCGAAATTTCGGAAACAGATATTTTTTGTTTTTAGTATTTTGATTGTTAGGAGATTATCACTAAGCCATGTCATAGTTCTTTCTAGAGTGATTTCTACCGACTTATTAACTTGTAGCCCCGATACATCCTGAAAAATAATGCCAAATCGTTGAATGACTGGCATAAATGTAGCTTAGCTCAATAGAGTTAAACTAGCAGAGATTTTTGCCGGACATGGTTGAAATGATAACGATACTGAACCTAAATTAATGTACGTTGTCTACGTCTGGCATAGCATTCGGATACACGCCAGTAATCTTTCTACTAACGTCGGGTAGTTAGGACTGTGTTAAACCGACTATTCTTAAATCTTTCTCAAAACACTAGAAATGTCAGTAAATTAACACATTAGAGGAAACGCACTGAAGAAGTGAGGGTAATTCTTCAATGCGGTTCCTCTAATGAAATAAAATGAGCGTACCAACCAAGAAAGTCAACTGAAACAGCATTAAATCATGTGATAAATAGAGTGAAGTTGGTGCTGGGTAATCTTAGCCTAAAGGCATTCGCGCATGCAACATGAGCTTTTGATAGGATCATATTCAGAACTATAAACACAGCTACAGAAAGCTAAACATAGGATCCATATCTGAGTATGATTAAATTGCTTAAGGGAAGGACAATACCCGCAGAACTCCTCGAGGACCAAATAAAAGTACTAGTATACTAAATGAGACTAAAGGCTAAGCACAAGAGTTCTGTCCTCAACATTACTGTAAATAATCTGCTCAAAAAATTAAATACTAAACCATTACATGCTATTGGCTATTCGAATGATCTCGTTGTAATGATTGACGGAAAAGTCAAGTAAGAGTGTTGGCCATAAGATGTGTGAATAAAGTCAAACTATCATTCCAAAAGAACTGTGATAGTAACACATTCACAATATAACTAATCCTATCAGTGAGACGTTAAAACAAATATAGTGAGAAACTAAGCATGTCCACAAAGGTGAAGTAACTAGGTGTTATACTTGATAGTATGCTAATCAGCGTGTTGAAAATCAACCACGAAAGCAATGAGCCGTGCCGCTATTTTAATGGAAAGCCATGTTTTACTCAAATCAAAGGTTCATTGGATCTTCTCTCATTGACGGTGAGATCAATAATTATGTATGTAACGACTGACCTAAATATTTTTTGGTGGCCCAAGGTAATACTGAAGAACTGTAGGTGGATTCTGTATAGGCAAGCAGCAGAAGACTGTCACATGTGGTATAAAAAAATGCGTGGCAATAACAGGAGCACTCCAACCGCAGCAATACTTTCACTCTACTACACATAGTTGTCTACTACACAGTGTTAGGTGATAGAGAGATTACGGTTTTAGATATAGATTTAGATTCAAGAAATGCCATTAACAGGCTCGAAACTGAACAAAATAAACAAGAATGGGTCTTGACAAGATACAGACCATCTACAACTTTAAAAGGGACTGCAACTCTGCAAAGCATAATAAAGCATAGGAAAGTTCAAATATGGTATACAGACGGATCGAAGCTGAGAACCGGCTCAGATGCAGAGGTATACAATGATCAATTTGTGAGAGAGCCATAGTTAAGTGCTTGTGGAAAATATTACAGAGCATTGATCCAGGGAACAGTGGCCATACAAATAGGGAATTATACAACAAGGTAGCACCTCCACAAGATTGAACTCATGGCAAACCTGATATGCAGGTCCTGTGGCTATGGGAGTGAAACCATTCACCACCTGCTATGCGAATATATCACATAGTGCAAATAGATTGAGTTTCCTAGGGCATGCATATCCGGTGCCGATGGACTGCAGGCTCATCCCCTTAAAGTATTTACCCAAGTTTATGGAGGTGTTCTAAGGCCGCTGCCTGGGGAATTGGTGATAGGGAGAGGTACAATACAGTAGACCCAAAAGGATCGTAGTGCTAGTACAAAGCTGGCCTCAAGCCCGACGTGTTGGAAGCCGTCAGTGCCACAAATGAAAATCACCGCACACTACGCTTGTAGCTCCGGTCGCGATAAAATCACTAACTCGAAAGCGATATGTACCTAAGTGCATAAGATGCACGTTGAAGTTATAAAAATAATAACTAAGAGATTTAAAGTATCATTCATAATAAGTTTTTACTCCATTTTTATTTTAAAAGATGTAATAAAATTGGAATGATAACTTTTCACTTTGTTAGTATTTTACAAAATCATTTAAAACTAAGAGTAAATAGTCACTATTTCGATTTTGTTAATTTTCGTGTTTGGGTGTTTTAGCAAACTACTGATTTAAAAAAACTCACTAAATCATTTTGTGATTTTTTTTTACTAAAAGACCACCGTATGCATTGTAAATTCAATAGAAGTAATTATGTCGTTTTATTTTTAAGCTTCATACATTTTCAATAAATATAAAATAATTAACTATGTTTAGTTATTTCTCAATTTTTTCTAAAAAAAGACAAAGTATAGATTTACTTACTTTTCACATTTCATAAATCGGAAACTAATGCACATGCAAAAATGATTGTCAGACAGATCATTAGAGAAAAATAAATAGTTTTATTGGCATCAATAACTCATTTTGGCCATTTTTCAACTTAGTTACTTTTCGCTCTACAGGGACGAAATATTCATTTTTAATTTAGACAAGCAGGTCTGCCCTGTTTAGCAATTTCAGTATGTCTTACTCGGTAGCAATATTTGCCCATGCAGACACTGGTAGGCGCAGCACAATTGGAAAAAATGGAAACTTAAAAATGATTATAAGGGAAGTTAGCAACGTTTTACCGGTACATTTACTCATGTTGAAATCGTAAACTAGATTCCCTGAATAATAAATAACAACATTGTGGATATTTTTTTTTACACAGAGCCGTCTAGTCCAATGTAAGCTAATGTAAGCTTGTGTTACGGGATCTAGACATCTCCAATACACACATATATATTTCGTAATATGTACATATTATACATAGGAAACTCCCAAACTAAGAAATAAACATTTGAACAAACAAATATTTTTTCCGTCCCGGGAATCGAACCCGGAACCACAGTCGCGACAGTCGCATACACGACCACTGCGCCACTGAGTCAGTCAATCAGTCAGTGAATACAGATGCGATACTAGTCCTTCAAAGATGCAAATGATAGCAGTTTCTAATTTCATTTTGAATCCTGCCCGAATTCCTCCTGCGTCATGCTCGTGAATTTGATGACTCAAAAAAACTAGAAAAAAATCACCAAAATTACCTTGATTAACCAGAAATTCAAAGGTGCGCTTGCATGAACCGTCATTGGATTTTGCAATGTCACCGTAATGACTTTTAATTTCAAGGTTTCATACGTCTTAAGTCAAAAATAGCATAATAATAGTGTTGTAACTAAAATATATCTGTGATAGTTGTTTCAAATCATTATCTTACATTAGTCGACGCCCGTGGATTCGCCCGCGTAGAGAAGTTTTCTCGTTCCCGCTCCGATTCCGTTTAATCCCGTCGCTTATAAATTCTACAATGATGCATAAAAATTTGCCCGATTTGTCGAAATTTATGACTATATAAATAAAAAATAAATTTATGCTCTGCTTCCCAGTGTAGTAGCGTAATGATATATAGCCTATAGCCTTCCTCGATAAGTGGGCTATCTAACACAAATATAATGTTTCAAATCCGACCAGTAGTTCCTGAGATTAGTGCGTTCAACCAAACAAACAAACAAACTCTTCAGCTTTATAATATTAGTATAGATAATACCCAGACACAGAATCAACCATCGTGCTCATCACACAAAGTTTTATCCTGGGTGGGAATCGAACCCACGACATCTTGGGTAGCAGTCGGATACAGTCCCACCGCACCCACAGAGGCAGTCAATGAAAACTAAAATGTTAAAATCTGCAAAATCAAATACGTTTATGTGGACCAATTAAAGAATAAGAAAGCTTAGTTGCAAATCTTTTAGTAATTTCCTAAATGAGATTATTCATCTGAAATTCAAAGCGGTCCGCTGTCAAAAACCGACAATTACTGTAGACTTCTTGGTAAATATAAGGTAGAACACACCTCATTCATTTGAATACTTTTTCTACTACCTTTTTAGGTCTCTAAGTTTGATAAGGACGCAGGACAGGACTGGATCCAACATACACTGGACTTTGGGACTCGGAGTAAGCTGAATTGATTGACAGAAAGTAAGTAAAACTTTATTGTTCACCAATCCTACGCGAAAGTTTGTAAGTATGTATGGATGTTTGTTACTCTTTCTGGCAAAATCTACTGAATGGATTTTGATGAAAATTTACAATAAAATAGCACATCACACACAGTCCTGTTAAATACGTGTACGGGAAAACTTCACCACGGGTGTGGAGCCGCGAGCGTCAACTAGCATAAATTAAATTACAACAAATCACAATATGAAAAATGTACAAATGTCGGCCTTATCGCTAAGAGCGATTTCTTTTAGACAAATTTTGAATGGGTAAAATGATTGCAATATTGTGAGAAATCTATTTATATAAAAATGAATCCCTATTTCCCTTGGTCACGACATCACGCGTGAACGGCTTGATCGATTTGAAAAATTCTTTTTGTATTGGACAGCCCATTTATTGAAGAAGGTTCTAAGCTATATATCATCAAGCTACTGCACAGGACAGCGGAGCAGTATTCATAAATGGCAACAAATAAATGTGTGCCACGAGGTTGAAAGTATCTCACGGACGAAGCCGGGCAGGCTAGTTAGTTATAAATAAATGACTGTAAATTGATGGAGATATGGTTGGGATAAAGATACAAAAAACACCGCCATACTCTTTAATCGCAATAACCTTTTATATTAAAAGGTTTTTCTACCAAGGTAAAACAATAAGCCGGTTTTTCGTGGCCATTATTCCTGTTTATTTAAGACCTAAAAATACATTTCATCAAAGTTTCAACAATTCAAACGTATATTTTCAAACAAACTGTTGACTCTGGCTGGATAAATTATTTGTCTTCATTGCTGCTGAACAGTGTTCCCCTGTATAAGCTTTTCAGCGACGAAATCGAATGAAAACATTTTGAAACATGAGTAATGAATAACTAATGCGATGGTTCGATACACAAGGCCTGTATAATCTATACTACCTATTATAAAGCTGAAGAGCTTTTTGTTTGTATGTTTGGTTAAACGCGCTAATCTCAGGAACCTGTTCGGATTTGAAAAAATATTTTTGTGTTGAATGGCCCATTTATCTAGGAAGGCTATATATCATCACGCTACTACCTTGGAGAGCGGAGCAGCTTAGTCAAAAACATCGACGAATCGAGAATTTTTTTATGCATTATTGTAGAATTTATGTGCGACGGGATTTCGAAGTATGTTAGGGGAGAAGCCACTTAGAACTAAATATTTAAAGCCGAAGAGTTTGTTTGTTTGGCCGAATGCGCTCACCTCAGAAACAACAGGTTGGATTTGAAAATTTCTTCTTAGCGCATTTATCGAGGAAGGTAGTAGCATGATGATATATGGCTAAATATCATTACGATACTACCCTGAAGAGCAGACCATAAATGTCAACAAATTGGGCAATTTTTTATCCATAATTGTAAAATTTAATATCACTGTAATAAATCAGTGCAATGGTAGTTCAAAGTACGTCACGGGTGAAGCCGCAACGGTTAGCTAGTCATTTAATAATAGAGTTACATTTGAAAACAAGTGTGAATACATTAATAAATAAATATTTTTTTATAACAAGATGTTTTTTGTTTGCTTACATACTTTCAAAATTATAATTCTCAGTCAGTCCTTAATTTGATACCGATATTTTATAAAATCATAAAATTTAATGCGGCATCTTTAGCAGTTTGCTAGATTGGATTTATGTGAAGCAACTTTTCGAGTTTTCGAGTTTCTCTCTGCATACCCATTCATTTGATATAATAAACGATATACGATAATTGTACTAACTAAATGTAATTGTAGAAAGAGAAATATAATTGAAGTTCATGATTCTTTATTCATGTAGGTCACAAAGTAACACTTCTGAATGTCAAGATTATTACTTCTACATTTACATTTGGCAATAAATGTAAATGTAGAAGATTCGCAAAGCAATAGGATGAGTCTGAGGAAGAACCTGGCAATAAAACTCATGGCCACTCATTTGAAATCACCAGTAATTACTCTAGTTTTACTTTTTACGTTTACAAATTGTACGAACTTTTAATTACTCTGTCAAAACATTTACTGATAATATGTATAAAATTACACTACTACATAACCCAAACTATCCCACCAAACTCTCTGCAAAGTTCATAGCGTCAGAGATCTTGGTATCATAAAATACATAGACATATTTTCACGCCTTTATCCCCGAAGGAGTAGGCAGAAGCATACAAGACAGTAAATTAAGGTACGATCAACATATTGCCATATTGTAACCAAGTCGTCCAAAGCACTTGGCTTTTTAATAAGAACAACGGCTGCCTTTAAATCAATTAAGCCAGTAAAGTTTTATATTGTTTATTTGTACGCAGTCACTTAGAGTACAGTTCACCCGTATGGAACCACATATTTAGATTTTAAAACTCAGCGGCGCTCGTAGGGTTACAATCATCGTTGCAGGCGGTATCACTTTTTACCACAAAAGTTTAGGCGTTATGTAAGCGATGCTTGTTACCTAAATAACATTGTAAATGGTAAAACGGACGAGTGCGAAACTATTGGGAAATATAAGTTTGAGAGTTAATCAGAAAAGTCTACCGGCCAGTGCTGGAAATTGTATTCTAATACAGAAGTAACTCTTTTCTGTTACGAAGTGGACGTAATTTTAATGAGCTTCCTCTTTCGTTGAACATAGATTTATTTAGCACAAAGGTAAATATTGGTGCTAATTCTGTTGTTGAGACCACTAAACTAAATTTCTCTAAAATTTTCTAATTTTTATTAAGAGATTGCCAAATGCTATTTTGTTATTAAGTCGAACTTAAGTTAGTGATATCTTAGATAGCACTTAATATGTATCTGATATCACTAAAATTCATTTTATATGATAAAATTGAACAAGACGTGAAAAATGTACATAGACAGTCGAATGTAAATACATGCCGACTAACTTGGTGATTGAACTGCCTATGTACATTTTTCACGTTACAACTTTTTACACGTTTTCACGTTTCAAACGGTTACTAAAATTATTAACCGCCCCACCAAAATTAGTTCTTTTCAAACGTCTAAATTTAGTGTGACGTTAAATTTGTATCTGACATCACTAAAATTGATTTGATGTGATAAAATTCAACAAAAAGTAAAAAATGTACATAGACAGTTCAATCACTAAGTTAGTCGGTATCTACATACATGTTTTGTTGAATTTTATCACATAAAACGAATTTTGTTGTTGTCAGATACAAATGTAGTACTGTTTATGATATCATCAAGTCTATTTCGACGTAATAACAGAATAGCTTTTGGCAATCTCTTAATATAAATAAGAAAATTTTAGAGAAATTTAGTTTAGTGGTTTCAACAACAGAATTAGCACCATTGTAAGGCAACTTTTGCCTTAACAGTTCTTTGAAAATAATGATGTGTGAGGTGGAACTGAAGCGTGATAGATAAAAAAGACGTGTGGCACTCGGAGACTGCCGCGGTAAAGCTATTGCATAGCATACCTTTGATTTTCTTTGAAATTAATTCAAGTAACAATAAAAAAAAACACAAAAAAAGACAAACGAAAAAAAACACCCTCACCCTCACCGTATAATATATTTACATACACGCTCGGCCGTGCTCGGTGAACTTCTGGTCTTAGGTTTTTTGCGTTACGGAATTTCTTGATTAAAGCCCGCGATAAAAACTATGCAATAGCTTAAAAAATATTGTTATGTAAAGTTAATGGTTATTTACTTAATTAAGCTTAATATAAGTAAAAGCTATAAAGTAAATGTTTGTCACAACCGTATCTACTAAATTGATACTATAATTGGGAGCTTGTTATTGGATAAATAATTATACATTTAAAAATAAAAAAAAAATATTAAATATCCATCACGCCTTATCCCCGAAGGGGTGGCAGAGGCATATTATATGCCCACTTTTCACCGTGTGGATTCCTGTCCCACGTAATAGGTGGTGAGCCCATTGCCGTGTTGAAATAGACAGACGCAGGTTGTGGCTACCTGCTGTTGAAATTTTCAAGCCGCCCATAAGGCCTTCAACCAGGCTTAACGACTGCCATTTTACTGACAACCGGGACCAACGGCTTAACGTGCCTTTCAAAGCACGGAAACGCTCGCAAATGTAAATACCACAAAGTGGTCACCCATCCGAGGACCAGCCATAGTGAAAGTTGCGTAACTCAGTGATCGTTTACAGAAAACTGAGACCGCGGGGCCACGAGCGCTTAATTTTTAATTAATTAGTACCTAATATTGTTTTTATAAATAACTAAATATTGAATCGGTCTGTTAAGTGGATATCAGACGGTTCATTTTTCATTCGGCACCTTTCACTCTGGATGAAACGTCTAAAAAAAAAAAAACGTCTATTATACATTAATAGCACCACAAATTGTAAATTAGTCCGTAAGCATCCTTGAAGAACAAATAAATAAATACAAATAAATAACGGGACCATAAAAAGTTATTAGTACTATTAAAAACGGAGACACGTTACTCTCACAGGTTACTTGACTGATGAGAGATTATATCAATGTTGGCGTCACAGTCCGCAACTGGCTATGTGACTCGTAGTGGCGTAGCGGTGCGTAGAGACGTAGCACGTGTGTAGAGGCGTAGCACATCTGTAGAAGCGTAGCACCAACGCAGGGCGTCACACAGCTTGTCTTTAAAGTTTTACATATACGTATGTAATCTAATCAAACCTTTGAAGTCTGAGCAACTTCACTTGTTAGTAGTGTGGTGTACCTGCTATTTGACTGACGAGGCCACGACGCAGGCGCTCCCAGCAACGCTCAAAATCAAAAGTCAAACAATAGCTGCTCCTAGCAATAAAATAAGGGCAACGATTGTAATGTAAATTTTTACTTACTTTTTAGTTATTTTAATTAAATGTTTTATTATCCGTTCTCTCAAATTATCTGCATGGCCATTATCTGTAGCATTCCTAGGCTTTTATATTTCGAAAGTCTTTATGCTCTCTTAATGTTTGTTTACCTTTTGTAATTTGTAATGTCAGTTAATGACAAGCCTAGGTTTTATTTTTAATTTATTGCTAGAGCTGCCAGTAGGTTAGGTTGTATAGGTATTAGACTATACTTTTATTCTTTTAGAATCATATTGTTTAAATTTTAAAAATGCCAATCAATCTGAAAGCCGGGGCCGTCAAATCAGTCTACTTTTGGTGCTCGCCTTGTCAGGAGGTGCTGCTTAATAGTGCTGAGTGAGAGGGTTGTGCCCTCTGAAATATTAACGAGATTGTCTGCAGTGCCTTGTGACGACGACGGCTAGTGTCTATCAGTCCTCTGCCTGCCTTCAATCACCGCAACCTGCTTCTCAGAGGTCGGTGACGTGGAGGCCTAACTCGAGGCCCCTTCCTGGCGACGTGGAGGCTTGACTCGAGGCCTCCTTCTTGGAGAGGTGGAGGCCTGACTCGAGGCCCCTTCCTGGCGACGTGGAGGCCTGATTCGAGGCCTAACTGATATCCTGCTTTTTAAAAGAAACCTATGAGACCTTTAATTTACCCCCGGTTTGGGCTTATATACTTATTTTAACATTAATTACATTATTTTACCTATTTCTTTTTCTTTTAAGCCGGGACTCCTCCAGTCCTGGTGATAGTTTTCTCCTAGACTTTACCTTTTTTCCCCTCTCGGAAAATAGTAACGTTACACGATAAAAAAGAAGGTCTTTACGTGAAAAGGTAATTAAAAATAAGTCATTTACTTTTATTTTATACCTTGCAAACGAAAAGTTCTTTCTCAAAACCACAAAAATTATATTGATAAGTAAACAGTAAATAATTGTAGAGTATTTTATCTGTTTTACATCACGGGATAATATAAAATGATACGAGTATTCCTGTCATTCTTGTAATTCTAGCAAACCTTTACAACTTATTGTACGGTATGTCAACTGAACAGCCAAAAGAAATTTATATAATATATACAACTTTAGACTAACATATACTTAGTTCATTTTTTAAACATTTATATCCAGAAAATAATTATAAAAAAATTGCTGTCATCTTAACTGTATAAACGTCATAATAGCCTCAGAGCGAGATTAACGGGAAGCGGCTGTTGGCTAACATAATCTGATTTTGCAATTTACGTAGCTCTCTGGAAAATTATTAACTGAAATCTTAGTGTACAGGTAGAAATATGACGAGAAGTGGAGAGACAAATTGAACGTCATTACTTTACAACACAGCATTATATACATAGGTATAATAGTAAAGAGATCTTAAAATTTGAGTAATTTATACTATGAACTACAAATATCGAATTTGTTCTCAAAAGGAATCAGACAGATACAAATGAAGATTCTGAAAGCCAGCAATGTTTGTTTTTTCAACACACATACATATATACTGTCACGCTTTTATCCCGGAAGGGGTAGGCAGAGGCATATTATAGGCCCACATTTCACCGTATGCATTTTTGGCACACGTAACAGGTAGTAGGCCTATTGTCATGTTGAAATGGATAGGCGTAAGTTGTGGTAGCCTGCTGTTGAAATTATTCAAGCTGACGTGTTACTGGCAATCGGAACCAACGGCTTAACGTGCCTAACTGAAGTACAGATCATAATTGAAATAACTCAAAGCGGTTACCCACCAGTAACGAAAGTTGCTCGTTCTCTGAACATTGAGTCAGTGTGGCAACAAACGCTTCTTGATTACTATGATTTTCAAATTTTTAATTCATTGTCAAAAGGTTGTTATCTGTGAGATACAAATGTAGAATCTGTCATTCTACATTTGTATCTCACAGATTCATTGTTTTTTTTTTCTAAAATTAAGTTTTACTCTAGACCTGAGGTTTATATTGTATCTGTTTAAAAAATAATGGGTTGTTAGAATGATTGACCAAAGCGACATGTGATATGATTTAAATGGATATAATTTATTCAAATCACTTTGATAAACTTTTCTATTTTAGCAAATAGTGAATTTATTTACAGTAAACATGTGTTCTCGCAGTTTATCGAAAGAACTGTAAGTATAAGGTAATATTTATTAATATTATCTATAAAGCCTTATCTCCGAAGGGCAGAGGCATATTTTATGCCCACTTTTCACCATTTAAAACTTCTTAAATTAAGTCTGTAAGAATAACATTATAAGCATCAATCCACGAACATATAGATAGTCAAAACTGCTTATATCCATGCAACGACGAAACTATGAAATCTACCAGACTTCTACTGAAAGTACAAAATAAATTAACAATATCCAGTATTGCTCCAGAAACGGCGTTTATTGACATATAGCAATCCACGACGCACGAATGTAACACAAATGTAATATTATTAGATGATATAAGGCCAGATGTTTGATAACACACAACCCATGAGCGTAACACGATTTATTCATAAAGTGTGTGTGTTTGTTGTACCTTGAGGATTTGATTGTTCGTGTACGTAGATTTTGTGATTGTTTTTATAGGTTAAGACAACATAAACAATTTGGCCGGGTAATGTTTTATAAGTAATGAAATTAGCAACCTCTAATTTTACTAAAATTATAAATGAGAAAGTAATTCTGTCTGTTACGCTTTCACGCCTAAACTATCGAACCGATTTCAAAGAAATATTGTACAGAGATAGTATCCGAGAAAGGCTTTAGGCTACTGTTAATCCAGGCAACAACTTCCTATGTGATGACAAGAACGGGAAAACTTCATTACGCGGGCAGAGCGGTAGGCATCAACTAGTTGACAATAATTGTAAACTAGATGATAATGCTTGTATATATTTTATTTAAGCAGTTTATCGCAAGATACGAGTGAAATTTAGAAAATTAGAACTAGTGCATAATTCTGTAATGCGTCCGTAAGGCTTGGTATTCCTGCCGAAGCCACGCTTTTGAGTTTTTTAAAACAATGCGAATCGTAGAAAAAAGGGTTTTTGATTCTGAAAAAGAGATATATGTTAGTTAAGGATTTAAGCTAGTCAAAATGGCTCTCTGTTAAAAAATCTAATAAACTTGATAGATAAACATCCCAAAGTTGCCCCCTTTCGAAATGTTTTTTTCAATGGCAAATCTAAACTACAGATAATTTTAATGAAATTTTGATACACAACTATGGCTAGTAAATATTTATAGATATAATGACTTACTTTGACTATATACAGTGATTTTTATAGAACAAATGTTTAAATAATATCAGATTCGCGACGCTAAGGCCTGATCAGTCGCGCGCTGGCGCTTACTGAGGTAGGACCTGTGTTAGGTTTATTCGTTGCGCTCCCCTTGCTATTTTTTCGCAATGGCACAGTATATTTATGAGAGCAGTAAGCATTCCATCATCATCCGAGCGTCTGTCCCAGTTGCATCTCGCGACGCCCGGAGTTAGCTTTATTTAGTGTATATTTAGTCAGTCAGAGTCACCACCCATTACGTGGGACAGGAATACACATGGTGAAAAGTGGGCATATATAATAATATGCCTCTGCCATCCTTTCGGGGATAAGGCGTGATAGATAAATAAAATATATGAGAGTTTTAATATAAAATAAAGTACCTAAGCTTCACAAAAGCGATAGAATTAACCCTGTAAGTAGTATAAAATCGAACCCGGTACCCACAGTTTAGAAGACAGTTATATAACCAACTGAGCCAGTGGGCCGGTCAATGTATGTTTACCTATAAACAAATTTGATTAATAGATTCTGAAGCTTAAACATACCGACTGCCACTGGCTGAAGTAATCAGTGCAGTTGTTATATTGAAGCTTCGCTACGCATAAATTATTAAAATTGTATCCAAGACCTTTGTTTTATGCTTTCAGTATTAATTATTTAAGTATATTTATAAATTTATTAGCCACGACTTTATCCCCGAAGGTGTGGCAGAGGCATATTGTGGTGAGCCCAATGCCTGTGTTCAAATGGACAGGCTCAGATTGTAGCGACTCGCTGTTGTAATTTTGAAGTCGCTTAAAAGTTATTCACTTGACTTAACGAGTGTCGATTGCAACGTTAACGTGTCCTTTGATGCACGAAAACGCTAGTAAATGAAAATGCTACAAAGCGGTCATCTATCCAAAATCGGAGAGAGTTTCTCAAATCAGTGATCTTTTACAGAAACCGAGTTAGTAGGGCTACGAGTGCTTTTTATATATGTTTTTACTGTATGTTAGTAGCCTTAAACAATGTATGACATTTCATGTAACTAATAATTAATTAATCAATAATAATATAGCAATTATTACAAATAATATAATTTACGCTGTGGGACTTGCTGCCAGGATATGGTGTGGACGGCTCGCTACTGCGGGCAATACAGTCGCTTTATAGGGACTGTAAGGCTTGCGTGCGAGTAGGGGGCGATGTGTCACCTCTTTTTGATGTCTGTACAGGCGTCAAACAGGGATGTGTCATGTCCGCCTGGCTGTTCATAGTGTATCTGGACAGTTGCCTGCAGAAGTTGAAAGATTTTAATATGGGTGTGAATTTGGGTGACTTTACAGTAAACTGTCTGCTGTACGCTGATGATGCGGTGCTCATGGCCTCATCAGAAGCCGACCTACAGGCATTAGTCACTAATATGAAAGAGGGGTGTGAAAGTAAGGGTCTCCGCTTGAATGCAAGTAAAACTAAGGTTCTAGTATTTGAAAGAGGTGACGTAAGAACTAAATGCGAGATTAGGGTAAACCAGGAACGTCTAGAGCAAGTGAATGTAATTGCGTATTTAGGAAGTATGTTTAGCGCGGATGGAAGATGTGATTCGGATGTAGAACGGCGAGTAGCTGCCGGAAACAAAGTTAACGGTGCTTTGTCCCAGTTAGTAAAGCGACAAAGCATCGTAAAAGAAGCACGAATGGCGATTCATAACGCAGTGCTAGTGCCAACTTTGCTTTACGGTAGTGAAACCTGGGTATGTCAGCAAATGCATGAAAGTAAATTGAATGCTGTGGAGATGCGATCACTTCGAAAATTGTGCGGCGTTACCTTGGCCGACCGAATACGTAACGAAGTGATACGCAATATGGCAGGTTTGAATGAAAGTGTCAGCGTTAAGCTGGAAAAGGGCGTGCTCCGTTGGTTTGGACACGTCCAACGAATGAGTGAGGAACGATTGACGAAGAATATATATTGTTCAAAAGTAGAGGGTAGAAGAAGTCAGGGAAGGCCGAGACTTACATATGAAGACCACGTGAGCAGATTGCTCAAAAACGGAAAGGTCAAAAGTACTCGGATACGCAGACGTGCGTGTATGAAGCGATTGATGAATCTCGAAGAAGCGAAAGAAGTATGCATGGATCGCGAAGACTGGCGATCTGTCCTCTCTGACTACCCCGTCAGGGATACAGCGTGAAGATAGTTAGTTAGTTAGTTTAATATAATTTAAATTTAAGGCAAACTAAGTTTAGTCGACTGTTCTCACATAAATCCAAAGGAACTGTAAATGTAAGTGTAATTTTAATGTTGTAAGCCATACCTACATTTTAAAAGAGCATCCATTGACTTTCTTGCTAGATTCTTCTTCTTAAAGTGTAGGCTGCCCTTAGAACTGGCAACTAGAATAGCTCTAATTTTGATATGATTTTAAACACAACATTGATTTTGTTTTTTGGTTTTGTATAAATTCATTACTATATAATTGGTCAAACATCATGTAACTCAAACTAATGTAATTACTGGCGGTTAGAAAAGAGTGGCCATGAGTTTTATTGCCAGGTTCTTCCTCAGGCTCTGCCTATTGCTTTGCGAATCTGGCAGTAAATGTAAATGTAGAAGCAATAATCTTGACGTTCATAAGTGTCACATTGTGACCTACATGAATAAAGATTTTTCATTCATTCATTCAATTAATAATCCCAACATTTTAAGGCGAAGGTTTTTTGCGCTTTAGTGGATCTGGAGAAAGCATTTGATAAAGTTGTGAGAGAAACTCTGTGGTACTCATCCGTGTGGCCTGGCTGGACACACATATTCTGTCCGGATATGGTGTAGAACCATATCCGGACAGAATATGGTGTGGACGGCCAGCTGCTGCTGGCGATACAGTCTCTTTATACGGACTGTAAAGCTTGCTTGCGACCAAGGGGGAGGTTCACCTGGCGCCTCTCTGACTTCTGTTCGGGCGTCAAACGGGCCGTCGACGGTCCGCCTGGCTTTTCATAGTGTATCTGGATAGTTGTGCAAAAGTGTAGCTGCAAAAGTTAAAAGATTAAAATGGGTTGTAAAATTAAAAATTTTATAGTACATTGTCTGTTGTATGCTGATGATGCGGTAGTGATGGTCTCATCAGAAGCCGACCTTCAGGCATTGGTTACTAATATAAAAGTAATGGTCTTCGCTGCATGTTAAACTAAGAAACGGGTATTTGAAAAAGAAAAAGTAAGAACTAAAAGCAAGATTTGGGTAAACCGGCAACGTTTAAAGCAATTGAATGAAATAGTGTACTTAAGGAGAATGTTTAGCGCGGACGGAAGATATGTTCTGAAGAACAACGGTGACTAGCTGCCGAAGACGTTACCTTTTTTTTCTGTGTTCTGTTATCTGCAATCAGTTCTACTATAAGCAGACTGTGTGAGGGTAATTAGGTGAGTGAGTGTGCTCTCCAGTGGGCACATCTCCTCATTTATTTCCAGTGGGCTCAGTCTTCACTGATTATGTATATCCTTTTTAATCTTTAGCTATAACCTCGATGCGTTAGTTGTGAGGCCAGGGGATTGGGGTGATGTCGCATTCGCCGGTGATAGCCTAGCAAACTGTTTTTAATTTCGTCCTTTACCATAACTATATATTATATATAATAGCTTATCTATCAGAATAACACATAGGCTACTTTTTATCCCGGGAACAAGTTCCTTTAGAAAACGGGAACGGAAAATCTTCATCACGCGAGCGGAGCCGCGTGCGTCAAGTAGTATTTCATAAACCTAAAATAAAATCCAACACAATAACAGAGATGTTCCATTTCAATTGCTACTGCCAATAATTTTTACTGTGGCGTGCCAGCGGAAAATACATCGTCGATCTATCTTGGCGGGGGCTGAGGAAGCGTTGTGTTGCCTAGCGACTTGGCCTACCGGCCCTTAAACGATCTCAGTAAAACATGTCTTTTCACGGTGCAATTATAAGCTTCAAATTATCTGAATAGTAAACCAGCTGATGCTGATGAATTTTAAACCTTTATGTTAAGACAATAAGAAAGTTTTTATAAAAAATTAATGATAGCAGAATGCTCAAAACTAAATTCAAAGCGCATGAGTGATCTAAATTTCTACAGTTCATAGAGTTTCACCAATATTTTCAGTGTAATAATAGTAGCTCAATATTGAAACTGCCAATAGACTTACTACAATCGTTTTTCATTGAAATCTCATATTGCTCGCACTGTACACGATCTTCTCATATTTGATTCGATAGCATAAGATGTTCTATCCAATATGTCGTTCCATATAATACATGCACCCATAATTTTATCAGATTACTTTGTCCTAGATATGGAACACAACTGTTTCTCTTTCTGATATTTTAGGAAATTGTAGCTCAAATACAAGGCAAAAAAGTATGTATGATGTTTATATAAAAAAAATAGAATTTTGTGGAGATGCAATCACTTCGAAACCTGTGCGGCGTAACTTTGGCTGACCGTAATGAAGTTATACGCAATTTGTCATTTTTGAATGAAAGTGTTAGCGATAAGTTGAAAAATGCGCACATTGCTGGTTTGGACACGTCCAACGAATGAATGAGAAACGATTGACGAAGAATGTATATTGTGCGAAGGTATAAGGAATCAGGGTAGGCTGAGACTTACACATGAAGTTCACGTGAGCAGATTGCTCAAAACCGCAAGATCAAAAGTACTCAGATACCCAGATGTGCATGTATGCACACATGAATCTGCAGGAAGCGAAACAAGTATGCATGAATCGCGAAGTCTTGCGATCTTTTCTCTCTGACTACCCCGTCAGCGATAAATCGTGAAGATAGTTAGTTAGTTAAAAATACCCGTCTGAAATCATATTATCACAAAATAAGTGCACCTACGACTATATAGAACTTAACTAAAAGATAACCAGGCTGTTTCATCAATTAAGGATCTATTTGAACTTATATTGAAATAAGTCACGTCTGCGTATTGTTAAATAGTTAGTACATAGATTGGCACAATATTATTTCTGAAAAAAAAATTAATTATAGTTTAGGGTTCTGTAAACCGTAGACGTCGGATTTTTTTTTTATAAATTTAAAAAATAAATCAACATTTATTTTTTTCGTTTTGAGCGCTCTTGTTAACCACTACGAGACAATTTCCCCTCCCCTGCCTCCATTCCCCCCCCCCCCCGATCGAAAAACCCCCTCGCTAAAAGTTGTTGGCTACATCAAGGATTGTTCATGCCAAGTTGCATGCAAATCCGATGAAAAATGCGACCTGGGCCCGAAGTCTGCTATTTCAATAGTGTATCAATAGTGTCGATGGCCTGACAATGGCGCAGTTTTGCACTTTTCGTAGTCCGCTAACTATTTAAGACCAATGGCTTCCCGCTGACTTGTAATTAACCTGCCACTCATACAAATCTGTATTCTACTAATCAATGACGTCTCGGTGTCTTTCCAATAGTTTGGCAAACGGTAGTCTACGTACTATTATTATTTAACATTAGTTTCAATGACCTCACGATGGCTTCAGTAGTTTTTTTGTCATTATGCCGCCATTGAGCCACCATAAAGCAGACACTGCTATTTTACTAGTTGTTGATGGTATATTTATCTCATATTTAGTTAATAATTAGTTAAAAACGAAAAATATTACACTTGTTAATATTAGGCGAAGATAGTCGACGAAAATGCGAGGAAATAATGTTTCAGTAGGTACCGAATTCCCGAAGAGAGATAGTTGTAAATAGTAAGACGTTGGTCACAATAGGGAGACTGAGTAAAAAAAATCGCAGATTAAATATTCCATGATTACAATTTAAGTTATGGAATTTAATTTTTGTTTTAGGTACAAGTTACAACTTCACTTTACACTTCTATTTGTATTTCAGTTTATGTCTGATATATTCCTGTTATTTTATGCAGCAGGGTCTCCAAACTCTAAAGGGTCAAAAACCAGTGCAAGGGCTATGTTGTGAGACATGTGAACAAAGCATTTTTGTAACTTGTGAAACCATTCATGAGTTATATGAATGCTGTGCCCAACTCCTATTGACTAAAACCAGACAATACCCTTCCCTCTATGTATGGCCAAAGGCTAGGTTAGGGTGTCTTATACAAATATTTAGGTACCTCATGCATCAGAATCAGCTCATAGCCCACTTCAGCTAAGTTATATTTGAGACATATCTTCATCTTAACATATTTCCAGTGACTTGCGTTCTAAGTGGTTTCCCAAAACTGGTGTTTACTTATTGTGAGTACAGGAGCAGCTTTAGTTTAGCCAGTTAGGCATCATTGGAAGTGACCACTGTCTTACCCCCTAACTTTATAGCGGCACTTGCATCATCTCATGCATTGGTCTGCTGGTGCACCGCTAGCGTGTGTCACTTAGGCCCAAGTAATATTGTTGGGGCCCTTTACACCCTACACACATACACACGTTTCATATGTGGTCTAAGGTGTAAAGGTAACAAAAAAAAAGTGTTTTAGAAATAAATGTTTATTAATACATAGTTGAATAGAATTGATAACAAATATATTTAAAAAATTTCTTAAAGTATAAAATCAGCTGATCTTTGATAAATATGAGAAAAAAAATTGGAATAAAATAGACTATAAATAAAAATTAAATAAATATCCATCACGCCTTATCCCCGAAGGGGTGGCAGAGGCATATTATATGCCCACTTTTCACCGTGTGGATTCCTGTCCCACGTAATAGGTGGTGAGCCCATTGCCGTGTTGAAATAGACAGACGCAGGTTGTGGCTACCTGCTGTTGAAATTTTTCATGCCGCCCATAAGGCATTCAACCAGGCTTAACGACTGCCATTTTACTGGCAACCGGGACCAACGGCTTAACGTGCCTTCCGAAGCACAGAAACGCTCGCAAATGTAAATGCCACAATGTGGTCACCCATCCGAGGACCAGCCATAGTGAAAGTTGCGTAACTCAGTGATCGTTTACAGAACACTGAGACCGCGGGGCCACGAGCGCTATATAAAATAGACTATAGCTTCTAGTATAAATTTGCCTGTTTTCTTATTAGTTTGGGTGTTAATCTGAAAACAATACTATCCTGGCTCTTTGTCTCTGAAAGGAAAATACAGTAATTTATTAAACAATATCAATTATATTTCTATGCCTTAGTATTAATTAGTAATAATCTATACTATTATAAAATGGTATAAATAGCTGTGACTACATTCCAAATAAATAAAAATAAATAATTGTAATCAACTCCTTCAGGGGTTCTGAAACTGTAATTATTTTTCTTTGTGCCTGTTTGTTCATTTGTTCAGAGTTGGAGCAAAATCTAGCCAGTTGATCACGTATGATGATGATCTAGTATTAGAAAATATTCCAGCTTAAATACTGTGCTATGTTTCATTAAAATTGGTTCAGCAGAAGTAATAATACAGCTTGAACTATGTAGTACTAGATACACTATATATTGGACTGAATTTTGGTTTGTTAGTAAGACAACATTTTTCAATGCCCACTGGTTTTCAGTTATGAACATGCTTGTTTTGAGTTGCCTGCCTCATCCATAAGTCAGTAGGTACAGCACTTGCCGGTGGTTTGTGCCCTAAAAATGTTGATAAAACTTCACCTCAACACAAATATCAATATGAAAATTTAAAAGTTGAATACTAGTTGCCGGTAGCTTAGATTTTTGTTTCTGGGTACCTAATTTGGATTTGTTTAGTTTAAAAATTTATATTTTCTTAATTAAGTTCTCAGTTTCCACTTGTGTAAAGTCGATTCTACTAGAGTTATGGAGAATCTTTTAAAAATACACTCACTTATAGTCGAAAGGTACCCAATACTTTCAACAAGTTTATTATAATAAATAGCTACTACTCTCAAACTAAACACTTCACAAAATTCTTCCATGGATAGAGAAGAACATCTCAAGGCCAGGTCCACAATTGTCATTTTTCTGAAAAAAGTAAGAATCTTTGTATTAGGTATGCACAAAAGGTTTCTGTTTCTTAATACTGTGTTATGTTAAAGTACAAATACTTACGAAAATTGAACATTTTGCCCCTAAACGACTATTTCTTGTAAAGTTGTAACTTTATTATGAACTATTAATGGTTGCGCCGGTTTACGATTCGAAAGTTGCCGCGTTATTTTTTCTATGTTGCATCGCCGATCTCCATTTGTTTTTAATTCATTAGTTGTCGACACTCCCACCCTTCTTCCCTTTATTCCATTTCTCTTTCGCACCTACCTTGTCTCGCATAAGAGAAGAGCGAGACAGCTGTGTTACCGCTACTACCACCGCAGCGCTGTCCACTGTCTTCAGTCCGTAGTCGCTGCCTGTGGCAGCGACTACGGACTGAAGACGCTCTATATAGTTCTGCAATAGCCGCGCGCGCGCTCGCACCATCTTCGCAATAATTGTGTTTTCCATGGATAAATAGTGTTTTCGTGCAATGGAACCAGTGCTCCAAGTCCAGGGACGTCCCTGGCAGCCTCCACCTCAGCATCTCACAGCAGCAGCAAGGTAGTGTGCCCATTCCTGTTTTCCATTTCTTTTTCGTCGACAACCGCGTGTAAATTTCATTTTAGTCTTTCCCCGCAAATACAGTCCACTTCGAATTTATTTATCTCGCCCGCTCAACCATTTTCTGGTCCTAACGATCCAAATTTTTGATCCATTCGCTTTAGTAGTTTGTCAATAGAAACGCAATAGTTTTTATTCCATAGGGAATAAACGCATAGGTAGGTATAGGTTATAGTTTTTATTCCATTCGGAATAAACGCATAGATTAGGTAATAGTTTTTATTCCATAGGGAATAAACGCATAGGTATAGGTTATAGTTTTTACTCCATTCGGAATAAACGCATAGATTAGGTAATAGATTTTATTCTATAGGGAATAAACGCATAGATAATAGTTGTATTCCATTAGGGAATAAACGCATACTTACCTACTGTTTTTCGCATAGGTAGGTACTAAATAGTTGGTAATTTCGACTGCACCGCATAGTAATAGGTAGACCACGCGGGCAGGTACCTAGGCCCGCGCGCGCAAGTACCTACGCTCGCGCCGCGTCTCGCTGTTCACCACCGCTTCCATTTTTATCGTTCGTTAGTTTTGCAATGTAGGTAGCTATAGTTGTTTTGTTTTAACAATGCCAAAGATATTCCGGATCCACAGTTAAAACTATTACACGCTAAGATGGATAGCCTTTTTAAGCGTATACATTTAATTTGTGATTATTCATCGAGGATCGCAGATGAATCAATAAAAGAATTGTTTTTATCCTCGATCGAAACCGTAGATACTTTGCGCTTAGATTTCGAAAATGTTCTAGATAAAATTAACTTGCATGAATTAATATTAAATCCCGATTTCTTATTAAGTTATGACGCCATATCATCTTTCGAAGATTTAATTTGTCGCATAAAACTTGTCGCTAAGTCATTGCAAGCGCCCGTGCCCGTAGTAGTCACTGATTCGAAACCCGGGCCAGCCGGTTTACCTAAATTACCGCCCATACAAATACCCGAATTTGATGGCGATATTAAAAATTGGCCTTTGTTTTTCGCTAGTTTCGAAAATACGATCCATAATAATAATTCGTTATCGGATCACGAAAAATTACATTACATAGTTAGTAAACTAACCGGTAAAGCAAAAACCGTTTACGCCGGTATAACGCTTTGCGCCGAAAATTATAGTTTGATTTTGAATACTTTGAAAGTCAATTATGAAGACAAACGCTTAGTAACAATCGCTTATTTGGATCAAATATTTAATTTGAAAAATAGCTCTTTAAGTGTAATGAACACGACTTGAATTCTTAGATATTTTTGCATCAGCTGTTCGCGCCCTAAAGAATCTCAAGGGCAATAACCTCTGTGACTTTTTGTTTTTGTATATCGGTTTAAAGAAATTAGATTCCGAAACCGTTCGCTTATTTAAAAATAAATATCCATCACGCCTTATCCCCGAAGGGGTGGCAGAGGCATATTATATGCCCACTTATTTGAAATGGATAGACGTGGCCATCAAATACCTAAGTTCGACGATTTAGAAACTTTCGTTCGTCAACATATTCAAATTTTGCAACGAACTTCGTTAAACCACGGAGTAGCGAAAAATAGTCCGACTAATCGTAGTAAGCCCACGAAATCCGCGCACTTTTTTGTTAATCTTAAACCCACAACTTCGCAATCGCAAGTGTTGCATTCGAAAAATTGTTCTTTGTGTCAAGGTCACCATGACCAGCTTTATAAATGTTCGGAGTTCAATAAACTCACTCCAAGCGATCGCTATAAATTTGTTCGTTCTAGTAATTTATGTATCAATTGTCTCAGTAAGAAACATCGTGTTTCATTCTGTAATTCGAATATTTTTTGTCGCAAGTGTAATGGTAGACACCATTCATTATTACACTTCGAAAACAATAATGCCGCGTCCAATTTAAACTCAGTTGGTGCCTCGCGCGTTAATGGTAGTAATTCGCTTGTAGTTGGCAGTGCACTCGCCATGTCCGGTAGTTCGTCCGTCGATTCCGGCTGCGCGAACTCCGTGCCTAACCGTCCGCCCGCTGTAACGTCACAGCCACCCGCGCCATTGAGTCGCGACTGGGAGCGCTCTTGCGTGTTTTCATCCCCGCCCGCGCCTAGCGACGGCGGCGCCACTGCCGCGCGCCTCCAGCCGAACGATGTCGCTTTGTGCTCGCTATCAAGTTTGCACACAAGCCCTACTACGGTACTTCTGGCAACCGCTCCAGTTTTTGTTTACGATTCGCATGGTAGGGGACATAGTGTTCGCGCACTTTTTGAAAGTGCTTCTCAAAGTAATTTTATTAGTAAAAATTGTTGTAGTCGTCTTGGTTTGCATATAAATAACCGCCCCGCCTGTAATGTTGTGAAAGGTATTGGGGGTTCCACTAAAGCCGTTCAAGGTTCTGTAGGGATTAAATTGCACTCGCGTTTTGATTTTGATGTTAGTTTTTCGATGGATTCGCTAGTCGTCGATAAGGTTACCGAATTTTTACCGACTGTCGCAGTCAATACCTCATTGTTGACTAATTTCAGAGATTTGCCGTTGGCCGACGATACTTACGCCGTTCCAGGAGATATTGATTTGTTAGTTGGCGCTTCGATTTTCCCGCACCTCCTGTTGCAGCATAAGGTTCAAGGTCACGCATCGCACCCGGCGCCTCTCGCTGGTTTTGTTATTGTTGGTTCCGCACCCGCTTGTTTTGATTGTAACTCGACAGCGTCATATTGTTGCGCCGTCGAGCCGCTGGACTCCGCTGTCCGTAAATTCTGGGAGATAAAAGAGGTGAACATCCCTCCTATTGTCAGCCCAGATGATAAACTTTGTGAAGAGTTTTATAGTCGCACGACTACTCGCGATAGTGATGGTCGTTATGTTGTCGCACTCCCCTTTAAGGGTAATGTTAATTCGCTTGGAGAATCGTTTCAGTCAGCCGAAACACGCTTCTTTTGTTTAGAACGGAAAATGCAGACATCTCCAAAGTTGAAGGAGGCTTACGATAGCGTAATAGTAGAATATTTGGATAAAGGTTTCATTTCACCCGCGCCTCCCGAAACCGAAGAGTCGAAGCACGCTCCTTGTATACCATACCGCACCATGGAGTTGTCCGCGAGGATAAACTAACCACCAAGTTGTTGTTTCGGTAAACGATATTTTGCACAGTGGTCAAAATCTCCAAGGTAATTTGTTCGAAATTACAGTAAACTTTCGCTTATTCGCTGTCGCGCTTTCAGCCGACATTAGACAAATGTTTCTTTGTATTGGTGTTCGCGAATCAGATCGCCGATTTTAACGCATTTTGTATAGATTTTCGCCGCAGGAACCTTTACAGGTTTACGAATTTAATCGCGTTTGTTTTGGACTTAAATCCAGTCCCTTCCACGCTCTTCGAACTGTCAAGCAGCTCGCCGCCGATGAGGGCGACAGTTACCCGAAGGCTAAGGAAACTGTAGAAACTGGTCTGTACATGGATGACTATATTTATTCTGTGCAGACCGAAGATCAAGCTGTCGCAACTGCGGCTGAAGTAATTGATCTCATGAAGGCGGGTCATTTTGATCTCGTAAAATGGACTAGTAATTCGCAAATGGTCTTGGATTCGATTCCACCGTCGCATCGCTTGTCGACTGTCAAGGAGTTTGATAGTAATGATACGCACAAGGTTCTCGGTTTGCGTTGGTCACCTTCGTCCGACATGTTTAGTTTGATGGATTCAAGACATTTTTTTCTGTCGTGAAAATCTGTAAATTTGGAATTACAAACACACATGTCAATTTTATTTACATATAGATTTGAACTTTGCCAAATAAAAAATATAAATTATAAAATAAATTACGAGTATAATTCAAAATAAAAAAATTAAATTTAAAAATATACTTGTATTTTAAGGAAAAAGTAGGTACTATCGAACCCAAACACCATGTCTGCTGTGAATTTTGAAGAATCGGGTTCTCTGGAGATCATTTTCATTGCAGCATTAGGTCAAAGTTCTCAATAAATATAAAATAAGATTTTGGTAGAGTGCCTGTCGTGTTAAGTTAGACTCTGTGTTCAATAAGTCTTTAAAAATGAAATTTTAAAGATTTTAAGTCTTAAATAGCCTTCAAAACGTTAATCGTGCACCAATAAACGCCACATATTGTTTGAAAAATAATAAATACAGTGAAAACTATATTATTAGCGACAAACAATCTTCAATACTAAAAACCGCTGTTGAAATGAACAGTAAACAGAAGGGACATTGGGGGTTATAAAGTGATATATAAACAATATATCCATATAAGAAGTGCAAAAGTATGCAAAACAGTAGTTAATTACGTAAAATCACGTGAAAATAGTGGCAGTAAAAATAAGTGACAGTTAATTTTATTTAGAAGTCAGCTCGACGATCAGTGAAAAGTGCATGGGATTTTGAACCTTAACGGCTGGCATAATCACTTTCTTACACATGAGACAGATAATAAGAGAGTAGTCACTAACATCAAGTCACTTCAACTTTCCAACACTGTTTCATCTTATATTGCATTAATAATTGCATTATTTACAATTAATTTCTTCGAAAATATAACGATTCGCAGGCCCTGTTCCCGATCAATGACAGAAATACTAGATGACTATAATTTGAATAATTCCTCAATAGAGGGCACAGCTTGTAGCGAACCAAACATCTCGGATGACGAAGATGACGAAACATGGAATCTGCAACGACAAATCTGTGAATTAAAGACACAATTGCAGGCGGCACACGCCGAAATCGATCATCTGTCCATTGAAAATGCAGGCCTAAAGAAAACAATTGAAGAAATTAACTGTAAATATGAACTTGTAAAAAAGGCTAAAAAATTATTAGTTACTGAAGCAGGAACGCCAAACACAAGCAAAAAACTATCAACACCTAGTAGAAAATCAAATATTCAAAAATTGCATAACAAAATTAACTCACTCTCAGTAACGGGTCACTCACCTATCTTCACGGATGAAAACTTTCTTCTCAAACAACATCTGCATGCGCACAGTATAGACACGAATTCACAAGAAGTTAAGAGCAAGCTGTGCATTATAAGTAGTGATATTAAGTTAGTTAGATTAGTATATTAAGTTCAAGTAGTAATTGCGAGGCATCTACGAGTATAATAGAAAAGTTGCAAATAAAAAGTGATGCAAAGACCATAGTCTATTGCGATGAAATAGGTAAAAACTTTGGACATTATTTATCACAGTTAAGTCATTCTGTAATAAATCATACATATCCAGGAGCTTCATACTCTCAAATTATAGATTTTATATTGACTGGTACACACTGCATGCAGTCTACTATAGTGGTGCTGGTTGGCAGAAGAGGCAATATTAATAGTGACAAACTTTTAAAAAATTTTTGATAAGTTATCAAGTCTGCAAGTAAAACAAGTAATTTTGTCCACCTTGCCATACAGCACTGCTATGAGCCACAAGGAAAATCACTTAAGATACAAATTAAATATGAAACTACATACCATGGTATCATATTCCAAAAAAATTGAATTGTTCGATTGGAACATAATTTTCAAAAATAATAGTTTGTTGACATTAGATAGATATTTTCTATCAAAATTTTTACAACGAAAGGTAGCTCTGTTGCTATCTAATTTTTTATTTTTTCAAGCCAAATTATTGGCAAGTACAACTGCTTTTATTGAGCAGGATAGTTTTGACACTTCACATTTGGAAAATGAAATTCCAAAAAACTAGTTTATAGGACAACAGATAATAAATCTGGCCAGTTGACTTTGGCCCCTGAGAATAATCTTAGTAAAAATATTGTGTTTATAAACCTGGTGCACCATAATGTTAGAGGTTTAATAAATGGTAAAGATTTAGAGTTAGAGCTATACATTAATGCAAATTCTATTAATATTTTTTGTGCTACAGAGCACTGGTTAAAAGATCATCAAATCACATTGTTGAACTTCGTAAATCACCAGGTTGCTAGCTCGTTCAATAGAAAACATTCTAAATGTGGAGGCTCTTTAATATTAATTAATAAAAACTTAAAATTTAAAGAACGTAAGGATTTAGTAGCCCTCTCCATTGAGCGAGTTATTGAGATTGCCAGTATTGAGTTTGAGCATTTCATCTTGTTAAGCGTATACAGTCCCCCTGATGCTTCTTACATTAAATTTGAAGAAAAGCTTGAAGAAGCACTGTTCAAATGCCAATGTTCTAAGAAATCTATAATAGTTTGTGGAGATTTTAATGTTGATATATTAGATACATCATTAACTCCATCAGAGAGAAATAAAATGAAAAATTTATTTATATCCTTTAATCTGCATAGTACATTCTTAGAACCCACTCGTATTACAGCCACCAGTGCAAAATGTATTGATAATATTTTTACTGATATTAAACCTATAGATAAAGGTGTTGTGGATCCTGTGGAGTCAGATCATCGTGGCCAATGGATAAAATTTCCTAAAAGTAGTAACAAAGTCAGCAAAAAACAAATTAAATATGTACCAATTAACCAAAGTCGTTTGAATAATTTTAAAGAAAATGTATTAAAGAGATTACCATATCTACCTAACTTCACTTGTGTAGACCAGTCATATAAACACTTATTTAATTTGATTAATGATGAGTTTGGCAAAGTTTTTACCTCAAAAACTCTACAGATTGGTGGTCGTCCTGTTTTCAGTGACTGGGCAACACCAGGTATCTTTAAAAGTAGAAATAAATTATTTGAATTATATTCAGAAAAATCATATAATTTTAGGCAAACCTTTCAGGAATATGTTAAAAATTATTCAAAGATATTTAAACAAACGTGTCATCTTGCTAAGTCAAACTTCATTAAAAATAAAATTTCTAATTCTGTAAATAAAATAAAAATGACTTGGAACATCATTAACTCTGAATGCGGTAGATCTTTAGTGACTGAAAGGGATTTCCACTTAAAAGTAAATGGTTGCCATGATACAGGGGACCTGGAAGTGGCTCCAAGCATCTTCCAGTTCCGCTGAACTTTTATTAGAAGAATCTGTTCTTTGTTGCAGGGATGCATTTGTATTCACAGATATTTGTGCTCAGGACATTGTAAAAACATTTAAATGTATCGAAATTAAGAAAACCGCGGACATTTGGGGATTATCGGTCAAAACTGCATCATGTATAATTGAGGTAATTGCGCCCCATCTAGCAACTGTGTTTAATGACTGTGTTTCTAGTGGTACATTTCCTGATTTAATGAAACACAGCAAAGTCGTTCCCTTGTTCAAGGCTGGCAGCGCTACAGAGCCGTCTAATTTCCGACCAGTGTCAGTGCTGCCAACTTTGAGCAAAGTATTTGAAAAAATAATCTTGAATCAAATGCTATCCCATTTTAATAGTCATAAAATACTCCATGCGAATCAATTTGGGTTTACGAAAGGGCGCTCAACTTCCGATGCTGGTGTTGAGTTATTAAAATGTATTCATGAAGCATGGGAAGACAAGCACGATGCATTAGGTATATTTTGCAATCTATCAAAGGCTTTTGATTGCGTTCAACATGAAACGCTGTGCAAAAAATTACACCACTATGGAATAAGAGGCAAAGCTCTCGACCTTCTGTCTTCATATTTGAACAATAGAATACAGAGGGTCGATATTAATGGTACACGTTCTGTAGGATCCATGGTTACAATGGGTGTGCCGCAAGGCTCGATACTTGGGCCATTCTTGTTCCTCATTTATATTAATGATTTACCATTTTATGTAGGGGACAGGGATATGATTGTTTTGTTTGCAGATGACACCTCATTAATTTTTAAAATTAAAAGACAATTAGATAACTATGACGAAGTAAACAATGCAATTGCAAGAGTAGTTCATTGGTTCAGCTCAAATAATCTTTGCCTTAATGAAAATAAAACTAAATGTATAAAATTTACTCTACCAAATGTAAAACAAGTTGCGGCCAATGTTCAACTGAATGGACAAGTGTTAGAGTTTGTAGAATCAACTGTGTTCCTAGGTATAACTATTGATGCCAATTTGCAGTGGGGCCCACACATAGAAAAGACAGCCTCTAGATTAAGTTCGGCTGCATACGCTGTAAAAAAGATCAGGACTCTAACAGATGTGGAGACGGCTAGAATGGTTTACTTCAGCTATTTTCATAGTATTATGTCTTACGGTATTCTCCTTTAGGGGAATGCTGCAGATTTAAATATTATTTTTTTTCTACAAAAGCGGGCTGTACGCGCTATTTATAATTTGGGCCCCAGAGTTTCTCTCCGAGAAAAATTCAAAGAAGTGAATATTCTAACCGTACCATCACAATACATTTTTGCCAATCTTATGTATGTCCAGAAAAATCTATCACAGTTTTCTAAACTCTGTGATAAACATAATATAAACACTAGAAATAAAAATAATCTTTCTGTCCACCACAGTCGACTACATAAGATTGGCGATTCTTTCTAGGGTAACTGTATACGCTTTTACAACAAGCTTCCCTGTGACCTGAGAAATTTACCTTTAAATAAATTTAAAAAGTTTATTAAAAACAAGCTTTGTGAAAAAGGTTTTTACTCCGTTACAGACTATTTGCAGGACAGGGACGCCTGGAAATGATCTGCTGGCAAAGTGAAATAATATTAAATTGTAAATAGGCCATCAAAAAAAAAGCCTTCCTAAGTTTCTTGCCGGTTCTTCTCAGGTGGGCCGCGTTCCGAACCGGTGGTCGCTTTAAATATTTTAAATAGTGTATGACATTTTGTAAGCGCCGTTAAAATGGTCTATGCAAAATAAAGATATTTTTATTTTATTTTATTTTATTTTATAAGATAAACAAAATATTGTCTGTAGCCCGGAATACATTTACCCATCACGCCTTATCCCCGAAGGGGTGGCAGAGGCATATTATATGCCCACCTTTCACCGTGTGGATTCCTGTCCCACGTAATAGGTGGTGAGCCCATTGACGTGTTGAAATAGACAGACGCAGGTTGTGGCTACCTGCTGTTGAAATTTTCAAGCCGCCCATAAGGCCTTCAACCAGGCTTAACGACTGCCATTTTACTGGCAACCGGGACCAACGGCTTAACGTGCCTTCCGAAGAACGGAAACGCTCGCAAATGTAAATGCCACAAAGTGGTCACCCATCCGAGGACCAGCCATAGTGAAAGTTGCGTAACTCAGTGATCGTTTACAGAACACTGAGACCGCGAGTCCACGAGCGCTTCTAATACATTTGGAATACATTTACACATCACAAAATATGTCATCACCTTTATCCAAACTGCGGAATAAAACGGCTAATCTGCGACATTCATACCAAACTAACCGGCTACACAATGCATGATCACTGTATAATATTCTTACGACAAGAAGACTTTAAAAATACAAATAACTACGCTGACATAATAACACATTCACGTCATACGCTATCTGTCATTACTTACACAAATATAATATAAATGCTACCCACATATAAATGTCATCACTTCGCTACGATGTTTAATAATAGAATCCAAATGTTTAATAATCTTTTATGTGATAACGTACGAAAATATAACTATGCGAAAGTGTTGGACTCCAACCTAGACTTGTTGTATGACTATTCGATGATTGGAAAGTATAGTAGTCGGATTAACATCATCATCATCCGAGCGTCTGTACCAGTTGCGTCTCGCGACGCCCGGGGTCCGCTTTCCTAAATTTTCTCCTCCACTTCGCACGGTCGTCGGCATCCCCTGTAGTGAGACCATTTGCACGCATGTAATCCCTTACGACGTCAAGCCAGCACTTCTAGGGTCTTCCCCTCTTACCGGGACCCGGCGGGGCTGACATGGCCAGACATTTGTTACCTACGTAGCCCGGCGGTTGCCGCAAGACGTGACCATACCAACGAAGGCGACACTCTTGCAACTTGTCTGCAATGTCACGGACGTGAAGGCTGCCGCGGATGCGAGAGTTCCTCACGCGGTCCATCCGCGTGACTCCACACATCCAACGCAGCATCTTCATTTCCGTGACACGCAGCTCCTGCTTATGTCGCTCCAATATCGGCCACGTCTCACTGCCATGTAAAAGGACAGGTCTAATAATGGTTTTGTAGACCTGTCCCTTCAACCGGATCGGCATTTTAGGATCACAAATGACACCGGTCATCTCCCGCCATTTTGCCCACGCGGCAGCAATGCGTGACTTGACATCGCAATCGATGTCACTGGACGTGTGAAAATCAAATCCCAGGTAATTAATCTGGTCCGTGCGCTCGACCAAATCACCGCCTATGCGGACGGATGTGGGATCTGTCGAGTTTAATGCCAAGTACTCGGTGTTCGCCACATTTAGTTTCAGACCGCCGTTCTCAAGCGTCTCCTTCCACGCCTCTACACGTCGCACCAATCTGCCCCTGTCCGCGTCTGCCAGCGCAATATCGTCAGCATACATGAGCAACCATGGAGGCTGCTCATGCGGGTTTCTGATGCTGTCCGACAATTCGTCGAATATTACACTGAACAGAAGCGGACTAAGGACAGAACCCTGGTGTACCCCGACGGTGATGGGGAAGGCTTTCGTGTCGCCAACAGCAGTCCGAACCATTGAATCGGAGTCACAGTGCATGTCCCGGATAGTGTCAAGATAGACCTCTGGAACCCCTTTGGACCGCAGTGCCCACCAGATCATGGCACGAGGAACACAGTCGAAGGCCTTCTGCATGTCTAGAAACAAACAGTGCAGAGGCGTGTTCTTCGACCTGTATTTCTCTGCGGCAACCCTCAGGGGGAAAACAGGATCCGTGGTCCCATGACCAGGGAGAAACCCATATTGACACTCCGAGAGAGTACACTCCTGCCGGATCCGACAGTCTATAATCCTCTCGAAGATCTTCATGGTGTGGGACATCACCTTTATACCGCGGTAGCTCTCGCACTCCTGCACTGGCCCCTTACCTTTGAAGACTGGAGTAATAATACTCAGTCTCCATTGGTTTGGGATCTGCCCGCTGAGGAGTATGCGGTTAAAAAGGTTTACTAAGATTTACCGCGAGGACCCATCGACTTCCAGGCTTCGATGGGGACTCCATCGGATCCGACAGCTTTCTGATTCTTCATGCAGCGAAGCGCAGTCAGGACTTCTCCAGGTGTTACCGGTGGCACTAGTCCTGATTCGGAGGGAGGTCCGGAGGCTGCACCTCTTTATGCTGTTTATTAAGCAGCTCGTGGAAGTACGAGCGCCATCTCTCCTTTACCGCGAGGTCTTCGCTTAACAGGTTGCGCTCAGGGTCTTTTACACAGCGACACTTGGATATATCCTGTGACGCTTTTACCCTGGAGCGCGCCAGCTTATAGATGAGCTTCTGCCCCTCAGACGATTCCAGCTTATCATACAAAGGTTGTAAGTGGTCTCGTCTGGATCTGGCTACAGCTCTCTTTGTGGCGCGCTTGGCAGCCCTGTACGCGTCGCGGTCTTCGGGAGATCCGGTCGCTTGCCACTTTTTAAAGAGGGCTTTCTTCTCACTGGTCTTCCTCAGGACTGCGTCGTTCCACCACCAAGTTTCCTTGACACATTTGCGGCCAACCCTAAGACTCACCGAGCACCACCTTCGCCGCTCCAAGGATGGCCGCCTGAACTTTGTCCCAGTAATCTTGAACTGGTTCGCCTTCAGCTGTCGGTGACAAGTGCACCGACAGCTGAGACGAACTCCTGGGACCTAGTTTCATCAAGCAGCCACCATCTAATGCGGCGCTGGCACCGCTCGATGCGTTTGCCTTTAGGCTTCACGCAGAGGTCCATGACAAGGAGACGGTGTTGTGCATTAAGACTCTCACCGGGTATGACCTTGCAGTTGGCCACCTTGCCGCTGCTGTGTCGCCTTGTGAGTAGGAAATCGATCTGAGTTGTACGCCTCCCGCTCTTGTAGGTGATGAGATGTTCGGATTTCTTTTTGAAATACGTGTTCACAATGGTCAGATCGGCAGCCGCACACGTTCTGAGGATAGTTTCTCCTTCAGCGTTGCGGGTGCCATATCCAAAACCACCATGAACACGCTCAAACTCCTCACACCTCTCACCCACATGACCGTTTAGGTCGCCGCCCAAAACGATTCCCTGTGACAACGGAATGCTCCGAAGCACTCCCTCGAGTTGGCCTCAAAACGACATCTTATCGGCGTCGCTACAACCGGCCTGTGGCGCGTAGGCTTACACACACTTATCAGGTGGGTAATAATCCCATCGATAAGCACCCTCACGATCATAAGCCGGTCGCTACAGCGTTTCACCTCCAAGATGCCGCTCTGCAGCCCTTCGGAGAGCACCATGGCCACCCCGTTCTCCCCACCAGGCGCACCCGTTTAGTACAGCTTGTAGCCTTTCTGCAAAGGCCGGGCTCTGTTGCTCTTCCACCGAGTCTCCTGCAGGAACGCCACGTCCACCCTCAGCCTGGAGAGTACTTCGGCAAACTCTACCGCACGCCCAGTCAGCGTGCCAATGTTCCAAGATGCGAAGCGGATTCGGGTTGGGGCTAACTTCTTTAGCCGTGCTGGCCCGACACACTTCAGCCCTAGCCCACTTGCCACAGGAGTCGGGCAGGGCTCCTGCGCGCCGTTTTGCGGCGGCGCCCTATCCCTAGCAGCTTTTCTATTGTACTTTACCATTTTGTTTTGGCGGGTGGCTTTTATGGGAGCGACGCCCTCAGACCTGCCAACCCCAGAGGGGAAAGCCAGCGCCAGAGCCTCGTCCGTTAATCAGCAGGTGCACGCACTAGCACGGGAGGTTGACTTGGGCCCCGAAGATCTTGGTGGGGCCCCTTACACCCTAAGGATTAACAACACAGGTATTAAAAATATATTTGGTAATCTACTGTTATTTATATCAAGTAATTTTGGAGTGAGTATCGCTACCCCATTTTATGAGCTTTTGCATTACAAAACTCGTATGGCACTTCAATAGGTGACTATCAAAATCTTTTTCGTGTATAATAATTTACATATTTTACATCAAAACATAAACGGGTTGATTTCAAAGAGTGATATTATGATAGAATGTTTGGATGCACGTAATTAAATTGACAAAAAGATCTCAAAACAGCTACTACATATAGAAAAGTACTAATAAATCAAAGGCAACTTGGAATGTCATAAGGAATTTGTCTTCAAATCTTACAAAAACTAGTATTAGTTCAATTAAAGTTCAAAATGACATCAGAACGAACCCCAAAATGATAGCCCAGCATTTTAACGATTATTTTATTGATTTAGTTCAACCAATCTCTAATCATTGTACAAGTTATAAAATAAAACAATTACAGTCATATAAGTCTATGTTTATGCTACCAACTACACTTCATATCATAATCAATAATCTCAAAAATACAAATAGCACAGGTTATGATGAAATATCTACTAAAGTAATTAAATCAGTAGGCTTTATTATTGCACCCATACTAAGTCATATAATAATAATAATAATAACCCTCGAGGACAGTCGTTATCTTTTATAGGATTATCGCAACCCTATGAGGGCATAGTAGATTCGCTTTTTGAGTCATCCACTTTCTGATATCAACAAAAAAATGTATCAGAAAGTTATTGAAAAGCTCACATCCGCAGGGCAGCTTGTGGCGAGCTGAATGTGCGTGGCTACACATCGGTCCCGATTCCTCAGAGTTTTGTTGCCCTTCTGCACCGGTTAGGATTTAATGGCCTAACGGAAGAGCAGTGAGAGTGCTACTCCCGGGAGTGCAGCAAATCTCAACTCTGGCTTGCCTTAATTGGCCGGTCAGAGGAAGGGAGCCAGAGCTATATGCTCGGGGGTGGAAGTGTCATTTTCAAGGGCATAACTACGGGGAAGCCCGCTCCGGGCCTGGCCCGCGAAGGTGAAACCGGCGCCGCACCGTTCGACACCCCAAGCCGCTAACACCGGTGTTGCCCTCTGTCGCCTTACAGGCTTATCATGCCTATGGCGATTGTATAGGGGGCCCATCTAGTGAGTTGGCAAGTCACCGTCTGCCACTATTTTGATAATAATATATTAAAAAGGCAGACGCCGTTTTCATCAATAGCTTAAGTAGCCCAATCCATTTAACACCCAACCCAATAGCCCATTTCATAGTTAGCACATTTCACAATAGTTTAACTCCCATTGGAGATGATCCATTACCGTTCTTCTACATAAGGCGGGCGTGGATTGCCTGTAGTGGGGGTCCCATTTCCTATTAGATTAAAATTCTCAAAGGGCCTCTGCGTGTTGGACCAATATGTCCCCATGTAAGCCTGCCAAAAGACCGGGTATCTTCATAAGAAAAAAAATAGAAGATACCCGTGAAGAAGAGACAATAATAATAATAAATATTCTTTATTGTACACCATAAAAGGAACACATTTTAAGAAAAAATAAGAGTTTTAAATTTAATGTACAATAGGCGGCCTTATCGCTAAAATCGATCTCTTCCAGGCAACCTTTGGATGGATAGAAAATCGTGGAACTGATAAAGGTAGTGCACAATACATACTTACACTTAAAAACTATATAAATACTTACATAAGAATATACACAATAAGAAAAATATCTACATTATATATCAATACATACACGAGGGAACACGCACCTAGTACTAAACAGACATAGCCAGAAAATGATCCTTTAACATCCTCCGGAACGATTGCAGGGATTGTGCTCGTCTTATGGAAACAGGCAAAGCGTTCCACAGGCGGACCGCTTGTACCGTAAAGGATTTATCCATGAAATTTGTGGAATGCTGAGGCATTCCCAGTTTCAAATTCTCTGATGACCTTAAAAATTTAGAATGTGTGTCATGAAGGAACCCGAAACGTTCTTTAAGATATCGAGGCGTGAAAGGATTGAACAGTATACTGTATAATAAGCAGAGAACGTGAGTATTCCATCGAAGACGAATTGGGAGCCACTTAAGCGTTTTTCTGTATTCGGACACGTGATCATATTTACGTAGGCCAAATATAAATCTTATACAAAAATTTTGAAGACGCTCAAGCCTGTCAAGTTGCTCCTCGGTGAGATTAAGATAGCTGTCATCTGCATAATCAAGGATTGGGAGTAAAAGAGATTGTACAAGCGCAATCTTAGTGGCTGTAGGGAGAAAATTACGTAATCTGCGCAATGATCCTGCAGATGCAAATATTTTGCGTCCAACTTCTTGTAGTTGCTTATCCCAGCACAAATTCCTATCGATGTGTATTCCCAAGTTCTGAACCGTATCACTTAAATTGATAGGAATACCATCAAAAATAACCTGGGGCAACTGTGTGTAGTCTATACGTGATATTATCCAGGGACTACCCACGATAATGACCTGAGTCTTTGAAGGGTTTACCTGAAGCCCATAATTAAGGCTCCATTCGCTTACACGTTCTAAATCCAAATTAATTGTAGCAATTGCTTCCGGCAACTTTTTCAATGGCGCTTGTGTGTATATTTGTAAATCGTCTGCATAAAGGTGGTAGGATGAAACTAATTTTTGGGAGATCGTATTTATAAATATAGCAAAGAGTAAAGGAGATAAAACGCCACCCTGCGGAACACCAGCTGAAATATTACACCAAGAAGACAGGGAATCTTCTATGCGTATACGTTGCCGGCGGCCAGACAGGTAACTTTGAAACCAAGCAATCACCGTAGGAGATATGTTAATAGAGCCAAGTATGCCAAGTAGGATTTCAAAATCCACAGTGTTGAAGGCGTTACTAAAATCGAGCAAAGATAATACAGTGACATTGCCGTTTTCCATGCCTGCTCTTATGTCGTCCGTAACATTGACCAGGGTAGTCACAGTACTGTGTCCAGGACGGAAACCAGACTGAAAAGGATTAAGCAAAGAGTTTGTACAGAGGAAAGTATTGAGCTGGTTATAGACAAGGCGTTCAAGAACTTTAGAAAGGAAAGGTAATATAGAGATAGGGCGGTAGTGAGAAAAAGACGATGGATTACCCTTTTTTGGTATAGGTATAATTTGAGCTTCTTTCCAAACAGATGGAAAGAGATTCCTTTCAATAGAAAAATTTAAAATATGAGTCAGAACAGGAAGTATTTGATCAAGGATAGGTATGATCATGTTACGGCTTACACAGTCATTTCCCACTGCATTTGATGTAATTGACATAATGCTCTTCTTAACATCACTATCAGTGAAAGGATCAAAGAAGAAGCGCGGATAATTAGGAGTTGGAAGTAATGAAAGACAGTTAAGTGTGTTTATCTTGGCAGTCCCACCAAAATTGGACGAAGATGAAAAATGCAAATTACGTGCTTCGAGGTCAACAGTTTTAGGAATAGTATTTTCTTTAGGTTTTCCAACTCCTATACTTTTCAAAAATCTCCATACTTTAGATGGATCACCATTATCAACTGATGCATGAATATACTGGCGTTGTGCATTTCTACACACCTTATTACAGTGATTACGTATTGCGACATATCTTTCAAAATTGGAAGCCGTTGGTCTACACTTATATTTGCATTTCGCTGCAGCTTTCTTTGCCATTACTTCCTTAATAGCATCAGTGAGCCAAGGAGCAGGAAGATGTTTTATTTTTACGGCACGCGCTGGTGCATGTGTATCAAATAATTTTACGATTTGATTATTAAGCATATTGACTTTTTCATCAATGCATTCTGAAGTAAACAAAGGATCCCAGTCAACTTCATTAGCGTCATCACGAAGACCACTGAGGTCCATACCACTAAAATTGCGCTGCCACAAAATTTTACATTTTGCCTTAGGAGGACGAAGTTTGTAGGAAAGGAAAAGTAGGTCATGGTAAGAAAAGGCGTCAGCATTACATTGACCATGTCTAATAACATGCTGCCTGGATGTGACTAGGATAAGGTCTAAGAGAGATGGTATTCGACCAGGAAAGTGATGAGTAGTGTTTAGAGGAAGAATGGAAAGATTGCATGATTGAGTTAAGCGATAAAGGGAAGAACTGCGGGAGTCATTTTTTATGAGGCAGGTATTGAAATCACCCAGAATGATTGTGTGACTGTAAGAGGGAGTTAAATTTTCTAAAAGACGTTCGAATGATGTGAAATAGTTTATATGTAACGATGGGCAGTAATAAACACCTAGTAAAACTTTTGAATGATTAAGATCCACTTCCAAAAAGAGATGCTCGCCAGCATTCGGGGGTGGTGGCTGTGCTGACATATCAATGATGTGAAAAGGAATTTGTGTACGTATATATATAGCAACACCACCACCAACCCCGTCGCCTCCACGATCATTTCTTATCAATTGGAAACCTGGGAGTGAATAAGAGGAAGATGAGTGAAATGTCCTAAACCAGGATTCTGAAACAAGAATTGCATGTATGTTCTTACAGTCAAAAGTTGCCAGCATCTCAGGGAAATGGGCGGGAATACTCTGGGCATTGAAATGGACTACATTAAAATTTTCAGGTACATCAGAAAAATGATAATTCAGTGTATCAGCGAGTGACGGAACGCTGTCGAAACTACTATTGAGGTTAGATGCTGTATGAAAACTTTCAGCATCACCATCTGTCATAGATAGGTATCACTATATTTATGTAGAAATATATATAAACAGGTAGGCACAATATAATACAGATGAAGTGTGAGAAGAAAAATAAGTTTGAAAACAATAAAAACTATCAACAATATCCAAGTCTGACCGTCTATCCACCCGCCAGTTGAGTGTCCGAGTTAAAAGCAATGTAGGTACCTACTGCAGTAAAAACTTAGTATAAGAGTAAAAGAACTCGAAATAGAATTTTACTTTTTAAATTCAACCACAACCTAGAACCAGAATTAAGCACTTGTCCATAGTAAAAACGAAACGAATCTAGTGCTATTTTGGCTATGGCACAATCTGACAACTGACATTCACAACACAATATATTGCCGTTGACACTTGGATGCCGTCGTGTTTTTAATTTATAAACGTTTGTTTACTTGTTTAAAGTATTATTACAATACCGCCAAGCGAAATAGTATTACAGTATTGCTAACTAAAGGAGTAGCATTAAATATCTTCTAAATAGCAAATACAGTATCCAGGTTATGATAATTGAGAAAGAAAATACAGTGATAAATAAATATGAAGTGATAAATAAATATGAAATGAAGGATAAATATTGTTATGAGCACTGCAGCACCACCAAGGATGATAAATATACACAGAAATTGCCTACTTTTTGGAAGCAACAACACGTCGAGACTTGCTATTCACGTTTTTCGGGACCTCAGCTGATTTGTCATTGGAGTCAGTGATATTTGACAGATCCTGAAGCGAAGTTATGCGATGACGCGTTCCCTTCGAGTCAATCAAATGAATGTATCCCTCTCTTGTCCAACTTTTGTTGACGCCAAACCTTTCCCGGGCTGCTAGAAAGGCCTCATGCCGAATATAGTTAATTGTTCAATAGTAACCGGCATTCTCCCTCAAATATAAAAATTTAAATAGTTAAACCGATTTTCAAAAAGGGAGATAATACAGATATTTGCAACTATAGACCGGTAGCTCTGATTTCAATATTTTCAAAAATATTTGAGGTCATTTATAATAGTTTAAATGATTACTTTAAAAAAAATAACATTTTCTGTCATGAACAAATGGGCTTTAGAAAAAAGAAAACTATCAACATGGCTATCTTTAACTTTCTAGATAAAGTGCATTACAATTTAGATAGAAGACTCCCTGTAGCGGCGATGAATATAGAAATGACCAGGGCATTTGATTATGTCGACCATAAGCTTTTATTATACAAGATCTATCAGTATGGTATTAGAGGCAACGTTCTAAATCTCGTTAAATCTTTTCTAAAAAACCGCAAACAAATAACTCAAATTAATCAGATAGATATAAAAGCCAAAATAGAAATAATTTACTCCTCCAGCACCAGAATAGTTTCATGTGGAGTCCCACAAGGATCTGTTTTGGGCCCGTTACTCTTTTTTTGTTACATTAATGACCTTCCTGATGCTACCTCACATCAGATGACCCTGTTTGCTGATGATAGCACCATTATCTTCAATACAGGACACATGGAAAAAATTGAAGAGAACATAAACTTAAGTCTTATTTCAATCATTGACTGGTTAAATATAAATAATCTTAAAATAAACATTACCAAAACAAAAGTTATTAATTTCAGACTTAGACAAAATATGACATCACAATTAAAAATTAAGTATAATGATGACCGCATACTAGAAACGAATGACACAAAATTTTTAGGGTTAAATATAGATAGAAAACGCAAATTGAGAATGTGTGTATGAAACTATCTCAATTCTAGGTACTTCCTGCATCGTTCCACATCGTTGTCACTGCGGTGAAACTGTCGACCGCCTCGGTCACCACGGACTGTCTTGTTTCAAAAGTGCTGGCCGTTTTCCGCGTCATGCTAGTATAAATGACATCATCCGTCGCGCCCTTTCTGCCACCGGCGTACCAGCAGTCCTTGAACCCAAGGGCTTGGTGCGAGACGATGGGAAGAGACCTGACGGGATGTCATTGGTGCCTTGGAAGATGGGAAGGCCTCTTGTGTGGGATGCCACATGTGTGGACACCCTGGCACCTTCGAATATTCCTGGCACTGCTAGCTATGCGGGAGCTGCTGCTGCGTCCGCTGAGGCACTCAAACGGCGCAAATACACAAATCTTGCAGGAAATTATGTATTTGAGCCGTTTGCGGTCGAAACTCTTGGTCCGTGGGGTTCTAGTACAAAGCTTCTTTTCAGAGCTCTATCTAAGCTTTTGGTCGATGGGTCTCATGATCAGAAAGCTGGCTTGTACTTGGGTCAAAGGCTCAGCATTACAATTCAACGTGGCAATGCTGCCAGCATTCTGGGTACGGTTGTAGCTGACAGCGATGTGGAAGAGTTTTTTGATGCCTAAATATTTCTTTTATTTTTTATTTTTGATATAAGTTTGTAAATATTCCTTACCTTCCTTTTGTAATATATGTAAAGTTTATAGTAGCTGTAAGTTGTAAATATACATATCTCTCAATTCTCATATGCTCTCTATATGTTAGGTAAAATTGCAAATAGCGATGCTCTCTTAGCTGCCTACCATGGATATGTAGCGTCTACTCTGAGATATGGTCTTATATTTTAGGGTTAAGCTTCTAACATTAAAAGGGTTCTACTAGCACAGAAGAAATGTATTAGAGCAATGTGTAAATTAAAGAAAACTGATACATGTAAGCCACACTTCAGAAGCTTAGGAATATTGACGGTACCATCACTGTATATAAAATTGTGTATTAAATTTTGTACGTAATAATTTATTTTTGTTTAAGAAAATAGAAAGTCAGCGACGCTCACATAAACTCCACATACTACCTACAAACACCACTTTTGCTCATAGTAGTGTTTATGCGATGACTCCAAAATTATACAATAAACTACCAAAAAAAATAGTAATTAATGACAGTAATTGTCAGTTTAAAGCTAAAGTTTTTAATCTGCTGAAGGAAAAAGCGTATTACTCTGTAAACGATTTTTTAGATGATCAATTTGCACAGTGATGGATATTCTTTGTAGCACATTTTGACATTTAATGTTGTTTGTGATATTTATTGTTCTTGTATTGTACCATATTATTATTTAAAATCTTTTTAAATCTATCCTCATTGACATTTATTATTATTTAACATTACTGTGACATTAATATATATGAATTATTCTACATTTTTGTGACCCTGCTATTGACTTTATTATAAATTGTTGTGCTTGTTTGAGAAAATGTGACACGTGGTCTAAATAATAGTATGCATGTAATCAATCACATTTTGTATGCCATTATTGGCAGAGCATAGATGTACCTACCTACTATTTTCATTAACAGCTTATGTTACCTATGTTCACAAAATAAATAAATAAATTGAAACTGAAATTGAAATTGAAAATTGAAGGTTTGTCCTACACCGTCAACCTGCACTAAGCGCACCATGTTGTCGTGTGTCGCACGCATATGGGATGTAATGAGATTTGTAGCACCTGTCGTCTTGTACGCAACGCTTCTCATAAAAGAACTTTGGCTGTCCAACTGTGACTGGGACGACACTCCTCCTGACCACATCATTAAATTGTGGGACCGCTTTAGAGCCGAGCTTCCTATGCTCGAGCAAATTAGAATACCGCGCCATGTTGGCATCTCCAATGATAGTATTGTAATTGTTTTAGGTTTCGCTGACGCTAGTGAGAAAGTGTATGGGGGTGTTGTGTACTTCCACGTTCGTAACGGTGATGACATTTCATTTCACCTTATCAGCGCTAAATCTAAAGTAGCCCCTAGTAAGGTAGTCTCTCTCGCTCGTCTCGAGCTGTGCGCTATATTGGTTCTAACCCAGCTCATTAGTTCGATTGTTAGTAGTTGTCGCAATCGCATTAATATAGATAGAATTTTCGCATTCTCGGACTCGACCGGCGCTTTGTGTTGGACACATTCTTCGCCCCATGAGAACTAGTTGCAAATATCATGTTAGTTAAACAGAACATACATTTATACGATAGACACAGTGACATACATTCGATAAATACTAGAAATAAGCATAAATTAATTGGAACGCATCATCGTTTACAAAAGGTTCATGACTCTTTTGCAGGAATTGGCGTACGCCTATATAATAAAATTCCTTTAGACATTATGAACCTGCCGTTACATAAATTTAAGGCGGAAATTAAGACGCATCTCTTGAAAAGGGCTTATTATAGAATTAATGATTATTTATAGGATAAAAATAAATGGAAATGAGTTGCTTGCTCTTCGCTCGAGCTATTTAGGATTCGAATGAATCTTGTTTTATTTTGTACTTGTCTTGAATCAGCATATGTATATGTTGTATTTTTACATTTCTACATTGTGAATAATTTGAAACGTCAGACAACTAAAGGCTTCTAAATTGACTGCGTTTAGTTCCGGAAATTGACATGATAGTTGCTGTGCAGTTTTTGGGTATGTCATGCTCGCCTAAGTGTTCTGGCAGTGGTGGCGTATGTATTGGGTCGCCTTATTCCCTATAATACGGTTGAGTAGGGCGATGGCTGATATATACGTCATACCCGTGAACGGGTGCCGTCTGTTGGGACTGGTCAGCTCATAGCTGTAATAGCAATTATTACAAATAATATTATTTAAATTTAAGGCAAACTAAGTTTAGTCGACTATTCTCACATAAATCCAAAGAAACAATGTAAGTGTAATTTTAATGTTGTAAGCCACACCTACATTTTAAAAGAGCATGCATTGACTTTCTTGCTAGATTCTTCTTAAAGTGTAGGCTGCCCTTAGAACTGGCAACTAGAATAGCTCTAATTTTGATATGATTTTAAACCGAAAATTGAATTTGTTTTTGTTTTGTTTAAATTCATTACTATATTATTAGTCAAATATCATGTCATCATCAAACTAATGTAATTACTGGCGGTTAAAAAAGAGTGGCCATGAGTTTTATTGCCAGGTTCTTCCTCAGGCTCTACCTATTGCTTTGCGAATCTGGCAGTAAATGTAGAAGCAATTATCTTGACGTTCATAAATGTTACTTTGTGACCTACATGAATAAAGATATTTCATTCATTCATTCATTCCTGTTTTCCATTTCTTTTTCGTCGACAACCGCGTGTAAATTTCATTTTTGTATTTCCCCGCAAATAGAGTCCACTTCGAATTTATTTATCTCGCCCGATTAATACGCTCAACCAATTAATATATTACAATATGAATGTTGGTGTCTCATTCTAAGTTACATTGAAACATATTATAAGTTAAATAAATTTTGAAAATCACTCGACAAGTTAATGTGAAATATTTATTTTAAAACACAGTATATTTTTTATTTAAATTTTGTAAACCCTGAAACACCCAAGAGATGAATACCTATCTAAAGTAGGCGAGCTTATTCTAACGTAGGTAGGTCTGTTTAGAATATGCTCGCTATCTTTGTATCGCAGATTACAGTTTTAACCACGCGTATATCTCTTTGCGATCGAAGTTTAGATTTACGTTAACTTATTTTTTTACGTCTAAGCTGATTGGCGTACATATCGACGCTCTACTAAACCTATTCGTACCGTCAGAGAGTAAGCTACAATATCATAAACGCCTTATATCTACAGTTGCTCCAATAAAGTCGTAAACGTAATGGCGTGTGAGCTCTATATTCTAAGGCAATTGCTATCTGAAATAAAAAGGATGCCGTTTCGTTTATAGCACTAAAATGAAACTCATGGAAGTTAGAAAGATGTATAGGTATATTATGCAGTTTGATTGTTACAGTGAAGATATCTCACGTAAAATATATTGTACTACTAAAAAAATATTTGAATATTTCACCCAATTACAGGCCTTTGTAAAAGCATTTCGACACTCCTTGGCCAATTGTGAATTAAAAGCCTTATTCCACAAACGCCAAGTATAGACCGTACATAAGCAAAGATACTTTGCCGTTAATAAAAAAATAAAGAAACGTAGTGGTAGATGTTTTTGAAATTATCTGTCAATATTAGAGTACTTCATTAAATCTACGAAGGTGCTAGAACCACCAGTTTGTAGATAAACGTATTTCACTCCCAGTTCCAAAAGACTCAGGCTATAACATTAATGCGTCCCCTCCTCCAATATTTTTATACTTATTCAATAAAGTATGGAACATTATATAGAACGATTTACCAGTTCACAGTCCTCGTAAGTTTTCTTTGGTAGAGCCAACTTTTCGGGAGTTCGTATAGGCGTTTATATAGCCCGATAAAGTAAAGCGATTGTCTCGTAAGGATTTTGATGTTAAGTGAATGAAAAAACTTGCAAATGGGTAAGTAATTTTGTGAATATTGACGATAGTAAAGCAATCTTAATGTTTTGTGATTTTATATTGTCGTCAAGTTGCATCACTATAGTATTGACCAAGTGTGCTTTACCTACTGCTCACCTACCACTTCTCCTGATCCTGACTTTCGGGTAGTGAGGTCAGAAAAATCACCATGTTATTTTAGCTTTTGAATCAACATTTTATAGAACAATGTTGCCGGTGTCTGTCTGTTCGCGATATCCTTAAAAACTTCTAATAATAAATAACTATAACATCAGTAGATGGAGCAGTTCATGAGGAAGGTTTTAGTATATTATATGGCAAAATTTTATGTAAATTAATTAAGATACTGACGATATTGATTTAATGTTGGAAAAAATCTAGCCGACTGAGGGACTGCCGGGAGCACTAGGACATCTTTATGAGGAGGTACCTAGGGCGCTCGGCACTAGACAGATAGGCAAGGACCGTATATTTAACTTAACTTAACTTAACTATCTTCACGCTGTATCCCTGACGGGGTAGTCAGAGACGACAGATCGCCAGGCTTCGCGATCCATGCATACTTCTTTCGCTTCTTCAAGATTCATCAATCGCTTCATACACGCACGTCTGGGTATCCGAGTACTTTTGACCTTTCGGTTTTTGAACAATCTGCTCACGTGGTCTTCATATGTAAGTCTCGGCCTACCCTGACCTCTTCTACCCTCTGCTTTCGCACAATATATATTGTTCGTCAATCGTTCCTCACTCATTCGTTGGACGTGTCCAAACCAACGGAGCACGCCCTTTTCCAGCTTAACGCTGACACTTTCATTCAAACCTGCCATATTGCGTATCACTTCGTTACGTATTCGGTCAGCCAAGGTAACGCCGCACAATTTTCGAAGTGATCTCACCTCCACAGCATTCAATTTACTTTCATGCATCTACTGACATACCCAGGTTTCGCTACCGTAAAGCAAAGTTGGCACTAGCACTGCGTTATGAATCGCCAGTCGTGCTTCTTTTACGATGCTTTGTCGCTTTACTAATTGGGACAAAGCACCGTTAACTCTGTTTCCGGCAGTTACTCGCCGTTCTACATCCGAATCACATCTTCCATCCGCGCTAAACATACTCCCACAATACACAATTTCATTCACTTGCTCTAGACGTTCCTGGTTTACCCTAATCTTGCATTTAGTTCTTACGCCATCTCTTTCAAATACTTTTTTTTTTACGTTGAAAGGTACAAAGTAACGCGATTTTATACGTCCGACAATGTGCCTTCAATGGTTTTGGGTTGTGTTATTACGGGTAGATGATGTGTAAGGACGTTGTGAGTTGTTTTGGGGTTTAAGGAATTTATTATTAATTTATTTTTTCTTTCAAATACTAGAACCTTAGTCTTACTTGCATTCAAGCGAAGACCCTTACTTTCACACTCCTCTTTCATATTAGTGACTAATGCCTGAAGGTCGGCTTCTGATGAGGCCATGAGCACCGCATCATCGCGTACAGCAGACAGTTTACTGAAAAGTCACCCAAATTCACACCCTATCACAACCTTTCAACTTCTGCAGGCAACTGTCCAGATACACTATGAACAGCCAGGCGGACATGACACAACCCTGTTTGACGCCTGTACAGACATCAAAAAGAGGTGACACATCCCCCCCTACTCGCACGCAAGCCTTACAGTCCTTATAAAGCGACTGTATTGCCCGCAGCTGCGAGCCGTCCACACCATATCCGGGCAGCAAATCCCACAGAGTTTCCCTCACAACGTTATCAAATGCTTTCTCCAGATCCACAAAAGCGCAGAAAACCCTCTGGCTAATAACCAGAAACTTCACCGCGATCATGCTGAGAGAAAACACTTGATCCATGCAACCTCTTCCACGTCGGAATCCGCATTGAGCCTCCCATAAATACCTTTCAGACTTTTCTTGCATTCTTGCCGTTATAATCTTTGCATACACCTTACTAGCTAAGCTGGCCAAGCTGATCGCCTTGTAGCTGGAGCAGTTTAGGCGCGAGCCTTTCCCTTTGTAAATAGGTACTAAAACTGCTATTCGCCAGTCATCTGGGACCTCAACCGTCCGCCAGCACAATTTGCATAACAGACATAGACCACACCGTACTTGATCATCTCAGCAGTAACTCTGTCTTTTCCCTCAGCCTTACCACATTTCATACTTCTTATCGTTTGTTCAATTTCTTTCATACTAATGACTTCAATGACATCGGGATCCGGAGCATCGAAGTGAGCTCCACTTCCCGATGTGGCATCTCTGTCTTTTCTTGCATACATCTTTCCATAATATTCACTCCATCTCTGCAGGACGTCAGTTTGGTCTGTTAGGACGTCATTGTTAACACTAAGCACTTTATTCATACTGCAGATTGCCGAACAACTCCGGGTCTTGCCTATCTCTTTCCAGAAGAGCCTGGCATTATCCCGGAAATTGGACGACAACCTTTCATCCGCTTTCATTCTGCACCTTTCACGAGCTTCTTCTATCAGTGCCTTCGTGTTAACTTTTTGCAGCTTGTATCTCACTTTCATATTAAAATCATTCCGCGAGTCTAAGTAGTCTAGTTATTACTAGGTAGTGGTCTGATCCTAGCTCAGCGCCTCGATAAACCCTTGTGTCCATCACCTGTTTACGGAGCCGACTATCCATTAGGAATAGATCTATCATGCTTCTCTTTGACTTACATCTCCTCGTATACATATGAATTTGTTTGTGGTTGAACATTGTGTTCGCCACAAACAAATCCTTTTCCTTACAAAATGCCAGTATTAGCTTGCCAGCGTCGTTCACCCTTTTATCCCCATACTTCCCGAGTACCGATTCAAAACCATCGCGAGCGGTACCCACCCATCCATTCAAGTCTCCACATACTATAAGTTTTTCATTTCCTTCTATCACATTTAGAGCTTCTCTCATACTCTCCCAGAAGTCCTCTAGCTCACTCGCATTCTACGAAGATACTGGCGCGTAAGCAGCTACCAGGAAAATCTTTGTCAAACCAAGTTTTAGACGGATCCAGAGGATTCTAGGACCTACCAGTTTGTACTCATACATATCGGAGGCCAATCGCGAGGACAACAAAATTCCAACCCCCCGACTGCCATGCTCGCTCTCTGGTATTCCAGACCATAGCGCGAGCACCCCACCCGGGAGCTCCACGACTTCGCTGCCCTTGCGCTTGGTCTCTGTCAAGCACACTACATCTAACTTTCTCTCATTCATAACATCCATCAACTCATTCATCTTATCTGCCATTCCTCCCCTAACATTCCACGCAGCTACCCTGCACTCCATCCTCCACTTCCCGCCGTATCGGGCCGCGCGTGTAGGGCGGCGGTCGCCTACGCCGCTCTGGCTCACACTTTTCGCACCAGCGGGGACGAACTGGTGCGCGTCGCCTCGGGGGCACGCCCTTACATTGTTCGTCCTGGTGGCACTCGTGTTGGAGTAGAATTGCAGCCGTAGCTGGCAGGGATGGCGACGTGCACGCTTCTACTCTTCATCCCCATACCGTATATTTAGGTTGAAAATTTGCGAGAGACTGAAAGAAGAGACATTGAAAGAAGAGTTTTAGCTGGAAATCAAGTAAATGGAGCCATGTACACCTTTATGAGCAGTCAGAACGTGTTTGAGAAGGCTAGACGAGCTGTACATAGAGGAGTATTTGTTCCTACACTTATGTATGTCAGTGAAAGTAGAGTGTGGCAGAAGAAGCACAGAAGTAAAATTAATGCAGTGTAAATAAGAAGTCTGCGGAGTATAGCTGGATTGAAATTGATGGACGAAGAACGGAACAGTGTGATATGGGAATATAGCGTTGTGACAGAAGATGTAGTAACTAAGATCGAAAAAGGGATGCTTAGGTGGCTCGGACACGTGGAGAGGATCGATGATCAGTTCAGATCAGATCAGTAGACTGAGGAAAAAGATTTATCAGGAGAGAGGGAATGGGCAAATTGGTAAGAGGTGACCTCGACGTACAATGTCAATCAAATGGAAGACATTTTGGAAAAAGGTCAGGTCACGAGTACCCTTAACCGGCGTGCGTGTATGAAAACACTCAATAAAGTGGAATAAGCGAAGGTTGTTTGTCAGGATCGTAGCAAGTCGAAAGACTTAGTCTCTGCCTACCCCGATAGGAGACAAGCGTGATGTTATGTATGTATGTATGATATAGTCTGAAGAGGCTTCTTCATATTAAAACAACGTAGATAATAGTTCCTTAACTAATACTTTTAGCAAATTTTATCCAACAACATATATTATTTTATGTACCTATAACGTTGCCTTTCTAATAACAACACGCCAGCCAATTATCTCCCCGTATGCAATTACGAACTCTAACATAATATTGACAAACTCTTCTCTCTGTTTTGATAAAACATAATTATGTTTCGCTGTTTCGCGCTAGCTTCCTATATATTTGAAAAACATTGGTTAGAACTAAAATAAACCTGTTTTTTTTTTATAATATGGGTTTATAATAGTTTGTAGGTTTTTAGGGTTCCTTGAAAGGTAAAAAGGAAACCCTTAAAAGATCACTTTCTTGTCCTTCTGTCTGTCTGTGTGTTGCCATAGATTTCATCGGGAACAGATGGACCTAGCACGTTGAAATTTATAGCAGATACTCAATGAAGTTTATTGTCCCTATTAGGTGTATAAGAATCAAGGTCCTTGTCCTTAGTCAACACGATAAAAAGTTTTTGCGCATATTTAGAATGTCGCAAAAACGAAAGCGTAGCGCTCGTAGTTCCGCGGACTCAGTGTTCTGTAAACGATCACTGCGGTAAGCAACTTTCGCTATGGCAGGTCACGGATGGATGACCACTTTGTGGCATTTACATTTGCGAGCGTTCCCGTGCTTCGGAAGGCGCGTTGAGCCGTTAGTCCCGATTGCCAGTAACATGGCAGTCGTTAAGCCAAGTTGGAGGCCATATGGGCGGCTTAAAAAATTTCAACAGCAAGTAGCCACAACCTGCGTCTGTCTATTTCAAAAACGGCAACAGATCTGTGCTGTGCCCTGGACGGAAACCAGTTTGAAAAGAATTTAACAGTTAATTTTTACACAAAAAGGAGTAATTTGGGAATAGACCAGACGTTCAAGGACTTTTGATAGGAAAGATAAAATAGAAATAGGACGGTAATGAGAGTAAGATGAAGGGTTAGCTTTTTAGGAAACGGTATGATTTGAGCATCTTTCCAGCTCGAAGGGAAAATTCCACTTGAAACAGAGTAATTAAATATATCACAAATGACTGGAAGTATGAAATCTAGGATAGGTAGGATCATTTTTCTACTAATATTGTCATTTCCCATAGGATTAGAAGAAATTGAGAGGATACTCTTCTTAACATCGCAAGCAGTGAATTGATCAAAGACAAAAGAGGGGTATTAGGGAGTTGGAAGAAGTGAAAGATAATTCAATGTATTAGTTTTGGTAATAGCAAACGTTGAGGAAAAATACTTATTTAAAGCATCAAGATCTATATTGTTTGGATTTAAATTTGTTTTGCCTTACCAACTCCCAAGGTTCTAAGGAAATTCCAAATTCTGGCTGGAGTTCCACTTTCTACGGAATCTTGAATATGTTGGCGTTGCGCATTCCGACACACCTTATTACAGCGATTACGTATTTCTACATATTTTCCTCAATTATAATCACTTGGACGATACTTATATCTAGCCTTTGCTCTCGCTTTTTTAATCATGAGCTGTTTGATTTTTGCGGTGAGCCATGGTGCCGGAAAGTGTCTTACCTTAATTGTGCGAATGGGCGCATGTACATCATACAGCTGGACTAAATTCGATGTCAATATGCTTATTTTATCGTCTAAAGAGTGTGTTAGCTAGCACATCCCAATTAATTTTATTTGCATCCTCACGAAGTCTATCAATAACTTACTTTTCAACAATTTTTATTTTTGAAAGTAAAAGCTAAAAGAGTTAGTGTGACATATTGATAAAAGCCGTAACTTATAGGTCACGCCTTTATCCACGAGTGAGTGACAGACGCACATCATACACCTTAATTTTACAATAAGCATTTTTGTGCAACGTAAATGAAGGAAATTGTTGTTGCATGTTGGAATGAACAGCCTCAATTTTAAAATGTTGGGTTAATGACTGCCATGATTTTTGCAACCAGGACCAACGGTATAACGTGCCTTCCGAATCTCATAAACGCTCATAAATGAAAATGCCATAAAGCGGTCAGCCATCTGGGGATCATGCTGAAAGTTGCTTAAAGTAGTGCTAGTGCAGTTAACGGGAGCTACCAGCGCCTCAATGAGTTTATTAATATTTTATTAGAATAGGGGATACTTTGCAATCTTGTAATAATTTTCGAGGGTCAATTATTGTCATTGTAAACATCCAATGGAGATATTAATCTCCATTTATTATTGGGTGTTTACAACGACCCTACTTTGACAAGTGATTATTTTAAGTTGTCCTAAAACTGTCACGACCGTGGAATGTTTAATTTAATGGAAAGTTATATAAAAGATAGATGGGATGGTGTTGATTATATTGAAATTCTAGTTATATAAATATTTAGTAATAATGTACATACAGTTGTTATTAATTTGTAAAGAGAACGAAACATAACATCATATTTTTTAGGTAAACGTAGCTTTAAGTTTGTACTATAATTTACTACTAGCTTTGTGATGCTAAGCTTTTTTATCTTATTTATCTATCACGCCTCATCTCCGAAGCGGTGGCAGTGGCATACATATTGTAAGCCCACTTTTTACCGTGTGTATTCCTGTCCCACGTAATAGTGGGTAAGCTCATTGCCGTGTTGTAATAGACAGACGTAGTTTGTGACTACCTGCTGTTGAATTTTTTCAAGCCGCCCATAAAGCCTTCAACTTGACTTAACCATTGCCATGTTACTGGCATCCAAAACTAACGGCTCAATGTGCCTTCCAAAGCACGGAAACGCTCGCAAATGTAAATGCCACTAAGTGGTCACCCATCCGAGGACCAGCCATAGTAAAAGTTGCGTTAATCGTTTACAGAACACTGGAATACGGGCCTTAGTCCGCGGGGACAAGAGCCCTTTACCATTTATAACATACACAGTATATTTTTATATGCAAGCCTTTAATCTTATACTTTTGTAAAGCTACGGTGTGATTAATCGCATGGAATAGACTTTATTATTTGGCCATGGTAAATAATATTACAGTCGTAATACTTTTATGACTTGAGGGGTAAAAAATTTACTTGGTAATAAACTTGATCATCATAATATTCGAGCGTTAGTGCTAGTTGTACGTCTATGAAGTTACTTAGACTGAGTAAGACCTTACCTTTTTGACAGCTGGCACCTCTCGTGTTCCAGGTCGCCTTTTCGCTCTCCACCCCGTCTGTTCTCAGAGGGACGTTTAAGGATGGCTCGAAGTGGATAGAGGCCTATTATCCTTCGGAAGATCGTGGAGGGTGGCACATCTAGCCCCTTGGAATAGATCCTCATATTGGGCATTCCTTTAGCCGGCCGCCGTGAATAGCTCTCAGGCCTATCCTGCGACCCGGTTGGGAAGAAGGAGATGCACCGCGGTGTTTCGTGGGGAGGATGGCCCCTCAAACGGACGGGAGTCCCACACACCGTTCCTGCTGCCCCTGGAGCATTCCAGGAGCCGCAGGAATGACGGTGCGTTAACGTATTCCATACCTTAACAAAAAATTAAGAAAACCCTTACCTGCTGATTGACGGACAAGGCAACAACGCAGATAAAAGGGGGTTACGGGGTTGTTTTACTAAAACTAAAACTAACTAACTATCTTCACGCTGTATCCCTGACGGGGTAGTCAGAGAGGACAGATCGCCAGGCTTCGCGATCCATGCATACTTCTTTCGCTTCTTCGAGATTCATCAATCGCTTCATACACGCACGTCTGGGTATCCGAGTACTTTTGACCTTTCCGGTTTTGAGCAATCTGCTCACGTGGTCTTCATATGTAAGTCTCGGCCTACCCTGACTCCTTCTACCCTCTACTTTTGAACAATATATATTCTTCGTCAATCGTTCCTCACTCATTCGTTGGACGTGTCCAAACCAACGGAGCACGCCCTTTTCCAGCTTAACGCTGACACTTTCATTCAAACCTGCCAAATTGCGTATCACTTCGTTACGTATTCGGCCAGCCAAGGTAACGCCGCACAACTTTCGAAGTGATCGCATCTCCACAGCATTCAATTAACTTTCATGCATCTGCTGACATACCCAGGTTTCACTACCGTAAAGCAAAGTTGGCACTAGCACTGCGTTATGAATCGCCAGTCGTGCTTCTTTTACGATGCTTTGTCGCTTTACTAACTGGGACAAAGCACCGTTAACTTTGTTTCCGGCAGCTACTCGCCGTTCCACATCCGAATCACATCTTCCATCCGCGCTAAACATACTTCCTAAATACACAATTTCATTCACTTGCTCTAGACGTTCCTGGTTTACCCTAATCTCGCATTTAGTTCTTACGTCACCTCTTTCAAATACTAGAACCTTAGTTTTACTTGCATTCAAGCGGAGACCCTTACTTTCACACCCCTCTTTCATATTAGTGACTAATGCCTGAAGGTCGGCTTCTGATGAGGCCATGAGCACCGCATCATCAGCGTACAGCAGACAGTTTACTGTAAAGTCACCCAAATTCACACCCATATTAAAATCTTTCAACTTCTGCAGGCAACTGTCCAGATACACTATGAACAGCCAGGCGGACATGACACATCCCTGTTTGACGCCTGTACAGACATCAAAAAGAGGTGACACATCCCCCCCTACTCGCACGCAAGCCTTACAGTCCCTATAAAGCGACTGTATTGCCCGCAGTAGCGAGCCGTCCACACCATATCCTGGCAGCAAGTCCCACAGCGTTTCTCTCACAACGTTATCAAATGCTTTCTCTAGATCCACAAAAGCGCAGAAAACCTTCTGGCTAAGAGCCAGAAACTTTTCCGCGATCATGCGGAGAGAAAACACTTGATCCATGCAACCTCTTCCACGTCGGAATCCGCATTGAGCCTCCCATAAATACCTTTCAGACTTTTCTTGCATTCGTGCCGTTATAACCTTTGCATACACCTTACTAGCTAAGCTGACCAAGCTGATCGCCCTGTAGCTGGAGCAGTTTAGGCGCGAGCCTTTCCCTTTGTAAATAGGTACTACAACTGCTACTCGCCAGTCATCTGGGACCTCACCCGTCCGCCAGCACAAGTTGCATAACAGACATAGTGTGTCCCAGACACGCGACCCACCGTACTTGATCATCTCAGCAGTGACTCTGTCTTTTCCCGCAGCCTTACCACATTTCATACTTCTTATCGCTTGTTCTATTTCTTTCATACTAATAACTTCAATGACATCGGGATCCGGAGCATCGAAGTGAGCTCCCCTTCCCGATGTGGCATCTCTGTCTTTTCTTGCATACATCTTTCCATAATATTCACTCCATCTCTGCAGGACGTCACTTTGGTCTGTTAGGACGTTATTGTTAACACTAAGCACTTTATTCATACTGCAGATTGCCGAACAACTCCGGGTCTTGCCTACCTCTTTCCAGAAGAGCTTGGCATTATCCCGGAAATTGGACGACAACCTTTCATCCGCTTTCATTCTGCACCTTTCACGAGCTTCTTCTATAAGTGCCTTCGTGTTAACTTTCTGCAGCTTGTATCTCTCTTTCATATTAAAATCATTCCGCGAGGCTAAGTAGTCTAGCCATGCTTTCTTCTTCATTCGAACTGCTTCTTTCACTTCCTCATTCCACCATGCATCACGCTTATTACTACTGCCTCTTTTCGTTTCTCCACACACTTCCACAGCGGCATTTATCATACTATCCCTAAGGTTCTGCCATATACTTTCCACATTCTCACTGCTTACATTGACATCGCCAAGCTTTTCGGCTACCCTTTCATTATATTTATCCCTAATGGATTCATCCTGCAGCTTCCAGCTTTTGATGCTATAAGTCGGCTCAGGTTCAGGACACTCGGTACGATGACGCCAACCCGCGAACAGACCCCTAATCCTAGTTATGACTAGGTAGTGGTTTCGTTCGGGTTGTTTTACGATACCGAAATAAAAATTCCATCGATATATGCTCTTGGAGAAATACATCCACTATACTCACACTCTATTACAATATCTGATTTTCTAATTTTACGGTACTAATACCTGCAGTCTTCCAGAAGGAAAGATAGGTAGGGGTAAAAGTTTGTGAAGACGTCTCAAACTTTTACACGTATAATATTACTAGTTGATGCCCGCTGCTCTGTTTTTTGTGATGAAGTTTTCCCGTTCTCGTTTCCCAAAGGAACTGGTTGCCGGTATAAAAAATGTTTATAACTTTGTGTGAATTCAGGGTGTCAGCTATTTGTATTGCAAGTTTCAATTAATTCGGTTGGGGGTTAGAGCGTATTTGAGTATAAAGCATCATTGCAAAGTTTCAAATTATTAACTACTAGTTGACGCCCGCGGTTCTGCACGTGTGATGAAGTTTTCCCGTTCCTGTTTCCCAGGGGAACTTATTCCCGGGATAAAAAGTATTCTATGTTTAATTCTGATATGTAAGGTATATTATTGTAAAATAACTTCAATAGATTTTGCGTAAAAGAGTAACAAACATCCATTCTTACAAACTATCGCGTTTATAATATTACTAGGATCTTCACGCTGTATTTCTGACGGGGTATTCTTCTTCGTATCTATTAGGATATAGGAAATATCACCAAGATTCGCAATAAGTTGAATTATTAGTATAACACAAACCTGATACCCATTGCTGACAATCTCTACCAAGCCTTAACCTATTCAGTAACGTGAAGCACGTAGTAATTACCGGTACTCATTTAGTCATTACCTTGGGATTCATTTGTATCTATCCTATAATATTATATTGAGTTGAGTCCCGGGATAAAAATCTGTGTAATCTATGTGTGACTCCAGATTGTCAGCTACTCATGCACCAAGAAGCGGGATAATATCCGAACCAACCCCTAAAGAAGTGGGCTAACACCTGAACCCTAGGTAAGGCTGCGGTGGTAACCAAAGTCTGCCGGGAGCACTGGGACATCTCTAAGAGGAGTTACCCGGGGCATCCGGAAATAGACAGTTACGCGGGGACCACGTGATTACGTTTTAGTTGGTTCAAGTCCGGCATGACATCCGACGAGATTTCCACACGTTAAAAAAAAGGTTGTCAGCTATCTGTAAACCAAGTTTTAACTATGCTGGTTAAGGCCATACGTGATTGAGTAACTAACATTCAAATATTTTCACATACTGTCACATTTATAAATGAGTAGGACAATATTAGAAGCTATTAATCCAGAGTGCCATCAATATTAATCTCAACATAATTTTCATCTCCATTTATAAGCAAAATTTGTAAGTCCATGATGTCAATTTCGGTTTGACAATTTACATAAAGTAACGACCACAAAAACTGCCCGTTCAAAAGCTTGATGTACGAGTATAGACCGTTATCGACCCTCTTTCACTAAATTACAGGAAAGGGTGAGCCACGACCCATAAAAGTCAATATACTGTTATGGAAAATTGAAAGCTGTTTTTATGATCCTCTCTAATTTTTTACCTACTGAAGTCAAGGGCGTGAATAGAACGCGAAAGTAACAGAGAGCACCACGACGGCGGGGTCAACATTACAAAAATATTTTAATCATAAATCACATATAACAAATAGAAGTCTGTGATAGAGACAATTCATTCAGACGTGCTTTTGGTATCAAAAGTTCCATTCATTGCACGAACGCTATTGCTGGTTGAACAGAAAGGCCTTTCTTTTGAACATATCTGCCTTTTCATTGTTCGATTATAACAGTGAGACCATTAGCACGCACGTTATCCTCCATCAAGGCAAGTCAAGAACCGAATAGGATATTTGTTTTATAGTGATAAAAGTAACTACCAGTGCACGCATATGAGGTGATGTTTCTACATTATCATAAACATGAAGACTGTTTATAAATAATACTAATATACAATAAAATATACTTACTTGTACTGATGTCTCAAACAAACGCTTGTGGTTCAAGGTTGAGTGACTCCCAAAAAGTATATAACATAAAAGTAAGCTTACATTGGGGATTAAAAAAAAGGATGTTTCTACTTTTAATAATGATTTAGTCGCGGATTGAGAGTTTAATGTAAAAGTAACTGTATTTTTGCTAATATATGCTGATGATTTTGCCATAACGGAATCATAGTAGAATATATATAAGCAAGTAGAATAGTGCAAATAGAAGCAATTAGGTGCGACGCGCAAATGATTGAAAGGAGTCACTTGAAAACGAAATGAGAAGAAACTGAGTAGTTTGTTTATAACTCTAAGGATGATTATAAACGTCTTTATCGATGAGGACAAGGTCGATGGAGTAATATATACAATAACCCAGTACTGAATGAGCCCATGGATATCAACTCGTTCATCGTCAACAACGAGTATATGGCGACGTAAAGATACGTATTTTGTACAGCCAATTGCTCCAAGTGGCGGGAAGTGAGTGGTGCCACATTTGATCTAAAAAATCGGTTTACTAAGCTATTATTACTTCTGTCCTACTGTACGGATTTGTAATGTGGCCAGTGATTAGAAGTTACAAATAGGAGCTTCCAGTGGCTCCGTTTATTTGAAGCAAAGCTATGTAATAGTGCGCAAGCCGCGAGGCTGCGAGGTCCTGTGTCATTACGTAGCTCCGTATGATGTAAAGGTTGTTTTTAAGGAAATAAAATTTAATTTGCCATTGTGTACGTGACTCAAAACTTTCGTGCGTGCTACGCGGCGATCGCACTAATACATTCGCGTTGTCACCTGGAGAGATCGCGTAAGGAATAATCCAAGCTAGCCTTTTGGAGAGTAATCGCGTAAATAATACTTCAAGGCACTTCTATAGAAGTAGTTTACCAGGCACTTTATTTTTTTTTTTGCGGGATAGCAATAAATAAATCAATAGACTATGGTACAGTTAATTTTAATTCGATAATCATATTCCAAATTTGAAGAAAATCGATAACATTTCTAAAAAAAATGTTCTCCTTTTATTATTACAATAATTATTTACAATCATACTAGTATACACATGCACACACTTAATTTACATATGACAGAGTCAGTTTATATTCTATCACACTCGCATTTCATCTATTGCGGCCTGAGGGAGGGTAGAGTGAAGGGAAGATTTACCTCGCCGAAGGGTAGCGTGCACCCCCCTGACCTCCGCCTCCCTCCTTGGGGAGTTCCCCGTCGACCCATTCGACGGCTGGAATTTGTGTTGCCGTAACTCTTGTAAAGGCGGCGAGTTATTAAACTGGCTCAAATTCTTGGGCATAGTCGCGTAGCCGATCTGCGGGTAATTCACGTTAGGTATTCGAAAACTGTTACTTCTGTTCCCGAGTTTGCTCGGTAGCATCATGTTGTCTATGCTAAGTGTCGGACTTGGTGGTGATTTGGGCACATCCAGCGGCCCTTTAAAATTTAAACTTGTCAAATGTTGATCACTATTCAACATGTGTTTTTTCCGATTCTGTCTTTCTACGTCTACTACTAAGCTTGGTGCATGAGTTGGGTCCATATGGTAGTGTGAATGTTTGCCTGATATTGTTTCAAAATGTTTTTCGTTGAACCTTGTTTGCTTTGTTCTTGATCTTGATTTATCTCTCTGATAATAAACACCAGCAAAAATAAGCACATTCAGAATTAATAATGAGCATCCTATTGCTATCGTTACGCTAAGAGCCGTTGAATAAGCTGCATAGCCCGCCGCTTCCAAATTGGCCAAAGTATTTTCAGTCGTGTTTAGTGTTTGCAAGTCTTTTCCCGGCAGTATAGTTGCACAGGTAGCTAGTATAGTATCTACAGTCGTTAGGGCCGTATCGCCATACACTGAACCATTTGTACGTCTGATTGCATCGTTATCGTTTGCGTTCCTCGCCAGTGGATCCGGTCTGACTATACCTTCGTATAAGTCTTGCTCGTTGTGATTTTTGAACAGATTGTGTCGGGAAGCGACGTCTACCATCCCGGCTCGGTGTAACTCGGGAACTAAGCGCAGCCATACGGAAAGCTGATGAGCACGATAATGATTTTTCATACGCGGTTTCATACCTGTTACAATGAAACATAATTAAAAATATTTATAAACCTGTTTTCCAATATTGTATTTATATTGAATTGACCTAATTGTATAGAACTGGTATGCTTTAATGATATTCAAATGGCTTTGAATTCGAACTGACCACACCATATGGTATATTACCACAAAGCTTTATTGCCTAACTGAAAACCGCAACTAAAAATATTATTTATTTTATATTTTTCGTGTGGTATTGAAACCATTATTAGAGGGGTAATTGATACTGTGGTCTTTCAAGAACTAAATTTAGTTAGCTCTAAATTTGCTGATCTTTTAAAATGCAACAGAGAAGAGGGTGGTAAACATGCAGAGGAAAGGGTTGAAACAAGTATATTAACATTGTGCACATGGTACACACTCAAAGCTTGTTGGTTCAATTTAGTACATTAAAGATTCATTATCCACTTATCACACATTGCCAGTGATGCTTAGTTTAAATATGTATTGCAGTAATGGCTTTTTGTCACAAGCGTGGAACATGAATTGAAAGCTCTCTCAATTTAACATCAACTCAAAGCGTCATGTAAAACGATTACGAGACTGACCTATTTCAAAATATTTTTGGTGCGTGGAGTCATATTCTTCCCAAATAATTCCCCTAAATTTATTTCTCTCCCTCGACGCTGGCAGCAGAGCCTCTTGTCGTATATTGTCGTTCGGATTCCTGTAATAAGAACGTTCATGTAAAATACCTGTATGATCTATTATGCCGCCAGGGAGTTACCATTTCTTCGTATTAACAAGTAATTTTAATATGTAACGCAAAAGAAGTTTTTGTTTTTATTATGTCTATAAATTAATTTATGACCACCCAGCCAAGTTATTGAAATTTAAACAGAGACTACTTGAAGTGAAGTAAAATAAATGGATCCTATTTATAGTCTTCCAAAATCTCTCGGTTGCCGAAATGAAATGAACACGCACACATCCGAAGCCCTTGATGAGGAATCGGAGTTTGGCTTTAGTACTGGTCTCCGAGACCAAAGTGTAACGCCTGAACTTGGGGACTATTAGGGACATCTTCTTAGTACAAAACATTCCCCGAACTGCATTAATAATATATTATTACACTCCTTAAGAGCATCATCATCATCCGAGCGTCTGTCCCAGTTGCGTCTCGCGACGCCCAGGGTCCGCTTTCCTACATTTTCTTCTCCACTTCGCACGGTCTTCGGCATCCCCTGTAGTGAGACCATTGGCACGCATGTCATCCCTTACGACGTCAAGCCAGCACTTCTTGGGTCTTCCCCTCTTACCGGGACCCGGCGGGGCTGACATGGCCAGACATTTGTTACCTACGTAGCCCGGCGGTTGCCGCAAGACGTGACCATACCAACGAAGGCGACACTCTTGCAACTTGTCTGCAATGACACGGACGTGAAGGCTGCCGCGGATGCGAGAGTTTCTCATGCGGTCCATCCGCGTGACCCCACACATCCACCGCAGCATCTTCATTTCCGTGACACGCAGCTCCTGCTTGTGTCGCTCCAATATCGGCCACGTCTCACTGCCATGTAAAAGGACAGGTCTAATAATGGTTTTGTAGACCTGTCCCTTCAACCGGATCGGCATTTTAGGGTCACAAATGACACCGGTCATCTCCCGCCATTTGGCCCACGCGGCAGCAATGCGTGACTTGACATCGCAATCGATGTCACTGGACGTGTGAAAAACAGATCCCAGGTATTTAACCTGGTCCGTGCGCTCGACCAAATCACCGCCTATGCGGACGGATGTGGGATCTGTCGAGTTTATTGCCAAGTACTGCAAGTACACTCCTTAAGAGCAGTCTTAGAAAAATATATTTAATGTACTGAAATCATCCCGTTACAGTTTTATAATAACTACATTTACAACTGTTTTGTAATGTTGTATAAAGTACAGCAATATTTTATTTCATTATAACTGAAATGGAAGTAACCGAAAGTTAAATAATTATTTTGCATTATTTACCTCAAAATACGAACATTTTATTTTCTTGTCATCAAACACTTCCAAAAATGAAAATAAAATAAAACTCCAGGAGATTATCGTAAAGTAAGTTTGAAAAGAACCGTCCAAGGAGGACATCAAAGTAAATACTACCTTAACGCTCGCTAATGAAAGTGTATGCTTATTTGGCTGTGCGAGAAACTTAGAGAGGCTATTAAATAGGCGTTTAAAGAAATCATACTGCCAAAATGTAGTCCTTATGGCATTTTCGTAAGGCTTATAATACGAACTAAGATTGTGATATTCTAATTAAACGTAAATTTCACGTAATATTTGTCATTATGAAAGGTGACTAGGATTTGAACACGCCCTTATTAAAGCGTAAAATTTTAAGAGAGGTGTTAACAGTTTAATCGGTTCTCTTTGATATTTTAGTGGGTATTTAACTGATTTTCTTCATCATAGCGAGTTCTCCGTTGTATTCAGTACCCTGCATTTGAAGTCCGTTGTCCACTTTGGTTGACTACTAGAGGTGATTTTGTCTTATTTTTTTTTTTTCAGCGTTACATACATATACATACATATTGTCACGCCTTTATCCCGAAGAGGTTGGCAGAGGCATACTATACTCCAAAATTTCACTGTATGCATTTTGTCCCACCAAAATGGTCAGGCACAAGATGTGGCAACCTGCTGTTCAAACTTTTACAAGCCGCCCATAAGGCCTTCAACCAGGCTTAACAACACCCATTTTACTGGCAACCGGGCCAATGACTTAACGTGCCTTCTGAAGGACGAAAACGCTCGCATACGTAAAAGCAGCAAAGTGGTCACCTATCTAAGGACCAGCTATAGCGAAAGTTGCTTAACGCAGTGATCGTTTACAGAACACTGAGTTAGCGGGGCCACGAGCGCTGCATTCGTGCATTATTGGAAGCAATTGTTGCCATTGCTGTTGCAGGTGACACGTGCTTATATATTGACTGGTGAGGGCTCGGAGAGCTTAGCTGGAGTGCCAGTACATAAATCCTGAAAATCTGTTTCTTTATACATTTGAATCTTTACTACTTACCCATTTTTAACAAAGTTGGCTAAAGACATCATAATAGACTCGGATAAAGCCACCTCTGACTTAGTGTAGTTCTGAGGAAAGTGTCCAAATCCATTTACAAGTGGTGCACCAAAAACATACGGTAACTCCTCGCCGTGAACTGCTCCCATTCGCTGCAACAATTCAACACTTTTCATTATATTCAACTAACAAATGCGTACACAAACACGTAATAAAAAAGTATCAAAACACTTCTCCCACGTGGTGAAGATATCCTGTACCCGTTCTCCACAGGGAACTGCGGGATTAAAGGGACAATAAACTTTTCTAACAGTGAAAGAATTTTCAATATCGGTTCAGTAGATTCAGAGACCCCTATAATCTTAAAATACTCTCAATTTTACAAGCTTACAAACTTTATCTATATCAAATATAGATAATATTTAAATTTAGTTTGATATATTATTATTGGTTACGTTAAATTGCGTTTTGTTATAATTTTTAAGTACCGTCCGCTCCCCTGATGCAATAGACAAGATTTATATCTCTGTGTCTGTTTGTGATTTATTTGTAGTGGGCTAGTCAATTTATATGCGGGTTAAAAGCTAACATAATAAATTTGAGCAATATTTACAACTATAGAGTAAAGATCCCACAAAACCCTTTAAATAGAGCGCTACAAACTTTCAAAAAAATTGATATCTGCTTGCATCTTTACTAAATAAATATAGCTGGAAAAGTTGTGAATTCGGTTGTACGCGGTCATTTCAAGAAATAGGTATTTGTTATAATCAACATATTCTTTTTTGTGCTGTGGATATCCCATTGATCGAGGAAAGCAATAGGATAAATATCATATCCCTATTGCCCAGGACAGCGGAGCAGTAATAATTAATATCCAAAATGCGGCCACATATTTATACATTATTGTATACATGACGGAAATCAGTGGTCCCACGATGGTTGGATGGTATGTCAGTATGTAAGTTGGGACGCTCAGCTAGTTATTTGTAGAATGAAGATTTTTTATACCACGGAGTTGTCAGACAAGCATACGTGTGGGAACCTGATGGAAAGCGGTTACCATAGCTAATGGACATTTGCAACACCAGAGGTGCGGCTTTTCTAAGACCTATTTTGCAGAACCCCATACTGTAGACGTTCGGGAAAACCCACGCAGGTCTAATTAGGCAGGAAGATCAAAGCCTAACGAGAGCTTCTCCTAGCAGCTAATTAAAGCCAAGGCTCCAAATCCTGGATTTTCAAAGTAATTAGAAATACACTAGGTTGAAGAAGAAAGGGGTCCGCTAATTGCCACAGGGCTAATAAAAATGATATATCGAGGGTTGATTGAAAGGTATAATGACAATAAAGTTCTATTACTAGTAACTTTGTATCAGTTTCTCTTTGATGGGATATTTTATTAATTTTGTACAGGAATATTAAAAGAAAATATACTCGAGATCATAACTGTTTCCCTAACCAGTAATTAAATATGGTAGCTACGAGAGCGTGTCGTATTCCACAACGACAATGTTAAAGAGAAATGAGTTTCATAATTAACTCTGTGTCTTAGGTACATGTAAACTAGCTTTTTCATGACTATTAGGGTATAGTTCCAGTTGCATATCGCGGCATTGAAATACAATGTCTACTTCTTGACCGCTGGCAGCTGCTACGACATTGACTATGAAATTTTGCCACCTGATCTCCTAATCGCATATGGTCTCCCATACCTGGTGCTTTAGTCAGTATACGCACCAGCTTTTTAGGGATGATCGGTTTGAGTCCCGGATATTGATAGATTTCCTTACTCCCGAAGGCTTGGATATAAAAAAAATGTTTATATATCCAAAAAAAATGTTTATTATAAATATGAATTAGTTGTGAAATTACAGAATTTAGAAACAGTTTTTTTTGTACGTGTGGAAATCCTCATAGATGCTATGCCGGACTCCTACCGACTAAAACCACACGTTGCCTATGGCCAGAAGTCCCGTGTGAGCTCTCGGAAGGACAGCCCCAAGGCTCCTGACAGACTTTATCCGCCACTACGGCCTTATCTTCAAGAGATCGGGGTTTATCCCGCTTTTTTAGTGGGGGTTCGGGTGCCACCCCACTTCGTTGAGGGGGTCAAGAGCGTGCATGTATTACTATTACGCCACGCCACCGTCTAGGGCCTGCATTTGTAAGAACGGCGAGCAGATATATAGCTAGAAATATCATCAATTATAAGGTACTGATATCTCTTCTTAGGTTCTGAGTATCCTAAGATACATTAGTGCCGTTACTGAGAACCATGCAAAGTTTAGGCAAGATTCTGTGACCTATATTAAGTGCATATGATAAGATAAGAGAACACCGTATCTGGGGCGTGCCGATTAGTCTTCTCAGAGCTTAATTTTGGCAAAACTGCTAAAACTAAACTATCTCCACGCTGTATCCCTGACGGGTTAATCAGATAGGAAAGATCACCAGGCTCGCGATCCATTCAAACTTCTTTCACTGCCTACAGATTCATCAATCGCTTCATAAATGCACGTTTGGGTATCCGAGTACTGTTGACCTTTCCGTTTTTGAGCAATCTACTCACGTGGTTCGTATATGTAAGTCTCGGTCTACGTTGACTCCTTCTACCCTCTACTTTCGCACAATATTCGTTGTTAATCGTTTCTCACTCACTCGTTGGACGTGTTCAAACAAAAGTTAGGCAAAATTTTCTCAATATATTTGTAAAATTTTTCAACTAACCCACTATAGTCCAACCACTATTGTCATTTTACATTTCATTGTCTTATTACGTGACGTTACTTTATTGTCAATGGGCTCACCACCTGTGTGTGGGCGTATAGTATGCCTCTGCCTACCCCTTCGGGGATAAAGGCGTGACAATTTGTATGTATGTCTACGCGGTACAGGCAACTTTGACGTTAATCATTGACATATTATTATGTATAACTGTTTCGGTCCAATTCTTTAAAGGTAATTGTTATCGCCACAATAACAATAAAATAAAAGGTAATTGTTGGAAGGCAATAATAAAGTAAAGCTATGCTAAGCTCTTACTGTCTATATATGTCTGCGGCTAAGCTATAAAAAATTCCATTTTATCTTCAGAATTTAGTATTTAATCATACATATATACGTGGTGATCCCATTGCCGTGTTGAAATGGACAGGCGCAGGCTGTGGCGACGTAATGTTGAATTTTTTTAAGCCGCCCATAAAGCCTTCAACCAGGCTTAACCACTGCCATTTTACTGGCAACCGGGACCAACGGCTTAACGTGCCTTCCAAAGCACGGAAACGCTCGCAAATGTAAATTCCACAAAGTGGTCACCCATCCAAGGATCACCTATAGCGAATGTTGCTTAACGCAGTGATCGTTAACAGAACACTGAGTCAGCGGGGCCACGAGCGCTTTCGAGTATATAATCAGAGCGAACAAACTGGTTTTGTTGCCTCGCCAAATCTTACGATCTTACGTTAGTACGGAAACAATGTTTTATTGTATCAATAAAGCAAAGAATACGCCTGCATTGCATGAAAGTGGCTTGGGACACATAGCGTAAATCGCACAGTGTCAGAGTAATCTATTGCTTCAGCCATTTTCCTTATTCACCCTAAAAAAATTGTTGGAAGTAACAATTACTAATATTTATCGAGTGTTCGTAAATCTGCCATAACAAAGACTTTAATTTTATAAATTGAATCGAGTCAAAAATTATTCTTTTTAAAGATTTAACAAATGGGTACAGTTAGAAAAATTTGGAAAACCCAAAAGTGCACGCCTCACACGCTTTTATTATATAATAAAAAAAATAGAATTACAAGCTTACAAACTTTGCTATGAATTATCGCGTAGGGGTAGTGAAATAAATAAAGTAAAGATAATAACAATTAAACCACATCGAATCAGACCGTGAAAAGTGAAAGGGTTCTATTCCTAATTATACTGAGGCGTAAGAGAAAAAAAAAAGACTCGATTAGTAAAGTATTTCGGTCGTTTTCGTGTTAACAAGAAAATAATCCGTAACATACAGACAAACTTTTATAAACAGTTTTTTACTAGTTAAAATAACAAAAATGGCATCAAAAATATCATGAGTGTTAAAAATAGTGTCTTTTCTGGATATGTGTGTGCGTATATTATTTTACAAGTGCAATATATGATAAATAGAGATATTTTAAAGTTTGAAAAATCTACCCACCTCAACGCTTCGCTTATAGGCGTGCAATAGGTAAGCATATTACTGTTAGCAGTGTAAAAGTGTACATATACGGAATATTTTATACTACTTTTTTTTATACCACTGACGTGGCAGACAAGAATACGGCCCACCTGATGCCAAGTGGTCACCGTAGTCTATAGACGTTTGCAACACCATGTACTGTTATAAATTTAACACCTAATTTAAAATAGGTTATAATAAATTAATTAAGTTTGTAGAGTTGTTGTACCTAACCCAATTTCACAACTTAAGTTAACTTAACTATCTTCACGCTGTATCCCTGACGGAGTAGTCAGAGAGGACAGATCGCAAGGCATCGTGATCTATGCATACTTCTCACCCTTCCTGCAGATTCATTAATCGCTTCATAAACGTACGTCTGCGTATCCCACTACTTTTGACCTTTCCGTTTTTACTACTTCGTTGTTGTTGTTTCTAACTCCTTCTACCCTCTACTTTTGCATAATATATATTCTTCGTCAATCGTTTCTCACTCATTCGCTGGACTTGTCCAAACCAACGGAGTACGCCATTTCCCAGTTCAACTGACACTTTCATTTAAACCTACTATTTTGCGCCTCATTATAATCGTTAGTACTAATTTTAGAAACTCAAACGTGTGAAGAATTGAAAAGATTTTAAGAAATAAATTGATACAGTACTAGGGGCTGTTTAAGGAATGAGATTCATACCCAAACGATTTCATGAATTTTAAACCCAAAATACTGGAAACAAGAAATTTGCAAATGTAATTTTGGTGTATGCTCTGTATAATATGAATAAATTTAAACATACTTAATGTTTATCAAATGTTAGCTAGATCCCACACGACAAGTTAATATTTGCCTAATTTGGGTTGGCTAGGTTGTTCGAAAAATTTTATGATTACAAATGAGGGTTAACCTTTAAGGTAAACTACTGGAAATTTCCCAGACCCGGGTGACCTACAACTGCGGTAACTCATAAAAATGTCATTAGGGTAGGGACGCTAATGCAAGAGATTAGATTAGATATTTATTTATAATATGATATTCTATGATGCCATTTTGCGAACCAATTTGATACATTTTTCAAAGTTCCACGAATATGTTGTCCTGCATCCATACAATTGACGAAACTTAGATCTAAAGTTACGACACTTAAGCGTAGTAACGATAAGAAGAAGACGAGTTGCCTATAAAATTTGTTGAATGTGTAATAAATAATGTTATTTTATTTATCGAGAAGACTGTAGAAAAGTAAATAGTATTGCATAGTTTCTCTGCCTCAAGATGTCGAAAGTCTGTCCTCTCTGACTACCCTGCCAGGGATACAGCGAGAAGGTCCAAGTGACTAAGTACCAGTGTATGTAGAATTGTTTTTCACCAATATAACGGATGTCCGGTGTCCGGTGTTAGAATGATGAACTATTTGAATTCTTTGAGCTACTAATTGTTACCTCATCCTGAATATAGCCTATACAATTGTTTACATTTAAGAAAAAAATTTAACCAATAGGCTCTTACTAGGGTCGACTATTGTTCTGAAGTTAGGCATAATGTAGCAAAATATAGTAATAATAATTGTAAATTTGATGCATTATTTTACAAAAAAAAGACGGCCAAGCACGTGTCAAATTTATGCCGAAAAGTGCTCGTACTCCGTGCTGCAAAACTTCATAAACTACACCTAGTTTGGTCAAGTTTTGTACCAAAATTCACCAATTTTGGTACAAAACTTCGCGTAAATCAAAATTTGTCAATTTCTTTTTATCGTGTTGACTCAGTAACTTGATTTTTATACATCTGATAAGGACTATAATCTGGAATCTTAAATAAATTTCAATTTGCTAGGTCCAAGCGCTCCAGAGAAAATCGATGGTAACACACGGACAGACGGACAAGAAAATGAATATTTTTCCTTTTGAGGTACGGAACCCTAAAAATGCTTAAGGTACTTTTCTCCATGATGAACTTTAACTGTGAGAATCTCCTTGAAACTAAAAGAATACGGTTTGGACTCTGGGAGTGTTGACAGAAGTGAAAACTAAATTTATTAATAATTTATTGATGAGTCCAGAGATTTTATCTCATCTAAAAATATGCGTACCGCGCTAAAAGAAGTTTTCACTTTTTTCACAAAATGTCCCCTTTTTTACGATAATCATCTGACAGTAAATTTTCTAATAAAAAGGTAAATTTTTTTCACTTCTCGGTTTAATAATAGATTTTTCATAAAGTTGAAAGCCCTTATCACTTAGAAACACTGTTTTACCTGAGCTTATGTGGTAACAATATTATGTCAAATATTTAAGTGCACCCATTTATCATCGCTTGTCATGGATGTTTACAACTCCCAGTATCAGCGGTCGTACATTCTCCCTAACATACAAAGGGTTTCATTCAATATTCCATATTTTATATATTCAATTCAAACAGAGAGTAGAAACGGTGTTCTGTTATAATGTGAATATATTGCGGGCTTCTTATGTTTGAAACACTTTTCTTGCGTATAGCATATTTTATTAGAACTAGTTTTGCAAACTCGAAATGGTTTTAGGTGCCTTAATGGTGTCTAACTTTGATGATTTAGTGAATATTTAATAATTAAAGTGCTCGCGACCCCGCGGACTCAGTGTTCTGTAAACGATCACTGAGTTAGGCAACTTCCACTATGGCTGGTCCTTAGATGGGTGGGACATTTGCGAGAGTTTCCGTGCTTCGGAACGTTAAGCCGTTGGTCCCGGTTGCCAGTAACATGGCAGTCGTTAAGTCAAGTTAAAAGACTTATGGGCGGCTTGAAAATTTTCAACAGTAAGTAGTCACAACCTGCGTCTGTCTATTTCAACACGGCAATTGGCTCAACACCTATGACGTGGGTCAGGAATACAAAGGGTGATAAGTGGGCATATTATATGCTCACTTATCCCTTTGGGAATAAGGCGTGATAGATAAATCTAAAAAATGAATCTCATACGGTAAATGTTCATTTTTAAGTTTTCGTAGTTAATGTTGCTACTTAACTAGTTATTTTTAACAAAACATACTGTACCAGCCTTATTTAATCATTAACTGATATCTATAACTTTGTACGCGTGAAGTGACAATTTTTTCACCTTAGGTCATCATCAATCAACACTAGGTCTGGTCACATAGTTAGCCTTTGCTCTGGTGCCCTCATTTTGGAGTCTTGTGTCCTTTTTAATGCTAGTCTCACACCAGTTTGCAAATCTTGTAGCTTCCATAGTAGTGCTACTAATTCAAATAGCATCGATTTTTTATTTCGTTCCCAACGTTCAAAAATACACACTGTGAAATGTGGACGTATAATAAGCCTCTGCCACGCCCTCGGGGACTGAACAAGTTGCCGTGTTGAAATTATATCTAAAATTTTAGTTAATAACGACCTCAAGAGAAGATGGATATCTTCAAGTCTTCTAACATGTTCAAATTTGAAAATGTTAATGTTTGAAAAGGTTAATAATTGAAAAGTTTAATGATTGAAAGCCTGCCAGATGTGTACGGCGCAAGGCGAAACGCTGTGGCGATCTTTTGTGGGAGGCGTAAGCCTGTGTGATAGGTTAAGGTTATAAGATTACGATTGATAAAATAATTTTGATTTGTTAAATAGGTTCAAACAAACTGATAGATAAATTGTAGTTTAATAACAGTTTGAAATAGAATAACAGGTTTTAGACGAACTTCAACGGAGAAGAAACTGATACAAATATCATAAAGTTTTTAGAGACATTATACGTTGGTGTAGAATGAAACGTGGATTTCTCGAGACTTAGAAAGAATTGTGACATAAAACTCGCCACTCGCCACGGGAACTTCCACCCCCCGTCTATTTTTTTCTTTTATCATATTAACGTTGGTGAGAAGTCTTAATGTGGTATCATTACTCACTTGTTGTTGACAGATTCAATTTTTGTACAAAAGAGCAAATAAAAAACGCTTAGTAAAATAAATGAAACACAAAAGAAAACGCAAAGACATATAAGCTTTTTCAAGTCTTATAGTACAAACAGAATGATGTTATAAAAATTAATGAAATGAATACCGTACACGTCAACGTTGCTTTTCGATAGTCAAACCTGGGTATGTTAGAAGATGCATGAAAGAAAATTGAATTCTGTGGAGATGCGCACTTCAAAAAATATTCGGTGTAACTTTTACCAACTGTAAACGAGACGAAGTGATACGCAATTTGGCAGGTTTGATTGAAAGTGTCAGTGTGGAGCTGGAAAAGTGCGTACTCCATTGGTTTGGACACGTATAATGAATAGGTGAGGAACGATTGACGAAAAATATATACTGTGCGAAATTAAAGGGTAGAAGTGGTCAGGGTAGCCCAAAACTTACATATGAAACTTACTGTGATGCTACTTCAGTAATGGTGTGCTATTCATTATTAACTTACTTCAAACTCCGGACCTAGCCGTCATTTACTGCTACGTTCAATAACTACTTCTGATAAAGGGACGAGTTTGAAACATTTGTATCATTTGAAGTGATCTTGTTGACACTTTAAAGGTTTATAGATACAAAGAGTCAATGACATCGCATTAGCAATAAAGATAGTATTTATTTCAAAGACAATGAAAAGTATATTTTATGAATAAAGTAACAAATAAGTAAATGTTGTGGAACACTTTATTACACAGCACCATTAAGCCCAATCTAAGCTAATGAAGCTTGTGAGTAAATAGTCAAGGTCATTAGCAATACATACACATTGAACCTTCGAGCTGCGTCATAAAATTTCGCTCTTATTGGCTAAATTAAATTAAAGAAAGGGCTAATTCACTTAAGAGAACTCCTGTGTTTCTTTAACGTCAAGCACTGCATGCCTCGATGAATGCGCGCGCTTCAATGCGGTTGAAAAAAGTCAATGTCAAAGAAGCTATCACCGGCTTTCCTACATCACCTGTGATTTTTACAAGTGCGTAGTTCGTTAATTTAACCTTCGATTATAGTTAAATTTGAAAAAACAAATCATAGAAAATTTGTTTTTATGTTAGCTACCTACTCTTAGCAGGTTGCTGGTGTTTTACAAATCACCCTATATAGTAAACACCCAAAACATACATTTGTGGATCACACAAATATTTCTTCTAACCCAAAAATCCAGTTACCGATGAAATTCTATATCTACATCATAAAACTAATAATGTTCATAAGGATTTGAACATGATGTATAAAAATCACACATACCTGAGGATAAACTCCATTTCTAGTTTGATAATCGAATACGTAGAAGAAAGTCTTTGTGGGCCTTCGAGGTTCATCTTCATCCGTAGGCACCGGCTTTGGTCCTCCACTGAGTAAATCACCACTTTGTACCAATGGTGCTACATATTGAGCATCTGATAATGCTGCTATTGTTGCGTCTCTAGTATTTATGGGATTCTGGAAGAATGAAACTCGTATGAATTAGTTTTATTGTTTGCTATCTTGGTGGTATAAAAAAAATGTAGTTTAGGTATAATATAGTGTCAATATCAATACTTGATCTACCTCGATACTAATGAAATATTTCAACTTATGCGTCTTAGAGAACGTCCACGACCCAGAACTACTTTTTCTCTAATAATTCATGGTATGGTATATCAATTCAAATGTTTTTGTTTTAATTTACTTCGATAGTTTAGTTAGACTCCTGCTCCAACATAAATTTATAGATATTCTAAAGGCGATTAATAAGGAGATAGATTGAAAGTCTTAGAGCAGTTCCTACATCAATATACAAACAAACCTCTACCGTTCTTTCCCAGTCCGTGTATTCGTTGACAATAGTGTAGAATATCTCACTGAGGTGATACGTATATGTGTTTCTGACGTATGTCCTGAAAATAATTAAAATTTGAAACATTCTCTACAAAAAATTTAGACATAAATGATATTTATCGTGACTCAAAGTCAAAAATTTTAATATTAAAATACATTAGATCAGAGCCAGGAACATTACTAGTTCCCTTATAGTATTGAAATATATCAATCTCGTGGGCTATTAAACTATTTATTTATTAACTTTTAGCAGTTTAATAAACCTTTTCGACTCAAGTCATGGTATTAAAAACAATTTCGAAAAGCAATAGACGCGTTTACCAAATACACCAACGCACTGTGACCTGCTCGAAACTGACGAATTAATCCACCACCGGCACTCAAGTTTCGAACAAATGATTAAAGTACATTAATAATTTAGTATATACATGACAAATCGCTTAATTTTATGGTAAACTATTCAAACGAATAAAAAAAAATTAAAATCTTGAACCAATAAATAAAAATACATTTCCAAATCTCACCTCAACATTCGATCCCTTTTATCCGGTTCAATACCATTTTGAATATCGTGAGCCGAAAACTTCCATAACGCTTCGCTCGTTACAACTCCAAACAATAAATCATATTTGTTTTGAAACAGTCGCCTACCACTATCGCTCCTCTTTTTATGAACATTTAAATTTATATTCATATTATTCAAAGGTCCAAAGCTAGGGAAATCTCCTGTAGAGTACATAGTTAAGAAATCTTTGGCAAAATCTGTTTTTATAACTACCCCATCTACAGATGGTCCAAATGCAGTCAAAAAATTTGGTGGCGATATGTCTTTTGATAGTAATTCTTCTATAGATGCTTCTCTAAGGCAGTCAACAATAATTTCATGATCTCTTGTAAGATCTTCTGGTATACTGCAGTTCATATGTTTGGCTAACTTTAGTGAGTAGTAAACAGGATCATCTACTATTGCCCAAGAACTTAATGCAGAACCTGACAATAAGATTACTCTATGAAATAAACCTGAAAAAATAAATCGAGTATAAATACACAGTAACAGTATTGTATCCACTATGTGTATGAAAGTATCCTTCGAGCCCTTTTCAAATACTAACATTCGTATATATTTTCCGACATTCTCTTTTAGGGAACCGTTAGTATTGAATGCCTTTCACTACCTATGATAAACGGATTGAATTATGTGTAGAAAACCACAGATACTTTGAATTTATTGTAGGAAAAGGTGTAGATCTTTTTCAACTAAATTTTATGTATGACATAAAGATTTATCAGTAAAATAGAAAACGTTTGTTATTTATATGTACATGAAATATGTCAATCATCAGCATTATATGATAGATTAAACAAACAGAGTCATGTTTTTGTTAATCGATGTTAGATTTCAAACGGTTTATTTGAGAACATCGTATCTACTTCAACACAAACATAATAATTTGAATGAAATATGATATTTGTAAAGATGACTTGCGAGGGCCTATGTTACGTGTTATTTGAGATACAAAAGGTTGAATATGTAGTGATCGTAGTCAAAATTTTCCATTATATTTCGCACAGAAATTTGCTCACGGGATAAAAAGTATCTTTGTTTTAATCCAGAGTATCAGCTACCAAAGTATATCTAAATTAGTTTAACTGTTTTGACGTGCAGAAGTAATCTATACTAATATTATAAATGTGAATGTACGTTTGTTTGTTACGCTTTCACGCGAAAACTAGTAAAACGATCATCATGAAACTTTGTATATTCTTGGAGAAATTAAAAGTAACAAAGGAAACATTTTATAAAAAGAAATAAGAATGAGAATTGATTTATTCTTCTAAGTGGCGCTAACGTAGTTGCGCGGGTCAGCTAGTAAACATATAAATCCATAAATATTCATATTTTTTATATTACTACTGTAGTACTGATATGGTTACGAACTTACCCGGCATAACAGTAGGTGATATCATAAGAAAATTAATACAAGCAGCTCCAGAGCCGTGTCCCATGAGTGTTATGTTAGTTGGGTCTCCTCCAAATAACGCTATATTTTGTTGCACCCAGTGTAAAGCCGCTATTTGATCCATCAAACCATAATTAGCTACTCGTGCTTTTTGGTGTGGCGAAGGATTTGCGTTGAGGAATCCTAAAACGGTAAGGGTATTTTAGTTGCATGTATTGATTGTGATGTACACTGCTATTTATTTTGGAACATCATACGCCAGGCGTGATTTCTCAAAAAGAATATGATTGAGGAGTTTTTGAACTATAGCATTACATGTAGTGCAAATGTCAGTTTACAAAGGTAAGAAAAACAACCACATTAGTCCCGGTAAAACTCATATACATGTTAAATATACTATCATCAGATCTTCACGTTAATCACATGTATCATACATACATAGTGTTACGCCTTTATCCCCGAAGAGGTAAGCAGAGGCATACTATACACCCACATTTCACCTTATGCATTTTTATCCCACGTAACAGGAGGTGAGGCCCTTGCCGTGTTGAAATGGACAGGTGTAGGCTGTGACGACCTGCTGTTGAAATTTTTCAAGCCGTTCATAAGGCCTTCAACTTGGCTTAATGACTGCCATTTTACTGGCAACCGGGGCTTAACGTGCCTTCCAAATCACGGAAACGCTCGCAAATGTAAATTCCACAAGGTTTTCACCGATCCAAGACCTACATATAGTGAATGTTGCTTAAAGCAGTGCTCGTTTACAGAACACTGAGTCAGCGGGGCCACATTTATCAATTGAAAATATTCCTCACCTCACCCGATTGCATTCCGAAAACTGCTTGTTCATTTAAAAAAATAGATTACGAAATCCTTTTACTAAGATTAGGCTAGGAATAAAGCTTGATTAGATATAATCCAAGAATTCTTTCAAGTTTGAAATACGAGTAGGTACGACTTTGAACTTTAAAGTATTTTGTGAAATAAGACGCCGAGTTTATGACGTTCATTTAATTCACTTATTCAAATGAAGATGAATTTAAACTTCTTGTTGAATTCTTAAATTATATAGACTTGATTTATTTGAGTGGTTCTTAATTTAATTGGTTTCGTTTCATGCTTAGATTTGAGAGTAAAAATATAAAGTAGCTAATGGGATCATTAATTTTAAATTTCTAATTAAGCTTTCAGTCATTCCATTTAAAATTCATGTTTGAATAAAAATATGATTTTAAGATTAGTTAAAACACACTTTATTTATAATAAAAATTCCATTGAGGAAGTTTTTCACTCTTCATTTGATAAAATAATTTTAATTACTCACCAAGTACGCCTAGCCTGAAATTCAACGTGACTACGATTACATCGGTGTAGCTAGCGAGTACGGCGCCATCGTATGGGTGACTGGAACTCCAAGAGTAACTTTCTCCATGGATGTACACTAAGACTGGTAGAGTTAGTTTTGTTTCATCCACTAAAAGTAAAATGATAATGCCGTAAGGGGAAACTGGTCAGATTTAAAACATAAACTTTGTGGAAAAGTACAACTGTTTTATCAAAAATGTGTAGCAAATTCCTTCAAGTGCTATCAACAGTATAAACACTAAAAGTAAATAAGGCAATAAAAACATTTTGTACAATACATTTGAAGGAGTCAGATTGTTTCTTGGACCAGGGGGCGGAGTATTCTATTGACAAGCAGTAGAATAGAAACAGAATTGCTGTTTATAGCTGTCAAAATGTTAGTGGACTATCAAAATACAACAGAATAGCGGCCACTGGCGCGGTACGTGCTAATTGAATTCTATCGGCCTACTGATAGATGTCTATTGGAGTACGATTGTAATAGAATAATGTAAAATAATACAAAAAACTGTCGAAATTGTACCGGTGGCTTTCTATTGAGGGACAATTTCGACACGATTGCAATAGCAGACTCGGCCCTCGGTATGATCGTGCCTTTTACTTGATTTACGTTTACTTAGTAATATTGAACAACCCTCGTTTTCGTTACCCTCGTTTGTTATCAATGTGTTAGTTACAACATCACATTAAACGATCATATTACCATCAAGGCGTCTACGCCCATGACATAATTCAAAGCTTCGTGATTGCCCTTATTGGTGGACGTTTTCAAACACCTTCTCTTAGTTTCACAATAAAAAAATGTCTTTATTTTGGATAGTCCATTTCAACGGCGCTAACAAAATGTCATACACTCATCATCATCATCCGAGCGTCTGTCCCAGTTGCGTCTCTCTCACAAAATGTCATACACTAAAAGTAAAGAAAAAAATAATATATTTAAAGTGACCACCGGTTCGGAACGCGGCCCACCTGAGCATAACCGGCAAGAAACTTTGATAGCCTATGTACAATTTAATATTTTATTTATATATTTTATGACTACATTATTTCATTTGCCAGCAGATCATTTCCAGGCATCCCTGTCCTGTAAATGGTCTTTAATAGAGTAATAACCTTTTTCACAAAGCTTTCTTTTAATATACTTTTTAAATTTAAATTATTAATATAACTATTTCTAATGCCAAACTAAGTCAAATATCATCGATTAGCATCGATGATATCTATATTATTCAACCATAAATTTAAGAAAACTGTTACGTCTTGTGTAAGGTCCAAGGGACGAAAGTAAAATCCTATAGGTAATTTGGAAGTAATAGCGGTTTTTTCTTAGCAGTTACGGCTATTTCCATTGAAAAGTTTCTTGGTAGTCACAAAAGATTTAGTTAATAAAATCAAAGTATCCCATTTGTATAAGTTGATATATCAGATAAAACTGGGGACTATTGCTGTCGATCAAAACTCTCTATGTTGATCCCAGTTTTATCCTTAAGCCATTTCATATCCCCAATATATATAGAGAGTTGGTACAATGTGCGATATAATTACAGATTTAAAGGGAATGCTTTAAAAAATTGGAATACTTGTCCGATATTTTATAACACTTTAAATTTTTTTTTATATGAAAGTCTTTTATTTATGTTGTTATATCATTTATAATAATTATGTTAAATGACACAAACGTTTTTACGTCTCTGTTGGATTTTGGCGTTCGTGATAAAAACAGAGTACTTGATTAGAGTATTCAATTGACTCCCCAGGTATCTTTCTAACAATTCTACATATAATAGCTCTATGGCATTTTTACTGCAATATTAAACTTGTAAAGATAAAGGGTAAAATATCGTCAAACGATATGTTCTTAAAACTAACCGAAAAATTAATAAATATTTACTTTATAAATTGAAGTGATACTTACTTTGTAGTGGAGCAAATATATTTAAATATAAACAATCTTCACTTTGATTCTTAAGATAGGGAATCAGTCTTTTCAAATATTCTAGTCTGCCTTTAGGCATGTTTTCTAAAATGGTCCTTTCATCATCGACGTCTAGCAATTTTTGAGGGCAAGCAGGACCCGGTCTATCCGACACACGCACGCCGTCCCACGGGGAAGGTGTTCTCGTGGGGCTAAATCTAAAAGAAGGTTAAAAATTCAAGAAAATTATGTATTTATATTTATTTTTTATCAATAATATTGTATTTCATTTACTAGTTTCGAATACAATGGAATATACCAAAACTATGTAAGTACATATTTTTAGAAGTTGGCACTAATTCCCTATTCCTTAATGCTATTATGGTAAAGAGTATTTCAGATTTTCATTAGTTGGCTTACGTAAACATAATTTGAATTGAATACAAAAAAAACTTATATCATTTCCTTAGGGTTTCTACTGTGTAACCCTGGTACTTTTATCTAGTTTACCGATTTTAAGGAATTTTAGGTAAGATAACTAATTTTCTTTACATGGTATCCTTTAAATTAGATTATAATAAACCGGTAATTTTTAAGTTATCCGAAATTAATTTAATTTTTACACATCTATACTAATATATTAAGCTAAAGAGTTTATTTGTTTGGTTGAAAGCACTAATCTCGGGAACAACTGGTCTGAATTGACAAATTATTTTTGTGTTGGATAGACCATTTATTGAGTAAGGTTATAAGCTATATACCATCACGCTACTACCCTGGAGAGGGAAGCAGTAACCATAAATGCCAACAAATCGAGCAAATTTTCATACATTGTTGTAAAATTTATAAACGACAGGATTAAATGGGTGCGATGGGGGTTCAATGCAGTTCACGGGCGATGCCGCAGGGGTCAGCTAGTTGTAAATAAAAGGGTTCAGATCTCGATTTAAATCCGTTACCTTCATTCTAAGTCACTGAACAAAAGTAATTTAATTTGAAAATTTTGGTTGAATTTTTCATTGTTTGTAGTATCGATTAAATTAGATAATTGAAATTTACCATCTTTGTATTACAATATTCTTCTAGAATTGGTACGATTTATAATTTTGCCATTAGCTGTCTGCCTTCTATATACCAGTTTGACTTTGAATTAATACACAGGAACCATTTTTACTTACTTAGTAGTTGGCGGAAATTACATTATCATAATTAGAAATTAGTAAAACCAATCGTATTTTAAGAATTCATTGTTATTTACGATTTATTTTAAAGCTAATTTACGAATTAAATATAAGCTTCCTGAAATAAAACCTTCACACTATTATTCCGAATTTTTTTATTCCTATAGTTGTCAAAAGTAATAAGTCCTTTCCAACATAACTGATGTCTATGCATTTCAAGAAGTGAAGGGTGACCGTACAATTTGTGAACAGTATATTATGGTCACTTTGTTATTAATTAAATAATTCAGGAAAGGAACTCATTAATCACGATAGCGGAGGCATAGTTAAATAAAATTATGCCCAGGTAGTAATATAAATTGGTGCTTGTATACTAATTTAAAGTCACCGTGTAAAATATGCGTATGCGTACTTAGTTATCCATTAGTAACTTACATTCAAAACTGGTAATAGCTTGTACGATCTTCGTTCTGAATGGCTGAATGATTATCAAAAGGCGATTTGCATGGCAATGCCTTTTAACGAGTGGTCTCAACTATTGCTATAAATTCTTGTACTGATATTACTTTTCCTCATAACTATAGTGTTATGTGTTAAAAAATAAGTATTTGCTGTTTTTCTTTTTAAAATACTATAGGGGTGTAACCCACCTTAGACTTTCAATTTATAAATCCTAACGCAGAACAGTCGAATGACGAACCTGAACTTCTCAAGGAAAGGAATGTATTACAGGTCATATTACCTTCTAGATTGTTGAACGATAATAAAGGAGGCCTATTGTGTAGACAAATCACGTCGCGACAATGCCACGTAATGACGTATCCCACCACACACCCTCGATTCGTCAATCCTAACGCACAATGGTCAAGGATAACCTCTACTAACTGTAACGGAGGAATGACGAACCGAACTCCTCAAGGGAAGGGATGTAGGATAGGTAAAAGGAAACGTTACCTACCAGGTTGTCAAAACTTTTGCAATATTCCGCTTTACAAGGTGGGATTTAGTCGACAAGTCGACACGTGTTTCGCCTACACACGCGGCATCCTCAAGACTGCACAATTCGTAGAGGTTATCCTCAAGACTGCTGCAAAGCACATCAAGTCATCACTGCCAAGCAGTCTTAAGGGTGCCTCTCTAAGAAGAGAAAAAAAATGTCTCACCTGTTTGAACCAACTGGTGGAGTAGCATACGGTACACCTAAAAAAACCTCAAGCGGACTCAAATATCTGTGCTCGTCCATAGCCAGAATTATCCCCTGTAATTTTCCATATTTAGTTTGGACTATCCTACTGCTTATTTTAAATTTAACGTTAGATTTTGGGATTGGATTAGATGGATTAAGATAATAATTTTTATAGTCTTCATAATTACTGTATGCGTTATTTTCACTATTGTAAAATTTTGTATTTAGATGTAGAAAATTATCACTGTTGTAATAAGGGTCGGCATCGAAATTGACATCTGCGTGTGAGGAATCCTTATCTTCATAGTTAGTGGAAGGAGCATCGTTCTGCTTACTTCCTAAGACTTTTACATTTTTGGCACTGAAGTTCTTGTTCATATTTGTTGTGTTCGAATTAACTGTGTCGATGTACAGACATATCACAACAATTATAAAATACACGTTGAAACACACAATCTGTTGAGATGAACTTTTACTGTATGCAAATATATGGATACGGTGGAACATGCTCCGGTTACAGTGCTTAGTCCATGTGCTATTGTACTCGTTTCTCATATTTCGTCATGTTATCACATTGTTGCAATGCAAATCATGATCCAGTGTTGCGCTTCAGGTAATTGAATTATATCTGAAACAAAAGAAAAATATGATGTATTAAAAAATGGTTACACGGCAAACTTGATAAAACGTACAATTTTATAAAGTCTGTGTAGTGACTTTAATAAAAATTGCAATTCTATGAGCTACAGTACACTTTAGAAAACTTTAAACTTGTTATCTTGTTGATGTTGTTACTTTCCATAGATTATGATTAATTAATAAGAAATTTTTAAATATGAAATATTAACTTTTATTAAAATTGGTTTAGATCTTTTTGTATATTGTTCAATGGAATACTTATAAAAAATTCGTGTAACTTATGGGGACTAGTAAATATTTCAAGATTTTTTTTTACACAGTGCCATCTAACCCAATGTAAGCTAATATAAGCTTGCACTATGGAATATAGACAAATGATAAACATACTTGTATATTTCTAAATACATAAAAATCATTTAAACTCCGAAGCAAACATTTATTAACTACACAAATATTTGTCTGACTCAGGATTCGAACCTGGGACCTTAGTGCGGCAGTAGTATACACTACCACTTACGCCACCGAGGCAGTCACAAAACATAAATAAGGATTTAGATCAATTAAGATTATGGATAAAAAGTTAGGCAAAAAGTTATAGCTATAAATAACTAATTCAACGGTATTAATCGATGTCATGACCTCATTAATTTCCGTTAACATTATATCTTAAAAGTAATAACCTTTCCTTTTCATTGCTGTGTTTTTCTTTAATATGAATCCTATTTCTGATTTCATGCTTGTAATTTTAACTTATTCTTTTCACCCATTTCGAATCATTTTCCCTTATTATAGAACTCAAAATACGTCAGAATGTATGACATAATAATTCAATGTAAATGTACGCTAGCGTAAGAAAAGGAATCAACGAAAATCCTTCCTAACCATTTACCCTTGCCAATGGAAGGACCAAAACATTTTAGTGAATCTATTATCTAAAAACAGTCTATTACAATGCTAGTTTTGTTTACAATGCGTTTATCCAAGAATAAGGAAAACGGTCAATGGATGTCATTTATTTCGATGTCTCCTCCTAGATTTGGAATGTGTCTATTGGAATGACCAGGCGGAGGACGCATTACTACTATGAGCTTATACTACTTTTGCGTGTAAATACGATTTATACTTAGTGATTTGTTTTAATAAGGTTACGTTATATATGAGCGATTACTACATGAAAATGAAATTGTCAGAAGTTCTTATGTTCACCTATAAATGAAAACGAAAAATAAAGCCTGTAATATTTATTATTTATTTATTAAATTGTAGGTATACCTAAATAAATAAATGTAAGGTTTGTATATACATTTCCATTCCAATCAAATTCTGCCTAAACGTGACAGAAAGTATTCTGGTCACGTCAACTGACCTTAACGACAGGCGTGACTAGAATAATATTCTCACAAAATTCGGTGAAAGTTCAGTCATAAATTTTCAAATATTTAATAATTTAATACCACAATACTATAATGTTATACCACAAGTAATTTAATTTTATTCGATTGTATTCTAAAAAGGAAAATATACAGTAAGTACAACATCTACAGCAAAGATAGTAAAATTCAGAACCAGCATGTTGTAATCGTTTTCCAAGGGTATTTAATTAGAGTTTAATTACAATTAAAGACTATCATTTATTTGAATGACGTTTTAAACTTCAAACACTGGGGTCACTGAAGGGAGAAAATAAACAATTTTATCTCATTTTATATATAAAGAATTAGATACAATTAATAAAATAAAAAAATAATATCCATCACGCCTTATCCCCGAAGGGGTGGCAGAGGCTTATTATATGCCCACTTTTCACCATGTGGATTCCTGTCCCACGAAATAGGTGGTGAGCCCATTGCCGTGTTGAAATAGACAGACGCAGGCTGTGGCTACCTGCTGTTGAAATTTTTTAAGCCGCCTATAAGCACTTCAACCAGGCTTAACGACTGCCATTTTACTGGCAACCGGGACCAACGGCTTAACGTGCCTTCCGAAGCACGGAAACGCTCGCAAATGTAAATGCCACAAAGTGGTCACCCATCCGACGACCAGCCATAGCGAAAGTTGCGTACCTCTGTGATCGTTTACCGAACACTGAGACCGCGGGGCCACGAGCGCTTACAATTAAAATTTAATTTTACAATTCGAAGACCATATCGTTTCTTCCCTGTTCTTCTTAAGTGTTGTCCCTGTTATTTACACACTACCAAGATTTTGGTAACTATAAATGGGTCTGTCAACCGTTTTTTACTTTAAATGCCAGTGCTGAAAAATTAACGATCAAAGTGCGTATAACGTGAGTGACCGCATACATCACAACCCTGCTCTGCGCCGCGCTTTGTCGCAGTCTGTGCGAAGCTGTGTCTTCATAATGGGCGCGCTTACTCGGAAATTCAAAAAAGGACTAAAACTTCTCGTCGTTATAACTTCAGAAATACTGCATGTATTGAAGTGAAATAAAAACTAATGTAATGTACATGAGCTATGCTCTAATTTTAACTGTATTTAACAGTAATATTTTTGACTCTTTTGTCTTCTCCATTATTTAATTTTTCCCTGAAAAGATAGTCAAAGAGGACATATCGCCCGGCTTCGGATGTCTTTTTGTTTCCTGCAGATTCATTAATCACTTCATAGATGTACGCCTGGGTATTCGAGTACTACTTCGTCAGGGATTCAGCGTGAAGAGAGTTAAGTGTTTTTTTAGTATTTATTTTATTTATTACCACTTGTCAAAACTTAAATTGTCTCTGAATATTAATTTGTTGATAGTATTTCCACTAAGTAATCAGTAATCATTCGATGGATAAATTTGTAATTTTATTTAATAGATATTGTGGATGTAATTATGAATTATTAAATGATAATGAGACATCACATCCCCTATCTCCATGTTAAACGACTACATACCTTTGACAGTGGTTTTATTTCCGTATCGCAACAAAACCAAATGGCATTATACAGTAAGTGAAATCGCATGAATATCCAAACACAGAATTTTTCATTAGGACTAACAAGGGGTTGAGGCTTATAAATAAAACACACAAAGTAGGCCTTTGTATGTTTTATTTGTAAGCCTCAACCCCTTGTAGTGTGCCTACATACTTGCAGGCACACTACTTGTAGGGGGTTTTGAGAAGTCTACATCCAACACCATCGCAAATCAAATAACAGATCGATTAAATTCCTTAAACCGCTAGAGGCTCTGCTAACACAGTGTTCTGTAAACGATCACTGCGTTAAGAAACTTTAGCTATGGCTGGCCCTCGGATGGAGTACCGCTTTCTTTAAAGCTTCAAGTCAAGTTGAAGGCCTTAAGGGTGGCTTGAAAAATTTAACATCACTTCGCCACAATCTGCACATTTCCATTTCAACACGGCATTGGCTCATCACCTACAAAAATGCTTACGGTGAAATGTGAGCGTATAATATACCTCTGCCACCCATACCACCCCACCCACTGCAATAATAAAATTATATATTTTCTGTTTAGAATCGGTTTACAATATAGTATGATGTTATTGATAGCACAGTAAAATAAAGTTAGATATTCAAAATATCACTTTCACACACCACTAAGCTCCGTAGTAAAAGCATTGGCGTCTACACCAAATATTTGCAGAATTTAATGGATTCAGAATACAAAACTTCATATCAAATTGTTTGTCTACGCTTGTTGAAAGCTTTCGATATTGTTTACATGTGAAACCATCGCATTATCCCTTCACGTATCATGAAATCATGTTGATAAAAAGTTATTCCGCAGTCGGAATATATAAAAATAGTTCAAAATTATTAGAACCAATGATAAAATATGATAACTTATTTTAAAGCATTATTCAGCAAGGTATCGGCATACGGGGGCCATGAATTGAAGCATGCCATGGAAAGTGGCGCAGCGTGAGGGTTACACGCACGCTCTTCACTCTCTCAAGGAAGAACCCACACCCCTCAAAGAAGCGAGATAACAATCGAATCCCCCAAATAGGCCGGATAACACCCGAACCCCCTGAACGAGCCTGCGGTAGCGGACAAAGCCTGTCAGGAGCCCTGGGGCTATCCTTCCGAGGGTTTACTCGGAACTCCTGGCTATAGACAGATAGAAGGGTAACATGTGGTTTTAGTCGGTAGAAGTCTGGTATATCATCCATGAGGATTTCCACACGAAAAAAACAGTAACGGTATAGACCTATTACATGCGCTCATAAGTGACAAAATACAAATTATACTCCAAACAGCAGAAACCTCAAGGGTACTAAATATTCAGTTTATAAAACTGTCCAAAATAACTCCTCGATCTAATTTTCCTGCCATCAAATTTAACGAAACCCTTAATATTACAAAGCATCTCATTCTACGGCTTAATTAGCAAACTTGTTTCGACGCAAAAGAATTCTCCATTTAATTTCAAATTCAAATTTCTCACAAAGGTCAAAGAACAAAACAACTGAAACCGCATAACAAGAAAAAAGGAAGTACAAAAGAGAGTTAAGAAAATGGAAAATTTATTCATCGTGAGTACTTAGATTGGTGTCTGAAAGAAAATGACGCTTCAAGTCATTGAGCAAAACGTGAAATTAAAACTTTATGTAATGTGTTGAGATACAAATGAGAAAAAATAAAATATCATTATATATTCATAATTAGGTTATTTTCGTTGTACTCAACTCTTACGTTTCTTATTCTATTTTAGTCATGTTGGTTTTAAGTATGCTCTTTTTTCTCAAAATATATACCTACTTAGTCGCCTTTAAATAGTAGATGAACATCCAGTAAATTTCAAGTATAGAACACTAACTCTGAATTCCAAATAAATCTTTTCAAACTTCTAACGAATTACAGCGGTATATTTTTAATGAAAACAAATCTTTCGATAGCGATGCTTAGTTAGCATTTCGCATTTCTCGTTTGCAGTAATCAAATATCTCGAACAGATATATATTTTACAGGTTGTGTTGTAACATTAATCGGGTTGATTTTGGCTGAGTTTATAGATACATTCATATAAATTACGTTGTACACAATTGCCTGCTGACGAAGTTAACCCTTTGTTGCATTATTTATTTTTTCTGTTTGAAAGAACGAGTTATTTCATACATATTGACACGACTTTATCCCTGATGGGGTAGGCAGAGGCATACTACTCGTATTATGCATTTACGTATCATTACATTTCAACTTATGCATTTTAAGTAATTTTATATTTCATAAAGCGCTCGTGGCCTCGCGGTCTCAGTGTTCTGTAAACTATCACTGAGTTACGCAACTTTCACTATGGCTGGTCCTCGGATGGGTGACCACTTTGTGGCATTTACATTTGCGAGCGTTTCCGTGCTTCGGAAGGCACGTTAAGCCGTTGGTCCCGGTTGCCAGTAAAATGGCAGTCGTTAAGCCTGGTTGAAGGCCTTATGGGCGACTTGAAAAAATTCAACAGCAGGTACCCACAACCTGTACATTTCAACACGGCAATGGGCTCACCACCTATTACGTGGTACAGGAATCCATACGGTGAAAAGTGGGCATATAATATGCCTCTGCCACCCCTTCGGGGATAAGGCGTGATGGATATATTTTTTTTTTATTTCATAAAATATATTTTTAGCTGTATATTAAGGGAACTATATGTATTTTATTTTGTATTTAATTTTAATTTTATAACTATATATATTATGTATTTAACCAATTTTTTCGGAAATATACACATATGAACATAATTACGCATTTAATCTTCAACGTAAACTGATATAAAATCTATTCAAAGCAATGCATTCAAACATTAGTTGCACTGTGTTCGAACAATATTCAAACGAGGTCAATTATTGGGTAACAGAATAGAACAGAATCAAATGTGCTAATACAATCTGTATCAGAAACTCTGGTTGTGGGCTCTGGCACCTACCCAGAAACAACACAGTTAACAGCTTGTGTATAATCCTGATGTGGCTTCAATTTCAATCTAATGCAATCGGTATAAGTATCAAGTGTCTAGATAACAAACTATATATTATATGAACAATGTATCATTGAGGCAAACGAATGTTAGCAGTTTGACATAATAACTTAAATTTGTCTGGTTACTATTTCCCGAAGGCAAGTGACTAATGGAAACTTCATTACGAAGTTTGTCGTTATAATAAGCCGAACTGATCTCATCTGCTAACGGTGCACCTACTAAATTACAAACGAGGCAATGACACAGGCACTTTTACAAGTTTGTGTGATGATGGTGTGCATTTAAGCAACAGAGAATACATTAGAATCAAGAAGATTTAATATTTTTAATTATAATAGGTTTAAAATCAGGCACTATAATAATGCTCTGACTCATACTAATAAATATTCAGTACTCGGTGCGTTCTAGTTAATACAATGGTCCAGTAAACTCACGAACACAATTAACATTGGTTGGACTTTAATGAATACCGCTGAGTTGTAAGTTTGATCACAGAAATAATAGAATTTTTTACTATTTTCAGACAGAAACAGTAAAATTGGAATTCAAAACGTATATTTCCTACGTTTTGTGTTTCTATTATACATACGGGTACTGTTTAAATCTCTTAAGTAGTATCAGTTGATTTTTGACGACACGGCAGAGGGTTTTCCCAGTATAAATCAACCACCCTACTACTTATTTTATAGCTATCTAACTATACTAGTGGTTCTGTAAACCGTAGACTTCGGAGTTTTTATTTTTACCAATTTAAAAACGAAAATCGACGTATCTCGGGACCATTTCCCTTCCCCTTCCTCCATTTTCCCCCGATCGAAAAACCCCCTCGCCAAAAGTTGTTGGCTACATCAAGGATTGTCCATGCTAAGTTGCATGCAAATCTGATGAAAAATGCGACCTGTAGACTGAGTGGACGGACGGACGGTCGGACATCAATAGCATTTTTCCCGTACCAGTGGAGATAAAACGGCGACTTTCATCGGCTCGCTTCGCTCACCTCCTCTGTCAATTAGTTTTCAATATGTGAAGTTTTGTTTACCATAATTTCACATCAAATAAGATAATACTAGAATACTACAGCTTCGCCCGTGAAATATTTCGACCGCCCGTCGCACCTATTTAATCCCGTCGCTTATAAATTCTACAATAATGCATAAAAATTTGCCCGATTTGTCGACATTTATGACTACTGCTCTGCTCCCCAGTGTAGTAGCGTAATGATTTTCCTTGTGGCAACCCTAGGCATAACAGCTGATTTGAATTGGCTCCGTATTTTATATTGTAATTTTACAAAAATAATTATAATTTTAAGTAAAAACCAATTCCTCATTGCCAAATAATAGTATATTAAGTGTTACATAAACTATTTGTGATAAAAGTAGACAAATATAAACTTTAAAATTGTACCGGTGCAGTGACAGTTATACATCGGAAAATTTATCAACATTTAAAATAAGTACTTGGATTTGACAAGATTTTTGAAACTTATAGTTGTTTAAATCAAGATTTGTTTGTTTATTTACTTTTACATCCTCACATGTCCAGTAATAGATTGATTTTGTAACTTTCTATGAATAGAACATAACCTTGTTTTTGTTTCGTCTTTCTTACTCTTTTTTGCTAATAGTCACTGATTCTGTAGTACGTAATTATAATCAAAAATGGAAAAAAAATTTGGACATCATTTATCCTGTTAGGTCATTCTGTAATAAATCATACATATTCAGGTGCTTCTTACTCTAAAATTATAGATTTTATTTTGACTGGTACTCACTGCATGCAGTCCACTATAGTGGTGCTGGTTGGTAGAAGAGGCAATATTAATAGTGACAAACGTATAAAAATTTTTGATAAGTTATCAAGTCTAAATGTAAAACAAGTCATTTTGTCCACCTTGCCATACAGCACTGCAATGAGCCACAAGGAAAACAACTTGGGATACAAATTAAATATGAAACTACATACCATGGTATCATATTCCAAAAAAAATGAATTGTTAGATTGGAATATTATTTTCAATAATAATAGTCTGTTGACATTAGATAGATATTTTCTATCAAAAACTTTACAACGAAAGGTAGCTCTGTTGCTATCTAATATTTTAATGTTTCAAGCCAAATTATTGGCAAGTACAACTGCTTTTATTGAGCAGGATAATTTTGACACTTCACATTTGGAAAATGAAATTCCAAAAAACTAGTTTGTAGGACAACAGATAATAAATCTGGCCAGTTTTGTCAGACTTTGGCCCCTGAGAATAATCATAATAAAAATATTGTTTTTATAAACCTGGTGCACCATAATGTTAGAGGTTTAATAAATGGTAAAGATTTAGAGTTGGAGCTATACGTTAATGCAAATTCTATTAATATTTTTTGTGCTACAGAGCACTGGTTAAAGATCATCAAATCACATTGTTGAACTTCGTAAATCACCAGGTTGCTAGCTCGTTCAATAGAAAACATTCTAAACGTGGAGGCTCTTTAATATTAATTAATAAAAACTTAAAATTTAAAGAACGTAAGGATTTATTAGCCCTCTCCATTGAGCGAGTTATTGAGATTGCCAGTATTGAGTTTGAGCATTTCACCTTGTTAAGCGTATACAGACCCCCTGAAGCTCCGTAATCTTTGATAAATTGAAGAAAAGCTTGAAGAAGCACTGTTCAAATGCCAATGTTCTAAGAAATCTATAATAGTTTGTGGAGATTTTAATGTTGATATACTAGATACATCATTAACTCCATCAGAGAGAAATAAATTAAAAAAAATATTTAAATCCTTTAATCTGCATAGTACTTTCTTAGAACCTACTCGTATTACAGCCACCAGTTCAAAATACATTTATTAATATTTTTACTAATATTAAACCAATAAATAAAGGTATTGTGGATCCTGTAGAGTCAGATCATCGTGGCCAATGGATAAAGTTTCCTAAAATTAGTAATAAAGTTTGCAAAAAACAAATTAAATATGTACCAATTAACCTAAGTAGTTTGAATATTTTTAAAGAAAATATAGTAAAGAGATTGCCATATCTACCTGACTTTACTAGTGTAGACCAGTCATATACAAACTTATTTAATTTGATTAATGATGAGTTTGGCAAAGTTTTCACCTCAAAAACTCTACAGATTGGTGGTCGTCCTGTTTTCAGTGATTGGGCTACACCAGGTATTTTTAAAAGTAGAAATAAATTATTTGAATTATATTCAGAAAAATCATATAATTTTAACCAAACCTTTCAGGAATATGTTAAAAATTATTGTAAGATATTTAAACAAACATGTTATCTTGCAAAGTCAAACTTTATTTAAAATAAAATTTCTAATTCTGTGAATATAATAAAAATGACTTGGAATATCATTAACTCTGAGTGCGGTAGAACTATGGTGACAGAAAGGGATTTCCACTTAAAAGTAAATGATTGCCATGATACAGGGGACCTGGAAGTGGCGACGGAATTTGAACATTTTTTCAAAAATGTACCTATTTTGACGACCTCTGTCCTGGCTGCTGGCGTTTTATGTTTGGAATACTGAATGGATTGGAAAGCTCGGCACCTGTATGGTGGCGGGTAAACCACCAAACAATAACATTCCCAAGGAGGGTTGGTGTCAGGCAGGCGGCCGACTATAAAAACCAAGCCAAAACATATTGCAGTAATGGTATGAATTTTAATAACGAGAGCGACAGGGCTAGGGCGTACCACGCAGGCGACGCGCAAGGGCAGCAACCGGTCCCTGTGAGAAGAGTGCGAGGGTTCTTGCATCACAGCGGGCGGGTGCAACGTAAGAAGCAAGCCCAGGAAGTGAAATTGAGGTGTGCAAGCTGGAATGTAGGTACGATGACTGGAAGGGCAAGAGAGTTAGCAGATGCATTCAAAAGAAGAAGAATAAATGTAGCGTATTTACAGGAAACGAGATGGAAAGGTACAAAAGCTAGAGAAATAGGTGAAGGATATAAATTATATTACAGTGGGAGTGATGGAAAAAGAAACGGAGTGGGAGTAGTACTAGATAGAAATTTGAAAGAATGTGTGATGGATGTAAAATGGATAAATGATAGGATCATTATTGTAAAACTAATGTTGGAAAATGTAGCACTGAATTTTACTAACTAACTATCTTCACGCTGTATCCCTGACGGGGTAGTCAGAGAGGACAGATCGCCAGGCTTCGCGATCCATGCATACTTCTTTCGCTTCTTCGAGATTCATCAATCGCTTCATACACGCACGTCTGGGTATCCGAGTACTTTTGACCTTTCCGTTCTTGAGTAATCTGCTCACGTGGTCCTCATATGTAAGTGTCGGCCTTCCCTGACTCCTTCTACCCTCTACTTTTGAACAATATATATTCTTCGTCAATCGTTCCTCACTCATTCGTTGGACGTGTCCAAACCAACGGAGCACGCCTTTTTCCAGCTTAACGCTGACACTTTCATTCAAACCTGCCATATTGCGTATCACTTCGTTACGTATTCGGTCGGCCAAGGTAACGCCGCACAATTTTCGAAGTGATCGCATCTCCACAGCATTCAATTTACTTTCATGCATCTGCTGACATACCCAGGTTTCACTACCGTAAAGCAAAGTTGGCACTAGCACTGCGTTATGAATCGCCAGTCGTGCTTCTTTTACGATGCTTTGTCGCTTTACTAACTGGGACAAAGCACCGTTAACTTTGTTTCCGGCAGTTACTCGCCGTTCTACATCCGAATCACATCTTCCATCCGCGCTAAACATACTTCCTAAATACACAATTTCATTCACTTGCTCTAGACGTTCCTGGTTTACTCTAATCTCGCATTTAGTTCTTACGTCACCTCTTTCAAATACTAGAACCTTAGTTTTACTTGCATTCAAGCGGAGACCCTTACTTTCACACCCCTCTTTCATATTAGTGACTAATGCCTGTAGGTCGGCTTCTGACGAGGCCATGAGCACCGCATCATCAGCGTACAGCAGACAGTTTACTGTAAAGTCACCCAAATTCACACCCATATTAAAATCTTTCAACTTCTGCAGGCAACTGTCCAGATACACTATGAACAGCCAGGCGGACATGACACATCCCTGTTTGACGCCTGTACAGACATCAAAAAGAGGTGACACATCCCCCCCTACTCGCATGCAAGCCTTACAGTCCTTATAAAGCGACTGTATTGCCCGCAGTAGCGAGCCGTCCACACCATATCCTGGCAGCAAGTCCCACAGCGTTTCTCTCACAACGTTATCAAATGCTTTCTCTAGATCCACAAAAGCGCAGAAAACCTTCTGGCTAAGAGCCAGAAACTTTTGATCCATGCAACCTCTTCCACGTCGGAATCCGCATTGAGCCTCCCATAAATACCTTTCAGACTTTTCTTGCATTCGTGCCGTTATAACCTTTGCATACACCTTACTAGCTAAGCTGACCAAGCTGATCGCCCTGTAGCTGGAGCAGTTTAGGCGCGAGCCTTTCCCTTTGTAAATAGGTACTACAACTGCTACTCGCCAGTCATCCGGGACCTCACCTGTCCGCCAGCACAAGTTGCATAACAGATATAGTGTGTCCCAGACACGCGACCCACCGTACTTGATCATCTCAGCAGTAACTCTGTCTTTTCCCGCAGCCTTACCACATTTCATACTTCTTATCGCTTGTTCTATTTCTTTCATACTAATGACTTCAATGACATCGGGATCCGGAGCATCGAAGTGAGCTCCACTTCCCGATGTGGCATCTCTGTCTTTTCTTGCATACATCTTTCCATAATATTCACTCCATCTCTGCAGGACGTCACTTTGGTCTGTTAGGACGTCATTGTTAACACTAAGCACTTTATTCATACTGCAGATTGCCGAACAACTTCGGGTCTTGCCTACCTCTTTCCAGAAGAGCTTGGCATTAGCCCGAAAATTGGACGACAACCTTTCATCCACTTTTATTCTGCACCTTTCACGAGCTTCTTCTATCAGTGCCTTCGTGTTAACTTTCTGCAGCTTGTATCTCTCTTTCATATAAAAATCATTCCGCGAGGCTAAGTAGTCTAGCCATGCTTTCTTCTTCATTCGAACTGCTTCTTTCACTTCTTCATTCCACCATGCATCACGCTTATTACTACTGCCTCTTTTCGTTTCTCCACACACTTCCACAGCGGCATTTATCATACTGTCCCTAAGGTTCTGCCATACACTTTCCACATTCTCACTGCTTACGTTGACGTCGCCAAGCTTTTCGGCTACCCTTTCATTATATTTATCCCTAATGGATGCATCCTGCAGCTTCCAGCTTTTGATGCTATAAGTCGGCTCAGGTTCAGGACACTCAGTGCGATGACGCCAACCCGCGAACAGACCCCTAATCCTAGTTATGACTAGGTAGTGGTCTGATCCCAGCTCAGCGCCTCGATAAACCCTTGTGTCCATCACCTGTTTACGGAGCCGACTATCCATTAGGAATAGATCTATCATGCTTCTCTTTGACTTACATCTCCTCGTATACATGTGAATTTGTTTGTGGTTGAACATTGTGTTCGCCACAAACAAATCCTTTTCCTTACAAAATGCCAGTATTAGCTTGCCAGCGTCGTTCACCCTTTTATCCCCATACTTCCCGAGTACCGACTCAAAACCATCGCGAGCGGTACCCACCCTTCCATTCAAGTCTCCACATACTATAAGTCTTTCATTTCCTTCTATCACATTTAGAGCTTCTCTCATACTCTCCCAGAAGTCCTCTAGCTCACTCGCGTTCGACGAAGATACTGGCGCGTAAGCAGCTACCAGGAAAATCTTCGTCAAACCAAGTTTTACACGGATCCAGAGGATTCTAGGACCTACCAGTTTGTACTCATACATACCGGAGGCCAATCGCGAGGACAGCAAAATTCCAACCCCCCGACTGCCATGCTCGCTCTCTGGTACTCCAGACCAAAGCGCGAGCATCCCACCCGGGAGCTCCAAGACTTCGCTGCCCTTGCGCTTGGTCTCTGTCAAACACACTGCATCTAACTTTCTCTCATTCATAACATCCATCAACTCATTCATCTTATCTGTCATTCCTCCCCTAACATTCCACGCAGCTACCCTGCACTCCATCCTCCACTTCCCGCCGTGTCGGGCCGCGCGTGTAAGGTGGCGGTCCCCTACGCCGCTCTGGCACACACTTTTCGCACCAGCGGGGACGAACTGGTGCGCGTCGCCTCGGGGGCACGCCCTAGCAGTAATCGCCCTGGTGGCACTCGTGTTGGAGTAGAATTGCAGCCGTAGCTGGCAGGGATGGCGACGTGCACGCTTCTACTCTTCATCCCCCAACTGAATTTTATGAGTGTATATGCCCCACAGGTGGGATGTGATGATAGTATGAAAGAGAAATTTTGGAAGGACTATGACATGGCTATGATAGCAATTCCGTTGGAAGAGGAGATTTATGTAGGCGGGGATTTTAATGGACATGTGGGAAGTATATAAGATGGTTATGAAAGGGTACATGGAGGGTGGGGATACGGAGATCGAAATAATGAGGGTGATAGTATACTGCAAGCGGCTTCTGCGTACGATCTGATAGTACTAAATACGTGGTTCCAAAAGAGGAAGGAACACTTGATAACATTTAAAAGCGGCCAAAACTCGACACAAATCGACTACTTCTTGATCAGACGCAGAAATCTTAAACATGTAAAAGACTGTAAGGTGATACCGGGAGAAGCCGTAGTCCCACAACACAGAACCCTTATTATGGACATCTCAATAGTTTTAAAATTTTGTAAGGACAAAGAGCGACCACCTCCCAAAATTAAATGGTAAATGTTAGAAAATAATGAACGTGCAAAAGAGTTTAGAGATCAAGTGGTGAATAAAATGATTGACATGGGTGAAATGCTAAACAGAAGCGTCAATGATTGTTGGAATGAAATGGCAAGATGTATCAGGGAGGCGGCGAAGAATGTATTGGGAGAAACGAAAGGTAAAGGTAAGATAGACAAGGATACATGGTGGTGGTCAGATGAAGTCCAAAAAATATTGAAGGAGAAAAAGAGGATATTTAAAGAATGGCAGAGCGTTAAGGAAAACAACGGTATTTTGAAAGTGGAAAAAAAGGTAGAGTACGATGAATGCAAGAAGAAAGCCAAAAAAGTCATAGCTTTAGCAAAAGCACAAGGCCAAGAGCAGATATATAACTCGCTAGACAGCCCAGAAGGCCAAAAACGACTTTATCGAATGGCCAAGGCGAGGAAACGGAAGACGAGGGATGTATCTCTAATAAAATGCATCAAGAGCGAAAGAGGTGAGGTTTTGTTTAGTGATGAAAAAATTACAGGACGATGGAAGAGTTATTTTGAAAGACTATTAAATGAGGAAAACGATTGGAGTGGACAGACAGAATATATTGCAGTAAATGTGGGATTAGTAAGAATGGTAAGTATAGATGAAGTGAAAGAAGCTGTAAATGGAATGAAGAATGGGAAAGCGACAGGGCCAGATGGAATACCAGTGGAAGTCTGGAAGTTGTTAAAAGGGGATGCATGGAAGTGGCTGGCTTTATTCTTTAATAAGCTAATGCAAGAAGAAGAGGTACCCGATGAATGGTGCACCAGCTTGCTGGTGCCCATTTTTAAAAATAAGGGGGATGTACAGGACTGCAATAGTTATCGAGGAATAAAGCTAATGTCACATAGTATGAAAGTGTGGGAAAAAGTAATTGAGAGACGACTGAGAGAAGAGAGTGAAATTTCTCAGAGCCAGTTCGGTTTTATGCCAGGTCGGGGAACAGCGGACGCCATTTTTAGTATTCGCCAATTGTGCGAGAAATACAGAAGTGCACGTAAAAATTTGCATATGGTGTTTGTTGACCTCAAAAAGGCATACGACCGAATATCGCGAAAGGTGTTATGGTGGGCCCTGGAGAAGAAAGGAGTGCCTGAGAAGTATGTACGGTTGGTCCGAACAATGTATAGTCGATGTAGTACCCAAGTTCGGTCTGTAGCAGGTACTATTAGTGGTTTGGTGGTGGACGCCCTTACGGCGGACATACAGGAAGAGGCTCCCTGGTGCATGCTGTTTGCAGATGACATCGTACTAGTAGCCGACGAAGGCCTTGAGATCCAGAGCAGACTGGAGATGTGGCGACAAAGACTGGAGAGTGTTGGCGTCAAAATGAGTAAGTCCAAGACAGAGTATCTGTTTTGTGATATTGGCGGTCTCTCAAGTTTTGTCCCCGTATCTGTTGACGGTAGACCGTTACCGGTATGCTCCCAGTTTAGGTACCTGGGGTCACTTATCCAGAGCAATGGGAAAATCGACAGTGACATTACACATCGGATCAGTACTGGATAGATGAAATGGTGACAGGCCACAACATGCGATCCACGATTGCCCCTCAAGCTGAAGGGCAAAATATATAAAACTATTATAAGACCCGTGGTATTATATGGATCAGAATGTTGGGCCGTTAAGAAGTTGGATGAAAGAAGAGTGCATGTAACTGAAATGAGAATGTTAAGGTGGATGTGTGGTGTGACTAGAATGGATAAAATACGAAATGAGTATATTAGAGGGAGTTTTTATTGGTTCAGCTCAAATAATCTTTGCCTAAATGAAAAGAAAACTAAATGTATAAAATTTACTCTACCAAATGTAAAACAAGTTACGGCCAATGTTCAACTTAATGGACAAGTGTTAGAGTTTGTGGAATCAACTGTGTTCCTTGGTATAACTATTGATGCCAAATTGCAGTGGGGCCCGCACATAGAAAAAACGGCTAGGTTAAGTTCGGCTGCATACGCTGTAAAAAAGATCAGGACTCTAACAGATGTAGATACGGCTAGAATGGTTTACTTTAGCTATTTTCATAGTATCATGTCTTACAGTATTCTCCTTTGGGGGAGTGCTGCAGATGTAAATAACATTTTTGTTCTTCAAAAGTGGGCTGTACGCGCTATATATAATTTGGGCCCCGGAGTCTCCCTCCGAGAAAAGTTCAAAGAAGTAAATATTCTAACCGTAGCATCACAATACATTTTTGCCAATCTTATGTATGTCCAGAAAAATCTATCACAGTTTACAAATTTTTGTGATATACATAATATAAACACTAGACATAAAAACAATCTTTTAGTTCACCACAGTCGGCTGCATAAGATTGGCGATTCTTTCCAGGGTAACTGTATACGCTTTTACAACAAGCTTCCCTGTGACCTGAGAAGTATACCATTAAATAAATTTAAAAAGTTTATTAAGAGAAAGCTATGTGAAAAAGGTTATTACTCTATTCAAGACTATTTACAGGACAGGGATGCCTGGAAATGATCTGCTGGCAAATAAAATATTGTAGTCATAATATATTAAATTGTAAATAGGCCATCAAAAAAAAGCCTTCCTATGTTTCTTGCCGGTTCTTCTCAGGTGGGCCGCGTTTCGAACCGGTGGTCACTTTAAATATACAATTTTTTTCTTTAGTTTTAGTGTATGACATTTTGTAAGCGCCGTTGAAATGGTCTATGCAAAATAAAGACATTTTTATTTTATTTTATAGAGCCTATAGCCCTTCTCGATAAATGGGCTATCTAATACATTTTTTTTTCAAGCCGACCTGTAGTTTCTGACATTAGCGAGTTCAACCAAACAAACGAACAAACAAACTCTTCAGCTTTATAATATTAGTATAGATATCTTAATTTTTAACCAATATAAAAAACGAGCAGGTTCTTACGGATTACGCTGAGATTTATGATGCGATTTACGTGATTCTACGTTAAAACTAACGAGATTGATGTAACAAATTTGGCCAAACTTGGTAAAATTTAACATAGTTTGGTCCAGTACCTAAGTAATACTGAAAATGTTTAGAACTGGCCAGAAAGAAATATTGCTAATGAAGTCTTTTTTTAAATTTCAATTATAGAACTCTTTGGTAACATAATATATTGCATTCATTTGTCATTTGTTTTTGTGAATTGGCGGCAAATGTAAAACTCTTGTTAAATGTGAAAATGAACTTAACGCAAGAAAATTTTCGGTCAATGATTTATTATGACTTTCGTTGCGGGCTTACTCAACAACAAAGCTATGATAGGCTGCAATTAGCATTTCATAATGAAGCCCCATCTTGTGCCACTATTTACAATTGGTTTAACGAGTTTAAGCGTGGACGTAGCAATCTCAGTGATGATCCGCGTGAGGGATGTCCTTTAACAGCGACTACTGAAGATAGCATCAGTGCTGTGCGACGTATGATAGAGGAAGATAAGAGAGTGACCTATCAGCAGATACGGGGTACTAGGTATGAGTCAAGTTCAAATAAATATTACACGAACATTTAGGCGTCAAGAAGCTTTGTACCAGATGGATTCCCCATACTTTAACCGACGACCAGAAACGCCTTCGCATGGACTGGTGTCGCGAAATGTTAGATAAGTTCAACAGCGGTGACTCAAATGCTGTATTTGACATCGTCACAGGTGATGAAAGCTGGATATATTGCTACGAACCCGAAACCAAATGACAATCAGCTCAGTGGGTGTTTCCTTTTGAGGATCGGCTAACTACGGTAAAGAAAGGAAGAAGTCAAAGAAAAAAGATGATAGCCTCGTTCTTTGGTCGGTAAGGTCATTTCGAGACAGTTATGCTAGAAGATGGAAGGGCAGTTACTGCAGACTGGTACGTCAATCGCTGTTTGTCTGTTGTCTTGGAAAAAATTGGACAGCAGCGCCCTCGAAGCAGGATCCTTCTTCACTACGACAATGCATCAGCGCACCCCGCAAATCAGACTGTTGTATATTTGACTATGGCAGGTGTAGAGATAATGAGTCATCCGCCATACAGTCCCGACCTGGCGCCCTGCGACTTTCATTTCTTCCCAAGAACTAAAGAAAAACTTCGAGGTATTCGCTTTACGAGCCCTGAAGATGTGGTGAAAGCGTATGAAAATGCCATAGAAGAGACCCCTAAGGAAGAATGGGCCCACAGCTTTTCTCAGTGGTTCCATCGAATGCGACGATGTGTAGAGAGGAACGGAGATTACTTCGAAAAACAATAAAAGTATTAGCAACTTTCTACATTAAGCCGTTTTTTATTTTCTAAACATTTTCAGTGTATATGAATTTCTTTTTATAAGTATCTGCTTTTACTACATATTGTTTTAGAAAGTATAATACTTATACTATTGATGGTAAAATAAAATCGTAATTTTTACTTTGTATAATTACTGTGTATTCGGATTTATATATTAAATATACAGTAATATCTTTGTGTAAATATATCGCTGGCAATCAATCTTGGGAAACATGTATTTGACTTCGTCACTCGTAACGAGCCTAGCTCGGTAATAATATTATTCATGTCAGCCATTTATAAAAGTAAATTACGTTTATAAAATATAGGCTCTTATTAAAGCTTCAGATCTTAGCGCTGAATATAAAGTAGCTTGTGCTACAGAAAATATTTTATGACTAGCTAATGCACGCGGCTCCGCTCCACGATATACATTTTTCGTTGCAATTCCCACAAGGACATGTTCCCGGGATAAAAAGTAGCCCATAGCACTTAGGGATACTACTCCTTTTAAAGAATTTTAAAAAACAATTTCAGGAAATCTAATGATTACTCGCTGCAATACATATAATCACGCCTCCCGAAGGCACAGACTATGGCTTTCCACCTGCTACAACCCTAACATACAAATTTTGATTTTTCAACTTTCATTTTCATAAAGTTCTTCGATTTCATTGACATATATTATGTTGGCCGAGGACGATTCCTACCAGTTTGCCCATAGACTCTTGCCACATAACACTTGCCTCTTGCTTCGTTAAACATTTTTATCCATCTTCTCCACGTACTTTAATCAAGTAGAAAATAATAACTCTTCGACAACTGGGACACCTTTGTGCCAACAAAAAGATTGTCCCATGTTTTATGGTCAGTTATGCCTATACTAGAGACCCAACACACCAATTCCACATGTCGAGTAAAAGATTGCGAAGAAAACAGTATTGCCAAATCACAAGGGTACTACAAAACAGAAGGAATCAATGTCTTAAAAGGTTCCTACAATACACGTATATTCGGCGTTACTTTGGCATAGTAGGTACTCAACTATTCACACATTTTTTCTACGTATCTATATCTAAGTCTTATATTAGGAGACAATCTAAATCTTTTGTTTCGCCAGATATTAAAACTTGTACACACAACCTATGTACCTGTGATTCCACAATAAATGATTCAAATTGAATTGAATACAACTATTATGGAAAATGGAAAGTATAGTTCCTCAAAAAAATAATGACTAAAATATACCAACACTGAAATAAATACAACATTAACAGAAAAAATGGCAAGCAATGCCACAATGCGGGAATAACAAGAAAACGGTAATTAGGGTTCAGTTGGCAATCAAAAGCGGATCCTGCAAGGAAGGAAGGCGAGATCGACGGAAATTTACGATGTGGTCCTGCCGCGCATATTGGCCACAATGTCCTGTTGACCTATTTTGGTATCATTTGTGATTATGTTTTCTTTTCTTGTTATTCGACGTTGAGACATCGAGTTCAAAATGGTTTATTAAAAATTGCCAGTAATTATAATTTTGTCATCAGCAAACGTTTAAATAGTAAACCTAGAGGTTTGCAACCATCTCATCACTTAATTTAAATTTTTCTATGAAACTAGTAACTTATTTTTAAAATACAAATTTATTTAAAAAAAAAATTGTGACTTCTGATCAGATTGACTGTATAAGCTATCTAGATGTTTATTTTTAAGTTAGTTAATAATACTTGTATCATGAAATTTAATTTTATAAGGCTGCACATGGATATTTTTTTAAAGCAATTATGTAAATCTTTTTTTAAAATAATTATATTATTTTTTAAATCAATATTTTTTGAAAAGCGCTCGTGGCCTCAGTGTTCTGTAAACGTTCCAGTGAGTTGCGCAACTTTCACTATGGCTGGTCCTCGGATAGGTGACCACTTCGTGGCATTTACAATTGCGAGCGTTTCCATGCTTCGGAAGGCACGTTTAGCCGTTGGTCCCGGTTGCCAGTAAAATAGCAGTCGTTAAGCCTGGTTAAAGGCCTTATGGGCGGTTTGAAAAATTTTAACAGCAGGTAGCCACAACCTGCGCCTGTCTATTTCAACATATAATATGCTTCTGCCACCCCTTTGGGGATAAGGCGTGATGGATATATAAGATATTTTCGAAATATTGCACACTTGTAATTTTTTTTGTAAATGAAAACGACAGCCCTGTTCACTTAAACCCGTGACCTTCGCCTTACAAGTTTTTCAAGTGAATCGAGTTGTCGTTATACACTTTAATAGAAATTTATACATCTGCACATATTTGCATAGATACAATTTACCCCTACGCGATGTTTACTACAATAGAGCCCTACTAAGATCTTTGAGGCCCAAGTCAGAAACCTGCAATTGGTGCAGCTGCTGACTAACGCCCGTTATTCAGCAGGTGCACCACTTGCAGGTGAGCACATAAGCTTGCCCAAACTCATGGCGAAACGGTGGAAAATTGACGAGCGTGGCAGTAAGAGTAAAATTATTAACTAAAGTTCATGTTACATCTATTAATTGTATTTTTTTACATAAGTTATTAAAATCAATTTCAATAAAAATATGTACATATATTTATTTAATTACTTATTTTAAGTTATTTAATAGAAAAATCGGATAAGGAAGGATTGTTTTTTTAAAAAGGATCTCAATTCGTGTTAGTACTTCTACAAATACAGCCGTTGCATAGTTAATTTTATAATTCAAATATAGCGTCTTATTTCTAACCGGAAATTAATAAATTATTCAGTTGTCCTCCCCGCGCCATGACCTCGCCCAATAATTTATTTATTTATTACCTAGTTTTGTTACAATTCTGAATTGACGATTGAGATTATTAATGTTCTTAAAACGTGCAATGAAATATAAAAGTATATATTATATACTAGCGTATAATTTAACCTTTCAAATCCCCCTTAAGAGTGGATCTAGGAAAAACCTTTTAATAGCGGGTGCCTTCATATAAGCCTTATACATTATAAGGCTTGCTTATACCCGGTAATTTAATTAGTAATAATATTAAAATAGGTAATAAATTTTATTTTTAGTCAAATAAGTGTATTATCTCTGAAGTAAGCATTAGTGTAACCATTTTATTGTTGTATTTTCCTTTTTTTGTGGTCTTTAGTTTTTTCATGTAACTGAACTTACAGATCATTGCATAAGGTAAAAATTAATGTTACATTTAGTATGACATTTTGATAGAAGTAGACTACTAATACAAGTAGAACTGATGATTTAACTGGTAACTATCGTAACCGCTATCAAAGATAGTGACAAAAATCCGATCGGAAAACTTCAGTTATAAAAGAAAAACCATTTGCCTCTTACAAATCCGATATTTCTCGTAGGAAAGAACACACAAATGAAAATCATTGAACGTATTACTTTTCTGTTGACTGAACAGAACGAGCGTGCCTAACAAAATATTTTACTGCCATATTTGCGTTTACACGTTTATGTCAGACTCTGGTTGAAGAATAAAGTTTTTCGAAAAGCATAATACAAAAATTCGTCATAGGTATTAGAGAGAATTTGTAAATTTTATTGCATTTAGGGTTACTTGTAGTCATTGTAAGTCAAAATCAATGACAAAAATAAAACCACAAGAACACTACCTCTGCCGTTCCATAGAAAACGCACGTTGATCTACTATCTACACAAGCTTATGGAAAACAGCAAGAGCTTGGCTTAAATGCCGCTCTAGTTAAGGCAAACCTTCGTAAATACCTTAATGTTATTCGTAATTTTGAACCTTACTCGTATTTGACATCTATACCTTGATAAACAGAAAAGTGGGAAAGTATAATGTGAGCGAGTTAGTTTATGTATTTTTCTCACCGTATCATGACTTGTGCCAGCAGTGTTATGACAAGAAATTATCTATAACATAAAATTTTATTATCATATAAACATAATCTATAAAAATTTATGTGAAAACTTTGTCTCTTCAAGCGTATTACGTGCACAGACGAGTATATTTAAAGAGTTTTGACACAGTTAAAGTTTATCGGAGAAATTTAGGAAGCATGTTTCTATGCGCCTCTACTATAGTAAAAATGACATAAAATATGGATCTTCTTTTCGTAATTCGCAAAAATATTTTTGTATACGTAATAAAATATATTTCAATTAGGGGTTGACGTCTTAACAGGAACTACTGCTAAAATCTTAGTAATGAGTCCTAGTTGTACCCAACATTGTCACTCTTCATTTCATTATTTTATATATTATCTTCCTTTTTTGTGCCGCTGAGTTGCCAGTCAACCGTACGTCCCACCTGATGGAAAGTGGTCACCGTAGCCTATGGACGTTTGCCACACCAGAGTTGCAGCACTCAAGCTTCCGACCTTTTATAAACCTTCTTAGACCCCTTTTAAAGAACCCCTAATTGTAGACGTTAGGGAAAACCCAGGCAGGGAGCTCATTCCACAATCTAAGCGTACGCGGAATAAGACCCTATCGGACCTAACCGTATGCGTGCGCTATGGTAACCTTTACATTGTTTTTCCGAGCCATGCAGTGTTTGAAACACTAATTCAACAAAATTGTGTTTGCGACTTGTACCTACAATTCAAACGTAATGTATGTTCGCTAGTTACGGGTAAGCATTTCGCTGCATGAGTTACGTATGTTCCTAAGGAAATAGAATAATTTGATCAAATTGACAATACCACAGAGATTACCAATGGTCAAATTATTCTATTTCCTAAGTCAGTTGATTTAGAAGCTGTCACAAATAAGACTATTCGGAATTTATGATGCCTTTTATTTTATTTGCTACAGATTCTGTATTTACATTCCTTATAAAATGATTATAGATTGTAATTTCTTAGATAGTTATAAGTCATTTGCGATTACAATGTATTGTGGTCATTGCTGATGAACAGAATGTAAGTATTCGGTTTGATGAAAATTAAAATAATATTTTACCTAAGCCCTTAGAACGTAAATAATATGAATAAGTATTAAAAGTAGATGGGCGACGTTTTCTATACGCATCGCGCACTGTATGCATGCCTTGCGTGGTACGTATACAAAAGATCAACTATCCTGTGAATGTACGTTCGTGGCAGTTTTAATTTGTAACCCTGATTTACAAGTGTTATGTGCTATTTTCCACCTTGTTTGTAGTTTCGGGTTCAGCCGGGCTTATTGCACCTTTGAGTTTACGAGTATATGTGAAAGTATAGACTATACGGCTTGTAGTACTTAGTGAAATATTTATGTAATTTTATAAAAAAAATTGATAATTTTTCACAGATGTGAATGTAATGAATATAAAAATTTTATTTACATAAAAATAAATAAAATAAAATAAAAATATCTTTATTTTGCATAGACCATTTTAACGGCGCTTACAAAATGTCATACACTATTTAAAATCTTAAAGCGACCACCGGTTCGGAACGCGGCCCACCTGAGAAGAACCGGCAAGAAACTTAGGAAGGCTTTTTTTTTTGATGGCCTATTTACAATTTAATATTATTTCACTTTGCCAGCAGATCATTTCCAGGCGTCCCTGTCCTGCAAATAGTCTGTAACGGAGTAAAAACCTTTTTCACAAAGCTTGTTTTTAATAAACTTTTTAAATTTATTTAAAGGTAAATTTCTCAGGTCACAGGGAAGCTTGTTGTAAAAGCGTATACATTTACCCTGGAAAGAATCGCCAATCTTATGTAGTCGACTGTGGTGGACTGAAAGATTATTTTTATTTCTAGTGTTTATATTATGTTTATCTCAGAGTTTAGAAAACTGTGATAGATTTTTCTGGACTGATTTGATTTGATGATTGGCAAAAATGTATTGTGATGGTACGGTTAGAATATTTACTTCTTTGAATTTTTCTCGGAGAGACACTCTGGGGCCCAAATTATAAATAGCGCGTACAGCCCGCTTTTGTAGAACAAAAATAATATTTAAATCTGCAGCACTCCCCCAAAGGAGAATACCGTAAGACATAATACTATGAAAATAGCTGAAGTAAACCATTCTAGCCGTATCCACATCTGTTAGAGTCCTGATCTTTTTTACAGCGTATGCAGCCGAACTTAATCTAGAGGCTGTCTTTTCTATGTGTGGGCCCCACTGCAAATTGGCATCAATAGTTATACCTAGGAACACAGTTGATTCTACAAACTCTAACACTTGTCCATTCAGTTGAACATTGGCCGCAACTTGTTTTACATTTTGGTAGAGTAAATTTTATACATTTAGTTTTATTTTCATTAAGGCAAAGATTATTTGAGCTGAACCAATGAACTACTCTTGCAATTGCATTGTTTACATCGTCATAGTTATCTAATTGTCTTTTAATTTTAAAAATTAATGAGGTGTGATTCCTGTCCCCTACATAAAATGGTAAATCATTAATATAAATGAGGAACAAGAATGGCCCAAGTATCGAGCCTTGCGGCACACCCATTGTAACCATGGATCCTACAGAACGTGTACCATTAATATCGACCCTCTGTATTCTATTGTTCAAATATGAAGGCAGAAGGTCGAGAGCTTTGCCTCTTATTCCATAGTGGTGTAATTTTTTGCACAGCGTTTCATGTTGAACGCAATCAAAAGCCTTTGATAGATCGCAAAATATACCTAATGCATCGTGCTTGTCTTCCCATGCTTCATGAATATATTTTAATAACTCAACACCAGCATCGGAAGTTGAGCGCCCTTTCGTAAACCCAAATTGATTCGCATACATACATATAGTCTCGCCTTTAACCCCGAAGGGCTAGGCAAGGGTATACTATACGCCCACATTTCACCGTATGCATTTTCGTTTCAAGTAACAGGTGGTGAGCCCATTGCCGTGTTGAAATGGACAAGCGCAGGTTGTGTCGACCAGCAGTTTAAATTATATTTAGATATTTATTTAAAAGTTTTTACTAGTAACTGTAAGCTAACCTAACGTCTTTACAAAATTATTTCATTAAACTGAATGTTATTCAATGTAGCTCCAACAAATATTTTGTACAGTTGTCCATCAGTTGAATTTACTATCCACCTAAATACCTTTTCCGTTTGCTGTTATTCTTTATCCAGAAATAAAAAGAAACAATGTCGTTTGTAAACTTAACGAACACGTCTCTTGTACGAAGTCGCGGTAGAACTTTATATTCATAGCAGATGTGCCTGAAAGATTGTTTTCTGCAAAGATTTTATTATGTTTACGAAGCCAATGACCTTGATAAATAACTTTTTAATATGAAAATTGATTATCAAAATATCAGTCCGGAGAACTTCCGAGGTCTTTAGAAGAAGAAAAATGAATAAATCTTCAAGTGCAGAATTTTTCCAAACCTGCCTGGGTTTTCCCGAACGTCTACAGTATGGGGTTCTTCAAAGGGGGACTAAGAAGGTTTTTACAGGGTCGGCAGCGCGAGTGCTGCACCTCTCGTGATGCAAACGTCCATAGGCCTGACTAAACGTCTATAGACTTTTCATTAGGTAAGCTGTATGCTTGTCTGCCGCCTCAGTGGTATAAAAAATAATTATATACATGTAATATAGAAAAATACGAAGAGTATTGAAATAGGTCCACGTTGATCGTATTAACACGGTTACGAGTATTAAAAAATAACTAAGTACTCTAGATGTTTTCTATCATAGAAATATCTGATAGTCATTATTTAAGGTTGTAACTTAATGTACTTAATTCAATTACTTACAATGGTGGAAAAGGTTTTCACGTGATGTGCTTACAAATCCATCATCCCAAACCACTCTCCGCTAAATTAAAAAGAAAAGTCGCGGAAGGAATTTGACAGGCGAGGAGTACTGTCAGATACACCTGTGAGAAAAAATGTATTAAATAGAAGGCAAGCCTTTGGTAAGCTCCTTAAACTGTCACCCTGACGAGTAGGACAGCGATTATGAGATATAATGCAGATGGCACATCTGTGTTTGACGATGAGTTGTTTGTTAAGCCAATGGTGTGTTGGTACGCATTCATAATTAACGTGTTAAGTAGTGCTTTCCGTTGGAAAGGTTTCAATACTATAAAACTACATGGACGCTATGAATTGTTATATGATGTGAATAGATTTTTAATGAAATTTAAATTGTAGATCTAATTGCGTTAGGCTTATAGCTTTATTCATTATTTTACATAGATACATACATATTTTTACGCCTTTATCCCCGAAGTAAGCAGAGGCATATTAAACGCCAACATTTCACCGTATGCATTTTTGTCCCACGTAACAGGTGGTAAGCCCATTGCCGTGTTGACAGGCGCAGGCTGCGGCGACCTGCTGCTGAAATTTTTAAAGCCGCCCATAAGGCCCTCAACTTGGCTTAACGACTGCCATTTTATTGGCAACCGGGACCAACGGCTTAACGTACCTTCCGAAGCACGGAACTGGGGTAGGTCTAAAGGGCCGAATAAATTAAATAAAATGTGTCTATTTTATGTTATGTTGGAAGAAATTTTGAACCCGTTGCCCTTTTTAGTGAGGTGGTAACAAAAAAGCTAAAAGGTCTTATGTGCTAGACACTAATTAGCACAACCAATTAAAGACCTGGTAGTCTCGGACGGTTATTCATTATTATGTAGATATATATTTTGTTTTGTTTGTTTCCCCAAACCTAAAACGAAATCAAATCATAAAGTGTTAGAAAGTGTCATAAGTTTAGAAAGTGTTTTAGTAAATATCGCGGACCTACGTTCAATTTGACTTCCTCAGTGGCGCAGTAGTAGTGAATGCGACTGTCATGCTGTGTGAAAATACACACAAACGAAACAATTATTATGTATGTATTTAGAATTATATAATTACCGCGATCAGTTGTCTAGATCCCACACCACAAGCTTATATTAACTTACTTTGGGCTAGAAGGCACTGAATAAAAAAATAAAGTAAAAAAAAACATAAATACACGGTACGTGTGGTACTAACTTCGGCGTAACCTACTCTACATAGACCCCTTGAATCCAAGCCACCTCATCTGCCAGTGGTGCAATTTTTTACCCCTCCGCTCAACCATAGTAGTAGTCGCTACTGATAATGACCAGGAACCAAGTCCCTTAGACCTAAGAAACAACTAGGAATACAATAAGATGAAGAGGCAGAAGACACCCCACTAAGTTGGAAAACCTACATGACAATTTTACAGCAGAGAAGTGGCAAATGTATTTAAAATATATATCTTCTATACATATATCTCCTTGGATAGGGTTAAACATACCCTAATTAATTGTAAGAACAAGGTGGGTTTGGTTTGAGGTACGTCCCGTTTCGCATTAATTATTCTAAGTAAGCCCAAGACGCCTGGGCGCAACTATTATGGCCCCATTTCAAAGCTGTCAGATAACATTGAGTTGATTTATGACCAAGAATCTGTGAGATAAGTTTATGGTTTGTCTTTGAATTTTAATTGGTGTCTCATTCTAGTTCAATTAATAACTTCAACATAGTTTCCATTGTACTTACTTAAAACTTGAGGCTTTTAAGGGTTATCAATCATTTTGATGAGCTCACTTCCAACATACTTTAGCTAATAAACTAGTCAGAACAAAGGAACTTTATACATGTCAATGAGAATAATGGAGACAATATTTCACAATTCGCTATTATATTGATATATTGTATGATCAGAAAGTTTTATGACTTCAAAGGCGACTGGGGGAATTCTCTATATTGACAAAAACAAAATACGATAAAATAAAATATTAGTTTGAATTCCCTAAAATATAAAGGTTTCTTTAAAAATATTTAAAATTCAAATATATTTAATAATATTCTCGATTGTGAAAAAAATATTGTCTAGACTATTTTTATAGGTTCTATCTTAGTTAGATGATCTGAGGTTCTACCGCATAGAAATGCGAGCAATGCGAGAATTTCGTTTGGTATCAATTTTGACTGTAGAATCAGAAGGAAGAGCACTTCTGAACCAATAAATCTACTGAGACCCACTGGTTAATGATAAAATATTACGTGGTAACTAAAGCACCTATCAAAACCATATAAATAATTAAAAAGTTTAACAAAGCCCCAACACAAAATATTAAAAATAGTATGAACGTAAATTTATAGCATTATAACTTTTAACACAATACAAATATAACGTACCTTAAAATTTAGAACGCACATAGAACGCATATAGTTACAAATAAGGCGTTTTGTCACTGGATTTATTTAACGTTGAATATATTCCCTACGTCCCTTCTCCAAACCTTTCACGAGCCAGATGTGACCAGGGCTTTTATGCCGGTATATTTCACGAAGGCTGAATTTGTTCCTTATATTTTTAGTGAAACCAACCGCCATTAGTTCGCCCTTTGCTATAACGTAGAATGGTATTTGACATTTTAGTAAGTATAATTTCTTTTTGGACTCGTAGTTCTTTTTTGGATTAGTGACGCGTAATGATATGATAGCGAGTGAATGGTAGAAACACTTCGAGAGTGTGGCCCTAATGGAACAAAGAGATAACCAAGCCTCGTAGTAAAAGGTGTGCATTGAGATAGGTTTGCAAGGGATAATTTTATCTTCCTATAACAGATTGGGTGTTAGAGACATTATGAACAGAATGGGATATAACAATGAGAAGTGAGTACGTTACACTGTAAGTAATTTATTTATTTATACCATATCTTATATTTTTTTATTACATCATTCAGTTCCATAATTAATTATGGAACTAAAGGTAATTACAGAGAGCACTTGGCTTCACTAGGCTTCGCGTAAATTTCGCAACCGCAAAGGTCAGATAAGGTATACTATAAGCCCGCGCTATGTATAGGTACATTTAGCTGTCTCAAGATATTGTAAGGCAAAAGGGCACCGTGGTGAAGAGGTTTTAACCCATTAAACCGTGGCCATATTGTCTTTGTCTTAAAAATGTTACTACGGCCCAGGCAACTAATGTAGCTTTATAATTTGTGAATTCTTTATAAATATAATTATAGGCAATTTCTTTTGTTCATTGGTTGTAGGGGTAAAAAAAAGTGAAATATTATTACTTCATAACTATCTTTACGCTGCACTGTATCCCTGAGAGTCTGTGATGTTACTCAGACGGATAGTCAAAGGAGACAGATCGCCAGGTTTCACGGTACTTTAATTGCATGCAGATTCTATAATCTTTTCATACATGTACGTCTGGGTATCCTAGTGTTGTTGACCTTTACGGTTTGTACTAAATAATAATAATATATTAACAATCGTCCGTCTTCTAATAATAATTCTTCTTTTAATATTTAAATTGTATGAAATAAAATTATGTTTTCCTTACATTTTATAAGCCTAATATACATACACCCGAGGCATTTTGTGTTTATTGGCGGGTAAACCTAAAAAGTTTTATTCCCGTGTACAATATATCCACTATTTTATAAGCGAAAGTTTGTGACAGTTCTAATTTGTGGCTGTGATTTACAAGTGTGTGCTGTTTTCCACCTGATTTGTAGTTTACGCTTCGTTCCAGCTTATTGCACCTTTGAGATTTTACATGAAACTGGTGGCCCAGCGGATTGTGTTATTTAGTATAATTATTATTTGTAATTTCATAAAAGGCTTGCTTTAATCTATCCTAATCTATAATAAAACTAAATATATATATATAATCTAAAATAACGCGCTAATCTCAGGAACAGGAAAATATTAGACGGATTTGAATAAAAACGTTTCGTTTTAGATAGCCCATTTATTGAGAAAAGCTATAGGCTATATATAGTCACGCTACCACCCTGGGGAGCGAAGCGGTAGTCTTAAATGTCGATAAATCGGGCACATTTTTATGCTTTATTGTAGAATTTTCAAGCGATAGGATTAAATAGGTGCAATGGGAGTTAAAACTATGCCACGGGCGAAGCCGTGGAGGTCCTCTAGGTTATTATAATGCATAGACAAAGAAGCCAGATACTTCTGAAATGTTTACTACAAATTAAGACTGGTTTAATATTTTGCCTTGTTTCCAACCCGCAAGCTAACATAGAAAACTAACAATACATTGAGTAAATCCAGTGAAAACTTGTCTCCTATACCGCGTGCCAGCGCCAATTTATATTCATAGCAGACGTGACTAAAAGTTCGTTCTTTTCCTACAACATTTTATTTTGATGTATTTTTATCAAGGAAAATTTCTAAAGAAAAATACCAATTTACTAAATTCTAATAAGTTTTAGTTGTTCATTATTAGACCTTAGAAATAAGATATTGTAATTTGTTTTGCCTATTAGGATAATTACTAGACATAAAAATGATGGAAATATTATACCTACCTTAAACAACGACCTGTAAATTGTAACATCCCTTAGTAAATGATCACTTCACGATTAAAGTTGTCCAATGCAAATCTAATTAGATTTGCATTGGACAACTTATTTGACATAATCAAAACTACGTTTAAAAAACTGGCTACAAAAACTAAAATTTAATTTAATACACTTCTTATGCAATCCTAAAAATACTATTATTTGCATGTGGTCTACCTAGTACCTATAGTTCAAATCGATCAAATCGGTCAAATCGGTGCCAAGCCGTAAACAAAAGGTCAATAGTAAGATAAAAAATAAATAGTAAGTCATAAGGTCAATGGCAACAGAAAGCAACGACTTAATGTGCCTTTCGAAGCACGAAGACGCTCGTGAATAGAAAAGCCACAAAGCGGTCACCCGACTTAGGACCAGTCGTATCGAAAGTTGCTTAACATAGGGATCGTTTACAGAATACTGAGTTAGCAGGGCTGCGAGCGCTTCTTTCGAGATTTTATGCAGTCATATTGGTTATAATACTCAGTTTCTCCGCTCCACTATCTCGCTCCACTTCAATGACAGGTAGCCTAAACTCCCTTATCTGGACACGGGTTAATAATAATATAAAATCATCCTTAATGAAAACTTCTAATAATCATATAATTTTAGTTTGTATGTAATTTTTATTTGTATAGCTATTTTAGGAGTTTACATGTACCTACATAAAAATCTTAAAATAGCCATATACAAACTAAAATTACGTCGTCTAAGTAAACAAAAAGGGTAAAAAAAAGCGTTCATAAAATAAAAACCACTAGGGCAAAATCTTTTATATTTTTATGGGACCAAATGGCAACTATTCCGCAACCAACTAAAGACTAATCACGTAAATCGAATCATAAATCTTAGCGAAATAGGTGTGCAGACATAAAAAAATACCAATCGAATTGAGAACCTCCTCGTATTTGAAGTCAGTCAAAATTATTATTTATTATAGATACCTCATTTATTAAGAACGGCTATGGACTATATATCATCACGGTACTACCAAGGCGAATGGAGCCGTAATCATAAATGGCAACAAATCGGACAAATTTTCACTCCTCCTCCTCCAATTTGAATTTGAAATAAGTAACAGATCGCAGATGCCGTTGTTGAAATTGCGTGACTGGTGCACGGGTGCGGACGGTCTAGGTGGTGCGGCGGTATGATACTGCTGAACGACCTCTCCCTGGGGTTAACTGATCCCATTATTTGGCATATATTGTGGTTCAAGAAACCCATACAGTGGTCATACAATAAATATTTCAAAGAATTGTCAAAGCAAACACCTTACTTCAAAACTTTCTCCCAACACTATTAAAATTATGAGAAGTTAGTTCTTGGAAAAGTCTTGAAATACAGAGCTGATACGATCTCAAATTTTACAACACCCGCATCGTCGAAGCTGCGATATAGTAGACCGGGAGCATAAGTTTTTCACAGCTAGGACGATCCATCTGACGATACTGAAAATAAATAATTTAAAAGTTTTTAGATCTGCTCATTTAATGTTCCATAAATGATCTACGCGTTAAGCATCGTTCTCGTGGCTGGTCCTTACATAGTGAAGGAATGTTAAGCCCTTGGTCCCGGTTGCCAGTAACATGGCAGTCGTTAAGCCTGGTTGAAGGCCTTATGGGCTGCTTGAAAACTTCAACAGCAAGTAGCCACAACTTGCGTCTGTCTATTTCAACACGGCAAGGGGCTCACCACCTATTACGTGGGACAGGAATCCACACGGTGAAAAGTGGGCATATAATATGCCTCTGCCACCCCTTCGGGGATAAGGCGTGATGGATATTTATTTTTTTATTTAGCAGTAACTCTACTAAACCAACTATTAATCCCCATTAAGGCCCCATCAAGAGCTCCGGAGTTGAAATCTGCAGGAAACGAAATACGAGTAAGTATGCATATTTTTGAGTTACTGCTGATTTACATAAACATAACATAAACATTGAAAGTCAGTTATGGGGTTTGCAGCTCGGTTTTTTTTTTATAAAATAGTATTTCTATAGATCTTTACTGATATTGTGAAATTTCTAATAAATTTACACAAAATAAGAGAAAAGAAAACCTTTGTGGCAGTAGAATTTACATATGTTTTTGCTGTTAACAAATAATTTACAATTATTATGAGAATTGTAGTGCTTACAAAAAATGAGGTTAACATTGCATTGCACAGTGTGTAACGAAACGTGTATAGAAAAAGTTTGAACACAGTTCAATGGACGATACACTCCAATCGGTTTCCCATACATTGCTCCGAAATTGTTTTGAGAACATTTCAACAAACAATAGCAGTTGCCGAGCATTCGATTGTGTATTTGTTTTACTCAACCTTCCTTTGTAAATATTTCAGATGTTACATTTTAAGTTAAAATAAGGGATTGCTTTAATGGCTTCGAAGAGAAAAACCTTTTTGTTATTCAGGAAAAAGACTACTATTCTATTTGGCTTGTACTCTACAATAAATATTATCCAACCTTTATTATTTACCAATTTCCTATCACAAAATCGTCGTAGAATATTTTTGGCAAGGTTTCTGTTTGGGTTTTTCGACACTAAAATAAAATGTTGAAAATTGTTTGAAGAATGAGGTAAATGAAATAAGGAGGACTCTTACAAGAAGTTAAATATACATATTAAAAATGTTTCTTTAAGTTTTAAGATAATAAAATATCGCTGGAACAACTCACACAACGCCATCTCATTCCAAGATAAGCAGGCTTGTACTATGGAACCAGATAACTGATAAACATGCTTCTATATTTTTAAATACATACATATTATAGATAAATAACACCCAGACACAGAATAAACCATCACACAAAGTTTTATTCTGGGTGGGAATCGAACCCATGACCTCTTGCGTAGCAGTCGGATACACTCCCACCGCGCCACAGAGGCAGTCAAAACGACGTTGATATGTGTATGTTTAAGTAGCTAAGATTCCTAGCTACAGTTAACCACTATCTGGAAAGTAAAACACCCCCAGTACCATTACTGTAAACCTATATATTTACTGCAACAAATTTTGTTAAACATAATTATATAATTATGTATATTATGATTATTAATGCCGGTCGTTGTATTTCAGTAGGTAGTTACAATTATGTAGTACTTGTAGTATAGTTACAATTGTGTCTTCAATATTTTGTTGTCAGAACTAGAATTCCAGTCAAAAGAAAACTGGATCGTTGACATTTATGTACGTAAATGTAAAAGCCCCGTTTCCACACGAACAGTTATTCTTTTCAAATGAGCAGTGTTTATTAACACATTTTCTTCACAATACAATATTCAGTTGGGACAAAACTTTGTGTACTTTTAACAAGTGTTACTAGTGTTTGTGAGTGTTTTAAAAATTAAAGTATTGCATTTGAATGTATACTATATTTTATACAACAATATTACAATTTTGACTTGGCAAAGATAATGTCAATGGGGTTCCGATGGTTCTTATCGGAGCCATACAGATAGTCCCCAAACTTTGTCCATCCTTCCCGACTCTTTGTCCATGATCAATCTAGACAAGAGCATGGGCAAGTGTTTTTGGGCAAATTATACCTTAGTTCTACTATCAATCATTGATAACAAAATTTGGTGATTGTAGTTTTCTACCTTATCAGGTACACAACGTGAAGACAACAAAGCTATTACAACTAAACAACAGTTTTATTGTCATAAGTTAAGCAGAAATCGTTTATGTAACAAACAACATAATAATGGTCTGGAAGTTCGAAAAATCTGTGTCAAAGCTTTGAATTTAGTTGAATGTGAGCAAAAGCAGTACAAACATTTTCAATGAAAACATATCTGTCGGTGAAGTTTGTAATATCTCAACAGTACGTGGTACGGTTCGAAACATTTGTGTTGTTTTAAACGGCACATTCAATGCTGTTTCTTGGAAGTAAAATATATTCAATTTATACCTTACTATTCAATTTTGAAAAAAAAAACTATTAATTAGACTACCTCGGTGGCTCAATGCTGAGTAATCCGCAATTGTTATAGACATTGTCATGTAATAACAATTATGGTTTATTTAAATGTTTTCAAAATATTTTATGAAGTAGTACTTCGTACCTCATAATTATATAGGATGGTATTTATGAAGATACGTTACCTGAAAACAAAAAAAAATATGTTCGTCGAAATGTCACTACATTTCTTATTAGTCATTGTTCTATTCCACTTATTAAAATGTAAAGGTTCTATTTAAAACAGCAGTACGTACTATGACGTTAATATGGGAGTGGGCTACTTGATAAAGACACAATCAAAATGTGGATGGAAAAATAATGGTCACAGTATTACCGAAATCTGCAAGTCAAAACAGAAAAACCGGAAATTATAATCCACACTGGTCTTATTTCGGAATATATTAGATGGCTTGTATTGTAGCTGGAAATATTAAACGCTGTTACATAAGTGTAATAATAAAAATGGTGGAAAAATGTGTTGGAAGTTCTTTGTACCTACTGCGTTATTTCTTATTTCATATTTTGTAGGATTTGGGGTTTGCTTTTTACCGAACAAATGTTTTTCTACAACCACAATTCAGCTTTCCTAGGATTTAAATAAAATATAATAAGCTTTATTTATAACTTAAAATTACGTATAGCCATGGATTATTAGAAAAACTATGGTAGGTTATATGCATTGCTTTTTTCCCTGTTTTTAATCTACCTATTATTTATTTATTTATCATAATACAACGTATGGCGTCTATAAATGAATGAATGAATGAAAATGTAGAACCCAACTCATTAATCTGTTTTTGGGCGATCGAAAAGCGTCATTCAGTCATTTGCTCTATTGTGTCGTGATAAATTGGCCCCTCGATGGAATCTGAACTGAGTCAATTTTACAATTATGACGGTAGATAGCTTTTGATTGCATCGCAAATTTAAGTGCAATGTCGATTGAAGAATACTGGGATAGTATGGTATTTTAATGGCTTAAAGTAATTAATGACATGGTACCTTACGGATTATATTAAGTTACGGATTTATTGTTACTAAATTTAAAACAGTAACACAATATGTCTGTTCTTGAGTTTTAATGAAGTTAATCTCCAAAACCACTGTTTTCGTTGTGCGCCAGTGTGTGTGAGGTCACCTTGTTAGACACGTGCAACACCCTGGTATTTAAGATAATTTTAGAGGTGATTTATATGCAATAACCTTTAGCACTGATGTATTTATAAAGAAAATAACGTTTCATTCATAAAGTAAAAATAAAAAAAATATATTTACAAAGAAGTTTTTAACAATTTATGTCTATTTAGTTTTGTAGTTTAATTGCAATGGACGAATGAAATAGAGTTAAATGTATTGGATCGGAATGGAATAGAATTAAACGGATTAGAATTGTACACCAACTAATAGTTACATAAATATGAGATACGAGTTTTGAACTGTACAATCGACGGCAAATTGCTAGTCTATAATAAGAAGAACAACCACATAAGGATTTGCATTAAGCGGCTTAACTTTAACTCCCGACGTGGTTTTTTTGTCACACCAGTACCGACGTGGGGCTTGAGAGGCCGCCTGCCTATACAACACTGAGTTTTATAGAAAATACGTACAATAATTTGGGATCTATAATGTAAAGAAAAGATAATTATAATAATCAACTTTATTTATATGACTTGTAATCTTTGGCTCCTTTAATTAACTAAAAAGTGGCATATCACAAAATAAAACTCATTTAAAATATCACTTCTTAGGCACCATGAAATACACTTTTTCTTAAACTATAGAACTATACTTATTAGTAAAAAATAAAAAAAAACGTTTGGTATTCTCAAAATTCCAAAAATGAATCGCTCGTGGCCCCGCGGTCTCAGTGTTCTGTAAACGATCACGGAGTTACGCAACTTTCACTATGGCTGGTCCTCGAATGGGTGACTACTTTTGTGGCATTTACATTTGCGAGCGTATCCGTGCTTCGGAAGGCACGTTAAGCCGTTGGTCCCGGTTGCCAGTAAAATGGCAGCCGTTAAGCCTGGTTGAAGGCCTTATGGGCGGCTTGAAAATTTTCAACAGCATTTAGCCACAACCTGCGTCTGTCTATTTCAACACGGCAATGGGCTCACCACCTACCACTACTTGGGACAGGAATCCACACGGTGAAAAGTGGGCATATAATATGCCTCTGCCACCCCTTCGGGGATAAGGCGTGATGGATATATATATATATATATATATATATATATTCTCAAAATAAAAAAAAATGTCCAACAACAAAATCATTCACAATCAGGTCAAATTTGTTAGGCATGTTCATCTTTGTCTTCAGACGAGGATTCGGAAATATTTTCTGTCCGAGGTAAGGGCTGGGTTGTAGACTCAGCATCAGACATGTCAGTATCAGTATCTGTATCATAATCGCTAATTTCCAATATTAAATTGTCTTCAACATCATCTACCTTCGATCCGCTGGAATGTTCACCATTCATGGTCAAGTTATTTTTTTGGTTTATTTGACCGCGCGTTCTTTTAGAATAACGTAGTTTATCCACGTTAACCACGTTTACCCCCTGACGTCCCAAGTACTTCAATTTTAAAATGTGCAGTTAGGTTTCTGAAATTAAGCAATTTTATTTGATCGTACCTCAAACAAAAAACTAGCGTTAGTACCGACACGAGGCCTGAGAAGCCGCGTCGTATTTTAAAATCGAAATAACTAACCGAAATTATATTCGCCGGCAGAACTATCACACTCAACGGCGTCGGTGCACCTAAACTAGCAGCTACTGAGGAGCACGTGACTCTCCTGCGCGGGGAAGGGGTAAATCTAACAACTACCCATTCCGCTGCGGCATCACAGGCCTCACGTCGATACTTAAAGGATAAATAATGTTAATATTGTTTGACATGAAGCTTTTTGTTTTGTACTATAATATTTTAGTTTTGAAATTGTATTAGATCTCGTTTATTAATAAAAATACACGCATAAGGTTTTTAAATCACTTCAATTGTATTCATTCAATATATATATGTAAGTAGTAACAGTTTTTTGTAAATGACTGGCTGATCGATTTTTGGCATTTGCGTTACGAGCGTTATCAATAACATAGCAGTTGTCAAGCTAAGTTCAAGCCATTATTGGTGGCTTGAAAATTTTCAACAATTTCCAACCACAAAGTGGTACCAAATACAAATGTTTAAATGGTGTTGTAGAGTCTGCCTTTGTAAGCCTTGCGAGGATAAAGTCGTAACGATATGTATGTTTGAAATTTACTTAAAGTGTTAAAACTCTCATCAAGGTACTGCAGCTATATCACAAAGTTTACATACTCATCAATGATGCATAGATACGGATGCAAAGGTTATACCCCGAAGACAAAACTACATACCTATTTATTGAGATTTTCAAACAAGATTACCTACCCTAAACGTTTAAACTTAACAATGTTATATAAGGATGTTGAGTGAGACTTGAGAATATTATTGTTCGAGGAATTTAGAATGAACAAAGAAAGAATTGCTTAAAGTAACTTTATTGCTGTCAATTTGTTCGGTAGACAATTGTTGTTAGATTTCAATCATTGCAAAAGTTTCGTTTGAAATTTTAGTTCTTTGTTCAAATGAAGTTTCAACAATGTTATTAAATAAGCTAAGACAATTGACAGAGGTAACAATCCACTGAACTTAACTTTGTAAACGGTTTTTGTATTTCTTTTCTTAGTAAGAAAAAAATGTATCATTTACTTGTTCCTGATCTTATTATAAAAATACCTGAATATTATAAATTAAATACCTAATATATTTATAACGAATTCCAATCTTTGTCTGTTTCATTCAGCAGAGGAAATTTATAAGTTTTTCAAATTTGTTCTAAGAAAGCAAGTAAACCATATTTTGCTCAGGAGATGAAATCATTAGATTCCTGCCAGTTTTACACTCTTTGCCCAATTCAAAAGAATCTCACGTACTATAATGTAATTTGTGTACGTGAGATTCCATACTACTCAAAGCATTCTAAAATGATGCCCAGTAACCACCATCTTCTATTTAACTCAGAGTTTAATAGATATATGATATATGAGTATTTACATAAAAGCTTTCGATTTTGGTACAATTATTACTTTACAGTGATAATTAAACTTTATCGAAGCGGATAACGAATTCTAGGTAATGTTCAATGAAGCTACATCAGAGCTTTCTGATGAGTTACTAACAAGATTATAAGGTTTTGAATGTTGGCAAGCTTGAAATTTAAATACCACACATGACCAATTGAATTTCACACAAACGGAAAGTTATAACGTGAATAACAGTTATATTTGCAATTTCAATTTCATTTAAATGCCCTGTAACATTTATTTCGGCAATTAACTAGGAAAATATGCAAACGATGCCCATAAAGTTTTCTCTTTGCCCTTTTACACCATTTGGGTTAATACTGTATACAAATAAAATTTAACTGAAACCCATTATGATACTTATTCATGATAGATAAATGATATTAGATTTATAATCATCAGGATATATTTCTGAGCACGTCACTTCAGTTAAATGTAAAAGTGTTTGTAAATATTGGTTGTTTTATACAGTGTGATAATTTTATTGTTGTTAGATTACAAATATATCAGCAAAACGTCCGTAATGTATTATGAATAAGTATATTTGGTTGTAATTCTTCTCTTTCTTTCACGCTTAAAGTAAGCTATTGACATGATTTTACAAACAGGCATAGTTGAAGTCTGAGAAGTAATAAGGTTTCCTTTAATCCTGAAAACGCATGTCATCACTTCAGGCAAATACGTTTGCCGTATATGATACTAAGTTAACGTTAATGGTGCCGCGCGTATCCTCTAGTGAATAATAATGTGTTAGAAGATCAACAACAAAATCTTGTCACGTATGTGTTTAACCATCAAATCAAAACCGATACGTATCATCCGCGAGAACGAGGTCAAACGAATTCGTTTGACGTAAAAAATTGGCAGATGAGGTGAGAGCATATGTAGTGAGTACGTGAGAACGTGAGGGGTTGTACGAGGTTCGTGTGGAATGAAAAAAAAACGGCACGGATGTGTTAATATGAATCGGTGCCGGCAGAAATTTGAATCATGTTATTTTTATATATGAAGGGCAACAGTAATATAGGTACAACGTATATTTTTTTCCGTTGCTCACAGCAAATTACTCAATCACGTTTATGCAAATCAGGTGGCAAACATGCAAACGGCCCTTATCTTTTGAACTTTTGTCACACACTTAATCGCGGATGCCAACTGAAGAAAGAAATTTTGACAGTTTAAGTTTTCATATTTAGGTAGAAAGTTATGAAAATTTGTTTGGGTGTCCGTGGTGGCGTGGCAGTGGTGGCGTATGTATCGGGTCGCCTTATTCTCTATAATACGGTTGAGTAGGGCAATGGCTAATATATATACGTCAACGGGTGCCGTCTGTTGGGACTGGTCAGCTCATAGCTGTTATAGCAATTATTACAAATAATATAATTATTTGAATTTAAGGCAAACGTAAGTTTAGTCGACTGTTCTCATATAAATCCAAAGTGTTACGTTCGTAGGGTGGGTACTAATAGGAATTGCACTAATACCACGAATTTAAAAGGAACACTTTAATTACTCTAAATAATAACACTAACACCACAATTAATAATCGCTACTAAACACACTAAACACAACTCTTCGCTTAGATAATCGCACTGTAACAGTATCGCACTATTTAGCTCCGATCACTTCGATTCGCTTTGATTCGCACTGTTCGCTTCCTCAAAGGAGACTGTCCAGTAGCCGCGAGCTCGGCCCTTTATATACGTCTAGTACTGTTCGGGAGAATTCGTTTGGTACATCTACAATCGGGTACATCTCTAGAATGTTCCACACGATACTAGTTGCTACTTCGGTATGTGCCGGAAGGTTCTCGACCTATTGCTGTCCCTTCTGGTGTTACATCTATCACATAGTTCTAGAATGTTCTTAGTGTATGTATCTCTTTCTAATACTGCTATCCTTGTCACTCCTTAAAATTTCGCCATATACTGAAGTGGGCTTCAAAGGCCCATAAGGGGTCCTGAAATCGCCAAAAAAAGGGTTTTCAGGTTATGATGGCATGTGATAGGGGGTGGCCTGAAACGAACTTAAAACATGTTTCAGGCGCCTAAAAACAACGGCAACTGGGGTGAAATTTCTCAGGTCACAGGGAAGCTTGTTGTAAAAGCGTATACAGTTACTCTGGAAAGAATCGCCAATCTTATGTAGTCGACTATGGTGGACTGAAAGATTATTTTTATTCCTAGTGTTTATATTATGTTTATCACAGAGTTTAGAAAACTGTGATAGATTTTTCTGGACATACATAAGATTGGCAAAAATGTATTGTGATTTGAAGCACGTGTTCACGAACAAGTTTGTGAACATCGTCGATCCGATCCCGTAACTCGCTCGCGTACTCGGTGATGGATCTAGGTGAGTCTGGAGGACGCCCAGTTAGAAGATCTGCAGGTAGACGAAGTTCTCTCCCAAAATTTACGTATGCCGGGGTAACAGTTGTGCTTTCATGAGTGGCGGACCTATACGACATCAAAAAGAGCGGAATGTGTCGGTCCCAATCTTTCTGGTGACTCTCGACAACTTTGGCCAAGTGTCTTTCCAGTGTATGGTTGAATCTTACGACCATTCCATCCGATTGTGGGTTATGTGCCGTAGTTCTCGTTTTATGCAAACCCATTAACCGGCAAGTTTCTTGAAAGACCATAGACTCAAAGTTCCTGCGCTGGTCGCTATGAATTTCAAGTGGCACGCCAAACCGACAGAATACCTCATTTACATTTTTTTCCGCTATGGTGGTCGCTTCCTGGTTGGGAATAGCAAAAACCTCCGGCCATTTGGTGAAGTAATCCATCACCACCAAAATGTACTTATTCCCGGAGACTGATGTTGGAAACGGGCCCGCAACATTCAAAGCAATTCTTTCCCAAGGTACTCCAACGTTGTACAACTTCAGTGCTCCTCTACTGCGGGTATGTGGACCCTTGACTGATGAACAGCTAGTACACTTTTTACACCAGTCTCCAACGTCTTCACGGCAGTGAATCCAGTAAAACCGTTGGCGAATTTTCATTAGCGTCCTTTTCATTCCAAGATGTCCGCCGGAAGTTCCGTCATGAAAACTCTTCAAAACATCTCTCACTCTTATCTTTGGAACAACAACCTGCAGGTGAGCATCTTTCCCATTCGCAGACTCCCATTTGCACAGTACGCCATTACGCATGACCAGGCTATCCCATTGTTCCCAATAGCTCTTTGTTACTGTGCTCATCGGGGCACTTCACACCATCTTGGTTTGGGTATTTCTGCGTTAATCCAATTGAAAATGGGTTGGATATCTACATCCTCTTGCTGCGCTTGTTTAATTAATTGCACTAATACCACAAATTTTAAAGTAACACTTTAATTACTCTAAATAAAAACAATAACACCACAATTAATAATCGCTACTAAACACAACTCTTCGCTTAGATAATCGCACTGTAACAGTATCGCACTATTTAGCTACGATCACTTCGATTCGCTTTGATTCGCACTGTTCCCTTCATCAAAGGAGACTGTCCAGTAGCCGCGAGCTCTGCCCTATATATACGCCTAGTACTGTTCTGAAATATTCGGGAGAATTCGTTCGGTACCTACAATCGTGTACATCTCTAGAATGTTCCACACGATAAATAAATAAATAAATAAATAAAAATATCTTTATTTTGCATAGACCATTTTAACGGCGCTTACAAAATGTCATACACTATTTAAAATATTTAAAGCGACCACCGGTTCGGAACGCGGCCCACCTGAGAAGAACCGGCAAGAAACTTAGGAAGGCTTTTTTTTTGATGGCCTATTTACAATTTAATATTATTTCATTTTGCCAGCAGATCATTTCCAGGTGTCCCTGTCCTGCAAATAGTCTGTAACGGAGTAAAAACCTTTTTCACAAAGCTTGTTTTTAATAAACTTTTTAAATTTATTTAAAGGTAAATTTCTCAGGTCACAGGGAAGCTTGTTGTAAAAGCGTATACAGTTACCCTGGAAAGAATCGCCAATCTTATGTAGTCGACTGTGGTGGACTGAAAGATTATTTTTATTTCTAGTGTTTATATTATGTTTATCACAGAGTTTAGAAAACTGTGATAGATTTTTCTGGACATACATAAGATTGGCAAAAATGTATTGTGATGGTACGGTTAGAATATTCACTTCTTTGAATTTTTCTCGGAGAGAAACTCTGGGGCCCAAATTATAAATAGCGCGTACAGCCCGCTTTTGTAGAACAAAAATAATATTTAAATCTGCAGCACTCCCCCAAAGGAGAATACCGTAAGACATAATACTATGAAAATAGCTGAAGTAAACCATTCTAGCCGTATCCACATCTGTTAGAGTCCTGATCTTTTTTACAGCGTATGCAGCCGAACTTAATCTAGAGGCTGTCTTTTCTATGTGTGGGCCCCACTGCAAATTGGTTGCTCCTTCGGTATGTGAAGGAAGGTTCTCGACCTATTGCTGTCCCTTCTGGTGCTACCTCTATCACATCGTTCTAGAATGTTATTAGTGTAAGTATCTCTTTCTAATACTGCTATCCTTGTCACTCCGTCATAAAATTAAGCCATATGCTAAAGTGGGCTTCAAAGGCCAATAAGGGGTCCCGAAAACGCCTGAAAAAGGGTTTTCAGGTTATGACAGCATGTGATAGGGGGTGGCCTGAAACGAACTGAAAACATGTTTCAGGCGCATGAAAACAATGGCAACTGGGGTGAAATTCGGATAATTTGGTATCTGATGGAGCGGAAACGGCCTGAAACCGCTTTTCAGCCTGATGAAAGCGTTTCCAAGTCCCGGAAAATGACGTTTAAAGTTGTTCACTAGTCCGCCGGCGTAACAAAAGAAACAATGTAAGTGTAATTTTAATGTTATAAGTCACACCTACATTTTAAAAGAGCATCCATTGATTTTCTTGCTAGATTCTTCTTAAAGTGAAGGCTGCCCTTAGAACTGGCCACTAGTATAGTTCTAATTTTGATATGATTTTAAACAAAACATTGATTTTGTTTTTGTTTTGTATAAATTCATTACTATATAATTGGTCAAACATCATGTCATCATCAAACTAATGTAATTACTGGCGGTTGGAAAAGAGTGGCCATGAGTTTTATGGTTCTTCCTCAGGCTCTACCTATTGCTTTGCAAATCTGGCAGTAAATATAAATATACCTATAGAAGCAATAATCTTGACGTTAATACGTGTTACTTTGTGACCTACATGAATAAAGATATTTCATTCATTCATTCCTGCACAAGGGCTCTGCACAAAAATGATTTGATATATACTACAAAACATGAGTGCTCTCCGTAGACGACATCGTTTGTGGTATTAGTGTGTAATTCCGACAATGATCTAGATACTAGATTTTTTTATACAAATCTTCTTGAAAATTTATAAAATTGAAAAGTAGATTTAAATATTATTTGATAAGTCTTGCAAATGGAATAGAATAAATACTGTTTATACTGTTGATTGATATTATACTTGGTGAAACTTGCTACACATTTTAAATAAAACCCTTGTACTTTTCCACAAAATTTTGCTTTTTAACCTGACAAGTTTCGTCTTACGAAATATTTAATGGTTGACGTCAACCTTTGAAAATGCCGTAAGGCGAAACCAGCCAGGTTAAAAAGTAAATTTTGTGGAAAAGTACAAGTGTTTTATTCAAAAATAGAATAGAATAAACTTAATTTTACACAAATAGAATAACATTTATAAAAGAGATTACAGTTTTATAAATGTACAAAGGGCGGCCTTATCGCTAAAGAGCAATCTCTTACAGGCAAATGTGACAGAGATTTTAAAAATTTTATAAATATGTATTTTAAGGAGGAGACTTGCATCTCAAATTTTGAAGCAAATATTTCAACCGATTGAGCATACATTTTGTATAGATGTTTAGTGTGGATGACAATGCTTGGTTAGCTATGTGACGCTATTTTAAATCCTATATAGAGAAATACCCAAGACGGCCAACACATTAAATTTATTATATGCAAATCACTATACCATGTCAGACGAATCTCTGCCGGTGCCAAGTGGCTCCGCCGGACTTGTGACCTGGGGCCGAATCTGCTATTTCAATCGTGACGAAATAGAATCGAAATCGTCGCTCAATAGTAAGGTACAATTTTGATAGTTTTTCGTAGTCAACTATTACAATCGTACTCCAATAGACTTCTATCGGTCAGCCGATAGAATTCTACTAACATGTACCGCGCCAGTGGCCGCTAGTCAGTTGCATATTGATAGTCTACTAACACTTTGATAGCTAGAAACAGCAATTCTGGTTCTGGCTTGTCAATGGTAGACTCGGCCCCCTGAGCAACGAGGCAGGGAGGCGTGGTACCGCTACTGACTGCACTGAGTGACAGTTATACGATGTTAATAGGATTTTGTGACAGTGCGGTACCAGAGCGGAGTAAACAACATGGCGTTGCGGTAGTTCACCGCCAATGTGGCACCCTACACATTGAAATTTATGTGGCGACACCGCACTGCATCTTACCGGAGTGGCCTATATAAATATTGTTGTATAGTACAATGGTACAGGTGAGCCACCGTTTATACTACAATGTGCTGTAACAGGACTTTTTGCAAAAATTCGTCACTTGGTTATTTCATCGTTATTACATCATCAACTAATAGTATATTGATAATAACAAACAAGTAATTGGAAATCAAAAATTAAAAAGACCCATAACTTAAAATACGTTGTAGCCGTAAGGGTAGTGACGTAGCTTGTGTTGACCTAAATGCATATCACCACAAAAAAAGAAGCCAAAATTATACCACTGAGGTGGCAGAGAAGCTTACGGGCCTTTTAATGGAAAGTGCTCACCGTAGCCTATGGAAGTTTGCAACATTAGAGGAGCAGCACTCCCGCTGCCGGCTGTAAAAACCTTCTAAGACCCCTGTGTCTTGTCTCTCTATCAGTCTGTGCCAGATCTTCGAAGAACCCGATACTGCAGACGTTTGAGCAAACCTAGGCTGGGAGTTCATTCCACAATTTGAGTGTACGCGGCAGAAAGGGTCGGGCCTTTTTTTTAGTGTACATGGCAGAAACGGTTGGGCCTTACTGTACGCAAGCGCTCCGAATGCACTATTGAAAATAACATGCCTACAGGCTGTTTCCGAAAAATCTAAGGCAATGACTTACATAAAATTATTAATTACAATTATCTGGTTTATTCGTGTTTTCTGTTGTGTATGCTGTTTGTGTGTTGATTGTTTTATTCGGGAGTATCAACCCTCTACATCAATAGTACAATTTAATAACATACAGAGTAAGGCCTAAACTTCCCTTTGTAAAACTACTACATACATACTACATACAACTACTACATATATAACTTAGATTAGCGCGTTCAACCAAACAAACAAATCTTCAGCTTTATATATCAGTATAGATATAATAAAGAGACACATACAGTTTCATCTAGGTGAAAATTCTAACAAACAATGGTCATTCTAACTTTGTATAGAATTTACTGAGAATTAAATTGAATATAAACCCGTAGAGCGAACACTGTACAGTTAATAAAGACAAAAGCGTAATACAGTCTCGAAGTATATACCTTATTTTCAAGCTGTTAGCGATGGTCTGCTGGAGTGGCTTGTCTTGTTGCAGCGATCTCCACCGAACTGAGTACTTGGGCACTAGTTGGTTCGTGAATGTGGGGACTGCTTTTAGTATCTCACTTTATCAATATAATAAAATTCTATGTCTGCTAGTTTTAAATACATTTTATATATTGCTAACTGACCCCCGCGGCTTTGCCCGTGATTTACTTCTAAATCCCATCGCACCCATTTATTACCGTCGCTTATCACTTTACAAAAATGTATGAAAGTTTACCCGATTTGTTGACATTTATGATTACTGCTCCGTTCTCATGGGTAGTAGCGTAATGATATATTAACTTATAACCTTCCTCGATAAATGGGCTATCCAACATATTTTTTTTAATTTGTTTAAATTCCGACTAGTAGTTCCTGAGATTAGTGCTTAGCAACATATTTTACGGTTCATCATTATTTATAAAGATAAGGGACTTTTAAGGAATTGGTATATTATAAATATACCAATAAATTATAAAAGGTCAAAAGGGTCTTAGAAGGTTGTTAAAGGGTGGGCAGCGCGAGTGTCGCACCTCTGGTGTTGCAAACGTCCATATGTGACCACTTTCCATCAGGTATTCTAAGTCGTATTCTAAGTCTGCCACCTTAGTAGTATATAATTAAAGAAATACTGAATTTGTAGAATTTATATTAATTTTTTTCATGTTTTAAAAGAAAGCAATCCTTTTTATTGCGTGAAAGTTTAAACTATGTAGGTAAAATGTCATCATCATCATCATCCGAGCGTATGTCCCAGTTGCGTCTCGCGACGCCCGGGGTCCGCTTTCCTACATTTTCTCCTCCACTTCGCACGGTCGTCGGCATCCCCTGTAGTGAGACTATTGGCACGCATGTCATCCCTTACGACGTCAAGCCAGCACCTCTTGGGTCTTCCCTTCTTACCGGGACCCGGCGGGGCTGACATGGCCAGACATTTGTTACCTACGTAGCCCGGCGGTTGCCGCAAGACGTGACCATACCAACGAAGGCTACACTCTTGCAACTTGTCTACAATGTCACGGACGTGAAGGCCGCCGCGGATGCGAGAGTTCCTCACGCGGTCCATCCGCGTGACTCCACACATCCACCGCAGCATCTTCATTTCCATGACACGCAGCTCCTGCTTGTGTCGCTAATGTAGGTAAAATGTAGTATGTACTAATGTGTAGGTGAAAAAATAGGTGTTTTGTGAGTTTTTACAAGATAAATAATAACTTTAACTATCCATCTTCCTACTGCATCCCTGACGAAGTCAGACTGGGCAGATTGGCAGGCTTCGCGATTCATACTAACTTTTTTCGCTTCCTGCAGATTTCCAATTACTGGACCAATTTTTTACATATTAAAATCACAGCTGCATTAAATATGGTATTAAGACGAAGAGGTTAATTCTTTCTAAAAAATCACTTTTAGTTTACGAATCAATTGTTTCGGTTTCAACATTGGCTTCCATTTTGTACTTTCAAGAAATAATTATTGATTTATGAACGTTGTTATTCAAAATTTAAAAATATATATTTAGGAGTAAAAATAAACTAGATCAATGTTGTGGTGTGATTCATTAGACCCGTCCTCTTGCATGGCAATCAGACGTGGCCAATATTGGAGCGACACAAGCAGGAGCTGCGTGTCATGGAAATGAAGATGATGTGTGGAGAAACTCTCGCATCTGCGGCAGCCTTCACTTCCGTGACATTGCAGATAAGTTGCATGAGTGTCGCCTTCGTTGGTATGGTCATGTCTTGCGGTAACCGCCGGGCTACGTGGGAAACAAATGTCTGTCCATGTCAGTCTCGCTGGGTCCCGGTGAGAGGAGTAGACCTAAAAAGTGCTGGCTTGACGTCGTAAGGGATGACATGCGTGCCAATGGTCTCACTACAGGGGATGCCGACGACGATAAAATTAAATATTCAAATAATGTTATTAAGGAAACTTGGAATCTTATAAATATTGAAACCGGTAAATCCAAAGTGCGCAGTCATGATTTTCATTTAAAAATAAATAACGTAAATATTATAGAAGATTTTAAAGTTGCGACTGAAATTAAAAAAATATTTTTCTAACATTCCTCTTTCAATTACAATAACTCTCTCGTCTTGCTCTAGCGATGCTGAACATCTTTTAAAACAAGGCGTGGAGGAATGTGGCACAGACTTTGAATTTTCAGCTGTTAGTCCTAGAGATATTTTAAAAACTTTTAAGGCAATTAATATGAAAACCACTAAAGATTTGTAGGGTCTGTCTGTTAAAACTGTCTCTCATATTATCACTGTAATAGCTCCACATCTGGCAGCTGTGTTCAATTGCTGTGTCAAGTCTGGGATATTTCCTGACCTAATGAAACAAAGTAAAGTAATTCCTTTATTTAAAGCCGGCGATAATGCAGATCCCTCTAACTTTCGGCCTGTTTCCGTACTACCAACACTAAGTAAAATATTTGAAAAGCTAATGCTTGGACAGTTGCTTAGTCACTTTAATATACATAATTTACTACACAGGAAACAGTTTGGATTTACAAAGGGTTGCTCAACGGTGAATGCAGGGGTTGCTTTACTCAAAAGTATTTATGCGGCTTGGGAGGATTCGCAGGATGCATTAGGTGTTTTTTGCGATTTATCTAAAGCCTTCGATTGCGTTCATCACGAAACTCTTGTAAAGAAATTACGCCACTACGGTATCAGAAATAAAGCCCTCGACCTTATGACTTCTTATTTAAGCAATAGAATTCAGAGGGTTGAAGTAAACGGTAAACGATCAGCAGGATCTCCAGTTGTAATGGGTGTTCCACAGGGATCAATCCTTGATCCATTTCTTTTTTTGATATACATTAATGACTTACAACTACTTGATTCAAAGTTGCAGTGGGGACCACATATAGAAAAATTGTCAGACAAATTAAGCTCTGCTGCATATGCAGTAAAAACAATAAGACGGCTCACTGATGTTGAAATGGCTAGAATAGTTTATTTCAGTTATTTCCATAGCGTTATGTCATACGGAATTCTTCTCTGGGGAGACTCAGCGGACATTAATACGATATTTATTTTACAGAAGAGAGCTGTGAGAGCAATATACCAGTCCCAGGTCCCAGGGTATCTCTAAGAGAAAGATTCAAAGACCTTAATATTCTTACCGTTATATCACAATATATATATATGAGAATTTACTTTATGTGCACAAAAACATAGACACATTTCTTAAAAAAAGTTATTTACATAATGTAAACACTAGGCATAAAGATAATCTTGTATTACATTCTACTCGTCTCGAAATAATCAGCAATTCTTTTATGGGGCAATGTATACGATTCTATAACAAACTTACCGATGAAATTAGAATATTGTCAATAAATATGTTTAAGACAACAGTCAAGGCCAAATTGTGTAACAAGGCATATTATAAAATTGCAGACTATATAAATGATAAAAATGCATGGGAGTAAGTCGCTCTAAGTCAACACACATAAATATACAAATATAATTAATAATAATAATAAAGAAACATTATAAATATAATGTACATTTGTTCAACATAAGTGATCTGAAACGTCAGGTTAACTAATATAATTATATGTAATTTGAGTTTGTTATTGTGTGAGCACCGTCCATAGCTTTTTATAAATTTTGAAATTGACATGATGGTTGCTGTGCAGTTTGAGTATGTCATGCTCGCCTAAGTGTCCTGGCAGTGGTGACGCAAGTATCGGGTCGCCTTATTCCCTATAATATGGTTGAGTAGGGCGATGGCTGATATATGCGTCATACCCGTGAACGGGTGCCGTCTGTTGGGACTGGTCAGCTCATAGCTGTTATAGCAATTATTACAAATAAAACTAATTATATTTAAGGCAAATTAAGTTTAGTCGACTGTTCTCACGTAACTCCAAAGAAGCAATGTAAGTTTAATATTGTAAGCCATACCTGCATTTTAAAATAGCAGCCATTTAGTTTCTTGCCGGAGTCTTCCTCATAAGGGTGGGCTACCTTTAAAACTGGCAACTAGAAACGCTCTCATTTTTATTTGAATATAATGATGAAAGATGTAAATAAAACTAATTTAATTACTGGCAGTTAGAAAAGAGTGGCCATGAGTTTTATTGCCAGGTTTTTCCTCAGGCTCTACCTATTGCGTTGCGAATCTGGCAGTAAATTTAAATGTAGAAGCAATAATCTTGACGTTTATAAGTGTTACTTTGTGACCTACATGAATAAAGATTTTTCACTTTCACTTTCACCGTGCGCAGTGGAGGAGAAAAAGTAGGAAGACGGACCCCGAGCGACGCGAGATCCAACTAAAACAAGCGTTCGGATTATGATGATGATGGAAACTAGATCAATGTGGATAAAGTGTAAGAAACACCAAAGTACCATATTTTTGACAAAGATTATAAATTTTTAAAGCATGTATTTGCAAAATTTTTCATAAATTTTTAATAAAGTGGAAAAAGACAATTCTATTCGAGACAGGGATTGAACCTGTGTTGTCTTTTTCCACTTTATTAAAAAATTATGAGAAATTCAGCAAATAATTGCTTTAAAAATTTATCAATATACTGAAGCGTTGAAGCGCTCGTGGCCCCGCGGTCTCAGTGTTCGGTAAACGATCACTGAGGTACGCAACTTTCACTATGGCTGGTCGTCGGATGGGTGACCACTTTGTGGCATTTACATTTGCGAGCGTTTCCGTGCTTCGGAAGGCACGTTAAGCCGTTGGTCCCGGTTACCAGTAAAATGGCAGTCGTTAAGCCTGGTTGAAGGCCTTATAGGCGGCTTAAAAAAATGTCAACAGCAGGTAGCCACAGCCTGCGTCTGTCTATTTCAACACGGCAATGGGCTCACCACCTATTACGTGGGACAGGAATCCACACGGTGAAAAGTGGGCATATAATATGCCTCTGCCACCCCTTCGGGGATAAGGCGTGATGGATATTTATTTTATTTATTTTATTTTATTTAATATACTGAGTGGAGTCCATTGCATCAATGTTTAAAAATAGTTGTAACACTGTTCATTGGTATCAAGTTGTTCATTAGCTCGATAGTTGGCTCTGGTCATACTCTTAAAAAATGACGATAGAAATATGGTGGAGAATTTCAACTTGATTCGATACGGTTCGGGTAGTTCGGGTGGCTAGAACATTGCCCTGGTTAGGCAAAGGTCACAGGTTAAATCCCTGTCTCGAATCGAATTGTCTTTTTCCACTTTATTAAAAATTTATGAAAGATTATAAAGCTTTATTTGAAAGCTTAATAGTTCATATGATTTCACTTGTCGTCATGGGCTATGAGTTTTATACTGCTAAGTTTTGGCACTTGGCGGAACTTGCTACACATTTTGAATGAAAACAATTGTACTATTCCACAATATTAAAAAGAAATGGGAATAGTACAAATTGCTTTCATTCAACATCTATGAGTATCGTTTACGTTGAATTTGTACAGGTACATCCAAATAATGTTCCGTCTGAATTAAACTCAATATACGTGTCTGGGGGCTTTAAACGGAAATTCTAAAAGCCCGCACTACGAACTTGGTGTGACATCGATAGATAACGAGTTACAAGGCAAGCCACTTTATGGAAAGTTACTTAGAATATCTCGAAGATATTATATGTGTATACATAATTCTTTGATTGTGTTTAATACAAAGTTGGCACGAATTGAAGTTTATAGACCATTCTACTTGAGTTACAACAAATTTTTATTTTTATCTTTTAGATACTAGAAAACAAAGTTTTCTTTCTTGTTTTGTCGGGTATTTAAGAATGTTTCTGAACTCAATCATTGTTGAAAGTGGCAACAGAGATGATATTGCGAATGTCATGATACCTCAACTGCATTTATAAATACGCAATTTTCCATTTAAACTGTTACATCAAACGTTAGATTTTATCAAATTAAGTATGATTTTAAATAATGGTATGTTAGATCATTGTTATCTAAAACTACCTTCAGCATAAGTAAATTATAACTTGATAATAGGACAGTTTCATATAATTCTAAATATATACATACATACATATTGTCACGACTTTATCTCCGAAAGGGGTAGGTAGAGGCATACTTAACGCCCACATTTCATTGTATGCATTTTTGTCTCACTGAACAAGTGGTGAGCCCTTTGCCGTGTTGAAAATGGACAGGCGTAGTATGGCATCAAATAATATAAATATATTTACATACATATACATACATATTATCACGCCTGTTTCCTATCGGGGTAGGCAGAGACTATGGCTTTCCACTTGCTACGATCCTGACATACAGCTTTCGCTTCTTCAACTTTCATGAGTGTTTTCTTACACGCTCGCCGGTTAAGGGTACTCTTGACCTGGCCTTTTTCCAAAAAATAGTCGATTTGATTGACATAGGTACGCAGAGGTCGACCCCTACCAGTTTGCCCATTCACTCTCGCCACATATATCTGCTTCGTCAGTCTATTGTCATCCATCCTCTCCACGTGTCCGAACCATCTAAGCATCCCTTTTTCTATCTTAGTCACTACATCTTCTGTCATACCGCAATGTTCCCTTATCACGCTGTTCCTTTCTTTATCCATGAACTTCACTCCAGCTATACTTCGCAGACTTCTCATTTCCACAGCATTTATTTTACTTTTATGCGTCTTCTGCCATACCCAACTTTCACTGCCATACATAAGTGTGGGGACCAGCACTCCTCTATGTACAGCCACTCTTGCCTTCTTAGACACGTTCTGACGGCTCATAACGGTGTACATGGCTCCATTTACTTTATTTCCTGCAAAAACTCTTCGCTCAATGTCATAGTCACACTTTCCATCTCTCGTAAATTTTGTACCCAGATATACAAACTCTTTCACTTGTTCTACTCTTTCTCCTTCTACAAGAATTGAGCAATCCGTCGTACTTACCTCTCTTTCAAAAACCATTACTTTCGACTTGTTTACATTCACTTTCATTCCTTTGTTTTTTAACGAATCATGCATAATGTTTACCATCAACTGCAATTCCTCCGCCGATGATGCTAATATTACCTGATCATCGGCGTATAGGAGGCACTTGACGGTTAGTTCATCCATTTTTATACCATACGTACTCTCTTGCAGTTATTTCAGGCAGCTGTCCATGTATAGGTTAAACAGCAACGGCGACGCTACACGACCCTGTCTCACACCTTTTTCAATGTGAAAAAAGTCTGCGCAAGCTCAGTTGATCTTGACACAAGCACTGGAGCCCTCATTGAGAGATACCTGGCCAGTATTAACCATAATTCATTCCTCACCACTCTATCATAGGCCTTTTCCAAGTCTACAAATACGCAATAGACTTTTTGACTTTTCGCCAAAAGCTTTTCTGCTACGCATCGTAAGGAAAAGATCTGGTCCGTGCATCCCCTTCCTTTCATAAATTCTGCTTGTACATCCCACATTTTTCCTTCAGTTTCATTCATCACTCTTTTTATTAAAATTTGCCGATGATGCTGAGCAAGCTTATGCGGCGGTAGTTTTTACACTCTTGCTGTGACCCTTTTCCCTTATAAAACGGCACGATGACAGCCTTACACCAATCTCTTGGTATGCTGTCATTCCTCCAACAAAGGTTGAAAAGGCAGTGCAGCTGGCAAGCTACCACGCCTCGTCCCACTTTCAGCATCTCGACAGTGATCCTACCAAGTCCCGCGGCCTTTCCCAATTTCATGCTATTCAATGTTTCCACTATTTCTTCCATACTTATGACTTCTTCCTTGCCAATTTCATTTATTTCCCAGAAACTAGTATGTACTTGCATATCCTCTTTTTAAACAAGCTTTCTAAATATTGCTGTCATCTTTTAACACATATTTTTCTCCTTTCACAAGACTACCATCATGGTTTCTGATATGATTGAGATGCAATGTCGTCTGTTGACCTCACACTGTTCTTATGGACTTCTAAAACAATTTCATATTCTGTTAGAAGTCATCAGATAACCTTTTTTCTAATTCATCTCTGTCATTCTCTTTTTTTCTTTTCATCACCTTTTTGCAACACGTTTATACCTTTTGTACTCCTCTTTCGCCATTTTTAGGTCCACATCCGTTGCCATCTGCATTCTTTGATTGGCTTTTGTAGTCAGCCAATCCAACCATGCTTTCTTTTTATCAGACAAAGCCTTTCGGACTTCTACACACATTCTCTTTCCATTACATCCTTGGCTTTTGTTTTTTACCCCACACACTTAAATCTTCAATCGCAACTTCTACGAGTCCTTCATTAAATGACTTCCATACGTCTTCGATCTCACACACTTCATCAGAATTTTCGAATTTCTTGCTCAGCTTACTCATAAATTCCTCTTTAATGCCTATCTCTTGCAAATTCTCGACTTTTATGCGCTCTAATACACTAACGGGTTCTAACATACGATGCCGCCACCGTCGAAACAGACCTCTTACTCGATTAACAACTAAGAAGAGGTCTGTGTCAATCCCGGCACCGCGGTAAGGCCTAATATGTACACCGTAAATATATTTACGGTATAAAATAAAAAATAAAATAAAATAAAATAAAAATATCTTTATTTTGCATAGACCATTTTAACGGCGCTTACAAAATGTCATACACTATTTAAAATATTTAAAGCGACCACCGGTTCGGAACGCGGCCCACCTGAGAAGAACCGGCAAGAAACTTAGGAAGGCTTTTTTTTTCATGGCCTATTTACAATTTAATATTATTTCATTTTGCCAGCAGATCATTTCCAGGCGTCCCTGTCCTGCAAATAGTCTGTAACGGAGTAAAAACCTTTTTCACAAAGCTTGTTTTTAATAAACTTTTTAAATTTATTTAAAGGTAAATTTCTCAGGTCACAGGGAAGCTTGTTGTAAAAGCGTATACAGTTACCCTGGAAAGAATCGCCAATCTTATGTAGTCGACTGTGGTGGACTGAAAGATTATTTTTATTTCTAGTGTTTATATTATGTTTATCACAGAGTTTAGAAAACTGTGATAGATTTTTCTGGACATACATAAGATTGGCAAAAATGTATTGTGATGGTACGGTTAGAATATTCACTTCTTTGAATTTTTCTCGGAGAGAAACTCTGGGGCCCAAATTATAAATAGCGCGTACAGCCCGCTTTTGTAGAACAAAAATAATATTTAAATCTGCAGCACTCCCCCAAATACCGTAAGACATAATACTATGAAAATAGCTGAAGTAAACCATTCTAGCCGTATCCACATCTGTTAGAGTCCTGATCTTTTTTACAGCGTATGCAGCCGAACTTAATCTAGAGGCTGTCTTTTCTATGTGTGGGCCCCACTGCAAATTGGCATCAATAGTTATACCTAGGAACACAGTTGATTCTACAAACTCTAACACTTGTCCATTCAGTTGAACATTGGCCGCAACTTGTTTTACATTTGGTAGAGTAAATTTTATACATTTAGTTTTATTTTCATTAAGGCAAAGATTATTTGAGCTGAACCAATGAACTACTCTTGCAATTGCATTGTTTACATCGTCATAGTTATCTAATTGTCTTTTAATTTTAAAAATTAATGAGGTGTCATCTGCAAACAAAACAATCCTATTCCTGTCCCCTACATAAAATGGTAAATCATTAATATAAATGAGGAACAAGAATGGCCCAAGTATCGAGCCTTGCGGCACACCCATTGTAACCATGGATCCTACAGAACGTGTACCATTTATATCGACCCTCTGTATTCTATTGTTCAAATATGAAGACAGAAGGTCGAGAGCTTTGCCTCTTATTCCATAGTGGTGTAATTTTTTGCACAGCGTTTCATGTTGAACGCAATCAAAAGCCTTTGATAGATCGCAAAATATACCTAATGCATCGTGCTTGTCTTCCCATGCTTCATGAATACATTTTAATAACTCAACACCAGCATCGGAAGTTGAGCGCCCTTTCGTAAACCCAAATTGATTCGCATGGAGTATTTTATGACTATTAAAATGGGATAGCATTTGATTCAAGATTATTTTTTCAAATACTTTGCTCAAAGTTGGCAGCACTGACACTGGTCGGAAATTAGACGGCTCTGTAGCGCTGCCAGCCTTGAACAAGGGAACGACTTTGCTGTGTTTCATTAAATCAGGAAATTTACCACTAGAAACACAGTCATTAAACACAGTTGCTAGATGGGGCGCAATTACCTCAATTATACATGATGCAGTTTTGACCGATAACCCCCAAATGTCCGCGGTTTTCTTAATTTCGATACATTTAAATGTTTTTACAATGTCCTGAGCACAAATATCTGTGAATACAAATGCATCTCTGCAACAAAGAACAGATTCTTCTAATAAAAGTTCAGCGGAACTGGAAGATGCTTGGAGAGATTTTGTTGTCAAAATAGGTATATTTTTGAAAAAGTGTTCAAACTCCGTAGCCACTTCCAGGTCCCCTGTAACATGGCAACCATTTACTTTTAAGTAGAAATCCCTTTCAGTCACTAAAGATCTACCGCATTCAGAGTTAATGATGTTCCAAGTCATTTTTATTTTATTTACAGAATTAGAAATTTTATTTTTAATGAAGTTTGACTTAGCAAGATGACACGTTTGTTTAAATATCTTTGAATAATTTTTAACATATTCCTGAAAGGTTTGCCTAAAATTATATGATTTTTCTGAATATAATTCAAATAATTTATTTCTACTTTTAAATATACCTGGTGTTGCCCAGTCACTGAAAACAGGACGACCACCAATCTGTAGAGTTTTTGAGGTAAAAACTTTGCCAAACTCATCATTAATCAAATTAAATAAGTGTTTATATGACTGGTCTACACAAGTGAAGTTAGGTAGATATGGTAATCTCTTTAATACATTTTCTTTAAAATTATTCAAACGACTTTGGTTAATTGGTACATATTTAATTTGTTTTTTGCTGACTTTGTTACTACTTTTAGGAAATTTTATCCATTGGCCACGATGATCTGACTCCACAGGATCCACAATACCTTTATCTATAGGTTTAATATCAGTAAAAATATTATCAATACATTTTGCACTGGTGGCTGTAATACGAGTGGGTTCTAAGAATGTACTATGCAGATTAAAGGATTTAAATAAATTTTTCATTTTATTTCTCTCTGATGGAGTTAATGATGTATCTAATATATCAACATTAAAATCTCCACAAACTATTATAGATTTCTTAGAACATTGGCATTTGAACAGTGCTTCTTCAAGTTTTTCTTCAAATTTAATGTAAGAAGCATCAGGGGGACTGTATACGCTTAACAAGATGAAATGCTCAAACTCAATACTGGCAATCTCAATAACTCGCTCAATGGAGAGGGCTACTAAATCCTTACGTTCTTTAAATTTTAAGTTTTTATTAATTAATATTAAAGAGCCTCCACGTTTAGAATGTTTTCTATTGAACGAGCTAGCAACCTGGTGATTTACGAAGTTCAACAATGTGATTTGATGATCTTTTAACCAGTGCTCTGTAGCACAAAAAATATTAATAGAATTTGCATTAATGTATAGCTCTAACTCTAAATCTTTACCATTTATTAAACCTCTAACATTATGGTGCACCAGGTTTATAAAAACAATATTTTTACTAAGATTATTCTCAGGGGCCAAAGTCAACTGGCCAGATTTATTATCTGTTGTCCTATAAACTAGTTTTTTGGAATTTCATTTTCCAAATGTGAAGTATCAAAACTATCCTGCTCAATAAAAGCAGTTGTACTTGCCAATAATTTGGCTTGAAAAATTAAAAAATTAGATAGCAACAGAGCTACCTTTCGTTGTAAAAATTTTGATAGAAAACATCTATCTAATGTCAACAAACTATTATTATTGAAGATTATGTTCCAATCGAACAATTCAATTTTTTTGGAATATGATACCATGGTATGTAGTTTCATATTTAATTTGTATCTTAAGTGATTTTCCTTGTGGCTCATAGCAGTGCTGTATGGCAAGGTGGACAAAATTACTTGTTTTACTTGCAGACTTGATAACTTATCAAAAATTTTTAAAAGTTTGTCACTATTAATATTGCCTCTTCTGCCAACCAGCACCACTATAGTAGACTGCATGCAGTGTGTACCAGTCAATATAAAATCTGTAATTTGAGAGTATGAAGCTCCTGGATATGTATGATTTATTACAGAATGACTTAACTGTGATAAATAATGTCCAAAATTTTTACCTATTTCATCGCAATAGACTATGGTCTTTGCATCACTTTTTATTTGCAACTTTTCTATTATACTCGTAGATGCCTCGCAATTACTACTTGAACTTAATGAAGCTATGGCTAATACAAGCTTGTGCTATGAGATCTATACAACTGACAAACATACTTACATATTACTAAATACATATAGTAAACACCCAAACTCTTAAACAAACATTTGTTGATAGCACAGATATTTGTATTCCAACCCAGAAATCAAACCGATACCTGAGCGCGGTAGTCGCCTACACTTCTACTTACGCCACCGAAGCAGTTAAATCTTTACTTTTAAATTTTGACTCAATTGCTAAGTCATGTTTAAAATAAAAATACTCATTAATTTAATCGGTTACCAATAATCTTAATAATATTATAAATGCGAAAGTTTGTAAGGATGTTTGTTACTCTTTCACGTAAAAACTACTGAATGGATTATAATGAGACTTTACAATAATATAGCTTATACATCAGAATAACACATAGGCTACTTTTTATCCCGGGAACAAGTTCCTGTGGGAAACGGGAAAGGAAAACTTCTCTACGCGGGCGAACCCGCGGGTGAAGCCGCGGGCGTCAACTAGTATTAAAATATATTATTAAAAACCGAATTTTAAATTCCATTGGAAAAACTGAAGTTGAAACACATAAAAGCTGAGGGTAAAAAGAAATCGTGTGTGAGGCGCAGCACTGCTAAAAGCTGAAACAAATAAAAACACACAGTGTGCGAAGCTCTACGCTTTTTCAACACGAATGGCTCAACAGAGAACGTATCTCTTTGTAACTAAATATCAAATGTACATACTCGTATGTGCCTGTAGGCTATGTTCTGTTTTGTATTCAATATTTTATTGTAATCAAATATTTTATTTATATAAATGAGTAAGGATTTCATGAAAAAGCAATATTAGGAACACAACCGCAGAGGTAAATAATATTCATATTATTCATAACTAGTTCTTGCCCGCGACTTCGTTCACGGGAAAATGGTGAAATTGTGCCAAAGTTCAGTTACTCTCTACCTATCCCTAGGCAAAGTGGCGTAATTAGCCATATCTTACGTGTTGTATAAGTAATACAAAAAGTTAAGTAATAATACATAAAACATATTTTTTGAATTATGAAGCGCTCGTGGCCCCGCGGTCTCAGTGTTCGGTAAACGATCACTGAGGTACGCAACTTTCACTATGGCTGGTCGTCGGATGGGTGACCACTTTGTGGCATTTACATTTGCGAGCGTTTCCGTGCTTCGGAAGGCACGTTAAGCCGTTGGTCCCGGTTGCCAGTAAAATGGCAGTCGTTAAGCCTGGTTGAAGGCCTTATAGGCGGCTTAAAAAATTTCAACAGCAGGTAGCCACAACCTGCGTCTGTCTATTTCAACACGGCAATGGGCTCACCACCTATTACGTGGGACAGGAATCCACACGGTGAAAAGTGGGCATATAATATGCCTCTGCCACCCCTTCGGGGATAAGGCGTGATGGATATTTATTTATTTATTTAACATATTTTTTCTAAAATATTCAATGTATATTCAAAATCATTTTTAAATACCCTGTACTTAGCTTAGACGTATTATATTATATTAGTGTGGAAACACTTGTAAGTGCGTCACATAAAACAGGTGAAAAAGGTTAAAGTGCAATACCACTAACTAAAACTAAGTTTTCCTTCATATCGCATTAAAAATGGTATAAATACACTAACAAAAGTGTATGAAATATAAAAAATAAGGCAGCTCTAGAAGAACACGAGTGTTATTGATTCCTTGTTGTATGTAATTCTCTATAACGTTAACACAAAGCCTTAAAAAAACTATTAATTAAATGGAAATAAATAATAATATTGAATCTGTATGCAAAGAGGTTAAAGCTTAAACAATGCGCCATCAAGACGATGATCAAAATTACAAACTCGTGGAGTGTATTTTCAAAATGTCGTTTATTCCAACCCCAAACGAACGGTGTGGCGTGGCTGGAAATATAAAAATCAAACAAAGCCATTTAAGTACCTATTTCAATATTGCGAGACGCGATTCCCGCTTTTGTCGTTTTTACGTTTTGCTTCACCTTTAAAATAATCAGTTTTGAAAAAGAATACGGCAATAAACCGGAGACAGAGGAGATCTTCAAATAAATTTAGGCAGCGTCCAAATATTTTGGAATTCATTCTTACAGTTTATGCAAGATTTTATTATCTATCTATCACGCCTTATCCCCGAAGTGGTAGCAGAGGCATACATATTGTATGCCCACATTTCACCGTGTGTATTTCTGTCTCACGTAATTAAGAGTCCCACGCGGGAACCCATTGCCGTGTTGAAAAAGACAGACGACAAAAATAATAAAAATATAATATGAAATAATACGAATTTTTGCAAGATAACATGCTAATTTGGTGTTTTGCTATTACACATAAACCTATACATAAAGATTGGCGCAAAGTGCGTCTGCAGAATATTGATAAACTAGAAAATTGTCCCGGTCTCATTAATATTGATAGGGTCACCACAAAATGGCGACTGGCCGTATCTTAATCAGTGAACACAAGTTTTGGGCTGTTCTATTTATGTTTCGTGGTCAAGTGGGCGAATTTTGGACATTTCTTCAAATGTCTTTAGGAAAATACGCGAGTATTTAATGAAGGTTGATTACATTAACATTTATAATTATGTCAAACAAATTCATAACTTTTTTATTTATTTGCAATTGTGTCATATCTTTGTGAATGAAGAAAAAATCCATTTTGAAATTGCTTGGCATTTCAAATACGCTATACAGTTACTGCACTAGTTTGCTTGTGACCTGAGTCAGTCTTTATTTACACTTAGGAGTGACTCATCAAACCGGGTCACGCGTTTGCGGTTAAAGTGCAACAAAAAATAAATAAAAATAAGTGTGGCATTCGGGGACTGCCGCGGTAAAGCTATTGCATAGCATTATTCGTTATTGATGGTAAAAAAAACTAAATTTATTAATAATTTATTTTTTATCTAGACGCGTTGGGGGTCTGCTGTACATATAGCAGACCCCCAACGCGTGTACACTATACCGCCCTAAAAGAAGTTTTCACTTCAAAAATCGACCAGAATCGACGTTAACGATGATGATGATGGAAAATAAATCTACACTGAAAGAGTCCTAATTGATTACACAGCATTATTTAATAAGACCTGTAGATGACCGGAATCAACGTTAGATGATGATGATGATTATGGTCGAAAGTCCAGACATTTTATCTCATCTATAAATATGTGTACCGCGCTAAAATAAGTTTTCACTTCAAAAATAGACCGGGATCGACGTTAATGATGATAAATATCCATCACGCCTTATCCCCAAAGGGGTGGCAGAGGCATATTATATTATATGCCCACTTTTCACCGTGTGGATTCCTGTCCCACGTAATAGGTGGTGAGCCCATTGCCGTGTTGAAATAGACAGACGCAGGCTGTGGCTACCTGCTGTTGAAATTTTTTAAGCCGCCCTTAAGGCCTTCAACCAGGCTTAACGACTGCCATTTTACTGGCAACCGGTCCCAACGGCTTAACGTGCCTTCCGAAGCAGGGAAATGCTCGCAAATGTAAATGCCACAAAGTGTTCACCCATCCGACGACCAGCCATAGTGAAAGTTGCGTACCTCAGTGATCGTTTACCAAACACTGAGACCGCTGGGCCACGAGCGCTTCTGTTACTTAATGATGATGATGATGAAAATAAAATCTACACTGAAAGAGTCTTAATTGATTACACAATATTATTAAATAAGACCTGTAGATGACCGGGATCAACATTAGATGATAATGATGATGGTTATAGTCGCGAGTCCAGAGATTTTATCTCATCTAAAAATATGCGTACCGCGCTAAAATAATTTTCACTTCAAAAATTTACCGGGATCGACGTTAATGATGATGATGTTTTGAAAATCCGTGCGAGCTTCGTACAGTCGTATATACATACACGTTAAGCCAACGCTCGGCCGTGCTCGGTGAAGTTCGTGTGAGCTCGGGTGTTAGGTTTTTTTCGTTACGGAATTTCTTGATTCGGTCGCCGCGCTCAAGGCCCGCGATAGAAGCTATGCAATAGCTTAAAAATAATGATATTTCTGAAGATATAAATTTTACTACTCTGCTAACTGTCTTAAATGTTAGAAAGAAAAGAAAGCATTGCATAAAAATAGTTTCAGTACTTAACAAAATCATTGAACTACATAGTTACCGCTTGATAGCTTTAGTTACACATTCCATCAGACATGGAGAGTAGTCGGCTCAAATTAATACAAATGAAAAAACTCATTGTTATGGTCCACAAAAGTCTTAGTATCGGGTAAAACCTCAGGCTTTACTTAGTCTGTGAATTTTAGAAGAATCCATTCGGTGCACACAAAACACTTTCACATGAGACATGAGATTTTTGGCGAAAGTGTTATGCGTGTAGAGTTTCAGTCAAATATAAACGTTTGCAAAGTACTACATCAACGACGAGTTTAAAGAGAACGATAATTACCAATGTATTCACAATTTAAGTCTGAAACAGTGCCAGTAGTATTTTCTTTCTTTAGCTTCTCGTAATTGCTGGTCTGCACGATTTATGTAGTCAACTTCCAGCTCGGGCTCTCGGTGTTGAGCACGAATTCTGTTTTTCTCGTCTACTTTGTCTTATTTAATGTACTAATTGCTGTTTTTAGAAATCCTTGCTATGGTTTTGTTGACAAGGATTTACTGTAAAGCTTGCTGGGATAATACGAACTATGTTGATTGAAATATATATTTATATATTTATGGATACATATATATAACAATATATATAGATGAATGCAAATATTTATCCATCCAATAATAATGTTCATTGGAAAGATTCCTTATCGATGACGAGATCCATAATAGATGAAAACGAAGAGACTTAGCCTGTGGGACCATATTTCTTGTATATAGTTTCAGCTGTCATCAAGTGACTTTTAAGTCCACAAAAAAGTGACAAAAATATTGAATTACAATGTGTAAAGCGTATTTCACTTCAAAGACTCAACGGGTTAAAAGGATCGAACATGACATATTTAAAAGCTTTTCGGAACACTGAACCTGTTGTTGAATATGAATAAGGTTTATAAATATACATTACACATGCATATCATCACGCCTTTATCCCCGAAAGGGTTGGCAGAGGCATACTATACGCCCACATTTCACCGTCTGCATTTTTGTCCCACGTTACAAAAATGCAAGGCCATTGCCGTGTGGAAATGGACAGGCGCAGACTATGGCGACCTACTGTTAAAATTTTTCAAGCCGCCCATAATGCCTCGAACTGGACTTAATTGCCGATTTACCGACAACCAGGACCAACGGCATGAAGTGGCTTCTGAAGCACGGTAACAAATGCCACAAAGTACTCACCCTCCAAGGACCAGCCAAATATCTAAATCTAAATATCAATAGCGGAAGTTGCTAAACGCAGTGATCGTTTACAGAACACTAAGTCAGCGGGGTCACGACCGTATATTTATAAATTCTTGAATAAAATAAAAAATAAACATATTACTTAGTAGCGAAGGCAGAGTACACTGACGTGAAAAATCCAAAAGAGTCCCTTGAAAAGCGTCCTATTTTACACCTTGAGCTGTCTGCACTGGGTCAACCTTATGAATAAATTATGGATCCACTTATCATCAATAGACAACACTGACGCGATTGATAGATATTAAGGGTTTTTACCCTTACATCGTTGAACGGTCAAGCGACAGTTTCTTCCAACATTATCCTACTATCCTACTAATATTATAAACGTGAAAAATTGTAAGTATGGAGGTTTGCTACTCTTTCACGCAAACTTTACAATACTTACTTGCTTACACGTCAGAATAACACATAAGCTACTTTTTATACCGGGAACAAGTTCCTGTGGGAAAGGGAAAACTTCACCACGCGTGCTAGCCGCGGGCGTCAACTAGTCAAAAATAAAAATGCAAATCGTATGGCTATCCTAGCGGCTAATAAAAGAGGTTCCCAGCTTCAAATCTAGGTCAGATTTGAAAGCAACTGCGAGGATGCTAAGTTATAAATTCGGTATATCAGCTACTTATCGGAGAAAATGTCATCAAAATCTGCTTATCAGAATGCTTTAGAGATGAGAAATTGTTTTGTTTATGTTTCAACTAGCACGTACATAAATTATCATATTATCTTTATCTGTTATTCACTATATAACTAACTTAACAAACTAACTTCACGCTATGTCCCTGACAGGGTAGTCAGAGATACAGCGTGACGATATATAGGATAGATAAATAAATAAATAGCGTTAGGACAACTAACACAATGCCATCTAATTCCAAACTAAACTGAGCTTGTACTATGGTAACCAGATAACTGATAAACATACTTATATATTTCAAAATACGTACATATTATAGATTAATAACACCCAGACACAGAATCAACCATCGTGCTCATCACACAAAGTTTTATCCTGGGTGGGAATCGAAACCACGACCTCTTGCGTGGCAATCGGATAAATTCCCACCGCGCCACAGAGGCTGTCACAGACAGACAGGCTGTCAGATACTGATGTTATTGTAATGTTGTAAAAAAAACTCACTAAATTTCATATGTATTATAGATTATACTATTAATTATAACCACTCCTATAGATTATACTATTAATTATCACCACACAAACTGACTTTAGTAACTTTTACTTTACGTAAAACAAAGGCATGTCAGTAACACAATTTATAACTCAAGAAAGATTTATGAATTTGATCCTACCCTGATTAGCAAAATAAGTAAAAATACAGAAAAATCTTGAAATAAAAGTCACTTTACCGATTTACAGGATTCTATGGCTATCATATTAACAGGCTTTGAGTTGTATCAGATCTTGTTAAAAGTTAGGTTGTCATTATCAAGTGAGACAACAATTCTACGAGTTCAGTCAATATAACTGGTAGAGGCGTATCATTGACTTATCACTTATTTATATTTTTATAATTACATTATAGTAATGTTTATTGTGATAAAAATAATTTTCATGGTACAACAATTATGTAATAAACAATGATTAAAATTATACACCAGTTTTCTTAGTTGTATTAGTGTTTAAAAAATATTGATGTAAGAATACTCAGCATCACAAATCTATGCAAATTGATAGACTCAGTTCGAATCGTTCTAAGAAAATATGTTAACAAAACACAAAGGAATTTCTTGTGAGTCATGTAGAATAATCAATATACTCTACAGCTACACCATAGATAAATTAGCACCCTGATAGCTCAGAATCTGTGGGAGTATTGAAAAACGGGTTGAAAAGCCAGCGTAGGTGCTGATTACAGACTGTATCATTACATCAATACTTATTTACGAATTTGTAGTATAAATGTAGAGAGTATTCGTTTATCTATATTTATTTATTTACACACACAGCAATGGGCTCACCACCTGTTACGTGGGACAAAAATGCATACGGTCAAATGTGGGCGTTTAATATGCCTCTGCCTACCCTTTCGGGGATAAAGGCGTGACAGTATGTATGTATGTATGTATGTATTTGTTTATCTTTATCCCACGTTGTACAGCATCAATTGATTGACGTGATTTTAAAAAGAGGTAGAGCATTTGTAGTAGGTATGCTACAGTCTATTTTTATGTCAAAATAACAATTTATTAAAAAAAATACCATCAAATGTCTAACCCGTTATATATATATTCCTTACTATTTCGTACAACCGTTTGTTAGTAATAAAAAACAACAATCTTAAATTTCGGGACAGGCCCAACCAGTTTCTTACCTAATGTAGGTATTTTTACTAGGTGATCTTATGAGCTCTGCAACATACATACCGCAACACATATAGCCACCGATTCGACCAATATGTGACGTGAAATTAATTTGAATAAATTTGACATCACATGTGACACATATAACCAAAATTCCTGTTAGCTTGAATTAGGTACGGCTGGAAAACGTGACAGTTAAGTTGTTAAATTTACTTAAGCGGCACAAGTAGGGTGAAATTGTATGCGGAAATGAATATTCTGCTGGCTTATGTCTACTTAATCCAAAGAGTTGCAATAGCTATGAACGTTGTGTATGATAATTACTAAAATTCAACTATCTAACTATCTTCACGCTGTATCCCTGACCGGGTTGTCAGAGAGGACAGATCGCCAGGCATCAATCGCTTCATACATGCACGTCTGGGTTTCCGAGTACTTTTGACGTTTTGTTCCGTTTTTGAGTGATCTGCTCACGTGGTCTTCATATATACATCTCGGCCTACCCTGACTCCTTCTACCTTAAATTTAAATAAATAAATAAATATCCATCACGCCTTATCCCCGAAGGTGTGGCAGAGGGATATTATTTGACCACTTTTCACAGTGTGGTTTTCACTGTCCCACGTAATAGGTGGTGAGCCCATTGCCGTGTTGAAATAGACAGACGCAGGCTGTGGCTACCTGCTGTTGAAATTTTTTAAGCCGCCTATAAGGCCTTCAACCAGGCTTAACGACTGCCATTTTACTGGCAACCGGGACCAACGGCTTAACGTGCCTTCCGAAGCACGGAAACGCTCGCAAATGTAAATGCCACAAAGTGGTCACCCATCTGACGACCAGCCATAGTGAAAGTTGCGTACCTCAGTGATCGTTTACCGAACACAGACCGCGGGGCCACGAGCGCTTAATTTTATTTTAATTACCCTAAATTTAGGCGGTTATAAAATGCGTTTAAGCGACATAAGAAAGAACGTGTATTCTGTAGCGATGGATACGCTGCGGTTGATGTGCATTGAGAATTGAGCTTTCTTTTGTCATGTTGTAGAGTAAGTGCAAAAACGACAATGTGTGGATTACATCCACCACTTAGGGCAGCTAAAGACCTGAAGCGGAAGGAGAAATATACAGGACTGTCAACATAATAAAGCTAAGCTTGCTCTATAAACTGCTGAGCTTATTTTAACTCACCTGACCTCGTCTTTTATGCATACGATGTCGCGAGCTACGGTTAGACTGATAATTTAACACAAACGCAGAATAAAACGTAGTGCGATTCACATAAAAAATATTGTCGTGGAGCCGAATCCACGACCATTTTATTTTACAGTCAGTAAAATAATTATTAATCAATACAACAACAGACTTGTCAAAAACCAAAAAAGAACCTAAATAATCTGCAAAGTAATAGTAAAAGCCATAAGAGCATTTGAAGTATGTTTTGCTGCTGGAATTTTCCAATTATCTTAATTATTTAGGAACAAGAGGCCCGTGTGGTTGATAAGCCCTTAAAAGCCCATAAGTTATTGCTAAAATCCAATATAACGTTGACCTAAATACAGGCATCGGTAGGGAAAAGGTTTCCTATAAATTTGTTTTGATCATTTTGTTCACAAAACTTACTTTAACATAAAAGGAGAATGGAATATCAAAGAATAGGATAAAAGAAAGCCAGTGATGGATTTCTACATGTTATTTTTTGTTTGAAATCAAACATTTGCTATCAATATCAAGAAGGAACAGACAGAATATTCCCCAAACAACTGTCATTGGTCACAAGACTTAACAACTAAGACTAGACGAGGTTTCAACAATTCCTTTTGAGATTATTGACGCTATTCTATGGCTACTTACAGTGTTTTACAGATATTTTAATCATTCACGCCTTTATCCCCGAAAGGGTAGCAGTGGCATATTATGCATTTCACTGTTGAATTTTGTCCAACGTAAAAAATAGTGAGCCCATTGCTGTGTTGAAATGGACAAGCGTAAGTTCTGGCGACATGTTTATGATTTTTTTTACGCGGACTACCATGTTACTGGCAATTGGGACCAACAGTTCTGAAGCACGGAAACCCTCATGAATAGAAATGCCACAAAGTGGTCAGCCATCCGAGGACCAACGAAACGAATGTTGCTTAACACAGTGATATTTTAAAGAACAATGAGTTAATGGGGATACGAACGCTGATAGAGGACTGGTTTTAATCGGTTCGAATCCGAAAACTCTCACTAATAGCTACAGAGCTATTTAGCCAGTTGAGGGCTCCATATTGTAAAAATTTCATTTTTCTTTGGTAGAAATGTACATTTAAACGAAGGTGTACACTTTTTTTATATCAATAGCGTAATCTAAATTTAAGACCAGAGTTCAAAAAAAAAATTTAATTAAGTGTTATAATACAAGTTCCTTTCCAAAATAAGAATTTGGTACATACTTTAAGCTCAAGACTTTTATATAGAGCTTTTCATTTTGTAAAAGTAAACAATATTATCAACACAATACAAACATCATAAAATACTTACTAAGTAATATAAAATTTAAACTCTTTGTAAACGGGTTTCTTATATGAATACATATTCATTCATAGAACACATCGATATCCGGTAAGATGTGCTCAAATACGGAGACCTATTTAAAAAAGTACTACAGCTAAAAGTCGTAAGTGAACGTACCTTTCTAACACCATATCGCAGTTTCACACATCCATTCAATTGCTACAATTCACACGCGGGATATTGTCACATCTATAAAGACAAAATCACTTACTTTTCACTGATGGTGTATGAAAATTTAAAGTTAATTACAGATATTCACGGAAAAACATTAAATCCATGACCGTCAGTTAACTCGGTCCAATTATCGTATATTGTTTTTAAAACAAACACGGTATCTATCTTTGATATCGGTGCGAAACAGCAAAGCGTCCTCACGCTAGCTTTACCGCGAGGCGACTGGTGGTATAACCAAATATGTACCTAATTTCCCACAGAACTCTGGGTGAACGAAGGAGTCTGTAGTAGTTTGTTAGAAACATGTTCTGAAAATTCTGTCAGTGCATCACAGATGGCGCTAAACTCAATTTCAACCACAACCGCAAAATGTTCCACAAATAAAGTTTTGTATTAAACGGTGATTGATTATTTTTTGAAAGCAGAAAGTTATAGGTAATTTATGTATACCTTATTTTGTTTCTAAAATATTGTAATTCTAAATACTAATAAACTTACAACAAAAATGGGATCGCGGTCTCAGTGTTCTGTAAACGATCACTGAGTTACGCAACTTTCACTATGGCTGGTCCTCGGATGGGTGACCACTTTGTGGCATTTACATTTGCGAGCGCTTCCGTGCCTCGGAAGGCACGTTAAGCCGTTGGTCGCGGTTGCCAGTAAAATGTCAGTCGTTAAGCCTGGTTGAATGCCTTGGCATGAAAAACTTCAACAGCAGGTAGCCACAACCTGCGTCTGGCTATTTCAACACGGCAATGGGCTCACCACCTATTACGTGGGACAGGAATCCACACGGTGAAAAGTGGGCATATAATATGCCTCTGCCACCCCTTCGGGGATAAGGCGTGATGGATTTATATTTTATTTATTTATAAAAAATGGGAGTACGGGTTTTTACAAATATTTTAAGCTCAGCTAATGGGTTTATTAAAGAATAAAATTTTGAACGGAATGCTTACTTACTAACTTAACATTTCCCTAATCACTGTTTTATCAAATTATCTCTAATTAATAGATATATTACTAACATAAAAAATATATTAGTATATTGTGTGCATACAAATTGGTTCAAAAACAAAATGCCACAAAATATTACGATATGATTAGAATAGTCTTGTTAGATGAAAACAAGACAAGACTTTGGTTTCATTTCTGTAAAAAATAATATTTAAATGCATGCAACACCGGTTACGGGTAGAAATGGCCGAAAGAGGCTTATGTCCATTTGCACTAAAGTTAGGCGTATCATAAGTTAACACCAGTATGACAGTATGACACTCCTAATGAAAAAAATCATTGCACCAACCCTAGGTGTATCTTAAATATGCTAAGTCGATGTAAATGAAATGTCAACATAGGCAATGCTTAGACAAAATAGTTCCATACTATATGAGCAGCTTCACCCGTGGCATAGTTCAAACTCCCGTCGCACCTATAGATTAAGAATATAGATTTAGGATTGACTTAAATTGCTAAGTGCAAATGGACAGTGGTGCTAATTCTGTTGTTGAAACCACTAAACTAAATTTCTCTAAAATTTTCTTATTTTTATTGAGAGATTGCCAAATGCTATTCTGTTATTATGTCGAACTAAACTTGGTGATATCATAAATAGCACTAAATTTGTATTTGACATCACTAAAATTCTTTTTATGTGATAAAATTCAACAAAACATGTATTTAGATGCCGACTAACTTAGTGATTGAATTGTCTATGTACATTTTTCACTTTTTGTTGAATTTTATCACATAAAATGAATTTTTGTGATGTCAGATACAAATTTAACGTCACACAAAATTTTGACGTTTTCACCTAAATTAAACGTCACCTATTTAGGTGACGTATAATTTTAGTGAAAATTTTAATTTTAGTGGGACGTTTATTAATTTTAGTAACCGTTTGAAACGTGAAAACGTGTAAAACGTTGTAACGTGAAAAATGTACATAGGTAGTTCAATCACCAAGTTAATCAGCATGTATTTAAATTCGACTGTCTATGTACATTTTTCACGTTACTACGGCAATCTCTTAATAAAAATAAGAAAATTTTAGAGAAATTTAGTTTAGTGGTCTCAACAACAGAATTAGCACCAGTAGTCATCATCATCATCCGAGCGTATGTCCCAGTTGCGTCTCGCGACGCCCGGGTCCGCTTTAGCACCAGTAGTGTATAATGATAATGTTCTACGAACATGCTACGACGCGCGCTACGAGGTCATTCTGTAAGCTCTACGAGATACTCGTGCTACGGCCCGTGACGAAATAGCAGTAATCAATAGTTTTGAATCAAATTTTACGCAACTTATTTAATGTGGTGTGACATTATTTTTCTGCTGAATTTTATATATAAAGTTAAATGTTTGATAAAAAAGTAAATTAATGAATAACGTGTATAGAAGTTCACCATTTGCCAGCCATTAATTTGATCCCATGATATATGGCGAAGTAGTAATATTATAAAGCCGAAGAGTTTGTTTGTTTGTTTGGTTGAACGCGCTAATCTCAGAAACTACTAGCTCGATTTGAAAATTTATTTTTGTCTTAAATAGTCCATTTATCGAGGAAGGCTATAGGATATATAGCATCACGCTACGACTAATAGGAGCGGAGCAGCAATGATATATGTGACAAAATCGGGAGAAAAATATTCTATTTGAAAGCTTCTGTTACGAACGCTGCCTAAACGATTAATGTTACATAAAAAATATGTACTACATAATTATTCCTCTTTAAAAGTTCTAAAATAAAGTCCGGGACAGCACATGGCTATCTTTTAAGGTTAACTCACTATAATCATTTTATTGTAATCAAATTTGTTCTCAACTAATGTAATGGCGCGAGATAAGCGGATAGCGCATGCGCGACCGTGCATTGTTGTCGCCTCTCGCTCGCCAATATATTGCTCAGACGCGTCGCGTCATCGGCGCACTGCCGAAAGGATGTCCGTACTGGGATCTACTCTGCTTTCAATTGCGTTTTTACGGTATCTTATAGTTTGGTATAGTATATAGAAGCCTATATACCATCACGCTACTGACCTGGAGAGAGGAGCAGTAATCATTAATGTCAACAAATCGGAAAAATACTCGTACATTATTGTAAAAATACCTAATAAACGACGGGATTAAATGGCTGCGACGCGACGGGGATAAAGGCGTGACGGCGTGATAAACTGACGGGAGTTCGAAATATGTCACGGGCGAAGCCGCGCGGGTCAGCTAGTCTGATATATATATTAAGAACACCACAAAATTTGAAAAGGGAATTTGTTTCAAAGGACATCCAAAAAAATATACTTACATGGTTAACAGTACCAAAAGAAGCCAAAATACTGGCAAGGGAGACTGTCTCTGCCAACTTCTTGTTTACCAGGTAATTAGAGTAAGTTTAGTACAGTCACTAGAGTACTTATCAATCAATCTCTTGAGGTTAGCTTGAAATAATAAAGGTCAATGTTTCAAAGAAATATCAAAGTCAACGTATCGTCGCGTACACTTAGCTCACCATATTATACGGATTCAACCGTGTACCTACTCATATCAAGTCACTTTTAGCTTACAAATTCAAGAAACTTCTGTCTTATACAAGTGGGATATGAAATCCAGTTTATGTGAAACAATTTGTGATACAGAAACTTGGGAACGAGGGAATTATACAGTATCTAATGCAGGCAGACGAGACGGGGATAAAGGAATAGGTTCGTCAGGTGAGGAAACTAAATGGATGAATTTGTTAGTAGTGAAAACGGTAAAACAAATTTTTTTGATATAATGAGAATTACAACCGGAATATCGGAACCATTTAGGTTCTCTGTTTTGAAGCACAGGGTTCATTTTCTTTCACTTTACTCAGCTTAAATGTAGACAAAAAATGGACGAATTCATGCAGACTAGAGCAGTCTTCTTCTTCGTATCAATGGCAATAAATTAAATGTGTCCAGCCCAGAACTTAGCAACATGGACGGCTCTTTTGGTGGCACCGTTTAGATCTTGCACGCTGCAGGCACTAGGACACAGTGAACACAAATAAGAGGAGGTCCATTGTTTGTAGGGGGGCACCACAGTCACAACCGCCATCCCACGCATCCAGGTAACCCCATTTTACCCGTTTCACCCTGCAGCAGCCGACCTGTGATCGCAATCTATTAAGGGATTTCCAAGTCAAAAAAAGACAACCGCAATTCAAGTCCTGGTGGTAGCTTTTCTGAGGGTTGAATGTAATCTGACGGGGAGGAATAATATATCAATGAGTACAGTATTAAGTAAGATAGACATCTACTATCACAGTCTGTACGAATATCTATAAAGACTCCCAAGTTGATGGCCTACTAATGGGCCTGTTCACGCTTCGTTTGAATAATATGGAAGAAAACACGTGCGCTGGTAAAATTAATATTAAATAAATAAATAATGTGGGACACTTTTCACACAGCGCCATCTAGCCCAAAGTAAGCTAATATTAGCTTGTGTTATGGGATCTATATAACTGATAAACATACTTATATATTTCTAAATACATACATATTATAGATAAATAACACCCAGACACAGAATAAACCATCGTGCTCATCACACAAAGTTTTATCCTGGGTGGGAATCGAACCCACGACCTCTTGCGTAGCAGTCGGATGCACTCCCACCGCGCCACAGAGGCAGTCTAAATTAAATAACTTTGTTTCGATGAAAGATTTTCTAAATGGCTGGTTTTTTCTCCCATATATCTTGTTCAGACTCAAAACTAACAATTCGAGTCCTGTCGCGACTACGGACCTTGCAACGCGTTCGAAACATCGGTGTAAGTAAGTAAATAATATTTCACATGGACTTCCGAGTAGTAGTATATCCTAGCTGAAGCCCGCGTTCACCCGCGTGGTTTTTAAGTACCCGTTTCCCCTGGCGATATATACAGACACCTCTTAAGGAATCACTTTTCTATAGACCTATATAAGATACACAATTCCACAATACATTATCTTGTTATATCTTAAAAGGCTTAGGCAGCGTTTTTGTTAAAACACCTTCAAGTATCGTTATATTTTAGCTATTATGAACATAAACTTATCAAATTGTGTATTAAAACATTCCTCGAAATACCACTTCTTTGTTGAAAACAACACAAAAATCGATGCAGTAGTTTTTGATTTTATCGCAAACAGACAGACGCGGCGAAGACCTTGTTTTATAATATGTAGTGAGAATGTATTAAACTAACACTACCTACATTCGCTACTATGTGATTTCCAATTTTATAAGTTAGCGTATCACAACTTTCTACTCGCTAACTGTAAATAGAAATACGACGTAGCAGTTTGTACAAATTTTAAAAGTTCAAATTGTCGCTTCTAGCGTGTTAAGAAAACCAATTTGTTTCAAAGTTAGTAAGCACGTTTCTGTACCGTGATTTGTTTGGTTTTTTTATTTGTAATATATTTGCAAGGTGAATAGATTTATGTACTTTATAAAACTGAATATTTTATAAAACACCATGCCATTAAACCTCATGTTCACTGAAAATGTAGATATTTTAATTAAATCCCCGGAACATCTAAAACGGGCATTTGATTCCTGGCAAAGGATTGAATTGGTGCATTCAAGCTGCACCACATCACCAAGTGTCCTCTCCATACTAACTGGCAAACTTTCAGTGGGACATAAATCAAAGTTTAACAATAAGGTAGAAAGTCTTCCTGTGGGACAAAGCCTGCTAGAATGGGATCCTGACAATGCTGTCTGTAGTGGTTTAATGTACATGATACAGCGAGAAATTAAGTGAAAAAGGGAAACCAAGCAAATGTCATGTCTATGATGATAATAAAATTAAACTTTATCTTTTTTTTTTCATATCTATAGACTCTGAAGTTTAGCAGTTTTAAAATAAATTACTTTTTACCGGTCAACTATTTAAACCCTTATACAAGACCTATCGGTATCGGTTGTGAGGTAAAGCCGTAATCTTTCCTCCTGAAAGGTATATGGCTATATAAGGTATATAGCCATAGTTTGAAATTAAAAGCTTAAATTTAATATAAATATCTCCTATAACACAATAAAATGGACCTTACTAGCTACTACTAAGCTATTTCATTTTCCCTTATGCTAAATTAACAACAGTACAGTCTGTGGTAGTAAGAACCATTTTTACTGTTTCAAGAATTCTAGACAGCAAGCTAAAGAGTAAGTGTGAAGCTTAGGAATGATTTTAAGACTGAAATATCTTTGCTGTAGTAAAACTGACAGATCAACATATTTTCGTGTAGAATTTCAATGGGTTTAAAATATTCTAGCTGCCTACGTCGTAGTTCTAAGCTTTGAAACATTCTCAAGGCAGTGTTACTTAAATTTCATTTTAATGTTTGGTTTCTTTGAGAAATTGTATATTTTAGACCGAAAAGCGAATGAAATGTAGTGCCTAAATTTTATCTTGTACAGATTGCAATAACATTTTGTTAGCGATCTTTTATTTGCAATGAATACGATTTCTTTCTAACGTCATCCATCATGGTTCCCGTGGCATGAACCTTGCTTCTACAACCCTATGAGAGCTAAAACAAATCATTTTAAATAACACCACTTATACTGTTCCACATCATTTACTTCATAAACTTAACCGGTGTCGCCTCACGGCATTCTCAAAGACATAAATCAAAATGGTTCAGCTAGGATTTACCACACTTTTATAGTGTACTCAACAAGGTACTGAAATATTCAATTGAATACCATGTCAAGTTATATAACCTTTATAATTATAACCTTTTTCGTATCCTGCCTTCACAATGGTCACAATCATTATTGTGTAAAACCAGGTTCGCTATGGTCTACTGTAATGTATCATTTTTTACTTACTTTTTTTAATTAAATTTTTTCATTCATTCTCTCAAATTATCTGCATGACCATTATCTGTAGCATTCATAGGCCTTGATAATTCAAGAGTTTTTATGCTCTCTTAATGTTTGTTTACCTTTTGTAATTTTTAATGTCAGTTAATGACAAGCCTAGATTTTATTTTTAATTTATTGTTAGAGCTGCCAGTAGGTTAGGTTGTATAGATATTAGACCTTGTTATAAATTTAATTTCTAAATTATTTGTATTCTAATATTGTTTAAATTTTGAAATGCTCTGTAAAAGAAGGAAGCCGGGGCCGTCAAATCAGTCTACTTTTGGTGCTCACCTTGAGAGGAGGTGCTGGAATAAGTGCTGAGTGTGAGGGTTGTGCCCTCCAGAAATAGTGAAGTGATGGTTATGGCTTAACCGGCTCTGTGAAAGACGGCGACCGCTCGTTAGTTTCAGCCCTCTACCTGACTGAATTCGCGACCAGCTTCTCCGAGGTCGGCGACGTGGAGGCCTTGAGGGGATTTGAGGCCCCCTTCTCAGCGACGTGGAGGCCTACTCGAGGCCCCCCTTCCTAGCAACGTGGAGGCCTACTCGAGGCCCCATCTTAGCAGCTGTTCTTGAAGAATTAAGACCTTAATTTACTCCCAGCTTTCCTTGGTTTTATTTTCTTAACATTTTTATATTATATTAAATCAACTTTACCTTTTCTCCTTTTTCTTTTACTTTTCCTTTTAAGCCAGGACTCCTCCAGTCCTGGTAACAGTTTTCTCCTTAACTTTACCTTTTCCCCCTCCCGGAAATTAGTAACGTTACACTACACAGACCTGTTTGAGGTATAAACAATCTACGAGCGCTTATTACTATGCAAGTCATTGGTTTCGGTTACTTGTGATACGCCAACCGTTAGTTTTTGAAAATTATATCAATACGATTATTCGTTTCAATATAATATTCTCACCCTCTGTTAGGCAGGATCAAATACTATGGGCGAAGTAGGGATGTACAGTATCACTGCCTACCCTTTCGAGGATCAACCTGGGAGGGACAACCCTGGGTCCTTTAAAAGAAGCATGAAAAGGCATATTTCTGGGCCGTCAAGTTGAGGGTCGCTATCTTAGCCCTGTGGGTTAGGATAGCAGCCCAAAATCACGGGTCGTTGTCTTTGCTTACCATCAGGCGGGCGACGCCATTTTGACGTGTCAAATATAAAAAAAAAATTCTTTAACATCCTGATTAAATAGTATGGTCTCAAATTATTTCTAAATCAAAATATATGTTTGAATATATTTTTATAACAAGTTTTGAACATCCACAAATGACTGTTCTCCAAATACATCGGAAGCGAATTGTTTGAACGGCAATGTACGTGGCGCAAAGATACGAGCGAGGGTCTGCATCCAATGGGTAATTACTGATGAAACTCATCGAATTTTATGGGCACCAACTTTTTGGCAATCGAGCACCTATATTATTCACGTTATCGTGAACGTCTATGGGTTGTTTTATTTATGTTTCTAGATAAGTAGTAAAATCATGGTGGGATCAAATTTGTTAGCAAATTAATAGAAATCCGTAGCTTCCCTTGTTTAAATTAAACACATACACCTTTTTCTTCCGTCTCTCAATTCGTTGACAAAATAGTCCGTTCAGTTTACCGCGATGAAGGATATGGCAGGAGCATTTCTTTATATTTTTATTTCACACTTGCTGACGTAGTTTCCTTGCCCTTTTTTATTGTCCAGTAGGTGAATGCTGATACTACATAGCTACATTATGAGTTTATTTAACTAACGTTTTAACTTATCAGTAAAATTATTAATCCTTCGCGTGTGGTGAATTAATTGCAGCATCTTACTTGATACATTATGTAAACTGAACTAATGCTGTTACTGGCGATTAGAGAAACCGTGACTTTTAACTGCCTTTTTTTCTCACAGGTTCTGCTTATTGCCTTGCGACTCTGATGTAAATCGCTAGATTATTGCCTCTACATTTACATAGAAGGGATATTCATTAAGCATTACTTTGTGACCTACATTATTAAAGACAATTACATTTGATTTGACAAATATCGCCTCTAATAATAATCGTAAATATACATGTACTTTGCCACAGTTTCTGTCGTAAAAAAGTGACAGAAAGTTCACAGAGAAAATAAAACATAAAACAGAAACCCTTCGAGTGTGACATCACGTACATTTATCTTTAAAAATGTCTCACAGTTGAAGATGAAGCAACTTTATGACGTCACAAATCAAATAAGACATTCGTCGTAGTTGGTATAGAAAATATGAAATTTTTATTATAAATCGACATGTGAAAATATAATAGATACAGTTTTTTTTGTAGGTAATTCTAGTGGCTGAGTATTTTTCCTTGCAGCCTCTTACCCCACCTTCCTTAATATATACGAGTATCCACTAATTTTATAATGATAACACATAAAAACTGACTTAATCTTTACAGTTACACCGCCCGTTTTAGAATAGTACCTTCGAACTGCACATAACATTGAGCTTACCTTGAAAACGGTTTATTTTTTACTCTATGTCGTTTTAAATTTGGTACTTCTTGGCTTGAAAAAACTCTCTTGGATAACGCAAACGCTAATTGGTGCTTTCGTATTAAGATGTAATCTGTAGGCCATTAACCCCCATTTCATATTTACTCACACGCGCTTTCATTTTGTACTTCAGCAGTAATGGATCAATTTTGTTTAAAAGTACTTTTCGGGTCTTCTTATGTTTACACTTCACGATTTTACTTAGAGCTGTTTAAAAGTACTTCTTGTGGAAAAAATACATCAAGGTCTCGTCTATTTCAAGTCCAATTTGAAAGTTTATTTTTTATACTTCCATAATGGTCTTCGAATAGATGCAGTTAGATTATGGGCTCACTACTATTATACCTCTTTATAAATTCAGATGTATAATATGATATTCTAAAGTCAATATTACTTTGATATTTTGTCTCAACACTTAATGTTACTCTTTTTGACATTGCTTTTAATAAACGGAATCTTATTTATGTGAGAATAATATTTCTATAAATTAACACTATAGTGCTACCACTTCAATACTGAACGATAACCTAATACGTGATCATATTTACGAAGACTGTAAAAGAATCGCATGCATGGATATTGAAAAAAAAATGTCATATGAGGCAGGTATTGGTAATGACTGACTTGATAAAAAAACTGGACGTAGAAAGTGACGGTAAAAAAAATCTGAAACAATGATTAGGAACCATTTTCAATTAGCGTCACCATCTTTTAGGGTCCTCTATACCTTCTCCTGCAAGCTGAAGTAAAGGATTTAAGTGCCATCGCGACTCTACGTCAAGATAACACAAAAGAATCAATGATTGTTTATCAAATTAAATTATACTTTTATAATCAAACAGAATTTGTAACGCAGACCAAAGAGTTTCAATGGTATAAATTCTTTTTTAAATTATTAATAAGAGTTTTCCGATTCTAGACTTATCCGTTAATTTCAACAGCAGGTAGCCACAACCTGCGTCTGTCTATTTCAACACGGCAATGGGCTCACCACCTATTACGTAGGACAGGAATCCACACGGTGAAAAGTGGGCGTATAATATGCCTCTGCCACCCCTTCGGGGATAAGGCGTGATGGATATATATTTATTTATTTTTATTTTTATCCGTTAAGTGTATCGTCAAATTACGCCACATGACGAGGATTTAACAGCCACACGTCTGTAAAGCTTGGATTATCATATTCAGTAGTATTCTGTAGCATTGTTTAATTTGAATTTAAGACAGCTATTTTCACGCTGTATCCCTGACGGGGTAGTCAGAGAGAACAGATCGCCAAGCTTCGCGATCCGTGCATACTTTTTGGCTTCTTGCAAATTCATCAATCGCTGCATACATGCACGTTTGGGTATCCGAGTACTTTGACTTTTTCGTTTTTGAGCATATTGCTCACGTGGTCTTCATATGTAACTCTTAGCCTACCCTAACTCCTTCTACCCTCTACTTTCGCACAATATATATTTTTCGTCAATCGTTCCTCACTCATTCGTTGGACGTGTCCAAACCAACGTAGCACCCCCTTTTTAGCTTAACGCTGACACAGTTCATTCAAACCTGCCATATTGCGTATCACTTCGCTACGTATTCGATCGGTCAAAGTCACAATGCCCAATTTTAAAGAGATCGCATCTCCACAGCATTCAATTTACTTTTATGTATCTGCTGACATACCCATGTTCCGCTACCGTAAAGCAACGCTTCTTTTACGATGCTTTGCCGCTTTATTAATTGGGACAAAGCACCGTTTGTTACCAGCAGCTACTCGTTGTTTTACATCTAAATCACATCTGCCCTCTGCGCTAAACATATTCCCTACATATTCCATACACAATTTCATTCAATTGCTCTAGACGTTCCTGGTTTACCCATATCTCGCATATAGTTCTTACGTTCTCCCTTTCAAATACTAAAACCTTCGGTTTACTTAGGCATTCAAGCGAAGGCCTTTACTTTCACACCCCTCTTTCATATTTGTGACTAATGCCTGAAGGTCGGCATCTGATAAGGCCATGAGCACCGCATCATCAGCGTATAGCCAACAATTTACTGTTAAGTCACCCAAATTCACAGTCATATCACAATGTTCAACTTCTACAGGAAATTGTCCAGATACACTATGAACAGCCAGACGGACATGACACAACCCTTAAGACAGGTACTTAATTGCTTTAAATAATTTGTTATTTACTAACTTTCTCCCTTCATTAAAGAACACGTTTAACCCATTAAGAATTTACATAAACATTCTACAACCCCTCTTTCTTGCTCACTCTTTCGTTGTCAAAATTACTAATTAACATAGTTGAAATAACGCAAAGGTTTTCCTTGATAAAAATCATAAATATAAAACCATGGCCAACCCGCGGCATCAGGCTGAATTAAAGTTGTAATTACTGTGATTACTGTGCAGTACATTCGGTGTTTTAAAATGAAATGAATTTAATGGATGCGGCACAAAGTGTGCTTTCCATTTTATTTTAAAAATCAGTAGATGCCGCAAAAATAATATGTAGCCCGATAAACATAGTAGCCCAGTACTCTGCGAGCTGTACATATTGCGGTGAAAATACGACGTACAAAATGTAAGTTAGAAACTCCCAAACCTCCCAAAGGCTTAATACTCGTGGTATTGAGGTCAAACCGCAGGAATATTTTCATTGCGGCTACGATTTTTTTTAAATATTACTTCAACAAATATATAAATTGCAACTGTACAACTTCTAGCTTTGCCAAGCATCATGGAAACAAAGGAAAAATAGCAGCTAAACAGAATTACCCCTTTAAAGTGACTTTGGTTATTGGATGGATATTATTTATAGATATTTACACTAAATAATATATTATATATTTATATAATAACATAACATTCTGAGTACATTAAATTCAAAGGAAACTGGTTATGGATACTACTGGGATACGTATTTGAACACGGCAATGGGCTTACCACCTGGTACGTGGGACAGAAATGCATACGGTGAAATGTGGGCATATAGTATTCCTCTGCCTACCCTTTCGGTGATAAAGGCGTGACAATATGTATGTATGGGATACGTAGGGTACCAGCGCTCTTGTCACTTAAGGGTCACATTAAGAAGCAAATGGGTTCCAAAGTGACTTCTCTACCCAATCTTACGTCTCGAATCTCGATGCTGCTAGAACGCCTTTCAGCATCATCAAAGATTAATTGGGTTTCGGGATTTATAGAGCTTGACCGTGACGGAGGTAATTTAGATTAGCTTCCCGAGTTAAATAGCTCCTCGAAGTATTGATTCAAAATAGTTCTACAATGGAAAAACAACTCCGCTTTGGACAATTGTTATATAAATAGAATTTGTTAAAATTTTTTTGTAGGTTTTGATATTTAGTTGTATTATGTAAAGAAGTTCTTTACCTAACCTCTAACATTCTCCGCCCATTGTCCAAATTTATTATTTTGTAAATATTTCCGATTCGTTACTATTTGATTAAAAAATTAAACATTCCATACAATCTAACAATTCACTTTCTGTGTTGACTAAGTAACCTAGAAAATGAATTAATTAACCTCGAAACATGTGTTTATTTAGTTTTATTTAACAGAGTTTTTATAAAATTACAAGTTAATCGACTAAAAAACAAACCAACTTCATACGAACTTTCAACCCCTATTTAATTATTGTAAAATAAAATTGATCTTAATTTTATTTTTCATATTTCAACGGTTTCATTCTGCGTTTATGAGTCAATTAGCCAGATTTTACATTATTATTTTTCGCCGTGTGCCCGGCGTGGGACGGGCCGCGTATCACCCTCACGGGCCTCATTGGTGTTGATTTGTCGCTGCCGGCCGTGGTGCGAGCCATGGTCGGCAGCCAACAGTGTTGGGCCGCCGTCGCCTCGTTTGCTAGCGAGGTGATGGCGGCTAAACGTGAGGATTTGCGGGTACGGGACAGACGCTCCCGCCTCGCCGTCGTGTTCGGGGGCGACGACGCGCTGAATACATGCGCGCGCCCGAATAGTGTCTGGCCGTGGGCGGATGGTCGGGGGACCTTTCTGTGTTCCAGGGGGTGTCCCCCCTTTAGCGCACGCCCGTACCGGCTGCTCTCTACCTCCTCTGCTTTCAGAGGGGCGCTCGAGAGCGGTAGAGGTGCGGGCTAGATTCTTCAGCTCTTTAGGGAGCTCCGGGGTGATCACTTTTCCGGCCGCCCCGAGACGGACCCCTCCACTCTGGGGTGCCCCTTGCCGGCTCGCAGTGATTTAACCTCAGGCCTACCCTGCGAGCCGGTTTTAAGCTGAGGCGGAACACCGCGGGGTTTAGTGGGTAGGACGGCCCCTCTCCCACGGGCCGGGAACCTCACACACCGTTAAACCACCAACAACCAACCACAAACATTATTATAATAGTATAGGTAAGACAATGCGTATCATAACAATTATTATACTTAGTATTAGTAATTTAAAATAACAATCACAATTATCACAACAATTGTTATACTTACTAACAAACCCTTCAAAGTATCGAATTCAAGGGCTTAACGGACCCTACAAAGTAAATTACAGGTCACTTATGCGCCACTCAAAAGGTTGAGGGTTCACATATATGGAGCGATTCTTTTGTCGGCATTATTCGGTTTGCTTCATGTGTAGGTAAATCTTTTACCAATTGCCCTCTTTAATGAAGGTTAATAAGAGGTTCCTACTGCAAAACAGGATAGTCCGCAATCATTTTATTGGATTTATTGTGTAATTTTCGAAATCCGGACATTCGCATCGAGTATGCTTTACAAAACGCACCCATTGACGCGTTCACATTGATTTTAAAGAAAAGCTAAATTTAAATTAAACTGTAAAAAATAATCGAACCAGATTCAAGAGAGTTGGTATTCTAAAGAAAATAAGGCTGTAATTTTGTCAAGAGTGCCCGAGTACTATCAGACATAGAGTTCTCTGCGTGGAACATTTGATCTTTTAACTCTTTTTTTTTATATTTTTTTTTTATGAAACTAGTAATCATATAAATTATTGTTATTGCTATCTCTTCAGTATACCTACTTCTAAGTTCCTTACTCTCACATACTTACTAAAAAACAGTGGCACTCCGAGATTGCCGGCAGAAGTGAAACTAGGCCAAAAATAATTTAGATACTGATGTATACAGGTATACAAACACAGGAGTGTCGGTAACGCCAACCTCGGTAAAAATGACCAACGTGCCTAAAAAAGTAAAAATTCACTCTCACAAAGTAACAAATTCATGGATTTTACGAAGTTTACAAAAGTTCCTCGAAGAATCATCCTTAAATTTATCAAGCCACTGAAATCATAAATATGTAACAATAAGTGTGTTAAATTAAAATAAATATAAGCCAGGCATTTTGGGTCCCGGTGACACAAAATGCCTGGCCTACATTGTGGTCATCAAAATATTATATTAAATTCACTACGTTATTTTCTGCCACATTATGCGAGGTCCAAATAATCACCATACGTGGTACACTTCCCTTTTTATCTCACGTGCGAGTCCCCACACTAACATTTGCACTCGTCATCACTTGAAAGTATATTCTGTTCATAAAATATTCTCGACACCAAACCCACATCTAACCTTGATGCAACAGACTCAAGGTCCATTGTTGAATACCTACAAGTTGAAGCTAAATCGACAAATAAAAGTGGTCAAAATGACATCAACGAATTATAAACTTTCTGTGATAGAAATAAGAATCAATTTGCATTAAAAATCATTTTGTAGAAAACTAACCTAATTTTCTGTTTTTTTATTCAAATTTTATCTTTAGTTTCTGAGCCATAAAGTTCATTACACATTATCTTTTAATATGGGATTAAGAAACTAAATTTCGATGTAGGTCATTGCATAGAGGCTCTCTAATTGTTGGGTGTGCGTTAAGGAGCACTCTCCAGGCTTTTAGTAAAGACGGTGTAAATATTTTACTTTACTGTGTGTTTAATGGATTTTTGTGTAACAGAAAAGTTTGGGTTTGTATTAATCGTAAATATAATGTTTTCCACAAATGTTGCTACTGGTGTAAGTGGAAAATAGAAAAGAAAAAAACTTTATTCGTACACCAAGTTAAATCTAAATCACTCAGAATTTCGTAAGATATTAAAAAATCCCAAAAAATCAATTTAATATTCTAAAAAAAACAAATTTTCGTGTATAGCTACGAGTAAGCTTAACTCATCACATCACACTTAATAAGAAAATAGCGAAAAATGATATTTTACATTTTTAACATATTAATTTTTTATATTTGAATATCACATCCATTTTACTTTTTAATTTCGTGTGACAATCTCCATAGTCGAATCGACTAAAACATATGGGATCCTACCTAGTTGTCTAGTAAAAAACGTCCTCAGGAAGATATCCGAAGGATAAGCACATGGTTCTCGGCAAACGTTTTCACCACCGCCGTGGCCGCACCTCTGGGTTCAGAAAATATTACTTTTCTGTATGTGTATAACTAACTCGGCTGGGTAATTTATATCCTACCTAAAGTTTTCGTCAAAAAATCTACATAGTCAATAATGTAGATTTTAGAACTAAATCTTATCTCTTATCTATTTTAAATATTACATTTGAAAGTTTTGAAGATGCCAGCTGGCGCAATGTTAGTGCCAATTCATTAATGTAAGTTGTTTACGTATTGGTTGAGCCCGTTCATAAATTGACAATTTATTACAGACAGAGAAATATTGTCATGATTAAAAGTGTTGGAAGTAAACTTACCACTCACCAGTAAACGGAAACGGTTTTAGTAAACTTTGAGTGACTTAATGCGGAATATCTACTTTGTAAGTAGTTGAACTGTTTAGTTTATTTTCCTCGGTTAAGAACAGCTTAGTAGAACCGTTGCTAATTCTCTTGAAAAGTAAAGTTTTAATAACCTTCTTAAGCCAGGCTTATAAATACCTGTAGTAGCTTATGGCTTTGAACCCCACGCTAAATACTGAAGTGCTCGTGGCCCCGCGGTCTTAGTGTTCTGTAAACGATCACTGAGTTACGCAACTTTCACTATGGCTGATCCTCGGATGGGTGACCACTTTGTGGCATTTACATTTGCGAGCGTTTCCGTGCTTCGGAAGGCACGTTAAATCGTTGGTCCCGGTTGCCAGTAAAATGGCAGTCATTAAGCCTGGTTGAAGGCCTTATGGGCGACTTGAAAAATTTTAATAGCAGGTAGCCTGCGTCTGTCTATTTTAACACGGCAATGGGCTTACCACCTATTAAATGGGACAGGAATACACACGGTGAAAATTGGGCATATAATATGCCGCTGCCACCCCTTCGGGGATAAGGCGTGATAGATAAATAATAAATAATACTTAAACTATTACATGCTATTTCCATTAATTTTTTTATACCACTGAGGTAGCAGACAAGCATACGGTCCACCTGATGGAAAATGATAACCGTAGCCTATGGACGTTTGCAACACCAGAGGTGCAGCACTCGCACTGCCGACCCTTTAAAACCCAATGGAATGGAATTAATTCTTCAATGAAAATGCCGATATTTAAAACAGTGCTTGTGAGATTTAAAAAAAACCACACACAGCTTTAAAATACAATCAAAAAGTAGAGAAACTGAGGATAGTGGTTTTCCTGCCTCCTTCCACTTTCTGGCTCCTTGGTATGTTATTGCTGTGAACAGTATTTATGATGAAACTCAAACTCAGCATGGTATCGATACATCAACGACCAGGCTTGTTCTTAAGAATGCTTAAGAACTTTCACCGGCAGATGGTTAATGTTATAAGAAGTAACTTAGGTTAAACTTTCCCCTCGTATTCTTACGGGGAAAATATCTACGCGAGTGAAACCTTAGGGCGTCTGCTAGTGTCTTATAAAACACTAACGGATAAAATATTCCATTGGCGGTTAAATGTTTTTAAACAATATTTGCCCTAGTTTCCGGCTGCACTGTTACGTGAAGCAGATTGCACTTTAAGCTATTAGAAAGTCAGGACGTTAAAAACCAACGCTGCAGTACTTCCTATTGAGTTACCGCGTGAAGTCAGGAGATGGGATTAATTACGTATTAATGTATAGTGATCATAGTTCACAAAATGTAAATATAAAATACAAGTATTAATGCGATTAAGCTTGTTTGTTTGTTAGTTTTGGGTCGCACCTGTCCTAGCTACAAACAGACTATCTGCTTGTGATAACAGCTGGTCTCTGCTTTCAAATCCACCTCTGTTACACATAACCTAAGTAATGAGTAAGAAGCTGTGAAATTAAGCGTTAAAATACCATTTCATCCAGTGCTTCAGTTTAAATGTATACTAATACTAGCTGACCCACCCGGCTTCGACCGTAAAATAATACTTCGAACCCCGTGGCACCCATTTAATCCCGTCGTTCATTAATTTCACAATAATGTATTAACATTTTTTAAATCAGTTGATTACTTCTCCGCTCTTCAGTACGCCCGCACGGCCCCGTCGAATTATGGCTACACGAAATTAATTTCTTCGCCCATTATTTTGGTTTTGCTATATCTTCTAAGGTGTTCATTTAATTTTCAAGGTTTACAAGGATAAAATAATCTTCATGAAATGTTGAAGTTAACTAACGTAATTAAAATGACAAAGATTAATAACGATGTGTAAGTAGCCTTGTAATTACCGCTTTATAATTGCTTGTTTTTTTTAAGTATTAAAATGTATGTAGTATGTTATCCTTAAGAGATAGACAAATGCCGTCGCGGACTTGTTTGTAGAACTATAATAATAATATCTTATATAGGATTAACGCAAACCCTATGGGGGCATAGTAGATTCGCTTTTTGAGTTATCCACTTTCTGATACCAACAAAAAAATATATCAGTAAGTTATAGAAAAGCTCACATCCGCAGGGCAGCTTGTGGCGAGCTGAATGTGCGTGGCTACACATCGGTCCCGATTCCTCAGAGTTTTGTTGCCCTTCTGCACCGGTTAGGATTTAATGGCCTAACGGGAGAGCAGTGAGAGTGCTACTCCCGGGAGTGCAGCAAATCTCAACTCTGACTTGCCTTAATTGGCCGGTCAGAGGGAGGGAGCCAGAGCTATATGCTCGGGGGTGAAAGTGTCATTTTCAAGGGCATAACTACGGAGAAGCCCGCTCCGGGTCTGACCCGCGAAGGTGAAACCGGTGCCGCACCGCTCGACACCCCAAGCCGCTCACACCGCTGTTGCCCTCTGTCGCCTTACAGGCTTATCATGCCTATGACGATAGTATAGGGGGCCCATCTAGTGAGTTGGCAAGTCACCGTCTGCCAGTATTTTGAAAATAATATATTAAAATGGCAGACGCCGTCTTCATCCGTAGCTCAAGTCACCCAGTACATTTAACCTCCAACTTAATAGCCCAACAGTAGTTAGCATATCGTACAATAGTTTAACTCCCATTGGAGATGGTCCATTACCGTTCTTCTACATAAGGCGGGCGTGGATTGTCTGCAGTGGGGGTCCCATTCCCTGTTACATTAAAATTCTCAAAGGGCCTCTGCGTGTTGGACCACTATGTCCCCATGTAAGCCTACCAAAAGACCGGGTATCTTCGTAAAAAAAAAGAAGATACCCGAGAAGAAGAGACAAATAATAATAATAAATCTTTATTCATTTAGGTCACAAAGTAACACTTATGATCGTCAAGAATATTGCTTCTACATTTACATTTACTGCCAGATTCGCAAAGCAATAGGTAGAGCCTGAGGAAGAACCTAACAATAAAACTTATGGCTACTCTTTTCTAAACGCCAGTAATTACATTAGTTTAATTAACATCATATTTGACCAATTATATAGTAGTGAATTTATACAAACAAAAAAACAATATCAATGTTGTGTTTAAAATCATATCAAAATTAGAGCGATTATAGTTGCCGGTTCTAAGGGCAGCCTATCCTCGAAGACGAAGAATCTGGCAAGAAAGTCAATGGATGCCATTTTAAAATGTAGGAATGGCTTACAACATTAAAATTACACTTACATTGTTCCTTTGGATTTATGTGAGAACAGTCGACTAAACTTAAGTTTATCTTAAATATAAATAAGATTATTTGTAATAATTGCCATAACAGCTATGAGCTGACCAGTCCCAACAGACGGCACCCGTTCACGGGTATGACGCATTATATCAGCCATCGCCCTACTCAACCGTATTATAGGGAATAAGGCGACCCGATACATCCGCCACCACTGCCAGGACACTACATGGTGCTCACACAATAAAAAACTCAAATTACATTGTATATTAGTTAATACCGGGACTAAACGCAGCCAATTTAGAAACCTTTAGTTGTCAGACGTTTCAAATTATTAATAATATAGAGATGTAAAAATACAACATATATATGCAGATTTAAGGCATATCACAAGATTCATTCGAATCCTAAATAGCTCAATCGAAGAGCAAGCAACTTATTTCCATTTATTTTTATCGTTAAAAAAATGAAAAATAATAAATAATCATTAGTTGTGTAATAGGCCCTTTTCAAGAGGTGCGTCTTAATTTCCGCCTTAAATTTATGTAACGGCAGGTTCATAATGTTTAAAGGAATTTTATTATATAGGCGTACGCCAATTCCTGCAAAAGAGTCGTGAATCTTTTGTAAACGATTATGCGTTCCAATTAATTTATGCTTATTTCTAGTATTTATCGAATGTATGTCACTGTGTCTATTGTATAAATGTATGTTCTGTTTAACTAACATAATATTTGCAAATATATACTGTGATGCAACCGTTAAAATGCCAATTTCTTTAAACTTTTCTCTCAGAGACACTCTAGCACTCAATTTATATATTGAAACTATATTAGATACATAACTCCACCATATATTATTTTGTTAAATCTCAAAGGGTTTAGGCAGCGTTTTCGTTGAAAGCTCCCAGACGGCTTATTTTTTCCGACACCCTCAACAAATGTCATTTTAATTTAGTTAAAGTATACAAAACTTAACAATTTATACATAAGGCACTTTCCTTATGAATCACTCTATCTATTAAAAAAACTGCATCAAAATTTGTTGCGTAGTTTTAATGATCTAAGCATACATAAGGACAGACAGCGAAAGGCGACGAGCGGACGACGACGTTTTATAATATGTAGTGATATGTAATGAGTGTAATACATTTTTAATCAATTGATAAATGTTACACTAATTGCTTTAAATAGGTATCCATACTAAAATTTATGTTGTACAATCAAATTATAAATACTATATAACTCTACAAGTGACAACTTTCATATGTTGATTTATATTTAATATTCTCCTAATACTTTCAGACTAATGTTTTTAAACTCTCGCGATTGTCATTTATATTTATGATATTTCGGGTCTTATTCGCGATATTTTCAGATTATTTTCTATTGAGACGCTCAAGATACCTCATGTTCACTTGACATATGTTTCGATCATACTTTTTAAAGTGCATAAACTGCGACTGAGCTCGCGTACTGCTTGTTTAGATAAAACAACAAAATGCTACGAAAAAGCATGATTTAAGCAATAGAATGCATAATAAAACAGCGGTACACTATTCTGGACTCTATGCATTTTAATAAGAGAACTGAAAAAAAAGATATGAGATTCACGAGATGTTTAGTGTGAAGTGTAAAATTGGAGGTTATGATTGCGAACTAAGGCAAAATCGTAGTCTAGTATTAATTACGAGAATATTTTGTCTTATATTAAATTTTAACACATTCGTTGTGAGTTATGTGCTATGACGGTTCTCGAGATAAATTTAAGAGTCGATATAGTTTTCGAACCTACATATATCTGAATAGAAACTTAAATAAAAAGTCTTCCTTATTATTAAGCTATTGCATAGTTTTTATCGCGGGCTTTGAGCGTGCTTTAATCAAGAAATTCCGTAACACAAAAAACCTAAGACTCGAGGTCACACGAAGTTCACCGAGCACGGCCGAGCGTTGGCTTAACGTGTATTTGATTGTACGAAGCTCGCACGGATCGAGACGTGATGATAGTGAGGATGAGGGTGACTGTGAGAGTGAGGGTGTGGTGAGGGTGAGAGTGAGGGTGAGAGTGAGAGTGAGAGTGAGGGTGAGGGGTGAGGGTAAGGCGTGAGGGTGAGGGTGAGGGTGAGGCTGAGGGTGTTTTTTTTTTCCTTTTTTTTTGTGTTTTTTTTCTTTGTTTTAGTTTCACTTGAATTAATATGAAAGAAAAACAAAGGTATGCTATGCAATAGCTTTACCGCGGCAGTCTCCGAGTGCCACGTCTTTTTTTTTTTAAGGTCGAAAATACTTGGTACAAATGGTAATAAATTTCCACTTATCTTGGCTGGCGATTTCAACATCAACTTCGCTGATAAAAAATCAGAGCGGTTGACAACTTTTCTTTCGCAAATATTACATTTGAAAATGAATAATGATCCACAAGAATCCACAACAAAATATGGGACCACCATTGACGCGATATTTTCCAGATATCTAGAAGATATCAAGTCTCAAACTTATGTTTCTTATTTCAGTTACCATAAACCTATAGTTTCAATGATAAATATTCCTGAATAACTTACTTGAAAAACAAAGGAAAAAAATACTGTATAAATAAAATAAATAAATAATTATAATTACATAAATTGATAAAAAATGCTATGCAATAGCTTTACCGCGGCAGTCTCCGAGTGCCACACGTCTTTTTTTTTACTTTTGAAGGAATTGCTGATAATATAGTAAGGTTAAAAAGTAAATAATGAAGAAGACTATACCTCTTCGCACACCACCATGAGCCAATCGTATCCAGTTTTTTATATATTTTTTATATACCTACTCGTAACTCCAGCCTCCAACAGACATCGCTGAAATAATATTACAGCTGCAGTTGCAAAATCCTATATTTCCAATCGTTAGCAAGACGCCTTTTTTAAATCAAAAAAGTTACGTTTTTTAAATCATAAGTTTATAGTAGCTTTTGAGTAGCTCAAAGCTTTATCGTAGGTTTAGACATACTCCAACCTTAGAGATAAAGTACAATATCGCATTTATTAATTAGTAACGCTTCTGATGCGTTGAACCAGAAGACGCTGGTTCAAGTCCAGCTCGAGACTGAAACATTTTTTCATTTTAAATTTAGAATAAGTTAGCACACTAATGGCTTTTTAAAATTGTTTCTAATATCAAATTAAGAAAATAAACGTTGAACAACGAGTAGGTACCGAAGTGTCACGTTCTGAAAGTCCTTCGTTGTAAATTATAAACACATCTATCAACTTCTTCTAAAACACTGTTCAAAGTATTATACTGCTCGCATAAGAGGAACAAACTTTAATGAGTTTTCTTGAGGCGCTGGTACATTAAATGTTCACCCCTCCGTACTTTAGCGTTAGCATGTAGTAATCTCAAGTCTTCCAATACCTGCGGGTTATTAAATTTGCCGCGAAATACCGAAAGTATGTAGGTACCTTCAAATTTAGCTACACAAAATTACATCTCAACTTCAAGGGTTCCGTTCACCCCTGGCTTTGTGGGATACTAACCACAAAATATACGAGAACCCTATCGGTTTTGATATACCCTATTCAGTAGAGGTAAACGGTTATTTTATTTAGCATTTTAGCCCATTCAGTGAACTAAACTTTTATTGTATATGCAATGAGTCTATGACTGTTGTGATTTGGAAAACTATTGTACAAGAATATTTTTACTATTAACTAATACATGAAAGAAAGAAAGATTTTTAAAGTGTAAACTTCTTATAGCGCGGTACGCATATTTTTAGATGCATTTCTTTATTCATTAGAAACCCCCGTGCAGGTAAAGGCCTCCTCCAGGCTTTGCCATCTATCTCAATTTTGTGCTAGTAAGACCCATTTCTCACCGGCCACTGCGCGGATATCGTCCGACCAACGCCTGTTCGGGCGGTCCACGCGGCGCTTTCCATCTACTGGGCCGCGCCACTCGGTTACGACCTTTGTCCAGCGTCCGTCGCCATACCTCGCCAGGTGACCGGCCCACTTCTACTTAACTCGTCTTATATGTTCCATAGCGTCCCTCACTTTTGTTCGTTGTCTTATTTTTTCATTTCTTACTCTATCATTTAGCTTAATTTTAAGGAAGCTCCTCTCCATAGCTCTTTGGCATACCGAGATTCGTTTTGCGTTAGCTTCGATTAAGGACCAGGTTTGACAACCGTATGTTAGAGTAGGAAGAATACAGGAGTCCATCAGCCTTTTCTTGATAGTAGTAGGCATGTTTGATTTAAATAAGTGTTTAAGGGACCAGTATCGTTTCCAAGCTAAAGTGATCCGTCTGTTTATTTCCTCTGTGTCTATTTCTCTGAAAGATATAAGTTTCCCGAGGTACATATATTTATTGACGTACTCAATGTTCTCGTTGTTGATTTTTACAGGTGTGATTATAGAGTTCGTTAATATTTTAGTCTTTTCAAAGTTTATTTCCAATCCAACCTTTTCGCTACATTTATGTAGAGTTGTCATCATAACCTGGATTTCTTTGGCGCTGTTTGGATAGGAGAACTATATCATCGGCGAATCTAAGATGACTTAAGTATTTGTCTCCTATTTTTACCCCTTAGTCCTTCCAATTATTATCGTGAAATATTAGCTCCAGCACGGCTATAAATATTTTCGGGGACAATCCTTTAATCTGCAAGTACGCATATTTTTAGATGAGATAAAATCTCTTGACTCGCTACACCGTTACAAGACGCAGCTATAGTGTGTGCATAAATGCATGTACATATAGCAGACCGAGAACGCGTCTAGATAAATACATTATTAATAAATTTAGTTGTCACTTCTGTCGGCACTCCCGGAGTGCAACCCGTAATTTTTATTTTATTCAGGTACGTATTGCATAAATTACAGTAAGTACGAGTACATACTTAAAATCTATTAATCGGCATGGTATATTAAGAAAGTATAGTTATTATATTTCCATAGAGATTTTACTATTATTTTGTAATGTGAAATAGAAATGAAATTCTTGTAAAGCAACCAGCTCGCTTAGGTAATATGCGGTGCATCAAATATTTCGGCGGCATATTACACAGCGTGGTAATACATAGCACAACCAAACAAGGTGGTAATACACAGTTACGTCGCTTATTGTTGGTGTAAATATTTAAACTTCCAGTTTTCCCCAACAAATGTTATTACACCCGTCGACGTGGTAATATTGCGGTCGTTAAGACGTTAAGATGGCGAGACCTACTGAGTACAAACACTATACATAAATGAATACATAAACAGCTTCATTGTAACTTAATCAGCAATCATAAAGGAATACATACATACATATTGTCACGCCTTTATTCCTGAAGAGGTAGGCAGAGGTATACTATACGCCCACATTTCACCGTATGCACTTTTATCTCAAGTAAAAGGTGGTGAGCCCATTGCCGTGTTGAAATGGACAGGCGCAGGTTGTGGTGATGATTTTTTTCAAGTCCCCATATGGTATTCAACCAGGCTTAACGACTGCCATGTTACTGGTAACCGGGACCAACAGCTTAACGTGCCCTCCGAAGTACGGAAACGCTTGCAAATGTAAATGCCACAAAGTGGTCACCCATCCGAGGATCTGCCATAGTGAAAGTCGCTTAACGCAGTGACCGTTTACAGAACACTGAGTCCGCGGGGCCACACTTTTATGATTCCTGTTATCACATTTTAAAAAACCTCTTTTAAATTAGAATTTGTCCGTATCAGTTTTTAATAAAGTAAAATGGACAACTTGGTTTACGACGAGACTTGAACTCTTGACCTTTTGCCTAACCAAGGCAATGCTTTAAGGGGCTTAAAGCTACTGGAATAGTACTGCAACAAGTTAAAAAGAAAGTAAAAAACTTTCTTTGTAAGAGTCAGTCAGAATTTAAGTTTTACAAAAAATAAAGGTTTACTTATACTCGTAAATGGCAAAATAGCGCCAATTATCAAACGTGGGATTCTTGTCAATGAATACTGTTTCTGACTGTGGAGTTTTTAGAGCGATTATTTGACATCCTGATTTTGAAAGGAAGCACATTCCATAATCTATTATAAAATTGTAAAATTAGCTGTAACGTACATTTAAAAAAAAATTTAAAAAAAATTGTAATCGACTATTTAAGGGATTCTGAGTCTGAAACTGTGATTTTTTTTCTTCGTGTCTGTTTCATTTGTTTGTTTCGGGGTTGGAGCAAAATCCAGACGGTTGATCACAACTCTGCTAAAAGAATATTGTGGTTAATTTTCCAACTTAAATACTGCGCTATATTTCATCAAAATCGGTTCAGCAGAAGAAATAGTACAGCTTGAACTATATCTTACTAGACGTAGACATATGACAGGTCAAAGTATTTTGGTTTGTTAGTTAGGTTTTAATTAAGACACAATTTTTCACATGCGCACTGATTTTCAGTGATACACATACTCGTATAAAGTTGTCTTTACTGATGACTACACGATGAGTTACGTTAAGTTATCTAAGTGCGGTCTAATTTTAGATGGGTAACCATTTCAAAAGTAGGTGCATCACGTCAGCAAACACTTTTATATGTTACAGTCTCTAATAGGTAAAGGATCAGAGAAGGTAAACACACAAGGCGCGGTCTACTTTTAGATGGGTCAGTTACGCACATCGAAATAAAGACTAATGTATCAACTTTAAAGCAGTGACCACTTTGAGAGAAAATGAACATTTCACATTTCAGCAGACATTTTACTTTTAGTTATGTTATTTTTCATTAATGGGTAAAAGGTCGCGGTGACAAAAAGTAATCTAAGCATGGTAAACTTTTGAAAGAGTGACGACTTTGCGAAATCCGCAGTTTCTAATTAAAACTTCTGTGATATCGTTTGCACAAATGGGACATTCACTTGGTTCAAGCTGGCTTCGGCAGCACCTGCTAACTGGTAGAGGTGCCAGGAAAGCTCAGGAGGTCGGTAGGCCAGAGGGAAATTGCTATGTTCTATAACCCAAAGGAATTAAAACCAGCGGATAGATACTCTTTTAAATTATACATACAAATTTTTGTCCCAATGACGTGGCAAATAAGCATACGGCTCCTACCTGTACAATAGACTTAAAATTATTGTTACTGTCTTATGGTTTATATCTCTTGAATAAACAGTCATGACTGTATGTATTATAATAGATTGCAGAGAAACGCTAATGTTTCAAATTTATTTTGGAGTTTGGTTTAAACATCGTAACAATCACTGCGTTAAGAAACTTAAGCCATGGCTGGCTTGGTTATAAATGAATGACAACTTTGTGGTATTTCCATTTACGAGCCTTACCGTGCTATGGAAGGCATGTTAAGCCGTTGATCCCGGTTGCCAGTAACATATTATGGTAGCGGATAAGCCAAGTTAAAGGCCTTTGAAAAATTTTAACAGCAGTTAGCCACAGCGTATAGATACCTCTGCCTAGCCCTTCGGGAATAAAGGCGTGATTGGCAAAAAACTAACTAACTATCTTCACGCTGTATCCCTGACGGGGTAGTCAGAAAGGACAGATCGCCAGGCTTCGCGATCCATGCATACTTCTTTCGCTTCTTCAAGATTCATCAATCGCTTCATACACGCTTCATACACTTATTTGCTTTAATACTATTCAAGTTTCATTTTCGATTCCTGGCTTAAATCCTAGCTTATGTAGTATAAGTATGTTCAGATTTTAGAAGTTTATTTTGTATGAGTGTTGGAATGCATTAGGGCACTTCACTAACATGAACTCTCGCATCAGCGGCAGTCTTTGCGTCCGTGAAATTGCAGATAAGCTGCAAGTGTGTCGCCTTCGCTGGTATGGTCACGTCCTACGGCAACCGCCGGACTCCGTGGGCAACATGTCTGGCCATGTCAGCCCCGCCGGGTCCCGGTAAGAGAGGAAGACCCAAGAAGTGCTGGGTTGACGTCTTAAAGGATAACATGCGTGACAATAGTCTCACTACAGGGGGTGCCGACGACCTTGCGAAGTGGAGAACAAAAAGTAGGAAAGCAGACCTCGGGCGTCACGAGATGCAACTGCAACAGACGCTCGGATGATGGTGATGAGTAACTTGCTTCAGGGAGCAGCAGAGCGGCTTTGTGGAGAACTTTTAGTCCTGGAGAGTGTACTAACCACATTGTTCCGCCTCACCACTGTCGAAACGCAGGAGTTAAGTCACTACGTTAGAAGGGGTGGAAAGCGGTAACACGGGGCCCCATATGACTATTGGTGGACGGGTTACTATCGGCTACTCCAGTCGTGGTCACGCATGGCAGCCGCGAGGCGGCGCCTTCAAACCAAATGGCGTTATATTTTTGTCCTCGCTGCCATCACCTCGACGGTAAACAAGGGCATGGTGACCTAACTCGCCGGATTTGATACATTCAAACCAACGTTGCTGCAAACACACTTTCGGTATTTCGCTTCTACCAGTCAGCCTGGGAGTACCGCAATGCCGCAAGCCTTGCAGGTGCAGCTAACCACAATGTTTTCTTGCAATGGGGTCAGCTGCCGGGAATTCGTACAACGACTTATAGGGGCAGCGTTAAGCTCTACATCTGTTAACCATCTCTCCAGGGTGCATCAGCACTCCTGCTTCCGCTGACCGCCAGCTAGCCCGTAAGTGGTAAGAAAAGTGGAGGTTTCCCAATTCCTATCTCATATTTCAGAAGTTGACTTGGCTAGAATTTACCTTTATATTATACACTGCCTTAATATTTATTTTTTGGTATTTTCTGTTTTACTTATTATTTATTATTTCTAAGAATCTGAATGAAACCAAACAATATAAATGAAATCCTGTCACAACGAGAAGAACGGCTACCATCTTAGAAAGATCTTACACAATATTTGAAAGTTGTTGGGCTAAAGGTTAGCGCGCAGAAGTGCTCAATTCTCAAAGATATCATAACTGCTTTGAGACGTCTTGATCAGTGATCAGCGAGCAAAAAGTTTGAAATCTGAAAATGACCATCAATCATCTGTAAGAAGAGCTGAAATCAGTCAGCGAACAACGAAGCTCTACTCTAAAAGTATTCAACAAATCACTCTAAAAGAAACCGTGTTAAATCGACGAAGTGATGTAGATCTGATACAAGAAAATGAAAATTGAGGTGCATAGGAGGCCCTATCTGAAAGTAGTGCACCTAACATGGCTAAAAAAAAGGTAAATTCTAAACGAATCCCTGTACTAACTCGTCTCGACTGCGCGGGCGGCGTGGAACAGTATTTTTTAAAATCGTCCATATTGACACAGGAAATAAGTGAAAACGAATTTTTTTTTACAAGTTTTGAACTTAATAACAATAACATACAAAAAAATACGCGAGCGTAGCCGCGGGCAAATGCTAGTGTTTATAATAAATAAGGTATAAAAAATACATCGCATAGATTACAATAATATAACTATTAGTTTAACGATGGCTGGATGTTCGCTGGTGGAGGCATTAATAGCGAAATAAGGAAACCCAGCATCAATTTCCTCGACATCCGAGTGCTGGTGATAAATCATGCTGATATAATATAAATCATCTTTCCTTTATCCAGTTAATTTATGATGTGCAGCGCTGCACTATGATAAATGAGTTTTAATAACATTCTTGTTTAGATTCATACATAATATGAAGTTCGATGTGTTAAGGAAAATATTCGTTTATAATAAAAGTCCAAATTGTGCGTATTACTTGCAATGGGGAAGAAAACGCAAAACTTTTATGCAGAGGGCGTGTGTGTGTTTACACAAAAAATGTTATGTTTCATAGCAAAACCTCTAATCTCTAAGTTTCTTTTTTTGTGGTGGAGAAAAGCCTTACAACATGTATGTAGAATACTGGCGAGTCGTTGAATGAAAGGAGGAATTGAAAAACGAAAAAAGAGTCACATCTAAAAGCAACACAGCGACCCATTATTTAATTAATAATTAAAAACGCGTATTTCTAACGAAATAATACGAAGATCGACAGTTGCTTTGTAACAAACATTTGACCTCTACAATGACCTTTTTGGCAGTTTTCTTCCTCATTGTTATAGTTTTTTGATATAGAAGAGTTTTGGCGGGAGAGTGACAAGTGCGGACGCTTGCTGTATATTATTTTCTAAAAATAGTGCGTTTATCTTGTTTTATGTGCGGGAGTGGTGGTTTCTTGGACATAAAAGTTATGTTAACGTGCTATAGTGATAGACAATGATATATATGCAGTGAAATGCTATTTTCTCTCTTGACGCGAAAAATCCACTGAAAACCTCAGTATAAGAACCACCATTATACTGAGGGCAAGGACAAGGACCTAGGACTGAGGACTCGACATCGACAAAGACTGGACAGGACTATTTACTAAGAAAATATAAATACCGAAGACTAGGCTGTATGGACAAAGTTTCCTTTCGCCCAATATGGGCGAAGACTACCAAAAAAAAAAAAGATTTTTGATATAACCAAACCTAATTTGTTACATCTAACAAAATGATGAATCTGTAACGGTAAAACTCATTTATTATTCTCGAGTACATGCAAAATCATCCCTTTCCAAGCCCCGGAGAGATACTCGTAGAGATTTACAATGTTAGAAAAATAATAAAATACCGCTTTACCCTTCCAGCGGTTTATTTTTTTTATACAATCGTGGTAATTGTTAAAAACAATAATATTATACGACAGTCTTATCTTCCTCGTCTACTTGTCCTTATACCTATTCGTAATAAACTTAAAACTGAAAAAAATAATAAAAGTACTGAATTGATTATTTTGCGAGTTTTAGCAATAGGCAGTCTGATTCATAAGCAAGGTTTTATGTAACTTAGTTGAAATATGATGATTAATGAGTGAAAAAATTAAGCTGATGGAATGCTTTCATCGAAAACGTTGCTTTTTTGTGTCCATAAAATAAGTATGTGGCTATAAGGATAGCTTAACTATGGGAAACAGGTACGGAAAAGTATTACTACGCCTGGTAAAGCTACAGCCATTAGTCAATAATAAGATTAATATTTTGATCGCGTCAGATATTCATTTTAAGTGCATCATTTTACGCTTATTATATATTATATCGCATATCTATCTCACTAAAAAGTAATCCATTATCATTCTTTTGTAGTGCGAGTGTCGGGTCGTAAGGTGAAAACTGGAAGATAGCCAAAGATCGAAATTGTGCTCACGACTTAGAAATATCTTGAACCTCCGTTTGGCCCCACTCTATTTACTGACATTGCCGCAGACACTTAACATAAAATACAAGTATGAAGTGCATGATACTGCACCCATACGTGAAACACACTGCACTGTAAGTTAGTACAAAGTTAGGACATTAAGAACAAAGTTGTATACTTGGCTGAAGGAAATGGGATAAACGGGATATGAGATTAGTTATGCAGTATTCACTTGTTCTAACAAACCTAGTGCAATTTTACTCAATCAATCAAATCAGCCTATGACAGTCTACTGCTGGACGTACGCCTTTCCTAAATCACACCAAAATCAAAATCAAAAATCTTTATTCATGTAGGTCACAAAGTAACACCTATGAACGTCAAGATTACTGCTTCTACATTTACATTTACTGCCAGATTCGCAAAGCAATAGGTAGAGCCAGAGGAAGAACCTGGCAATAAAACTCATGGCCACTCTTTCTAACCGCCATTTGACACAGTTTGATTAACATGATATTTGACCAATTATACAGTAAAGAAATTTTACAAAAAAAAAAAAAACAAAATAAATGTTGAGTTCATTAAAATTACACTTACATAGTTCCTTTGAATTTATGTGAGAACAGTCGACTAAACTTAGTTTGCCTTAAATTTAAATAATATTATTTGTAACAATTGCTATAAAAGCTATGAGCTGACCAGTCCCAACAGACGGCACCCGTTCACGGGTATGACGCATATATCAGCCATCGCCCTATTCAACCGTATTGTAGGGAACAAGGCGACCCGATACATACGCCACCACTGCCAGGACACTTAGGCGAGCATGACATACCCAAAAACTACACAGCAACTATCATGTCAATTTCAAAATAATAAATAAGTCTACATAGTGCTCACACAATAACAAAGTCAAATTACATATAATTATGTATATTAGTTATTACCGGGACTAAACGCAGCCATACCTTTAGTTGCCTGGCGTTTCAAATTATTTATACTGGAGAATGTAAACAAAAATAAGGTAAAAAAAAAAATACAACATATATATGCAGGTTCAAGACAAGTAGATAATATATCACAAGATTCATTCGAATCCTAAATAGCTCGAGCGAAGAGCAAGCAACTCATTTCCATTTATTTTTATCATTCAAATAATCATTAATTGTGTAATAAGCCCTTTTCAAAAGGTGCGTCTTAATTTCCGCCTTAAATTTATGTAACGGCAGGTTCATAATGTCTAAAGGAATTTTATTATATAGGCGTACGCCAATTCCTGCAAAAGAGTCGTGAACCTTTTGTAAACGATGATGCGTTCCAATTAATTTATGCTTATTTCTAGTATTTATCGAATGTATGTCACTGTGTCGATTGTATAAATGTATGTTCTGTTTAACTAACATGATATTTGCAAATATATACTGTGATGCAACCGTTAAAATGCCAATTTCTTTAAATTTCTCTCTAAGAGACACTCTAGCACTCAATTTATATATTGCACGTATAGCTCTCTTCTGGAGTACAAAAATTACTTGTAGATCAGCTGCTTTACCCCACAGCAAAATGCCGTAAGACATGACACTATGAAAGTAGCTAAAGTATACTAGCCTGGCAGTTTCTACATCAGTGAGCTGCCTGACTTTACTAACGGCAAAGGCTGCCGAGCTGAGTTTACCTGCAAGACACGTTATTTGCGCGTTCCACTGCAGTTTGCTATCTAAAGTGATCCCCAAAAATACAGTTGATTCTACAATATTAAGGGTATCACCGTTCAATGTTATATTTGTACCGCAATTCCTGACATTAGGCATGCTAAATCTGATACATTTTGTCTTCTTAGCGTTTAGTAGCAAATTATTGGTCGTAAACCAATCTACAACTTGGGCAAGTGAACTATTAACGCTGTTAAAATCAGTAAGCGTACAATCTACTTTAAAAATAAGTGACGTATCATCAGCAAATAGAACAATGTCGCACAAGTTCTGTATATAGAATGGCAGATCGTTAATATATATTAAAAATAGAAACGGACCTAGAATTGATCCCTGCGGTACGCCCATAGCTACAGATGCTCCAGAGGAGCGAATTTCATTAACATCAACATGTTGTATCCGATCATTTAAGTAGGAGGCAACAAGATCCAGTGCAGAGTCTTTGATACCATAATAAAAGAGTTTTCGCAATAGTGTTTTATGTTCAACGCAATCAAATGCTTTAGAGAGATCGCAGAATACACCAATAGCATCTTGTCTATTCTCCCAGGCGTCATATATATGATTCAGAAGTGTCACACCTGCATGAATGGTAGAACGACCCCTTGTGAACCCATACTGCTCTTTATGTAGTAGCATATTTGAATTAAAATGAGCTTGTAGTTGTTGCAATATAATTTTTTCAAAAATTTTGCTAATGGCAGGTAATATTGAAATAGGTCTGAAATTACCAGGGTCAGTTTTGGATCCAGACTTAAATAGAGGTATTACCTTACTGTGTTTCATTAAATCCGGAAACACTCCTTTATCGATACATTTATTAAATATTTCAGCTAGATGTGGAGATAAATTAACAATAATAGACTGTATCAATTTCACAGAAATACCCCACAAGTCAGCTGTCTTTTTTGAGTTAAGCGACTTGAATACTTTAACGATATCGTTGGGGTTAACACATTTAAAGCTAAATAAGACATTGCACTGATCTACGCTGCCCCCAAGTATGCGTTGAGCTTTGATTGGACAAGAATTTAAGGAGCTAGTTGTTTTCGCGGGTATGTCTATAAAATAGTTGTTAAAAGTTTGTGCTACATCTAATTTATTATTAATCACCTTGTTATTTATAATTAACTCAAAGTTATTATCACGGGGTAGTAATCGACCGGTTTCAGTATTGATTACATTCCAAGTCATTTTTACCTTATTTTTTGAATCTTTAATCTTATTACTGATATGTAACGACTTGGCAGCAGCACAGGTCTTTTTGAAGGTCTTGGAATATTTTTTTACATATTGAATAAAAGCAGGATCAAAATTAAATTGCTTCATACCATATAATTCGTACAACTTAGCCCTACTTTTGTAAATACCTGTAGTTGCCCACTCACAAAATTGCAGGTTTTTGTTTTTATAAAATGTTTTTGATTTAAATATATTGTTGTACTCAGCTTTAATTGTATTAAATAAGGAGTTATATAAGCCGTTTGGATCTTTCTGATTAAAATCAATATTAGTGACTTTTGCTGAAACATTAACATTAAATTGTTTAAGTCGATATGCACTCATTGGCCTACATACAATTTTATTTCCTTTGGAAGTGACATTAATAGGAAACGCTGCTTTTTGACCAAGATGATCTGATGGAAAGTTACTTAGTATCTCCCTTGTTGTTGTTGCACAGTTGCAGAATATATTATCTATACATTTTCTAGAATGTGAGGTGATTCTAGTTGGCTCACAAAATAAATTTTGTGAGCCAAAAGACTTACACAAATTTATAAATCTGATACATTTCGAAGACTGCACAAGTATGTCAACATTAAAATCCCCACACACCACAACATGTTTTCTACTAGTAAACAAACGCTTAAATACATTTTCCATTACAGATTCTAATAAATTGTAATCCCTTTTTGGAGGACTGTAGACACAGAGGACAATGAGTTGCTCAAGCTCAACACAGGAAAATTCAGCAGTACGCTCAATAGAAAGAGCCACAATATCTTTACGTTCTTTACATTTTAAATTATTAGATACAAATATAAGAGAGCCCCCACGAATGGCTTTCTTTCTTGAGAACGCACTGCTAAGTGAATAAAATTCATTGTTGAACAATAGTTCATGACTTTTTAACCAATGTTCTGTAATACAAAAAATGTGAACATTGTGTTCCTTTACATAAAGTTCTATTTGTAGTAGTTTTCAGATATGCCTTCAATATTTTGGTGAACTAAGTTTAAACTACTAGAAGTATTGTTAAAATACTCAGAATTATTACAACCAATATTATTATCAGTGTCTTTAAAAAAAGTAGACCGAATGGGCTCAAAAGACCTAAAACCATGGCCAGATTTTTTACCTGTTGTCTTACAAACTAGTTTTTTGAGATAATATCCCAAGTTAATAAGTCATTATTACTAAGCTCAAAAGGAGCTGGTTTATAAGCCAATAATTTGGCTTTATTCAATAAAAAATTTGATAACAATACAGCTATCTGACGTCGTAAAAATTTTGATAGTAAATAACTATCTAATGTCAAAAAGTAATTATTCTGTAATAAAAGATTACAGTCAAATAATTCTATATTCCTACAATATGTGGTCAAGGTATGTAATTTTCTATTCATATTGTATCTAATGTTGTTTTCAATTTGTGTAAAAGATTTGCTTTATGGCAGTGTTGACAGTATAACCTGTTTAACTTGCAAGTTTGATAACTGTTCGTAAAATTTAATGATAGTTTTAGCGTTTACATTATCTCTTCTGCCATTAAGTATCACTATTGTTGTTTGTGGGCAATGTGTACTGGTTAATACCTTATTAATTATTTGAGAGTAGGATGCCCCAGGAAATGAAAGGGTTATGACCGAATTACCCAGATGTTGAACTAAGTGATAACCTAAACTTTTGCCTATTTCATCACAATAAACAACAGTCTTTCCAACGTTTAAAGGTTGTGTAATTTTTGTTACAGGACTATTACAGCAAGTGTTATTTGTGTTTATAATATTGTCACATATACTGCCCACAGAGTCAACCATTGGAGATGTTGACTCGTCCCGGGATGTTATAGACAAGGAAGAACATGGCAGGGATTTTTCACAGTCAGGTGTTTCATTATATAATTTCTCAAGTGAATAGAACCTTTGTTCATTGCTGTGACAAGACTCCACCAAGCTATTCAATGCCTTAATGTACTCCCCAATTTCTTTCTGTGATGTTTTGTATTTTAAAGTTATAGACTCTAAGGAATCATGTAAACACATAATTTCTGTCTGTAATTGATGTATATCAGTCTCATATTGCTCTGTTTGGGTGTATAATTGTTTTTTACTTGTTTCTATTAGTTGTTTTAACTGTACATTTGATTTACAAGTCTTAAGATATTTGTTCGCTCCTATTCTAAGCTTTTTCATGTTTTTCTGTGACTTAGAAATAAATTTATTGAGTTTTATGTATTTTTTTAATTTATTCCTGCTACTACTTACTAATCTTATTGATGATGATGATGTACTGGTGTTCGGCAATAACAAGTGGTCACCGGTTTTGTCTATTGCTGTAATAGGAATATTCAATGCTGAGTTTTGTATTGAGTGCGAGGTGATGGGCTCATGAAAATCTGTCTCTGTCCTCCTACACATTAGTTCATTATACAGACTGTTGGAAAGGTCTGCTTGATCAACCGATTTAAGATTTTCCCTAAGAGTGATGGAGTTGTGAACATCACTCAGCTCGCACTCTAATACGCTTATACGTTTCAAAGCACGTTCATGGGTGTCGCTACACTCTTCTAGACCCCTCACTGTTGACTGGAGGTGATCCCGCTGAAGTGTGAGCTCCATGACCTGTGTATGTAGCTCAGCCAACTCTTGTTTGAGTTGAATGTTTCTCTCAATTACAGTTAGTATTTCCTTTTCACTGTCATCCCGTTCCTCTAACAACTGTTTGTTGAGATTTTTGCAAATCTCCAGTTCCTTTATAGTGTGGTTAAACTTCTGTTGCAAGTCACGGGATACAGCACTACGGGTCATCATTTTTTATATTTTGTTTGCTAATAAATATCAGTAAAAACACAATTGACAAGACTATTATAAAGATAAAAACCTGTAGTATATGTGTGTGTATCAATGTCTTCAACAAACCCAATATATTTGAAATAATATATTCAAATTAGATATTAAATTGAATTGTTTAGGTACTTAGCATAATTATCATCCAAATCAATATAGAACTAGGTACATTACGCTTTAAATGATACTAAGTTATGATTACATTTCCAATTTCACAAAAAAAAAAAATCTATAATAGGTAAATCAAATCCAGAAGAGTGTACTTGTGTTTTAGTAAATAAGTGTATCCCGATATGTGATGTGATGTTTGTTCAGTAGGGCATATAGCTACTAGGTACCCTACCATAAAATTTTATGTTCGATATTTGTTTTTTACAGATTACTATAAACGTAATTCTACTGATTATATTCGTTTCACAATATTAGTTTGTTTTTATGAAGTTTTTGATCACTAATAACAGTTTTTTGTAGGTTTACTTTCGTTCACTTAATTTTTCACAACGGTAAAAATTTTCAAAATTTATGATCGATCACTTAATTCACATATAACTTCGTATTCGCCTTGTGCTTTAATATAATATTATTTACGATAATTTTCTAGGTGTTAAATTGTACTTTAAACACTTTTATAGGGTTTTATACTTTAAATTTTATAATTTTTCTATATAAAAATATACAGAGACACTGTTTACGTTACGGCAGTAGTGTTGCCAGTTCAAACCACAACACATGGTCCCGCGCCTTTCGATTCTAGTCTCGTTCTGTGATCAACTTTTTTAAATATCCTATCAGCAAGCAGGATAACAGGCCCAAGTTATTTATCAAGTTAATAGTTATTTAGTGCTTGATTGAATTCTAGCCTCAATTTTTCGCTGTAGATTGGTCCCGGTGTGACGAGCTCATTGAATATAAACTAGACCTTTTATCCTGGACTTGTGTAATTTGTGCTGTGTCGCATTCTGCTCAACTGTCCCAGCGATTCCGCTACTATGACCTGTTTATAATCACCTTCGGCTCATCTCAGTCTTAATGATTATTTTATCGTGGTCCAGCACCTTAAAGCGCTTTGGTGACGAATTTAGGTGATATTACATCCTTCTGTCTCACCCATCTAGGTCATTCAATGTGGTTGGTGTTTTAGTCTTGCAGCTGATGACATATGAAAACCTTGATATATTGTCTGTTAATACTACATCGCTGCATGGCATCCAAAACTGCCCCCGTTTACTTAGATAGAATCAAAGACTTTTCCATTATCCACAAAAGTAATACACAGAGGCTGAATATATTCGTTTTTGTTCCGTTTAGAGTATGGATGTGGTTGATGCCTTTATGAAACTGGATTGAATTTAGTACTTAGCTTGTAGTATGTGTCATATACTTTCGATTGACATTAGTTACAATTTGATAATCAATCGACATGCTATAATGTATTACGCTACACCTTACAGGCAGCCTCATTAGTAGATTATAATGATGTTGTTCACGTCTTATTATTCCAAATATTACATGTGATTGAAATCTTAAAATATTATAATTAAATTAGGTTTTAAAAGGTCTATCAAACAATTTTAACTATTTCGGACAACGCTTTTAATAAAAGTGCTCTTTTAGAATCTATTTCACACCAATAGTATTATTTCCTATCAACAGTACTAATACTGTTAACGTTCTGATTGACCTCTAAAGGTAAATCGGTGCCTAATAAACAAATAATAACCCGAATTTATCCAATATTAGTGAAAATTTCTATTAAAATGTACTACAAAATGACCATATAATTTAGACAAAATCGCTTGCTCTTTGCTTTCTTCAATTTTCTTTCAGCAGAAATTCTCAACTACACAACTGACTAAGGAATTAATAGTACGCAGTGGTTAGTCATTAGTGTGGTGTAAAATATTTAAATTTTCAGTTCACCATCAACCCACAAATGTTATTTCATTTGCAGACGCGGTAATCTTACATTTCTTAAGACGTCTAGCTGGCGAGTCTGGTCCTACTAAGTACTTACAAACATTGTACACAAATGAAAACTGAACAGGGGCTCAATTCTCGACCATACGACTTGAAAGCGTAGACGGGAATTTACTTTTGAAACATCATTTGTTTCATTTAGAAACGCCGAAACAATAGACAAAATACATTTCACCAGTAAATTTAAGTCTACCCTTTTAGGTCGTATGATCGAGAATTAGGCCCCTGGTACACTTTAACTTGGTCAACACCAAACCACACCACGTTAGCCAAAACTGAATACAATAATATGGATTATGTACCTATTTAGATAATTTCTATAGTACAGTTAAATAAAATAGATGTGTCTGTTTGTAATTCAAAATTAACAGCATTTCACTAAATGCATATTAAAGACACAGTAATAAACCATACTTACATAAAAAAGTAGGTTATATGTATTATTGCTACTAAAGTAAAAGAAATCAATGTAGCCACCATTATTTAATGCACAATTCGATTATTGGATTGCCACTGGCACTCCATCCAGCTAAACCACTCTAGCAACTAGCAAATGGCGAAGATAACGTAATCAATACGCCGGTTAAATCTTATAAAACCACTCTTTTTGCGTCAGCCAATAAAAAGCCTGCACTGATAAATGAACGATTGAAAATCAAGGAAAATCTTCAATGACAACATTGCAATCACTTTAATTCAAATAAAATCATTGAAGTGAAACTTTTTGATAAATCGCCTGTCAACTTACATCCTGAGCGCTTGTCACCATTGATTGACGATCTATTAATCATAGTTTATATCCGTGATCGTGATATTACTAAACTGATTTTAAAATTATTACGTTATCGATGACTTATCTCTGAAAATAGAGATGTTGTAAATTATCCTCTTATTTTCGGAGTTACGAGTATTAATGAATTATACTAAAATTGTTTTAAATATTCCTTAGACAATGCTCGGTAGTCCATTAATCTACATTAATTTTAAATGAATGAATGTGGTTTAAAGGATTATCTTTTTTTTTATTTTGAAACTCTAACCTAGTAGTTTTTGCGTCGTGGATTTAACCAACAAAAAACCTATTTGATTACCATATCTCAGCATTGTGTTTCTGTTCTCTTTTCTTTAACATAAATAATAACGAAATCTTATTATATTTGATGGTTATGATGGTTTGAATACGTCCAAAGAATGAGTAGGGAACGATTGATGGGAAAAGTAGAGGGGAGAAGGAGTCAGAGAATTCCAAGGTTTACATTCGCAAACAACGTAAGCTGATGGTTTAAAATGGAAATGTTAAAGAACTTAAATCAGACGTACATGCATGATACGAGTAATGAAGCTGCCCTCCCTTTAACTTCCCCGTCAGAGATACAGCATAAAGTTAGGTTGAATTAGTTAGTTCAGAGATTTCATGTGACACTAATGAGATTTACATAATCCAACCGTGTGTTTTAGAACTGTAATGAAGTTTCAATCATTTAGTTCAACACAAGTAGCAACATTCAACTAATCTGATGGGCTTTGATATACTTGTACGTACGCTATGTGGACGGTCCGTAATGAGATTAAGTGTGTGAATTTTGAAGCTTTATATGTGCAGCTGGCAAGTTTGAAGGGATGTTATAAAATACTATTTAAGCAGCTTCGCCATAATTACAATTATTGAAATTTTTAATGAATAAACCTGGGAAAATATCGGTTAATAATAACTAATTAACAAAAAAAATCTGACATTTTGTTCGACGGTTCTATTTTTTTGAAATTAACTGAAATTTTATTAGTATATATATGACAGATGAGGTATAGCCGAATAGTTAGCAGATAGAGTAACAAAAGCCTCGCTGATGTTAATCCTCTCATTACCGGTGCTCATATTCATTGAAACACAAAAATCGCTATACAATGATTTTAATAGCTTTGCCACAATACCTGCAGTTTAACTTGTTACAAACTAAATCATAATCTTACTAAATTCGGTATAGAAACCTAGACTTAACTTATTTGTTCCTCGACCACCATTGACTAATGCTCCAACAATAATAAAAACAACGTTTAAAAAAATCGACTTCAAAAACTCAAATGTATAAAATAACTTAATAAAGATTTAATTCACCTCTTATGCAAACCTAATACTTTTAGTATTAATAAAATACTATTGTTTGTATGGGCTCTATCTATTATAGATTTGAACTCAGTGCCAAGCCAAATGTACTCGTATCTACACTCGCGCGAGACTTTTTACGGGATAGCTTCGTCTAGAACTCTAGAACAAAACAAGTCAAGCATTGTAACATAATTGATACTCGTATATTTGTATTATTTATCTGTTGCACGAAGCTACATATAAGTTCTTTTTATAATTATAGGATATTTTTATTATTTAATTCTAATATGCGTTTGTCTTCCCGTCCTACCCACTAAACACCGCGGTGTTCCGCTTCACCTTAAACTGACTCGCAGGGTAGGCCTGAGGTTAAATCACTGCGAGCTAGCAAGGGGCGGTCGATAAGCGACCACTCCGGAGCTCCCTAAGGAGCTGAAGAACTAGCCCGCACCTCCACCGCTCTCGAGCGCACCTCTGTAAGCAGTGAAGGTGAGAGCGGCCGGTACGGGCATGCGCAAAAAGTGGGCACCCCCTGGAACACAGAAAGGGTGCCCGTCGCCAAGTGGCCAGCTGGGCGGGGTCTCCCGACCTTCCGCCCACGGCCAGACACTATTCGGGGGCGCGCATGAATTGTTCACGACGACGCCCCCAAACACGACGGCGGGGCGGGAGCATCTGTCCCGTACACTCCCGCACCCGCAATTCCTCGCGTTTTGCCGCCATCACCTCGGAAGCAAACGAGGCGACGGCAGCCCAGCACTGTTGGCTGCCGACCATGGCTTGCACCACGGCCGGCAGCGACAAATCGAAACCGACAGGACCCGTGTGGGCGATACGCGGCCCGCCCCACGCCGCGCACACGGCGAGTGTGTGCTCTGCCGTGTCCATGACGCCACTTGGGCAGTGATGACACACGGGTTCCAGCTCCACCCCAGCCACCTCCCACAGGTACTTGGCGAATACGCCATGCCCTGTGAGAGGCTGACTGAGGTGGAACGTAGGCGCACCGTGTGCCTACGTTCCTCTCTACCCAGGCACGTAGGACGGGCCGGACAGCCCCCACGAGCCGGGGGCTAATAGAGGGCCTACCAAACTCTCGGCCCACTTCCGAAAGAGATTGTCGCGAGCCGACTATCTCCAGCGGTCGATCTTGTCCGGAAGGGGCCGTCCACCATTTCTACGCACAAGAGCGCTTTCCTCGTATACCTTCTTGAGGACTCCAGCCTCGAGATCCCAAGGGAGGCTTCCTGCAATTAGGCACGGCGCCTCGTAGGAGACGGTGCAGTACGCTCAAAAGCGTTGTATGGAGCGCCCATCTGGGCGGACTCCCTTTTGCGCTAAGACAATCCCGCTGCTGCGGCGTCCACAGCGGTCGATTGCGCAGAGGGCGGCACGAGCGTACTGCACCGTCTCCTACGAGGCGCCGTGGATATAGGAATTATAGGATATTTTTATTATTTAATTCTAATATGCGTTTGTCTTCCCGTCCTACCCACTAAACACTGCGGTGTTCCGCCTCACCTTAAACTGACTCGCAGGGTAGGCCTGAGGTTAAATCACTGCGAGCTGGCAAGGGGCGGTCGATAAGCGACCACTCCGGAGCTCCCTAAGGAGCTGAAGAACTAGCCCGCACCTCCACCGCTCTCGAGCGCACCTCTGTAAGCAGTGAAGGTGAGAGTGGCCGGTACGGGCATGCGCAAAAAGTGGGCACCCCCTGGAACACAGAAAGGGTGCCCGTCGCCAAGTGGCCAGCTGGGCGGGGTCTCCCGACCTTCCGCCCACGGCCAGACACTATTCGGGGGCGCGCATAAATTGTTCACGACGACGACGACGACGACGACGACGACGACGACGTTCTCGTATACCTTCTTGAGGACTCCAGCCTCGAGATCCCAAGGGAGGCTTCCTGCAATTAGGCACGGCGCCTCGTAGGAGACGGTGCAGTACGCTCGTGCCGCCCTCTGCGCAATCGACCGCTGTGGACGCCGCAGCAGCGGGATTGTCTTGGCGCAAAAGGGCGTCCGCCCAGATGGGCGCTCCATACAACGCTTTTGAGCGCACTACACCGTCGTAGAGGCGACGGCATGCACTATTTGGGCCTCGCCAGCCTTCCGGCGTACGAAAGCAACTTAGGCGAAAGACATCGGAAGTGCTCGACGAAGCCCCATCGACTGTCGAGTACCAACCCAAGGTACCTCATACTCGACCCGACAGCGATGGGGGTGCCACTCACAACAATCTGGCAATCTCGAAGGGGCCCTCGCCGAGGCCCGTGAAAGAATACAGCTTTGGATTTTTCGAGGCCCGAGCGCCCTGATGCGGCTGACTATCTGGGCTACGCCCGCGGTGGCCAGGACCTTCGCGTCCCGATTGTCGGGGCCCAGCGCGGTGACTAGGGTATCGTCGGCGTAACAGAGGAAGCAGACTCCCGGAAGAGTAGCACCGCGCAGGACCCAATCATATCCGATGTTCCACAGGAGCGGACCCAGAACCGACCCCTGTGGAACACCGCAACTCATACCAGCGCGGACTACTCCCGACCGGGCCGGATAGGAGATGGCCGGGTCCACAAAGTAGTCCGCGAGAATGCGTCTGAGGTACCACGGGACATTGTGGTACTTCAGCGCCTCGGCGATGGTCTGCCAGGAAGCATGGTGGTCTGCAGTGTTGAAGGCGTTCGCTATGTCGAGCGACACCGCTAGCAACACCTCCCCTCGACCAACCGCCTTTGCGACGCTGTCCCGGAGCCGGGATATGGCGTCCAGGGTTGACCTCCTTCGACGGAAGCCGTACTGGCCGTCACTTAAGTTGGGCCCCGCCCCCTCCAAGTGCCCAACGAGACGCGCTGCGATCACCCGTTCCAGCAGCTTGCTCATCTCGTCGAGCAAGACGATGGGGCGGTAGGCCGACGGCGACTCAGCCGGGCGCCCGTGCTTCTTCAACAGCACGAGCCGCCCGGTTTTCCACTGTCGCGGGACCCTTCCCGACGCCAAACACTTCGACAATAGGGACAGCGTCTCCTCCTCGAACGCCGGCATGACCAGGGCGATGACGCGCCCAGGGATGCCGTCTGGTCCGGGGGCGCGGTTCCTCACTTTGAGTTTGAGGACCGCCGCCCCGAGTTCAGCATCTGACACGGGCGGAATCATCGCCTCTGTGTCTGCCGGCGTCTGGCTTAGTGCCATCCGCGGTGGGACCCACTCTTCCTGCGCAGGGAAGAGGGAACTGACGACGTGGCCAAAGAAATGAGGGCTCGAGAGACTTTGTGAGGGGAGGCGCCGAGGGCCGGAGTTTGTCGCTCACGGCCCTGTACGGGCGCCCCCACGGATCTTGATTGAGGCTCTCGAGCCACTCCTTCCAGGCCGCCTCCTTGGCGGCCCTAATCGCTGAGCTGAGGGCAGCTCGGGCAGCCCGGTATGCGGCGAGCAGCACTTCTTCGTGCGATTAATATAGGTTTAATATAGCTATATAGTTACATATTCCGCTTTTTTTTTTTCATAAAGTTTTCATCTGTTTCATATTAGATCACATTGTTTTTTAGGTTTATTTACGTCGTTTAATCTTTAGAGTATGTATTTTATAAACAACAAATAAGCTGTTTATAATGTTAAGTTTTAATTTGTTTAGGACTTGGCACCGACTTCAAATCTATAATAGATAGTGCCCATACAAACAATAGGATTTTATTAATACTAAAAGTATTAGGTTTGCATAAGAGGTGTATTTTAATTAAATCTTTATTAAGTTATTTTATACATTTTAGTTTTTGATGTCGGTTTTTTATTATTTTTTACTTTTTAATGTCTGTAATAGATTTATCTGTAATCGACAGTACAAATTTTCTATATTACTTCAGGTAGACTATAACCGTTGCCATTGGTCCTGGTTGACAATAAAATGACAGTCGTTAGGCCTGGTTGAAGACCTTATGGGCGGCTTGAAAAATATCAACAGCAGGTTGCCACAGCCTGCGGCTGTCCATTTCAACACGGCAATGGGCTCACCACCTGTTACGTTGGACAAAATGCATACGGTGAAATGTGAGCGTATAGTATACCTCTGCCTACCCCTTCGGGGATAAAGGCGTGACAGTATGTATGTAGACTATAACATGTCGTTGCTTTGTCTTAAATTAAATTTTAAGATTTCTAAGAAGCTATTAGTGGGCTTACGAATGGTGCCTTAAACAATAGAGTTATGATTGTATTTCACGATGAGACGGTAGGCACTGGCAACAGTAACCAACGGCTTAATGAGTCTTTCTAAGCACGAAAAACCTCGTGAAACAAAACGCCACAAAGCGATCACCCGTCTGAGGATCAGCCATAGCAAAAGTAACCAACTTTTGTTATGGCTGATCCTGAACGCAGTAATCGTTTACGGAATACTGAGTTAGCAGGGCTACTCTAGACTGCTAGATTTTGAGCAGTCGTATTGGTTATAATATTTCTCAGTTTCTCCATTCGGCACGCTCGGTCCACTTCAATGACAGGTAGCCTAAAACCACCTTAAACTAACTTATCGGGATACGGGTTAATAATAATATAAAATCATCCTTAATGAAAACTCCTAAAATAGCCGTACACAAACTAAATTTATGTCGGCCACGTAAACAAAAATGGTAATAAATTTATAAAAAGTTCATAAAATGAAAACTACTGGGCCTAACTCTGTTAAATTTTTATGGAAACAAATGGCTACTATTCCGCAATCAACTAAAGACTAATCACGTAAATCTGATCATAAATCTCAGCGTAATCGGTGGGCGTACATAATAAAAAATACCAATTGAATTGAGAACCTCTTCCTTTTTGAAGTCGGTTAAAATTATTTTTATTTATAGATACGACATTTATCAAGGAACGCTATGGACTATATATCTTCACGCTATTACCAAGGACAACGGAGCCGTAAACATAAATGTCAACAAATTGGACTAATTTTTACACAGTAAATATTGTAAAATGTTCATAAAATAAAAACTACTAGGCCAAACTATATAAAATTTTAATGGGACCAAATGGCAACCATTCTGCATCAAACTAAAAAATAATCACCTAATTCGGATCATAAATCTCAGCGTAAACGATGTACATACATAAAAAAAAAATACCGATCGAACACAACCTCCTTGTTTTTGGAAGTCGGTTAAAAATGGGCGATGTTTCAGTTCTTTAGCATCTACAAAACCAACGGTCATATGTCACAAACGGCCATTGAATAAAACATAGGCATGGAAGTCGTTGATTTTGTAAAGACTGTACAATATAATTTCATGTGCTAGAATACATATGAATGTTCGATTAATTTTAACTTAGTTAATGACTGCCTCTGTGGCGCGGTAGGAGTCTACGCAAGAGGTCGTGGGTTCGATTCCCACCCAGGATAAAACTTTATGTGATGAGCACGATGGTTTATTCTGTGTCTGGGTGTTATTTATCTATAATATGTATGTATTTAGAAATATATAAGTATGTTTATCAGTTATCTATATCCCATAACACAAGCTAATATTAGCTTACTTTGGGCTAGATGGCGCTGTGTGAAAAGTGTCCCACATTATTTATTTATTATTCATTTATAATTATTCACAATTACTTATAAGTACTTTAGTGAAAGTATCACTAAAGGTTCATAAATTGGTCTCACAGCGATACTTATTTTTACTGCAAATCTAATTTCTAATTATTAAAAACATTAGTTTACGAACTGTTTCATGTATTAATTCTAAATTTATATATGATAATTTTACAGAATAATAATTTGTTACTAGATAACTTGTGAATTAATAAAATACCACACCGGACTTCCGGCTCAGTATTCAAAGAGAATTGATTTTGTAAGAGGAAACTTCTTGCTTTTCATCAAGCACACTACTATTAAGTTTAGTCATCCAAATAGACAAAGCTTTACTATAAATACTTTTAAATTGTCGACGTCGTGCCGACATATATATATTGGTAAATATTGATCTGATTTATTAAAAAAATACTTATTTTTGCCTAGCTGTAAGTCCGGTTTTCTAAATAATAAAGGACAACACATCAAACGTAAACTAAATAAATAACCTTAAAATATCGTCAAGTATAATTTAGGCTGTCAGCTAGTGTTTTTTCATTATTGTACGGGTGTTGCAAACAACGGTGAAAATTGGAAGATAGCCAAAGATCGAAATTGCGCTCAGGATATATAGATTTCTTTTAACTCCATTTCGGCACCTCCCTATGCAATGGTTATCGCCTTTAAGCTTATATTACAAAATAATTTACCCTGTAATATTTTTCATTCTATTTATTTATAATAGTCCGAGACTACCAGAACTTTAATTGGTCGTGCTAATTAGTGTCTACCACATAAGACCTTTCAGCCTTTCTGTTACTACCTAACTAAAAAGGCAACAAGTTCAAAATTTCTTCCAAATTTAACATCTAAAAGAGACACTTTTTATTTTATTTATTTTATTAAATTTATTCGGCCCTTTAGACCCACCCCAGTTCCGTGCTTCGAAAGGCAAGTTAAGCCGTTGGTTCCGGTTGTCATTAAAATGGCAGTCGTTAAGCCAAGTTGAAGGCCTTATGGGTGGCTTGAAAATTTTCAACAGCCTGTACCTGTCCATTTCAACACGGCTATGGGCTCACCACCTGTTACGTGAGACAAAAATGCATACGGTGAAATGTGGGCGTTCCCCTTCGGGGATAAAGGCGAGACAATATCATCACATGTTATTTAGGTTAATAAAACAATAGATTAAAATTAAAGCGATACTCGGGTTACACAAAGGTTTATAGGTGAATGATATCATGTTTGTAATTTAAATTCTTAAAATAAACATTGTTTTTTTTTTAACTTTAATATCTGGTTACAATATACTTAGAACTACTATGTTTATTATTACACTATTTCATATATTACAGATTTAGGCACACTCGAGCTATCACTTTTGGCTTCATTTTCCTTAGATATGTCACCTACAGATATAATGTCACTTCGAGAAATATAGGATTTAAGCGTTATTATAGGCCGTAGATTTCACACACCGCAAGATACTCAGCATGCTGCTGCTTTATCTTAAGAATTTTAAAAATATGACACCTTTTCCGTAAACGTGGTTTTCTAAATCTATAATCTATTCCATCGTGCCATCAGTTGCCTACTCTGTTCTGGCACTGTAATTCTTTAAATTTCTTGCAAACTGAAGTAGAGATTACTCTACTTTCTCTGATTTATCTTACCATTATACTAACATACTCGGATATACATATTAGAAATAAGAGTATAAAACTTTTAACTCGCGGCTCCGCCTGCGCAACTAAATAATAAAATGTTTATCAAATGTGACATGGCGCTACACGAGTAAAAAAATACAATCACGTTTTTACACTAAGTATACTTATAACTAATTGTTTCTGGTTGTATCAAAAAATATTACAGAGTTTTAATGACAATTTCTAATGTAAGTATTTATATAAAATCTTGCTCCACACATGGCATGTGGATCGCAAAATGCTTTTTTCTCCTTTCAATTCAGTTGTTCAGTCATTTCTAACGATCCACCCATAGCTATAGCTACATTATATATGTAGGTAAGTGAACAATACATTATATAAACGTACCGCTGTACCGCTCACTGCGTATATTGTACGCAGTGAGCGGTACAGCGGTCGTGGTCAAAGTATAGTACATCGTGAAAACGTGAAGGTGTTTTCCAATTCCAATTTTAAAGCAACCGTATAGCTCCATCTATAATGGATAATGTGAATATTACTAACACTGCCCTCTATTAGCACCGCTACAAACTGCGCAACCGGAGCGTAAAGCTTTCTTCCTTACATAAAGATTCTCAACATTTACACTAGAAGCCGCTGTAATAAAAAATATAAATTGCATGAAATAATTTATCAGTTTAAGCAGTCTCCAATTCAGCATTGGCAAAATTACTTTGAAATAGGAGGTGCAACATTTCACGAGCAAAGATTTTTCACACAGGCAGGCACTTATACACGTATACATTTAACATTAACTCTTAACAGAATTTGTTCATAAAGTAGCAGCATTATTGGCTCCTCATTTCGGCATTGTTGGGAGCAACTGCCACCTGACTCCCAATCCTATAATTGTCTAGTCTGTTGGTCAGCCGGTGCACCGCTACTAGGTGAGGACGTTTGGGTTCCGGATGGTGGGGGCCCATTACATCAATATATTATAATTTTGCTTTGACTTCATCTAGTAGCTGTCTATCTTATGATATTTATGCTCAAGGTTTACTCTTTGGGATGAAACTTTCTTCTAGTTTAGAAGATTTGTGTACTCGTAAGAAGTGCCACTAGAAAGATTGCTTATAAGAGATAGCTTTTTTAGTGATAAGGACACCCTCTGTAAATTTATAAAACTGAAATCTGAAATCTCTTTGTATTTTGTTTTATATTGGTGTTCAATGAATTTTATTCTTAATTGCTCAAAAGATAATGTACATTTAATATTTTAATTTTTCTCCCTTGCCTAATATCTGCAACAGCGTTAGAAGCCAAACTCGGAATCTTCACCACACTTTTCATAAGCACTAACACGGAAAACATATTTGTACTGGACTTTTATTTTGTCAATAAATATTAAGACACTGTCTTAGAAACACACTACTAGAAATTACATTAGAGATAGCTATGTTACTTGTGGGTCTTTCTGAAATATTTCTAAGTTTATCTACAGCATTAAGCATTGAACTTAAAGAATGTACTGCCTTTATAATAAAGGCCCTTTTGTACATTTTTGAGACTGTAATCTCTTTACATGAGACATTTGGTATTGATGTGCAATAAAGTTTATTCTATTCTATTCTAATAATCCAGAAAAAGAAAAGAATATATATAAATATTATTGTAAGTCAATAACTAGACAAATTTTAATGAAGATAATGATTATCTAAATCATCCTAGAAAAAAGTTAAACCTTTAAAATTAAATGCAAATGCAATGCTGTAAATGAAATACTACTACAAAAAGTAATAAAACTCCGTTCTGGTATCAAGCCCTTTAACACTGATCTATAAAGCTGATTTTACTAATCTGTGTTAATTCGGCGAAGTCAATGAATATAAGATTAATTGGGGTACGTTTCTCAACGATCGGGGCCTCTTTTGAATAATTAATTAGAAATATAACACCGTCTCTTACTCTTGCAAAATCACGCTTCGCTTGCTCAATTTAATTGGATAAAGAATCTATTTCATCATGCATGGAATATAAGGAGCTCTTTATTGTTAACTCTTGTGTTTTGTCCAAATTAACATCGGTTATATGAATAAATTAATATAATTGGGGTATATTTTCACCGCACTTGCACGACTAGAATTAGTCCAGCATGACAAATAAGGGAAATCAATGTAAGCTACTCCGCTGTTGTTCCATAGAAACTTAATTCACACTACCAGCACTTGTGTTTCCTTTCTGTTACTCTCCGCTTGAAGAACTAGGTCAATTAAATGACCTAGTTCTTCAAGAGTAAAGCAACCATCTTAGGGTAAAGATCTCTTTAATAGCGGGAGTAGAATCAATCTTTTGAATTGTCTATGGCTTTCTATCTGGCGGGAGGCGTCATTCTGAAGGGCACTTTGTGGCGCATTGGTGGTGTATGCTACTGCCGCAACAGAGGTCCCGGGTTCATTTCCCAGATTGGAAAAGCTATTTGTGTAAACCACAAATGAATATTTATTATAATAGATATTATTTAGATTATTTATTAAATACATTTCTACATTAAGTAAACAGCAAGAAAAGGACAATGGGGGGCTTTATCGCATAAAGCGATTTCTACCAGGCAACCTTTGGATGGAGAAAATTGAAAGAAGGTAACGAGTGGTAGCTGTTTGGCGTACTTATAACAGCGATATGTAAACATATACTACATGAAAAACTTACCTAAAATTATAGGGACGACATTGTACATAGATGCATATCATTCCCCAAACTACAAATAATTTTTAATAGTTAGGCATTTCTATGGAGGACAATTAAATAAAACATGTGTAAGTATTAACTACTGAAACTATGAAGATAAATAGTGTTCCTTAATCATTGCTTTAAATTTTTGTAGGGTTTGCGCTCGTCCCAGCTCAATTGGAAGTTTATTACACAGACGTATCGCAGTAATAGTTAAAGATTTATCGTAAAAAGATGTTGAATGTGACGGCATACTTAGAAATAGGTTTTCCGATGACCTAAGACATCTTGTATGTGTCTCATGTAGGAACTCAAAGCGTTCGTTAAGATAAGATGGAGACGAAGGGTTAAACAATATATTATAAAGTAGGGAAGGAATGTGAGCATCCCGGCGAAGTCTTATTGGTAACCACTTGAGTTGCGTTCTAAACTGGGATATATGGTCATATTTGCGTAAACCAAAAACGAACCTTATACAGACATTTTAAAGACGCTCAAGTTTGTCTAACTGATCCTGAATGTTCGATTCGGAGTTTGGGTGTTTCCTATGTATAATCTGTATGCATTTAAAAACATATAAGTATGTTTATCAGGCGTTTACTTTGGACTAGACGGCGGTGTGTGCAAAATATGTCCCATTATATCCCGCAATATATTCACTATTCAACAATACGTATAGAGTCCGAGACTACCAGGACTTTAATTGGTCATGTTAATTAGTGTCTAGCACATAATACCTTTTAGCCTTTTTGTTACCACCTCACTAAAAAGGCAACGGGTTCAAAATTTCTTCCGAATTTAACATCTAAAATAGACACATTTTATTTTATTAAATTTATTCGGCCCTTTAGACCCACCCCAGTCCCGTGCTTCGGAAGGCACGTTAAGCGGTTGGTCCCGGTTGTTAATAAAATGGCAGTCGTTAAGCCAAGTTGAAGGCCATATGGGCGGCCTAAAAAAATTCAAAAGCAGGTCGATGCAGCCTGCGCCTGTCCATATCAACACGGCAATGGGCTCACCACCTGTTACGTGGGACTAAAGTGCATACGGTAAAACGTGGGCGTTTAATATGCCTCTCCCTACCCCTTCGGGGATAAAGGCGTGACAATATATATGTATGTATGTCAACAATACGTTAATGCTCAGATTCGGTCACATATCGGCTACTTCCTTCGATCACCTCTAGAGACAGCTGGCAAAGCTGTCCAAGACGTGATACACTCCAGCCTCATCGATATAGCTAAATAGATGTCGCTTAACCTTCATGTACAACTACTATAAAGATGTTTCTATCTCACATTATATTCGTGTAGCTCTTATAACATAGTACTATTTAATTTACTTTAGTTACTATAACTTCATATTTACTTACTTTGTTATTTTGGGGTTATTATTATTAAGATAACGTATTTTTTTTATATGAATAAATACATAACTACTTTTTTTACTTAACTAGTTTTTTTGGTATCGCTAGGAATGCATTAACGCAATGTAGAGCTGAGGTTAAATCTCTGCGAAACTTGTTCGTAAAATATTTCGCGAAAGACAGAACTTTCTCTCCGATGTATGTGACATATTATATTTAGACCGAAGCTATACAAATGTTAATTTAACTAAAAATCTCTTCGTAGTATTTGCATGAAAGTGTTAGAAAAACCCAAAACCTCACTTTTTATTTATTCTTTTGAAAAATTCTGCTCTCTCAGTATTTTTTTTCCAATATTTCTGTAGATCAGAAGTGACCCTGAAGTAACTCATAAAAAATAGTCCACATTTCTAAAAGGAAAATGTATCAGTTCAACGAGATTCACGCCTGCATATTTAAATAAATTCAGGAAGGCATAAATACTTCGAGATCGGGGCGTAAGTATTATATCGGCGGACCTTTATACAATATTTACGGTGCGCGAACATATTCCGGATATCACGCTATATATTTTCTCTTCTGAGACAAAATAAACTTGCTTGGCTGGTTCGAGTTGTATTATCATGTAAACAACAGTTTGGCCTTATCTCGGTAAGACTTACAATATCTGATATTACGACAATGTTCATCGACTGTAGAATTTGGGTCCTGTGCGATAGTCACTGCAGCGCCGTTAGCATTTTTGGTTGTAATGAAATCACTAGAAACACCGAACCATTGGCAAAGTGCAAAATATCACCTTGACTGCTTTCCTCATTGAGAAATACGGGAGATGTGCCACCCTTACAATTACTTATCTGAAAAGTTTTCATCTGCTATACCATACCAGCCAACCATCAATTTGGGGCATCTGTTAAACGTGGCTTCTTCTTAAAGGCTCCTTCGAGGGTTGTTAGACCAGAGGGTTCTAAAACAAGGCTCTTAACCTAACCTTATTAATATAAGTAGTTTCTCAAAGAAACTGCAGTGCCGATTATTAGTCATTTAGACATAGATAATTGGTTATTTGTAAAAAAAAAAACAACGAAAATGAATAGTAGTTATAGTCAATTTTGTGGATTTTTCTTATCAAGACAAGTTCATATTTTTTATTTCCCAGCAAGCTGATTTCAATTTTTGTTGCATGGGAATAGTCCCTGAGGGTCTTTGAAGTCTAGAACTTTAGTATCTGTACTTAACCCTTTATGTACTAAGCAAGAACACGTAAAACCATTGACCTTATCAGCACTGAACTGTTTCAAGAGAGTTCTTGTTTCGTCCTCTGGGACAGTACAAGTGCCTATAGCTAACATACTTTAAGTTAGTACAAGTTAAAAGCATTAGCAATGTAAACAGGATAAAATTATCTGACAAATCTTTCTTGGAAGTTAAAACTAGAATAACTTAAATTGAAATTAAAATTCGTAGAATGTTCTGTTTTCATAAATGTGCGTATAATTTAATAATGTCGAGTGGTTTGTCTTATCTTGGAAATTAATTAAGTTTATGTAATTATGTTTATGTGAAGAAGGAGAAATTACCTTTACTATGAGGTAACCTAGGTGGTTTTAACAAAACTTCGGATAAACCAGCTGTCGTTCCTTATCAATGCTAATCGAGGCTACAGTTAAACATAGTAAATTTATATGGTAATTGATATGGTATTTGATTGAACACAGATCGCACGGGTTAAGAAACAAAAGGATTGACGTGCAGTTGCTTTTGCAATAGTAATTGCAAAAATATGATAAAACCCTCAAGATGGTGAACTAGTTATTTTTGTTAACTGCCACAGTATGTGCTTTGCTGAAAATAACTCAAAAAATAAAGTGACATCACTCTTAATGTAACTTCTCCTGGGACTTTACCAGGTTTGAGCTGGGTGTAACTTTTCTGGTCTTATTACTGCGACTCCTGTAAACCAGGATCCGGGTAGGATTAGTGACAATTCAGGGAAGAGAAACCCCTTCAATATCGACCTAAACTCACTTCACATTTTGTAAATTATCACGTCGGTTACATTATTGCAGCTCAAACTTGTTGTTGCTCACGACTGGCCTTAAGATTTTCACCCATATATCAGAGCAACATTTTCATCACCCTCCAGAACCGCTACAGTGTGTAAATTAAATACATTTCTATACATCTCGCTTTCGCAGTTTCTTGTAACATTTGAGGTAAATCCTCCCTTTAACAGTGGGTCATTCCCAGGGGCCACCCTCAATGTTTTATGATAATCGTCTTGTATAATTTATGTAGGCCAGTTATAATTTAAAGCAAACTAAATTTGGTGTAGCCATCTGATGACGTACCTTATTCGGCTTACACATTCCTTGTGGGTAAACTTTCGTTAAGTCGAGTTAGGCAAAAAGTCATAATTAATTCATTGCATGCACCTTCATCAAAATATATCCCCTGATTCAATTGGGTTGTAGAAAATCATACTTACATACAGATACCCTAGTCTATAAGATAATAAACAGTATCTATTATGGCTTTAGTATTACGTGTATGTTATACACCTAATACTAGAGGACGGAGTTTTTTATTTTCTTTTTACACGTAGTGAATTGCAGTAATGCATTTCACTCGAAGTAAAGTTTAATTTGCTCACGTCGCATTGCTCTACAAGGCCGCTCTGTAAGCAGAGGGTGCAGAGAGCGTGCGCTAAGTAAGATTTCTACAGGCAACTTTTGAATGGTCATAGACGTTAGAGATCAAGTTTTAAATGGATATTTATAATATTAGTACTAATAATGACTTGATCTCTAACGTTTAGGCATATTCATCTAAAAGTTGCCTGTAAAAAAGCGTACCTCAATTAACACGTGTTAATACAAAAACGAAGAACGATTGACGAAGAATATATATTATGCGAAAGTAGAGGGTAGAAGGAGTCAGGGTAAACCGAGACTTACATAAATGAGGACCACTTGAGCAGATTGCTCAAAAACGAAAAGATCCAAAATACTCGGATACCCCGACGTGCATGTATGAAGCGGTTAATGAATCTACAGGAAGCGAAAGAAGTATGCATGGAACGTGAAACCTGGCGATCTGTCCACTTTATCTACCCCGTCAGGTATACAGCGTGAAGATAGTTAAATTAAGTTTTTTTAATACAAAAAAGAAACAATCTATGTATCATAAATATATAGTACATTTACAAACACATAAAATTAAATAGAATACAGTAAAAATATTCGATTTACAAACCAACATACATATAACAATTTCTAGGGTTCCATACCTCAAAGGGTTCCTTATACGATAACTTTCTTGTCCGTCTGTCTGTCTGTCCGTGTGTCACCATCGATTTTCTCTAAATTTCTGAGTTTCTCTAAGTACTCCCGCCTTTGCCGCATTTTCAACATGGATATTTTAAACTCAATATTTTAATTATTTTTATATAGCGTACGCCCGTAGGTTTCACCCACGTAGTGCCCGGTTCCATGGAAATACGGGGATAAAAAGTAACCATAGTTACACCTTGAAACATTTATGAGTGAAAGTCCAGCTAAAATCGGCCTAGGCATTTCTGAAACTAGGTGAAACAGACAGAAAAAAAAAATTGATCTTTTATGAAAATAGCGTACATATTTTCTTGATTTAATTAGTTATTTGTGAGTGATTTAGTGAGTAAATTTGTTATTTTGGCAATACAACAGACACTTCAATTTTACTTATCTGTAGGTATGGATAGATGACGATGTATAAAACGTTCGCTATTTACTATACACAGATATTTGAATTATCGACAAACAGACGGACGACGGAGTTTTAGTAATAGGATTCTGCTGTACCATTTGTGAAGGGAACCCTAAAAAGTGACGTCGAACTAATTGTACAGGTCAAGCGCTGGGTCAAAGCTCGTTCTACTTTCCTGAAACAAGTCAAAGGTAACCATTCGTTCCGTTTTGAAAGTTAGTAACTTTAATCCTGACTAACGTAATTGCTAAAGTTGGAATACAAAACCTTGTCCGTGGAACGTGATTTAGTGTCAGACATTTACGTATTTCACTCGCAGAAATCTTCGTATTTTACTTAGTATGAGGAACTTTCGGTTGCCTGCTGGTTCATTCTCGTAACTTTTTTTAAAAATCTTATATCAACCTCATTTACATTCCGTCATTATACGAGCGCTTATCCCAGTTGCGACTCCACTTTAAACAGTCTTCAGATTCCCGCTTTCAGGATTTCGAAGACCTGTTTTTCCTTTGTATGTATTTCGCAAATAAATAATTATCTTATCTTATCTTATCTTGGTTTGACTGCCCGATTGAGACCATTAGCACGCATACCATGCCTTATGACGTCAAGTCAGCTCTTCTTCAATCTTTATCTTTAGTCTTTTTCTTTTAATACATTCTTCACCACAAAGTTCGGCGGTTATTGGAAGACTTCATGACAACAATGAAATTTTTTATTTTATTTTATTTCCAAAATACATGCAACATAGGATACATAATATAGTTTTGCACTACGAAGACCTCACAGGATCTATCTGAGTATAAGTGAAGGCAACTTATCTGCAGTGTCACGGAGATACTGAGTGGAACGAAACGGATTTTTCTTTTGCTTCTTTCATTTGCTTTAATTATTTCGAAAAAAGAATACGCGAAGTATCGCATTTACGGACAGAGAAAATGAATACATAAAATGAAAACGCAACCAAATTCTTACCAAATCGTTGTAAATTTTGTTTAGACAAAGAAAATGCGGTTCTTTATATTTGTGTGAGTGTATATGTATGTATGGCCCTGACCAGCAGACACTGCGAGCTGCGAGCTGACCGTAGTATGCTACAGACGGTAGCGTCTTTATATTGCACATAGGAAAGGGACGAAAATGTCTTAGAACTGCTAGGTATTTTAAGTAAGAACGGACTACTCAAAAAAGAACTGGCACAGTTGCATTCACTGTATACTGATACCTTACAGGATCGGGATAGGTTACAACTTATAGTTGACAGTTTTGACTCATGTAGGGAACATTATGAACAAACTCTGCACCAAATTAGAATACTAAAGGAGGAGCTACAACGATCGGAAATCAAAATATCGCAACTAGAAGACGAGAAACAGAGCACAGTGGTTCAATCTAATCAGAGTTTGTTCGATTAACTGATGGCTACAAGCTCAGATACTGCTACAGCTCACCCTTCCATTGTCATAGACCTCACTTCTGATGATGAAACCGGGGGCTGTTCTAAATCATTAAAAATTATTAATAAGTTAAAGAAATATTTAAAAATTAAAAAGTTTATTACTAAATCTAAAAAAATGATACATAAATACAAGTTTTTTATAAATAGCATGTCACTTAATAGACAGAGATTGCAAATGATTGACCAGGTAAATATGTATATGTTTGAACTTGATACTGTTGCACAACAGTACAAAACTGATACACAGGCCCTTCAATGTCAGATTGACCGACTTCAAGACTCTTTGAAATCAATTTCATATAAATATGATCTAATTTTTTAATTTTTCATGCCACATTATTGGCAAGTGCAACTGCTTTTATTGAGCAGGATAGTTTTGATACTTCACATTTGGAAAATGAAATTCCAAAAAACTAGTTTATAGGACAACAGATAATAAATCTGGCCAGTTGACTTTGGCCCCTGAGAATAATCTTAGTAAAAATATTGTTTTTATAAACCTGGTGCACCATAATGTTAGAGGTTTAATAAATGGTAAAGATTTAGAGTTAGAGCTATACATTAATGGAAATTCTATTAATATTTTTTGTGCTACAGAGCACTGGTTAAAAGATCATCAAATCACATTGTTGAACTTCGTAAATCACCAGGTTGCTAGCTCGTTCAATAGAAAACATTCTAAACGTGGAGGCTCTTTAATATTAATTAATAAAAACTTAAAATTTAAAGAACGTAAAGACTTAGTAGCCCTCTCCATTGAGCGAGTTATTGAGATTGCCAGTATTGAATTTGAGCATTTCATCTTGTTAAGCGTATACAGTCCCCCTAAAGCTCCGTACATTAAATTTGAAGAAAAGCTTGAAGAAGCACTGTTCAAATGCCAATGTTCTAAGAAATCTATAATAGTTTGTGGAGATTTCAATGTTGATATATTAGATACATCATTAACTCCATCAGAGAGAAATAAAATGAAAAATTTATTTAAATCCTTTAATCTGCATAGTACATTCTTAGAACCCACTCGTATTACAGCCACCAGTGCAAAATGTATTGATAATATTTTTACTGATATTAAACCTACAGATAAAGGTATTGTGGATCCTGTGGAGTCAGATCATCGTGGCCAATGGATAAAATTTCCTAAAAGTAGTAACAAAGTCAGCAAAAAACAAATTAAATATGTACCAATTAACCAAAGTCGTTTGAATAATTTTAAAGAAAATGTATTAAAGAGATTACCATATCTACCTAACTTCACTTGTGTAGACCAGTCATATAAACACTTATTTAATTTGATTAATGATGAGTTTGGCAAAGATTTTACCTCAAAAACACTACATATTGGTGGTCGTTCTGTTTTCAGTGACTGGACAACACCAGGTATCTTTAAAAGTAGAAATAAATTATTTGAATTATATTCAGAAAAATCATATAATTTTAGGCAAACCTTTCAGGAATATGTTAAAAATTATTCAAAGATATTTAAACAAACGTGTCATCTTGCTAAGTCAAACTTCATTAAAAATAAAATTTCTAATTCTGTAAATAAAATAAAAATGACTTGGAACATCATTAACTCTGAATGCGGTAGATCTTTAGTGACTGAAAGGGATTTCCACTTAAAAGTAAATGGTTGCCATGTTACAGGGGACCTGGAAGTGGCGACGGAGTTTGAACATTTTTTCAAAAATGTACCTATATTGACAACAAAATCTCTCCAAGCATCTTCCAGTTCCGCTGAACTTTTATTAGAAGAATCTGTTCTTTGTTGCAGGGATGCATTTGTATTCACAGATATTTGTGCTCAGGACATTGTAAAAACATTTAAATGTATCGAAATTAAGAAAACCGCGGACCTTTGGGGATTATCGGTCAAAACTGCATCATGTGTGATTGAGGTAATTGCGCCCCATCTAGCAACTGTGTTTAATGACTGTGTTTCTAGTGGTACATTTCCTGATTTAATGAAACACAGCAAAGTCGTTCCCTTGTTCAAGGCTGGCAGCGCTACAGAGCCGTCTAATTTCCGACCAGTGTCAGTGCTGCCAACTTTGAGCAAAGTATTTGAAAAAAATATCTTGAATCAAATGCTATCCCATTTTAATAGTCATAAAATACTTCATGCGAATCAATTTGGGTTTACGAAAGGGTGCTCAACTTCCGATGCTGGTGTTAAGTTATTAAAATGTATTCATGAAGCTTGGGAAGACAAGCACGATGCATTAGGTATATTTTGCGATGTATCAAAGGCTTTTGATTGCGTTCAACATGAAACGCTGTGCAAAAAATTACACCACTATGGAATAAGAGGCAAAGCTCTCGACCTTCTGTCTTCATATTTGAACAATAGAAAACAGAGGGTCGATATTAATGGTACACGTTCTGTAGGATCCATGGTTACAATGGGTGTGCCGCAAGGCTCGATACTTGGGCCATTCTTGTTCCTCATTTATATTAATGATTTACCATTTTATGTAGGGGACAGGAATAGGATTGTTTTGTTTGCAGATGCCACCTCATTAATTTTTAAAATTAAAAGACAATTAGATAACTATGACGATGTAAACAATGCAATTGCAAGAGTAGTTCATTGGTTCAGCTCAAATAATCTTTGCCTTAATGAAAATAAAACTAAATGTATAAAATTTACTCTACCAAATGTAAACCAAATTGCGGCCAATGTTCAACTGAATGGACAAGTGTTAGAGTTTGTAGAATCAACTGTGTTCCTCGGTATAACTATTGATGCCAATTTGCAGTGGGGCCCACACATAGAAAAGACAGCCTCTAGATTAAGTTCGGCTGCATACGCTGTAAAAAAGATCAGGACTCTAACAGATGTGGATACGGCTAGAATGGTTTACCTCAGCTATTTTCATAGTATTATGTCTTACAGTATTCTCCTTTGGGGGAGTGCTGCAGATTTAAATATTATTTTTGTTCTACAAAAGCGGGCTGTACGCGCTATTTATAATTTGGGCCCCAGAGTTTCTCTCCGAGAAAAATTCAAAGAAGTAAATATTCTAACCGTACCATCACAATACATTTTTGCCAATCTTATGTATGTCCAGAAAAATCTATCACAGTTTTCTAATCTCTGTGATAAACATAATATAAACACTAGAAATAAAAATAATCTTTCAGTCCACCACAGTCGACTACATAAGATTGGCGATTCTTTCCAGGGTAACTGTATACGCTTTTACAACAGGCTTCCCTGTGACCTGAGAAATTTACCATTAAATAAATTTAAAAAGTTTATTAAAAACAAGCTTTGTGAAAAAGGTTTTTACTCCGTTACAGACTATTTGCAGGACAGGGACGCCTGGAAATGATCTGCTGGCAAAGTGAAATAATATTAAATTGTAAATAGACCATCAAAAAAAAAGCCTTCCTAAGTTTCTTGCCGGTTCTTGTCAGGAGGGCCGCGTTCCGAACCGGTGGACGCTTTAAATATTTTAAATAGTGTATGACATTTTGTAAGCGCCGTTAAAATGGTCTATGCAAAATTAAGATATTTTTATTATATTATTTTTATTTTACAAATAAATTAACATACAAAATTTAAAAATCTTCGACACAGAAACCGTAACTGTAAACCGTAGCACCAAATGGGTTCACCCATTTGAGAATTTTCACATCACAGCACAGGTTAAGTATATCCGAAGTTTTTTTTGTTCTTGTGACGATACTGACTGCCTCAGTGGTGCAGTGATAGTGTATGCGACTGCCGCGCTGAGGTTCCTGGTTCGATTCCCGGATTGGAATAAACATTTGAGTGATACACAAATGTTTGTTTCGTAGTTTGGTTGTTTCCTATGTATATATAAGTATGTATTTTGAAATACATAAGTATGTCTATTAGTTGTCTAGATACCATATCACAAAAAGAAATGCACCACAATGTTTATACTATTGCTTCGCCAATAACAATGTGAAAGTTCTATCTTAAAAGTGAGTCTGTCAGTATACAATAGGTATAAAAATCGAGTCTCAGCGGTCCCAGCTCCGACAGGAACTCATGGAGATATGGAAGGTACGACTTGAGCAAACAAGGGGGGTAAACGCTAACTAAAAACGCCATTCGGGGCGGTCAAACCGGTCATGGAGGTGGCGAAGAGCCATGGCAACCTCTCCAAGCGGATGTCACAGATACCAAGCGCGTGCTTGTGGGCGTATACGTCACAGATATTTACCGAAGCACCCGTGTGCACAGATATTTACCGAAAGCCGCGGTGTTAGCCAAAGTCTGTCGGGAGCTCTTGGACATCTTTTCGAGGAGTTACCCGGGGCGTCCGGTAATAGACAGTTAGGCAGGGACCGTGTGGTTTCAGCCGGTTCAAGTGTGGCGCCATCCGAGGGGATATCCACACGTTTCAAACCACGTTGTTCTATTTTTATCTTTTTAAAACAACGGACGCATGATCCGTTTGCAAAAACTGGGTTAGAATTTTAAATAGGCTGTGCATTCGCAGCACACCGATGCGATGTGAAATCCGAAGTGAATATTTGACTAATTGTTTGTTTGTTTAAAATGTAGAGTACATGTTAATCCACATCCACCACCATAGTTAATCTTTGCATGATTGCAGTATCCATTGTCATATTAGATCCAATTACATCACATCATAATGAAAAGTTCCTTATGTCAATAATTTTACAAAAAGGATCCATATGGAAGTAATAATTTTAGTATTTTAGTTTGATGCCCTTGTTTGGGGGATCGTAATGGTAATCCTTAAAAGTAAGTGCTTTTTGGTCGTAGTGCATCCCTGGGCATGGATATCGGGGATCTGAACTGATATAGGCTGTAATCAACGACATAAACAGAAATATAAATTAATTATTGATATAACAGACAAGAATATAGCCTACAATATCGTAAGCACTTGTGCCCCCGCGGTCTCAGTGTTCTGTAAACGATCACAGAGTTACGCAACTTTCACTATGACTGGTCCTCGGATGGGTGACCACTTTGTGGCATTCACATTTGCGAGCGTTTCCGTGCTTCGGAAGGCACGTTGAGCCGTTGGTCTCAGTTGCCATTAAAATGGCAATCGTTAAGCCTGTTGAAGGCGGCTTGAAAAAATTTCAACAGCAGGTAGTCACAAGCTGAATCTGTCTATTTCAACACGGCAATGGGTTCACCACCTATTACGTGGGACAGGAATACAAATGGTGACAAGTGTGCATATAATATGCCTCTGCCACCACTTCGGGGATAAGGCGTGCTGGATAAGTAAAAATATCTTAAGCGGTTACCGTACCTAGCCAATGGACGTTTGCAGGACCAGAGGTTTTACACTCTCGCTGCCGATATTCGATCGATAGGCATTGCTGTCTTGAAATGGACAGGGACACGCTGTAGTTACCTACTGCTAAATTTTTTCAGCCCACTCAAAAGTATTTCAGACGTTATAAGTATTCAGTCATTTATATAACTTATTTTACTTACTCAGTATTATGTTAAAATATAGTTAAAGATTAGTTTAAAATGTAATGAAACAATAACTAACTAGGTAGAACTACCATTTCCCACCTGCATTGGGAAGTAGTACAAAATAATCGAAGTAATACTTCTTACTTTTTCCGCGAATAGCACCGCTCTGTGCAGTGTTTTGTGTTTTATGGTAATCATAACTCTGCGAAACAATACAGGCCAAATAGTCGGTGCCGAGAGGGTACCTGTAAATCATCGCAAACAAAGTGAGTCCGCCATGATGGTGATTTGTCAACGTACTTGCAACCGGCTGTGTGTAGAAGTTGCCTAGGGACTAACGGTGGAACGGTTTGTCTCTCAAAATGTGCTTTTCAGACGATTTTTTAAGGCAATTAGAATATATCACAGAGCAAAGAATCTATGTCACTCACGGTTCCCTACTGGAGGCGAAAGTAATTATAAAATCGCGCCCCAAGTTACGTCAGCAGTGGGCGAAAGACTATTAGTAGTCAACGCGTCGAGGATTTAACTTGCTCAAATAAACTTAAAAATGCTCTATATGGTATCATAATTAGTAATGAAGATAATTAGTATGGTATGGTATTATAATATATTACGAGTACGTAAAAATTTACACACAGATTTTTTGCAATTTCAATAATTACCTTGGAACTTAAGACCTGAACAATGCAACGCGTCAACATTCGGCTTCTATGAGAAAAGGGTGACGCCCCTGACACGGTTGGCTGAATGTCATGTATTGAGTAAGGCGCCTCTAGTAGGGGGCCGTGAGCCCAAGGTAAGTGTTGCTGTGCGGCTGACCGTCACGAAAAACCGACACAATGAAGTTAGCCGATAAGTGTTTCCATAACAACTTATATACACCCTGAAGTAGCTAATAAGTATTTCCATGACAACTTATTACTACATTCAAAGCAGTTTTCATTATTTTGATGTTTTTAAGCTATTGCATGGTTTTTATCGCGGGCTTTGAGTGGGCTTTAATCAAGAAATTCCATAAGGAAAAAAGCCTAAGACGAAGGTCGAGACGAGGTCACACGAAGCACCGAGCACGGCCGAGCGTTGGCTTAACGTGTATGTACTTATATTATATGGTACGATTGTACGAAGCTCGCACGGATCGAGACGTGATGATAGTGAGTGTGAGGGAGAGGATGAGGGTGAGGGTGGGGTGAGGGTGAGAGTGAGAGTGAGGGTGAGGGTGAGGGTGAGGGTGAGGGTGAGGGTGAGGGTGAGGGTGAGGGTGAGGGTGAGGGTGAGGGTGAGGGTGAGGGTGAGGGTGAGGGTGAGGGTGAGGGTGAGGGTGAGGGTGAGGGTGAGGGTGAGGGTGAGGGTGAGGGTGAGGGTGAGGGTGAGGGTGAGGGTGAGGGTGAGGGTGAGGGTGAGGGTGAGGGTGAGGGTGAGGGTGAGGGTGAGGGTGAGGGTGAGGGTGAGGGTGAGGGTGAGGGTGAGGGTGAGGGTGAGGGTGAGGGTGAGGGTGAGGGTGAGAGTGAGGGTGAGGGTGAGGGTGGTAGTCTCCGAGTGCCACACGTCTTTTTTTTTCTTACTAATTTAGGTTTGTGGTATATATGTGATGAAGTCTCATTAGACTACAGCAGTATAACTTCTAACGCGTGTAATACATATACAAGTACACACACACTTCTTGTTATACCAATTTTGTAAATGATTTTAACTTCCCGATTATCTGAAAAGTTTGAATTTGAACCATAGCTCAGGAGTGAATAATGATGCAAGTAAATGTGAATCAGTAAAACGAAAGGGAGGAAAGAAATATGAAGAAAACAAAATATTAGAAAAATAAAACAAGAGAACGATACAGTAGAAAATAAAAATGAAGAATTACTGTTTATTTACTATACTTTTCAGTCAAGTAAAACATTTTGAACACATTTTTAAACATTTAAAACATTTTTTTGAATATTTATGAATATCTTTCAAAAACTGAAACTTTAACCAAAAATGGATTGTAAGGCATACTCTTGAAATAGGAAATATTATTAAATATGGAAATTTTCCTTTGTGGTATTCTTAATTACTTCCAACTGAAAATCAAAGGTTGTCAAAAACAACTTCTAATAGATTAATGGTTTACTTTGCTTTAAGTGACATTGTCTTTAAATTTGATTAAAAGTAAAATTTAACATTTCATAAAATCTTGGAAGACTTTTTGAATATGATTATTATAAAACCAAAGTTATATTTTGATTAGGTAACAATCAAAAATATTTATTAAAGCTTTAATTTTTTCCATTCATTGTACTCGCAGTTGCTATAATGAAGTACAGCTTATAAAGGGTAATGGCAGGCTTCCATACATAAAATTAGTTGAGAAGAATTGAAGCGTTTAGATCTACAACATATATCAAACGATTGAGAATTTATTGTTAAGCAATCCTTTATATTACACTGTTAGCCAAAGACCTCTAAGAAAAAAGATATTGCAGTTTGAATTTTTTGAGGTTATGTTATTGTTTACATGGTAAACTCGAGTAATGAATGTATATATATGTCGCAGTCGCAGCTAAGTACTTGATCCGCCGTTCATTTAACAGCCTAGCCTTCTGTTCATCTAGCAGCCTGACATTCAGCTCTGTCGAAGGTACAATTAAACTGGGATCAATAATGTTTAAACTTCTGTTTTACCTAGCTACCTACGGGTATATTTTAACGTTACCCGTTTCAAACACGATACTTTTGAGTTGTATCAGCCGACTGTAAGCATATTAGTATAAACAAAACTCCAAAACACACTCCATATTTATTTGCATGGTGTTTTAACGATTTCAGCCACAATCAGTATGGGGTTTGATAATTCCAACTGTTTTCTAGTAGTCCAAGGAATTTGTCCCTTTTGTCTCAGTTGCCACGAATAGCCTTAAAGTCCACAGAAGCTACTCAAAATTGTTTGAAGGATTTGCATCAGTTTCACCTGTTCGACGGCAGGTGAAATTGACTTGGACCTTATTGTTTAGACGCAGATCATAAATCAGGGGAAAAATAACTGTACAAGCACATCACAATGAACTTATTCTACTGGAGTGAAACAACTTTTTTTTTTCTTTTTTTTCTCAATCTGCTGGTGGTGCTACATAGTCTTTGTCTGATCAATATGCAATAGTTGTCTGATGTTGATGCTCTTCTGACAACTATTGCATGTTGCATAGTGAAGCTACTTCCGTAGTGGGATTTGTTGGCGCCTCAAGCAACGTTGAAGCTACAACAAGCATCGTACGTGCGAAAACCGTCTCTGTCGCCCCCACCAACATCGATTGTATACCCTTCACTTGCCTTACTACCTTGTTACCGACTAGTACACACTAATTGTAACAATCAAATTTCAATAAACCAATTTTTGCAAGTCGTCTATACTTTATTATGTTCCCGTACTGAACATAAGTGGCGACCGTGAAAAAGTAAATACCAATTCTGTACTTCGGAATCTTCGATTTACACCGATCACGTCACGTCTAACGTCGGGGTCAAAGTACATATGCGCTGAACGACTTCGAGTTTTTGCAAGAAAAATCACTTTCGAGTCATCAAAGCCATAAGGAACCTGCAGACAAGTGTGACATACAGAAGCAGCAGTCAAAGAAGCATTACGGTCGAGAAGGAAGAAGAGGAAAGAAGCACTTTTGCAGCCTTTGCGAGCCGGTCAAGCTGAGGTCTAGCGGAGCCTACAAACGTACCCCAGTAGCGGTTCTGCCAGCCAAAAGTGAGCCCGTTCCTTTTTATCCTTTCTTATTAGTCCTATATTATCGTAAAAGCACTCGATTTGTGTGAATAGACTTTCTATAAAGCCTATATACCCACATTTACTGAGATACATAGGTAATTACTATTTATATAGCTATTGCACGACTTTGCAAGCTTACTGCACCAATTTCCTACAATAGCTTTTCACCTATTATTAATTTTATGTCGATACCTACTAATTTTAGCTAACGTACAGCTTTGCAAGCTTTAAAGTCGCCTATTTCTCGTTATGTACGTCTACTGTACGACCTAAAAGCCTTTACTGCAACGATTACATAGCTGTACATACCATCACTTTCAAATAACAATAGCTAAACCCATTGAAAATATCAAGATTGTGTTTATTCATTCACGTTCACTAGTATATATTAATCACTTCTCTTTCACATAACTTACCCAGCGAAGTCATATACCTAGAATATTATTTACACATCTTTAGTATTGTCTAGAAGTACCTATCATTATAAATAGAACCAATTAAATATCTAACAAGAATTTAACTCACTTTCGAATCTATCCCTATCATTGCACTAATTAAAATTCCCCGCTAAAAACTATAGCACTTAGCATAATCCTACAGCTGTTAGTATTGTATATACTTTGTATACAAGGCATACATACAATCTCTATGTATTCCTGTTCATCCAAAGGTTACCTGGAAGAGATTGCTGTGTGCAATAAGGCCGCCCATTGTACTTAACTGTAAGAAACCGCTGTATTCCTTTACATTTTGTTTTATTATTTATTTTAAATAAATAAATAAATAAATATCCATCACGCCTTATCCCCGAAGGGGTGGCAGAGGCATATTATATGCCCACTTTTCACCGTGTGGATTTACCTCTCCCACGTAATAGGTGGTGAGCCCATTGCCGTGTTGAATAGACAGACGCAGATTGTGGCTACCTGCTGTTGAAATTTTTCATGCCGCCCATAAGGCATTCAACCAGGCTTAACGACTGCCATTTTACTGGCAACCGGGACCAACGGCTTAACGTGCCTTCCGAAGCACGGAAACGCTCGCAAATGTAAATGCCACAAAGTGGTCACCCATCCGAGGACCAGCCATAGTGAAAGTTGCGTAACTCAGTGATCGTTTACAGAACACTGAGACCGCGGGGCCACGAGCGCTTCTATTTATTATTAATTATTTATTTTGAGTGTAAGTAAGTATAATAAAGCATGTTATCTATCTATCTATTCCAGTCATCATCGTGTCATTACAACAATCAGTGCAACGCGCCGACTGCAGGCTGACGATCCGCACCGGCCGGCCGACGGAACACCCCACTCTGCGGCGCGCAGGTAGCCATCAGCTGATCCCGAGCCGGTTTGCGAGATCGCGGCAAAAAAGCGAGGAGCGTATCGTATGCAATACTTATTATTTTACTAGTTATCAGTAACAATTGGCTAACTTGTTGTTTTTCGTTCGTGCGTTATCTTTGTTATTATGGAACCTACTTATAAATCTTTAAACTTAAAACGCGCGTCAATTAAAGGACGTATTACAAAATTTATTAATCAATTAGATGAATTAAAGGACAAAAAACCAACACCTACAGCTCCTACCAATCGCCTTAAGGAGATTCCTCAACTTAGAACGCCGATTTCGTAAGCAACCAGAACTCAAATCTAGGGCACTCGTCAGTATCAGAGATACGCCTTCCTAAGCATGCCTATTTTGTTCCGCATCATCCTATAATCCGCGAAGACAGTGAATCAACACGCCTACGCGTTGTCTTCGACGCATCAGCTTGCACTACATCTGGTTTGTCTATAAACGACATTCAAATGATAGTTCAAGACTCTCTTTTCAATATTCTTATTCGTTTTCGACAACATCGTTACGTACTATAAGGGGATATTGAAAAAATGTACCGCCAGGTTATTTTAGATGAGTCCGACAGAGATATGCAGCTGATTTTGTGGCGTGGCGTGGAGAACAAACCATTACAAACTTTAAGGCTTAATACGGCTAGCATATGGCTATGCAAGAGCTAGATTTCTCGCTACAAGAAGTCTCTGGCAGGTAGGCGAACAGTGCAATAACGATGACGTCATTAAAAGCGTCATACAAAAAGACATATGTAGATGATTTATTAACATCTCATGACGGTGAGTTTCAGATTCGTCGTATTCAACAGTCTGTTTCCACAGCCCTTAGTAATGCAGGCTTTCATTTACGTAAATTTAGGTCCAACAACGCATCTTTGCTGCCCTCTGACGTCAATCACTCAAACGAAGATTTAATAATAAGTCAATCAAATAATACTCTTGGTCTTCATTGGGACCCCTCTAAAGATAGTCTTAATTTCCCGATTACAGTGCCTAATCCAGAGGTGATCACTAAGCGGAGTATTCTTTCTTCTACTTTCAAGCTATTTGATCCCCTGGGGCTCCTGTGTGTGCACTATCGTTCCCAAAATTCTAATACAGACCTTATGGTCTCTTAAACTAGATTGGGATGATCCCGCACCCAAAGAAGTTATTAAGATATGGCAATCCTTCATTGAAGGCCTTAAATCCATATCTTCTTTATCTATACCTAGATGGGTATCAATAAACGATCCGGTATCAGTCGAGATACATTGTTTTTGTGATGCATTGCAACGCGCTTATGGTTCGTGTTTGTACCTGCGATCTATTGACAAAGAAGGAAAAGTACATGTTAATCTTCTTTGTGCCAAATCTCGCGTTGCACCTACATCCAATACGATCACCATTCCTCGTCTTGAACTATCCGGTGCGTTACTTGCTGCAGAGATGAGCTGTTCTGTGTCGCTAGCTTTACGGCGCAAAATAACACGACATGTCTATTGGACAGACTCTAGTATCGTCCTTAGTTGGATTCGAATAGGTTCATCAAATCTAAAAACATTTGTTGCCTATAGAGTCGCTGCCATTAGAGAGTTGACTGACACTGCTGCATGGCACTACGTACCCACAGAACACAACCCTGCTGATTTGCTATCTCGAGGTGTAAATCCACAAGAAGTCTCTTCCTGTGAGATTTGGTGGAATGGAACAAGTTTTTTATATTTAACTGAGTCAAATTGGCCAATTTTACAGTATACTAAAACGCAAAATTTGCCGGACGTAAAGGCTCATGTCATTAATTATCAATTAAATACATCAATAATCGAATTTGTTAAATATTCCAAATTGAAACGTCTACAACGTATTGTCGGTTTCATAAATAATTGTCGTAACAAAGATAATAAAACTACAGATTCACTAACTACTTTTCTATGCATTAGTTTATGTCTCTCAATTACAATCTTTCCCTAAAGAATACGACTTGTTAAGTAAGAAAAAATCATTAAATTCTAAATCAATCATTTTAGCACTTAATCCCTTCTTGCATGAGGGAATCATTAGAGTAGGTAGCCGCATACAAGCTTCACAACTTAGCTTTGACATGAAGCATCCCATATTACTGAGCTCTACCCATCGTTTCACTCAGCTATTATTTCAACAAGAGCATCGACGGCTTCTACACGCAGGTCCTCAAGCATTATTAGCCTCTATTAGAACTCGCTTTTGGCCTGTTGGTGGTAGAAACTTGGCGCGCCGTACAACTCGTAGCTGTCATATTTGTACACGATTTAAGGGCCAAGCTATGCAAGGCATAGTGGGCAATCTACCAGCTGAAAGGCTAACACCAAACTTTCCTTTCATAACAGTGGGAACGGATTTTGTTAGACCATTTATGATCACGGATCGCAAGGGTCGTGGTTGCAAAATTACGAAATGCTATTTATGTATTTTCATATGTTTTAGATATAAGTGCGTTCATTTGGAACTAGTAAGCGAACTTTCGAAGAACGCTTTCATTTTAACTTTAAGATTTATTTCGCGTAGAGGACTACTAAAACAAATTTATTGTGATAATGGTGGAAACTTTGTTGCTGCGTCAAATGAATTACAGACTTTCTTCAAGACTAACGTAAGCTCCATCTCAGACTATGCCGCTAGCGAGGGCGTTGAGTTTTGCTTCTCACCAGCATACGCTCCTCACTTTAACGGACTCATGGAAAGTTGTGTAAAAAAAGGCTAAATTTCAGCTGGTTAGGATACTAGGGACCACGCACTTTTGAGGAACTATCTTCTCTGTTTACACAAATAGAGTGCATCCTCAATAGTCGCCCTCTATGTCCCTTGAGTTCATCCCCATCCGACTTTTATCTCTTGACCCCGGGCCATTTTCTCATTGGTAGACCCCTCAACTCGCTGCCATGCTCCAATCTGCAATTCACCAACACAAACTATCTCGACCGCTTTCAACGCATTGAACAAGTCAAGCAACACTTTTGGCAACGTTGGAGCCATGAATATATCGCAGAATTGCAGTCACGAACAAAATGGCGTACGAAAAATAAACCAATATTGCAACTGGGTAACCTCGTAGTCATAAGGGAGGAGAACTCTCCTCCACTTCACTGGCGCCTGGGACGTATTTCCAAGCTATTTCCTGGACCAGATAAGGTGTCGCGAGAAGCAGATATCGACACTGCCAGAGGAACTATCCGCCGCGCTCTAAACCGGATTTGCCTGCTACCTAGACCTGTTGAAGCAAACTAGCTTGAAAGCAGTTAAGCTTTCCAGGGGCGGGAATATGTTGGCGCCTCAAGCAACGTTGAAGCTACAACAAGCATCGTACGTGCGAAAACCGACTCTGTCGCCCCCACCAACATCGATTGTATACCCTTCACTTGCCTTGTTACCGACTAGTACACACTAATTGTAACAATCAAATTTCAATAAACCAATTTGTGCAATTCTTCTATATTTTATTATGTTCCCGTACTGAACAGGATTAACTGCAGGCAAATTGCCATTACTTCCCAATGACTGCGGCTCCTACTGCAATAAATCACTAGTTGAGATCTTGCCCGATCCTGTCGAACACATTATTCCACTTCTGTTTTTGTACACAGACAACAGGTGTGTATACATAATGAGATGTATTTATCTGAAATAAATAATAATAAAATAATAAGTGGAAGTAGTTACTTTATTTTTCCTAGAGATATTGTATGGTATTACATAAGAGAGAGCTATTGCGGGTTCACATTAGATTTTATTACTTAAATATTTACATGTTATAGTCTATTATAATCTGCTTTGAAAAACAGTGCATTGTTTGCATTAACAGTAAAAGGATTATCTCTGAAATGTAAACACTAACAAACCTGTTGTCGTTTACCTCTGCTTCTAAAATCACCGATGATTGAGTGTTTCATTTCAGCATTATTTCTGTAGGTCATTATTCTGTATGTGAAGTTGAGCATCCACATGAAAAGTATAAGTGATGGCTCAATCTAGACACTTAACCACTATTAGTTTCTTGCCTTATCCAGTTCTCAATCATAGCAACCTTAACGAAGTTAAGGCATCCGTCACAAGCGACACTTTCTTCAGGCATCTAAAACAAAAATAATAAAAACTATAGGACTCTAACACGATCCTGCTAATTAAAGCAAGCAAGTACTTTTTACAGATTTTACAGGACAGTATATTAAATGATTTATCTGCTAATTTTTAGGCTACTTGGAAGATAATTAACTTAAGTCGATAAATACTTACAGTTAGTGATAGCACCCAGCTATGGAGTTAATGACGGAAATGTTTCAGTTGATACAAAAGATTCGTGTTTTTAGATGATATTAAGAGCTTTGCCTTTGTTTTAATTACAAAATGGTCTCGAATAATCACAAACACAAAACTATTTCTTTATATTTTCGATTTTTTTTTGTTGTCTTCGCCCATCTTGGGCAGGCAAAGGAAACTTAGTCCATACAGCCTAGTCTTCAGTATTTATTATTTTCTTATAATTTTGTTTTTGTCCTGTCTAGTCGGTTGTCGATGTCAAGTCCTCAGTCCTAGGTCCTAGTCCGTACCCCAATAAGGCAGTGGATCCCTTATTGCGGCTATCTATGTTAATTTGGCACTAACACTAACAACACCGCTATTCTTTGCAATATATCACTTTCGTTCACTATTGCACTTTTCCGAACTCTTTATATTTAATATTCCACCATTATTAAACACAAAAACACGAAGATTACACTAGTTTTTGAAAATAATATACGACAAACGTGCGTTACCGTTCGCGTTGGCGCCAAAAGTCCTTTATATTTTCGATTGCTAGGTCATAATAATATATGTCATCAATATTTTTTTTTTTTGTAAAATTTTATGGCCTGGTTACTAAGACCTTTTAAGGGCCGGTAGGCCAAGTCGAGCACGCACCATAATGCTTCCTCAGCCACCGCCAAGAAAGAGCGACGATGTATTTTCTGCGGGCACGCCACAGTAAAAATGATTGGCAGTAGCAATCGAAATGGAACATCTCTGTTATTGTGTTGGATTTTATTTTAGGTTTATGATATACTAGTTGACGCCTGCGGCTCCGCCCGCGTGCTGAACTTTTCCCGTTTCCGTTTTCTAAAGGAACTTGTTCCCAGGATAAAAAGTAGTTTTTTTTTTTTATTTGTTATTCTGATAGATAAGCACCAAATAAAATGTCCCGTACTCATTATACTCATTTTTTTAAATAATATTTAAATCAAAAAATCATAATGTTATGTTCTTGTCTTCGGCAGCTAGTCACCGTTGTACTTCAGAACATATCTTCCGTCCGCGCTAAACATTCTCCCTAAGTACACAATTTCATTCAATTGCTCTAAACGTTGCCGGTTTACCCAAATCTTGCTTTTAGTTCATACTTTAGTTTTCTTTTTTAAATACCCGATTCTTAGTTTAACGTGCAGCGAAGACCTTTACTTTTATATTAGTGACTAATGCCTGAAGGTCAGCTTCTGATGATACAGATACACTCTGAAAAGCCAGGCGGACATAACCCAACCTCGTTTCACGCCCGAACAGAAGTCAAAAAGAGGCGCCAGGTGAACATCCCCCTTGGTCGCACGCAAGCTTTACAGTCCGTATAAAGAGACTGTATCGCCCGCAGCAGCTGGCCGTCCACACCATATCCTGCCTGAATATGGCGTGGACGGCCAGCCAGGCCACAGGGACAAGTACCACAGAGTTTCTCTCACAAAGTTATCAAATGCTTTCTCCAGATCCACTACAGCGCAAAAAACCTTCGCGTTAAAATATTGGGCTTATAATTATTAGTTACATGAAATGTTATACATTGTTTAAGGCTACTAACAAAAAGTAAAAACATAAATAAAAAGCGCTCGTAGCCCTACTAACTCGGTTTCTGTAAAAGATCACTGATTTAAGAAACTCTCTCGGATTTTGGATGGATGACCGCTTTGTAGCGTATTCATTTACCAGCGTTTTCGTGCTTCGAAGGACACATTAAGCTGTTTGTCCCGGTTGATAGTAACGCTGCAATCGACACTCGTTAAGTCAAGTGAATACCCTTTGAGCGACTTAAAAATTACAACAGCGAGTCGCTACAATCTGAGCCTGTCCATTTGAACACAGGCATTGGGCTCACCACAATATGCCTCTGCCACACATTCGGGGATAAAGTCGTGGCTAATAAATTTATAAATATACTTAAATAATTAATTCTGAAAGCATAAAACAAAGGTCTTGGATACAATTTTAATATTTTTTGCGAAGTGAAGCGAAGCCTCAATATGACAACTGCACTGATTACTTCAGCCAGTGGCAGTCGGTATATTTAAGCTTCAGAATCTATTGATCAAATTTGTTTAGAACCCAATTGAAAGTCATCATCATCATCCGAGCGTCTGTCCCAGTGGCGTCTCGCGACGCCCGGGGTCCGCTTTCCTACATTTTCTCCTCCACTTCGCACGGTCTTCGGCATCCCCTTTAGTGAGACCATTGGCACGCATGTCATCCCTTACGACGTCAAGCCAGCACTTCTTGGGTCTTACCGGGACCCGGCGGGGCTGACATTGCCAGACATTTGTTACCTACGTAGCCCGGCGGTTGCCGCAAGACGTGACCATACCAACGAAGGCGACACTCTTGCAACTTGTCTGCAATGTCACGGACGTGAAGGCTGCCGCGGATGCGAGAGTTCCTCACGCGGTCCATCCGCGTGACCCCACACATCCACCGCAGCATCTTCATTTCCGTGACACGCAGCTCCTGCTTGTGTCGCTCCAATATCGGCCACGTCTCACTGCCATGTAAAAGGACAGGTCTATTAATGGTTTTGTAAACCTGTCCCTTCAACCGGATCGGCATTTTAGGGTCACAAATGACACCGGTCATCTCTCGCCATTTGGCCCACGCGGCAGCAATGCGTGACTTGACATCGCAATCGATGTCACTGGACGTGTGAAAAACAGATCCCAAGTATTTAACCTGGTCCGTGCGCTCGACCAAATCACCGCCTATGCGGACGGATGTGGGATCTGTCGAGTTTAGTGCCAAGTACTCAGGTCTTCGCCACATTTAGTTTCAGACCGCCGTTCTCAAGCGTCTCCTTCCACGCCTTCACACGTCGCACCAATCTGCCCCTGTCCGCGTCTGCCAGCGCAATATCGTCAGCACACATGAGCAACCATGGAGGCTGCCCATATGAGAACCATCACAGAACAATTCAATTGTATACTTAGAACCCAATTGAAAGTATACAATATAATCTCCTCATACATATAATATTTATGAGGAGTTATACTATATATATCACTACGCTTATACTGTCACTTCGCGCAAAATATCTGATTTTTCAAACTTAAAACTATTTATTATATATTGCACTTGTAAAGAATTATTTTCTTGTTAACACAATAACGACCCAAATACTTTACTAAACGAGTCTTTTTTTTCTCTTACGCTTCAGTATAATTAGGAATAGATGCCTTACACTTTTCACGGTCTGATTCGATGTGGTTTAATTGTTATTAACTTTACTTTATTTATTTCATAACCCCTACGCGATAATTCATAGCAAAGTTTGTAAGCTTGTAATTCTATTTTTTTATAATATAATAAAAGCGTGTAAGGCGTGCACTTTTGGGTTTTCTAAATTTTTTTTAATTAGTCAGCATTTTCGGATAAATAGTTAAACATACATTGAACGGCCCACTGGCTCAGTTGGTTATATAGCTGCCTTCTAACCTGTGGGTACCGGGTTCGATTTTATACTACTTATAGGGATAATTCTAACGCTTCTGTGAAGTGTAGGTACTTTATTTTATATTAAAAATCTCATATAATTTATTTATCTATTACGCCTTATCCCGAAAAGGGTGGCAGAGGCATATTAGTATATGCCCACTTTTCACCATGTGTATTCCTGTCCCACGTAGTAGGTGGTGAGTCCATTGCCATAAAGCTAATTCCGAGCTTCGCGAGATGCAACTGGGACAGATGCTCGGATGATGATGGAATGCTTACTGCTCTCATAAATATACTGCGCCATTGACACAGGTTCTACCTCAGTAAGCGCCAGCGCGCGACTGATCAGGCCTCAGCGTCGCGAATCTGATATTATTTCAACATTTGTACTATAAAAATCACTGTATATAGTCAAAGTAAGCCATTATGTCTATAAATATTTAGTAGCTATAGTTGTGTATAAAAATTTAATGAAAATTATCTGTAGTTTTGATTTGGAATTGAAAAAAACATTTCGAAAGTGGGCAACTTTGGGATGTTTTTCTATTGAGTGAAGTTTATTAGATTTTGTAACAGAAAGCCATTTTGACTATCTTAAATCCTTAACTAACATATATCTCTTTTTATGAATCAAAAACCCTTTCTTCTACGATTCGCATTGTTTTAAAAAACTCGAAAAAAAAGCAAAAGCCTTTAAAAGCCTTAACCAAATCTTAATTATTTCATTAGTCTTCACTCTTCTAACTATCTAAAATGTACCCGTTCTCCGCGTCTTAGTGAAGTCTAGTCTTAAGTCAAGGTCAGTCTCACCCTGGTATAGTAGTGGTTGTTATACTGGGGTTTTTAGTGGATTTTACGCTGCAAGATGGAAAATCGCATTTTGCTGCATATTTATCCCTGTCTTCCTTTATAGCACGTTAACACAACTTTTATGTCCAAGAAAACACCACTCCCGCACATAAAACAAGATAAATGCACTAGTTTTAGAAAATAATTTACAGCAAGCGTATGGTGTTAGCCATTTTGCAGCCTAAAATTCTCTCAATTGTCATTGATTGTCAAGTTGTCACAGATAAAAAATATGCGATACCGATTTATCGATTATCGATATCCGAGATACTGATAGTAGTTGTGTGTGTTCAGTTAGTTGCTGCTAACTGACTTTTACTATTCAATACAAGAAATATGGCTGTCTTCAGGAAATCACCATAGCAGCGCAATAAAGAACTTGAAACCACAGCGGCACACGTAGAATTTCCATCAACTGAGCCATAAGATAATTAGGCAGTATTAAGGATTATATAATATTGAAACATCATATTTTACAAACATATCTGGTATGTCAACGTCGCTGTTAACGTGTTGAACCACATAGTGGCTACTTGCTGTTCACTGAACCACAATCTGTTTAAATACGATAATAGGGCCAGCAGCACATGTGTAACACGATAACACGACTGATGTTCTATAGATTATGGATAGCACTTTAATCAGATGGACCGATGGGCCTTATGTTTGTCTGCCACATCAGTAGTATATAAAAAGATATTTATAACATAAATGTTTAACATTTAAAATATTAATTATCGATTATAAAAAAAAAACTAAACTATCTTCACGCTGTATCCCTGACGGGTAGTCAGAGAGGACAGAGCGCCAGGCTTCGCGGTCCATGCATACTTCTTTCGCTTCCTCAAGATTCATCAATCGCTTCACACACGCACGTCTGAGTGCTTTTGACTTTACCGTTTGTGAGCAATTTTCGATTATCATTTTAATAATACATACATACATACATATTGTCACGCCTTTATCCCCGAAGGGGTAGGCAGAGGCATAATAAACGCCCACATTTCACCGTATGCATTTTTGTCCCACGTAACAGGTGGTGAGCCCATTGCCGTGTTGAAACGGACAGGCGCAGACTGTGTCGACCTGCTGTTGTTTTTTTAATTTATTAAACATAACAATTTTAATAATATCGATCAGAAGAGAGCTATACGTGCAATATATAAATTGAGTGCTAGAGTGTCACTTAGAGAGAAATTTAAAGAAATTGGCATTTTAATGGTTGCATCACAGTACATATTATATTTGCAAATATCATGTTAGTTAAACAGAACATACATTTATACAATAGACACAGTGACATACATTCGATAAATACTAGAAATAAGCATAAATTAATTGGAAAGCATCATCGTTTACAAAAGGTTCACGACTCTTTTGCAGGAATTGGCGTACGCCTATATAATAAAATTCCTTTAGACATTATGAACCTGCCGTTACATAAATTTAAAGCGGAAATTAAGACGCACCTCTTGAAAAGGGCTTATTACACAATTAATGATTATTTGAATGATAAAAATAAATGGAAATGAGTTGCTTGCTCTTCGCTCGAGCTATTTAGGATTCGAATGAATCTTGTGTTATATTATCTACTTGTCTTGAATCTGCATAACTATATATGTTGTATTTTTTTTTACATTATTTTTATTTACATTCTCCAGTATAAATAATTTGAAATACCAGGCAACTAAAGGTATGGCTGCGTTTAGTCCCGGTAATAACTAATATACATAATTATATGTAATTTGACTTTGTTATTGTGTGAGCACTATGTAGATTTATTTATAATTTTGAAATTGACATGATAGTTGCTGTGTAGTTTTTGGGTATGTCATGCTCGCCTAAGTGTCCTGGCAGTGGTGGCGTATGTATCGGGTCGCCTTGTTCCCTACAATACGGTTGAATAGGGCGATGGCTGATATATGCGTCATACCCGTGAACGGGTGCCGCCTGTTGGGACTGGTCAGCTCATAGCTGTTATAGCAATTGTAACAAATTATATTATTTAAATTTAAGGCAAACCTAGTTTAGTCGACTGTTCTCACATAAATTCAAAGGAACTATGTAAGTGCAATTTCAATGAACACAACATTTATTTTGTTTTTTTTTTGTATAATTTCTTTACTGTATAATTGGTGAAATATCATGTTAATCAAACTGTGTCAAATGGCGGTTAGAAAAGAGTGGCCATGAGTTTTATTGCCAGGTTCTTCCTCTGGCTCTACCTATTGCTTTGCGAATCTGGCAGTAAATGTAAATGTAGAAGCAGTAATCTTGACGTTCATAAGTGTTACTTTGTGACCTACATGAATAAAGATTTTTGATTTTGATTTTTATGGGCGGTTTAAAAATTTCAACATCAGGTAGCCACAACCTGCGTCTGTCTATTTCAACACGGCAATGGGCTCACCACCTATGACGTGGGACAGGAATCCACTATGCCTCTACCACTATGTAAATATGCCTCTGCCACCCCTTCGGGGATAAGGCGTGACGGATATTTATTTATTTATTATTTATTTACTTATTTCTTTATATTTAGAGAATAATTTTCTTTATTTAAGGATTTCAGACTTTTATAGGTTTACTAGCTGACCCCGCAAACTTCGTACCGCAAATTTTTACAACTTGTCTCTATATAGTACTGTTTACCCGCAGAGTTCCCGTTCGCGTGGGAATATGGGAATAAAAAATAGATGTTGACCGATTCTCAGACCTACCCGATATGCACACAAAATTTCATGAGAATCGGTCAAGCCGTTCCCGAGGAGTTTAACCACAAACACAGCGACACGAGAATTTTATATATTAGATAAGTGTTTCCATGACAACTTATTTAACTTATTGAATTATTTACTACATTCAATGCTGTTTCATTCTTTTGATGTTTCTTTTTCTTACTAATTTAGAGTTGTGGTATATGCGAGTGCTGCACCTCTTGTGTTGCAAACGTCCATAGGCTACGGTGACCACTTTCCATCGGGTGGGCCGTATGCTTGTCTGCCACCTCGGGGGTATAATAAAAATCTATATAAGAATATTTATTTTTATTTTCTGTGCCAATATAAAGTGGAGCCGACGCTTTAAATCCAGGTTAGGTTTGGAACCAGCTTTCAATACACCAAGAAGAAGAAGAATAAGTGATAGACGCGTGGAAACTATCACCACTCGTACATAAGGCGAAAACTAGGTAACACCAAATTTCGTACAAAACGAACAGATAACTCACAAGCTTCATCTGAAACTTTTGCGTTGTAAATTCACAAACTTAAACGATCGAATAAAATTTTATTGTTGCCTATCTTGTTCGGGTTGACCGGGGCAATTAGCCATTGTTATGCCCGGCTTTATGGACAAATACCCGGGTACGTAGCACTTTGGGCAGCCCTCTATGATTTATAAGCCTACGTGGCCCCGCTTCGCTATTGTTCGATGTTTACGAGAAATTCGGACTTTGATAGTACGATTGAAATCGGATTGTGATGCCGCTAGATTATTGGTGGATTATTCGCCACATCTTCAGAGACCTAGGTGATTTATTTATACTGAAAAAAACTTTTTTTATATATATTAGCTCCTAAAGGCAAACATCAACCCAGGCTAAAGCCCTTTAAGACTATATTATACTTTTATCATCATCATCATCCGAGCGTCTGTCCCAGTTGCGTCTCGCGACGCCCGGGGTCCGCTTTCCTACATATATTATACTTTTATGACTATATATATATATATTCGGAAAAATATAAATTAGTATCAATTACTTGTGTTTTAATAGCATAAGAAATATGTATCGTCTAGTATGTACATAATAACAGATTGATACCGTTAATTCACTAGGACTCGAGAAGTACGAGTATATAAACTTCTGAATCACAAGTCCGAACTTATTGATGTAAGTTCAGTAGGTTTGGCCCGTATGACGATGATAGATGGGTCCCGTGACAAATCCACTAATAAAAGTAATTTATCAAAATGTGTCAGTCGCAGAGGTGTCTTTTCTTTTTTCACTAATATGATTTTCCCTTCAGGTGAAGTGTTGCAAACTCATCGTCCCAGTAATGGATGTTCTTCCTCCAGTAGCTTTGTTATTTTTTATAAAATCATTTTTGCATTACAGTATGTTGGCGCCTCAAGCAATGTTGAAGCTACAACAAGCATCGTGAAGCTACAACAAGCATCGTACGTGCGAAAACCGGCTCTGTCGCCCCCACCAACATCGATTGTATACAATTTACTTGCCTTACTACCTTGTTACAGACTAGTACACACTAATTATAACAATTAAATTTCAATAAACCAATTTGTGCAAGTCGTCTATATTTTATTATGTTCCCGTACTGAACACAGTATATTTTTGGGATAAATTAAGAAATAGCAGCAGATATATTAGGTAAAATAAAATTATGAATTGAAAAGACCACATCATACTACATTTACAAATATTAACAAGTGGAATAATCATTAAGGCTTGGTATTCCTGCCGAGACCACGCTTTTGAGTTTTTTAAAACAATGCGAATCGTAGAAGAAAGGGTTTTTGATACTGAAAAAGAGATATATGTTAGATAAGGATTTAGGCTAGTCAAAATGGCTTTCTGTAACAAAATCTAATAAACTTCACGTGATAGAAAAACATCCCAAAGTTGCTCCCTTTCGAAATGTTTTTTCAATGCCAAATCTGAACTACAGATAATTTTCATGAATTTTTTATAAAATAAAATAAATATCCATCACGCCTTATCCCCGAAGGGGTGGCAGAGGCATATTATATGCCCACTTTTCACCGTGTGGATTCCTGTACCACGTAATAGGTGGTGAGCCCATTGCCGTGTTGAAATGTACAGACGCAGGTTGTGGGTACCTGCTGTTGAATTTTTTCAAGCCGCCCATAAGGCTTTCAACCAGGCTTAACGACTGCCATTTTACTGGCAACCGGGACCAACGGCTTAACGTGCCTTCCGAAGCACGGAAACGCTCGCAAATGTAAATGCCACAAAGTGGTCACCCATCCGAGGACCAGCCATAGTGAAAGTTGCGTAACTCAGTGATCGTTTACAGAACACTGAGACCGCGAGGCCACGAGCGCTTTTTTACAGAACACTGAGACCGCGAGGCCACGAGCGCTTCAAACGAATTTTTATACACAACTATAGCTACTAAATATTTATAGACATAATGGCTTACTTTGAGTATAAACAGTGATTTTTATAGTACAAATGTTTAAATAATATCAGATTCGCGACGCTGAGGCCCGATCAGTCGCGCGCTGGCGCTTACCTTACTTAGGTAGGACCTGTGTTACGTTTCTTCGTTGCGCTCCCATTGCTATTTTTTCGCAATGGCACAGTATATTTATGAGAGCAGTAAGCATTCCATCATCATCCGAGCGTCTGTCCCAGTTGCATCTCGCGACACCCGGACTTAGCTTTATATAGTGTATATATATGAGAGTTATATACGGCAATGGACTCACAACCCATTACGTGGGACAGGAATACACATGGAGAAAAGTGGGCATATACTAATATGCCTCTGCCAACCTTTCGGGGATAAGGCGTGATAGATAAATAAAATATATGAGAGTTTTAATTTTAAATGAAGTACCTACACTTCACAGAACCGTTAGAATTATCCCTGTAAGTAGTATAAAATCGAACTCGGTACCAACAGGTTAGAAGGCAGTTATATAACCAACTGAGCCAGTGGGCCGTTCAATGTATGTTTACCTATATTTCCGCTAAAGTCTGACGAATTTAAAAAAAAAAATTGTAGCGTATACTTTCAATTGGGTTCTAAACAAATTTGATCAATAGATTCTGAAGCTTAAACATACCGACTGCCACTGGCTGAAGTAATCAGTGCAGTTGTTATATTGAAGGTTCGCTTCGCATAAATTATAAAAATTGTATTCAGGACCTTTGTTTTATGCTTTCAGTATTATTTATTTAAGTATATTTATAAATTTATTAGCCACGACTTTATCCCCGAAGGTGTGGCAGAGGCATATAGTGGTGAGCACAATGCCTATCTTCAAATAGACAGGCTCAGATTGTAGCGACTCGCTGTTGTAATTTTTAAGTCGCCCAAAGAGTATTCACTTGACTTAACGAGTGTCGATTGCAACGTTACTATCAATCAGGACAAACAGTTTAATGTGTCCTTCGAAGCACGAAAACGCTGGTAAATGAAAATGCGACAATGCGGTCATTCATCCAGAATCCGAGAGAGTTTCTTAAATCAGTGATCTGTTACAGAAACCGAGTTAGTAGGGCTACGAGCGCTTTTTATTTATGTTTTTACTTTATGTTAGTAGCCTTAAACAATGTATAACATTTCATGTAACTAATAATTAATAATCCGAACATTTTAAAGCGAAGGTTTTTTGCGCTTTAGTGGATCTGGAGAAAGCATTTGATAGCGTTGTGTGAGAAACTCTGTGGTACTCGTCCGTGTGGCCAGTTGCTGCCGGCGATACAGTCTCTTTATACGGACTGTAAAGCTTGCGTGCGGCCAAGGGGGATGTTCACCTGGCGCCTCTTATTGACTTCTGTTTGGGCGTCAAACGGGGTTGTGTTATGTCCGCCTGGCTTTTCAAAGTGTATCTGGATTGTTGTGCAAAAGTGTGGCTGCAAAAGTTAAAGGATTATGATGTGTTGTAAAATTGGAAATTTTACAGTACATTGTCTGTTGTACGCTGATGATGCGGTAGTGATGGTTTCATCAGAAGCCGACCTTCAGGCATTAGTCACTAATATAAAAGTAAAGGTCTTCGCTGCATGTTTAACTAAGAATCGGGTATTTGTTAAAGAAAAAGCAAGATTTGGGTAAACCGGCAACGTTTAGAGCAATTGAATGAAATTGTGTACTTAGGGAGAATGTTTACCGCGGACGGAAGATATGTTCTGAAGTACAACGGTGACTAGCTGTAGAAGACAGGAACATAACATTACGAATTTTTGATTTTAATATTATTTAAAAAAAATGAGTATAATGAGTACGGGACATTTTATTTGGTACTTATACATAAAGCTTAAATTTGTTATTAAATTTATCATCATTAACTCCTACTTATATTATAAACGCGAAAGTTTGTTAGTATGGATGTTTGTTACTCGCACGTAAAACTACTGAATGGAATGTAAATAAACTTTACCATAACTATATATTATATTTATAATAGCTTATCTATCAGAATAACACATAGGATACTTTTTATCCCGGGAACAAGTTCCTTTAGAAAACGGGAACAGGAAAGCTTCATCACGCGGGCGGAGCCGCGGGCGTCAACTAGTATATCATAAACCTCAAATAAAATCCAACACAATAACAGAGATGTTCCATTTTAATTGCTACTGCCAATCATCTTTACTGTGGCGTGCCAGCAGAAAATACATCGTCGATCTATCTTGGCGGGGGCTGAGGAAGCGTTGTGGTTCCGGCCCTTAAGTTCTATTAATAGCTTGTAGTAAGATACTATATTATATATACTATTCAAATATATATATACATTTAAGTATACATTTAAGTTACCGGTGTTTATTATTACAATTATTGTTTTACATACATATTATGAGGTACAAATAGAGTTAATAAAACAAGAATTAATAACACTCTTATTATTAAGTTACTTTAATCAATATTTTAACAACGTTTTACTATGCTCATTCCATAAATAATAATTTTTGGCTTACTACCTGTCATCTACAACAGGCATCTACAGCCTCTGTCGAAGCGATACTTTCGCATACTGCGAACTATGATAGCTATTATCAGAGTTAACTGTTCGATATAAGTAATTTGTAGATAAGTAACTAAAGTGTCCTTGTTAAGGTAGCTTATTTTGGAGTCTCTCCAACTTGGGGTACAGTGCCAGTCCAAGTGATTTTCGCATCTTGCCATCTGAAAAAGAAAGTTTGTTTTAAATATAGTAGCAGAACTTTGGCCAGCAATTTTGTGACTATTTTAATTGTCAGTTGTGAACCTTTCGACGCTACTTTTTGATATTTTGCTAGATACACCTATACCTATATTCTAATCACCATTTCCTGATTAGTCAAATTCACATGACAAAGTTGTCAATGAGAATTGCTAATATTCTGAGAACGGCCACGTATATTGTACCAGGTGGCTATATAAAGCTCATCATGAATATCTTTTGTTGTTCGAAATTTGCCGAAGCAAATTAAATCGATATTCCGAAATTGGGTCGGCGGTTCTTATCGATGTAATGTTAATATGGCGTTTAATTATAGTCAGTGTGTGATGTTCTCAATTTAGTATACGCGCTTAAGCCTGTTTACTCAAATTGACGGTAAAATAATTAATAGGGAACTAATAATAAGAGATAATAATTATATTGCTACAATAACAGTACTGTTAGATGTCGTATTCCACAACGTCAGAGATTTTATGTATATGTGTGTGTTTGATGTAATGTTAGCGTCTCCAATAAAGTATCTCTGCTTTATTCATTCTGGCAATGTTACATTAAATTTTCTGTCTTATCTTTAAGATGCGGAATGAAAAATATCATAAAATTTTGTGAATTACAATTTGCAGTACAATTGTTGAGGGGGTCATAATATTCCTTTGTTGAATGCAAGTACTTTTCTTGCAACTAACACAGGTACAGAATAAATGGATAAATATTATGTAAATAGGTACTACTGTATATAGCTAGTGACTACATTGTTTGCCAATGTTAACGTTTTTAGTCCTCTAAATCTTTTCTTTAAATCAATATGAACATGTCTATAAAATGCTGTAGACAAAACCATTGCACGTACCGGTACTTCTTTGCAGATAAATTGATGTTGCTTGCACATAATATTATCTTTTATTGGTCATTAACTTAACTCTCTCGTACACCGGATACGAGCCTTGGTAGAACATTGAAACTACAAACCATGCTTACAGAAGATTGTAGATTGCATAAATTACATTGTAGCTAAATTGGCACTGTTTTCTTGACATTACTCGTGAAAAAACTTAAAAGGAACTGTCTATTTTAGGACACTAAATCAATATGAGACAGTGGGTCATACTGAAAGAAAGAAAATCATTTTAAAAGTTAGAAATAGTTTTGAAAAGCAATTAGTATGTTAACTATAAAGTGGAAAAATTTCAGCCTAGAGCGGGACTCGAACCCGCAGCTCTTACTTGCCGGGTGAGACGTTTGTTCAACCAAGCTACCGAGGACACTCGAAACTGACTTTTTACAAATCTTCTTACGTAACAAGTGGCGGCAGATGGTACCTTGGTACCTACTTCGCATTAAGTCGGAAGACCAAGCAAAGGGGAAAATCGCGAGTTCGCGTTCCGCTCGCAGATTAAATTTTTTTCACTTTAAATTAATCATTGTAAAAATATTTAAAAGAAATGGGTTTTTCGAAACCTTTTTCTTTATAATATTCTTTCTTGTCGTTACTATTTTATGCCTCTTCGGAGATAAATCTGTGACTAATAAGTCAGTCAACTACGAAGGACAGTGTGCCTGAAATTGCACACTGCCTTTTAGGATATTGAAGGATAGTTATTAGATGTTACAATTAAGGTACTGTTGAGATTAGTATGTTTTGGAAGTTCGAATTACTTACTTATAGAGACACATAGAATACTTATAAGCCATTGATTACCTGTAAAGGGAAGTGAGGACAAACAAATGCATATCTATACTAATATTATAAAACTGAAGAGTTAGTGTGTTTGGTTGAACGCGCTGATCTCAGGAGCCACTGGTCGGATTCGAAAAATTATTTTTGTGTTAGATAACCCATTTATTAAGGAAGGCTATAGGCTATATATCATCACGCTACTTATTTGGAGAGCGCATAGCATATTTACATACATATTGTCACGCCTTTATCCCCGAAGGGGTAGGCAGAGGCATAATAAACTCCCACATTTCAGCGTATGCATTTTTGTCTCACGTAACAGGTGGTGAGACCATCGCCGTAGTAGTAGTCATAAATGTTGAGAAATCGGGCAAATTCAAAGCATGTCACAGGCGAAGCCCCCCGGCTTCACCTAGTGCATTAATAATATTAGTAGGAAGTGTAGGAATACTTATGTTATTATAGTATGGATTACTTAAGCCAAGATAATAATGTTATGTAACAATAACCTCAAATTTGGTCAAACTCGGAGTACTGCTTGCGTTAATGGAAATTACTCACTTTGTGTGTATCAGTTTCTCTAGTGGTGTAGCACTGATGTCATCGTTTCGCAATGGTCCCACCGCGTCATCGTGGCTTCTTGTATCGACGTTGAGCAAAACGTGACAACCGCCGCACGTGTAGTAATGGATATCAAACCTTAACAATAGAACATAATACGAGCTAATTTACGTTGGACCAAAGCTCAATATCAGTTGATATTTTATACATTTTGCTTTTACTGGTCAATGCTGTGTACACTCTAGAAACTTGTACCAGCCATATCCCTCATAAGAACAGAATATTGACAAAAACTATCTGATAGCACTTTGAGATAATTCTGAAATTGTAGTCACTATGTTTTGATATCAATAACTTTATCAAATATAAATAATTCAATAATAATTTGAAATGAAAACAGGTAGGTACATACAGATAAAAAAATCTAAACTGTACATAGACTATTCCAATAAATTGACAAAGGCAAAGGCTAATGGAATCCTTAATTATGCCTCGAAAGTTGGTTTTTCTCTTAGACCCGATTCGTAATTGATTTCGGTCACTTGCGACTTTCGCAAAAGTAACGCAATTAAGAGGATTACGGCAACTGAATTAACAAGTTAATTTAATTTGACTGCCTCTGTGGCGTGGTGGGAGTGCATCCGACTGCTACGCAAGAGGTCGTGGGTTCGATTCCCACCCAGGATAAAACTTTGTGTGATGAGCACGATGGTTTATTCTGTGTCTGGGTGTTATTTATCTATAATATGTATGTATTTAGAAATATATAAGTATGTTTATCAGTTATCTGGTTACCATAGTACAAGCTCTGCTTAGTTTGGAATCAGATGGCGTTGTGTGGGTTGTCCAAAAAAAAAAAAATTGAAAAGAACAGTAGATCTTGCGATATATTTGAGTTGCTATGTCGATTTTGAGTTTTAGTTATCATGACATAGATATTGGGTTAATAATAATAATAGGCATTATTCCAGTTGAGAAATTTCATTTGCATCAAAATCCATCTCTTTTACTATTAAAATGACTGACAATGCCACGTGTAGAAGCTGTAAAGTAACTTTACATCTCTCATATTCGGTAAGTAGATCCTTATTACCCCCAAATGGGGCTTGTAGGTGACCAATTAGCGCTCTAGGGTAATAATGTAGCTAGGAAAAGCCGTAGGGTGGTAAGTTTAAAAAAAAAAAGTTTACTCTTTCAAAAAGTTCGCGTACATCTAACCATCATACTGGCAATAGACATCATGCATTCAGTCCAATGACAAAAGAGGTCGCTTCGCTATTCAGCCTTGTCTTCGTATGAGTACTCGTAGAATAGTCATCAATTTTAAATATCGAACGGCGAAGCTCAATTTCATCCTTGAAAAAAAAATTTGAAAATTTTTCTCATTTCAGTATAAATTTTAACTAATAAAATGTTTTATTCTTGTAATGCCGGTTCTTTTCTACTTATCTCACAATCGAGATGTAAAGCAGAGTAGTTAGCTCGGGTGTACGCATCAATTGCAACCTCGAACTAAATATCTCGGGCTGCAATTGATGCCTTACAGCCCTTGGCTACTAATCTACTATTAATAATTTGATTGATGGAATTAGGTGGAACAATATTCTTTCTTTATTCTTTATTGAAAAAACTGGATACATTACATTATGGGATTCCCTCACACCTGCGCTAGTAACAACTGTGTTGCAGGTGCGAGTGTCTTCCCCAATATTAAGGTGACACTGGTTTCAAGTATTCTGTTTGAACATTAGTTATGTATAAATAAAAAAAGTATTATCTAAAGCTTACATAATAAGAAAAACGTGCATGCGATATTTTTACATGAAGAAGTGCTCACGTGTTCGTGTATGTGCGTGCGAGTGTGTGTGTGTGTGTGTGTGTGCGCACTAAATGTGTTATGTCATAGTGCTTTTAAGAGATACTCTACAGTGTCATATTCCATATATTTTAGCCAGTCAGATACGACCATTTTAATTTTTTTATTATTAAATAAAGTGTTGCACTTATTTACTACTTCAACCTAACCGGTTTCGCCTCAATGACATCCGAGATGCATAAAATATGTGCTCATTCATCATCATCCGAGCGTCTGCCCCAGTTGCGTCTCGCCCGGGGTCCGCTTTCCTACTTTTCCTCCTCCACTTCGCACGGTCGTCGACATCCCCTGTAGTGAGACCAATAGCACGCATGTCATCCCTTATGACGTCAAACCAGCACTTCTTGGGACTTCGCCTCTTACCGGGACCCGGCGGGGTAAAATATGTGCTAACCTTCGTAAATTCCGTAAGGCGAATCCGGTTAGGTTTAAAAAGTAAATAAGCGGAACGATACAAGGGTTTTCATTCAAAATGAGTAGCAAGTTCCAGCAAGTGTCAAGTCAACAGTTTATACAGTCTAATTCATTAATACCTCCTTTCTGCATGATAATTCCTCAATAGCTCACGGTTGGTGTTGAAGAGAACCCCGTAGTGTCCAGAGCAGCTAGTTACCTGTATTAAATTAAAAGTATGGAAATAATTAATTAATGCATTATACCCCTAGTACAAAAGCAATAGTTATTTAATATTTATGCCACGAACAAGTATCGATGCACTTAAGATAAAGGATGCATCCCGATTTCCCAAAACCCATATAAATTTACGTCCTGCAACTTCTGGTGATTAGGCTGTTTTGTAAACATAGATACTACATATACATATTGTCACGCCTTTATCCCCGAAGGGGTAGGCAGAGGCATATAAAACGCCCACATTTCACCGTATGCATTTTAGTCCCACGTAACAGGTGGTGAGCCCATTGCCGTGTTGAAATGGACAGGCGCAGGCTGCAGCGACCTGCTGTTGAAATTTTTTAAGGCCTTCAACTTGGCTTAACGACTGCCATTTTATTGGCAACCAGGACTAATGGCTTAACGTGTCTTCCGAAGCACGGACCTGGGGTGGATATAAAGGGCCGAATAAATTTAATAAAATGTGTCTATTTTAGATGTTAAATTTGGAAGAAATTTTGAACCCCTGCCCTTTTTAGTCAGGTGGTAACAAAAAGGCTAAAGGGTCTTATGTGCTAGACACTAATTAGCACGACCAATTGAAGTCCTGGTAGTCTCGGACTCTCATACGAAACATAGATATTGTGAACAAATTGAGTAAACTATTCTGGAACAGGCAAGAAGTACATATTTATTATTACTAAGTAAGCTTTTATGGTGTTAATAAGGCTTTTATTACTTTTTCACGCATTATGATTTCTTTTTATTCTCGTACTATGATTTTTTTTAGTTGTACATAAAATATAATTCTTACCCAAATTGGGAAAGCGGGAGTCTTCAACCTAGAGCCCGGATGCTGTTTGTTGATAAAAGCCTTTGCGTTCTCCTCACCGCCATACCACACTAGAAGGCCAACAGGACTGCGTGACAAGATACCGAACTGTGGCATGGCCTAAAACAAAACAAAAATAGGAACGATACTTGTACTTGTACGTAGTGATAGGAAATGTTGTTTTTAAAAAAATTACGCTTACATAATGATCTTCATCGCCGACGTACAGCACACCGTTGTGAAGATAGGGAGTGGCTCGTCCAGTCAGAAGAAGAGTTACCAAATTCAGAGATCCTTCAACGTCTGCAGACACGAGGTGTGTCAACTTGCCGTCGAGGTCTTTCTTGACACTGATTAAAAATACGAAACATAATATCTTTCAGTATAATTATTAAAAGCACATTGTGGATGGTCTAAAGAATGTCTCACGTTTCTCGCTATTACCGCGGTCTGGCCTATATCGCTCTATGGTAGTTAGTTTGACTGATATCCCGCGGCGAAAGAAATTAATGTTATCATTATCTTCATTAATATTTTGAGTTTTTTACTCGTTACGAAGTCCTGTACGTAATTTTGAGTTCAGCTTTAAGAAACCTCAGCTACGAGCTAAAATCGCCTTTGTACTTACGAGTATCATTTCCACATGTTGTGTAACATAAAAAAATCTAACAAATGAATGGCGGTTAATCATCAATTTGCAAAATCTCACAATTCCTAAACTTACTTTGCACACCCTCTTGATAACACACAGGAATATAATATGATCAAAGCACCAGCTCCTTCCTCCATCTGCAGCTGTTAGAGAAAATGAGTTATATTATAGGCGCTATCACCATACAATTTTCCACAATAAGCACTTGCAAATTATACATATTTGTTTTCAGGATCACTTTTAAACTACTAACCCCTAAAGTTTGGAGAAGTCTAATAAAACGACTCAGTATGTCCGTCCATCCATCTGTCCATATATGTTCCTCGGGAACCATAACAGACAAACGGTTTGCGGCATTCGATTTGGGATACGTGGATAGGCGATTTTAAAGTTACTACCAATTTCAGTTTTGAAACTGGTTTCGGTTTATAAATTGTCTGATACCTTCGCTACAATAGTGAAGGGCACGTTATTTGTTTTTAAACAGATTGACAATGGTCCTCAGGTTCTTGTTTTTATCTCTTTAGCAGCGACTTTAAATATTTCAATAATAATTATTACTGTCTTACCAAATACAGGTACTGTTTTATGAATATTTGAAGGTCCTCCAAATTCTTGAACTCGTATAGGTGCAGCTTGTAAAAGAGCGTCGACATTATTTTTCTGAATTATTGGACTAGAAAATATTTATAGCATTCAAAATCAAATCATCAGGTACCTAAGAAAATTTATTTTAAAATCAAAAGCCAAATTAAAATTCTACTCTTTGATTTTGTTCTGAAGTCATCATAGTCATCAAAGTCATAACCTATATACAACACCCAAAATGTTTAAAGCAGTAAAACTGTTTAGACTGTACCACGTATCTGGTGTTGCAAATAATCATAGGCTACGATGAATACTTTGCATCAGGTAGGCTGTATGCTAGACTGCCACTTAAGTGGTATAAAATAATAACAATACAGCCGACATACAATATATACATCTACGCCTTTCTTGTTGTTCAAGATCAAGTCATCAAGTCATAAGCGCAAATGCTATAATTATAACAATAACCTTTTCTGTAACAGTGTCTTGATAATATTGAGAGCTGTGTTGTACGTAGGTGTTCTCGCTCGGTAGGCTCACTATCGCTTTGGGTTCCACTCCAGTCTGCGGACTAACGCCTCCGCCGCACCGCCAAATGACATCACTACAAGCGCGCCATAGAGCTTCTTCTTGTCGTTCTTCAGATGGGCGCAGATACCTTAAAAGTACACGTACTCGTAAACATAAATATTGCACTTGTGAAGGAGGTACGTGTCAAAACCACCTCATCGTGATAAAATATCCTTCACCGATAGTGATATATAGAGCAGTTTCAATAAACACTCCGCTATGCTCTGGTCGGACCATAAAGTCGACCATTTGATCTAAAATATTGTACGATGAAGCATAGTGTAGGTGAATTTATGCCGAAACACGTGGCGTTCCAGAGAATTATGATCGGTATTTTCAAGTTGTGGTGTATGCTTCCCCGCATAGAATTTTCCGGAATATATCGAAAAGTGATAAAGAAGTGGTATCGAAAACTTCTTGTAGATGCTTGTTTATGAAAGTAGAAGAATCTATGCAATGATTGCAGCAAGCGACTACATTACTGTAGTCGCTTCTGTACTCTACTGTAGTCGTCTTCGTCGATCCATTGGAAAGAGACACAGACAAATCAAAATTAATATTAAAATAATTTAATTTACTTCAAAATAATGTATTATTTTGTATTGCATATTATAACTATCTTCACGCTGTATCCCTGACGGGGTAGTCAATATATATATATATATATGGGATTAATATATAATTATTAATTATGTTTAATTGATAATGTAAAACGTTACTATTTGTAAGATCATAAGCGCTCTCTGTACAAAAGGAACACTTTAAGCTATCTACATCGCAACGAGAAAAAAGAAACGAGTGAGCAAATTAAGGACATAAAACTTTAGGGGAAGATGTTATTAGGACTTTTAGATAGAGAATTTGACGTGGTTTTTCCACGTTTTCATAGATAATGGAATAACTTATTTAAGAGATTCGAGTCAAGGATGTTATATCGTTTTCTTTTCACGATACTCAGTATATTTATCTGTGCAGTGCAGACTTGAGTGTAGTTGGTTATTACCGTTGTTTGTCATAACCAGACGTGAGTATAAAAGTAAATGCTTGTAATTTTTACCCTGTCGCCTTTGGCCCAATACGCGTAGATCGTATACACAACAAATGTATGCGATAGGTAGACGTTGTGATATTAGTACCTTTATTTTAGCAAACTGCGGGAAAAATCAATTTCACTATCAAAATTACAGAAATTTATGAGTTTTAAAACACCACACGTTATTATATTTCCAAATATAAGGTAAATAATGTGTGTAGCTAAAACGCTACTAAGATTTGTGGGCCCAAAGAAACTTCAGCTAAAACTCGGTGCCCGCTGACTGGAGACCAGTCTTGTTAAGTCCGGAGCAATTTTACCTCAACCATTCCCAAATTACTTTCAGTATAGAGTTTCTCTTTGAGGAAAGGCTCGTATTCTTTCTTTCCTCTAGCATGTTCTTCAATCTCTCGACTCCCAAGTTGTTTAATAGAACGTTTTATGTGCGTTTTACTCAAGTTTCGTCAGTTTACCGAAAATTAGCTAAAATTTGAAATAAAGACATTCTTCATATTTCCTCGATAATATACTTCACTATAGCTAAACGGTAGAGGAATGTTTTTCAATTGCTGCGTATGCCTTATGTTTAGAGACTCACCCAGTCATTAAAGAGATCAAAAGAAAATATGGCACCATCCATATAACTTGTTCGTCTATTTATTTTTGAATTCTACATCATTTTCTTTTAAAAATGTACTAACAGTACTCGTTTCTGTGCATTAGTTTATTTATTGCTTGCGGTTTATTGTCGTTATATAATTGTATATTTATATAGCTATGTTTGGTGCATGTACTTTCATAGGATAAATAATAGGTATATGATATAATTTCACTATTGAATATTAAAATGAATGATATTTTGCAGTGATTTACCACCGAAAATAGTAGTACTCTTGATTTACTCACGTGTCAGGTGGCACACCGCTTTTATTGTCCTTAGTCGGCGGCCTCGAGTCAAACAGAAGCCACTTTATAATATGTGCTTGGAGAGCGGACAACAGACACCTAGCCCCGTTCCTCGGAGCGGCTAAGCCGTATCCCAGCGGTTGGTCGGGAGGTCTCATTACTAATGGCGTTCGGATCCATTCTCCTCGGGGTGGACAGGAAGCAGAACTGAAGCAGGTCACTCGTAATTCCTACAATATTTTATACCCCTATATTTTACTATTTCTAACTTAAGATGATCGAATCGAAAATCGAATGATAAGAATTTTATCTAATTCCCATTTTTTTTGGAATAACAAGTACGAGCACATTCTTTAAATTGAATTTGAATCCTGTTATGGTTCAATTTTATATATATTATCTTCCATTTATTCTATTAAAGTTATAAACCAGAATGCTGGTAATAAGTTATTGATATGCAAATCTAACGTATTAATTTCTAACATTATTTATAAATAATATATATTTCAGGAATTGTTCGGTATGCAGATTGAGCTACACTAAAACGACGACGGCTACAGACGTGGCCAATATTGGAGCGACACAAGCAGGAGCTGCGTGTCACGGAAATGATGATGCTGCGGTGGATGTGTGGAGTCAGGCGGATGAGCCGCGAGATGAACTCTCGCATCCGCGGCGGCCTTCGCGACCGTGACATTGCAGACAAGTTGCAAGAGTTTCGCCTTCGTTGGTAGGGTCACGTCTTGCGGCAACCGCAGGGCTACGTTGGAAACAAATGTCTGGCCATGTCAGCTCCGCCGGGTTCCGGTAAGAGGGGAAGACCCAAGAAGTGCCGACTTGACGTCGTAAGGGATGACATGCGTGCCAATGGGCTCACAACAGGGGATGCCGACGACCGCGCGAAGTGAAAGAGAAAATGTAGGAAAGCGGACCCCGGCATCGCGGGACGCAACTGGGACAGACGCTCGGATGATGATGATTAAAGGGCTAGGCTATCCATTTTATGACTAAGAAATCCATTTCTAAAATATACTTACGTGGTACCCGACACGAACTTGGCAAATATTAGAGTTATGGAATAAATGATAATGATGAAATGAAACCAGAAATGCTTTCAGTTATTTAATGAATACACTCACTGATGCAAGCTCCTCAGTTATCGGCTGCCCGCCGACCACAGCTGGTTTTGCACTATTCAGTAACTTGTTCCTCGCGTACATTACGCGCTCTGAAAAGGAATTCTAGTTTCAAAAATTCACTTTGACGTATTCATATTGTTTAAGATTTTTACACTATACCATTGCCTTGTTTATTCTATTTGATCCTACATAATATATATGTATATAGTACAGAGTCTTTAATGCATAATAATTATAAAGAAAATCGCCTCCCACAAAAATGTGTATTTATTATCAGTAATCGAATGTTTTTCAAACTTTTTAAATGTAATTAAATTTAAATATGTAATCATTTGTAATAATTTACATTATGACTTTCACTCGTAAGTGACAGTTTTGTAGTATGTAGCAGTTTGCAAGCATTGTAGTATTTGTAAAAAAAATCTAGAATCTCATTTCTTTAACCCGTAATGTCCAGCAAATCCTTGCTCTCTTATATAAACGAATCCAATATTGAATTCTGTTCACTTTACTATTGTTGGGATTACAATACATTCCAATTACGAAGGTCTTGCAGTAAATTTTCCTGGACCTTCGTATTTTTGAACCAAGTTTAGAAAAGATACAAAAGAGAGAGTGTTATGCTATGTCCGATTAATACTGCTAATGGTTTTCAAACTTTCTAATTGACGAATTATAACTGTTTTGTGATTGTAAGAGAAACAAGTGTTTCAATTTGAATCAATTTTTTTTATTATCCAAAACATTATTGTTAGTTAACTGAATTTTCATTCAGATTTGAGACGTGATTTCAAGGTGACTAGATTCTATCGTCGATATATTGCATTGGCAAAAAAATTTGCTTCTGTCTAACAAACAACTGTGCTTTTATAAAAGTCGTGAAAGGAAATTCGAAATTTCGCCACTTTAATAACAAATTCAATTCTACGCTGCCCATTTTACGGTCTTATTTTTGCCATATCATCACGCGCACCCAACCATGGTTTGCAGTAATTTATATCCTCGTACCGAAAGTTTGACAATAAATCTGCAAGGTAACGCTTAATAAATTATTCTCACAATCATGGGTACCTACTTTAGAATTATCAAATACAAAAGTTAATACTATATACTAAAGATTTAAGTATTCACATTGTAAAGACGTTTTTCCGAATCAAAGATCCAAAATTGGATTCAATGGAATTCGGAGTACCTCAATTTGTCTTCATTTATTTTAATCTTGACCTGTGAAGTATTAAAGCAGCTGTGAATAAATTGGAAGCAGGCATTTGAATTTCACTGTGATTTTGTACCTACAATATAGCACTGTTAATAGCTAATCGATAAAGATACGTTATTTTGCATTGCAGTTTTTAGGGTTACTAACCTCAAAAGGAAAATATGGAAACCCTTATAAGATCACTTTCTTGTCCGTCTGTCTATCCGTGTATCACCACCGATTTTCTCTGAAACGGGTGGACCTAGCAAACTGAAATTTATACCAGATACTGAGGTTTATTTTTATAGTTCCTATTAGATGTATAAAAATCAAGGTCCTGAGTCAACACATATGTTTTCGCAAAAACTTGTTAGTACTAAAATTTACCTTGAGAATCCACTTTTTTTTTAAATTTTACCTTTATTTGTTGACCAAGACTTTAACAAAAATTAACAACTCTAAGTCAACCAAAGATTTGGCTCGAAAACGTATATGGTAGTTTCTCTTAATCTAGAATCACGACATTGAGAAAATTTATTCTATATTATTAAATAAAGGAAAAACTCCACTTTTTGGATATCACTGAGGAGCAAACAAGTATACGGCCTATCTGATGAAAAGTGGTCACCGTAGTCTATGGACGTTTGCATCACCAGAGGCAGATGCAGCACTCACTTTACCGACCCTGTGAAAAAAGAGTTCTAAGACCCCCTTTTCGACGTTTGGAAAAATCCAGATAGAGCGCTCATTTTTCACAATCTAAGCGTACGAGGAAGAAAGCCCCTTATCGGACTTTACTGTGTGCAAGTGCTTCGAACGCAACGGGTGTCACATCACCGTTCCAGCTGTCCCTGGAGCCTACTCCAGGGACAGCTGAAACGGTGATGTGACACCCGTTGCGGTTGTGTGTTTGACGCGGGGATCAAAAATAAATTCAAGAGAGTAAAGTTTTAGACTCAGTTTAAGATGGATATTAATATAATATAGTTACAATAATTGACATAAAAAAAAACAAATATCACAGGTATCGTACCATAAAATTCCTCCTGCGATGTTCCAAGCGTGATTTTCTTTAACATCGTCTCCATAGTTTAATAACGGATATGTAGGAAGCGTTGTATGGTAATAAGTACTCGTATATGAACCTCGGTGTCCAGCTATAACGAGTCTGAATAAGTTGTAGTGCACTTGGGGGTAACAAGCGAAGGCATTGAGTTTCCTTTTCAACTTTATGCCATAGGACACTATGTAGTCAAGTAAATAAGTATTTTCAATTATTTTACAAGATATCTCCGGAAACGTCTTTATTTTGCCAAGTTATTTTGAGTATTTGTAATGGGTTTTTCTTAACTATTTAGAACTGATAGTTTAAAATATATATTACTTAAAAATGTAGACATTAATAACTTAAACAAACATTTTTTTAATAGTTTATTCTATCTATCACGCCTTATCCCCGAAGGGGTGGCAGAGCATATTATATGCCCACTTTTCACCATGGGTATTCCTGTCACATGCAATAGGTGGTGGGCCCATTGCCGTGTTGAAATAGACAGACGCAGGTTGTGGCAACACTGCTGTTAATTTTTTTCAAGCCACCCATATGTCCTTCAACTTGCCTTAACGACTGCCATGGAACTGGCAACCGGGACCAAGTGCTTACATGCCTTTCGAAGCACGGAAATGCCTGCAAACGTAAATGACACAAAGCGGTCACCCATCCGTGACCAGCCATAGCAAAAGTTGCTTAAAGCAGTATCGTTTACAGAACACTGAGTCCGTGGGGCCACGAGTGCTAAGCCAACATTAGTTAAGCAAAATTATTATATTGGAATAATACTAAAATATTATTACATTTTTTACTTACTAATAAGCTACAAGTTATTTGTTAAAATTAATAATGTTTAACGATACGAAGCTAAACATATTAAATAAAAGGTTAAGTTATATTGTAATTTTTGGCCAATTAGTGTAAAAGCTCTTTTTTATACTTCTAATAAAAATAAGAATCAAATTACATTGAATAAATAAGTCTATGGAAGTACCGAAGTACTTTTTATTGTATAAAATTCTTACTCATTACATGTTGGTTATTAGGACTACACCGTGCAAAGAAAACGCTACAATTGAATGTGTATCAGGAATTTTCACTTTGGACGTGTGAAATGTGTACTGTAATTGTATTCGTGCTACACGACCGCTCAAGGCCAACCAGACAAGCAATATCGGTTATTGGAGGCTAAGCAAACATTGCAAGTACAGTCAGGAGCAGAAATTAATCTGAAGTCTGCTGATATTATACGCATTTATACTAGGTTATTTATCAGATTTTAACATTCAAAAACAATTCAAGAATTAGGGACTAGTGCCACCGGTAACGCCTTGAGAAGTACTGACTGCGCTTCGCCGCATGAAGAATCGGAAAGCTGTCGGAGCCGATGGAGTCCCCATCGAAGCCTGGAAGGCGATGGGTCCTCGCGGTGTGGGCATCTTAGTAAACCTTTTTAACCGCATACTCCTTAGCGGGCAGATCCCAAACCAATGGAGACTGAGTATTATTACCCCAGTCTTCAAAGGTAAGGGTTCGGTGCAGGAGTGCGGGAGCTACCGCGGTATCAAGGCGATGTCCAACAACAATAAAAATCTTCGAGAGGATTATAGACTCTCGGATCCGGCAGGAGTGGACTCTCTCGGAGTGTCAATATGGGTTTCGCCCTGGTCATGGGACCACAGACCCTGTTTTTGCCCTGAGGGTTGTCGCAGAGAAATACAGGTCGAAGAACACGCCTCTGCACTGTATGTTTCTAGACATGCAAAAGGCATTCGACTGTGTTCCTCGTGCGATGATCTGGTGGGCACTGCGGTCCAAAGGGGTTCCAGAGGTCTATATTGACACTATCCGGGACATGTACTGTGACTCCGATTCCATGGTTCGGACTGCTGTTGGCGACACGAAACCCTTCCCCATCACCGTCCGCGTACACCAGGGTTCGGTCCTTAGTCCGCTACTGTTCAGTGTAATATTAGACGAATTGTCGGACAGCATCAGGAACTCGCATGAGCAGCCTCCATGGTTGCTCATGTATGCTGACGATATTGCGCTGGCAGACGCGGACAGGGGCAGATTGGTGCGACGTGTAAAGGCGTGGAAGGAGACGCTTGAGAACGGCGGTCTGAAACTAAATATGGCTAAGACCGAGTAACTGGCACTAAACTCGACAGATCCCACATCCGTCCGCATAGGCGGTGATTTGGTCGAGCGCACGGACCAGGTTAAATACCTGGGATCTGTTTTTCACACGTCCAGTGACATCGATTGCGATGTCAAGTCACGCATTGCTGCCGCGTGGGCCAAATGGCGGGAGATGACCGGTGACATTTGTGACCCTAAAATGCCGATCCGGTTGAAGGGACAGGTATACAAAACCATCATTAGACCTGTCCTTTTACATGGCAGTGAGACGTGGCCGATATTGGAGCGACACAAGCAAGAGCTGCGTGTCACGGAAATGTAAATGCTGCGGTGGATGTGTGGAGTGCGCGGATGGACCGCGTGAGGAACTCTCGCTTCCGCGGCAGCCTTCACGTCCGTGACATTGCAGACAAGTTGCAAGAGTGTCGCCTTCGTTGGTATGGTCACGTCTTGCGGCAACCGCCGGGCTACGTAGGAAACAAATGTCTGGCCATGTCAGCCCCGCCGGGTCCCGGTAAGTGGGGAAGACCCAAGAAGTGCTGGCTTGACGTCGTAAGGGATGACATGAGTGCCAATGGTCTCACTACAGGGGATACCGACGACCGTGCGAAGTGGAGGAGAAAATGTAGGAAAGCGAACCCCGGGTTTTGCGAGACGCAACTGGGACAGACGCTCGGATGATGATGATGAACATTCAAAAACAATTAAATCTTTGTAGAGATTATACCTAAAAATATTGACCGACGCCGAAAGAACATCTAACTCTATTTTTCTCACCATTGGTTACGCTTAATTTCAATGAATACCTACTGTGTTAGGATTTTGTTATACAGTTTATGTTGGGACATTTTTCTTTACACAGCCCATATAACTCAAAGTAAGCTAATATAAGCTTAAACGATTAGCTAAACCGATTTAATCCAATAAAAAATAACTAACTTGCTTATTACGAGATCGATGATCTAAAACTAAAACATAAAGCAAATAACAAACGAGTATAATTGCAACTTCTTGCGAAGCTATGACCACATGAGACGCATTGTTGCCATCTGCTGCCATTGTTACAAAATACGCAGAATTTTAAAGCTGTTAAATCACTTCTCCATAAATGCACTCTAACAACGCGATATATTTGAATTCAGTGCGGACGGCATCGCCCCACATAAAGCGCCTAGCGCGACGCTTGCGTCTCCGTAAATGAACTCTGAGTCTAGTAGTGCACTCTGTGTTGAAGATGTGGATACAAATTGACCGCTCCATAATTTCCCCCAGGTACCGTAAAGCTACTAAAGAATTATGTCTGAGGCATCTGAGCAGCTATGTTTCAGTGAATGTTATTTTTATTAAAAAAAATATGTTCTTTATTGTTAATATTATCCACGTTTGAAGTTTATCTGGTTATGTATATGGTGCAACTAATCGCACTTAATACGGACTAATATGTATGAATAATTATAATATAATTTATATGGAAGCGTAGCCGACTTTATAAAAAAAGGCCTCAACTATTGTCAGTTTATTTAGTACGCCCTGAAAATTATATTAAAATAGAATTTTATCATTTTGTCACATGTGTATAATCTATGCCAAATGACAGCTTTCTATTCTAAGAATATCTGTGCTAGTTTGCGGGTAGACGACAAGATGGATGTCTATAGGAATTCTTTTCTTTCTACGTTACTCTAAAACCGATTTAATCTATTAAAAGTTAAAGATATTTATCACTATTAAAGAAATTCAAACCTAGAAGTCAACTTTCTTATTACGAGATCGATTATCTAAAGCTTTAAGTAGCTCTGAATAGGTGCTATAAACTGCGATGATATGTCCCAATTGATTTTTTTTACTAAGATACAAGAAAATAAATCTGAACTATTAATTAATTATGTTTTTTTAATTGTGGATCTTGCCACCAGCCACGTAGTAACTTCCTATACGTAGGTTGGACACAAATGTAATGTCTCACTAAAGGCATTGTTACACACAACAACTGTATGGCCCACATTTATAGAAGGAACGAAAGTGGTATGTCAGGATCGTAGCAAGTGGAAAACCATAGTCTCTGCCTACCCCGGTGGAAAACAGGCGTGATAATATGTATGTATGTATGTATGTAATAACTGTATAGGTGTCTTCTTTTCTTGAAACACGCTGGTTTGTTTTTAGTATAGGTTCACAGAGTACACAGAGTGGCATTCAATTCAAATTAATTTAAGCCTAGGCTTGAACTTTAGATGCACACGGTACTTGAACTAAACAATGTTTATACTTTAACCGTTACCGTTTCAAAAAAAAACTTAACATTCTCTTGAAAAGTAATGTTAATAAAACTTTAAACGGCTACAAACCTAATTGCTTCCCTACAACGTTGAATGTGACTCATAATAGAGTGCCAATCACTGTGGCGAGTGCTTGACATTTCAATCTATCTGTATCGTGCGAGTATAAGTAGTAATAGATAAAAAGTAAAGACATTTTATTTTAAACCTATGCATGGTCTTTAGAAAAATGTCAGGAATTTACGTTGTAGATTTTGTGAGATTGTCAAAGCTTGTTTAAGATAGAACTTCGTGCACGGAAGAATTTCTAATTGATTAATATTATTAGTATATTGCACACGTTGAAATGTGAGCGGTTAACACGCCTCTGTCTCCTCTTTGGGGACAAAGAAGTGAGTTATACTGAAGTGTATTAGTAGGTATGTAAATTAGTTATTATATAATTTGTTCTATGATGATTTGTTGCACATCATAAATCAAGTTCCAGAGTACACAGGTAAGAAATGAAACTTCTTTACAACACTCTTTTATACAGCTATAAAATTTCTCTCATACGTCGATAAAGAAGTTTTACTTATGATAAAGCAGTTTCACTTCAACACAATTAATTTCATCTTCAATTCATAAAAAACATGGTGCGTAACTGAAAAACGTGACGATTTTTTTTTCAGCTATATAATTTCTCTCAACTTCAATAAACTTCATAAAGAAGTTTCACTTGAACAAATTGAATCCCTACGGCGGGGAATCGAACCGCAGTTTTCTGTGTAACAGGCGGGGATACCGTCGATACCGAAAACTTAATTATTATACGTGAAACAGTGAATATGTATCTACACTCAAAAATAATAGAAAATTACATTTGCTCGTAGTAGATACTCTAAGATATCATCGATACACTAACACATACACATTTCGTTACGTGACAATTTCTAACTACCCGTGAGCCATGTTAAGGAACTTAGTTCCAATAATAAGGAAATAAATTACCTTCATTTGGATGAACAAGGGGCGTGTCACGTGGTACACGGTGCATTATACTGAACTTTCTACAAAAATTGTGACAATACAGTTTTCAAAGTAATTAATCAATGGATTATTACTATGCTAATGCATTATAAATTTCTCAGTTAGATTGAGTAGTTCCCAGTTGGTTAATCGCTGTCAAATAATGAAATCCAAATCAGATTAACGCACTAGACTAGTCAACTGGAAATGTGAATTTGACAATCATCACTCGTTATGTTAATCAATCGTATCCCTCAATCACACTATAAACAAAAATCAGAAATAGGCAAAACTCACCTCTGATAAACGAAAACTGATCTTATCACCACTACATAAAGTTTAGTTGGAAAATACGTTGGTGCTGAAACATTGCACGTCAAACCAGTGTAGATGATTGTTTGGAAATGGTTGCATTTGCCTTGACGCCATTCGCCTGCACATTATAATGTAGATAAGCTTCTGTTGTACCTACGTGTTAAAATAAACTGCAGTAAGTCAGTAGATAAGGTTTTTCGAAAAATGGAAGCTCAACATTGTGCTGTTTACTCACGGTTTCAGCAAAGTAGGCAAATGATGTAAGGTTTTTCAATACCTATGATTTTTTAAATAGGAGTAAAATCTTTTTAAAATAACAATGACTCGCGTAATGTTTAGGGCAAAGTTCGAGAATGACTGAACTGATTTCCATGAACTTATGTATGTGTGTCCGATTAGGTCCGGAAATGGTATTCAAATACCGTTGGAGCTGATGGATAGATGTCAAGATATTGATACAGAAAAACCTCGTAGGCGAAGTTTCACAAGATACCGCTAATAAGAAATGATTTATTACAGCTTAGCTTTTAGACATACAGATTATCGCGCCTTTATCCCCAAAGGGGTAGGCAGAGGGATACTATACGCCCACATTTCACCATTTGCATTTTTGTCCCACGTAACAGGTGGTGAGCCTATTGCCGTGTTGAAATGGACAGGCGCAGGCTGTGGCGACCTGCTGTTGATATTTTTCAATTATCAAGATAAGGCCTTTAACCAGGCTTAACGACTGCCATTTTACTGGCAACCGGGACCAACGGCTTAACGTGCCTTCCGAAACATAAATACGCTCGGAAATGTAAATTCCACAAAGTGGTCACCCATCCAAGGACCACCTATAGCGCTTTTTGCTTATCGTTCGTTCGTATACAGAACACTCGGTCACGAGCGCTTTCAGCTTTTAGACAGGACAACATTAGAGGAAGACTCATTGCCAGTGAATATTGTGTGATACAGAATTAGTTAAATGGTCCAAAAAAACGGAATAAACAAAAATAATTAGTTAATAAAAATTGGTAGCATTGCCAAGGGGCCTGTCCATCAAGCGTTTAACTAGGTATACAATTTAATTGTACCAATGTAAAACTTTGAAACGTATCGCATTAAACATTAATCCTAGACCGAAGTTTGTATACAACCTCTTACATCACAGTTTTAGATTGAAGCCGTGCCACCTACCCACCTTATAGGAAATTAATATTTTATTTTTAGCGCCAATATAGAGCGTGTTCGTGTATCCAAGGCATGATATGGTGCAGCCATATTTCAAAATAGAGGTGGCTACGTTTTTGTTCAATTTTTGAATTGCTAATATCTATGTTGATTTATGTTTTAATTTTTTTATTTATTGTAACACTCTAAAAGTCTCAGTGGTCAATAAAATGCACGTTAGTAAATTTTTTGCAACACTTTGCGTTTGCATTATAAATTTCACTAAACTGGCTCATGGAAAACATAAAATGGGGTACTAAATAAAATTTCATTTTTTTTTACATTAAAATGATTATTTAAAATAATTTTTTTTTTTTTCCATCATGCAGAAATGCGCTCTCCAGTAATAGTCTGTCCACGATATTTGTTACATTTGATCCCATAATGTGAGCTATTTTAATCGTTATTATTATCCGAATGTAGTTGTAAATGTAATGTTAAGTGTATTAACACCAAAATAACACTAACACAGAATACTTGAAGTTAAGTTTATCTTTACAAATAATTGAATTTGGTTTTAAGCAGTTTAGGTCACGTTAAATTTGGTTTTCTTGATCTCAGTGTAGGTTCTTTACGATCTTCCTCCTCGTCAGAGGATTTTTCATCTACTGGCGTTTAGTTAAATTAAGCGGTACGAATGTATAGATTTGCAATAATCATTTGATTTGTAATAGATCTTAAAATTAGTTTCTTTTTGATATTATCGTTTGGTTAGAGTTACGAGATAGTCCTTATTACTCCACATGTGTTTTTGGAATCGAATAGAAGATAGTAGGCTGTAGTAAAACATCAATTTAGAACACATTTAGACCACGCAAGGATTTATTGAAATGGACAGATAAAAAGTATTACAGATCTCATAATAATAAACTATATCTAATTAATGCATCCACCGAGACGTAAGGAACACTGATGCCATTTTAACCGTGATGGTATATAGAATATTGTGAGGAATTCATAATGATTTTAATATACATATAGTACTATAATAGGTTGCAGAAGTACTGCGTACGCTTACCGGCGATATTAATAAAATTTCTTTTGTCAAACTTACCTTCATACACCCTTTCTAGATCAGGTGATAACAGAAGGACTCTTTTGTCAATAGTTCCACCTACTTCTTTTACTTCTTTTTTCTGAGCTTTTATCGTGTCATAGTCCATAGGATGTCTTGATGTTGGCGTCTTATTGTACACTAAGTATTTTGTCAAGGGATCCATTTGTATCGGTTATAGGTTTTCAGTTAATTTAAAGTTCACATAATATTCTAATTTCTTACGATTTCGTATAGTTTACATTAACTTAGTTATAAAATTTTAACCTTGGCTTACTTCTTTTGCAGGAATTTTAGAATAAATGTGGTACTTATGGAAATTTTTATTAAGAGTAATAACGTCGAGACGGCCAGTTCTCGCACGAATGGTAAATGTATTAACAGTTCGTGTTGTGTCGTATTAGGTGTATGCAAATTACATTTTATCGTGGCAAACAAACTTAGAACCTGCATGCTTATCTTGTAAATAATTATGTTTATCTGAAGAATGTGAAGAATTTGTTTGTTGAGAGTGAATTTAGTATCTCGTTTATGGTGTAACTAAAATCATCTAGTTAATATTTTTACTGTCTCAGGAACATTCTACTTCTTCGTTAAACTTATGAATATGAGAACTAAATGTACTTAAAATAAATAATAATATGGAAAAGTATACTAGGTATACTGTGGCTGCAGTGAATTAGATGAGAACTGGGAGTTGAACATCTTCCAAGGTCGCAAAGGCAGCTACTTTATTGCATTCACACTCTCATAGAAGACCACAAAGCTATGGATGCGAAGATTATTAATGTTTCTTGGATTATTTATATGCGCAGAGACCTACGCCCACTAAAAGAGCGCCATATGCTGATTTAATTGATCAAAGTATCATATAACATTTATATTATACTTTTCAATTGTCTTAAAGTAGCGTCACTTAATGTAATCATTGAATTCTTTCAATGATCTTTAGAGATTTCGTAAACACTATCATGCTACATACTGAACACACGTATCTGGCTTCCTCGTTAGGTAACATGCAAGGTTTGTACTTTGACTAAATAAAGTAATACCTCGAGAGTCTCGCTTTTTAATACCTTTTCCTTATCCTGGACCTCATAGCTAATTCTAAAAAGCACGCACCGAGTATTGCTGCTGGATGTTGCATAGATCGACATTCTAAAGGTTCGTCTCTGCCTTTGGACATAGAATTGGAGTAAGGAAAGGAGAATTTGCCAAGTCAAGAGCTAAACAAGAAGAATAATGATCGTCCTCTTAATTCAGCATTAGTGCCACTAATAAGGCTGTAGAAATCTAGAATGATGCTCTTCACCGTATTTTTATCACACATTACTGGTAATTTAATTTGTGGGTCACAAAAGACTCATAATTTTGGTTGGGATTTACACTTAATTTTACTGTTGCAATGCACTTGCGCCACGACACATTATCCACAGATTTCTTTTCTCCAACATTAATATTAATTATTTTTCAACTTATGTTAAAAATATCGCTGGAAGTATCTTAGAACAAAACGGCCTCCGTGAAGAACTGCTACATTGGCAAGACAAATTTCAAAGAACACATAATTACACAAAATAGATATATCAAATGATATATTTCATAAAAAATTTTGTTTTTTTTTTATACGTGATGGATTAATTTAGGAATTTCGCTAACGGGGAATCTATTAAAACATCACAGTGTCACACCTCACCTCCACCGGGACGCAGAGTTTTTTTTTTATTTGTTTTCGCGGGGAATGCATTTACGCACCGTCATCCCTGCTGCGGGGGCAGCAGGGACGGTGTGTGGGGCTCCCGGCCCGAGAGAGAGGGCCGTCCTACCCACTAAACCCCGCGGTGTTCCGCCTCACCTTAAAACCGACTCGCAGGGTAGGCCTGAGGTTAAATCACTGCGAGCCGGCAAGGGGCACCTCAGGACGGAAGGGTCCGTTTTAGGGCGGTCGATAAGCGACCACCCCGGAGCTCCCTAAGGAGCTGAAGAACTAGCCCGCACCTCCACCGCTCTCGAGCGCTCCTCTGTAGGCAGAGGAGGTGAGAGCGGCAGGTACGGGCGTGCGCAAAAAAGTGGGCACCCCCTGGAACACAGAAAGGGTGCCCGTCGCCAAGTGGCCAGTTGGGCGGGGTCCCCCGACCTTCCGCCCACGGCCAGACACTATTCGGGGGCGCGCATGTATTGAGCACGTCGACGCCCCCGAACCGGACGGCGGGGCGGGAGCGTCTGTCCAGTACGCTCCCGCACCCGCAACTCCTCACGTTTCGCCGCCATCACCTCGCTAGTAAACGAGTCGACGGCGGCCCAACACTGTTGGCTGCCGACCATGGCTTGCACCACAGCCGGCAGCGACAAATCAAATCCGACAAGGCCCGTAAGGGCGATACGCGGCCCGTCCCACGCCGTGCACACGGCGAGTGTGTGCTCCGCCGTGTCCACGACGCCACTCAGGCAGTGACGACACACGGGGTCCGGCTCCACCCCAGCCACCTCCCACAGGTACTTGGCGAATACGCCATGCCCTGTGAGGAGCTGACTGAGGTGGAACGTAGGCGCACCGTGTGCCCTCTCTACCCAAGCACGTAGGACGGGCCGGACAGCCCCCACGAGCCGGGGGCTAACTAAGGGGCCTACCAACCTCTCGGCCCACTTCCGGAAGAGATCGTCGCGAGCCGACTGTCTCCAGCGGTCGATCTCGTCCGGAAGGGGCCGCGGGACGCAGAGTAGACCAGATATACATAGAATTGTTTAAATTAATTCGAGATTGAAGTTTAAGTACAACAGAAAGGATACAGCGTGAAGATAGTTAGTTTTTTTTTAGTTTTAGAAAACATGAGATCTGTGAGAGAGTAATGTGTGTTAATCAATTATAATTAAAAAAAAATATAATGTATTTTATGAAATAAAAATTACAAACAGGAGCGCCGCAAGCAAAAGTTTAAGCCAAAGTCAAAACTCTTAATTTTGTTTGATATTTTAAATGAATCCGTTGGAAAAATGTTCATTTACTAAATAACAATATAAAAAAAACTGTCACATGCGACCCTCTTGTTTTCTTAAAATAGAAAATTACTTGCATGACACAACTGAAACAAAACCCAACCACACAATTTTTTAACATTACTCAATAGATAGAATAAAAATAAAATAATACTAGGTATTTTTTTTTAATTTTGACAGACTTCTTACGGTAACAACACAAGATAAATTTAATATTTGCCAAATAATGGTTTTTGTCTAGGAATGACTTTTTATTTTTTGTAAGTTCTAAATGTTTTTCACATACACAAATTCCTTTTATTTTTCTCCAGCTCATTACTTCATTATTTAACTATAGGATATTTTATGCTCCTTATTTTCTTACAGTTCTCTTATTAAAATTATTATATTTAAACTCACCACTTTCGTTGATTTTGCTAGCTCCATCACCACATGTTTCGGGTTTTACTATAGCCAACCCACTGTTCTTAACATCGGTCATCGTCTTTTCGTTTGCGATTTTATAAATAAATTTTTAAATATCTCAAAATCAAGGTTCTTAGGCGAATGATACACTTGACTACCGTGTTTGTCACGATCAGGCACTACAAATGGTGTGTTTAAGTCTAATAAACATATAGTTTTATATGACAAGAGAATTTTAGGGCAGAAAAAAAATTATGAAGATCATAAAACTACATTATGATTTTAACAAAAAAATTAATCACAAATGATGTTTAAGGAGTACGAGTATATTCTGAATGTTTCAAAGTATATTATTTTGTTTTTTTTAGTTTTCACTACTAACATAACTGGCGTATTATATGTTAAATATATTATTTTTTAATTGTTCAAAAGTCGATTAGTATAATCTTTAGATAGATGTAAAATATTGTGTCCTAGCATTTTTTTTTGATAAAATACAAGAACTATTTATCGAATTTAAAACTAGATGTGCTATTTGTACATGATATGAAAGGATACTAAATAACCGATAGATAAAGAATTAAAGACATGTTATTATCGAGGACGACCTTGAAAGATTCACACGACTGTAATATCAGTCATGTTTTATAAAAGCAAGTCAGAAGCACCCGAAATGGGTGACTTTGCATAAAACTAAAATGATAAAGGAACGCTGTGACCTGTATTAGTAAAAATATCCTTGAGAGATGGTTTATTAGGGCGTGTTACAAAATTGTTATTATATGACAATATTAACAAAATAACAATAACAAATTAAATGGTACTCAAACAATAGTAACGTAAAGCGCTCTTATATACAGTTGTGTCTTGCAAGAGACGAAATACCTCTCACCTTTGTCTCTAGAAAGGTTCACAACTTTCGTCAGAGATGATGGAATCTCATTTTTCTGTTCAGTAACCTTATCTTGTGTCAAATGCTTAACATTTTTCCAACGATTTACTATATCTTTACTCATATTTATTATAACATTAGTATTTTTTCATTTACTTTAGTTTAATCACTGTGTATGCTATCACGGCTTGCTGTAAGAATGAATTTGTATCATTGAAAGTGTTAATATCGATTCATGTGAATGTATTCACTCTTCTTGATACTTGTAGCATTTCTAGTCATATTTTATTACTATATGCAGAAAGGTACTTGGTAAAGTACAATACTCCCAACATCCTTCTTTTATTTGTTTAGAATTTAATCGTAATAATATAATGTACTACAGACTATGATTTACAATATAATTGGCTAAATAATAGGTTTAACTACAAAATAACTAATAAGCTAGTGTATATATAATATTATATACAATATAAACGGGCTAAAGAATACATTTTTAACCTGAGTACACTAGTAATATTATCGACAATTTGTTTTAAATTTGTGTTTGAACAACAAAATTAAATCATTGATGCGCGCGCGTCCATCGTCCAATTTGACATGAGAGAAAAGAGAATCCAACAGCGGGTATCTATGACGCAGCTTAGATACTTCTAATCTGCCAGTATTTCGCTTCGTAACAAATTGTCATAAGTCGTAGAACAAAAGTTGTTGGTAATAGTACCTTAGCTAGTAACTCCGGGCCAGTTGCCGGTGTTTTACTTCAACACTTTTCATCTTTTATCAAGACAAGTGTCAGTATTACTAGTATCATCACTTGACAAACGTAATAATGTAGATAACAAATTGGTTTTGGAGCCTTTCTATTTGAATATTATACGATTGAGGCGACCAAAATTGCATATGCTACGTACATCTGCGCCTGGCGCTAGAATAATTACAAATTTTTGTTTTAAACTAACACGCGTTGAACACATAATTTTGTATTGAACGGGATTTCGCGCGGCACTATATTACAACTAAAAGGTTAGTTTACCTTTTTATTCCTCGACGTTTCGACAGGGTTGCACCTGTCGTCATCCTGAGGCAACTGATGCACGTAGGCTGGAGCGACCGCTATGCACCGAGAGTTTTCATGTACCCTCGGAATTGTTATTTTTGGAAACACACGACACACAACACTGACCGTATCCGCGGACGCGTTCACTGATCTATTGCGGGACTTTAAGGTATTAATTATCGGATTCCAAGATGTTGAAAGCTTATATTATTATCAGTCTTCCCGGTTGAAACGTAATAAACGTCTCCACTTCTTTCGTTCGTTCAATACATAATTACTCATTTGTATAGTTTTAGTTGTTTCATTTCGTTTTTAGTGAGTATTTTATAATAAATGCTATGCACATTATGGTGAAGAAGGAATTCCCTAAGACTCTACATTGAGTGTAGCACTTGGTGGTGTCACAGGTAAATAACGGCAAACTGATTGTAATAAAACCACAGATATAGAAGTTATAATGGTATATTTATAATTATGTTAACACTACCCACAAATTTCCAACAATGCTTATTTGACTGCCTCTGTGGCGCGATGGGAGTGCATCCGACTGCTACGCAAGAGGTCGTGGGTTCGATTTCCACCCAGTATAAAACTTTGTGTGATGAGCACGATGGTTTATTCTGTGTCTGGGTGTTATTTATCTATAATATGTATGTATTCAGAAATATAGAAGTATGTTTATCAGTTATCTAGATCCCATAACACAAGCTAATATTAGCTTACTTTGGGCTAGATGATTGAATGTATTTAACACGATTCCTAATCACATTATATTTTTATTACCACTTATTTTACCATAATATCTAAATCGCTACAAAATCAGACCATACTAACACTTTTCAACTCTTAAGTATTATTCAACCAGTGTCTTAAAGCTTACATCTACATAAAGTTATACAAATTAGGACTTAAGTGTTAATATCACCGATGCCTCAACCCCTGCTTTAGCCCACCTTCATGACAGTCGCCATTTTGAAACGACCTCAAATGGGGACAGTTATGTTGAGTCTTCAGTGTTGCCAATGTTTTAATTTTAATATACCGATTTAAGTAATCGGTATGGTGAGAATGAAACCTTACACTCGACCATCCTGACAACGTGTATGTCCTCATACACCCATCCTAAATAAACCTTACACTCGGTAAAGTTTTTTGTTTTCCTGGGCGTAATAATTCTTTATGCTTTTCAATTAAATTGCATTTTCGACTATAGTAGTTTAACAAAAACTGTTACCGTTTAGGCAATTAACCATTTAACTACAAACACTTTAGACTAATTTACATTATATCTAATTAAAGTACATTGTTAGAGTGAAATATACTAAAAAAAATTACAATGGAACTAACACTTATAAACCTTGTAACTAATTTAACTGTTAATTAATTTACCTTCTAACTACAAATTTACCATCTAACTACATAATCTAATAAATTAATCTAGTAACCATCAATTAACCCAATCTATTGTTATCCTTTCATGAGATATTCAATAGACAACCATCCACCAACCCAGTCTATGGTTATCCTTTCAACAGATATCCAATAGACAACCATCCGTCAATCCAATCTATTGGTATCCTTTCCACAGATATCCAATAGACAACCATCCATAAAGCATAGCCATTGGTATCCTGTATACAGATATCCAATAGGCAACCATCCATCAACCAATTCGCTAGATACATCAGACTCATTATACAACATAAAAAAAAACATATCCTCTAAGACAATATTATATTGCTTATAATCTTACTCTATCCAAAAGTAATGTATAATTATTTCTTCAACGCAATGCTCAATATTCTCTAGTTCGGTCAATGAGCTTTCAACATAAAGCATATCTCTACCACATTATTAACTTATTATTGTACCAAATCCTTTTACAACCTTTACGAATTTTCATTCGCATATATCTATTAAATCAATGAAACATCACATCAAATAAGTAAACTAACTAATAAGTATCATCACTGCACGCGTTCTCATTCTCATTGTCTGACTCATCATCATCATTCATCTCTAAAGTTGCTACATGAACCCAAGGACACATACGATTAGCTGCTACTGTAGTTTTCTGTTTATTTTTAGAACTAGCAAGACCAGGTATTGGTGCAATTCTGTAACGATCATTATCTAATACTTCTACAACCCTGTACGGGCCAATGAACGAGGGTAAAAGATTTTTACTTTTGCCGTCGTTGTTAAAATTGATTTTGGTAATCTTAACCAAGTCACCTTCATTATATTTATGTGCAGGGCTTTTATTTTTATCGTAGTGCTCCTTTTGTTTCTTTTGCTCTCTGTCAATATTGTCTTTGGCTGTTTTCCTAAGAATAGAGATGTCAACGTCATCTCGAGTTTCATCGATTATCTCATTCAGTCTGGGATCAACCTCTGACTTCATACAAGCCCCAAACATCAACTCTGCTGGAGTTTTACCAGTTGTCTTTTGAATTGAGTTATTCATTCGCCATTGAATGGTCCCTACCTTATTGTCCCAGTCTTTCTCGTTATCGTTTAGATTTTGAGCTGTCAATGAATTTAAAATAGTGCGGTTATATCGCTCGACTTATCCATTAGAACGTGGACTAGCTACTGCGTTAAGAACATTTTTAATACCTTTGTCTATTGTAACGTTACTATTTTCCGGGAGGGGAAAAAGGTAAAGTCTAGGAGAAAACTATCACCAGGACTGGAGGAGTCCTGGCTTAAAAGGAAAAGTAAAAGAAAAAGGAGAAAAGGTAAAGTTAATTTAATATAATATAAAAATGTTAAAAAATAAAACCAAGGAAAGCCGGGGGTAAATTAAGATCTTGATTCTTCAAGAACAGAGCCGGTTAACAGATCACGCCGCTAAGAAGGGGCCTCAAGTAGACCTCCACGTTGCTAGGAAGGGGCCTCGAGTAGGCCTCCACGTCACTAAGAAGGGGCCTTGAGGGGCACCTCGGAGAAGCAGGTCACTAATTAGGGCAGGTAGAGGGCTGAAAATAAGGAGTCGTCGGTGTCTCTAACAGAGCCGGTTAATAGCACACAACACCACAGACAATCACTTCACTATTTCTGGAGGGCACAACCATCTCCCTCAGCAGTTATTCATCAGCACCTCCTCTCAAGGTGAGCACCAAAAGTAGACTGATCTGACGGCCCCGGTTCCTTTCTTTTACAGAGCATTTCAAAATTTAAACAAGTTTAGAATAAACGTAGGTAATTTAAAAATATAAATTTATAACAAGGTCTAATAACTATACAACCTAACCTACTGGCAGCTCTAACAATAAATTAAAAATAAAATCTAGGCTTGTCATTAACTGACATTAAAAATTACAAAAGGTAAACAAACATTATGAGAGAACTAGAAAATCGTAAGTATTTCGAAATATAAAGGCCTAGGAATGTTACAGATAATGGCCATGCAGATAATTTAGAGAGAACGTATAATAAAACATTTAATTAAAAAAGTAAGTTAAAAATGTTACATTACACTAAACAGAACCTTTTGAAAGCATTTAAGGTAAAAGAGGTACCACGAATTATAATAATAACGAATTATAGCAGTAAATTGAATTAGTAATATGTCTATTAGTCGATTTTTGGAAAGTATTATAGGTTTGGCCACTGATTTTATCAAAAGTCATCCTATTTTTATTCCTAAATTATTCATTGGAGTTTGTCGCATCTTGGTTACTCATAAGAAATTGTAATAGTTGGTCAGTATGTGTACAACGTAACGCAGTAGCACTTGATCGTAAAGTTTTGTCACTTAAACCATGGATTAAACAGTCCACAGCACGCTTACCATCTATGTCACATTGGTTCAATAATGCCAACTTTTCATAATAGTAAACTTCAAGAGGCTCATTATACTTTGTCTTCCTTCGAAGCATGTCCTCCAGGCATTGGCCATAATTCTGTTCACATGGAAAAGCACTTAGTATTTTCTGTTGCCATTCGGCCCAAGTGAACAGAATTGAGTTCTGACTTTCGTACCATACCTTGGCCAATCCCTGAAGTTTCTGCATTGCAAAATGAATAGTAGTTCTTTCGTCCCACCCATACACAGTAGCACACTCATTCACCTTTGATTTTTAACCAACGGATTAAATTCTGGTAAGATATTTTTATGATTAACATTACTAGTGGTAGGTGTAAAGGAGCTAGCTGTAATTGGTTGCGCTTTCACAGATTTCAAAATATTTATCACATCCTGGGAAGTGAACGTAGGAATCTTTGTATCTAACCTGGTATCCATCGGAGTAGCGCTGCGATCAAGTAGCAAGCTGCGTGATTGTCTCCGTTGTTCTCGCTGTCGATCATTCTCCCTGTCGCGCTCTCATCGATCCGGCCGCAGACTGCCTTCGTCGCGCTGGTGCCTCCAGCCACTCGACTCGCGGTTACTGTTACGCAAGTCACTGCGACTGCAACTGCGTCGATGGCGGCTACGACTGCGCTGATAGCGGGTTCGACTGTGACTAAGTCTTGGTCTTGCTATTCTTTCCGGCGTTACTAACTGGCGCACAGATATCTCAGTGTAGCGTGGCATTATCTGAAACTCGAACCAGGAGGTCATTTAACATCTATTCCAAGGGCCTATTTCTCAAAATTACTGAATTGAAATTATCTCATAAATGGGACTTCCTAGCCAAAATTTGACGAAATGTTGGTTCCTCGTAGATCCCAACTGCTATGCAAGAAATAGAATTAAGCAAAAAAAAAAATTTTTTTTTAATTTTTTTTTTAACCCTTTAATTTTTGTGTTTTTTTGTAATATTTAAACTAATCTCTGCAGCGTAAGGACGGATTGTAGACCATCATGGAGTTGATCACTTTATTTTTCAGAACACGCCCAAAGCCAAATCTGCAGATACGTCATCCCAGAACTGACCTGTGTGAATACACCGTGCAAGCGAAGTTACAAATCCTATATAACCTATAAGAGATGTCATATAATTGCCACATGGTGGTATTTTTTTTTACTAACTAGTATGTGACTGACATAATCCGTGGTTTCACAAATCCTATATAACCTATAAGAGATGTCATATAATTGTCACGTGGTGGTATTTTTTTTTTTTACTAACCAGTATGTGACTGACATAATCCGTGGTTTCACTACATTTGTACCAATTAAAAATTAGGTAAGCGTTTTATTCTCAAACTAAGTACAAATTTAATATAAAACTGGCAGCAGACTCATATCCCACTTCTGATTTGTAATAAAACCACAGATATAGAAGTTATAATGGTATATTTATAGTTATGTTAACACTACCCACAAATTTCCAACAATGCTTAATTAACACGATTACATTTTCTATTAAAATCAAACCATACAAATGGCGGTAACTAAAAATGTATTTAACACGATCCCTAATCACATTATATTTTTATTACCACTTATTTTACCATAATATCTAAATCGCTACAAAATCAGAACATACTAACATTTTCAACTCTTAAGTAGTATTCAACCAGTGTGTTAAAGCTTACATCTACATAAAGTTATACAAATTATGACTTACGTGTTAATATCACCGATGCCTCAACCAGACTGCCTGCATGACTCACTTTAGCCCGCCTTCATGACAGTCGCCATTTTGAAACGACCTCAAGTGGGGACAGTTATGTTGAGTCGTAAGTGTTACCAATGTTTTAATTTTAATATACCGATTTAAGTAATCGGTATGGTGAGAATGAAACCTTACATGATATTTAATTATTATTTGTTTCAGGATAAGGTTGTTTAATTCTATAACACTAGACAAACAGCACAATAAAACAGCTCGTTTGAGTAAAATTTGGTACATTTTAATAATGCTAATATTCGTTTTCTACACTAGGAGCGCGAAGTATATAAAAGTATATAAGCATAAGTAGTAGCTTATGAAAGTTTTATCATTGTCTTCAACAGCCAGTTAATTTTTTTATAAAATAAATACAGTAACATGAAACACACAAGATAGTATCAAGAATTATCGAGCCCATAAGGAATAAATCGTTTAAGTATTTTACAAAGCGATATATTGTTACCCCTAAAGGTCACGAGGAGACTATTGGCAAAAATTGTATGCACTGGATTTATTAGAACCTATTATGTACAAACAATGGACTTTAGTTCAATGAAAATAAATTGTTCGGCACTTAATAATCTGGATGACTTGCGAAATTGCATTTAGGTTCTAAGTACTTATATAATGTGTTTTGTTTCTGTTTATAATATTTATGATTCTGAGAATTTGGAGAATAAATATATCCATCACGCCTTATCCTCGAAGGGGTGGCAGAGGCATATTATATGCCCACTTTTCACCGTGTGGATTCCTGTCCCACGTAATAGGTGGTGAGCCCATTGCCGTGTTGAAATAGACAGACGCAGGTTGTGGCTACCTGCTGTTGAAACTTTTTAAGCCGCCTCTTAGGCCTTCAACCAGGCTTAACGACTGCCATTTTACTGGCAACCGGGACCAACGGCTTAACGTGCCTTCCGAAGCACGGAAACGCTCGCAAATGTAAATGCCACAAAGTGGTCACCCATCCGACGACCAGCCATAGTGAAAGTTGCGTACCTCAGTGATCGTTTACCGAACACTAAGACTGCGGGGCCACGAGTGCTTCAGAATTTGGAGAATGATTTTTTAACATTCAACATATTTTATAAAAGAAAGAAGCAAGCTCTTGCAGCTGCAAAACAACGTACCTACAAGTTTATCCTTTGGTGTTATGAAGTCCTAGGGCTGTCGCTCCTGTAAAAGTTATCTTCAAAAACAACACTGAAAGTTCTTATAAGAAATGTTGAACCACACGCAGATAGTTCAAAACGTACAACGTTCAAAACGAAAATGTACATAACAGTATCTGAATGTTCAATACGCATAGTGTTCCATATGAAGGCATGTTCAATAAACAACGGAAACAAGCGTATAATATAGCTTAATGTTGTTGGTTGTCTTCTTTGAGAGTAGCAACGTTGCAAACCTTAGTCAATATAAGCCTCGGATGCGAGAGTTCCTCACGCGGTCCACCCGCGTGACTCCACACATCCACCGCAGCATTTTCATTTCCGTGATACGCAGCTCCTGCTTGTGTCGCTCCAATATTGGCCACGTCTCACTGTCATGTAAAAGGACAGGTCTAATGATGGTTTTGTAGACCTGTCCCTTCAACCGGATCGGCATTTTAGGGTCACAAATGACACCGGTCATCTCCCGCCATTTGGCCCACGCGACGGCAATGCGTGACTTTACATCGCAATCGATGTCACTGGACATGTGAAAAACAGATCCCAGGTATTTAACCTGGTCCGTGCGCTCGACCAAATCACCGGTATGCGGGATGTGGGATCTGTCGAGTTTAGTGCCAAGTACTCGGTCTTCGTCACATTTAGTTTCAGACCGCCGTTCTCAAGCGTCTCCTTCCACGCCTTCACACGTCGCACCAATCTGCCCCTGTCCGCGTCTGCCAGCGCAATATCGTCAGCATACATGAGCAACCATGGAAGCTGCTCATGCGAGGTTCTGATGCTGTCCGACAATTCAAATATCAAAAGCGGACTAAGGACCGAACCCTGGTGTGGGACATCACCTTTATACCGCGGTAGCTCCCGCACTCCTGTACTGACCTTACCTTTGAAGACTGGAGTAATAATACTCAGTCTCCATTGGTTTGGGATCTGCCCGCTGAGGAGTATGCGGTTAAAAAGGTTTACTAAGATACCCCACAATGCGAGGACCCATCGCCTTCCAGGCTTCGATAGGGACTCCATCCGGTCCGACAGCTTTCCGATTCTTCATGTGGCGAAGCGCAGCCAGGACTTCTCCAGGCGTTACCGGTGGCACTAGTCCCTGATTCGGAGGGAGGTCCGGAGGCTGCACCTCTTTGTGCTGTTTATTAAGCAGCTCGTGAAAATACGAGCACCATCTCTCCTTTACCGCGAGGTCTTCGCTTAACAGGTTGCCCTCAGGGTCTTTTACACAGCGACACTTGGATATATATTTTGTGTTGCTTTGACCCTAGAGCGCGCTAGCTTATAGATGAGCTTCTGCCCCTCAGGCGATTCCAGCTTATCATACAGAGGTTGTAAGTGGTCTCGTCTGGCTCTGGCGACAGCTCTCTTTGTGGCGAGCTTGGCAGCCCTGTACGCGTCGCAGTCTTCGGGAGATCTGGTCGCTTGCCACTTATTAAAGAGGGTTTTTTTCTATTATTAAATAAATGATTTTTCAGATTTTTCCATTTTTCAGAAATTTTTTTCGGGATAGCCCGACTAGTTTCGGACCTAACGGAGGTCCTTCTTCAAGAGGAGCGTCAAGCTACGTCGGAAGCTGCGCTGGTACTGCGTTGCCAGCGACCTTTCTGGCGAAGAGCACGCTGTGTCATTGTAGGTGGGTGTGTCTCGTCTTGAGTAGCCGATGTGGAGATTGCTGTGGTGTTAACCTCAGGCGCAGGAGGTGCAGTCGCACACACCGAACTGGTCGTATCTCCCTCCAATGCTGGAATATTGTTGGAGGGAGCAAGCTTTAAAGCCGGTCTCCATGCAGGGGGCAATACCCAACCAGTGTCTCTGTTGAAATTCGGACGACGGCTGATTTCGATGGCCTCGCGTACTATACGTGGAACGAAGTACTTCTCTGTCGCTAGTACAGAGGCCTTATCGAATCTTATGTAATGAGCCGTGTCCGTCTGGCAGGCGTGCTCAGCCACCGCTGACTTCTCAGTGTCCATACTTTTCATGCTACGTATATGCTCCTGTAGCCTGGTTGAAACGCTGCGACGTGTCTCACCTATATAACTCCTGCCGCAGTCACACGGAATGGTGTATACTCCTGGTGCACTCAGTGGATCTGCATTCTTTAGGGAGCGCAAGAGTTGCCTCAACTGTCCGGGTGGGCGAAAGATTTTTCTAATGCTATATCCACGGCGCAACAGTCCTCCTATCTTAACGGTCACTCCCCGGATGTACGGTAAATATGCGGCGTTCCTCTCCACACCAGGTGACCGTCGATGGACTGTCGCACTCGCAACTCGCATACTATGTCGCCACCGGTAGCCATTCTTCCTCAACGCGCAACGGACATGCGCCAGTTCTACACTCACATACTCTGGATCGCAGAGACTCAGGGCCCGGTTTATTAGCGATCTCGGGACTGATGAGAGCTGAGAAGGGTGGTGATGTGAATCCGCTCGGAAGTATCTGTCCGTGTGTGTTGGTTTTCTATATACCGTATGCGACTGGCGGCCATTATGACCACGAATTACCAAAACATCCAAAAACGGAAGCACCCCTTCATTCTCCTCCTCCACTGTGCACTGGATGTTACTGTGCACCGAGTTTAAATGTTGTATGAGGTCCGCCAGAGTGTCCCGGTTGACGAAAGCGAATATGTCGTCCACGTACCGCCACCAGTATCGGGGTCTCAATCGCGCCGTGCTCAGAGCCTGTTCCTCAAACCACTCCATGAATATATTGGCCACCACCGGCGCCAGCGGTGAACCCATGGTAACTCCATCCACCTGTAAATAAAAATCTCCCCTCCACAGAAAATAGCCACTCTCAAGACAGAATTTTATGCAATTAATGTATCCAGTGGGTAAATCTGTGCCTTGTAGTAGTCTTGTGATTATATTTGTAATAAAATTAAAATAGTTTTTCAAATTGGTCTGGCCGTTCACGCGTGATGGCGTGACCAAGGGAAATAGGGATTCATTTTTATATATATAGAAGATATAATATTGTATATCCTTACCATAAAAAGAAGTTATTAAAACGCTCTATTCATATCGGTATAATCATCATTGAGTTTATTATTAAAAACAGACGAATCCGAATGGTATGTACTCAAAATTGTGCAAAGAAATCGCATAAAACGCGACTCTACAACATTTTTCTATCAAGAACGTGTGATAATAAATACGTGAAACCTGAACCGAGACATTGATAGAGTCGGCGATTTATCCGTCTAAGTGTAATCTATTTCGTTCACATAATATCCAGTTTATTAGATACCGTGAATTATTACACGATAGATTTACAACGTAATTACAACAAGATTGTTTACGTGACGACCATTTTTATGCATTTGGTTCCGTGGTCGCAATGTGCATACTGATAAAAAAATATTTTCAAGCAATAAGACAGTTTGATTCCCGGGTCGGATCTAATATTTGTGTGATCTACAAATGTTTGTTTCGGAGTTTAGATGTTTTCTATGTATAACATGTATGTATGTGTTTAGAAATATATAAGTATGTATATCAGTTGTCCAGATCTCATAACACAAGCTTATATTAGCTTACCTTGGCCAAAACGGCGCTGTGTAAAAAAAAAACCTAACCACTCCGGGAGTGCCGACAGAAGTGAAAACTCAATTTATTAATAATTTATTTATCTAGACGCGTTGGTACATGCATATATGCACACACTATAGCTGCGTATCGTAACGGGGTGTAGCGAGTCCAGAGATTTATCTCATCTAAAAAATTGCGTACCGCGCTAAAAGAAGTTTTTCCTTCAAAAATTGACCGGGATCGACGTCAATGATGATAATGATGAAAAATAAATCTACACTGAAAGACTCCTAAATGATTACACAGCATTTTTAATAAGACCTGTAGATGACCGGAATCAACGTTAGATGATGATGATGATAATGGTCGCGAGTCCAGAGATTTTATCTCATCTAAAAATAAGCGTACCGCGCTAAAAGAATATTCACTTCAAAAATTGACCGGGATGGACGTTAATGATGATGATGAAAAACTAGTCGCGTTGGTACATGCATATATGCATACACTATAGCTGCGTATCGTTACGGGGAGTAGCGAGTCCAAATTTATCTCATCTAAAAAATTGCGTACCGCGCGCTAAAAGTAGTTTTTCCTTCAAAAATTGACCGGGATCGGCGTAAAGATGATGATGATGAAAAATAAATCCTGAAAGAGTCCTAATTGATTTCACAGCATTATTTAATAAGACCTGTAGATGACCGGAATCAACGTTAGATGATGATGATGATTATGGTAGCGAGTCCAGAGATTTTATCTCATCTAAAAATATGCGTACCGCGCTAAAAGAAGTTTTTCCTTCAAAAATTGACCGGGATCGACGTAAAGATGATGATGATAAAAAATAATTCTACACTGAAAGAGTCCTAATTGATTACACAGCATTATTTAATAAGACCTGTAGATGACCGGAATCAACGTTAGATGATGATGATGATTATGGTCGCGAGTCCAGAGATTTTATCTCATCTAAAAATATGCGTACCGCGCTAAAAGAAGTTTTTCCTTCAAAAATTGACCGGGATCGACGTAAAGATGATGATGATAAAAAATAATTCTACACTGAAAGAGTCCTAATTGATTACACAGCATTATTTAATAAGACCTGTAGATGACCGGAATCAACGTTTGATGATGATGATGATTATCGTCGCGAGTCCAGAGATTTTATCTCATCTCAAAATATGCGTACCGCGCTAAAAAAAGTTTTTCCTTCAAAAATTGACCGGGATCGACGTAAAGATGATGATGATAAAAATCTTACGCTTTTTCGATCAGGTCACGTGTCCTGACGCGAGTTTAAGATTTTATACCCATTACAGAAAAAGTGCTCAACGCCGCTAAAGAAGTTTTCACTTCAATAATTCTACACTGAAAGAGTCCTAATTGATTACACAGCATTATTTAATAAGACCTGTAGATGACCGGAATCAAGGTTTGATGATGATGATGATTATGGTCGCGAGTCCAGAGATTTTATCTCATCTAAAAATATGCGTACCGCGCTAAAAGAAGTTTTTCCTTCAAAAATTGACCGGGATCGACGTAAAGATGATGATGATAAAAAATAATTCTACACTGAAAGAGTCCTAATTGATTACACAGCATTATTTAATAAGACCTGTAGATGACCGGAATCAACGTTAGATGATGATGATGATTATGGTCGCGAGTCCGGAGATTTTATCTCATCTAAAAATATGCGTACCGCGCTAAAAGAAGTTTTTCCTTCAAAAATTGACCGGGATCGACGTAAAGATGATGATGAAAATCTTACGCTTTTTCGATCAGGACACGTGTCCTGACGCCACGTGTCCTGACGCGAGTTTAAGATTTTATACCCATTACAGAATATTATATTTAAAGTGCTCAACGCCGCTAAAGAAGTTTTCACTTCAAAAAAAAATCCCATAATATTTCTTTATATATTTTTTATTTACGGCGAGACTGAAACGCTGGAGATCGGTGATCAGAAAATACCCTCTTAGGGGTGGAATTTAGAAAAATCTAAATAATCTAATAAAAAGGGTAACTAAAAAGATAAAGTTCCTAGGTGTAATGGTTTCGCGTGAATGGGTGAGTGAGTCACCCTAAAATTATTATAGATAGTTTTTGTAAGTGTGCGGTGTGGAGCGCTCGATCGCTAATGATCGCTACATTAGACTGCCTCGGTGTATACGGCTTCCGCGCTGTTTCAGGTTTGTTTCATCTCGAAACAAATATTTGTGTGACTCTTATTATATAATATGTTTGTATTAAGATGTTTATCAGTTGTTTAGATTCCATAATGTAAGCTTAAACTTAGTTTTGATTATATTACGCTGGGTAAAAAAGTGTTTCTCAATATTTATCTTTCAATCAGCGACTGAATCTCCTCTCACCGATGCTAAAAATAGTAAGTCTAAAGTGACTATTATAAGGAGTAATAATTAAAATAATAAAAGAGTATAGAAGTAATTTCTAAAGAAAATATATTTTTATTACCTGTGTTTTACACTGCACATAATTTGGCACAAAAAACAAACGTCATTTTTGAGAGTATCCCAATGGATACTCTCTAAAATGACATTTGTTTTTACATTTGATAAGAGAGATGGAGGGTCTGGACAGCCCGTGTGATTTGAATTTTTTTTTGGTTTCTTTTAATAATCTAGTCTAATTTGTGTTTCTTATTGTACATATTGTTAGTATTGTGTTTTTAACCGGTATAAGGTATTGTGCTGTGCCTTTATTGCTTATATCTTCATGAAATTCTATGTGGTTATTAAAAATGGATAGAACCAAACCTCCGGATCCCCCAGATGATCGTCCCGTTACTCCCACTTTCTCCCCTCTCCAGTTTAGGAACGCACCCTGTACTACAGTAAATTCACAGTTTCAAACTGCCGAAACGGTCGGTAGCTTTTCGGAAACCCATACTCGAAAACGACACGTCAATGAAGACTCCCCAGTAAGCCCACCTTCCAAACAACCAAAAAGTCAGGTTGCACGGGAATATTATACGGGAGAGGATAAGGCACCATTCATTATCCATGTCTCACGTATAGAACCAGAGCCTAACTATGGCACTGTCCTTCACCCTATTTCTTTTGGTATGTTCTTACTCAACCATAATGTCGGCAACATATCAAAGGATGGAATTAAAAGAGTAGGGAGAAATCGTGTTACCGTAGAATTTGTGTCAGCTCGTGACGCCAATATTTTTTTAAACAACAATGTCCTTCCCAAAAATAATTACATCGCCTCCATACCCTCCTTCAATGTCACGCGTATGGGCGTCGTTAGTGGCATCCCATCCGACGTTACGGAAGAGGAAGCAAAAACGTTCATTTCAGTTCCTCCAGGCTGTGGCAAGATACTTAAAATTAGACGAATCAACCGGAAATCTATTAGAGACGGAGTCACAGAATGGAAGCCTACTGAGACCTGTGTTTTAACCTTTGATGGTCAGACTCTTCCGAAAAGAGTTTATTGTTGCTACACTTCGCTGCCTGTACAACAATACGTATTTCCTACGATTCAGTGTCGTAAATGTTGCAGGTTTGGACATATTGAGTCAGTATGCAGGTCGAAACCCCGTTGTTTAAAATGCGGGCTAGATCATCCAGGCAATAGCTGTTTCGTAATTCCAGAAGAAGCCTTTTGCGTTTTGTGTTCCGGCAGTCACTATGCTAACAGCAGGGATTGTCCGGAGTATGGAAGGCAAAAAGCTATTAAGATCTCCATGGCTGAACATTCAATTTCTTATGTAGAGGCTAGCAAATCCATCCCAGTAGTTTCACGCGGATATGCAAATGCAGCCAAGAGCTCTTCCACACAGTCATACCGTAAGACTGTGACTCTCAAGCCACGCTCTCGTGTCCCTCTCACACCATCCTACGACAAAACCGCCCATAGTAATCTAACAAGTTTACCTCAATCAACACAGCCAAATGGTTGTGTTCTATCTAACCCCAACATTCAATCTTTCTCCTCTTTCTCAGCTATTATTGAAGTTGTAATCCAAGTAATAAAATCCGTTCTATCTTCTACCTCTCCCTCTTCACCGACCAACGTTGCAGATAAACTTATTTCAATTTTATTAGACCTTCAAAATGGCTTCACAACTTGTGTTTCTCCAGTGGAATGTGAGGAGCGTGCTTCATAAGAAGCATGATCTCACTTTCCTCCTGAACAAGTATAACCCAATTGCCTGCTGTATTGCAGAGACTTGGTTAGAACCAGGTCTCAGCTTCCGTATCCCTCGCTACAACACCTTTAGGTGTGACAGAGAGGACGGCTATGGAGGGTCAGCTCTCCTCATTAAAAATACGGTTTCACAAGTTCCTGTACCTATTCATCCGTTTTCGGAGGATATATGTATTGTTGTGCGTAAAATAGAAGACATCACACTGATGTCTATTTATATTGCGTATCCTCATCAAAGCCACATACCAGTACTGAGACAAATATTCATGAGCGTCATTGGGCCTATTATTGTAATGGGTGATTTTAATGGGCACCATTTCAGATGGGGTTCGGAAAGATGTGATGCATTTGGAGAAAGCCTGATAGAGGTACTGGATGAACTCAACCTCGTCATCTTGAACGATGGTAGTCCTACCCGTCGGCCAAATCTCGGACAGCGCAAAAGTTGTGTTGATCTCACATTTTGTTCGGCGGATCTAGCTGCATCTGTACAATGGCATTGTACAAATTTGTCACATGGTAGCGACCACTATCCAATAATTATTACTATCACAGACAAAACATACATGGAAAAGACTTCTCTCCCTCTGCAAAAATTTAATTTAAATAATCCAGACTGGAACATGTATTCTTCCCTTTTAGAAAACAAAATTAATACCCTTCCAAATTTAGCTTGCCAAAACCTGGGTACGTCTGGTTACTGCCATGTACAGAATTGTTTGGACAATCTTGTACGTGCTATCAACTCATGTGCAGAAATGAGTTTTCCATTAAAAAACTCTGCACGGGGCAAAATCCCATCTCCACCCTGGTGGGATCAGGATTGCACTAAAGCTGTAAGAGAAAGAAAGGAGGCGGAGAAGAGATATAACAGAGACATGACTATGGATAATTTAATTAACTATAAACATATATCAGCTAAATGTCGAAGATTGCTGCGCAAAAAGAAACGGGCAGGTTGGTCCAGTTTTTGCTCTTCCTTATCACCATCTACGCCAGCATCAGTTGTGTGGAGAAAAATTAACAGGTTTAGGTCAGGTTGCGTTCCCACCATCTCGTCCCCAATGACTAGGGAGACGGCTGAACAGTTTTTTGACAAAATAGCACCACCCTATGTCCCTTCTTTACAGGAGAGCGAGTTTCGGGTTATGGGTCAAGACCTTGACCCTATGGACAAACCATTTACCCCACAGGAACTAACTATGGTGCTCGGCCATGTCCGAGACTCAGCGCCTGGACTTGACGGAATACCATATTCCTTCCTTACCCATTTAGGCGGCGACGCTAGAGAATATTTCTTAAATATTCTCAATTTCTGTTACCAAAATAGTTGGATTCCCGAGCAATGGAAGGTCCAAATTATACTTCCCATCTTAAAACCAGGTAAACAGTCTGATGACCCAAATGGATATAGACCGATTGCTTTGTCGTCTGTTCTACTAAAAATACTGGAACACCTATTAAAAAATAGACTGGAATGGATTGTCGAATCTAGAGATTTATTACCTCCAACACAGTATGGGTTTAGGAAAGGAATAGGCACCATGGACAGCGTGGCGACGCTTATCACGGATATACGTAATTCTCTTCCTAATAATTTATCAGTGGTTGTGTCATTCCTCGACATAGCTTCTGCTTATGATAATGTGATGCTTCCCATTCTCATGCAAAAATTGCAAAAGCTAAAAATACCGGCGAGATCATCAAGTGCATAAGCAATATAACTATGACCCGCTCACTTTTTTTAAGAGTACAGGGAGAGGAGTTTGGGCAGCAAAGGACTTGGAAAGGCTTGCCTCAAGGCTCCGTTCTGAGTCCTTTGCTGTACAATTTATATACTGCAGACATTGGCTCCTGTCTTAATGTAAACTGCCACTTACTCCAATATGCCGACGATCTAGCTTTATATGTGAGTGACCTTTCTATTTTAGACGCAGCCACATCTCTTACTGTTTCTCTGTCCTCGTTAAATGAATGGCTACTAGACCATGGTCTGTCGCTGTCAGCATCAAAGAGTACAGCAGTAATTTTCTCCAGAAAGAAATCAATCCCCACAATCCAAATCTATGTTCAAGACCAAAGTATTCCACTGACTTCAAATGCTAAATTTTTGGGTGTATATTTAGATCAAAAATTGACAGGGTGCCACCACATTAATTACCTAGTAAAGAGATGTGAACGAGTCATCCCTATCTTAAAAGCTCTTACAGGTGTCTGGTGGGGTGCCCATCCATACACTATTAAATTGGTCTATAATGCACTAGTTCGCAGTATGATGGATTATGGTACTTTTCTATTAGTTCCTTGTAACAAAGGTGCTTTAATCGGACTAGATAAAATCCAATCAAAATGCCTTAGACTTATCACAGGAGGGATGAAATCCTCTCCAGTGAATGCATTGCAGGTTGAGTGCGCGGAGGCCCCTTTGGAACTTCGGAGACAATATTTAGCAAATCGGTTTATATTTCGCTTAATAGTCAAAAATACCCATCCACTTATTCAAAAATTATGTGAATTAAACTCCCTAACCAATACCGTTCAATATTGGCAACATAAGCAGATTCCCTTAATACTAAAAGCTTTGCGGAATACTCTAAATCTAGAATACCCCTTAATAGCCTATAATAGACTCCCTCTATTCAACTATAAATTCGAAGTGTTGTGTTTTAAACCGGACATTCTGTTGGATATTGGGATTACCAAAGGGAGTGCCTTTGCGGGGGCAATCTTTAATTCAATGGTAATGTCTCAATGGCATGATTTCCATCGATTTTTTACAGATGCCTCAAAATTATCCCAGGACAGTGAAACTGGGGTGGCAGTGTACTACCAAAACTCTAGGATAATCTTAAAATTCAAATGCCCCAGAGAGTCATCAGTATTTACGGGTGAATGTATCGCCATTCTAGAGTCATGTATATATATAGACTCCCATAATATCAATAAAGCGGTCATTTTCACTGACTCTTTAAGTTCTCTTAAAGCTCTAGAACAAAACCCGTACACGGATAAGCTGCGTAGCTCCATAATACTGGAAATAAAACAACATCTGTTTAACTGTAGCATAAAACAAAAAACTGTTCAGTTAGTATGGATTCCCAGTCACTCTGGTATCAGGGGCAATGAGTTGGTGGATGAGCTAGCCAGAGGGGCTGTCTCTTCACCGTCTACTGACCTTAGACATCAAAACTGCCAGGGATATGATTTATTAAATCTGCCAAGTAAAATGCTTCTGGCATCATGGCAAGCTCAGTGGTCTGAAACGGGCAAAATTAAAGGGAAAAATTATTACTCAATAAATTCGAACGTTACACTAAAACCATGGTTTTACCGTTTTAAAAAAATACCTAAGTCTGTAATATCTGTCATCTGCCGTCTTCGCTTGGGCCATTGCTGCTCTCCTGTGTTTTTACATAAAATCCGAGTAAGAGACTCATCACTGTGTGAATGTGGCTTTGATGAAGGATCTTTAGAGCATATCTTCTTCTCTTGTCCTCAGAACAATTCTGACTTATATAGCGAACTTGTTAGGCTAAAAATTTCTCTTCCAGTTAATGTTAAGTCTCTTTTAGCCCATCCTTCCCGACAATTACTTTCTACCCTGATGGCGTTCATCCGTCACAATGATATTAGGCTTTGAATAGTCTCCTTCGGAACTTGCAAATACTATGCACCTTACCATAGTATCTAAATTATTCATTGGTACCTACGTACCTTTATGTATATTTTTCAGTGAAATTTTAATTTAATAACACAATCAAGATACACAATTAGTCAATACAAAATTGTTAATGTTGCTTATCAATAGTATACACATGGAAAACTCCATTGCACGTTAGACAGTGGCGGAATTGCCGGTACCCGCTCCGGCATAGGGGCCATAACAAAAAGAAAAAAAAAAAAAAAAAGAGAGATGGAGATCTTTATTTATAAAAAAAATGCTATATTACCATATATTACCTATACCTATGTCGCCAAAGTTATGAATATCATGACTTACTATACTCTTTGCTGTCATCGCTGTATGCAAGTTGTCATTGTATGAAACATTAAATATAGGATTTCAGAAAGAATATCCTTAAAGGTGGTACAGTTGAATAAATAGGAGTTCAGAAAGAATATCCATAAAAAGCGTTAATAAGTGTGGCAGTTGAATAAGACGTTTTCAATGTAATGTAAATATTTTAGTACAAACTCAGTTATGGAAGCCGAAAGCTTTACGCATAGAAACGAGAATATGAAGAGAGATTCATGGCGAACCTCCGGCAGTCAGCTATCTTCAGACTCAAGTATTCAGATTTTTAAGATTTTTAAGCCAAAATCTATGTTCCAATTGTATGTGTTTCAGAAGGTAATACATATTTCTTTTTAATTTTTTTAAAACTATAAATAAAATATAGATATTTTTGAACAGTTTTCACACAGCGCTATCTAGCCCAAACTAAGCTTTAAAGCTTGTGTTATGGGAACTAGACAATTAACAAATATACCTAAATATCAAAATTAAAATTCTTTATTCATGTAGGTCACAAAGTAACACTTATGAACGTCAAGATTACTTAAAAAACAACTATCTTCACGCTTTATCCCTGACGGGGTAGTCAGAGAGTACAGATCGCCAGGCTTCGCGCTCCATGCATACTTCTTTCGCTTCTTCAAAATTCATCAATCGCTTCATACACGCACTTCTGGGTATCCGAGTACTTTTGACCTTTCCGTTTTTGAGCAATCTGCTCACGTGGTCTTCATATGTAAGTCTCGGCCTATCCTGACCTCTTCTACCCTCTGCTTTCACACAATATATATTCTTCGTCAATCGTTCCTCACTCATTCGTTGGACGTGTCCAAACCAACGGAGCACGCCCTTTTCCAGCTTAACGCTGACACTTTCATTTAAACCTGCCATATTGCGTATCACTTCGTTACGTATTCGGTCGGCCAAGGTAACGCCGCACAATTTTCCAAGTTATCGCATCTCCACAGCATTCATTTTACTTTCATGCATCTGCTGACATACCCAGGTTTCGCTACCTTAAAGCAAAGTTGGCACTAGCACTGCGTTATGAATCGCCAGTCGTGCTTCTTTTACGATGCTTTGTCGCTATACTAATTGGGACAAAGCACCGTTAACTCTGTTTCCAGCAGCTACTCGCCGTTCTACATCCGAATCACATCTTCCATCCGCACTAAACATACTCCCTAAATACACAATTTCATTCACTTGCTCTAGACGTTCCTGGTTTACCCTAATCTCGCATTTAGTTCTTACGTCATCTTTTTCAAATAGTAATATAGGTCTTCGCTTGAATGCAAGTAAGACTAAGGTTCTAGACCTTAGTCTTAATTGCATTCAAGCGAAGACCCTTACTTTCACACTCCTCTTTCATATTAGTGACTAATGCCTGAAGGTCGGCTTTTGATGAGGCCATGAGCACCGCATCATCAGCGTACAGCAGACAGTTTACTGAAAAGTCACCCAAATTCACACCCATATCACAATCTTTCTACTTCTGCAGGCAAATGTCCAGATACACTATGAACAGCCAGGCGGACATGACACAACCCTGTTTGACGCCTGTACAGACATCAAAAAGAGGTGACACATCCCCCCCTACTCGCACGCAAGCCTTACAGTCCTTATAAAGCGACTGTATAGCCCGCAGCAGCAAGCCGTCCACACCATATCCGGGCAGCAAATCCCACAGAGTTTCCCTCACAACGTTATCAAATGCTTTCTCCAGATCCACAAAAGCGCAGAAAACCCTCTGGCTAATAGCCAGAAACTTCTCCGCTATCATGCAGAGAGAAAACACTTGATCCATGCAACCTCTTCCACGTCGGAATCCGCATTGAGCCTCCCATAAATACCTTTCAGACTTTTCTTGCATTCTTGCCGTTATAATTTTGCATACACCTTACTTGCTGTCAAGCAGTCTTGAGGATGCCTCGTGTGTAGGCGAAACACGTGTCGACTAAGTGCCACTTTGTAAAGCGGAATATTGCAAAAGTTTTGACAACCTGGAGGGTAGGGTTTCCTTTTGCCTCTCCTACATCCTTTTCCTTGAGGAGTTCGGTTCGTCATTCCTCCGTTACAATTGGTGGAGGTTATCCTCGACCGTTGTGCGTTAGGATTGACGAATCGAGGGTGTGTGGTGGGATCCTCCTCCCCTCCTTTATTATCGTTCTACGATGGATTTCCGCCATGTAACGCCCGATTCAATTAGTTACACCTTACTAGCTAAGCTGACCAAGCTGATCGCCCTGTAGCTGGAGCAGTTTAGGCGCGAGCCTTTCCCTTTGTAAATAGGTACTACAACTGCTATTCCCCAGTCATCTGGGACCTCACCCGTCGGCCAGCACAAGTTGCATAACAGACATAGTGTCCCAGACGCGCAACCCACCGTACTTGATCATCTCAGCAGTAACTGTCTTTTCCCTCAGCCTTACCACATTTCATACTTCTTATCGCTTGTTCAATTTCTTTCATACTAATGACTTCAATGACATCGGGATCCGGAGCATCGAAGTGAGCTCCACTTCCCGATGAGGCATCTCTGTCTTTTCTTGCATACATCTTTCCATAATATTCACTCCATCTCTGCAGGACGTCAGTTTGGTCTGTTAGGACGTCATTGTTAACACTAAGCACTTTATTCATACTGCAGATTGCCGAACAACTCCGGGTCTTTCCTACCTCTTTCCCGAAGAGCCTGGCATGATCCCGGAAATTGGACGACAACCTTTCATTCTGCCCCTTTCACGAGCTTCTTTTATCAGTGCCTTCGTGTTAACTTTTTGCAGCTTGTATCTCTCTTTCATATTAAAATCATTCCGCTTAGGCTAAGTAGTCTAACCATGTTTCCTTCTTCATTCGAACTGCTTCTTTCACTTCCTCATTCCACCATGCGTCACGCTTATTACTACTGCCTCTTCTCGTTTCTCCACACACTTCCACAGCGGCATTTACCATACTATCCCTAAGGTTCTGCCATACACTTTCCACATTCTCACTACTAACATTGACGTCGCCTTTTCGGCTACCCTTTCTTTATATTTATCCCTAATGGATGCATCCTGCAGCTTCCAGCTTTTGATGCTATGAGTCGGCTCAGGTTCAGGACACTCGGTACGATGACGCCAACCCGCGAACAGACCCCTTATCCTAGTTATTACTAGGTAGTGGTCTGATCCTAGTTCAGCGCCTCGATAAACCCTTGTGTCCATCACCTGTTTACGGAGCCGACTATCCATTAGGAATAGATCTATCATGCTTCTCTTTAACTTACATCTCCTCGTATACATATGAATTTGTTTGTGGTTGAACATTGTGTTCGCCACAAACAAATCCTTTTCCTTATAAAATGCCAGTATAAGCTTGCCCACGTCGTTCACCCTGCACCTCAAAACCATCGCCCACCCATCCATTAAAGTCTCCACATACTATAAGTTTTTCATTTCCTTCTATCACATTTAGAGCTTCTCTCATACTCTCCCAGAAGTCCTCTAGCTAGGCGCGTAAGCAGCTACCAGGAAAATCTTTGTCAAACCAAGTTTTAGACGGATCCAGAGGATTCTAGGACCTACCAGTTTGTACTCATACATACCTAAGGCCAATCGCGAGGACAACAAAATTCCAACCCCCTGACTGTCATTCTCACTCTCTGGTGCTCCAGACCATAGCGCGAGCACCCTACCCGGGAGCTCCACGACTTCGCTGCCGTTGTGCTTGGTCTCTGTCAAGCACACTACATCTGAAAGAAGAAAGAAAGAAAATATTTTTTTTATTTATGGATCACATCATTGTACACAAAAAAAAGTACTTAAATAAATCTTTTACATTAATTCTGCCCTTTTATAGGCACCATAAACAACACTCATAAATAAGGTAATGCTCATGGCGACCATAGATACACAAAAAGAAATATAAATGTGGCTAGTACGTGGCTAGTACGTGCTAAAAATTAAAGAATTACCTACTGTGAACATGAAAAGTAAGGAAAAATACATAAATTTAAGTCTAGCACATGCAGCATTTAGCGTAACTGATGCACAATAAAATCAATCCGTCCAATGCGTGACCCACAAATAGGACGACACTCAGCTTGTACTAAGATATTTCCCAGTATATCTGTTTTTCAGTGCCATCCTTAAGTGATACCCGGCGCCGACAGGCAAAATAAAATACTTATTTGTTAAATAAAAAGCCTATGAAAATACTGTACTGCTTATAAAACTACACCAAAGCGAACCGAAACTAAGCATCCATGAAAGGTAATCTAACTTCCTCTCATTCATAACATTCATCAACTCATTCATCTTATCTGCCATTCCTCCCCCTAACATTTACATTTACTGCCAGATTCGCAAAGCAATAGGTAGAGCCAGAGGAAGAACCTGGCAACAAAACTCATGGCCACTCCTTTCTAACCGCCATTTGATTACAGTAATGAAATTATACAAAAAACAAGAACAAAATAAATGTTGTGTTCATTAAAATTACACTTACATAGTTCCTTTGAATTTATGTGAGAACAGTCGACTAAACTTAGTTTGCCCTTAATTTAAATAATATTATTTGTAACAATTGCTATAACAGCTATGAGCTAACCAGTCCCAACAGACGGCACCCGTTTACGGGTATGACGCATATATCAGCCATCGCCTTACTCAACCGTATTGTAGGGAACAAGGCGACCCGATACATACGCCACCACTGCCAGGACACTTAGGCGAGCATGACATACCCAAAAACTACACAGCAACTATCATGTCAATTTCAAAATTATAAATAAGTCTACATAGTGCTCACACAATAACAAAATCAAATTACATATAATTATGTATATTAGTTATTACCGGGACTAAACGCAGCCATACCTTTAGTTGCCTGGCGTTTCAAATTATTTATATATGCAGATTCAAGACAAGTAGATAATATAACACAAGATTCATTCGAATCTTAAATAGCTCGAGCTATATCTCGATATATCTAAATACATAGATATTAAATATAGGAAACACCCAAACTTCGAAACAAAATTTTGTGGATATCACAAATATTTATAATGACCCGGGAATCGAACCCGGTATAAAAGTAATGTTACTTTCAAAACGAAGTCAATACTGATTAGGAAATGTCAGTTACTGTATGCAATTCTTTTTACCTTTTCACTTTGTAGCCAAGGGTTTACTTTGTTGGACTAATAATAATAATTAGCAATATATTCGGAAGCACTGTTTTTTTTTTTTTTTTCTGATTTCTTGTTTATTTTTTTATTTTCTTTTATTTGATTACAGAAAGAATCTAAATCTGTACGGCCGTTACTACATTCAACGAAATGCCATAGATTATCATTTTACAGAGCTTTCACTTTACCTCTAAATAGAGTACAAATAGTGAGCAGGTCCAAGTTTAACGAGTATGTATTTATAATGTATTTGAAGCGCTCGTGGCCTAGCGGTCTCAGTGTTCTGTAAACGATCACTGAATTACGCAACTTTCACTATGGCTGGTCCTCGGATGGGTGACCACTTTGTGGCATTTACATTTGCGAGCGTTTCCGTGCTTCGGAAGGCACGTTAAGCCGTTGGTCCCGGTTGCCAGTAAAATGGCAGTCGTTAAGCCTGGTTGAAGGCCTTATGGGCGGCTTGAAAACTTCAGCAGCAGGTAGCCACAACTTGCGTCTGTCTATTTCAACACGGCAATGGGCTCACCACCTATTACGTGGGACAGGAATCCACACGGTGAAAAGTGGGCATATAATATGCCTCTGCCACCCCTTCGGGGATAAGGCGTGATGGATATTTATATTTATTTAAGAAAACAATCGTTGTATTAGATTATGCCATGATGCCCCTCGGGGATCTGAGGTTATACGTTATTCATCATGAGGTTAAAACACAACACCCTGAGGGCAGAATGAAATTAGCTTCTTCAATTAGTGCCCTATGTTCCATTATCTTAGGGATCGACGAAAAAGCTCACATTAGGAGGACGGGCATTAACGGTACTCCGTTCAACGAGCAGCCCTGCAGAAGACCGCGGTAATAGTAACCTGGCCCTGCTGGGTTATGTTCTCCGTCGGTGAGCAGGGTTCCAGAGCTCATTGGGGTGATTCTGTACCGATGACGGCGAGACCGGAGGCTTATATGCCTCCATCAGCTGGTATAGGCGCTGAATGTTGGTACGGCGGTCAGGGAGACCCGGTGAAACGGTTGTCCACTGGCCGCCCGCAGGCTGTATGGAACACGAACCTGGTGATCACTTAATCTCCGCCCCAGGAGGCTGAACCAGCAGTCCCTGATGCTGTGGTCGTGCCGGAGGAGGAGACCGGAGTGGACACGGCCACTGCATTAGGGGGGGACCAGAGGCCCTTCCGCCCGCCGTGCCAGCCAGCTGCATTACCTTTGCCTGCCGTTGGAGAGTTGAGCCTCGCTTAGTCTCCTGCGTCACCGGTACACAGGCACCCCTTTACATTCCCCTTCTTAACCCCCTTTTATTAAAATCATGGCCCGCACAAGAAAAAAAATGGTTACCACAGCGGCATCTTCGTCCACACTACATTTGGACTTTTGCAACATCAGAGGAATGTACACCAACATCAACGCAGTCCACCACCACCTTGAGACTGCGCAGCCGACCATATTTTTCTTGACGGACACGAAGACATACATCTTACGACCCTGGCGACAAGCTGGAGTACAACTTCAGGCGACAAGCCGGGGTATGTATGTACGTCCGGAATGATATCTGCTGTCGCCTTTTCATCTCCAATAGTATTGGGATCCTTAATGTTGAGATCTCTAGTGACGTCCAATACCGAAGTCAATTAGAGGACAAGGCGAAGCTGGCATCCAAAAAGCTCGGAGTGCTCAACAGGGCGCGGCAGTACTTACGAGTACTGCAGAGCAAACACTGCTCCTCTATAAGTCGCAAGTGCGGCCGCACATGGAGTACTGCTGTCACCTGCTGCTGGTGACTCGGTAGAAGGGCGTGCTATGAGGATTGTCAACGATCCTTTACTAGCGGGCGATGTCGAGCCCCTTCGCGACAGGAGAGACTTTGCCTCCTTATGCCTGCTCTATCGCCTGAACAACGGTCTGTGCTCTGAGGAGTTGTTTGATATAAATGCCACAGCTACCTTTTATAATTGTACCGCTTGCCATAGACAGGGCGTTCTCCCTCACACTTTGCGTCTGGAGTACACGCACACGGTTAGGTCCGATAGAGGCTTTATTCCGCGTACGCTTAGATTGTGGAATAAACTCCCTGCCTGGGTTTTCCCGAACGTCTACAATATGGGGTTCTTCAAAAGGGGTCTTAGAATGTTTATAAAGGGTCGGCAGGGCAAGTGCTGCACCCCTGGTGTTGCAAACGTCAATAGGCCACAGTGACCACTTTCCATCAGGTGGGCCGTACGCTTATCTGTCACTTCAGTGGTATAAAAAAATGCCAGAAGCTCTTATTTTCTACTGTTATTTTCATCGTCGTCCAACATTAGGAACATTATTAATTTTAATAGTTACATAATATAAATCTTAAAAAGCAATAAACCGTAGACCTTGTAGATAATTTGATCATTGAATCTAATGACGTACCTTCTGAAGCACTTGAATTGAAATGCCATAAACGGTAATTATAAGGCTAACTGTAGCGTAAGATACCTAACGCGGTGATTGTTTACAGACAGAACTTTGAGGCACTGGGGTAACGAGCGCTACCCATATTCTATAATTTAAAAGTGACCGTTGACAATTAATATAATTATTATTGCTTTTCAGAACGATTTGGTCAAGTATATTAGACTGTTTTTTCAGTTTGTCGTATACTTTCATACACATTTTTCTGGCCTCTTATGCACCGGAGGAGCACATATTCGTGGCTAAAATGGTACCAATTGGCATTGGTAAGTTATTTATCAAAAAATCTTTACTTGTTTCAACGTCTTCATATTAAATCAAACTTAATTTAATTCTACTATTATGAGCGCTCGTGGTCCCGTGGACACAGTGTTCTATAAACAATCACTGCGTTCAGCAACTGGCTGGTCATGGATGGGTGACCACATTCTGGCATTTACATTTGCGAACGTTTCCGTGCTTCGCAAGTCACGTGAAGTCGTTGGTCCCGGTTGCCAGTAACATGGCAGTCGTTAAGTCAAGTTGAAGGTCTTATGGGCTGTTTGAAAAATTTCAACAGCAGGTAGCCACAACCTGCTTCTGTCTACACGGCAAAAGGCTCACCACCTATTACGTGGGACAGGAATACGCATGGTAAATAGTGGGCATATAATATGCCACTGCCACCCCTTCGGGAAAAAGGCGTGATAGATAAATAAATAAATAATTTAAAATACTTTTATTAATTTAAATCTATATTATACATATAAAGACATTTAGACATGTATAACTCTAAGTTGAGAATTTGAGAAAAAGAAGTGTATTTCTAATTTTAAAATTTTAGACAACTGTGTAATGACCAAGAATTAACATATCTTATAAGGTTATAAAAAGGTATAATGTATTATAACGTGTTTTAAACTGGGTAGTTTAATCTTACCTTTTTTTTTACTTTCAGGGTTCAAATTCTTATTAATAGTGGCATCAATTTTTGAAGTACTCGCTCGTATAAATACCTCAATAGTAATTTTACACTACATTGTTAAATGCATATTATTTCAAAACCCTTGGAACAGGTATCTATTATTGATAAGCAATATCTATGAAATTTACATACCGTATATGTTCAGGCGTCCAAAGTACAAGAAATTGATTCAAGAATAATAATAATGTCTTGCCAATGTTTCTACATTGAGGAGGACTTAGGTGCAATAACTCTCAAACGAATTATTATGATAAAATAAATAATAATTGTGGGACATTTTTTTTACACAATGGCATCCAGCCCAAAGTAAGCTAATATAAGCTTATCTTATGAGCTCTAGGCGATTGTAATCTGTATGATAACAAATAAAAATAAGTAAAATTATTATCTATGAATTCAACTATAACGAAACTAAACCGGACTTACAAGACTTTTATACAATTGGTCATTTTATATTGGACTTTTTTTTTTATCCAGCGCCGTCTTGCCCAAATTAAGCTAATATAAGCTTGTGTTATGGGATCTAGACGACTGATAAACATACTTGTATATTTCTAAATACAAACATATTATACATAGTAAACAACCAAACTCCGAAACAAACATTAGTGGATCACACAAATATTTTTCCGACCCGGGAATCGAACCCTGGACCTCAGTCGCGGCAGTCACATACACTACCACTTCGCCACAAGACAAAAAATAAATTATATCAATTTCTTTTACTTTGAAATTTTCGAACATAATCGTAAAAATGTTAACATCGTGTTACAGATGCAAGGACAGTATATACTTTGATGTTGAATTAAATACAACTATGCATTGTTTAGAGCTAGAAGACTTTGTTAAACAATTTCAGAATATGACCAACATATTTCTAGAACACGCCTATATTTCATTGCAAGATGATGTTTTTCAGTTAGCTAATATTGAATATTTCAGGTTACAAATTTACCAAATAATTATCTTAAGAATACATTTATAACAATGATTTATTTTCCTGCAGAAGTTATAATGGATTATCACCAGTTATATTTGTCCTAGGTTGATTATTAACAATAAGTTCCCACTGTCACAAAGCCTCATTTCTAGACTATAAGACAACAAAGAAACATTTTCACAGGTTGCCTATTTCAATAAACAAACTGTGAAGATTATATTTTTTCAAAAAAAAGCCAATGAAAATAAAGTATTAATACACTATCTTTTCTTGGAAATCCCTCAATAGACTTTGTAAATGATTGCCTGTGATGTATGGTAAGGAACTGACAAAATTTAATGTACTCGTATTTTTTCAAGGTTGGAGGTTAGAGCGGAAATTATTATTTTACTCTTGTGCTTGGACTTTGAACTCCATTTTCTTCCTCCTTTTTATTTTATGCTCGGAGCAATAGATGTGGTTAGGCTTTTTTTTGCTGCATTGTTGAAAGCGACCGTCAATTGATATTTTATAATGATAAAAAGTGTTATATTTCAGATTAAATATGCAACGGGATTATTTGCGTGATATATTTTTATTGACATTCTCATGGAGTGTGGCTGCCATTTTAACTTACAATGTTTCTTCAAAAATCTTTTGGAAGGTATTTTCTTTTGTCCTTTTTCCCTTACATTCAATTTAAGTAATTATAGAAATGGACCGTAGATCTCTGACTATCCCTTTAGTGTCTTTCGCAGTTTTTTTTAAAGGGACTGATGATTGCATGCTTTTGCTACTAAACAGGTTCTCCACTGTGCTCACTGGTCAACAATTGCAATGGATATCTGTACATTTTTGTATTTAATTGGAGCCCAATCAGCTGGTTTTGCCAGTGTACTAAATTATAAAATACTGTTTCCAAAAGTTTACATCCCGCAGGTAAGTAATAATTTTCGTCTGCATTCAGTATATCAATAGGCATTATTACGAAAGTATTTATTGGAATTAATAATTGGACTGGATAATAATTAAATGGATTGGATTGGATGGATTGGATAATATTTAAAATTACTCTCTAAATTTCCGTTCAACTATCTCAAATAACATCTATTTCAATAAACAGATTACTCCTCCGGATTTGGATATAATACAAACAACAATCACTGTTCCACCGCTCGATCACATTTTGACTTCTAGAAGTACTCAACCGGTAAGTAACACATCGTTTGTGATATTATTATTTAGATGATTATTATTGTCATACTTATAAACTTTATTTTAAATAATTATTTACCTTATCTTAAATACAAAAGTAAGTAATACATACATACATATGGTCATGCCTTTTTCCCCGAAGGAGTAAGCAGAGGCATTCTATAAGCCCACATTTTACCGTATGCATTTTTGTCCCACGTAACAGTGTTGAAATGGACAGGCGCAGGCTGTGGCGACCTGCTGTTGAAAATTTTCAAGCCGCCCAAAAGGCCTTCAACCAGGCTTAACTTAAAAGTAAGTAAAGTGGTAGTAATAGTTGAACCTCGTGAACTAAGTGAAGTTATTTGTTCTGCTACAGATATACCCAAGTGGCGACAGCACGGCGATTGTTATATCCAATGCAATATTTCGTATGTTTAAATTACTCTTGATGACTAAGGTGATTAATTACTGCGAGAATATTATAGGAGCACCCATATTCCATGCATTATTTAGTAAGCATTCAATCTAATTAAAAATGTTTAGGTAGAAAGGAAGTACAATCATGAGCAATTATTGGGTTCGTTAACGCCTTTACTTTTGGTATAATATTACCATTAGTATTTTACCGTGTTTCATGCTGAGATTTGAATGATTGAAATCAGATAAGCAGAAAAACATTATGAAACTTTTGAAGATATAAATATATTTTATATATTATAGTTTGGGACTGCACTGAGCTGCTTGCAGTTACTGTAAGGAAACCACTTACTACATACGAGTATATAGATTTTTTTCATTAATCACGCCTTTTCCCCGAAGGATTGGCAGAGGCATATTGTACGCTCACAATTCACCGTACGCATTCCTGTCTCACGTAATAAGTGGTATTGCCATGCTGAAATAGACAAACGCTTGAAGAGACATTGTGGCTAACTGCTGTTCAAATTTTTCATAAGACGTTCAACTTGACTTAACGCCTGCCATGTTACTGGCGTCCGGGATCAATGGCTTAACATGCCTTCCCAAGCCCGCAAACACTCGCAAAAATAAATAGCACGAAACGGTCATCCATCAGTAACCAGCCATAGCAAAAGTTGCGTCAAAACAATGAATATTTTGTCAAACAACACTTTTAAAACATTACAATTTTCATTCTAGGTACCCATGAATTTTTCTTGCTGTGGTCAATACTATTCTCGTCTTTTTATCTTGGTGACTTATTGACTCTCTTTTTCCTTGGATTGCATTTTGTAACGACGATTTTAACAGTTGTAAGTATTTAAACATTATGTTGTAAAATTTACTTAAAATCTGAGTGCTGCACATCATCAACTAGGGAGCTAGCTGGATTTTTCGTGGCTTTCAATCTACTCGATGATTTTATATTGATGTTTTGAAATATAAATCTTGAAATCCCTTACGAAACTTACAAAGTTTTACAGTAAATCGCACGTAATTAATACATATTTGCATGAGTATTTAAAATTATGGGTGTTATTATTTTGTATTATTCATTCCAGTCCGTAGTGTTTCGCTGCCTTATGGAAATGATTATATACGAATGGAAATATGTAAAAATAAAATATTGGATGCTCATTTTGACAATGTTCGGTATTGCCGTCCTGTTTTACTTATTCATCGACAATACAGTAAATATTATTATTTTTATTATTTTTAGGAGGATAGCTATTTATTATGAATATCTACATAAATGTGAAAACCTCCGAAATGGTGAAATGTGGGCGTTTAATATGCCTCTGCCTGATTCGTGCATTTTGTGGAATTTTAAGGACTTAAACACTACGAAAGACTATTCGTCTTGTTACATTCACAAGTCACATTACATTGTATTTAAACAAACCTACTCAGATGGTTACCGCTTAGCACGTTACTTAATTTATAAAAATACCTAATATTATAAAAAAGCTTAAAAAGGAACTAACTTGCTTTTTCTTTTTTCAGTTTGTGTTGTATATAAATTTCTTAACCAATTTATTTGTGATGGTTTCGGAGATTTTTCTTGTATACTTGTTTTATCCACTTGGAAGGCTATTTGATGATTACACTTTTCATTATGGAGTTCCACCCTCAAGACTAAGAAAACTAGGGTTGAGAATATTTCCCTTGTGTTTCATGGTATGTCTTTCATAATATCATCGTTTGATAATCGGAAAACAGTAAATTTCTGACATGACAACGTCCACCCTTGTCTGATATTGTAGTAACATTTTTGAAATAATATTCGTAAAATGTTATAATTATTTACCAAGATAGATATTTTATCTACGTAATAATGAAGTACAATACGAAATATCAACATGTACTTATCTACTACTACTATCTACCTATCCCACTAATATTATAAACGCAAAAGGAATGTATGGATGAAGGTTTGATACACTTTCACGCAAAAACAACTGAGTTTATTTTGATTAAACTTTACAATTATATAATTTTGGATTAAACATTAGAATAATCCATAGACTATCCATCCCGGGAACAAGTTCCAGTGAAAAACGAGAACGGGAATACTCCACCACGTGGGCGGAACCGCCGGCGTCAACTAGTACTTAATAAATCTGTTCATCGCAATGTGCTGGTTTAAAATTAAAACATTTTCCATAACACTTAAATTTATTGTCATTTTAAAAATATACCTATTTTAAATGCTTCTAAGTTATTGAGAAATGCAATATCAAATTGATCTAAATATAACCTCCGTTCATGTTTGTATCGCCACCAAGCCCTTCTTGGATTTAAAGCCAGTGGTCCACTTTTATATCGCTACTAGGAGCAGCTTTCTTTTGACTTCGTTTTTCGGTAGTGTTATAAGCCACTATCTTCGAATAACTGCGTATAAAACAATCAGTTAACTAAGATTTTTAAAAGTTTAATTTTTAGAAGCGCTCGTGGCCCCGCGGTCTCAGTGTTCGGTAAACGATCACTGAGGTACGCAACTTTCACTATGGCTGGTCGTCGGATGGGTGACCACTTTGTGGCATCTACATTTGCGAGCGTTTCCGTGCTTCGGAAGGCACGTTAAGCCGTTGGTCCCGGTTGCCAGTAAAATGGCAGTCGTTAAGCCTGGTTGAAGGCCTTATAGGCGGCTTAAAAAATTTCAACAGCAGGTAGCCACAGCCTGCGTCTGTCTATTTCAACACGGCAATGGGCTCACCACCTATTACGTGGGACAGGAATCCACACGGTGAAAAGTGGGCATATAATATGCGTCTGCCACCCCTTCGGGGATAAGGCGTGATGGATATTTTATTTTAAGATTTTTAGAAGTTAAGATTATTTTCAGCATGGAATTCACAGGAATTAGTTTGGAGAAAATGCTGGAGTTAGCAACTCCTTAGCTTAGAAGTATCATTATTTATCCTCGGCTCCTCATTTATCTATATTCTAACTATCTATCTTTACGCTATATCCCTGCCGGAGTAGTCAGAGAGGACACATCGATTTTCTAAACTTTTTATTATTTACTTATATATATTTCAGAAATAATAAAAAGTTTGTTCGTTAAATAATAAAAGTGGTTTCGTGCCCTGTCATTTTCAGTGGGCCATCGTGAACTCTGAGGAATATCTCAAAACCCAAGTGAAATACTTGCTATGGCTTTGTGTCTGCATGACACTAACACTAGTATTAGGAGGAATATTTACTATTTTTAACCAACTAATTATAAAAAAAAACGTAAGGATTTTTCTCTTCATATCTTGTTCGTGAAACACAAATAAAATAAATCATTATAATGTTATATAGACCGTTACATAGTATATAATTACTTCTAACTAACTATCTTCACGCTGTTTCCCTGACGGGGTAGTCAGAGAGGACAGATCGCCGCCAGGCTTCGCGATCCATGCATACTTCTTTCGCTTGTTCAAGATTCGTCAATCACTTCATACACGCACGTCTGGGTATCCGAGTACTTTTGACCTTTCCGTTTAATTAATAATAATATATCTACTTCTAAATTCATAATTCAGAGTATCACCTTCCCTCTTGAGGTATGGTGGTAATTTTTACAACGGTCAGTAAAGATAATGTAATCCTTTTTAATATTATAAATGCGAAAGTTGGTAACTTTGTCTGTCTGTCTGTCGCACTTTTACGCCATACTGCTGAAGCAAACAAATCAAACAAAAACTACAAAACAATGACAATTGGTACAGAGATAGTCAAGAGCCCGAGAATGGACATAGGCAAATTTTTGTCCCGGGAATAATTTTAATAATTATTGTTGATTATTATTATTAGTTATTATTTAATTTTTGGCAAATCAATCGAAATAATAGTGGATATCAATGTTGGTAATAGTTTTGAATACAAGTGAGAACAAGGATGAATGAAAATTATTACTTCCATTCATTTCAACGGAAATTCCAAGAAAAGAGAGTATCATAGTACTTTAGGTTAAAAATGTATTATTGTAAAAACCTGTTTTAAAATATTATCTAAAATAATTCTTGAATTTTAGGGCGTCAGTTCGATATTTTGTCCGGACTCTGGATGGGGCCCGAAAGATTTTTATGTAAGACAATTGAGGAAGCTGTTTGATTCAAGAACTGTAAGTTCGTAGTTACCTATATAATGTTCGATATCGAAATGAAAAATAGGAATCTGGTATCCTACGTTCTGTCATTTTGATAAGGCATTTATTATTATTTTAATTGTTAGTTCCTTTCCAGTACATCACATCCAACGTCTCACGGTTACTTAGTCGCCATATAATGTCTCAAGCGGAACCTAAAGTCTACAAAGCAGATGTCCGTTATGATTTATATAGACGTCCTTACCTAGAATCGATGGAAGTACAGTTCCACGACGAGACGAAGAAAAAACATACTTAAAATTGAGAGTCGATGCCAATATAACTTGAGGAAAATACTGCTGGTTTGTTACACCTGTATTACTCTTGAAGTAGTATAATGTACTTAAACTACTCATTTACATACATATTGTTACGTTTTTATGCCCGAAGGAATAGGCAGAGTCATACTAGACGCCCACATTATACTGTATGCATTTTCCCACGTAACAGGAAGTAAACCCATTGCCGTGTTGAAATTGACAGATGCAGGCTATGGCGACATGCATAAAGCCTTAAACTGGGCTTTACGACTGCCATTTTACTGGTCCCGACCAACGGCATGCCTTCAGAAGCACGGAAAAGCTTGAAAATATAAATGCCACAAAGTGGTCACCCATTCGTGACTAGCCATAGCGAAAGTTACTTAACGCAATGATCATTTACAGAACAATAAGTCAGCGCGGCCACGATCGTTTCTAAAACGATAAAGAAGTTTAAGCCATTTTCCTAATTATATAAAGCATGTTTTAGAGGCGAAGAATGTTATTTAACAGTTCAGAGTTTTTATGTTACAAGTTCTAAAACAAGTAGTTGGGTCAGTAAAGTATATAGCTACCTGCAACCTTTACGCTGCATTCTGCAAATGAGAGTATATTTTTACTTGAAATACACTGCAGGACAAAAAAAGGTGTCCGTCAAGATGACTGGGCAAAACGATGTATTCAAATGAAATCCTAATGTGCAATAACTAAGAGTACACAGCTTTAGGAAACTGCAAAGTAAAAGTTTTACAGAAAAAAATATTTGCAACCATGTATTGTACTTACTAGGAAAATATAAAATGTGTTCACAGTCACTGTCTTTTTATTGACTGTCTCTATTAAAGGAAAATAGAAATAAAGGGAGTTAGCAGGTTTTCCACACGTTGCAATAAAAGACCTACTACTTACTACAACTACTACTAACTACCCTTAAAGACCTTTTTGAAGCGCTCGTGGCCTCGCGGTCTCAGTGTTCTGTAAACGATCACTGAGTTAAGCAACTTTCACTATGGCTGGTCCTCGGATGGGTGACCAGTTTGTGGCATTTACATTTGCGAGCGTTTCCGTGCTTCGGAAGGCACGTTAAGCCGTTGGTCCCGGTTGCCAGTAAAATGGCAGTCGTTAAGCCTGGTTGAAGGCCTTATGGGCGGCTTGAAAATTTCAACAGCAGGTAGCCACAACCTGCGTCTGTCTATTTCAACACGGCAATGGGCTCACCACCTATTACGTGGGACAGGAATCCATACGGTGAAAAGTGGGCATATAATATGCCTCTGCCACCCCTTCGGGGATAAGGCGTGATGGATATTTATTTATTTTTACCCTTAAAGACCGATTTTAAGGGTAAGTGAGAATATAAAGTATTTTGTAACTTGCATGTAAGTGGAGAACAGCGAACCCCGGGCGTCGCGAGTCGCAACTGGGACAGACGCTAGGATAATGATGAGTAGTTTGAAAATTTTATATATTTCCTAAATACATAGATAGAATGGACTTCGCTAACTCAGAGGCTTCGCTAATTTCTCTGCTAGGATCAGCAATCCTTTTACTTTTGAGACACAGGATTGTTGGGGGCGACTGCCGTCTGATCTCCTAACTCTGCAATGGTGTCTGCCTCGTCTGTTGGTCAGCAGGTGCATCGCTATCAGTGAAGTCGCTATCAGTGAAGTCGCTATCAGTGAAGTCGCTTAGGCACTGGAGGTCTCGATTAGGCCTCTTATACCCAACGACGGTACCGAAGTCCAACGTAAGTACTTAAGCATATGGTATCGGATGAGGTATTTAGTTAAACATTTTACTTTATCAGTTCAGTTAGTGAGGGAGCTCAAAGTAACTGCAGAGCTCACCGATCCAACAAAAATCTTAAAGCGAAAAAAATATACATGGAGGCCTATAGCCGGACGATCAGTCCTAATCGAATCGTCAGTAATACGACAGTAAAGTGCAGTTTGATAAACACATCGATGTGATAATTAGAAGAGCTTCTCGCTCGCTTAGTTTTGTGAAGCGGCTAGGTAAAACTTTCATTACATCTAAAACGCTTTAAATTCTGTACTGTACATATGTGAGGAATCATCTGGAGTATGGGTCACAAATTTGGAATCCATGTTACGCTAAGCTCAGCAATATTATAAAATATACAGAAACGGTTAATAAGTAATTTATGCATTCATAAAAAAATTCCGCACCGGTCAAGAGATCATCCAAAAATTACGTACCAGTCAAGAGTTTATCTTCAATTGTGTAAAAGGTTACACCTTTTACCCCTCTCCACCCGTCGTGATATTGTTGTCTTTACCTTCCTCCTCAAAATTATGAAGCATGACATTGACCGTTCTGACTTATTAAGCAAAGTAAATTTCAACTTTCCATGAAAATTGTTCCCCTTCAATCCTATACTCCATGTGCCTCTCGCGAAAACTAACTACAGGCAAAATAGCTATATGATACGTGCTAGTAAATATTTTAACATCTTGTGTAAACGGTGCGATATTGATCTCTTTGTACCTAGTGTGTCATCAGCAAGACGGTTCTTAAGCCTTGACTTTTTCTGATAGTGATATATGAGTATGTACATACATACATACATATTATCACGCCTGTTTCCCATCGGGGTAGGCAGAGACTATAGTTTTCCACTTGCTACGATCCTGACATACCACTTTCGCTTCTTCTACTTTCATAAGTGTTTTCGTACACGCTCGCCGGTTAAGGGTACTCTTAACCTGGCCTTTTTCCAAAAGGTCTTCGATTTGATTGAAATACGTACGCCGAGGTCTACCCCTACCAGTTTGCCCATTCACTCTCGCCACATAAATCTGCTTCGTCAGTCTACTTTCATCCATCCTCTCCACGTGTCCGAACCATCTAAGCATCCTTTTTTCTATCTTAGTCACTACATCTTCTGTCATACCGCATTGTTCCCTTATCGTGCTGTTCCTTTCTTTATCCACCAACTTCACTCCAGCTATACTTCGCAGACTTCTCATTTCCACTGCATTTATTTTACTTTTATGCGTTTTCTGCCATACCCAACTTTCACTGCCATACATAAGTGTGGGGACCAGCACACCTCTATGTACAGCCAAACGTGCCTTCTTCGAAATGTTCTGACTGCTCATAAAGGCGTACACGGCTCCATTCACTTTATTTCCTGCCAATACTCTTCGCTCATTGTCATAGTCATACTTTCCATCTCTCGCAAATTTTGTACCTAGATATACAAACTCTTTTACTTGTTCTACTCTTTCTCCTTCCACAACAATTGAGCAATCCGTCATACTTGCCTCTCTTTCAAAAACCATTACTTTCGACTTATTTACATTCACTTTCATTCCTCTGTTTTTTAACGCATCATACATAATGTTAACCATCAACTGCAACTCTTCCGCCGATGATGCTAGTATTACCTGATCATCGGCGTATAGGAGGCACTTGACGGTCAGTTCATCCTTTTTTATACCATACGTACTCTCTTGCAGTTCTTTCAGGCAACTGTCCATGTATAGGTTAAACAGCAACGGCGACGCTACACAACCCTGTCTCACACCTTTTTCAATGTGAAAAAAGTCTGTGCATGCTCCGTTGATTCTGACACAAGCACTGGAGCCCTCATAGAGAGATTTCAGTGCTCGTATCAAGTGGCTGTTTACTCCATACATGGCCAGTATTGACCACAGTTTATTCCTCACCACTCTATCATAGGCCTTTTCCAAGTCTACAAATACGCAATAGACCTTTTGACTTTTCGCCAAAAGCTTTTCTGCTACGCATCGTAAGGAAAAGACCTGATCCGTACATCCTCTTCCTTTCATAAATCCTGCTTGTACATCCCACATTTTTCCTTCAGTTTCATTCTTCACTCTTTTTATCAAGATTTTTGCATACAATTTGCCGACGATGCTGAGCAAGCTTATGCCGCGGTAGTTTTTGCACTCTTGCTGTGACCCTTTTCCCTTATAAAGCGGCACGACGACAGCCTTACACCAATCTCTTGGTACGCTGCCATTCCTCCAACAAAGGTTGAAAAGGCAGTACAGCTGGCAAGCTACCACGCCTTGTCCCGCTTTCAGCATCTCGACAGAGATCCTATCAAGTCCCGCAGCTTTTCCCACTTTCATGCTATTCAATGCTCCCGCTATTTCTTCCATACTTATGACTTCTTCCATACCAATTTCGTTCATTTCCCAGATACTAGTCTGTACTTGCATATCCTCTTTTTCAAACAAGCTTTCAAAATATTGCTTCCATCTTTTTAACACACATTCTTCTCCTTTCACAAGACTACCATCATGGTTTCTGATATGGTTGAGATGCGATGTCGTCTGTTGACCCCTCACTGTTCTTATGGACTTCCAAAAGAATTTCATATTCTGTTGGAAGTCATCAGATAACCTTTTATCAAATTCATCTCTTTCATTCTCTTTCTTTCCATCACCTCTTTTGCAACACGCTTATACCTTTTGTACTCCTCTTTTGCCATTTTTAGGTCCTCATCCGTTGCCTTCTGCATTCTTTGATTGACTTTTGTAGTCAACCAGTCCAACCATGCTTTCTTCTTATCAGATAACGCCTTTCGGACTTCTGCACCCATTCTCTTTCTCTTACATCCTTGGCTTCTCTTACTTACCCCACACACTTCCACCGCAACTTCCACTAGACCTTCCTTAAATGACTTCCATACTTCTTCGATCTCACATACGTCATCAGAATTTTCAAATTTCTTGCTCAGCTTACACTTAAATTCCTCTTTTATGCCTATCTCTTGCAAATTCTCAACTTTTATGCGTTCTAGTACACTAACAGGTGCATGCACACGATGCCGCCACCGCTGAAACAGACCTCTTACTCGACTAACAACCAAGAAGTGGTCTGTGTCAATCCCGGCACCGCGGTATGCCCGAGTGTCTAACACTTTCTTTCTCATCCTTGCATCTACAATCACATAATCAATCATGCTTCTCTGGCTTCCTTCTTGTCTCGTAAACAAATGGATATCCTTGTGGTTGAACATGGTGTTGGTTACCACAAGGTTCCTCTCCAAACATACCTCAAGCAAACTTTCTCCATTTTCATTCACTCGTTCGTCACCATACTTTCCCAATACACTTTCATAACCATCACGCTTCACACCAACCCAACCATTAAAATCACCTAACATTACTAATCTTTCATTCCGTTTGCATTTACTCAGTATATCGCTCACACCCTCCCAAAATGCCTGCCTCTCACTTTGGTCCTTTGAAGATCGGCGCCACCGCGCATCTTGCGGAGCATAAACTCCTAAAACAAAGATGCGGGTAAGCCCAACCTTCAGCCTCAACCAAAGGAGTCTTGGGCTCACACATTCATATTCTGTCACACATTCATTCATTCTCGCGGATAGTAACACACCTACACCCTGGCACGCTGTACTGGTCGGGGCTACACCTGACCAGTAGGCCGTATAAGGTCCATGTGTAGTGGTGTCACATCCTTTCCTCTTTGTTTCATTCACACACAGAATATCAATTCGTCTCTCTCGCATCATCTCGCATACCTCCTCAATTTTATCTTTTAATCCTCCTCTTATATTCAGTGTAGCAAAGCGGCTATCCATAGCCCACTTTTCGCCTCGATGGGAAACGGGACGTGACGGGTGGCGAACCGCATCGCCGCCATTTTGGGTTTTAAAATTTTCATACACCATAGCGTTCCCACGAGTGGCAAGGGAAAACAAAAGTCCACCTAGACAGAGCCCCGCTTGTCCAAGTAAGGCTAGCCTTGTTCTGGGGTCGCCCGGTCCCAGGGCATAAGGCACGTTAATGCTAGGCTCGCCCCTAGCCACGCAGCACATAGGCACGGCAACCTTGGCTTGGCGGAGAGAGGATGAGGTAGGGAAAGGATTTATGGAAAGGAAAATGACGATGTAGGAGAGGGGCTTGGATAGGGTAAATATAATACACCTTCTATATCAAAGAGGCCACAATAGATAAATATGAGTATGTAACCGAACCTTTATATCGATAATGCATATCTATATATATAAAAGGCAAAATCACTGACTGACTGATCACGAAATCTCTGAAACTACCAAAGCTATGAAGCTCAAACTTCGTATGAAGATTCTTTTTAATACGTAGGGGTCCGCTAAGAAGGGATTTTGCGAAATTCTACCCCTAGGGAAGTAAATAAGCGATAAACGGTTGTATGGAAGTTCGTCATTTTCAAAGTTAGAAACATGAAATTACGTACACCAGTTTCTGGTTACAAATAAACGGGCACGAGTATCGCGGTTTCGAAAAAATTTACCTATAAGGAGGTAGGACAGGGTTTGTACTAACTGACTCATTGATCATGAAATCTATGAAACTAACGGAGCTATGAATCCCAAACTTTGCATGGGGGTTGTTATTAACACGTAGGTGCCCCCAATGAAAGGGTTTCGTGAAATTCTACCCCTAAGGACGTAAGTAAGGGATAAACGGATGTATGAAAGATTATCATTTTCAAAGTTAGTAACATGAACTATACACCTGTTTTAGAAGAATCTCATAAGACTAAAAGAAAGTTCCTGTATTACTAGCGAGTTCGGCGTCCCCACGGGAACCGACTATGCGGGTAAACCACGCAAAGCATTAGCATTGAACATAGAAACCTGAAATTTGGTGAATGTTTACTTTAAGTCTTTGGAAAAGAAAATAAAACGGTATTCCCGATATTTCCATGGGAATGGGAACTCCGCGGGTGAAACCACACACAGCCTAAACTATCAAACATTGGTACAAATTTAGTGAGAGTACTCATTAGATCTACCTTGAATCAACACTAAGAAAAGAATACCCGGTATTCCCACGGGAATGAAACTACGTGGGTAAAACCATACACAGCCTAAAATTTGGTGAAGGTATTTTTACGAATCTACGTTAGATGAGCACAAAGAAAGGAATTCCCGGTATTCCCAGAGGAATTTAATCCTATTAATATTATAAATGTACAAGTTTGTGAAGTTTTATATTATTAGGACGTTTGTTATTTAATCACATTTAGATGAAAATCGACATGTAGATAGAACATTTCCTGAATTAATACACAGGATTCCTTTTTATCCGGGAAAACATCTTTTTCCCGCGAGAAATCCTTTTTGTCCACTAACTAAACTTAATCATCGACCATAATAATCGATCAAGCTGAGAAAGCTGAATCAATTTTGGCATGATTTAGGTTTAAATACTGATATTCTGCGCGGTTTCTTTGCAAGAGAGGATGAAATGTGTGTAAAATGTATTTACTGTTTCCGCAGTTTCGCCCGCGTGTATATTATTCAGTTTTAACTCATCAACAAGTATTCCGATTCAGTGCTTTGTTGCTAGAAGGGGATACTTCAAAAGTTGTTTCCTAAGAACAGTCTACGCGCCACCATCCTTAACTAATCTCTCTTTGTCTGTTTCTCTTATGTGGCGCAAACGAAGTTGCGCGGGTCAGCTAGTTTAGGTTATAAATCTAACTTGTGATCTGTGTGTAAGCTGTTGTATAAAACTATAACTATCTTCACGCTGTATCCCTGACGGGGTAGTCAGAGAGGACAGATCGCCAGATATATTTCGTTGTATAGCTAGTGTGTATTTAGTTACCTAAAATTCTTACTTGTGTGATCTCTGTGTAACTGTAATACCGAGGTTTTAAACATGCTTAATAATTGTAAAATAAGTAACTATAAGTGACAATAATAATTTAGTTATGTGAAGCTGTAAGACTTCCATTCATTAAATTAATAAATTTATAAATAGATAATTCTCTCTTTAATCTTAACGCTTAATTTTAGTGTTCCACATTTGAAGTCAATTTGGGATAAAAATAAGTCTAATATCGATATATTATTTGGTTTTGGATATTTATTGTTTACACATTATTAAGACACTTTTTATTATTATTATTTCTGCTGTATAATTAGTGTTTAAAAATAATGCCCTTCCGAGATGAACTTCCCGATAGAGGGGGAGGTAAACGCGTATGTGCTACTATAAGGTCGCCACCGGCAAAGGACTTTTTAGTGAAATGATTTCGGGTTTCCAAACACCCGAAGATGTAAACAAACGGGTACAATCAGTTAAATTGGTCAATAGTGACTTGTCGGAATACCATAATCAAGGCGAATATTGCACGTTAGTCGAGCAGGCAAACAGTTATATTGCTACAATAAATAATATAATCAACGATCAGGGATCGCGAATCACTTTGTCTAATAAAACTTCTATCATGGATTTAAACCAGCGCTTGACCGGCATTCTTTCTATTCTGGCATTAAAATCGTCATGCAACGAAACTAAGGTGGAAATATGGCCAAAGAACTGCAAGCACTTAAATGTCAGCAACCAAAAATGTCATATGCTGATAAACTAAGGTTACGTTTGCCAGCTAAATCGGCCCCCGCCCTGGGGCGGCAGCAGTGAAGGCGCTTCCAGCCCGACCCTGTGTGGTGACTTACCCCGCGCCTGATCGTTCAACCGAGTTCACAACGGCGTCCGCGACTAAACAGGCACTTATGAAAGCTATCAAGCCCAGTGACGATGGCTTCCAAATTGTAGGCATTAAAAAAACCGCGATATCGGGTGTAGTACGAGTACTTCGTGTTGCGAGCGAAAGCCAACTCAAGAAGTTGGAGTCAGTGGACGCAATCAAATCGGCGGGCTTGCGCTTAGAAAAACCCAAGGGTCGTAAACCGCGAATCCTATTTAAAGATGTTCCTGGGTCTATGGAAGACCACGACTTTATTAGAGCTTTATATCGCCAAAACATTAAGGATGAATTAAAAATTAGCGAGGAGGACTTTATTAAGAATTCCAAAATAGTTCGTAGGCGTCGTTTAGCTAACGGTCGTTCGTGGGTGGGTTTGGAGCTGAAGCCGGAGAACCGAAATCATTTGGTGGCCACGAAGGATAAATTATTTATTGATTGGGCCACTTGTTGATTTATCGATGACCTCGAGGTAGTGCGTTGTATGAACTGTCAACAATACGGTCATGTTCACAAATTTTGTACCAGCAAGTCACCCAGCTGTGCTAATTGCGGCGAGGAACATGATACAAGAGCATGTCCACATAAAGACAGTCCTGATTTTAAACCCATCTGTATAACCTGCAAAAGGTTTAAAAAGCCCCATGAGCACCGTTGCGGCTCTCGGGAGTGTCATACCTATAAGCATAGGCTGCAGCAGCTCATTCTGAGCACAAACTACCTGTAGTTGTTTCATTTAATAAAAAAAAAACAAATCTGAAGATGAAACATGAAAAATCTAATTATAGGACAGCTTAATTTACACAACGAACGCAGCCACGGCGGAACTGGACCGCCTAGTAATAGAGAACAAATTAGACATTGTCCTCTTACAGGAACAATATCAGAGCGCCCACCTGCGTAACAGAGTGGTACAATTACATGTCAAGGCACGAGCTGGGATTTATGTTTCTAGTACAAATTTTACTGTAACATCTTTGAGCAACCTCATGACATCTCATTGTGCTGTTGCTGAGGTTACTTCCACGGCCTATAGGGTGTTTGTTATGAGCTGCTACTTTCAATATTTACATCATATCGATCCTCACTTACACCATCTTCGTCACGTCCTGCAGTCTCTTGCGGGTCAAAGAATAATCATAGGCGCTGATGTCAATGCCTCTTCTACATTATGGTATGGCAAACTACGTGTATTCGATAGGGACCGGCGCTGTGCCGTCGAAGAATTCATTGCAGAAATGAATTTATCTATACACAATTGTCCCAATGCACCACCTACTTTTTGCGGCCCTATGGGTGAGTCTTCTATTGACGTGACGCTTTCACGCGGCGACGTCTCGATATCCGAATGGCGTGTCCTCCCGGATGCGTCCTGTAGTGACCATCGTCTAATCGTTTACAAGCTCTTACCCGGTGATGCACGAGAGGCGCAAAGTACTACTTGAAATTTCAAATATAAAAGTAGGGGCGCAAACTGGGAGTTCTCTGTTTGCGGCTCACGCTAAAGATTTTGGTCGTGGTAACCTGTCTGTCGAAGAGAGTGCTTCGTTAATGTCAGAAACTTTTACCTACTGTGCAGACGTGGCCACTGGTCGTGGATCTATTAACAACACTTGGAGATGCGATTGGTGGAGTGATCGTTTAGCTGAGCTTCAAAGGTGTTTCCGGAGAGCTCGTAGAAAATTAAATTATTTTAAAAAGCATAAAATTAGTGCCGGTGCGAAATACAATAGCGCTTTACTTGCTCTTAGAGTTGCCAGGTCCCATTACAGGGCGGCTGTTGAAAAATCAAAGGGTAATTTGCTACGTAAACTAGTGCATGGGTTGGAAGCTGAGGGTCCGTGGTCGCCTATATACCATGAGTGTAGGGCTAACCGTTCTGTTGATTTTGCCTATGTACGAAATATCAGCTCGCATACTATAGGTCTGAAGGAAACCGCGGATTACTTCATGGATTCCCTTATACCCGACGACTGCTCAGAGAACGATAGTGATTATCACCGACAGATAAGACAGTGGGCTCTTGAGCCACCATACTCACCCCAGTCAGACCTACCAACTTCTGATGAGTTCCTCGAAATTGTTATGTCGTTGTCCATAGGTAAGGCGTCGGGTGACGATAAAATATCTAACAAAATGATAAAGGAGGCTTGCAAGCTGTCCGGTGAAGTAATATTAAATGTTTTTAACCGATGTATTTACGAGGGAGTGTTCCCCCGTATTTGGCGATGTGGCTATATTTGGATTATTCTTAAAAAAGGCAACAAGCCGCCAGATGACCCTAAGTCGTACCGACCGATCACATTGTTGCCCTCCTTCGGAAAGCTTTTAGAGCGTCTCATAGTACCCCGGCTCCTGCCGGGCGGTATTAAATTTCACGAAAATCAATTTGGATTTACAGTAGGAAAATCTACTATTGACGCAGCGATATTAGTGCGAAAGACTGTCACTTCATCGGTTTCTCAATATGTGCTGGCCATCTTCCTAGATATTTCCGGGGCTTTCGATAACGCTTGGTGGCCAATGCTATTAATGAAATTAAAGTCTCGCGGTTGCTATAGAAATATTTACTCTCTTATTTATTCATATTTTTCACAAGGTACGACAACTTTAAAATTAGGTCATTATTCTGCTACCAAAACGTTAACAATAGGCTGTCCTCAGGGGTCTGTGCTAGGCCCACACTTGTGGAACTTAGGATTTGATGATTTTTTCAGTTTACCATTACCGGAGGGCTGTTCAATGACAGGATGACGGTATGTTGCTCGTTCAGTCGAATACTCGTGCGGGACTCGAGAGCTTTTGTGGGCCAAGCTGTTTGCGCGTCGTAGTGGGGCGTACGAAACAGGTTATTTTTTGCACCCAACAAAACATTTCAGTTGCTTTTAAAAGGAAGTTTGAAAGTACCACCGCACATTAAATTCAATAACGTTTACATTAAAAATATAAGTTCGGTTTGCTATTTAGGATTGATTTTAGAGAGAAATTTTCATTCGTTGAGTACATAAAAACTGTAGGTGAAAAGGCTAAAAATAGCTTTTATGCGTAATCGAGAATATCAACTGCTACATGGGGACTTCCGTTCAAAACACTGAAGGTCGTTTACGGGGCCACTTATCTAGGCTGTATGTGTTACGGGGCGCCGGTATGGGCAGATAAGGCTACTATTGGTGCTGCACGTTTAAAGTTACTGCAAAGTCAACGCCTTGCATTGATATTTTTATGCAAGGCCTACAGGATGGTTAGCACGGAGGTTCTGCCGGTGATGGCAGGGGTCCTCCCAGTTGATCTCGAAATTCAGAGACGCGCGGCTTTATACTATTCGGCTAAGGATGGCATGGATGATAGGTTTTTGTTAGAAAGAGATCGCCATAGAATTGCCAGACTATATCGTGATAATGTACGTGAAGAACTTTTAGACGAATGGCAGCTGCGTTGGAACACTTCCATCAAAGGGCGCCACCTCTACCAGTTTTTCCCAGACGTTCGTGAACGCCTGGGAATGTCCTGGCTGGAGGTTGATCACTGTGTTGCTCAATTTCTTACGGGACATGGTAACTTTAGGAGCAAATTACATTCGTTTAAGCTGGTTGAGTCACCGTTCTGTCAGTGTTCAACTGCTGACGCCAAATATGATCAGACCGCCCATCATATACTTTGGGAGTGTAGCATTTGGCAAAATGAGCGATATAATATGCTTAATTGTTTACAAGTAACGTCGGGAGTAGTTTACTATGCGGATCTCGTGGCATCGAGGGTGAATTTTCGTGCTTTTAAAACGTTTCTTCCATACACATTACTGGAATCAAACATAGCTCACATAGGACCCGTAATATATTATTACCGTGGTGCTTCCCTATTCTATAGGATTTACACCTAGTTGCTTTCCAGGTCTCCCGCTTTGCAAAGTAGGGAAGAGACATTACGATCTTTTCTTACTTCCTCACATTATTTTCTGATTAATTTCGTTGCGGGTTCCAAGACATGCTAACTTCTCCTGGGACATCACCGAGATCGAGCTCGGTGTAACTTTTCTGGTGTTTTGGTCATTGCTGTAGATCCTGGTTTACAGGAGTCACAGTAATGGGAATGTGGGTGGGATTAGTCCCAATAAAAAAAAAAAATATTTGGTTTATTTTTCGTTAGTAAACTACATAAATAGAAAAATTTACAATATTCTTTATAATGTTTCATAATATTTATTATTATTTTTTTTACATGCTGTTTTTATGACCATAAAAGTGACAACAGTGCACCCAAGAAAGACATAAATAAATATTTTCAGCTCAAATTCGGATGAGTTCTGTTTATAGCGCTATGGAGTTGCTGAATAAGCCTAAATAAATAAACTCCTTGGTTCGTATCTCGTCCCAAAACTAATATCAGCTGTGTGTAAACATAGTGCGCTAAAATTGCTGAAATTGCGCCTGGAATGATTCTTTGGCAAGTAAGTGAAATGGCAGCACTTGAAATAGCATTAGTTTTCCAACGGTTGAATTTTTAAGGTTAGCCAACCGTGAGTTACTGTGACATGCAAGATGGATATTGCTTGTTTTAGTTTGCTTACGTGGCCATGATGTGTATTTGTCAATTTATCATGCAATCTATTTTGACGAATACTTTTTACTTATTCTAAAAAAACTAAACTAAATTATCTTCTCGCTGTATCCCTGACGGGGTAGTCAGAGAGGTCACATCGCCAGGCTTCGCGATCCATGCATACTTCTTTCGCTTCTTCAAGATTCATCAATCGGTTCATACACGCACGTCTGGGTATCCGAGTACTTTTGTACTTATTCTGATAGAAATATATTTATAACGGCCATCAGGAGATGAGCATGTCCATCCTCTGTTTTGTTTTTCCTGTATAGTGAATTTAAAAAGACTAAGTGGCAAGATCAATTAGTTTCTATCAATTTCGTAATCTTTTCCTTCAAAGTAAGGTCCCATTATGATGTACTCTCACGAGGGCATTAAATTCCCCCATTAAATTTGTAGGGCCTAATTCAGTTAATCTGTCGCTTAGATTTTTATAGAAGGCTACTATGGTGCTGTCAGAAGATTGCTCTGTACATTCGTTTTTAAGTAAAGGTAGCATGATTTTGCTGTGAAACCCCATGAAACTCAACAACATTGATTTTCAATTCCTTATGTACCATGAAACCGATGTCATGTTGTCCTTGTCTCTTGCTTAGAGTGAAGAACAAATCACCACAGTCTCCTATTTGGTCGCCCATGCGCCTAATTTCACTAATTCCCATATACTCCACTTTATATTCTCCAGTACCATTACCAATTCAAGCTAATTATCGTCTGTTCACAGTGTGCGTACATTATTGGTTGCTATATATACCTGATTCGTTCGTTGACTTTTTTTGGGGATTCAGGATACATTTAAACAATATTTATTATTTATATAACACTCTATTACCTCTAGAGAGCTCTGGATTGATTACAATATTAAATATTGTGGGACATTTTTTTACACACCGCCGTCTAGCCCGAAGTAAGCTAATATTAGCTTGTATTAAGGGATCTAGATGACTGATAAACATACTTAAATATTTACATACGAAACACCCTAACTCCGAAACAAACATTTGTGGAACACACAAATATTTTTTCCGACCCGGGAATCGAACCCGGGACCTCAGTTCCGGCAGGCACACACATTACCACTGCGCCATCGAAGCAGTCTGTCAGTCAGAATAATAAACGCCACATGGCGTAAATTCCGCTGACGATTAATTTATTGATATCTCTTTTGTAGGTATACACATATTAAGTAGTTTATACACAATACACCTAAAGTGAGTCTATGGTCTCACTACAAGGAATGCTGAACGACCGTGCAAAGTGAAGAAGAAAAGATCAGACATTGCGAGACGCACTGAGACAGACGCTTGAATGATGATGACTAAACCTAAACAGAGTCTGCTAAGTTTATCATTACTGTTGACATTGCGGTACTCTAATAAAAATACAAACTCATTACAAACAGAAAAGGAGAAAATTTATGAAACAGTAACAAATGTAACTTTCCATTTAGAATTACCGCGAAATTATTCTTAATTAAACTTTCGTGGACAGATAAACGTTATGCAGTCATCCCTTAGTACAAAATTCTCGACCTCTAAGGAATAACAAAAGTTTTTAATGGGAAATGGGTTTTGTAGGTTTTTAATTCATTTTAAGACACTTAACAAGATTTTTTACTGCTTTGCAAGAGAATAAGAATTCTTGTAGTATCTAGACTATTCTAGGAGGTACAAGAATTCTATTTATAAACCCGACTTCTGACTCAGTCAGCTCAATTTCAGTACTCAGTAATTTCTATTGTTTCGATTTTTATGACCTTATAGCATAGAGTTGGAACGGTCCAATCGCTATGAAGTTTATTCATGTTGATTGGTTGATTTGCTTCGGAAGGCACGTTAAGCCGTTGGTCCCGGTTGCCGATAAAATGGTAGTCGTTAAGCCAAGTTGAAGACCTTAAAAGCAGTTCGCCGCAGCCTGCGCCTGTCTATTTCAACACGGCAATGGGCTCACCACCTGTTGTGGGACCAACTCAATGATTGTACTATGTTAACGTTAATTTATTCTAAAATATTTATCTTAAACTAGCATACGCCTGCGGTTTCTCCCGCATAGTGTCCGTTAACCGTGATACGGATCAAATGTAGCCTAAGTCACTTCTTATAACATCAACTATCTGCTAGTGAAAGTGCAATAAGTATAGTTCATGCAGAGATTAGCCGCAACAAACTACTTTATTTTAAAGTAAGTATCTGGATACCTTATATACTTTAATATGCATTTAGTGCAAGCTGTTCCATTTAACAAAATCAATTAATAATTGGAATTTTTAATTAATTAAAAATAGCAAATTAGACAATAAATGGTGCAAAATCCTGGTATCACGAGAAAACGGTCTACCTATAAATAAATAATAAATAAATATTGTGGGACACTTTTCACACAGCGCCATCTAGCCCAACGTAAGCCAATATTAGCTTGTGTTATCTAGTTAACTGATAAACATACTTATATATTTCTAAATACATACATATTATAGATAAATAACACCCAGACACAGAATAAACCATCGTGCTCTTCCCCAACCCACGACATCTTGCTATATATGTAATGATTTTAGAAGCAAAGCCGGAAACAGAATAGATCTCCAATAGCCTTAGCGCCTTACCATTATTAGCTCTTGAAAATCGTTATCGCACGCAGAGGGGTAAGCAGGTAAATATAAAACAATGTATTTCTTCTTTTCGGCGAGTATTTGGTAGTAGGCGCTGGATCAGCTGTAACACTAAATAGGTTAATATTTTATGTGTTCCGTGAATGCTGGTTGTAGTTGCCGTCTTGAGACCACTTTAGATGAAGTTTTGATTTATTTACCGCAGACTAGAAACTGTTGTTAGCCATGTTGTTTGGTACAACCATTCTCGAGTGACTACTTCACTAAATTGATTGAGGAAATCGAAATATTACATACGAATTATTACGCCTGTTTCCCATCGGGGTAGGCAGAGACTATGGTTTTCCATTTGCTACGATCCTCTTCTTTTACTTTCATGAGTGTTTTCATACACGCTCGCCGGTTAAGGGTACTCTTGACCTAGTCCTTTTCCAAAAGGTCCTCGATTTCATCGACATACGTACGCCGAGGTCGACCCCTACTAGTTTGCCCATTTACTCTTGCCACATAAATCTGCTTCTTCAGTCTATTTTCATCCATCCTCTCCACGTGTCCGAACCATCTAAGCATCCCTTGTACTACCTTAGTCACTATATCTTCTGTCATACCGCAATGTTCCCTTATCGCACTGTTATTTATTCAATATTATTTACTTATAATTTAATATTAACTGTATTGAAATTATAACGCAAGTAAACTTTAAACTTCTAACTCCATTTTTTTTGTATGAGGTCGTGAAACAAATAAATAAGAATAATATACATGCTTAACCTTTTCTACAAGCAAAGGTGAAAATATATCTACAAGGGATTATAATGTGAAAGTGAAAGACCCAAGTTTTCTTTAGTCCGCCAATTGTGGAATTAGGAACCATGCAAGATGAAGTATTTGGAGCTCCTAGGTCGTGTCTGATTGGATTTGGAACTTGTTGCTCGTATCCTAAGTTAAACCCACTGGAACTATTGAACCAGCATGTTTTACTATGAATAAAATGCTACTTGACAATTGAAATGTATTATGTGACATGGTAGTGATTCTTGTTGGTCTCTAAATATTTTAATAACAAAGTTTTTTTGAATCTGCTACTGACGCATACCTGTACCTTAATTATGTAAATAAATAATACAATTATGGCCAATGTAGACAACAAGTCCATAACTCATTACCGATATGACGCTTTCACATAATCGTTTCGCGCATCGGACAATCGCAAAGAGTAATTTAGTGTATTTTGAATTGCAATCAACCAAACAGATTTAATTAACGTTGGTGGCAATGTGATTGTTGTGACTGAATGGAATTTATTTGCATTTGACACGATGAAATGGGTCTCTGTTAAATATTTATGACAACTGGAGTGATCTGCCAGCGAAAATTTTGTATATTAATATGAATTAGATGGCTGCAGGATGATTGAATTCTGGTGGCTATTTTTGAAGTAATTTGCCTTTAATTTTGAAAAATAGGAACTCACTGTACAAAACCCTTGTTTGGTCCAAGACTAACTACTAAAACAAGGTTTTTTCATTTATTTTTTTATTTATCTACATAGTCTCCTCCAATAGCGATTCAGTCCCTCCAACGCTTCTCTAACTTTTCTATCCCATGCGTGTAGAACGATTTGTCTTTGACTTCAAAATAAGCCTCCGTTGCTGTGATAACTTCACTATTTGAGTCAAATTTGTTACCCTGGAGCATTTTTTTGAGATCTGCAAACAGTCAGTAATCGCTGGGGCTAAGTCTGGCGAATAAGGGGGATAAGGAAGCAATTCAAAGCCCAATTCATTAATTGTGGCCATCGTTCTCACAGACTTATGGCAAGGCACGTTGTCCTGGTAAAACACCACTTGCTTTTTGTTCATTTCAGGCCGTTTATCAGCAATTTCGTACTTCAATCGCTCCAATAAGCACATGTAATAGTCACTATTTATATTTTTCCCCTTTCCAGGGTAGTCGATCAAAAGTATTCCATGCGCATCCCAAAATATAGACGACATAACCTTACCGACCGATTTCTGAGTCTATGGCCGCTTCGGGCGACTTTCGCCAGCCGCTCTTCTTTCCGCTGTCTGCCGATTGGATTCCGGAGTAAAATGGTGTATCCATGTTTTATCCATTGCCACATACCGATGTAAAAAATACTTTTTATTACGATTCATCAGCGCCAAACATCGCTCTGAATCATTGATACGTTGTTCCTTTTGATCAGTTGTAAGCAATCGTGGCACCCACTTGGAAAAAAGCTTTTTCATGGCCAAATTTTTATGTAAAATAGTGAAAACACTACCAGCTGAAATCTTCACTATCTCGGCTATCTCGCGCACTTTTATCTTCCGATCTTCCATTACGATTTTGAGGACATGGTTAATATTTTGTTGGGTCACTGCTTCATTTGGACGACCTGAGCGTTCCCCATCATTTGTGTCCAAACGACCGCGTTTGAAGTCGCCATACCACCGACAAATGGTTGCATTAGAGGGAACTAATCCTGCATAACATTTTATAAGCTATTGCTGTGCTTTAACGGTAAAAAACAATGTTTTATCAACATGTGAAACTCGTTTTATTCCATTGTATCGAAACTACAAGCGTAGCGCCACTTAAATGTCTGCAAAATCAATATTTTAATGATCAATTTTTAAAAAAATTGACATGTCTTTTATTGAAGACCAGTACTTTTTAAGAATCAAAAGAGTTTTTAGTATATACGCCATTTCCAAGTTCGTCTCGGGACTTATTGAACGATCTAGTACAGGTAGCTTTTTCATTGACTCTTAAACTACTAGACTTTCAAGTGAAGAGCTAAACGTTGTAGTTTATGAAATTTGTTGCTACTAAATTATTATATTTAATTCATTACAGTAGCAAACCACTAAAGTAAAAGAAGCTAAATTAATTGACACGAGACCCATAGTGTCGTGCCTACAGTACAATGTGTGGAGCTAATGCAGGAATTGATGTAAACACTAAAGAAAGGGCACGCGACAAAAATGTTAAAAAAATTACCCAGCCTGTGCCAGTGACATGCAAAAGCGACGAACGAACTTATCGATATTTCTTGTCCTTTAATATTTACACATAATTTTTGTAACTACAAATACAATGTTATTAGTACACTTTCGAGGTCATTTGTAATATACTTCTGAGCACGTAAAACATAAACCTACTGGCTTATATATACGTAACGTTGATTAGGGAGGTAATCACTTAGGACTTAGACTGCGTAACCTTAGAATTGTAGCTAAAATAACTACTCGTTTTCAGCTCGTTAGATCCGCGTTGAAAGTAGTCAGATGTTTTTTCGTCAATTTTATAGTGTTTATATTATAGTGTGAACAACAAGATCGTTTTTAACAATCTATCGATATGTAACACCACACATCTCTTCGTTACAGAAGACGTCCTCTGTAATTCGTATTTATTTTATTTAGTAGCTAAGCACAAGTAATGTGGCTGACAGGGATGAGACAGAAGCGCGGGGAGGAAGGATTACTTTACGACATATTCGCACGTAAAGGATCGGACTTCACTGGATGTGAAATTACGCTTTTACTTAATGTTGGTGTTGGATATTTATTAAAAACAATTTTGAAAAGCAATTATTATGTCAACTATACCATGAATTTAAATTTAAAGTGGATAAAATGTACAGTTTCGAGCTGGTTCCTGCTTGCTTAAACATTAGAAACACAAATCGAATGATTATAGGTGCAATTCTATACATTCGTACGTTGTAACGTCATCTTAAGACGGAAAGAGGCGGATTAATTTGTCTGTTTCGAAAAGGGTCTCGGTGGTATAGTGGTAACGCGTCTGGTGCGTTTAACCAGAAGACACAGGTTCGAATCCAGCTCGAGGCTGAAAATATTTTCCACTATAAATTAAAATTATGGATATTCATGTTACGTAGAAAACTAACATTATTATTACACATTATAAATAAGTAAACGGGATTACTCACGTTTTTATGACCAGTAATAGACCACATCTTTACGCACACAGTGTGCGTAAAGAGTGCTCGGCGAACGGTTCGCACCTCTGAAAAAGGCTGTCTAAATACAGCTGAAACCGTCTATTACTGGTCGTAAAAAAGTGAGTAATCCCGTTTACTTATTTATAATTCATGTTACGGTTTAAATGTTAAAATTAGAAGTACTTGTACATTATTATAGAGATAGCCTAATATTCTTGCTGATCCGGGAATGAGAAGTATAGTCAGTCAGATACTCAGGGCCGGTCCCGTACTGTCTTATACCTTGAGTTACTGCAAAGCACTGTCCCTATACTATTATTATATTTTTAATATTGGACATGTTATATATTTTTATATTCAAATCCATTATTGTATAGTACAAACGTATTGAACCAATCAAGAGGCATTATTGCATAGACATAGTAATGGGGAAAATTTGAATCATGTAAACTAAAAATAACTATAAATAATCTTGAAATCTTACCTATTTGTAAATTGTTTTGCAATATTTTGCAAAACTACACATTTTGTTTAGTGAACATTTTGCGTATTTATCGTTTTACGTTTTGAATTTTCTGCGTATAGCAAATATGAATCTTATAACTAATGTTCATCTTCTCATAACAAGTCTAGACACTCATTACTTACATGTTGAACAAACAAATTAACATATGGCGTATATTACTCCGTCCTAAAATCAAATTCTATCTATAGTGTTTCCGTTCGCACGGCCACCCCTAAGTTTGAAAAACATGTAAATATACATTAGCGACATTCAGTTTCAACGCCCCCTAAGAAGTTACCCCGGCAGATTTCTCGTTCGCATATCTCGGGTGTGATTTATTCCTTTATCCTGTATCCCATTTCAAAGGTCAAATGACTCGGATCTTTTTAAGAAACATTTATATTTTTTGTCGGCGGTTGATATTTTAGTGATTGTGGGTTAGCATCACATTTTCTGTAAGAGTTTGATACGAACGATAAGCTTTTCCCGGTTGACTTCGCTTTGTTGTTGGTTTTGTCCGACACATTTTCTCACCTAGCGAATTCGTGATTAAAAAAGCATGAAAATGCTTATTTTATTTATTTATCTATCACGCCTTATCCCCGAAGGGGTGGCAGAGGCATACATATTGTATGCCCACTTTTCACCATGTGTATTCCTGTTCCACGTAATAGGTGGCCCATTCACGTGTTGAAATGGACAGGCGCAGGCTATGGTGACCCGCTGTTGAAAGTTTTGGCAACTTGGCTTAACGACTGCCATTTTATTGGCAACCGGGACCAACGGCCTAACGTACCTTCCGCAGCACTGAACTGGGGTGGGTCTAAAGGGCCGAATAAATTTAATAAAATGTGTCTGTTTTAGATGTTAAATATGGAAGAAATTTTGGTGGTAACAAAAAGGCTAAAAGGTTTTATGTGCTAGACACAAATTAGCACACATGAAAATTCCTCCTCATATATTTTACTTGTGTAAAAGTACAAATGAAAGGCCAGGCCTTGGCTTGATTGGTAGTCTGATGAGATGATGGACAGACACGTACTTTTATACTACTTACTCGCGCTCACCTTAACCTATGGATATAACCACGTCACATAACATTTGAAAATCGTGTAAGGCCCCTCTTGAAGAATCCCATACTGTAGACAATTGGGAAAAATAAGGCAGATAGCTTGTCAAAGTGGTAATTTTAAAGTATTATGTATGACGGAGGAATAACCTCCTTATGATTTTAAAAAATCAGTGTAGACTTCATCATGGTCACTCATTTCAGATCTTCAAAGAAAACTTCGTAATAATCTTTTAAAGATTCGCTTTGTTGCAATTACAAATAATAGCAAGGTCCGCACTGTTTGATGGTTCGAACACGAATGAAACCGAGTGCGCTGCGCTGTGTGCGGGTGTATTTATAGACGGCGCTGGAAAGTCACGTGCACATAGTTTAGAATCAAATTACATCAAAATACAACTTATTTTGTTGGTATTTTTAGATAGCTGAATTTAACATTATTATTATTACAGTGATTACTCTAATTAACTCTAATAACAGCTTAACCTAGTTTTAATTAATCAAAATATTTTTATAAATGACGAGTTATCTTAGTTGCGCCGATATGTACTATTAAAGGGATATATGGTTATAGTATAAACATATGTATATGTATGTATATATATGTGTGTAGGTGTGTGTATGTATTTATATAGATGTATGTGTGTATATTTGTGTATGCTACGTAAAGCCATATATATTGCATACCTACTTGTGTAGTTTTAAAAAGTCTCTGTGTATTCCTGTTCATCCAAAGGTTGCCTGGAAGAGATTGCTGTGTGCTATAAGGCCGCCTATTGTACTTAACTGTAAGATACCGCTGCATTCCTGTACATTTTGATTTATTATTTATTTTGAGTGTAAGTAAGTACAATAAAGCATATTAATTATCAATATTTTTTAATTATTGTGAATATTATTTGAGGGCAATTACTTAAATAAGCAAGTAAGCAATGCAGTTGCATAGGTGATATCGATAATCACAGAAAGTACTACTGATGTTGTGTCTCTGTGTGTAAACAGTGAACTGCAAATAAATTAATCATAATGGTGCTAATTCTGTTGTTGACTACACTAAACTAAATTTCTCTAAAATTGTATTATTTTTGTTAAGATATTGCCAAATGCTATTCTGTTATGAAGTCGAACTAAAGTTGGTGATATCATAAATAGCACCTAATTTGTATCTGATGTCACTAAAATTAATTTTATGTGATAAAATTGAACAAGACGTGAAAAATGTACATAGACAGTCGAATGTAAATACATGTCGACTAACTTGATGATTGAACTGCCTATGTACATTTTTCACGTTACAACGTTTTATAAGTTTTCACGTTTCAAACGGATACTAAAATTTTTAAACGACCCACTAAAATTAGTGACATCTAATTTTAGTGAAAATTTCTAAATTTTGTTGACGTTAAATTTGTATCTGACATCACTAAAATTAATTTTATGTGATAAAATTCAACAAAAAGTGAATAATATACATATACAGTTTAATCACTAAGTTAGTCGGCATGTAAATACATGTTTTGTTGAATTTTATCACATAAAAGAGATTTTAGTGATGTTAGATACAAATTTAGTGCTGTTTATAATGTCACCAAGTTTAGTTCGACGTAATAACAGAATAGCATTTGGCAATCTCTTAATAAAAATAAGAAAATTTTAGAGAAATTTAGTTTAGTGGATTCAACAACTGTCTGTGTAATTACGCCGTCGCATTAAAGTCACTGAGGCTTAACTTCTGCTTGTCAATTTGGCAATTACCGTTCTATTTGTGACTGCACCTCGATCAATCAAGCACATCAATTTAATGTACTTTAGGAACATGTGTCAAGTGCTGTTATAGATTTCTCCTTTATTATTTTAAACCTCTACTTACCTCTATAAAAAAGAATTTGGGTGATTGAAATTCAGTTTTTTTTGCATAATTTTTATAATTACACATTATTGGTCTACAACAATATAATAACTGGCTCAGCAGAATCTGGTTTTGTTATTTTAGAAATTTACTAGTTGGCGCCTGACTCCGCGCGCGTGGTGAAGTTTTCCCGTTCCCGTTTCCCACAGAAACTTGTTCCCGGGATAAACCGTAGCCTATGTGTTATTCTGATGTGTAAGCTATATTATTGTAAAGAATCATAAAAATACATTTAGTAGATTTTGCGTGAAAGAGTAACAAACATCCATCCATATACTTACAAACTTTAGCGTTTATAATATTAGTAAGAACAAGAGAAAAAAAAGTGTCTAAAAATTGTTGTCCATTATACTAAAGTAATTAGAAAATGTTAGTATTTAAAAAGTAAGCTTCAAAATGAGTCACAAAGGTTCCTCTACGATCACTTGTAAGCTTAGACAGATATTTACTATATTTCTGTATATTTGGCCTCGGTAGAAGTAATTACGTAGTTCCTGGTCTTGTCGCGTATAGACTGCGCCTAAAGCGTACAAATAAAGTATGGCGTAAATCAAAAGTTTAAACGTATATTTCAGCCACTTTACATTTAGTAGATACCTTGCCATACTTACATCTACACTCAGTACTAAAATAAGATGGATTGTCATGCCAATAATAAAAGTTATTTGAACAGTTAGAATAAGTAACATTAAATATTGTGGAACATTTGTTTACAGCACCGTCTAGCCTAAAGTAAGCTAATATAAGCTTGTGTTATGGGATCTAGACGACTGATAAACATATTATACATAGGAAACACCCAAATTCCGATACAAAAATTTGTGGATCACACAAATATTTTTTTCGTCCCGGGAATCGAATCCTGGACCTCATCGCGGCAGTCGCATACACTACCACTGCGCCACCGAGGCAGTTGAAACCAAAATAATAACCATAAACCAAACCAGCCAGCGTGTGGTAATGGTAAGGTTTGGTAAGGTAATGGTAAGGTTAATACCCCCATATGGATAGTGTGATGTTATGGTAGTTCTTGAGGGCAGCCTTTGTCCAGCAGTAGGCGTCAATAGACTATGATGATGATGATTATGTGGAATAAATGCAATGAAAGGGTATGTGTTATGTATATTTTAAAAACATAAGAAAAAAATGAATTCCGTGAAAAGTGGGTGATGAAGGCGTGACAAAATGTATGTCTAGGTACATACATTTTGTCACCCCTAATCACCCACTTTTCACGGAATTCATTTTTTCCTATGAATAGATGAATATAAAATAAAAAATGAATTCCGTGAAAAGTGGGTGATGAAGGCGTGACAAAATGTATGTACCTAGACATACATTTTGTCACGCCTTCATCACCCACTTTTCACGGAATTCATTTATTTACAAGTTCACGAAAATTGGGTAGATAAGGCTTACGCATACTTCAATAAAGAAGTTTCACTTACGTCGATAAAGTAGTTTCACTTTAAAACAACATGGTGCGTAACCGAAAAAGGTGACAATTTTTTTAAAGCTATAAAATATCTCTTATACGTCGATAAAGAAGTTTCTCTTCAACAAATCGCAAGCATCTCATGTTGTATACCAAGACGCCTCCGATCGTTATCTTTTCACTAAATTAGAGGCAGTTGGCAGAAAGGGTTCAGTTTATCTCGCCCTTTAATGTGAACAGATGCGGGCTACTATTGTTTACTCTAAGCACTGTATTTTTATTCCATATGTATTTAGAAAAGTAAACGACGTTGTTTATGGTTTATTTGAAAGAATTCCTCAGTAAAGAAGTGTAATACAAAAATGTGATGTCATTTGTTTTCTCCTCAATTTTACATCTATTTCATTACGCCTAGTTTCTTTGTAATTTCCAGCGGCACAAGATGTCAGACTTAATTCATTTTTTTATTACAGTCTTTCGGTATTAATTTTTTTCTATCGAAAAGAGTAAATTGACTATAATATGATTATAACTTATTATTATGTCATTTCTTTGTTTCCTTTCTTTTTTTATTATAGATAGGAAAATTATTATGAGAAATTCAAAACAATATCGAAGTGCCATTATATTATTTTACGCAAAGCGAAGTTTTTTTATATTTCATCTTGTATACATTTAGTAATCTTACTATAATTGTAAGTACTTCATAATTTCTTAACTTACCGAGTGACTCATCACAATTTATGTCAAATTTAAGTATGTAATTTCATTTTAGACAACTTAGTAAGAGAAACACGGCAATGGGCTCTCACCACCTGTTACGTGGGGCAGGAATAATACACATGGTGAATAGTGGGCATATTATATGCCATGCCATGCCACCCCTTCGGGGATAAAGCGTGATAGATAAATAAAATAAATAGTATGAGGAACGTGGTAAATAATAATAAAAATTACTAATAGCCTGAAAAAAAATTTTTTTTCCTGAAGTATATTATAGTGAGTAAATTGTTTGAAACTTATGTATTTCTGATGGAACTTAACTTATTTACAACAATATTTAAGCACGAGCTTGGTAAATTAAAAAACATATTTACGATTGTTCTTTTAATTTTAAACCAGCCCCACAGTATAAGACGCTAAATTATTTAACTCATTCCCGTTTTCCCAACCGAACAAGTTGTCATATAAATTTTGTGAAGTGTTACCATTATTTATAAGAATTTACTGCTGCCTCAAAGTTTTGTTTCTCACTTTTGTATTCTTCGTGAGTACGCTGCTTCTAATTTGTCTACAAATATTTTTCAAAAGGGATAAATCTTAGCTTGATAGTTATGTATATACCTAAAATATGGTCATAAATAAGCATTGACTATGACATAGTTATTTAATATTCATATGCTATAAACAGACTTCTAAATACATTTTCACTGATGGCAACATAGTGCTTAGATGGATGGATTTTAGGTTTTGGTATTTTTGGTAGCGACTGGAACGAGAAACTCCATTGATATAGCACGTAAATAATCCGCTCCAATAGTGATTTTACTCACAACTTTTGCAGTATCAATTAGACTTAAGAGTCCAGCGGAGTGGTTGTTCAAATTAAATTCGCGGAGAACGCTGTCGTTCCTCGGACGTATCGCTGTCTCTGTCGTCACGAGGACAGCGAGCGATGCGCCTCGCACGGTAGTATAAGTGTGTGCGTGTGACGTGCGTGTGTGTCGCAGTACCATAACCTTGCCTTGATGCCTAATTTTATTGTTTTTTGACAATATGACATATCAATGAAACGTAAAACTTGAATAATCGTGTGAGATTAGGGAATCTTCAGGTTTCGGGAATCGGGATGAGATTAGAGGTTCTTCGGGATTAGGTAATCTTCACACATTGTGTGAGATTAGGGAATCTTCTGGCCGTTTTCCAGAAGTTTATAGGGTAAAGTAGCCAGTTTGCGTCCACCGCCCAGTTCGCGTCCAAAAAATGGGGCAATCCTCAAAAACAGTGGGATAATAACCATACCGAGTCACTTACAAAAATAAACGGTATTTCTATAAAAGCTTAGATATGTGGTAGGTATATTCATATTCATAAATCTTTGTGCGCGTTACCACCAATACGTAAAAAATATCGATACCAGAAGTATCAATTTAATGTAAGGGACAAACCACGGTTTCTCAGGAGAGCCAAAAAACTAATATATGTTTTTTTAATCTGTTTATAACTATTTACTGTTTGGTCTAATTTTAATCGTGTCAAGAGTCTCTTAGAATTTTCTCTTCTTTCATGCTATAAATACAATAGTTAGGAATATCCAGTAGTTTGAGATATAGCAAGAACCTTACATTAAAAACATAAGTTTAGCCGTACCTTACATTACTGCAATTTTATAAATATACCAGTGAGCATAGTGTAAGCAGCACAAGATATAGAAAATACACGTAATTCTATTGTAAAGAACTTTTACGAAGTTACGATTTGATGTTATTATAGATCATCAACTGAAATTTATAGTATTTTAAAACCGGGGAAACTAATTCTTTGCATGATTACTTATTTATCAATCAAGAACAAGGCTCCAAGTGCAACAGAGTATGTCTACACCGATGGCCCTAGGCCTTAAACACCGTGAGTGAGAGTTAAGTGACTAAACTTCTACAACTGTACTCGTGGTACGCGTAGTTTATTACAATGAGCCAAAGTGCAGAGACTCAAGAGGAAAGGTGTACAGGTATACCTTTCCAGCCTACTCTGGATGTACAGGTGTTATTATGGACAGTATCCGCTCCACCACCTACAGTTAGTCGCGGCTGAAGGGATAATCCGTGCAGGATCCTAAGAAGTGATGCAGGTTTTGAGGATCGAGTAGATCCTCAAGCTTCTGCACAAATTGCAGGCCCCCACAAATTCGGTTGAAGTCGCTCGTCTGCAAAGTGAACTGCAGATCGCCGCCGTTGACCACGTGTGATGACGTTATATTTTTCGTCAACGGTATTAATGACTTATTGTTGCCTGAGCCGCGACTACGCCTGCCCTAAGTGACCGACATGCGTAGCGTCAGCCATTCTGCTAGTGTCGGTTCTCTTAGCACTAGCTTCGCTGGCTACTTAAAGGCCGAGCGCTCCGTGGTCGCGTAACCTATTAGGCTCCCGCATTTTACTGGCGTTCTGTCTTCCATTGCCGAGTCCACTGACTTTTTCACTTACGCCACTGGCGCCGCATACTTCTCAGCCGCTACGCGTTTCCCTGCTATCACGCACTCCACTGCCACCTCCCTCTCAGGTACATTCGTCTCCAACCCTTTGTTGGAGGAAACAGAAGTTCCAGTAACCATTTCTGCGGCTTCCTACCATTTCTTCTGTGAGTACTTTTGGGGAGGAAGCGGAGAAGTGAAGAAAAAGAGGAGCATTATACCGCTTGAGGCGGAGGCGACGTGACAGGCGCGCTTGTTATCCCTCATTCCTCAACCCTTCTCTGAGGCAAAAGAGTAGAGTATGGTGGTTGGGCGCCCGAAAAAGTCTTCAGTAGCAAAACTGTTGGCACTGAAGACGGCATCGGCAGCTACCACGTCTGTCGTTGGTAGGCGCGCCCGAAATTCTACTAGAATCGCTTCTGTTAACACAGCAGAGGGACGCGATGAATCATGGCATGTTGTATGCCTGACTGAAGCCAAAAGATCAGTTGACCTTAAGAGCCTCAGCACAGAAGGCCTACGCTGTTGCACTACAAGTGGCAGGTGCTGTAAAGTACTCATGCCGGGAACTTGAAATGAGCTCTATTCTACTAGACTGGACAAGTGAAAGGAGCTGCGGATTTCCGGTCTAGGTGAGGCTGTCACGAAAAAAAAGGTGGTATTTGACGTAGAAGGAAGCGCTACCACTTGCATGAAAGTGTGGGAGATTGTCCAACCACCATGATGCGAAGGTGTCGTGCCTTTGCTCCCCGGTGAGTAAAGTGTTCAGTCGCAGCGGCCAAGAGGGTGGTGGATGATCAGACCGTCGGGTGGGCCCACATTCGTGCTATCCCCCTCCAGATTGCAGCCGTGCTCCACCGCTTGCAATTGGAGCACGTTGAGGCCAGTTTTACTGCAGGAGTAAACCTCTACTTACACATTACGCTCAATGTTCACGTCTTTGGTCATTATTATTACTTTTTTATTAATAAGCTATTTAATTATTTAATTAGTAATAGTAACACTTATTTACGCTAATGTAAGAATTCGCAAAAATTATAGCAACTACCTTTTAAACAGGTAACATATAGAAAATATGGATTTGTTACATTATAAGCATATTAAAGTAAGGAGCAACGACAAAGTCAGTTTTGTTAAAATTATCGAATTGTGAATTAGGGTAAGGAACATGTTATTTAAATTTACACATTCGAAATTTAAGGTAAAGGTTTAAATTATTTTGTACAGTAGCTTACTTTATTTTTTTAGTGAAGAAAAAATAATTATGGCTCTTACATTAATATTATTTTCATAAATCGTTTTACGCGGTTAAAAAAATGTACTGTAACGGAATCTTTTTTAACGATAGAAAAAAAATCAATAATACCAATCGATAGAGCGTAACATTCTGAATCTAATGATATATAATAACTCATTTTCGCCAAAATGTCCCTTACGTTAATTTATACTTCTGGTATCGATATACTAAAGTCTTGTATGATACAAATGCTTCGTACAGAATATGTAAAAAAAAATTTTATTCGAAATTACTACTATAACATTTTTATTTTCTTGCTCAAACCTACCAATTCCACTAAGTGGACGCAAACAGGCGAAGTAATCCTAGTCGACTTTAGAAAAAACTTGGGTGAAATTCTTATTTATTCAGATGAAAAACGTAGGTAAATAAAATATGCACTTACTGTGTGATACATCCCATCTTTCAGAATCCATTATCGAGTATTCAAGCACCAAAATACGCTATCAAAACAACTAGCACAAAGTACCTTCTTTATTCTGTCAACTAGGAAGGTACTTTGGCAACCGCACACATACTCAGTCCACCCCCCTCTCGCCCCGCGCCACCGTCCCGTGCGAATAGATCAGCAAGGTGGCTGTTCGAAATTAATAGATATCTGTATGCATTTGCGAATACCAAAAATGATGAATGAAACTTGATAATATTTAGATTTTCTAAGATATTGTGTAACTAGACAATATAAGCTGTGTTTCTGTTAGAATAACATAATGATTATTTGCGTTTTTAATAATAAGAAAAATATCTCGATCATGTCAAAAAAATGTACGACATATATAATCGCATATACCGGTATTTTTAAGTAGGTAAATATTTATAAGAAAAAATTTGAACCAAAACATAAATAAATACTTTCTTAATCCTATAACAGCGATGATATGTCGAAATATTCTCAAATTGAAAATTATTTTGGTATTACGTTTTTATGGGAAATTAGTTGTTCGCCGGCCTCTTAAAACATTCTCATGCTGTCTACATGATAGGTATATAATGCTCAGACTTTTGCAAGAAAATTATGTTAGTTAAAATGCAACCCAGATCATAATAATAATTTCGCCAGTAACTTTGAAAGTAAATAGTGTATATCTTTTTATGGCGTCAGTATGATAATTTTACATTAAACTAAGTTTCAACCGCAGTTACTTTTATATGCAAACTAACCGCTTTGCGTTTCCTTTTGTTTTTCCAGAAAGTCGTTTTATTAACCAGATATAATAACTATATTTTTCTTGCATCCTCGAGTTTTACAAGGAAGCCCGAAATTAGATTTCTGGAAATGGAGTGCGCGAATAAAATGGAGTTGTTGTATATAAATATACATAAAAATTTAATTTATTTCTTGTTATATACATAAATATAAATAAATTTTATGATTATAAAGGAGACGAAACTTAGAATGAATTAAAGTGCTATGTAGGTACATTGGTAACAAGTGTACCATATTCCAACACATACGTTTGGGAATGGTATAGGTATTATCAGTGGTCACTACTCTATTGCTTTATGGTTTTTAATTTTGTACGCGCCGATTCTTGCTATGTTAAAATATTATTACGTTTTTATATATAATGCAAGTAATTTCTCTCTAAATTATCTAATTATTTCATTATGTTATTACCTCTTAACTTTCCTTTAATTAGTGTTTCTATCTGCCCATGTTTAAGGTTAGATCCATAAGGAATACTGGTTGCAGTATGGTTTTTTAATTAATTACTATAACTGCGCAAAGGCCGTAGTCGCAGGTAAAAGTATTTGGTACTATTTCACGTAGATATATTTTTTAACAAAAATTGAACAAAATGTGACAGAAGCGCTCGTGACCCCGCGGACTGAGTGTTCTGTAAACGATCACTGCGTTAAGTAACTTTCACTATGGCTGGTCCTGCAATGGGTGACCACTTTGTGGCATTTACATTTGCGAGCGTTTCCGTGCTTCGGAAGGCACGTTAAGCAATTGGTCCCGGTTGCCAGTAACATGGCAGTCGTTAAGACCAGGCCTTATAGTCGGCTTGAAAAAATTTCAACAGCAGGTCGCCACAACCTGCGCCTGTCTATTTCAACACGGCAATGGATTCACCACCTGTTACGTAGGACATAAGTGCATACGGTGAAAGTGGGCGTATAGTTTGCCGCTTCCCCTTCGGGTATAAAGGCACGACAATACAAGTATGTCTATGTAAACAATGTGTTAAGAAAACCCTGTCCAATCCGCGAAGATATTGGTAGGTATCGAGATGTGATTATATTAGTGTAATCCTTTTTAGAAATTACCCCAAAAAATTACCCCATATGCCCCTTTTGGGTCGGACAGGGTTTTCTTAACACATTGTATATTTATTGACAGAGTTAACAACGATATCTTCATTATGTTCGTACTACATTTACAATTATTGTGTTCACATGGTTAAAGATAAATTAAATCCGATTAACTTCCCCAATACACTTCATTTATATTTCATTAAAATTCCATATTACCGCTGAACATGTTTCGTTACAAATGCAATAATTAAAATTTATTCAGAATTGAATAATCGTGTAGTTTAATATAGGACTATAACCGTAACGAAATGTATCACAGAGAACCAGAAGATGATATTAATCTATATATACGAGTATAAAAGAAAGTCGTGTTAGTTACACTATTTATAACTCAGCCACGGCTGTACCGATTTAGCTGAAAATTGGTGGGGAGGTAGCTTAGAGCCAGGAGACGGACATAGGCTACTTTTAATCCCGGGAACAAGTTCCTGTGGGAAACGGGAACGGGAAAACTTCTCTACGCGGGCGAAGCCGCGGGCGTCAACTAGTATATATATAAAATCAGACACTCACTGACTGATCGATCAACGCACATCTGAAACCACTGGGTCATGAATCATTAAATTGTGCTACAAATATTCCTTAAGTAACGTAGGTCTGTATTAAAAAATGACTTTTAAAAAACTAACTAACTAACTATCTTCACGCTGTATCCCTGACGGGGTAGTCAGTGAGGACAGATCGCCAGACTTCGCGATCCATGCATACTTCTTTCCCTTCTTCTAGATTCATCAATCCCTTCATACACGCACGTCTGGGTATCCAAGTACTTAAAAAAAAAACGTATTTTAAAACTTTTTAAAAAACTACTCTAATAATACCAAAATAGGTTTAAGTATTACTTAAACATTGACCTTAACTTCATATCTTTTATTTTAACAAGTAATTGGATCGAATTGCAACGCTTATTTAATTTTATTGTTTACTCGTTATCAGCAGTCATTGTTCACGACGCTGTATTAAACTGGAAATAATTATAGTTGTTTATCCGGTACTTAATTGTATTAGGTTTCAGCAAACTCGATCCATAAAGACAGCAGTTATCTTTACTGTAATACACTTTGGATGAACGAAAAGCGTATAAAATGTCAATGAGCCTTATCATTCTAATTTTAACCGCGCTAAGATGGTGTCGACTAAAGTATTTTTTTATACAGTTTGCTGTGTCGTTGCAGTTGTGTTTATTTTTAATATAGTGCAGTCCAAATCGGTAACAGACGAATTATCCAATTTATACAACTGTGAGTAATGGACGTTCTCAATAAAAAAAAGATAAATGACTTCAAGGCATCCAGTCGAGATCGAATTACCTATCTGTATAAAGTTAGAATGTTTGCTGAACTTTATTCGCGGATATAAGCATTTTGAAAATTTGTTCATCTCGTTTAGTTACTGGTAACCCGGCAGGCGTGCGTTGTCGTCATATCGTATAAAGTACACTCAATAATACATAAAATAAAAAATTGGTCAATAGTTAGTTTAAAAATTGTGACAAATCAGAAAGTCTCGTTAGGCCTGTAAAATTAGAGTTACTCGGGGCACCCGGTGCTTCGCTAGACAGATAGGTCGGGACCGTATGGTTTTAGACAGTTTGATTTCGGAATAATATCCATAAGTATTTCTTCATGATAAAAAACACAGATACTGGAGCCACTTCTGGCAGGGTAGCCCGCCTATGTGGCTGGGTACCCTGCCAGAAATAAAGAAAATATATTATATCTGTTCATTTGTTGCTTGTTATATTTACCAGATGCGATCCTTTTATTGTCGTAATGTGTTGCAGGTTGGGATTGGTGCAGTGACCAATCCCAACCTTCAACACATTACACTTATAACCCAAAAAGTAATTTATTGCCGTGACCAATAATAGTTATAATACAAAGGAGCGGGGGAGCACACGCGACATACCGATTCGACTAGTATATGGATAAATTGAACCAATATGCTTTTCTAAATTGTTTATTTTTTATTTATTTTATTATTATATTATTCGTCCGAGACTACCAGGAATTTAATTGGTCGTGCTAATTAGTGTCAAGCACATAAGACCTTTTAGCCTTTTTGTTAGCACCTCACTAAAAAAGCAACGGATTCAAAATTTCTTCCAAATTTAACATCTAAATTAGACACAGTTTATTCAATACAAGTTCCGTGTTTCGGAAGGCACGTTAAGCCGTTGGTCCCAGTTGCCAATAAAATGGCAGTCGTTAAGCCAAGCTGAAGGCCATATGAGCGGCTTAAAAAAATTCAACAGCAGGTCACCGCAGCCTGCGCCTGTCCATTTCAACACGGCAATTGGCTCACCACCTGTTACGTGGACTGCCTACCCCTTCGGGGATAAAGGCGTGACAATATGTATGTATGTATGTATGTATTTATATTTATCTACATTATTTCTTATTATTTTTTTTATTGCATTTTTACAATAGTGCCAACATTTTACTGTAATAATAAAATATAATTGTTCATCTAAATAAGAATAGTTGCACTCTTCATTTATGTCTTCTGTGGTTGCCGCCTTATATGTTACTCAAACAAAAGTTACATATTCTCAGACGCTATACATAGTTATATGTAATTAGTTATAAGTAATGAGGCAGACTCTTTGTAATTCAGCTCAAGGGCAACCGTTTTATGAACTACCTTGTATGATGATTGGTGGTACATGTGAGAAACAAGATGAATGTCCCAACGGTTTCACAGTACCCGTCAAAGGCCTGTGTCCCTTGCAGCAAGATGAAGGAATTGAGTGCTGTAAATCAGGTGTGTGTCAGTAAATTAGTAAACAACAAACTGATTATTGTCAGCACTAATATCGTAACGGTGAATGGGTGTAGGTGTTTAGATTTGATTTTTACTTTTAGACGATCAAAGGTCTGAATTAATTTGTATAAAATTTAACATCTAAATTAGACACAGTTTATTCAATACAAGTTCCGTGCTTCGGAAGGTTACTTAACAAAATGGGCAACTTTGATATCTAGAACAGGTTCTTGTGGGAAACAGGTACCACGGACGTCCTCAAGTATTACATACTATTAGCTGACTCCCGCGGCTCCACCCGTAACATACATCGAAACACCGTCGCACCCATTTACTCCCGTCGCTTATCAATTTTACAATAGAATATTTGCCCGATTTGTTGACATTTATGATTACTGCTTCGCTCTCCTGGGTAGTAGCGTGATGATACATAGCCTATAGCCTTCCTAGATAAATGGGCTATCCAATACAAAAATATTTTTTATACGTACCACTTATGGACTCTTCCTCCGACCTCTAGTCTGACCGATACTTCTTAAGATTAGCGCGTTCAACCGCACAAACAAACATACATACAAACAAACGAACAATTTTATTAGCTTTATATAGATGTACTTATAGTTTATAGTAGTTTATAGATTACTTTATAGTATAGATGCGAACACTACCTTTAAGTACAGGAAAATCTTTATGCTCCAGGGTATTGCACGGTAAACGCAAGTTAAATAAGTTGGTGTAGCTTATTCCTTTTAAGACATCACTTATATTTGTCAATGGTAAAATTACTTTAGACAACGCAAATAGTTTGATAAGATTATGGTATTTTTGCTGAAATTAGGTTGTTGTTTGTTCAGGTGTTCAGGTGTTTACTCAAAGTGCAGTTCACCAAGGTGAATTTACCCAAGTGAATTAAGTTTACAAAGCCAAAATAGACACGTAATAACAAGAACACCTATTATAACATATTAAGTCAGATTAATTTGTAAGTCGAAAAGGTATAGATCATCATTATTTTACAGTCATGTAAATAATGCTACACACTTTTAATTAATATTATCTATATACTTGGTAGGTATATACTTTTGCTCGTAGGTATATACTTTTGCTGTAAAAAATAAAATTTATTTCTTTCAATCATCATGAAACCACGCACCATAATTACCAAGTTCCAAATAATTTAATAAAACATGTTTTCAGCGAACTCCCAAGTCACATGTCGATCCAGACAAGGAAGTTGTGAACTAATTGATGACGTCGATTGTCCTCCATTTTTAACCGTCAGAGATGCTACGGACTGTGCAAAAAACGAAGTTTGTTGTATTCTTGTAAAATAAAATAGATTGAGTGTGATTGCATTTTTATTTTTATTGAGATATAAAGGCCCTATCTTTTTCATTTATTTTAAGTAAACCTAAGCTGTAAAGTTACACTAAAGTATTTATTTTTCTCTACATACAAGCGTATTACCCACAAGTGGTCATCATAGTGATTATATGTTTGCAATACTAGAAGTGTTACATTCTTGCTACCATTTCTCTTACAGAAAACCCCATAAAGTAAGCATTTAATAAAACGTGGACAGCTGTAGAAGCTGATTCTTTTCACAATCTCAACGTACACGATACACATACATATATAAATCCAATAATATACATTGTGTCCAAACAAGAGACCCTATTGTCATAAGTAACAATATTGTTTTGGTTAAAGATATTTTTATTTTTAAGTAAGATGTGCACGTAACAGCAAGTATGTTCATAAATGTCACACATAATGAGAGCCCTGATACCCATAACACAAGTTTATTCTTAGTTTGGGTGTCAGTAGCGAACTACTTCGTGTAACCCTACAATTAACATACTACTTAATAAAACACTGTGAACCTTATACTGTAACGAAAACCAATTGTAAAACAGGAAATAAAGATTATTATTATTATTATTATGTCTCTTCTTTTCTCGGGTATCTTTTTTTTTTTTTCTTGAAGATACCCGGGCTTTTGGTAGGCTTACATGGAGACATAGGTCCAACACGCAGAGGCCCTTTGAGAATTTTAATCTAATAGGGAATGGGACCCCTACTGTAGATAGTCCACGCCCGCCTTATATAGAAGAACGGTAATGGATCACCTCCAGTGGGAGTTAAACTATTATGAAATGTGCTAACTATGAAATAGGCTATTGGGTTGGGTGTTAAATGGATTGGGTGATTTAAGCTATTGATGAAAACGGCGTCTACCTTTTAAATATATTATTATTAAACTATTGGCAGACGGTGACTCGCCAACTCACTAGAGATGGGCCCCCTATACAATCACCGTAGGCATGATAAGCCTGTAAGGCGACAGAGGGCAACACCGTGAGCGGCTTGGGGTGTCGAGCGGTGCGGCGCCGGTTTCACCTTCGCGGGATAGGCCCGGAGCGGGCTTCCCCGTAGTTATGCCCTTGAAAATGACACTTCCATCCCCCGAGCATATAGCTCTGGCTCCCTCCCTCTGACCGGCCAATTAAGGCAAGCCAGAGTTGAGATTTGCTGCACTCCCGTGAGTAGCACTCTCACTGCTCTCCCGTTAGGCCATTAAATCCTAACCGGTGCAGTAGGGCAACAAAACTCTGAGAAATCGGAACCGATGTGTAGCCACGCACATTTAGTTCGCCACAAGCTGCCCTGCGGATGTGAGCTTTTCAATAACTTTCTGATACATTTTTTCTTGATATCAGAAAGTGGATGACTCAAAAAGCGAATCTACTATGCCCTCATAGGGTTGCGGTAATCCTATAAAAGATAACGACTGTCCTGGGGGTTTATTATTATTATTATTAACTTACACGAAAGAAAGTCTCTATCGGATCTTACCCTATATGAATGCTTTGGCAAAATGTGTCATGAAGTGGCTCAGCAACGAACGGGTGAAGATGAATTCAGGTGCACCTACGCAAATGCAACAAACATAAATAAGTGACAGGATTAATGTACAAAGAAGCAGTAGTTGCTACTTAATGAAGTAGCGCCGCACTGTCAAACACGCTGTGTTTTTGGAGCGGCAACTTAGCTTTATCTTCTAAATGATACCGCATAGATAAATCATTAGACATCTCAACACTAGTAATTCCAATTCCAAAACTATCTAGGATGGTAAAAGGCGTGTCTGTAACGGTGCCAAATCAAATAGGGCTTTATTAATAGTTCATGCGTCTTCTCACTTGAGTCTTAATAAGATTAAATTAGATAAAGGTATGTCAGCGCGACTCACGGTATACGTGTCAAAGACGACGGCCTTAATATTTTACGGGACAAATATATTGGACCCATTCGCAGGATTAACTACCTCTACTATTAAACTTTACATAAATAAATATAGTTGTTTTATAACCATTGATCAATTTTGTTAAAAAATAAGTACAGTTTGATTCAAGTAACGACGTGCACGAAACCTAGTCACTAATATTCCCCAATAAACCGCGATGCCTCACAGTAAGCACCACAAATACGCAAACATCAACTGTTGTAAAACAAACGATGAAATATATTTCGGAATACTGTGTTGTGTTGTGCGGTCGACGCAACGAGAACACGCAATTTGCGTATGAAGCGACATGGCGGGACAAATATATTGGACTCCTTTTATAAATATTTCAATTAAATTATTTTATTTTATTTAAGCTATGTAATAATAATATTTTACCATCGTTCATTTAGAAATGCAATCTGAAATTGGTTTGTTTACTTTAATCGCTCTGAGAAACTTTAAAATTATCTCATTTATTCCGTTAAAGCATTTTTAGAGTTTTTTAAAGATTTTTAGGGTTCCGTACCTCAAAAAGTACAGTATCCTTATAAGATCACTTTGCACTGTGTACACTATTAGTTCTGTTGGATTTTTCCCGAGCATTTGATGGCCTGCACACGGGATTGCTTTTGTCAAAACTTAGATATTATGGAATGGATCAAAAATCTGTATATTGTTTCATAGTTATCTGGATAATCGCCAACAGTTGGTGGAACTGAAAACGAATGATGGTAATCCTCTTACTTCACCCCTTATCCCTATCAAAAGGGGCGTTCCCCAGGGCTCTATACTTGGTCCAATTTTGTTTAATCTGTACTGTGCTGATATTACTAACTGTCTGAAGAACTCACAGTATCACATGTATGCTGATGACGTGCAGGTGTACATTTCATTTAAACCTAATAAATATAAAAAAGCCGTAGCAGAACTAAACGATGCGAACGATTCTATTGAGCGTACTGCTGAATTTTCTTGTGTTGAGCTTGAGCAACTCATTGTTCTCTGTGTCTACAGTCCTCCAGATAGGGATTATAATTTATTAGAAACTGTAATGGAAAATATATTGAAGCGTTTGTTTACTAGTAGAAAACATGTTGTGGTGTGTGGGGATTTTAATGTTGATATACTTGTGCAGTCTTTGAAATGTATCAGATTTATAAATTTGTTTAAGTCTTTTGGCTTACAAAATTTATTTTGTGAGCCAACTAGAATTACCTCACATTCTAGAAAATGTATAGATAATATATTCTGCAACTGTGCAACAACAACAAGGGAGATACTAAGTAACTTTCCATCAGATCATCTTTGTCAAAAAGCAGCGTTTCCTATTAATGTCACTTCCAAAGGAAATAAAATTGTATGTAGGCCAATGAGTGCATATCGACTTAAACAATTTAATGTTAATGTTTCAGCAAAAGTCACTAATATTGATTTTAATCAGGAAGATCCAAACGGCTTATAGAACTCCTTATTTAATACAATTAAAGCTGAGTACAACAATATATTTAAATCAAAAAAAAATTATAAAAACCAAAACCTGCAATTTTGTGAGTGGGCAACTACAGGTATTTACAAAAGTAGGGCTAAGTTGTACGAACTATATGGTATGAAGCCATTTAATTTTGATCCTGCTTTTATTCTATATGTAAAAAAATATTCCAAGACCTTCAAAAAGACCTGCTGCTGCTGCTGCCAAGTCGTTACCTATCAGTAATAAGATTAAAGATTCAAAAAATAAGGTAAAAATGACTTGGAATGTAATCAATTCTGAAACCGGTCGATTACTACCCCGTGATAATAACTTTGAGTTAATTATAAATAACAAGGTGAGTAATAATAAAATAGATGTAGCACAAACTTTTAACAACTATTTTAAAGACATACCCGCGAAAACAACTAGCTCCTTAAATTCTTGTCCAATCAAAGCTCATCACATGCTTGGGGGCAGCGTAGATCAGTGCAATGTCTTATTTAGCATTAAATGTGTTAACCCCAACGATATCATTAAAGTATACAAGTCGCTTAACTCAAAAAAGACAGCTGACTTGTGGGGTATTTCTGTGAAATTGATACAGTCTATTATTGTTAATTTATCTCCACATCTAGCTGAAATATTTAATAAATGTATCGATAAAGGAGTGTTTCCGGATTTAATGAAATACAGTAAGGTAATACCTCTATTTAAGTCTGGATCCAAAACCGACCCTGGTAATTTCAGACCTATTTCAATATTACCTGCCATTAGCAACATTTTTGAAAAAAATATATTGCAACAACTACAAGCTCATTTTAATTCAAATATGCTACTACATATAGAGCAGTATGGGTTCACAAGGGGTCGTTCTACCATTCATGCAGGTGTGACACTTCTGAATCATATATATGACGCCTGGGAGAATAGACAAGATGCTATTGGTTTATTCTGCGATCTCTCCAAAGCATTTGATTGCGTTGACCATAAAACACTATTGCGAAACTCTTTTATTATGGTATCAAAGACTCTGCACTGGATCTTGTTGCCTCCTACTTAAATGATCAGATACCACATGTTGATGTTAATGAAATTCGCTCCTCTGGAGCATCTGTAGCTATGGGCGTACCGCAGGGATCAATTCTAGGTCCGTTTCTATTTTTAATTTATATTAACGATCTGCCATTCTATATACAGAACTTGTGCGACATTGTTCTATTGGCTGATGATACGTCACTTATTTTTAAAGTAGATCGTACGCTTACTGATTTTAACGGCGTTAATAGTTCACTTGCCCAAGTTGTAGATTGGTTTACGACCAATAATTTGCTACTAAACGCTAAGAAGACAAAATGTATCAGATTTAGCATGCCTAATGTCAGGAATTGCGGTACAAATATAACATTGAACGGTGATACCCTTAATATTGTAGAATCAACTGTATTTTTGGGGATCACTTTAGATAGCCAACTGCAGTGGAACGCCCAAATAACGTGTCTTGCAGGTATACTTAGCTCGGCAGCCTTTGCCGTTAGTAAAGTCAGGCAGCTCACTGATGTAGAAACTGCCAGGCTAGTATACTTTAGTTATTTTCATAGTGTCATGTCTTACTGCATTTTGCTGTGGGGTAAAGCAGCTGATCTACAAGTAATTTTTGTACTCCAGAAGAGAGCTATACGTGCAATATATAAATTGAGAGCTAGAATGTCTCTTAGAGAGAAATTTAAAGAAATTGACATTTTAACGGTTGCACCACAGTATATATTTGCAAATATGATGTTAGTTAAACAGAACATACATTTATACAATACACACAGTGACATACATTCGATAAATACTAGAAATAAGCATAAATTAATTGGAACGGATCATCGTTTACAAAAGGTTCACGACTCTTTTGCAGGAATTGGCGTACGCCTATATAATAAAATTACTTTAGACATTATGAACCTGCCGTTACATAAATTTAAGGCGGAAATTAAGACGCACCTCTTGAAAAGGGCTTATTACACAATTAATGATTATTTGAATGATAAAAATAAATGGAAATGAGTTGCTTGCTCTTCGCTCGAGCTATTTAGGATTCGAATGAATCTTGTGTTACGAGTATATCATCTACTTGTCTTGAATATGCATATATATATGTTGTATTTTTATTAACATTTTTTTTATTTTACATTCTCCAGTATAAATAATTTGATACGCCAGGCAACTAAAGGTATGGCTGCGTTTAGTCCCGGTAATAACTAATATACATAATTATATTTAATTTGACTTTGTTATTGTGTGAGCACTATATAGACTTATTTATAATTTTGAAATTGACATGATAGTTCCCTACAATCCGGACGAATAGGGCGATGGCTGATATATGCGTCATACGTGTGAACGGGTGCCGTCTGTTGGGACTGGCCAGCTCATAGCTGTTATAGCAATTGTTACAAATAATATTATTTAAATTTAAGGCAAACTAAGTTTAGTCGACTGTTCTCACATAAATTCAAAGGAACTATGTAAGTGTAATTTTAATGAACACAACATTTAATTAGTTTTTTTTTTGTATAATTTCATTACTGTATAATTGGTCAAATATTATGTAAATCAAACTGTGTCAAATGGCGGTTAGAAAAGAGTGGCCATGAGTTTTATTGCCAGGTTCTTCCTCTGGCTCTATCTATTGCTTTGCGAATCTGGCAGTAAATGTAAATGTAGAAGCAGTAATCTTGACGTTGATCATCATCAACGAGTGTTACTTTGTAACCTACATGAATAAAGATTTTTGATTTTGATTTTGATGATCTGAATCGCTTGTCAGCATGGTCGGAAAACAACAAAACAACTGCTTGCTGTTAAACCCAAACAAAACAAAATATATGCTCTTTGGTACTAAGTGTCACGTCGGTAAAGTCCCTGCAATGCTTAATCTAGCTGTTAAAGGAGAATTAATAAGTCGTGTCACGGAGGCTTGAAATTTAGGGTTGTGTGTGGACTCTGGTCTGAGATTTGAGCAGAAAATCGCGGCAGCTGTTCAGAATTGCTTCTACAGACTAAAAGTTTTGTATAGGATTAGACCACACCTTACAGAAGAACTTAGAATACAACTAGCAGATACACTGCTTGTGCTTTCGAGGCTGAATTATGCGGATGTAGTGTATGGTCCGCGTTTATTGGCGCGAACTGATCGGCTAATTAAACGAGTCCAAAACGCATGTGCACGGTTCTGCTTTTCAATTTTCCCAAAAATTCCCAGGGGACATGTCACACCATATCTCAACGAGCACTCTCTAATAAAAATGAAAAGTAGGAGAAAGATACACCTGGCATGTCTGCTGTTTGGTGTTGTCAGAACCACAGAACCTCAATATTTATATAAAAAACTAGGTTGGGTCACCAGCGGGAGGCAATGCTCTAGTAGAAAGTGCTCGCAACAACTTACTCTTCAGTCTCACCGGTCCGCATCATTCCGTGGTAGCTTTCGTTATGCGGCCTCTAAAATCTGGAACAATCTGCCTCCCCCCTTACGGTCGGTTAAGTCTATGGTCACGTTTAAAAAACGTTTGCGTTTTGGAGGCGCAGCGGGGGCTGGACGGTGTGAATGCGAACCTTTCACTGATTCGATCATGCTGTCTTTAGTTTTCTGTATGGGTTGAGTATCTTTATTTATGTAGGTTTGTATGTATATGTGTGGGCTGTGTGTTGTTCTATTATGTATGTGTATGTGTATTTGTAATGAAAATGTATATTATATATATAAAGTAATAACGCATGGTGGTGGCGTCTGTTCGAAAGAGTTAATGTGAAGCACTAAAGAAATATAAATAAATATATTTAAATAACTATTTTTCTATGTGTCATGAGTAGTGCTGATTGTTTTGATTGTTTTGTTTTTTAATGTAATATTTTAAAAACCTATAGTTTAAGTTAGGATAAGGTTGTTGTAACGACGGGTTCCAGTTGAAAACCAGCGCTAGGTGTCCTACACCTAGCACATGCTGAACTGGAAACCTATTTGGTACAATCTCGATTATTTATTAAGTACTTTTTTTTTAAATGAACACCTTGTACCAAATAAAATTGTCTTTCTTTCTTTCTTTGTTCTTTCACTTTCTTATATGTCTGTCTGTCTGTCCGTGTATCACCGTTGTGTAGAAGCGCTCGTGACCCCGCGGACGTAGTGTTCTGTAAACGATCACTGCGTTAAGCAACTTTCACTATGGCTGGTCCTCGGATGGGTGACCACTTTGTGGCATTTATATATTTCACGATTGTCCAACTCTTCTCCAAAAGCTTACATTTAGTACCCCGATAAAACTTCCGCGTAAGTCAAGATTTCGTCTATTTATTCCTAAAAAGCAAGAAGTAATCTGGGTCTCCATTCGCCCATGAACAGACTTCAACAACAATATAATAATATTTCTAAAGGGCGAAATTTGGACATATTTGGGCAGTCTTTATCTAAATTTAAATTCCGTATCCTAAACCGATCCCGGAACTCATGGTCACTCCTATTGTAATTTATTTATAGGACTGTTTTTGTAAAACTGTTTTTTAAGTAGAATACTTTGTTTTTCTAAATAAATAAATATCCATCACGCCTTATCCCCGAAGGGGTGGCAGAGGCATATTATATGCACACATTTCACTTGTTTTTCTAGTTTTTAGAAATTGCTTCCCATTACATGCCGTAGCAGCTTGTAATTGAGGTAGCGCCAAACAAATGTAACTTAGGTCTAAAAGACAAATAATGTGATGGTGTATACTTTTTAAGCTGTTCTAATAAATAAATAAAAATAAAATAAAATAAAATTGATATTTGCGAGCGTTTCCGTGCTTGGGAAGGCACGTTAAGCCGTTGGTCCCGGTTGCCAGTAAAATGGCAGTCCTTAAGCCTGGTTGAAGGCCTTATGGACGGCTTGAAAAATTTCAACAGCAGGTAGCCACAACCTGCGTCTGTCTATTTCAACACGGCAATGGGCTCACCACCTATTACGTGGGACAGGAATCCACACGGTGAAAAGTGGGCATATAACATATTATATGCCCACTTTTGCAGTGGCATAACTCTCTAGTAGGCATATCTCTGCCACCCCTTCGAGGATAAGGCGTGATGGATATTTATTTATTTTTTATTTATTTTATTTTAAGATACTGAGATCTATGGTCCCTATTAGGTATATGAGAATCAAGGTCTTGACTCAACACGAAAAAAAATGGGTAAATTTAGATTTTGCGAAAACTTTTAAGTATCGTAATTTTCTTTAATTTCAACTTATTTATTTTTCGAAATTATCCCGTTACTTGTGCTATAAAACCTTGCTTTAAACAAAATTGACAATTCTAAGTCAACCGGAAAGACCTACCTTATGGGTTTGGGCTTGTCCTAGGCCTGTACCGGCGTGGGACGAGCCCTCACGGGCATTGTTGGTTTGGATTTATCGCTGCCGGTCGAGGTGCCAGCCATGGTCAGCAGCCAACAGTGTTGGGCCGCCGTCGCCTTCTTCTCTAGCGAGGTGATGGCGGCTAAACGAGAGGCTTTACGGGCTACGGCTAGACGCTCCCGCCCCGCCGTCGTGTTCGGGGTTGACGACGTGCATCGCGCCCCCGAAAAGTGTCTGGCCATGGGCGGATGGTCGGGGGCCCAACTGGACACATGGCGAAGGGCACCCTTTCTGTGTTCCAGGGGGTGCCGACTTAGCGCACGTCCGGACCGGCCGCTCTCCACCTCCTCTGCTTACAGAGTAGCGCTGGTAGCTCCGGAGTGGTCACTTTTCCGGCTGCCCCGAGGCGGAACCCTCCATCATGGGGTGCCTCTTGCCGACTCGCAGTGATTTAACCCCAGGCCTACCCTGCGAGCCGGTTTAAGATAAGGCGGAAAACTCGGGGTTTAGTGGGCAGGACGGCTCCTCAGTCATGGGTCGGGAGCCAAACGGATGACGGTGGGTTAAAGCATTCCCCGCGAAAACAAAAATATAATGGGTGTGGCCCGAAAACTTAAGTGGTAGTTCCCTTTGGCCTGGAATTACGAAATTTTGCAAAAAAACAAAATCTTACGGCACAAATATAATAAAAATTCAAAAACTGAAAATAAAAAGTAGAAAATTAAGGGGTGTCCCCCATACATTCATAGTGAGTACCAATTAACATAGGCTCTTAATTGTATGGGTACTCTAACAATTTCGAGGTCTAGCTAAATTGGCACATACCTCAAATAAGGTAATTGTTATATTGTGAAGGTATAATGGGTGGGTACGGAACCTTCGGCGCACGAGTCTGACTCGTGCTTAACTGTTTTTTAATTAAAGTGGGCATGCTTTTTTTTATACCACTGAGGTGGCAGACAAGCGTGGCAGGCAAGTGGTCACCGTAGCCTATGGAGGTTTGCAACATCAGAGGTGCAGCACTCGCGCTGCCGACCCTTTATAAACCTTCTAGAGACCCCTTTTGAAGAACCCCATACTGTAGACGTTTGGGAAAACCCAGGCAGAAAACTCATTATGATGACCAAGTTAGTACCCATAAACCTTGGTATAACTGCCTTATAAGCGAGTGTACGGTAACTTATGTGCAGTCTAGTAAAGACTAGGTTTCGTTAGTTAGTTTAGACGTCAGAGACATCATGAGTGTGGCAGTGCTTAAAGAAACAACTATGTCTATAAAATCGAAAATATTCGGACTCGAAGGTAGGCGGCAGAGGACGTGCACCGCTTGGGCTGACTGGCACGATCTAAGCAACCTGGTCAAAATATCAGGTAACCAATAGGAATGAACGCTCAAGTAACACCTAAAATATAAAATTCTAAAAGCTTAATAATTATTGACGAGTATCTTTTGAATCATTCTCCTACTATAATGAATATTGTGTATTGCTAGAATAAGATCTACAACAAAGAAAATTTAAAAAACTATAATTATTTTGTTTTAAAATGTTATTTTTGCAATATTCAATTTTTATATAAATGGTTGAGGTGAACGCGTAAGTACTTTTGCTGCCAAACAGTCTTGATAATGCCTCGTGTGTAGGCGAAACACGTGTCGACATCGTACGACATTCTAAAAAAACGGAATATTGCAAAAATAACATTTAAAAACAAAATAATTACAGTTTTTTAAAATGGATTTCCGCCATGTAACGCCTGATTCAATTAGTTAAAGAAAATTTAGTAATTATTATACTATAGCCATTGTTTCTTAGTTAAAATTGATGCTCTAAGAATTTGGGCTGTAATTGTAACTGAAAAACAAAGGTGTAACCTCTCTTTGTGAGCGAAAGACTTAATGTATACGTAATTTAAACATCATAAGCCTGAGCGACGTATTGTTGCTACTCTATTGTGAGTAAAACCTGCTTTCACAAATTTATATAAATTAGCAGTAACGTGTATATCTTGTGTGTAAGGCTTAGTCAAAGAGTATGTGAGCGTTTAACTGTAATACATTTTACGAAGTAGAGTTTCCTTTAAGTAATTTCATTAAACTATACCGCTGTAGGGTGGAAGATATTTTGTTCTGAAAAATGTCTTATGCCCACGGGAGATATGATTGAGAGATAAACAAAATTTACGCGAGCAAAGAAGTCAACGTCCTCTATTCATTAATATTTCAACGACTTATTCGAGGTCTTCTTGATTGACTTCATGAAAGTAGCGGATAGATAGAAAATAGAAAAATGGAATATATATGTAGACCTAAAGACATTACTAATTGGTGGTTCAGCTCTTGATTGTTGGACTACAATTGAAAGGGGTGGAAGGAGAGATTATGGCTTATGGTTTTTTTTTGCACAGCGTACACACTTTTTAGTAAAGCAGAGAGATATTTTTTTTTAATAATTAGTTTGCTAGCCTTAACCTATCCAGGGCAATGTTCTGCGCCATTGAACTACCCGAACCGTACCTACATAGCCCTGGTTAGGCAAAGGTCACGGGTTTAATCCCATCCTGAACTAAGTTGTTTTTTTCACTTTAAAAAACATACTTTATCATATACCTACATTAAAACAGTAATAAATTGAATGGAAGTAGTATCACCAACACTTACACACAGTTGATCATTCCCTTCCATGCAGCTGTACAAACAGTATCTATTTGAATTAAAACTTGGTTATGGCAGGACAAGATTATGATTCTCTTCTGCTCGCCATGTGTTCTCCCCTCTTACAACCCCAGATTTTTCAAGTGGTTTTTGAGTTATTTAAGCGCCCCCACGTGAATTCGAGTCCCAGTCATAGGATTACCGAGGTAACGAGTACACGAGTAATTTACCTAATATGGAGGGGTTAAAATAAAAATTAGCAATCACAATACATACATACATATTCTCGCGCCTTTATCCCCGAAGAGATAAGCAGAGATAAACTAAGTATTCGCCCACATTTACCGTCAGCATTCTTATCTCACGTGGGTGGTGAGTCCATAGCCGTGTTGAAGTGGTCAGGCGCAGGGGCAGGCTGCTGTTGAAAATTTTCAAGCTGCCCATAATGCAGATAAATAAAAGTGAAATGTGTTTGTTTTTAATTCCAAATTGATCGCTTTTTATATACAAACATATTGTCACGCCTTTATCCCCGAAGGGGTAGGCAGAAGCATACTATGCGCCCACATTTCACCTTATGCTTTTTTGTCCCACGTAACAGGTGGTGAGCCCATTGCCTTTTTACTTAATGCATATAAATGTATTCTAATGAGAACAGGTTCTACGCAGGTGAAATCGCAGGGAGTCCGCTAGTCAAATATAAGAAGAAATCCATCCAGTAAATAACAAATTTCCAATATTGCCGTTTACAATCCAATTAACAGAATCGTCAAATTGTAACAAAGTGCAGTTTATCAAACTGTCCTTGTTTTCTACAAGAAAAAAAAACAGCCGACTCATTTCGCTGACGATTTTAATTCGAGTGAAAGGAAACTTCCCTGTTTCCGAGAACTTTCCACGCGAGACTAGAGTCTGATTAATGGTTCTAGAAAGAGATAAAAATAATGCTTGTTAAAAAAAGTTCCTAAGATGAGGTTGAATTGCGAAGAAGTAACTATAATCTCTTAAAATGCTTTTTATATAGGTGTGCCTATAAGCCTATTTTATTCTATGTACTTACGACAAAAATACGTCATAACGACTTAAGTACCTACTATTATAAGAGCTGGCACCTGTGTTTTCACGTAAAATTAGACATACGCGTAAACTGCGTGAAATTCGGTTCAGTACTTGTTTGTATCGTATAGAACATTTTACTTTTATCGTATTCAAACCTAATACCTAGATACGTTGGGACCCCCCACTGCCACCACTTTACGTGTAAGGATTCTAAATTATAAGCTAATGTATACTTTTTATGTATTGCGTTTCGAATTTTAACATTAGTCTCAGAATGCCAACATCTTTGCATTCGCGTCTACACCTACAGGCGGGAATGCCTGACTGCGAATGCTTCAACACGGCAATAGGCTCACCACCTATTACGTAGGACAGGAATGAACATGTTTCATTCGTGTGCATTCCTGTCCTGTGGGTGTATAATATGTCTCTGCCACCCCTTCTTGGATAAAGGCGTGATTCATAAACATAATAATCATGCCTTTTTCCCATCGAAATAGGAAGAGCTAGTGCTCTCCACTCGTTACCATCACTTCTACTTTCTTACATATACTCGGTTGCCGGTTAAGGGTACTCTTGATCTGACCTTTTCCTACAAGTTATATAGGGCATGCAATCGACCCCTTCAAATATTATATTATTTCCATATTTATAAATATTTTTTGTCAATCTGTTTTCATCAGAGCTTTCCGCTTTTCTGAATCCTTCTATCTTATTCATATCTTCTATTGTGCTGTCATGTGCTCTTAACACGCTGTTCATAATTTGATAGTATGTAATTCAATTTCACATAGTAAAGGCTATAAATCATGACTTATTTTTTTGTTTGTCAGAAACACCTATATCTCCGAACACCCTTACGCCCACAATTCACCATTAAGCTATTTTATTAAGATGTTTTGTATATTTGGAGAACTTTACTCATTATTCGATTAAAAAGTATGCGAATGAAAACCGAGATAGTAATAACTATCGGTAAATATATTTTTTTTATAGAAACGCTCGTGGCCCCGCGGTTTCAGTGTTCTGTAAACGATCACTGAGTTACGCAACTGTCACTATGGCGAGTCCTCGGATGGGTGACCACTTTGTGGCATTTATATTTGCGAGCGTTTCCGTGCTTTGGAAGGCACGTTAAGCCGTTGGTCTCGGTTGCCAGTAAAATGGCAGTCGTTAAGCCTGGTTGAAGGCCTTATAAATACGGCTTGAAAAAAATTCAGGTAGCCACAACCTGCGTCTGTCTATTTCAACACGGCAATGGGCTCACCACCTATTACGTGGGACAGGAATTCGCACGGTGAAAAGTGGGCATATATAAGATAAGGCGTGATGGATAAAAAAATTAATAAAAAATACTTTTTTATTATGCATTACAATCTATAAACAATCCATTCACTATAACGGGTGTGATTTTAAGAGCATTTAGAATTGAATCTTCCATCGTAGAATGGTATTTCAAACAAATAGTGAGATCGAACTCACGTACTCGTAGCAGACGTAACTGCATATGATTACACCGTATGGCAGTATTCAACTCAACATAATAATATTATTTCCGAACGTGCCTTCAACCTCTGCCAACATTCGAATGCACTTCTGCAGATTTTGTTAGGAAATAGGGAACACATACACTAACATTGAAAGATAATGCTTTTATTGAAGGAAATCTAAAATAAGTTGTTTGTAAACTCTTGCTTAAGCTTCCATAATTTAGGTGTTTTCTTTCATGGTCACTAACATTAGTATTTAAACAAAGGGGATTTTTACTATGCGTTATTATTTAGCACTGTTGCAAACGCCATGAACACGAATTATATCGATTGCGAAAAAGGATAAATCGAAGTATTTGTTTTTCAAGGCGTATTGCTTATGATTGGATTTCCACGTAATAAGTGGTGAGCTTCTGGCCATGTTGAAATAGACAGAGGCAGGTTGAGCCTACCTGTTGTAATTTTTTTTAAGTCACCCATAAGGCCATCATCTTGGCTTAACTACAGCCATGTTACTGGCAAGTCGGAGCAACGGCTAAATGTGCCTTCTGAAACACTGAAATACTCATAAGTGGAAATACCACAAATCGGTCACCCATCTGCAACCAGACATAGTGAAAGTTGCTTAACGCAGTGATCGTTTACAGAACACTGAGTCAGCTCTTCAACACAGATTACAAAGGGGAAACAACAGATATTTTTGTCCATATAATAACCTTCAATTTCATTTTAACCACCAGTACCCTCCGTAATCATTGTGCTTGCAACAATGCCAAAACGTCAGTAACTCATATAATAGTTCTAAGTGATTCCCATAGATTTTGTCCTATCTGGGTTAACAGTGAAATTTGCGTATCGAACTTGATTATCTCATGTAATACTAATGCTCCTTGTAGGCAGAAAATTGGTAATTCAAATTAGGTAAATGAGCATTTGAGCACATCCAATTGTATATAAAGAAGATTCTGGAGTCCACTTTATTTCTATACTCTACTTAGCACGGGCTTGAAATGATTTACGATAGATTAATTATTAAATACTTTTTTTTCAGTTTAATCACAAGAAACCGCCTTGCATAAAAGTTGAAATCTTATGTGATCATTCACTTTTAAGAAGCAACTCAGATAATTCCATTGTTAATAAAATCTCCGTATGAAGCTACTCCAGAGTACAACATTTTATCTTTAAAGTGAGAGACATGTACGCAGTTCTTGCACAAATGTCTCCCTGGACACCAGAAGCCACTTAAGGTCACTTCGCCACAAACTATTATTGTCAGTCTTTGTAAGGACTCGTAGTACCATCTTGAAGAGGATAATGGGAGCCATTTCATAGTTTATGCTTTAGTGTTTGTTGTTATGAGTGCTCTTAGTTCCTTTATGTGGGATCAAACATCAGTGGAGACAGTATCAAATCTTTGAAATTCAATTTGTAAGTTGCATAGAGTTTTGTAAATATCCATCACGCCTTAAGGGGAGGCAGAGGCATATTATATGTCCACTTTTCACCGTGTGGATTCGTGTCAAACATAATAGCCCGTAGAGTTTTAGAAATTCGTTTATTCATATTCGCAACAGGAGTATGATAATCTCCCCGTAATCCGATGAGATAGAAAAATTACACTTATTACTATGATAAAAGTTCTAAAAATACAAACACAAGTGTACAATAAAATAGAGTTTCAAGTTTAGAATATGTTAACACACAATGTTAAGATTTACAGTTTGGGCTTCATTTTGGTCTACTTATCTTCCGGTTATTGCTCGTAGACCATTTTTTCTGTCCCATTAATGAAACTAGAAGCTATGCTTCTCGATAAACGTAATACATTTATACATACATTACAACATTCGTTCTGAGTTAAAAATATATTCAAAGATTTTTGTAGCGTAGCACTAGTGTAAATTGAGCAATGATGTCGTATGAGACCGCTACCCTCGTTAGACTAAGTGAATTTCGATGTAAACACCGCTTTATGCAAACTCCTTGGGAATAATTGAAGGATTTTACACTTTTTTGACGATTTTTACAACTGTGAGTGGTTCAAAGGGCAAAAGAATATACGTAAATAACTAGAGTTCCATGTTCTCACACTACAGAAAAAAAATACAACCAACAAAACACAGTAGAGCTTTTCTTCTGTAGAAATTAGATGAATCTTGAAGAAGCGAAAGAAGTACCCATGGATCGCGAAGCTTGGCGATCTGTCCTCTCTGACTACCCCGTCAGGGATACAGCGTGAAGATAGTTCGTTAGATCAGACAGAGATTAATTTTTTTTAGTCAAATAGCTTGTAATAATAGGTGTGTCAAATTTATACTGTACAGTGTAATGACCAGTATTTAAGCTTGCTTCTTTTGATTGAAGTCTAACAACACTTAAATTTACGTAGCACTACACTTTCTGTTCATATTATAATTAAACAAAAATTCACACTGACACTAATATCTACAATATTAATCAGAACAAATCATCTACTGTAAAGTCGCACACAATTTTCTCAAAGCTTTTCACAATCGTCGACTCTCAACGTAAATGAAAGTTGCAAGAAAACAAAATACAGTGGAACTATCTGAAAGAAACATTAGTAATTTTTAATCTGAGACCGAGTTAATTATTGTCGCTGGGAATCTGTACCAGACAGATATTATAGTTTTATTTATAATTATGTACAGCTAAACCACAGGTAATGTAATACATTCTTAACGTAACGTAAACAGTTACCTCTCAGTTAAACAAAAATAAAGCACATAATAATTTAATATACTCGTACTCGGCTTTTCAGTTTTTGTGGTAAAACACAATCGCGCAGGCAGATTTGTTGAACCACACATTCACATCTTGCCTTTTACCATACTGCACGCCTTATCCCCGAAGGGGTGGCAGAGACATATTATACGCTTACTTTTCACCGTATGTATTCCTTTCCCACGTAATAGGTGGTGAGCCCATTACTGTGTAGAAATAGACAGACTCAGGTTGTGGCTACCTGGTGTTGAAATCTATCAAGTCGCTCATAAGGCCTTCAACTTAGCTTAACGACTTAATGACTTTTTTATGTTACAAGTTACAAAAATGTTCTTAGAAAGTTAACCTATATTCAGGTGATTTACTTGGTTAACATATCGATCAATTGTGCTTCTGTTCGAATTGCTGCCCCGGTTAACTGAGTTACGAAGTATAATTTATCAGAACAAATAGTTTTAATAGGATTGATATTTTTACACAAACATAAAACATATCAATGAGTTTCGTTTTATAATTGCGTATTTGTAGAAAAAAAAAGACTCTTGTTCATTAAATAGTGTAATTTTGAACAAGGTTAAATAGTTTCTTAAATGTGTATCAGCATCATCCTCTTGCCCTTGTCCCAATTTACTTGGGGTCGGCGCAGTATGTCTTCGTCTTCCATTCGTCTTTGTTATTCGTCATCTGATCATTCACTTCTTTCATATTCATATCACTCCTTACACAGTCTATCCATTTTTTCTTTGGCTTGCTCTTCTCGCTATCTCAGCAGTTTCTTTAATGTGTTTATGAACATCAAAAACACAAAAATACGCTCTACCAGTGCACATTTTTCTTACAGTGTACTGTCAAAAGTTTTTCCAATTGAGAATTTGGTCCTCAGTAATGCATGAATTGTGTACTAATTGTGATGAGTAGTTAGTAACAATCGCCTTCGTTTGTTGTTGTATAGTATTTGTCTGTTATTTCAATTAGTAATATTTTATCTTTTGGTATCATTCGTTTATCTTTCAATTTGGAACCTCTAAAGTAATTTATAACTCTGTGTTATAGTAGCACAATAAAAATAACTCCCTATATTTTTCATTGAAACTTCAACTTCTTAATCTTCCGTTCCACCTGCAATTACGTCGTGCTTCGCAAGTTAATAACTGATTTCATTGACAGTAAAACTTTTTGATCTCTTTGTGCGTTATATTTCATGATTGCGTTTGGAGAAATGTTATAGAAAGCTGCAGCTGTGATTCTATTATGATCTTTCTATCTAGAAACGTGACGTTCATTGAAAGACTTCCATGAGTTCAATCGCTGCACAAACAGAAGGGAACGACAGAATACTCACATGTTTGCTTACTTTAACCAACAAAAAATTGCCAAAAAAAAGAGTTTGAGTTTTACCGAAACACTCGGTTTCTTCTACCCAAATTTGTTGACTGGTTTAAACTGTCAGTTCTCCCACATTGAGCACGGCTAAGTTCATTTACATGAGAAACTTAGATCTAATATACACTGCCAAAAATCCTCCGTATATTCTCACCGAAACTTAATGTCACTACAGCAAAGTTCAGTACATTAGTAGGAAGCACTAAACACTTAATTCTATTTAAGCCCACTTATACCTATACTCAGAAACTGCCTCTACAACATTAACGTAGGCGTTTAACAACTTCCAACTTGGATGAGCAGGTACTACAAAAGGCCTGGATATGTTATAATACTTTGAGTTATTATGAAGTGGATTAAGGACTTACATGAATTAAATAATGACAATAATAGAAAGCTAATTATAATGGATTTTTTATTTATAAATCCTGGCATATTTGGTTAATCCTGGCAATAGATGTATACAAATAGTAAATATGTTGCGAATTAATACAGGTAAATATTTTTATCACAAAGCACCATTAACTCTGTTCCCGTTAGCTACTCGCTGAACTACGGTCACATCATGTGTGAGTGCTAAATTTGATGCAACAGCAAGTTCTCGGTGACCATGCCGTGGAAGTACCATCAAAATAACAGTATACCAAAAACGTATCATAGGACGAACCACTGATGGGATCGACGTGCTGGAAAAGGTCGCAAGGAAGGTTTTGGATGCGTAAAGCACAGGATTGTGTGTTGTGGCGTCTTGGGAGAGGCCCACGTCCAACGGTGTACTAGCATAGGCTGATTTGATTGATTGATTGTGCTAATGAATTTAAGTGTTCCCTTCATCACAGAGGAAGGGACAACATTTATACATAAGAACCATCTCAATCACATTTGACATTCAAACAAAAAAAGTCTCATTCAAATTAATCCTTCCTTCCTTAATTACAGTACAAAAAAAAAAAAAAAAAATCTTTATTTTGCATAGACCATTTTAACGGCGCTTACAAAATGTCATACACTATTTAAAATATTTAAAGCGACCACCGGTTCGGAACGCGGCCCACCTGAGAAGAACCGGCAAGAAACTTAGGAAGGCTTTTTTTTTGATGGCCTATTTACAATTTAATATTATTTCACTTTGCCAGCAGATCATTTCCAGGCGTCCCTGTCCTGCAAATAGTCTGTAACGGAGTAAAAACCTTTTTCACAAAGCTTGTTTTTAATAAACTTTTTAAATTTATTTAAAGGTAAATTTCTCAGGTCACAGGGAAGCTTGTTGTAAAAGCGTATACAGTTACCCTGGAAAGAATCGCCAATCTTATGTAGTCGACTGTGGTGGACTGAAAGATTATTTTTATTTCTAGTGTTCATATTATGTTTATCACAGAGTTTAGAAAACTGTGATAGATTTTTCTGGACATACATAAGATTGGCAAAAATGTATTGTGATGGTACGGTTAGAATATTTACTTCTTGGAATTTTTCTCGGAGAGAAACTCTGGGGCCCAAATTATAAATAGCGCGTACAGCCCGCTTTTGTAGAACAAAAATAATATTTAAATCTGCAGCACTCCCCCAAAGGAGAATACCATAAGACATAATACTATGAAAATAGCTGAAGTAAACCATTCTAGCCGTATCCACATCTGTTAGAGTCCTGATCTTTTTTACAGCGTATGCAGCCGAACTTAATCTAGAGGCTGTCTTTTCTATGTGTGGGCCCCACTGCAAATTGGCATCAATAGTTATACCTAGGAACACAGTTGATTCTACAAACTCTAACACTTGTCCATTCAGTTGAACATTGGCCGCAACTTGTTTTACATTTGGTAGAGTAAATTTTATACATTTAGTTTTATTTTCATTAAGGCAAAGATTATTTGAGCTGAACCAATGTACTACTCTTGCAATTGCATTGTTTACATCGTCATAGTTATCTAATTGTCTTTTAATTTTAAAAATTAATGAGGTGTCATCTGCAAACAAAACAATCCTATTCCTGTCCCCTACATAAAATGGTAAATCATTAATATAAATGAGGAACAAGAATGGCCCAAGTATCGAGCCTTGCGGCACACCCATTGTAACCATGGATCCTACAGAACGTGTACCATTAATATCGACCCTCTGTATTCTATTGTTCAAATATGAAGACAGAAGGTCGAGAGCTTTGCCTCTTATTCCATAGTGGTGTAATTTTTTGCACAGCGTTTCATGTTGAACGCAATCAAAAGCCTTTGATAGATCGCAAAATATACCTAATGCATCGTGCTTGTCTTCCCAAGCTTCATGAATACATTTTAATAACTCAACACCAGCATCGGAAGTTGAGCGCCCTTTCGTAAACCCAAATTGATTCGCATGGAGTATTTTATGACTATTAAAATGGGATAGCATTTGATTCAAGATTATTTTTTCAAATACTTTGCTCAAAGTTGGCAGCACTGACACTGGTCGAAAATTAGACGGCTCTGTAGCGCTGCCAGCCTTGAACAAGGGAACGACTTTGCTGTGTTTCATTAAATCAGGAAATGTACCACTAGAAACACAGTCATTAAACACAGTTGCTAGATGGGGCGCAATTACCTCAATTATATATGATGCAGTTTTGACCGATAATCCCCAAATGTCCGCGGTTTTCTTAATATCGATACATTTAAATGTCTTTACAATGTCCTGAGCACAAATATCTGTGAATACAAATGCATCCCTGCAACAAAGAACAGATTTTTCTAATAAAAGTTCAGCGGAACTGGAAGATGCTTGGAGAGATTTTGTTATCAATATAGGTACATTTTTGAAAAAATGTTCATACTCCGTAGCCACTTCCAGGTCCCCTGTAACATGGCAACCATTTACTTTTAAGTGGAAATCCCTTTCAGTCACTAAAGATCTACCGCATTCAGAGTTAATGATGTTCCAAGTCATTTTTATTTTATTTACAGAATTAGAAATTTTATTTTTAATGAAGTTTGACTTAGCAAGATGACACGTTTGTTTAAATATCTTTGAATAATTTTTAACATATTCCTGAAAGGCTTGCCTAAAATTATATGATTTTTCTGAATATAATTCAAATAATTTATTTCTACTTTTAAAGATACCTGGTGTTGCCCAGTCACTGAAAACAGGACGACCACCAATCTGTAGAGTTTTTGAGGTAAAAACTTTGCCAATTTCATCATTAATCAAATTAAATAAGTGTTTATATGACTGGTCTACACAAGTAAAGTTAGGTAGATATGGTAATCTCTTTAATACATTTTCTTTAAAATTATTCAAACGACTTTGGTTAATTGGTACATATTTAATTTGTTTTTTGCTGACTTTGTTACTACTTTTAGGAAATTTTATCCATTGGCCACGATGATCTGACTCCACAGGATCCACAATACCTTTATCTATAGGTTTAATATCAGTGAAAATATTATCAATATATTTTGCACTGGTGGCTGTAATACGAGTTGGTTCTAAGAATGTACTATGCAGATTAAAGGATTTAAATAAATTTTTCATTTTATTTCTCTCTGATGGAGTTAATGATGTATCTAATATATCAACATTAAAATCTCCACAAACTATTATAGATTTCTTAGAACATTGGCATTTGAACAGTGCTTCTTCAAGCTTTTCTTCAAATTTAATGTAAGAAGCATCAGGGGGACTGTATACGCTCAACAAGATGAAATGCTCAAACTCAATACTGGCAATCTCAATAACTCGCTCAATGGAGAGGGCTACTAAATCCTTACGTTCTTTAAATTTTAAGTTTTTATTAATTAATATTAAAGAGCCTCCACGTTTAGAATGTTTTCTATTGAACGAGCTAGCACAGGTTTAACTTATAACAGCCCTCGTTTACCGTTAGGGGTTAAAATAAAGCTTTTTAATATTCTAGATTAAATAAGATGATTTCCCTCTTTTTTGTGACATCACATACAACCCTTTTTTATTATAATTAAGTGATACAAAAACAAAACAAAAACCTGCCTGTTACAAACGTTTATATTTTAAAATAATTTTATCCACGGTTAATAATTATTCAAGTAACCTTGAGACCCTTCTTAAATTAAATCTCAAATTTCTTTGTATTGTTTGTAATATTTTAAATCTGCGAAAAATCCTAATCGTAATACGGAAAGTAAGAAATATAAGGAAACTAGTGTCCTTTATCGCGGGCACATAAATAAGAATTTTAGCGGCCGATGTAATGCAGGAATATCCTTTATACTATCACATAAGGAGGGATTTATCGCGCTGTGCTTGATCACGATTTACGTCTTATGTAAGACATAAGCGGTAGCGAGTATTGAAGTGATTCATATAATATATCTTGGTAATTACGCAAAAATTAAATTATTTTAACCTATCAAGCAATAAAAGTGTGGAATATAGTGGGGCTTCATTGAGGCGTTTATATTATAGCAACCCGTAGAAAGTGTCATATTGCTTTCGTTGAAATAACTTGTGTCTATTGATTTTGACAATGACATTTTGACTAATAAATCGACAATATTAATTTCGTTTCAAGAAGTTTTTGCCAAATTAAGGTTCACCGTTAAATGGACTTTATGACAAACCTCTCTAAGTGCTAAAATTACAAGGATTTTATACTCGTTTTGTCGAAGGGATTTTTTTATCTATTTCTTTGATATATTATATATACGAAATGTTAATAAATAATAGAGTGAAAAAACTATTATAATAAGTAGATTTGAATTTCTTTGATAGTGTCGGCTGTTGTTGCAATGTGCTTAAGTGGCTCCCGATTCGTTTTCGACGGAATGCTCATATGTTTTCTTTGCTTTACAGCACCCTTTTCAATCCCACTACTCCCATTTATTTAAAAGAAGTTTTTATGTTCCTCAATGACACACATTTGAGATCCTTTAGGTCATCTGAGTCACTGGAATTAGAAGTCCCTAGGCATTCCACATCTTTTTACGACAAATCCTATGCTGTACAAGCAGTAAGATTGTGGAATGCGCTACCATTAAACATAAGGCGTGCGCAGTCATTGAACATTTTTAAAAGACTTGTTTAAGAGTACTACTTGGAATCATAGTATCTATAAAGGGACTTTATGTATATATGTGTGTATGTATGTATTTATGTATCTGTGTATGTATATGAATTTTATGTATTTAAGTATGTGTATACTCGTATGGATGTATCTGTGTATGTTTATATGTATGTATTTATCGCTATTTCAAAATTAAATACCCAACACTAATAGCTACCCATTTCCCACGCAATCTTTCACAAACTTCGACATCCAAAGGTTGCCTGTAAGAGATTGCTTTTTAGTAATAAGGCCGGCCTCTGTACATTTGTAAAATTGAAATAATCTCATTACGTTAATGTTTTATATTGGTGTGCAATAATGTTTATTCTATTCTATTACTGCCTCGGTGGCGCAGTAGTTGTGCATGCGCCTACCGCGACTGAGGTCCCGGGTTCGATTCCCGGGTCGGAAGAAATATTTGTGTGATCCACAATTGTTTGTTTCGGAGTTTGGGTGTTTCCTATGTATAATACGTATGTATTTAGTAATATATAAATATGTTTATCAGTCGTCTAGATCCCATAACACAAGCTTATATTAGCTTACTTTGGGCTAGACGGTGCTGTGTAAAAGAAAAAAAAATGTCGTACTATAACAATATTTATTCTATTGTTCACATTGCCCAAAAAGGCCGACCACTTATAAATGATCGAGGGAGATACTGAATGCCGAAGGAGCAGAACCGGCTGCTATGATGACAATCGGACGAGGCCTACACCATACTGTTGTTTAGTATCTACATCAATCAATATAATCAGATTATGGCAGATAAGCTGATGTAATTGATACGTCAGAATAATCTCAGTTCACTTATAACTTGAGCTGTATAATAAGAAAAAAAGGCCTGACAAGGAAATACGTAACAGTGTTTTGGTACGCCTTGTGTATTGTAGCGCTCAGTAAACTGGGTGATATTTAATGCCGCTTAGTTTAAGGATTTGTGTTTTGTGATAGCAAAATGAGCATTAATCAAAGATGAATAATAATAATATACTTAGTTGATATAGCTGTACCAAACACTCACAATTTACAAACAACAATAGCCGAAAAACTATCTAAATACACCGAACTGAAAGACGAAATAGCACGACTGTGGCATCTACAAAAAGTAATAATAGTTCCGATAGTCATTTCTACAACAGGAGTCATACCAAAACAATTACATACCTCTCTCGCTACTCTCAATTTAGCACCAAATATATTTCATCTTTTACAGAAGGCTGTCATTTTGAACACATGTAGAATCGTGAGAAAATTTCTGCAATTTGATTCTGACACCATAGCTCGAAATTACACTATATAATTTTCCCAAACAAATAATACTCCCACTGGTGAACACTTGGCCTAGGCCCGTGCCACCAGATCTCCGGTTTCAACCGAGAAAACGAAGAAAACGTATCAAAATAATAATAATAACTGGCTTGCCTTAATTGGCCGGTCAGAGGGAGGGAGCCAGAGCTATATGCTCGGGGGTGGAAGTGTCATTTTCAAGGGCATAACTACGGGGAAGCCCGCTACGGGCCTGTCCCGCGAAGGTGAAACCGGCGCCGCACCGCTCGACACCCCAAGCCGCTCACACCGGTGTTGCCTCCTGTCGCCTTACAGGCTTATCATGCCTATGGCGATTGTATAGGGGGCCCATCTAGTGAGTTGGCGAGTCACCGTCTGCCAAATTTTTGATAATCAGATATTAAAATGGCAGACGCTCCTTTCATCCATAGTTATAATCACCTAGTTAAACCCCTAACCCAATAGCCCATTTCTTAGTTAGCATATTTTACAATAGTTTAACTCCCATTGGAGGTGGTCCATTATCGTTCTTCTACATAAGGCTGGCGTGGACTGTCTGCAGTGGGGAAACATTTCCTTTTAGATTAAAATTCTCAAAGGGCCTCTGCGTGTTGGACCAGTATGTCCCTATGTACGCCTACCAAAAGCCCGGGTATCTTCATAAAAAAAAGAAGATACCCGTGAAAAGAAGAAACATAATAATAATATTGTTGGGACAACGCACGCAACGCCATCTGATTCCAAACTAAGCAGAGCTTGTACTATGGTAACCAGATAACTGATACACATTACTTATATATTTCTAAATACATACATATTATAGATAAATAACACCCAGACACAGAATAAACCATCGTGCTCATCACACAAAGTTATTTCATGAATGTCAGCGTGTGTTTTATCATTAAATTTGGCACTGATTGTGGTGTGCATGTTCAAAAAACTAATATTTATTGTAATATTCCTTATATTAAATTTTTTAATAGAAGTCGCAAAACATATGCCATATAAAAGTATGCATATTTTTTCGGAATTTCCGATTATAATAATAAATAAATATTGTGGGACACTTTTCACTCAGCGCCATCTAGCCCAAAGTAAGCTAATATTAGCTTGTGTTATGGGATCTAGATAACTGATAAACATACTTATATATTTCTAAATACATACATATTATACATAGGAAACACCCAAACACCGAAACACACATGTGTGGATCACACAAATATTTGTTCCGACCCGGGAATCGAACCCGGGACCTCTTGCGTAGCAGTCGGATACACTCCCACCGCGCCACAGAGGCAGTCATTATGATTAAAATTGATAAATAACTCATTCTTACCGGAAAACGTTTCAATAAATTGATATATCACATTGAAGGAAGCCACTTCCTTGCTTGGACCACGACCTCATTAGTTTGCAGGTGCATTTGCTTACAGGTAATATTGAGTTGCACCCTGGAGATTATAGATGGACGTTCTGAGTTGCGCCGAGCCGAGGTACAGTTCTTTTTTATAGTTTTCTTCTTGAGTTTGTTATTACAGCTGCAATCCAGCAATACTCAAGCACATAGGCATTCGCAGATTTGTAGCTTGTACAAGCGTCACTTATATGTGTGAGTAGTTAAAACGCGTCAAGTGTAGAGTGTGCATACATTTACATATATTATTATTGTCACACCTTTATCCCCGAAGGGGTAGGCAGAGGCATACTATACTCCCACATTTCACGTAAGAGGTAGTGAGCCCATTGCCATGTTGAAATGGACAGGTGCAGGTTGTGGCGACCTGCTGTTGAAATTTTTCAAACCGCCCATAAGGCCTTCAACTGTGCTTAACGACTGCCATGTTACTAGCAACCGGGACTAACGGCTTAACGTGCCTTTCGAAGCATGTGTAGAGTGTGCACCTACAACATTAAACATTACAGGACACTCCATACATATTATGATGCAACATAATTATTTGTTGTAACATACGGATGGATGATGGTCCGCCTAGTAACTATGCAGTGATATAACCAGGTTATCTATGGTACTTATTTAAAGTTCTGTATTATGTGCACTACGCTCATTTGCCCGCATATCATGATTACACAATACAACTATTTAGTATGCGTTCCACAAACAAATGCGCGATATTGGGTGTGCGTCTTATTACCTACTGCTTATTGTCGAATCAATTTTTAATGAAGCGCTCGTGGCCCCGCGGACGTAGTGTTCTGTAAACGATCACTGCGTTAAGAAACATTCACTATGGCTGGTCCTCGGATGGGTGACCACTTTGTGGCATTTATATTTGCGAGCGTTTCCGTGCTTCGGAAGGCACGTTAAGCCGTTGGTCCCGGTTGCCAGTAAAATGGCAGTCGTTAAGCCTGGTTGAAGGCCTTATGGGCGGCTTAAAAAATTTCAACAGCAGGTAGCCACAACCTGCGTCTGTCTATTTCAACACGGCAATGGGCTCACCACCTATTACGTGGGACAGGAATCCACACGGTGAAAAGTGGGCATATAATATGCCTCTGCCACCCCTTCGGGGATAAGGCATGATGGATATTTATTTAATTTTTAATTTTGTAGATATATTCTATTGTACAAATATCTACAAAGAAAAGTCTCGCCCTTTAGAATCTAAATACAAGCTACTGGGGGTTATTTAATTTATATCAACAGATTTTCTGCTGATCAAATTTCCAATATCATCATTTTCCAATATATATTGCAATAACGAACGCGTTTTGCGTTTTTGTTAATTTTTTCACTAACATTTTGCATTACGTTGCACAAAAAGTATGTAAATACATTATACATACTTACTTACTTACTATCGCGTTGCATACTATAAGTATATTTTTTACTAACGGGGATAAATTTGGGAGTCAGTCTGTGACCACGGCCGATGCAACCTGGTCGAAACGTCTGGCAACAAAAAGCTATGTGAAATAATCGCGTTTAGCCCCGTTGGTGACATTATATAATTTTATACATATATACATTATAGATAATTATTGTTTGATTGTAATGCTTCCTGAAAGAAAAGAAATCAACATAAATAAATTTTGATAAATTTTTAAAGCTATTATTTTGCTAATTTTCTCATAAATTTTTAATAAAGTGGAAAAAGACAATTCGATTCGAGACAGGGATTGAACCTGCGACCTTTGCCTAACCAGGGCAATGTTCTAGCCACCTGAACTACCCGAACCGTATCGAATCAAGTTGAAATTCTCCACCATATTTTTAAATCGTCATTTTAAGAGTATGACCAGAGCCATCTATCGAGCTAATGAACAACTCGATACCAATGAACAGAGTTATAACTATTTTTAAACATTGATGCAATGGACTCCACTCAGTATATTGATAAATTTTTAAAGCAATTATTTTGCTAATTTTCTCATAAATTTTTAATAAAGTGGAAAAAGACAATTCGATTCGAGACAGGGATTGAACCTGCGACCTTTGCCTAACCAGGGCAATGTTCTAGCCACCTGAACTACCCGAACCGTATCGAATCAAGTTGAAATTCTCCACCATATTTTTAAATCGTCATTTTAAGAGTATGACCAGAGCCATCTATCGAGCTAATGAACAACTCGATACCAATGAACAGTGTTACAACTATTTTTAAACATTGATGCAATGGACTCCACTCAGTATAATTAATTTATAAATAAATTTATTTTTGTTAATAATAAACAAATAAGTTAGAACTAAAATTGTGAACATTGTGTAAATTTTTAAAGCAATTATTTGGTAAATTTCTCATAAATTTTTAATAAAGTGGAAAAAGACAATCCGATTCGAGACAGGGATTGAACCTGTGACCTTATCCTAACCAAGTTCAGGTGGCTAGAACATTGCCCTGGTTAGGCAAAGGTCACAGGTTCAATCCCTGTCTCGAATCGGATTGTCTTTTTGCACTTTATTAAAAATTTAGGTGAACATTGTGTTTTAAAAACAGGGTGCAGGGTCTCCTCTAAGATCTCCAGAGCCTAAGCGACCTCACTTGCTAGCTGTACGCTTTTAGACTAACGAGGTCAGACGCCAGTCGTCCAGAATGCCGAAAATTAAAAGTCAAGCTATAGCTCCTACTAGCAGCCAAATAAAAGTGGACAGAGAACAAATCCAGGTTGAATTACTAAAAATTACGAAGTTAGTAATAAGGAATACTTGCAAGAAACATAAACATGGTACAGATATTCTAAATGGGTAAGATTTCGTTACAACAACTGAAAACACTAAGCAAAAAAAAAGGGTTTATTCTCATATACACTCCAGACTACCCTGAGTATAGTGTTGGGTGGCCATCAAAATTGTTGAGATATTTATATAAACTTTTAAAAACGGTAGCACATATGAAATAAAAGTACCAAGTAACCAGAATAACAATTTATTACAAAATATATAACGACAAATTTAGTAGACCAAGACACAACAAACAGTGGATTCTGGACAGTCCGTAGCCCCTTTATATTTGAGGATCTCGTTGCAATCGCTCATGCACTCTCCACCGTGTTTGCGACACCTGGTCTCTTTCATTGAAACTGTAACAAATGATTTCGAGTTCATCATAGTGTTATTACAAATTAAAAGTCTAATATAACATGTGTGATCGATGTTAATGTTCATACTGTCTTTTAAAATTTTGCGTTGCAAGACTGCAGTTTGCTTGTAAAACAACCCAGTCAATAAACAAATAACAAGCAAATTCAAGGTAAATTTATGTACCCTATTTATCTTGAATTTGTTTGTTGTTTTAACTGGGTTGTTCGCGTTAATATCTGTATTTTATACATTTATTTATAGTAAGTTTTGAGCAATCACACATAATATTTTCATGCATTTTTGCTTTTCTTTACTGGTTTCTTAATTTTGTTCTTATTAGTGCAGTTAAAATTAACATTTTTTTAAAATTAATATACCACGTCCGTGAAGTAATCAGTATGAGGAATTAAAAATTTTCTAAAAATGGTTTAGAACTGAAGAAATACTATAGTGAAAAATTGGGATTTTACCTGCAGAACAACATTCTACTCCATGACTTCGTTGTGTGGGACAAAGACCTCGACCTACGAGATGACCTGGAGGGCAGTCGGCACCTATAGTACATATGCCACCTTGTCTTGAACATGGGTCTTCAGGCCGCAGTGAATCCAATACGCGGACTGCAAAACAATTATAAATTATAACCAAATAGAATCAGTAATTTATGGTCTTTAGTAAAATACCTTTCAGTTAAAGTATATTCGTCAAAGAAATGGTGCTTATGGAGCTTGATTGATTTAAAAAAACACCAAGGTAAGGCAATCACTTTCATTTATACGTTATGAGATATTTTGCCAGGATTACTAGTCTTAACTTAGCATACAAGTTTGTTTTATTTTCCGTTAAAACCTTAGCATAATTTTTAAGCTATTGCATAGTTTTTATCGCGGGCTTTGAGCGGGCCTTAATCAATAAATTCCGTAACGCAAAAAACCTAAGACCCGATTTCACACGAAGTTCACCGAGCACGGCCGAGCGTTGGTTTAACGTGTATGTACATATATTTTATGGTACGATTGTACGAAGCTCGCTCGGATCGAGACGTGATGATAGTGAGTGTGAGTGTGAGGGTGAGGATGAGGGTGACTGTGAGAGTGAGGGTGGGGTGAGGGTGAGAGTGAGGAGTGAGGGTGAGGGTGAGGGTGAGGGTAAGGGTGAGGGTGAGGGTGAGGGTGAGGGTGAGGGTGAGGGTGAGGGTGAGGGTGAGGGTGAGGGTGAGGGTGAGGGTGAGGGTGAGGGTGAGGGTGAGGGTGAGGGTAAGGGTGAGGGTGAGGGTGAGGGTGAGGGTGAGGGTGAGGGTGAGGGTGAGGGTGAGGGTGAGGGTGAGGGTGAGGGTAAGGGTGAGGGTGAGGGTGGGTTGAGGGTGAGGGTGGGGTGAGGGTGTTTTTTTTTGTTTTTTTATAGTGTAACTTGAATTAATATCAAAGAGAAACAAAGGTTTGCTATGCAATAGCTTAACCGCGGCAGTCTCCGAGGGCCACACGTCTTTTTTTTTTCAATACATTGTCTATTTACAGAACGTGTTATCTAATAAGTAAGATTAACACTTATTGCAAAAGATAGATCTGTAGTAATGCTATTAATACTCCTTAATGACAAGGTGCCCTTACAATCAATAAGAAATTTTACTACCAACAACTCAGATTACGTTTGAAAAGACGCTTCTGTTAGTAAGTGCCTTTGTAAACAAATGTTCAAACTTCGCCGCTACTTTCAAATCCTCTACAACGTGGCAACCATTTATTTATAAGTGTAAATCCCTTTTAATTACGAAAGATCTACTACAGTCACAGTTACTAATGTTCCAAGTCGTTTTTATTTTGTTAACAGAATTTTAATTCTATTCTTAATGAAGTTTGAATTGGCTAAAAAACTGGCGTCTTCAATTATTATTTTGGAACAGTTTTAAATCCATTCCAGAAAGACCTGATTCATAATATATGATTTATATCAGAATTCAGATCAAACAATAAGGTCAGTATTCCAGAACTTTTCTCAATACTCGATCAACGCTTGAGACTAGATTTTGCCTTATAAAATCTACTCTCAAGTGTTTCTTGAGTGTTGATAAACGTTCTGGAATACGGCGCTAAGTATCTGAGTGTAGAACGTCTACAAGCTCCAACAATATAGCTCGCGTTGATGCGTTTAATTAGAGTCAGGATTTTTTTTCAAATATTATAATTTATAAAATAAAGAGATTTAATGTTTCCTATTGAATAAGTTAGCTATCACGTGTTTTTCTGCCAGGCATAGCCCGTCAAAAACTACTGAAACTTTACAGTGCATTCATAATAATATTTCCCCCACATTTCACCGTATGCATTTTTATTTCACGTATCAGACGGCGAGCTCAATGCTATGTTGAAATTGACAGGCAGACAGAATAAAATTTGGTAAAGAAGTAGCTGATATTAAAACGTGTACGTGGTAAACGGGTACGGAAAACTTAGCGACGCGGGCGGAGCCGCGGACAATAGCTAGTACAATATTAAATTATTCAACAGTGAAGAATTGTTGTGAAGCCCTATGTCAGCAGACCTAGTTTTTTATGCAAATAGGAAAGTGATTTACTACGAGTATTAACTTAATTGACAATTTGACGGATCTCTCACCAATCAAACTTATTGAAGTTTCAAGAAGATGAATCTCTTTAGAATTGTGTAAAGATATTCGTCAAATAGCAAATCAGATAGCTCAGACAGTCTTCATTTTCATCCGGCAAGCTCCCCACTACTGCACTCATCTTGTCTCATCTTTCGTGCCGCGAATTGCAAAATTGTCAGAAAAAACTATACTAATAACTAAAACTACTACTACTCGTACTCACTTGTGAAATAAAAATAGTTGAACATATAACACATTTTATTACACTTTATTTAAGTGTTCGAACTCGTTTTTTAGATTATCATTACCTTAATCATGAGAAAATTTGTAAATTAGACGCCTTAAATATATACATTATGGAAAAAAAAATTCTAAAACGATCATTTGCAGTGGTGGTGACACCATTGCCGTGTTGGAATGGACAGGCTCAGGCTGTGGTAACCTGCTGTTGAAATGTTTCAGGCCGCCTATAAGGCCTTCAACTGGGCTTACTGACTGCCATTTTACTGGCAACTGGGACCAACGGCCTGACGTGCTTACCGAAGCACGGAAAGGCTTACAAATGTAAATTCCACAAAGTGGTCACCCATTCAAGGACCAGCCATAAGTTGCTTAACGCAGTGATCGTTTACAGAACACTGAGTCAGCGAGGCCACGAGCGCTTCTGTCGAGTCAATCAATAGCTAGTTATAATAATACGGTCGCTAAATTTACATTCAATTGAAGGTTAACTGATTGTTTTGCAAATATAATCTGATCTTTTTAAGCCACTTTGTCATTGTGTTGGCATTAGTAAAGCTGCGGGCAACTGTGGAAAATTGGCGATATATAACTTATTTTTACAGATAGACTAGTAATCAACCTTCACGCCTGTATCCCTGACGGGGTAGTTAAAGAGAACAGTTCGCCAGGTTTCGTGATCCATGTATAATTCTTCCGCTTCCTCTCTCTTGTTATCTGACATTTATTTTTAAAACAAGCAATATATACACGGTCCTTTGGGTGCTTGGAATGGTTGAGATATATATCTAGATACCTGCTTTCAGGATAGGTAGGACGGCATCGTACTTCGTTCTTACACTAAGCGAAGTCATAAAGCCATTATCGTTTATGTGCTTAGACTTTTTAATGGCCACAGTTTGTCTAGAATACTTGCGGTCATTTTAATAACAATTTATACTTATATACTATGAAATTATTGATTTTTCATCATAGACGAAAATATCAAACAAACTGATAAAATTTCCAAAAATCTATATTTATCTTTCGTCAAACTTGCACGCTGCATGATACCCCATAAAGGTTTGTCTACTGTCTCTCCAGCAGGAGAAAGGCCTGCACACACTTTGATATGAATTTAAAACAATGATTATAATGCATTACTTAAAAAAATATGGAATACTTACAATCTTCATTAGAGCACCAAACCAAACCACAACTATAAATCACCGTCAAAACGAATAAATACTTCATTGTATACGAACTAAATGAATAAAAATCTTTAGACACGGCCGGTCGCATCAGTACTTACGTCGCTACTGAATGACGCGTTTGTATGCAAGGCATGTCTATTTTTTATTACGACATCCTAAGTAATGATCGCGTGAAGTGTGATGTATACGGAATTTACAAGTAAACAAAGGTTCACTTACTCATTACAACAGATGCAAAGTCATAGAGTATATAGCAGAGTTCTTTGGCTCGGTGATTTTTTTTTACTTGTTGAAATCGTCATGGATGCTATGTCGGACTCTTACCGACTAGAACCACACGGTGCCCTTCCATTTGTCTATGGCCAGGAGTCCCGGGTAAGCCCTCGGGAGGATAGCCCCGGGGCTCCCAGCAGAATCTATATGCCTGTTGTTGTTTGCTTGCTCTGGGTAAGCAGCAGGCACTAGGCTAAGTTCACTCTTAACTTAACGCCAAGCAGTAGGTTTAAAAAAAAGCAATTATCAATCCTCGCTAAAGTCAAATTTTACCTTGCGAGCATATACACATAGTTTTGTATCATTCCGACGCCTTGTACGAGTACAACAACTGTACCAAAACTAAAAGTAGAAATAATTTAGTCATAAAACACTGGATTGCTAACGTCTGTACAGGTTATGTGCTCTTGAGTCTTATAACTTTAGTTCGGATGCTTTTTTTGTGTAGAATGCTTGATCTGTCGTATGCTACCTAAAGTTCTAAAACAGTCAAAACTACACAGACCAATGTAACCATATACGGTGGAAAAACTATAAAATCAACTATTACATTCAAACAGACATACTCTTGCGTCATTAGCATCGATGTCTGAGCATAATATATTGAAGGAGATCACACGTGTTAATAATCTCATCACTACATTCAAAAAGACCACAATAGAAAAAGAAGTGTAGAGAGAACTTAGAAAAGCAACTTTAGAAAAGCACCCTGGGTTTGAAGCGAAGACTGGTAACTAAGGCTGACAATAGAGAAAGATCAAATTCGGTTACATTTTAACATACATAGATACGTATTGTCACGCCTTTATCTCCGAAGGGGGTACGCAGAGGCATACTAAACGCCCACATTTCAACGTATGCAGTTGTGTCCTACGAAACAGGTGGTGTGTGGTGTCGTGTTGAAATAGACAAGCGCAGGATGTGCCTGCCGTAAATAAACCCTTCAACTTGGCTTAACGATATAGTCATACGATTTCAAGATCATAGGGAAATATTCTTCCCCTAGACCTCAATGTCACAGACTTGAAAACTGCCACAAAATGTTGAGTAACACAATTATACTTCATCGAGTTATCAAAATGAAGAAGTCATTAATCATAATGAATGGATTATAACTTGAAAATTCGGTTTAATGACTGCTAATTTACAGTGAAAGATAGAGGATAACGATTTTATTACTCGAAGCAAGCGACAATATTACGATTTATGTGCGAAATCAACATTATTGTCATCAAGAATATCATCAACACCGATAACAAAACTGAGTTTTCCCCTTTTTACAAATTATGTTTATTTTTTGCAAGAAAGGAGCCGGCAACCGGTCTTTTAAGTCTCATCTACCGAATAAGCCTGTCGTAACCCCGAAATATGTGGTACAATATTATAAATCGTAATCGGAGGTTTAGTTAAATTGGAACATATAGGGCGATATAATGGGTAGGTACAGAACCATCGGCGCACGATTTTGACTCGCACTTGACCAGTTTTTTTTATTTAGGTTATTTTAGGACAGGCACTGGCTAATGTACAGTATGCCATTTTCTTTAGAGCACGGCGCGGCCCCTCATTGTAAAAAGAGTCTATGGGACGTACTGTAAAAGAAAAAAGTTCTAATTTAATTTAAGCGCTCGTGGCCCCGCGGTCTCAGTGTTCTGTAAACGATCACTGAGTTACGCAACTTTCACTATGGCTGGTCCTCGGATGGGTGACCACTTTGTGGCATTTACATTTGCGAGCGTTTCCGTGCTTCGGAAGGCACGTTAAACCGTTGGTCCCGGTTGCCAGTAAAATGGCAGTCGTTAAGCCTGGTTGAATGCCTAATGGGCGGCTTGAAAAATTTCAACAACAGGTAGTCACATCCTGCGTCTGTCTATTTCAACACGGCAATGGGCTCACCACCTATTACGTGGGACAGGAATCCACACGGTGAAAAGTGGGCATATAATATGCCTCTGCCACCCCTTCGGGGATAAGGCGTGATGGATATTTATTTTTATTTATTTTATTTTATTTAATTTAGCTACTACAATTCTCTTTTATAAATATTTTCCTAATTTTCGTACAACGCAAATTCAACTACAGTTGTTGGGTATGCCTTTAATTACCAGGCATATCAAAACAAGACCCATCTTTGTAAGTGAGAGTTTAGATAATATTTTTACGGCCCACCTAATGGAAAGTGGTCATATGGAAGAACGCCATACTGTAGACGTTTGGGAAATCCTTATTATTCTACATGGAATAAACCGTATGCGAGCGCTCCGGACGCAAAGTGTGATTGTGAACACCCTGTCTATGGTGAGCGGTGCGATGATACAAGGTAGCCGTGGGCATCATATCAAACAACTCCTCAGAGCACATATCGTTGTATAGACGATAGAACACGTATAAGGAGGGAAAGTCTCTCATGTCGTTAAGGGGTTCGACACCGCCCGCTAGTAGAGTATCGTTGACAATCCTCATAGCACGCCCTTCTACTGAGTCGAAAGGGCGAAGCTGGTATTCAGATGCACCAGTCCAAAGGTGATAGCAGTACTTCATGTGCGGCCGCACTTGCGACTTTAAGGGAGCAGTGTTTGCTCTGCAGTAAAGTACTGCAGCGCCCTGTTAAGCACTCCGAGCTTTTTAGACGCCAGCTTCGCCTTGTCCTCTTACTGACTACAGTATTGGACGGCTCTAGAGATCTCAACACCAAGGATCCCAATAATATTGGAGTCTGAAAGAGTTTTTTTTCTTTTTTTTTTTAAAGAGAAGTTGCGGTGCTCCATTAAATAGGGCTTAAATAACCCTTAGCATTGCATTAGGGCCCCAGCATCGCATAGTACATTGTGATTCTGAAATGGCCCAATGTGACTTCCGTACTCACATTTTCTAACTACTTATAAGAATTAAAATAGTAGTAGTCCGGTCAATTTAGACATTCGAAGTTACATAAAGTCCCAACAAGCTGAATTTCTGTGAAGTTGTTTAAAACATAATTTTAAACAATGTCTCCAAGTTCCCCATCATTCCCGTTTAAGGAAAAAATTTTATTCAAGGTCAAAGGTCAAAAAAATGAGTTTTTCGCGATTTTCAGCAAAACGGTAAGTTTTATCTAAAAGTACGTCAGACAAAAATTGTAGATCATAAAATTATCTAAAAAAAATGGATCAATACTTTTTTTCTTACGAGCCACCGTTTCTGAGATATAACGATTCAAAAAGTTATAAAAGTTGTTATCGTCATAATATGCACACGTTTCCACGCCACCTATGAGGTAGTGTACTTAGCGCGTTTTTTTTAACGTGGTTTCCCCAGTAGGCCTACTCCACCGGTCAGTTGTGATCCTGTTTAATGTAAAACTATTGCAAAATAACGGAAATTTTCAAAGATTGGGAAAGATAAAAGCGATGTAAATTAAAAAAAAGTCTTGAAGTTTATTTGTCTTATTCGTAAGTTTCAAATTCTTGTTCTTCTTGATCTTCTTCTTGTTCTTCTTGATCTTCTTCTTGTTCTTCTCCTCCTGCTTCTTCTTCATCTTCATTTTGGATGCAAGTAAATTGCGCCAATAGCGATGTATCGCATGACACTTCGTCGGAGTCAAACGAATCTTCCATTGTTTGTGTTTCAATATTAGAGCACGACCGGCCTTGACAATTTGTGCATGCCAAAGAACAAAACAGTCCGACTTTTTTGCAACCACATTTAGCACTGCATCCCTTTTTGCAGTTGCAAAAAATAGTGTTCAGCAGTTTTTCCGGCGCAGGTGGAAGTAAAGTTTGAACTGGCTCTAATATATTGTTGACCAACTTCCAACCCCAGTCTGTAGGGTCTAGCTGATTACCAAGCCACACTTGAACTTGGTAATATACTCGAAAAAGATGTTGGTGAGCAGCAACTGAGGTTGGAGGAAGACAAGCTAATTGAACTTGTTTTTTATTTTAAGTATTTTTAACAAAACATGCATATCGATGCTTATCTAAACAGGTAGTTTTTTTAGGAGCTCCATACATAGAAAGAAGAAAGCGGATGCCGTTGGTAATAACTTCTTGTTGAGTTGAATTAGTCTTTTTAAAAACTTCAGCACATTGAATTAAATCTTGTTTTTCAAACATTTTGAAAACTGCTGTTTTACCCCTCCTGTAAAATGCAGATGTCGTATCACAGCCAGTTATTGCGTGTAAAAATAGTACATGATCTTGACACTTTACAAAAGTTAATAAACTTTTTGATGAATATATATCTGATTGATGCTGAGCTTTTCCTGGTTTTAAGAAAAAAATAGTTTTTTCAGCTGGCGTTCGAGCAGTGAGTAATACAAGTAAGTCAACATCTTCACCAACAACAATAGTTGTTTTTGTCAAATTGAATTGCTCTATTGCTGTTTCAATAATCAATACATCAGCATCATTATTAGCTTGTTTTACCAATATATTTTCAGCCGTAAACTTTTCTTTCAACATTGAAATGAACCGAGACTTGTTGTGGGTATTTGTAAGAAATTTCTGTTGACTGGTTGGGACTGTCATAAGTTCATCAAATAAAATATCAGAAGATGAAGATGTTGCTAAAGTTCGACGACGTTGTTCTGCAGCTTTGATATTTCTCGTGCAATCATCATAGCCATCAAATACGACAGTAACTCTGGAACCAAAATGTCTACGTACATATTGAACGTATTTATCTAAGATAACGTTGAATGTTTCTTCGCTATCCCACACAACGCGGTGTAGTAAGTATCCTCCGTCAATGATGTATGTCGCATTAGTTATAATATCAATATTTACTTTTTCAAAACAATCGTAAATGGTAGATTTCTGTGTTTTACGCATCCCGATGTCATCAAATAACGATAAAGGGTAGGGAGCTAATTCATATTCAAAATATTTTTCTATTTCATCTTGAAATGCTGCAGTAATACTCATGCGTTGGAACAATAATACAGGGTCAATAGGTACTTTTTCTTCATGAACTTTTACGGAACTAGTCATAGCTAAGAGAGGAACAACTTTATCAGCGCGTTTTAATTTAATATTATTGAATGTCAGTCCTGTCATTTTTGCCATAGAAGCAAGCCCAACTTCACGAGCTTTATAGCAATTAATTTTATCGTCACCAACGACACCACTCGCAATAGAAACAATTTTGTTAACCTCTGGAAAAGGATCATGCGTTGAGAACCACCCTAAAAGTCTTCGTATGTCTTTAGCATCTTTTTTTACTCGTGAATCACTTGCATCAACATGCTGCTCGGTCGTATCCATCCTAACATTAGCGATATCTTCTAATTTGTCACAAACTGTATTCATAGCATGCATACTATAAACCCATTTACTGATGACGCTCTCTTTTGTACTTCTCCCTCGAGCAATACCTCCATCTGTCTTCATAGCTTTCATCATAGACTGCTCGATTACCATGTCCGTTGAAGTTCCACAACTTAATTTGTCTGAACGTCTAACTGTAAAAAATCCTCCTGAAAACTTTTCATAAACTTCTGGATCCATCAAATTCTGTAATTGTTCCATATCCTGCAAGTAAAGGTGTGCAGATTTAGCATAAGGAAAATGTCCAGACGCGTGAAAATAAGGAAGCATTTCTTTGACGCAGTTTAAATGAGCTTTCCAATCCCCCATACGCTCAGCTCTTAGGAATTCTTTAGCAATGGAAACCATACAAAAATATTGAATCCAAAGTTTTGCAGTTGGTCCTCGTTCCTCATATTCTTTAAGTTTTTGATTAAATTTATTAAGTAAAGCTCCAGATACTTCATCGTCATTTTCAATATCATTGTATGAAAGAGTATTACCTAATATATGCTCGATATTCATGATTAGATCTGCATCCATTATGTCATTCATTTCAACTTCTTTTAATATTATAATTGCCAAAGTAAGCTGAAGTAGTGTATGAGCTCGAACAGCTCTTGCGTAAGCATGACCATTGAGCATTTTTTCTAATGATTTTGACGCATAGATCTCTGCTAGTACTTCTTTCATGCCGCTTCCTTGCATAATATGACCAATTGCTCCCATAAAAGACATCGATAAATGAAATGATCCAAGTCTGATGATGATTTTTGATAATTCAGAGCCCTCAGGTGCGGCTGATACAATTTCTCGAGCTTTAGCATACAGGGGCTGATCGAAAGTCACGATGCATACAGTGTGGCCATACCGTTTTGCATTCTCTAATGCACAAAGTAAAGTCGTATAGATAGTATTATAGTTACTGGCTGGTTGGTGAATAAATAGTAAAAATGAAATTTGAGATTTAGAATAATTTGTATGATTATTTGTTAAACGTTCAATAAAACCATTCCAACCGGGTAAAGACTCATTTTTCCATTTTCCATAAAACCATACTACATCAGCTTTTTTCAGAAAAGATACTGTTTTAGTTCCATAAACAAAATCTTTAACATTTATTTTACTGTAGCCTACTACACCGTCATTTGTATAAGTCTGTATCGGCACATGAGCTTTTGCCTTGAAATCATTTGCTGAAGGAGTTTCTTTTATTCGTGGCATAGGTTCTTCTAGTAAAACTGAATGTTTTGGAGTAACAATTTGAATAATACCCATTATGTGGAGCGTGTTATTGCCGTCTAGCGTATTTACATTAATATCAGCATTATCTGCAACGTATTGAATAAGAGTGCCACTTTCTGGTGGTAGGACATGAGGAGGACGATGGAAAACTGCTGCTGCCTCGTACATTATTGTATCATTATAAGAAGCACATAAACCAAAAGCCGAAAAGATTTGTATAAGACGTTTAGACCCGAACCTTCGATGAAAAAAAACTGCGAGGCCTAATTGTAATTTAGATTTAAAAGACCTTGGTCGAACAGCACTCATGATACAATGGCAAATATTTGTGCATATTAATTTTAAATGATCTAAATTTGATCGTTTATTTTTTAAAATCACTCGTTCCACAAGATATGTCAATGATTCTGGGATTTCATTATTTAAATCTTCAAACATGCGACTTGGTGGAGGGTAGTTAGAATTATCAAATACTGCGGTTTGAATATCTTCGCGAATAATAGCTGCAGCTGCGTCTAGGACTCTCAATCGTTCTTCTGTTTTATTCATTTTTTTTTTCGTACCAGGCTTGTTTCAAAATATGATGATGATTATCCACTAAGCATATGAATGTTGATGCTCCCGATTTCTCAGTGATAATAAGTTTATCACCATACTTTACTTTTAGTCGTAGCTTAATCGTTCTGTTATCTAGACTCGTAGTTTTGCAAATCTTTTGTAATTCGTTCAAAGTGAACTGACAGTCATCGCTATTTTCAATGAAAGTAAATATTTCCTCCATTGCCAAATTCGTAGCTTCGTCTTTAGGACGACCCATTTTAGTTTCAGTGGAAGGTTTTAAAAAAATAGCATAGCAATCTCGATGATACTTAGCTTCAGCAGCAACTAAATCATATTGAAATTCGACTCGAGCAAGAACAGCTTTTGCTAAAGCATCGTCACGAGCCCGAGCTGTTTCCAGAACTGAATCTTTAAATTGAAGTGTACTTACTTGGCTGATTCGACGCCGAAAATCTGAGAATTTTCTTCTTTCACTCTCTTCATTTAATTTCTCGCCACAAAATAAGCATAGTTCTTTGAAACAAAAAGCTGATTCACTGATACGTGATCTAGTACGAGGAGGACTTGCTGTGGATGTACTGGCTTCTTGTTCTTCACGTTGTCTTTTATTAGCTGCAGCAATAGAAGACTTTCGAGTATAATTTTTACGGCAATTTTCATGTATTGTCACAGATTTCTGATTTTTGAGATATTCCGAAAAATCATCAGCTCTTTCGATACTTGCATTAATTAATGTCTTCATACCACGTTCAACAGTAACAACTTCACTTTCAATTAAAAGTTTAGTACAAATAAAACAATATTCAGACATTTTTAATATAAAACTCAAAACAGCACAATATAGGTTAGGATAAACACGTGTTTTCACTACAGAGTGACGCTCAAGACTAACGGTATTTCATTTATTATAGCAGGTATAAGACCCTCGCCACGCACACAATAGAACAAGAAACAGATGTCCATAACTGATGAACATGTTATATTATATATATATATATATATATATATATAATATAACAACTCTAGATGTATATACGTGGCGTACTCATGCATATTATGACGATAACAACTTTTATAACTTTTTGAATCGTTATATCTCAGAAACGGTGGCTCGTAAGAAAAAAAGTATTGATACATTTTTTATAGATAATTTTATGATCTACATTTTTTGTCTGATGTACTTTTATGATAAAACTTACCGTTTTGCTGAAAATCGCGAAAAACTCATTTTTTTGACCTTTGACCTTGAATAAATTTTTTTCCTTAAACGGGAATGATGGGGAACTTGGAGACATTGTTTATAATTATGTTTTGAACAACTTCACAGAAATTCAGCTTGTTGGGACTTTATGTAACTTCACCCTCATTTTTTGGTCTAAATTGACTGGACTGTAGGTTATGATACTGTTGCATAATAAGGGTTCTTATAACATGAGTGTGTTTTAAAAAAACGAGCCGTAGGCGAGTTTTTTTATAGTATCACACGAGTGTTATAAGACCAAGTTATAAATAGTGTCATACACTACTTTATATACTCTCATACTATAATAAATAAATAAATATCCATCACGCCTTATCCCCGAAGGGGTGGCAGAGGCATATTATATGCCCACTTTTCACCGCGTGGATTCCTGTCCTATATGTATACTATAATACGTAAAACAATATTGTAAATCAAACGCTGAATATAACAACAAAATTATTTTTACTTGTAATAATTATTGATGTTCTGAATATTACAATTATGAAACTGAATTTGAACCGGACAGGAAGCGTTATTGGTGGTACTCGGAGAGGGTATGTTAATGTAGACCTCATTTCTGTTATTTTCAATACTGTTAAGTATTGAATTGGATACAGTGATCTTGCTAGTCATTGAATCATCGATATAGCCTTCTGCAACTGTCGTTGACTTCTAACCACCGTGTCGCTTTAATGCCGTTATATCTCCACCAGCGTCAACTAGCAAGGTCGCAGATGTTCGGCGAAAGCAGTGTCCTGTGTACATTTCGGGGTCGGTAAGTTGAAGATAGCTGGCAATAACTTTGCCTAAAGCTCCAAATTTGTTAATGCCAACTCTCTGCGTCGTGCATTTTCCGGCAATAAAGTTTAGAAAAAAACTGGGATTGCTGCACTCAGTTGGTCGTAGCTCTATGTATTTTTTGCATTGTTCATAATATTTCCCAGTAATGGTAAAAGAGCGGTTCGTCTTGGTTTTAGTTTTACTTATTTTGATCAATAGTGTAGTTTCGAAGAATTCAACATCTTTGAATTGTATGTTGTATAACTCTTGCCGTCGGCAAGTACCCATTATACCAAAAATTAGTGCAATCTGTAACAACTCATATATATATTACCTACGGTAAATTAACTCAATATTAACAAAAAAAAATGTACATGGTTAACTGATAAACAACTAAAATGCCTTTGTGAAGAGATATAATGTGTCTGGGGCTTCATTTAAGAACTTATTTATCTGCTCTGCTGTAAAAGTCTTGGATTTTTTCACTTTATATCCTTGTGAGTTTCGTTTCAAAAATGCAATCAGCTTGCTATATTTAGTTATGTCAACTTCGTTGTAAATATTGAGTGTACTTTTAATCATGGAGTATTTAACCCACATACTTGACACTTTATATTTTTCAGATAACTCTTGAAAGTATGCTAACAACACATTTTCAGAAAATGATGTAGCTTTTTTATTCATTTTCCATTCCAAGAATTCGTGGTAACATTTATTATAGTTGCTCCTAGATTTCGCCGGCAACAGGTTCATGGTCATGTTTGACGCATCTTCCAGGTGGTGTACAATCACCACTATCCCCGCTTTCAGACATGTTTTTACACAAAAACTTATGTGTTTTACAAACAAAACCAAACTTTGTTTAAATAATGAAAAGATTTTTTAAATGTCAAATTTTGGCGCCAAGGCGCAAACATCGATTGCATTGAAATTGAAACCTTTTTTTTTTTAAAGTAGATGTTCTACCTCCTTGGTCCAGCTAGAGGTTGTATAGGTGTATCGTTATGATTAAAAAGTTATATTATGATACAGGTGTCCATACAAGACCTGTATCGTAATGAAACTTTTTTTTTATTATTTTTGGCTTGTTCGTAATGTTTGTCATAAGAATTCTGTTTTCAGTTTTATAATCTTTGTATTATAGTATCAGAGTAGATAAAGTACATTATAGTGGAAACGTAAAGTTTAATTTTAAAGGTAGCCAGTTCAATTTCTTATCCTTCATGTTGCCGTTAATAAGGTGATGGTTACCTGTGGGTACTCGATAAAAAATATTATCCCAAACTTTAGTTTTATATAAGTAGTGCGCGCTGTGTCGTTCTCGATAAACTTTGCTTTGTCAACACAACTCACTCAACAGTATTACTTTAATTCCTTCCCTTTAATAAAGGTGATGTTACTCTTAATCGTAATTTATATGTGGAGCTTACTTCTGTTTGAATTGGCACTTTCATGTTCTACATTTCTTGCGAAATAACAAGAAAATAATTTTCTACCAACTTGCACCGTATTTTCTCGGGTCGCCTATGGAATAATAAGGTACGAAAATAGTAATCTCTCAAGTTTATTAAATGGAGCACCATCACATGCGATTTGAGGATTACTGTATGCGTAATAAATTAGATCTTAACCCACAAAAATGCTCAGTAGTCTCCTATACCAGGAAAAAATAAATTCTTCCAACCTCGTATGTGATCAAAGGTATTGAGCTTGAGAGATTGGATGTAGTGCGTGACTTAGGTGTTCTTCATGACTCTAAGCTTTCGTTTGCAGGTCATATTGAGCATATCGTTGCCAAGGCCTCAAGGGCTTTGGGATTTGTTATGAGGGTTTCCACTGGTTTCAAACGAGCTAAAACTTTAAAAATACTGTATTGCACTTATGTAAGAAGTCATCTGGAATATGCTTCACAAATATGGAATCCATGTTATGATAAATATATCAATATAATTGAGAGTATACAGAAACGTTTTATGAAATTTCTATGTTTTCGTCTTCGCATACCGTATCGCTCTGAAAATTATGTAAGTCTTTGTAAAAGGTTCCACTTACAGCCTCTATCCTATCGCCGAAGAATTGCGGACAGTAGTTTTCTTTCAAAAATAATAGGGAATGATTTGGATTGCTCTGCACTGCTAAGTAAACTAAAATTTAATGTTCCGACTAGGTCAACTCGGTTTAATCCTCCTATTTCGGTCCCAAAGGCCTCAGTTAATTATAGGAGGAACTCTTGTATTGTGCGAGTGAGTAAAGATTTTAATAAGTTAAATAAGGAACTGTCGTTTGATCCATATATCGCTAGTAGTAGCTTAGTCCGTAAACTACTTAATGAAAAATTTTTCTCTTCATAAGTTTAACTATTTGTTCTCATTGATATTGTTGTAGATGGTAACTCTCACATACATGTTAATTTATGTTTTTTTATGTATTTAGATGTGTTGTGCTTGAATAACGCAAGTGACTTATTAGTTTTATATTCTATAAATTTAATCGTGAAAACCTATTATTGGCATTCTGTCACTTATTGCTTAGTTTATAGGCTGAAATATTGCTGTTGGTTTTCCTATTGAAATAAATAAATAAATAAACATTTATTTACCTTACTGCTTAAATATTTTTTTATTCAAATAACCACTCAACCGCTCGCTAACCGTTCGCGCTGCCAGAGCAGCGCATTTTTTGTAATTAACCTATGACCTAATTAACTAAAATCGTGATATCTTGGAAACTATAATATCTAGACCATAAATTTAAACTACTGAAAAATGTTAATAAAATTTTAATAATTAAATGTTAATAATTAGGTCGTATGCTTGGATTTTTAATACTACTACAAAAATTCTATTTTCTAAAGCACGCGACACAATCATTAAAACTTATTAAATTAATGTTATAATAGTGTTGAACGAAATTGATTTTTGTTTAATCAAGATATTACTAAAAATCTTAGCAGTTCTTACAGTTTTCATTCTGTGCGCAGTAAAGATTACAGGTAGAATCATAATAGGTATTAAATACTACTAACAAATTTGTTGCCATCTTTACCCACACTATTTCTGTCGCTAGTTGTAAATGTGAAATCTACTTAGTCAATAGGTATCTATTATTATTACGGTGCGCCTTCCATGGTAACGCTTTGAAGGACAGACAAATTGGCCATCAAGATTAAAAAATAGGTACAATGTATTAATACCGGACACGCGTGAGAAGTGTACATATTCGAACTCTTTGCCAGAGCACTTTTTATGTACTTCTGGTTCCATTTCTGGACGTGAGTCACCATGACTTTGCATGTTATTCTATATCAGCAACAGCCAACCGCCGGCTCCTGCTGTCTCAAAAACCATCCAACACTGGACACACACACACTTATAAAATCAGTGCAGCCATACTTGAATTTAGCTCGTAGCAACACATTTGTCAGTATAGATGAACTAAGTTTCTCTGTCTATTATTATGATTATTATTAAAAGTTATTTTTTAGAAATTAAGATCCTTAACGCTGCTTAAGGGCTATGCGATTTTCTAGAAATCGACACGTAACGAAATGCCGTATGCTGTGTGTACGATTATGTGTGAGTGTATCGAGCCTGATTTTACTGATTATTCTCTCGATTTGTTATTTGTTGTATTTTTTACAAAAAAAAAGTATTTATTATCTTTTAAAACGCAATGAACTCTGTTGCTGACTGCAATTATACTGTAATCTAAGACTGTTATCTCTTAACATGAGTGTTCGTTATTGATGTGCAATAAAGTTTATTCTATTCTATTATACTTAGCTCGCCAAAATGATGCCGTCTCCCTGATGGATGCCGAGGATGTCTAGATTGTCGTTCATTGGTATTGTAATTTTCTGAAGAGAGGGTAGAGGTAGGAAAGGGGCTATTTTAACTGTGAATATTTTGGCATTGAAATCGAACACGTTTTCAGAACCCCATTTGGATATGCGGTTCAGATCCCAGTCGATATCAGCCACACGTTGCCGGCTTCTTTTCACAATGTCGGCCCGTCCCGAGGGACAGTATGTCATGATACGCTAGAAGATCACCCGTTGAGCGTCTGGGCCAAAGTTTTTTAAATTGTAAGCAAACAAAGAATTCATATAATATTTTCAGTCTCCCTTTTAACTCCACTGGTACGGAAAAATGCTATCAACCGTTCCTCTATCCATTCAGTCTACAGGTCGCATTTTTCATCGGATTTGCATGCAACTTGGCATGGACAACAAAGTTACCTAGGAGCGTCGCGTGAGTGCGACGCGTATGCGCGATGTTGCGTTCTCCGCCTTCGAGCTAAAAAAATAATAATGTTAACTTTGATAGTAATAGTGGTAACGGGAAATGTAACAAGTGTAACGTAGTTATTAATAAGTTACTTGCTTTTGTGTGTAATAAAGTTGATACCCTTGCTGAGACAGCAATAGTGCAAATTTATTCGAGTGCGTTTTCATCGACCGAAATTGAAAATGCCAGACAGCTGGCGTTTACTTTGCTGGCACCAAATAATAAAACCATGCAGAGAAAAGAAGGTAATCAACAAAAAAGTATACAAGATGTAATCAAGATCATTAAGGAATTGGAGCCGGATTTAAATAAGTTACCACCGGTCACGTTTGACCACATCGACGTGACGTCATTTCTTAAGGAAATGAGTATCTTACGGAAGGAAGTAGCTACCCTGCAGGGGCAAAAAATAGGATCAGTCCCCTTAACGGCAATTATTGAGATTGACTCGTTAAAACAAGAAATACAACAGCTCAAAGAAATGGTGCAAAATATAAACAAAATAATCGCACTACCAACATCTGTTCAAAAGACGGTAGTAGAGAACTATTCAGATACGACATGTGAGGTGCAGGCGGTCGATCCGTGCGAGGTACGGCATGAGCCGGAGGTTAATATTTGTCGTGAGGTAGCGGCTGTAGACAGCCAGTGTGCAGCAGTATCAGCGGTCACGAGCATGGGAGTTGCAGGCCCAAGTCTGTCTTCAGACAGTCAGGCGCTGTCTGTAAGGGTACAAGAGAGGTCGCCGTCTATGTCAATTACTGAGAAAGTTATGAAGGCTGGTCGCGAGAGTTTGGTATCTTATGCAAGTATTACAGATGAGTCGAATAGCAAAAACGGTATGAATGTAGATGCGAATAAAATATCCATGGATATTACGAGTGGTCGAAAATATAAAAAATAGCGATGAAGATAAATTGACAACCGTGCAAAACAGGCGCCATAAAATGCAAAATAGGCGAGGGCTTGCTGTACCGATTAATCAGTTTAACTTCAAGGCAGCGGAGCGCACTATTGCATTGTATGTGTCGCGGGTGCACAAAGATACGACTCCGAAGGATATAGAGGGGTTTATTAAATTTAAAACTGATATTACTGTGAAGGTTTTTAAATTAAACAATATAAACAAAGAGTTTAATGCATACAAAATGTTAGTACCACTGCGAAATAGGGATATTTTTCTGAATGATCAACTTTGGCCAGCTGATATTGTCTTCAGAAAATACTGGCAGGAGTATGCCTAGTGAAAAGACAACGGTTGAAAATAATATCCCAGCATCATGAATAACACTGCAAATTTTGTCTCATACAACTGCAAATCACTAAAAAGGACATTCGAGGAAGTGAGGCAGCTTTGTCATGAACACCAGTTAGTCGCACTCCAAGAGACCTGGTTATTTCCGCATGACTTGCATATTCTAGATCAGATTCATGACTAGTTTGGCAGTCACGGTATCTCTGCCATAGATATGGCGAGTGGTGTAGTGCGTGGGCGGGTCTTTTCTACAGCAGAAATAGTGCCATGTAATGATAATCGAATGGTTGCGATAAAGCTTGTGCGTGGTGATAGTAGATTATTAGTGTTCAGCGTGTATATGCCTACTGACTGCGAAGAAAATCTACCCGAAATGACACAGTGTCTTGCTAACATAAGTGCAGTGATTGACAGTGTTGATACTGAAACTGTGTTCGTGTTGGGAGATTTTAATGCGCACCCGGGGTCGCGATTTGGTAAGGAGCTAATCAATTACTGCTCAGAGGAATCACTAATATGTATAGACTTTACATTTCTAGGTACGGGCACCTACACTTACGTTAGTGATTGTAATGGCGCGCAACGGTGGGTCGATCGTTGTGTTGTGTCAGCGGCGGCCGAAACGGTGGTGAGTCATGTTTGTTTTTTGTATGATGCCTACATATCTGATCATTTGCCGCTATTATTAAAGGTAAATATAATTAATATTGTTAGCAAGACAGTGGCTAAAGATGACTCGTCTGAGCGTTGTTTTAAATATGTATCGGGTAACAGAGATAGTAACCAAATAGAAAAGTATTGTAACTTATGTACTGAGAATTACAATTTAATGCGAAGGAATTCTTATTATAAATTATGTTGTGAGACTGAGTCATGTGATAACCGTGAACATTTTACAATAATTGATATGTATTATTGTGCTATTGTATCGACATTGCAATCGTCTGCTGAGGGTACTTTTTATAAAAAAACTAATAAGAATCACACCGTAATAGGTTGGAACTTTCATGTTAAGAGATACCACTCTCTAGCCCGACAAACTTTCTTGCAGTGGGTGGCGTGTGGTGGCCATGCTCGGGATATTACTATGATAACATGCGTCATGCGAGCCGGGACTTTAAATTAGCAGTTAAAAATGTAAAGAAGAACCAGGAAAAGATTAAATTAGATATTCTTGCTCAACATGCAACATCAAAACTTTTTGCATCCTTTTGGAAAGAAATCAAAACGTTGAGTGGTAAGAGGACAAACCCTGTCAGTGTGGAGGGGGAGACTGACATGGTTGCGATTGCTAACAAATTTAAGAAACACTTTAGGGTATCGCTGCCCACTGGACAGACTCAGACGGGGGCGCTTAGAGACGTATTCGAACGTGGGGGCGCGAATGCATTCTGCGTAAATACGGAAGATGTTGTGTTTGTACTCAAAAGTATGAAACGAGGAAAGTCTCCAGGCCATGATGGCCCGAGTATCGAACACTTACTTTATGCTGGCCAGTATATTTCTGAAGTGCTGGCCGATTTCTTTAATATTTGTTTACAACATCGTTACTTGCCCGCAGATCTAATTCATACTATGGTCGTTCCCATAGTCAAGAACAAGACTGGTGATATCGCAAGCATGACCAACTATATGGCCATTTCACTAGCAACGGTGGTGGCCACGGTATTTGAGCGTCTTATACATAAAGAGCTTGTTCCTTGCTTGAAAATTAATGATGGCCAGTTCGGTTTCGTCAACAGCTTTCTACGGATGAGGCTATCTTCTCCCTCCAGCAAGTGGTTAAGCATTACGTTGGTCAGGGAACCAGTGTATATGTCTGCTTCCTTGACCTTAGCCGCGCATTCGATGTCATCAACCATGACCTCTTGTGGGGAAAGTTGGCGGACAGTAATGTGTCAGCTTGTGTTGTTGGACTTATTAAGTACTGGTATCTTAATCAGTCTAACAATGTCAGATGGGGTAAGGCACTGTCTGAAGATTACAGGCTGTCTTGTGGGGTTAGACAGGGGGGTGTGACCTCTCCTGATCTGTTCAACATATATTTCAATGAGCTGATTTAGGAACTGAGCAGGACGCCAGTAGGGCTTAGATTGGGTGACCGGTTTGTCAACAATCTGAGTTATGCTGATGATATGGTTCTGCTCAGTCCCTCAATTAAAGGACTCAGGAAGTTGCTAAATATTTGCGAACAATATGCTAAATCGCACGACCTTGTATATAATTGAAAAAAAAAAACAGAATTAATGGTATGTATATGCCTGCTTCCTTGACCTTAGGTCGGGACGGGGACCACACACCGTACCTCCAGTATTTGTGGGCGGGCAGACTGTGAGGATTGTAGAGATGTTCAAATATCTTGGCCACGTGCTAACGTCAGATATGAAGGATGACGCCGACATGGAACGTCAGCGTCGTGCGCTATCTATTGTGGGTAATATGCTTGCCAAACGGTTCTCTAATGCAAGTGTTCCCATCAAGACGTATTTATTTAAAACATATTGCCAGAATTTCTACACATGCCAACTCTGGACTGAGTTTACGAAGAGGTCTCATGATGCTATCCGTGTCCAGTACAATAACATTTACAGACACCTTATGGGATTAGATCGTAGGTGTAGTGCCTCCGGAATGTTCACTAAGGCAAGAGTGAACGCGTTCTATGCCATACAAAGGGGCCGGATTGCATCATTTATGGCCAGAATTGGCATGTGTAGGAACACCATTGTTAAGAGTTTACTGGATCAATTATATACCAGCAAGACGTACAGGCGTTGGTTAGAAATAGCAGCCTAATACTATGATATTTTTTTGTGTTTTTATCATTATTAGATATTACAAATTGAATGTTTTTTAAATGTTATTTTTTATCGCTGTTTTTTTTATGAAATGAATTAAATATGAAATGAAAAATACGATGGACTTAGTATTGAGCATCTCCAGCATGCCGGCCCACACTTGCCTAGACTATTATCATTGTTGTACAACTTGTGCATAACACATTCATACCTACCCACTGACTTAATGAAAACCATCGTGGTTCCCATAGCTAAGAGCAAAACAGGTAATTTATCGGATAAAAAAAACTATAGGCCCATTTCCTTAGCAACTATAGTTGCAAAAGTGCTTGATGGGTTGCTTGAGACGCAATTAGGTAAATATTTACATTTACAGGAAAATCAATTTGGTTTTCGTGCTGGATTATCCACAGAGATGGCCATATTGTGTCTCAAGCAGACTGTCAGGTACTATACCGAGCGTAATACACCTGTCTATGCTTGTTTTCTCGATTTATCCAGGGCATTTGACATGATCTCCTACGATATTCTCTGGAAGAAGCTCCAGGATATAGGCTTACCTGTAGAACTCATAAATATTTTTAGATCTTGGTATGGGGGCCAGATTAATTACATCAGATGGGTACTGTCGCAGCCGTTTAATTTGAGGTGTGGAGTGAGACAGGGGGGATTAACATCTCCCTCTCTTTTTAACCTGTACATCGATGCACTGATCGAGATGCTTAGCAGTCAACATGTAGGGTGTCATATTGATGGTGTTAGTGTTAATAACTTTAGTTACGCAGATGACATGGTACTGCTGAGCGCCTCGATCGATGGATTGAGGACTATGTTGGCTGCTTGTGAAAGGTACGCGGCTGAGCACGGGCTACTGTATAATGTCAAAAAAAGCCAGTACATTGTGTTTGAGGCTGGGAATGCAACATGTGTTAGTGTGCCAGCAATAAAGTTACGGGATGTGCCGCTTGAGCGTGTCTATAAATATAAATATTTGGGGCACGTTTTGACATCAGACCTTAAAGATAACAGTGACATTGAAAGGGAACGGAGGGCACTGGCAGTGCGCGCGAATATGATGGCTCACAGGTTCAAACGTTGTACTACACAAGTAGAAATTACGCTCTTTAGAGCATTTTGTACATCTTTTTATACGTGTAGCTTGTGGGCTAATTGTACGCGGGCGTCCTTTGGAGCACTCCGTGTTCAGTACAATAACGCCTTCAGGAAACTAATAGGTTTGCCCTGGCGCTGCAGTGCATCTAACATGTTTGCAGTAGCTCATGTTGACTGCTTTTTTACCATAGTTCGTAAGAGAGCCGCATCGCTTATAACACGTGTCAGGGCAAGCACCAATAGGGTTCTGACAATGATAGCAGACAGACTTGACTGCTTTTATATGCGTCGCTGTTATCAATTGCATGCACCATTAAACAGGTATGATTTTTAATTGAATTGGATTATCAATTCATTTTATTTGATTTTATTAATTATATTTGATGTTATTAATTTTATTTGATTTTATTAATTGCATATGATTTTATTAATTTTATTTGACTTAATTTTAATGATTTTACTGGAATTTATTGTTTATTTTGGATTTTATTTAGGAAGTTTCATTTAATTTGATTTATGATTTAATTTAATGTCTTTTTATATTAATTTTCTGTAGTTTGGTATTAATAATTGTATTTATGATTTGAACTTACTGTTTTTAATTTTATATTACTTGAATTTATTGTTTTTATTTCATTTTATTAAGTTTTCAATTTTATTTGATTTGATGTAATTTAATTTTATATATTTTATATTACTTGAATTTATTGTTTTTATTTCATTTTATTAAGTTTTCAATTTTATTTGATTTGATGTAATTTAATTTTATATGTTTGTCTATGGGTGTGTACTTACCTGAAATAAATGATTATTATTATTATTATTAATATTAATTAGAATTTAGATTGTATAGGTATTTAAATTCGTTTATTATTATTAGGATTGAAATTATAAATTTGGCATTGTTTAAAATTATAACAGGATAATGAAATTTACTAATAATAGGCTAAGATTTTACTAATACAATATGGATCAATGGTCTGCAATAAATGTTTATTATTATTATTATTATTTCTCTTTATTTCACATTTTACATATAAATTATATTTTTAAATATACATATATAAAAAGTTCATTTAAAAATATAAAAAATAGTATTCCACCGGTTTTGGGTACAGGGACCAAGCCGCCGGTGGTTAGGGCTTCAGAGAAAGGAACCTCCTCACAATACGTGCAGTATTAAGAAGAACAGCCTTCTGCATCAAGCCCTTGACCCAGCTGCCTAACGCGAGCCTCTTAAGGTGTTGGTCGAGGCTTTTGGCTATTAGTCCGTGCACAGAGATTACTATAGGAACAATAATAGCTGAGTCAATATTCCACATGTCCACAATCTCGTGGGCCAAATCCAAATACTTAGCTGGTTTGTCTACTTCTGCCTTCACGAGATTGTCGTCATGTGGAATAGTGACATCAATTATTATTGCAAGGCGCTCTCAACGATCTATTATCACTATATCAGGCCTATTAGCAACAATAGTTCTGTCAGTGATAATAGATCGATCCCAGTACAACGTGATATGGTCACTTTCGAGAACTGGGTCGGGCACATATCTATAATACGGTACCTCTGATTCAACAAGGTTATATTTCAGCGCAAGTTGTTGATGGATAATCCTAGCTACTTGGTTGTGTCTATGCAAATATTCACTATTGGCGAGACTAGAACAACCAGAAATTATATGTCTAAGGGATTCTCCGGGACGGTGGCACGCCCGACATATGTCAACTGTACCATCCTTTAGGATATATCTTCGATAGTTATTAGTCATCACAACTTCATCAGTAATAGCAAAGACAAAACCTTCGGTTTCTCCAAAGAGATCACCGAATCGTAGCCAGTATACAGACGATGGTAAATCTATATCAGCCCCATTTAGGGCTCGATAAAACCGACCATGCAACTCTTTACTCATCCATATATCCCTACGATCATTGAGACTTAGTATCATAGGTTTATGCCAATTCTCCTTAGCCAGAGCAAGCGGGGTGAGTCCGTTATCAGTTACAACTACATCACGATGCACATCCGTGTCAGTATGTAAGAAATATTCTCTGAGGTTGCACACCTCACGGTTATGGAGGGTCTTGGCATTAAGTTGTAACACTTCTGAGTGTCGGTTACATATTCCTAAGATTTATTTACTAACCTTGTTTTTATATACATCCCTTTTTGTTGAAACAAACTCAATTTTCACAATACTTTAGTTATAACTCTAAAGTCATTTGTCTAATTATTTAAAAGTTTAAATGATTTCACATTGTCTGTTTTTGTTCGGAACGACATGAGTTTGACGTTGTCAAAACTGTCATGAACGTTTCGACTCTTATGGCGCGTTCTAAAGTTAACGCATGCGTCTATGGTGTCTTTCAGTTTGGTGCTGGACATTGAACTTAGATAGATTGGCTGTCCTGACTCACATCCACACATAATGTATTGCGTGCGGTGTGACAAACAGGAATAGGAAGGTTTTTATGTTGATTTCGTTTATTCTGCCAATGTTTTGTCAAGGCTGTATGGTGTATGACTTTAGCCTGCCGTGATCGAACGGGGAAAAAAAAGAAGCTGGTTCTTTTTGACGAGAACGGCGTGATGAAAAAGCGCTTGGTCATGGTGATTTAATTCGGATTAATATCCGAAGTCTTTTTAGCTAATGCTAGAAGGTGAGGATAGTTGTTTATATTTGTTTCTTCGTAATCTGCAAGATTACTTGGCATTGGCGAATAATATGTTCTTACAATGGTTGTACTTTGTATTTCAGTCTGCTTATCATGAGATTTAGCAAGTAAGATGAAAAAGAATGATGATAGAAGGATCTAGTTAAAACCCCACTGAAATAAGTGGTAAGTTAAAACTATATAATCTCTTAGACTGAATTCCTTAACAGAATGTTGAGGGTGGAAGTGATTTTTATTACAAATTACTAATGTCTGTAACTTTTCTATTGTTACAGGGGTTTTAGGTTTTAGGTTTTAGGTTTATGTTTTCGTTTTTATATCTACATAATAATTGAGCTTAACGTGTTTCACGTTCTCTGCATTCTACATTTTTACTCCTGAATGTCTGTAAGAAGACTTAAAGTAAGCTGAGACAATGTGCAAAGATGATATTTTTCCCTACTCTGGTTACCTACTACCTGGACTTCTAGAATAGAAAGAGATGTGAAGGACTTGGATGTTCCTCAATCCAGATAAGTAGTAATCTTTAATTAGTTTCTATGTATAATAACCTGGTAAAGGCCGACTGATGTTGATAGTTTAAAAGGAATAACTTTTAACCTTGAATATTCATTTTTCTATTACATATGTAGCTTTCCACTACTTTAATATACTGGACTACTGATGTGACGTTCCAGTTACACATATTTTATAATCTTTTTATTATCACAAAGGAATATTAATGTGAAACTTTATTTTTACCTTGTTATGTTGTAGTGTACGATGATGATGATGATAGGAAGCGGCGTTGTGTGTTTTACTAACCTAAGAAATAGTTTAAATGTATGTCTGTACATAATTTAGATATTTTTTAAGGCATCTGACAACGGCTTTAATATTTGTCATTTTAGGCCACGCCCATTTCCATACTTTGGTTTAAATTTTTATTTGTACTAAATATAAACTTATTTTTAAGTGACCATTTATGTATGGGTGTCACTATGCTTGACTAAGCCATTTCTTTTTACTTTCATTTATGTATATTCATGTCTACATATGGATATAGTGTAAATAAATATAATTAATAAGTAGAAACATGAGTTTTTTTTAATTGCATCATTCGTTTGATGGAGAGATACCTGGCGCCCTCTCTTTATAAATTCTGGTATTTCTCTGCTCCAGGTTGGTCCATACTCACTCCCTATACGCATGCTCTGCTAGCTGGTGCACCGGTGATTCTTTGAGATAGTGTTACTTACACAACTCCAGGGATTACCAAACGTACCTGATGGGTGTACGTAGGTGTGTTGTTGCTACCTAGTGCGCACCACGCCTACCAAGCCCGTCAACCGTTATAAAGTAAACCTCGACCCCCGCATTTCCGCGGTATGTACAACCTCATCACTGATGAACGCGGGTGATGCATTCGGAATACAGTAAGTAACGTACGGACTTTCCTATCCAGGGCTTCAAGCTCAGTCTGAGTCCACTTGAGTATGCCAAAGGAATACATCAGAACTGGCATGACCCAACCGTTAAAAGCGCGCACCTTATTGCCACCTGACAAAAGACTTTTCAGAACTTTTTTCAAGCGGCCAAAGAAGCGTCAAGCGTCCTTCAACGTTTGCTTCATACCAGCTTCACAAATGCCTAACGCCTGCGACATACCCAGGTATTTATATGTTTCGGTTACAGAGAGACATTCAAGTCGTAAAGAATCTGAAAGTTCTACTCCTTCAGATTCTATTATCCCTCCTCTATTTACATGCATGACCGCACATTTGTCCACACCAAACTCCATCCTGATAGAATTACTAAAGGTTTCTGTCACCTTTAATAACTCAATCAGTTGTTGTTTGTTGGATGCAAACAGCTTTAAGTCATCCATGTATAAAATCAAAATCAAAATCAAAAAATCTTTATTCATGTAGGTCACAAAGTAACACTTATGAACGTCAAGATTACTGCTTCTACATTTACATTTACTGCCAGATTCGCAAAGCAATAGGTAGAGCCAGAGGAAGAACCTGGCAATAAAACTCATGGCCACTCTTTTCTAACCGCCATTTGACACAGTTTGATTAACATGATATTTGACCAATTATACAGTAAAGAAATTATACAAAAGAAAAACAAAATAAATGTTGAGTTCATTAAAATTACACTTACATAGTTCCTTTGAATTTATGTGAGAACAGTCGACTAAACTTAGTTTGCCTTAAATTTAAATAATATTATTTGTAACAATTGCTATAACAGCTATGAGCTGACCAGTCCCAACAGACGGCACCCGTTCACGGGTATGACGCATATATCAGCCATCGCCCTATTCAACCGTATTGTAGGGAACAAGGCGACCCGATACATACGCCACCACTGCCAGGACACTTAGGCGAGCATGACATACCCAAAAACTACACAGCAACTATCATGTCAATTTCAAAATAATAAATAAGTCTACATAGTGCTCACACAATAACAAAGTCAAATTACATATAATTATGTATATTAGTTATTACCGGGACTGAACGCAGCCATACCTTTAGTTGCCTGGCGTTTCAAATAATTTATACTGGAGAATGTAAACAAAAATAAGGTAAAAAAAAAAAATACAACATATATATGCAGGTTCAAGACAAGTAGATAATATAACACAAGATTCATTCGAATCCTAAATAGCTCGAGCGAAGAGCAAGCAACTCATTTCCATTTATTTTTATCATTCAAATAATCATTAATTGTGTAATAAGCCCTTTTCAAAAGGTGCGTCTTAATTTCCGCCTTAAATTTATGTAACGGCAGGTTCATAATGTCTAAAGGAATTTTATTATATAGGCGTACGCCAATTCCTGCAAAAGAGTCGTGAACCTTTTGTAAACGATGATGCGTTCCAATTAATTTATGCTTATTTCTAGTATTTATTGAATGTATGTCACTGTGTCGATTGTATAAATGTATGTTCTGTTTAACTAACATGATATTTGCAAATATATAGTGTGATGCAACCGTTAAAATGCCAATTTCTTTAAATTTCTCTCTAAGAGACACTCTAGCACTCAATTTATATATTGCACGTATAGCTCTCTTCTGGAGTACAAAAATTACTTGTAGATCAGCTGCTTTACCCCACAGCAAAATGCCGTAAGACATGACACTATGAAAATAACTAAAGTATACTAGCCTGGCAGTTTCTACATCAGTGAGCTGCCTGACTTTACTAACGGCAAAGGCTGCCGAGCTGAGTTTACCTGCAAGACACGTTATTTGCGGGTTCCACTGCAGTTTGCTATCTAAAGTGATCCCCAAAAATACAGTTGATTCTACAATATTAAGGGTATCACCGTTCAATGTTATATTTGTACCGCAATTCCTGACATTAGGCATGCTAAATCTGATACATTTTGTCTTCTTAGCGTTTAGTAGCAAATTATTGGTCGTAAACCAATCTACAACTTGGGCAAGTGAACTATTAACGCTGTTAAAATCAGTAAGCGTACGATCTACTTTAAAAATAAGTGACGTATCATCAGCAAATAGAACAATGTCGCACAAGTTCTGTATATAGAATGGCAGATCGTTAATATAAATTAAAAACAGAAACGGACCTAGAATTGATCCCTGCGGTACGCCCATAGCTACAGATGCTCCAGAGGAGCGAATTTCGTTAACATCAACATGTTGTATCCGATCATTTAAGTAGGAGGCAACAAGATCCAGTGCAGAGTCTTTGATACCATAATAAAAGAGTTTTCGCAATAGTGTTTTATGTTTAAGCGTTTAATAGTTTTAGCGTTTACATTATCTCTTCTGCCAATAAGTATCACTATTGTTGTTTGTGGGCAATGTGTACTGGTTAATACCTTATTAATTATTTGAGAGTAGGATGCCCCAGGAAATGAAAGGGTTATGACCGAATTACCCAGATGTTGAACTAAGTGATAACCTAAACTTTTGCCTATTTCATCACAATAAACAACAGTCTTTCCAACGTTTAAAGGTTGTGTAATTTTTGTTACAGGACTATTACAGCAAGTGTTATTTGTGTTTATAATATTGTCACATATACTGCCCACAGAGTCAACCATTGGAGATGTTGACTCGTCCCGGGATGTTATAGACAAGGAAGAACATGGCAGGGATTTTTCACAGTCAGGTGTTTCATTATATAATTTCTCAAGTGAATAGAACCTTTGTTCATTGCTGTAACAAGACTCCACCAAGCTATTCAATGCCTTAATGTACTCCCCAATTTCTTTCTGTGATGTTTTGTATTTTAAAGTTATAGACTCTAAGGAATCATGTAAACACATAATTTCTGTCTGTAATTGATGTATATCAGTCTCATATTGCTCTGTTTGGGTGTATAATTGTTTTTTACTTGTTTCTATTAGTTGTTTTAACTGTACATTTGATTTACAAGTCTTAAGATATTTGTTCGCTCCTATTCTAAGCTTTCTCATGTTTTTCTGTGACTTAGAAATAAATTTATTGAGTTTTATGTATTTTTTTAATTTATTCCTGCTACTACTTACTAATCTTATTGATGATGATGATGTACTGGTGTTCGGCAATAACAAGTGGTCACCGGTTTTGTCTATTGCTGTAATAGGAATATTCAATGCTGAGTTTTGTATTGGGTGCGAGGTGATGGGCTCATCAAAATCTGTCTCTGTCCTCCTACACATTAGTTCATTATACAGACTGTTGGAAAGGTCTGCTTGATCAACCGATTTAAGATTTTCCCTAAGAGTGATGGAGTTGTGAACATCACTCAGCTCGCACTCTAAAACGCTTATACGTTTCAAAGCACGTTCATGGGTGTCGCTACACTCTTCTAGACCCCTCACTGTTGACTGGAGGTGATCCCGCTGAAGTGTGAGCTCCATGACCTGTGTATGTAGCTCAGCCAACTCTTGTTTGAGTTGGGTGTTTCTCTCAATTACAGTTAGTATTTCCTTTTCACTGTCATTCCGTTCCTCTAACAACTGTTTGTTGAGATTTTTGCAAATCTCCAGTTCCTTTATAGTGTGGTTAAACTTCTGTTGCAAGTCATGGGATACAGCACTACGGGTCATCAGTTTTTATATTTTGTTTGCTAATAAATATCAGTAAAAACACAATTGACAAGACTATTATAAAGATAAAAACCTGTAGTATATGTGTGTATCAATGTCTTCAACAAACCCAATATATTTGAAATAATATATTCAAATTAGATATTAAATTGAATTGTTTAGGTACTTAGCATAATTATCATCCAAATCAATATAGAACTAGTTACATTACGCTTTAAATGATACTAAGTTATGATTACATTTCCAATTTCACAAAAAAAAAAAAAAATCTATAATAGGTAAATCAAATCCAGAAGAGTGTACTTGTGTTTTAGTAAATAAGTGTATCCCGATATGTGATGTGATGTTTGTTCAGTAGGGCATATAGCTACTAGGTACCCTACCATAAAATTTTGTTACGGGTATGTGAAATCGCCAGTGCTGGCGATTTCACATACCCGTTTCCCTTAGAAACATGGAGTTGAAAGTTAGTTAAAGCGTCATTGAGTGACAAATTTCTTCATAATTTTTCACATATTTATAATATCTCAGTTATTCATTTGAATTGATATAATAACAAGAGTGGTTTTGGTTAAAGATTTAAAAAATAGGGTAACTTTGTCTTGTGTAAACCGTAGGACCGTGAGGTTATTTCTGCATTAAAACTATTATTATACATATGAGCGTGACTTATATGTACCGTGAAGATTTTGGAATTGCGTGACATAAATAAATACTTCAGCCAAGGGCTAATTATTATACAAAATAGCTTGAGTTACTATTCCCGGGACACAAGACAAGTTCACCGCCTACCTTTAGATAAGTATATAACACAGGCATGTAAAAAATATAATAAAATATATTATTTAATAAAACTCCGATAAAATTAAAAATAGAGAGTGACCTATCACTAAAACGGCTATCGATTCCCTAAAGGTACAAAACAAAAGCAGACTTTTATTTGCTAAGGATACTCAAAATGTTGGAAACAGCACTATAAAAACGCAATGGAGGAGAACATACTAAGAATGGAATCCAATCTTCAAAGCTGTGACGTATCTGAAACAAAAAATTAAATTATAACTACTTTAATCATCATCATCATCCGAGCGTCTGTCCCAGTTGCGTCTCGCGACGCCCGGGGTCCGCTAAAACCCCAACAACAACAAAAAAATTATAACTACTTTAATCAGAACAAAATTAATCACGATAGGTCCCATTTTACCTTCAATTGAAAAATAGTTTTAATGAAAAGTTTATAATTTTGGTCAATTACTAAGATTCTAAGGCATTTGTTAAAAATTTACAAATCTTAGTACCTAATCAGCTACATAAATTTAAAATTTGAAAACAAAAGCCTTTGCATCCAAAATAAAGATTAATTATAGAGTTCTTAATTAACGCGATTTCCGTAAACTCTATGAAGGGTTGTATTATAAACGACTTCTTTAAAAGCGTTAATCGCAATTTCATTCATTTTCATCTTTTGAGGCGCAACATTTGAGATCAAAGGAGTTGGTACCTAATTATATTTACTTACATACACATTAATGATATCGCATGAATTAATTTAGATAGAAACGTAGGCCAAACCGCAGTAAAAATAAATGTGTTGTAATTGTTATTGTATGAAAAGTAAAAACCTGCTGACTGTGGGGACAGACATTACTGGATGTTTTATTTTAGGATCGGCAGCGCGAGGGCAGCTCAACCTCTGATGTTGCTAACGTGGCTATTGTGACCGCTTTCGTTTAGGTAGGCCGTTTGCTTGTCTGCTTGGTTAGAGAGCTGTTAACGAAATCGCTACTGGTGGACGATCGTATCGCCATACTCGAGCTTCAATTTAAAAGCTTTGAACGTGAACATGGATTCACGCTATCTGGAATGTGGAATTTAGTGGTAAAGAAACTTGAGCGTAAAAAACTTGTGCCAAACAAATCTGACGTAGTGAGTGGAATCTGTTGCCGGCCTTATCCTTCATTATAATAATATTGGAGGGTAGTTACACACAAAAGTAACTTTATACATATTCCCGGCCCTTATCGCCAGTTCAGCCGCGATCACTGACGCTGCAACGCGGTTGAAAGTATACTATTTAAAATATAAGTCCTGAGTAGTATATAAAATAAAATAAATACTTATAACAATCTACAAAAATAAACAAGAAAATAAGGTTAAATTTTGTGAAGTTGTAAAATATAATAATATGCGCCATTAATAATCGTTTGGTAGCTGACTAAGGGTACTCTTAGGAGAACCGGCGTTTTTACCTTAATTGACTCGTAAAAGTTAAAAGCCAATAAACTGCTGGCTTAATTTTCTTTGACCTCAGTATTTGCTTATAAATAATGACTTCCTTAAGTGAAATTAATAAGAATGGCCATGAAACTGAATCCAAATGACCCGTGGATGGTTATCTTGTTAAGGTTGTAAGTGGGGATTACTTTGTTGATATTAATCATATCTTTAATTATGAAGGATCAATGTCTTCAAGTCAGAAAAACTGCAGGATCACTCCAATTTAAAAAGATTTATTTCACAACTAATTCTAGTCACAAGTCGTCGCCAAAGTTTACATTATAATGTGTTCCTACCCGACCGAGGCACAAAAATGTTGACGTGCCTGTTTTTAAAATGTTGCCACAAGAAAATTATTAAAGTATCGATATTCTCAATATCGATACGTTACATTATCGACTAATTAAAAAATGTTTATAAAATAAGTATAAAGTAAGTGTACAATAAATACAGCTCGGCCATCCTTTTTCTAGTGAGTCCTCTCACTCCCGTTATACAAAATTGAAAAGAGGAGAAAAAAATGCAAAGAATAAAATTATACACTGTTAAGTTCCTATTATTTAACATTTTTTTATAACAAAAATACATTTTAATAAAAGTAATAGCCTAATAAATATTACTATAGTTAAAATTCTGATTATTCTAATTCTACTACACGTATATAGTTCATGATCTACTATGATCTACGGCCATCTGCGTGACAACACACGCTGGTCGCTCATAGCTCATGTCATCATCATCCGAGCGTCTGTCCCAGTTGCGTCTCGCGACGCCCGGGGTCCGCTTTCCTACATTTTCTCCTCCACTTCGCACGGTCGTCGGCATCCCCTGTGGTGAGACCATTGGCACGCATGTCATCCCTTACGACGTCAAGCCAGCACTTCTTGGGTCTTCCCCTCTTACCGGGACCCGGCGGGGCTGACATGGCCAGACATTTGTTACCTACGTAGCCCGGCGGTTGCCGCAAGACGTGACCATACCAACGAAGGCGACACTCTTGCAACTTGTCTGCAATGTCACGGACGTGAAGGCTGCCGCGGATGCGAGAGTTCCTCACGCGGTCCATCCGCGTGACTCCACACATCCACCGCAGCATCTTCATTTCCGTGACACGCAGCTCCTGCTTGTGTCGCTCCAATATCGGCCACGTCTCACTGCCATGTAAAAGGACAGGTCTAATAATGGTTTTGTAGACCTGTCCCTTCAACCGGATCGGCATTTTAGGGTCACAAATGACACCGGTCATCTCCCGCCATTTGGCCCACGCGGCAGCAATGCGTGACTTGACATCGCAATCGATGTCATTGGTCGCTCATAGCTCATGTAATATATACAATCTGCTCAGTCTGCTACAATCTACGGCCATCTGTGTCTAAGCGCTGGCCGCTCATAGCCCATGTCACAGAGTAACTATGAACACAGTCTGCTGTGATCTACGACCATCTACGCCTCAACACTGACCGCTCATAGCCCAAGCTCAAATCATACTTATACTATACATAGATCAAATCATCAATCTTCGCCGTTTGCGATCTATCTATCAATCAAAGCCTTAGCACTGCCCGCTCATAGCCTGTGTTGTTAATCATTCACAAACACAGTCTGCTTATGATCTGCGACCATCTATGCTTCGGTAGTGATCACTCATATATATACAAAATATATAGCCAGTGTTATGCATAATAATTATTACAATTCATAATTAATCAACTCAAATCTAACGTATTCAGAACATTCGCTACAGTTTATTCAATACATTCGCTAGCGCTACTAGATTCATTGTCACTGGAATCACTTGCAATACTTTTGTATGCAAGCCACGGATGCATTTTATCTAATGCTACAACATTTTCATATTTCTTGTTACCATTTCTAGTTAACGGAGTATCTTCTTTTAAAAATCTATCATTATCAAGAATCTTTACTATACCATAAGGGCCGTTAAACTTCGGTACCAATTTCTTAGATTTACCTAAGTGTTCTTTATCATAAATTGTTCGTTGTACTCTAACAAGATCGCCTACTTTGTATGTTGTACCAGATTTTCTATATCCGTCAAACTTTTCCTTCAATTTACGCTGCTGATTTTCTATACGAATCTTAGTTTCCTCCCTCATTTTATTTAAATTCTCGCCTGTGATACGATCAGTGACTTCTACCATTACATCATTTAATACGTTTTCGGAAGTACTAACCAACCTACATCCAAATAATAGTTCAGACGGGGTCTTACCGGTAGTTTTGTTAACCGTAGTGTTTAACCCCAACAGAATATCACCCACGTAGTCATCCCATAAATTATCACTTCTACCATGACATTTAGTACCTAATGCGTCTAAAATGGTTCGATTAAAGCGCTCCACTTGTCCATTCGCCCTAGGAGTTGCTACCGCGTTGAGAATATATTTAATTCCCAAATAATTCACAAAAGTTTTAAATTTTCCACTAGTAAAGCAAGTTCCGCGATTTTTTATTAGCCGTTATGGTAAACCAAAAAATCTAAAATGTTCCTTAAGAACTTTAATTGCTGTGGTACTCTTAGTGTCCTTAACTGGTCGAATATTAATAAATTTCGTAAATAAGTCATTGATCGCTAATATATACGTATTACCTCTCTTAGAACGAACGAAAGGACCCAGGTGGTCAGCGTGTATGGTGTGGAAAGGTATCTCAAGCTTAGGGATGGGGTGCAACATTCCTTCCTTTCGTCCCCCGGGTGTTTTATGATGAGCACACTCAATACACGCGGACACATATTTTTTTGTGAAACGACGCATTTTAGGAAACCATAGTACACTTTGTAGAAGGCTAAGAGTTTTGTCAAAACCGAAATGACCCACATCGTCATGGTTCATTTTAAGTACCTGCCATCTCATTGCCCGAGGTACCACCCATCGTAAGCCATTTTCTAAAATTTTATAAATGTATCCCCCTTTTATTAAATCATTTTTATGAACATCAGCTACATTTTTTGTTTCCGGGTCTTGTAAAATCTCCCTAATTCTTTTTATTTCATCATCGTTTCCTTGCACTGTAGAGATCCAATCCTTTAATTCAATGTTTAGAACATCCAGTACTTGACAATCCTCATCACCGGGAAGTGGATCGGTTACAGGAGCGCGACTGAGTGCGTCCACATGACCCATACGAATTCCTGCTCGGTACTCGATTTCGCAGTCATACTCCTGTAACTGTATCCACCATCGAGAAATTCGAGGTATCAAATCTCGCTTAGTTAAGGTTGTTCGCAAGGCATTACAATCGGTTACAATTTTAAATTTAGTGCCTAATAAATAAACTCTAAATCGTTTTAACGATGCGATAACTGCCAAAGTTTCTAATTCAAATGAGTGCAACTTTTGCTCGTCGACCTGTTGTTTTTCGACTGTAATAAGTAACAGGCCTAAGAGTCCCATCGTCCTGCTTCTGCAAAAGTATACCTACCACGCCTAACTTACAAGCGTCAGTATGGAGTTTAGTCTCCAACTTAATATCGTAGAGGACTAAAATGGGTCGCTCGACAAGCTTTCGCTTAAGTGTTTCAAAAGCATGCTTATGTTTGTCTTCCCATTTCCAATCAAAGTTGGACCTCAATAAATCTGTTAATGGTCGCGCAACGAGCGCGAAATCTTTCACAAACCGCCTAAAGAAACTAGCTAGACCTATGAATCGTCTTACGTCGTGTACACTGCGTGGTTCAGGGAAATCTGATATAGCAATAGTCTTGCGCTTACCTGATTTAATTCCGTTACCATTTACCTCAAATCCAAAGAAGTCTATTTCCTTATAAAAGAAATAGCATTTGCTCATTTTTAGAGTCAGGCCTGCTTCTGATAAGAGTTTCAAAATCTGTTCTAACCTAACCATTCCCTGTTGAAATGATTTTGCAGGAATTAAAATATTGTCCATAAATACTAACGCATAATCAACTTTACTTTTAGGTAGGATTTTATTGATAGCCCTCTGAAACACTGACGGTGCGTTAGCCAAACCAAACGCCATACGCTTAAACGCGTACTGGCCATCGCTGGTTACAAACGCAGTTTTATCTTGCGATTCCGCTGCTATCGGAATTTGATAGTAGCCCGATGCGTAATCGAGCGTTATAAATAGGGAGTGCCCAGCCACCCTATCCAACTGATCATCGATCAACGGCAAGGGATAACGTTCTCTTTTGGTTTTACTATTGAGGGCCCTATAGTCCACACACAGTCTTTTTTCACCAGTCTTTTTCTTCACTAATAGAATTGGACTGGCGTACGGAGATTTCGACTCGCATACTATATCCGCTTCGATCATCTCTTGCACCATCGTACGCACTAAGTCTCGTTCTGAATAAGACAATCTATAAGGACGATACACAACAGGACGATTATCCTCTAGTTCTATCACCATCTCGACAACGTTTGTGAATCCTAAATCCTTTAAACCACTAGAGAAGCAGCCTTTGTATTGTTCAAGAAGGCACCTCAATTGTTCAACCTCCTCCGCCTTTTACGACTTATCAAAGTTAAGTTGTTCAGCCGGTTCAGAGTCGTCTAAATTTAATGCTCTTCCATTCATGATGCGTTCTACGGGGCGAATTCGTGTCAGTAATGTACCCTTTTTCAAAGGTATTAGTTCTTCAGATACGTTCTGTATCAATAAGGAACCATACCCCTGAAGAAGCTGATATTCACCCGGTAACAAATAGAACTCACGATTCAGATCACCCCGTAGTGAACCATGAACGTAAATGGTACCCGAGTACGTATCGGAACACATCACCTTGGCTGCATACATTTTTAAGGGATTTAATTTAATATCCTCACTTAAGCTTAAAGCAATTTTCATTACAGTATCCTTCTCAAAAACGAGGCCTTCACTAGACTTTGTGATAATAATATTGGGCTTTTCCGTAAAGCTGTGGCCTATCAACACCGAATACTTAATGATCTCGTCGCTAACTACAAATATCTCGACCTGCTCCTCAATACTTTGTATCTCGATATTAACAAATGCTACTCCTAAAGGTGACACAATGTTGTTACCAATACCTCTTAAGACCGGTAAGCGATCATGGGTTTCCCACGATATTCCTAAACGACGAGCATCACTACATCGTATCAGGGTGCATTGACTGCCTAAATCTACAAATCCTGTCAAGGGTTTCCCGTTTATTTTTAATAATACCATATATCTACTGTCATTAAAAAGGTCCATTTCTACGCACATGGCATTCGTTTCACTAGCCTTATCAACTTTATTACTATTGTCTGTAATAGTAGTAGGTAGTCTCGTACAATTTATAGCGGTGTGTCCTAAACGATTGCACACAGTACATTTCAATATTTTCTTAGTACACTTGAAACTAAAATGGCCCGGTTCGTTACAATTGTAGCATACCACAGAGTTACTCGATTGTGGCCTCATCTTAGTATCATTACTAGACAACCTATTCGGGTTATTGACGCTAGGTGCAAACCCGCGTTTATCAGTATGCACCATTGTTTTTTCTAAGTCGCGTGGCTGCTGCTTGATAGACTGGAAATACTCAAGTACTTGCTCGGGCTCTTTGACACTTTGAAGCCTTAGCGCCTAGCCTTAATGATCTATCTTCGATGCCATACAGCAAACAATCGACCGCTCGTTTACCTACTATCTCACACCTATTTTATAAATTATTTTTTTCATATTAATATAGCTCCAATGAATCGTTAAATTTAACGCGCTTCGATAGCATTTCTGTTAACAACTCCGCGTAATCGTCAGTACTAGGAAAGGACTCCGTTAGTTTATGTTTCCATTCCGCCCATGTAAAGGACATGGTTGGTAAAGCCTGATACCAGGTCTTCGCAACACCCGACAGTTTTGGTAATGCATAATGTATCACTTGGTCGTCGCCCCATTTATATAGCCTAGAACACTCTTCAACCTTATTAAGCCAAGTGTGAATAGTCTGCCCTTTGACCATTGGATCAAATTGCCTTCAGGGCGACTGTTCACTATTGACTTAACTAACTCAGACAATAATGCTGTTGTATCAATATTACTCGTGGTCTCACATACCTGTCGACATACCTGCCGCAAATTTTGTATGGACCCGTACTCCTCACTCAAAGTATGACTGTACCTTCGGCTGTTCCGCTGTGTGTGTCGCGGAGTGTGGTTCCGGCGTTGCCTGCTACGCCTCTCGAAATGACGGCTTTCCCGACGAACGCGCAGGTCACTGCTCCGATGCTCGCGTGCAGATGTACTCGGACACGCCTGCTTTCACGACTACGATGCGAGCACCTTGACTCGCTCCTCCGTCTCGATGAAACGTTACTCCCAGCACGAACACGTATGTTGCGTCGTTTGCCGCTACGACGCTCTCGAGAACGACACTTTCGTTGCTTCGAATAGTGCCCAGTGCGACTTGAGTCACTACTAGCACTCCTCCCAGAAGAATGGCTGCTATTAGCATGCTGCCTCTTACGACGTTTCTCACTTCGTGACATGTGATCTATACTGCCACGCGATTTTCTTCTTGATCGCGGTTGGTGGTTCATCACTTTATTACGCAAAGGTGGTGTAACAACATCCTCCATAAGAATTTAAAAGTAAGCGTCCTTTAAAAAGGTAACCAAAAAAAAAGTATTACACTGAACTTTCACAAAATATCTAGTGGGCCTGGTATATCCCACTTCTGAGTTGAAGGATCAATGTCTTCAAGTCAGAAAAACTGCAGGATCACTCCAATTTAAAAAGATTTATTTCACAACTAATTCTAAAATCAAAATCAATCAAAATCAAAAATCTTTATTCATGTAGGTCACAAAGTAACACTTATGAACGTCAAGATTACTGCTTCTACATTTACATTTACTGCCAGATTCGCAAAGCAATAGGTAGAGCCAGAGGAAGAACCTGGCAATAAAACTCATGGCCACTCTTTTCTAACCGCCATTTGACACAGTTTGATTAACATGATATTAGACCAATTATACAGTAAAGAAATTATACAAAAAAAAAAAAAACAAAATAAATGTTGTGTTCATTAAAATTACACTTACATAGTTCCTTTGAATTTATGTGAGAACAGTCGACTAAACTTAGTTTGCCTTAAATTTTAATAATATTATTTGTAACAATTGCTATAACAGCTATGAGCTGACCAGTCCCAACAGACGGCACCCGTTCACGGGTATGACGCATATATCAGCCATCGCCCTATTCAACCGTATTGTAGGGAACAAGGTGACCCGATACATACGCCACCACTGCCAGGACACTTAGGCGAGCATGACATACCCAAAAACTACACAGCAACTATCATGTCAATTTCAAATTATAAATAAGTCTACATAGTGCTCACACAATAACAAAGTCAAATTACATACAATCTCGATCAATAAAACAGTCTCGGTGGAATAAAACAGATCTAGTCACAAGTTGGTTATAATAATGTGTTCCTACCCGACCGAGGCACGAAAATGTTGACGTGCCTGTTTTTAAAATGTTGCCACACGAAAATTATTAAAGTATCGATATTCTCAATTTCGATACGTTACATTATCGACTAATTAAAAAAATGTTTATAAAGTAAGTGTACAATAAATACTCTTGTGAAGCTTACAATTATGAAAGAAATTTCGAAGAATGTATCGATAAAACGTATATTGTAAGTATCCAACTGACGTCTACTGCTGGGCCTCCTGCAAAGCCTGCCACGATATTCACTCTTGGACTCCTTGATGATGATAAGACCGTCAGTTACCGTAGCCCTCGCTGTATCTTTGATAAGGTAGTCGGAGTGATCAGATCGCTAGACTTCGAGATCCTATCGTACTTATTTTGCTTCCTGCAGATTCATTAATTGTTTTAAACATGCACGTCTGGGTATCCGTGTACTTAGATCTGCTTACTCGGTCTTTGTAAGTAAGTCTTGATCTACCCTGACTCCTGTTAGCCTCTACTCTCACACAATTAATATTTTTCTTTAAATGGTTCTTTTGCAAAAGGGTTCCCTTAGTGACCTTATACTACACCCAGGATATGAATGAACTAGGGTGGTGATATTTTAATTCTATCTCATATAAATAAATAATTGCTATGTAAATTTTAGAAAAAGTATAAGTTTTATTTACAACAAATTATTAAATAACCTTAAAATATGAAAATTTAAAATATATTAATATAAGGAGTCCCTTTAGGCAAGGTTCCGAAGATACTGGCAGCGTTCCCCCTTTGAATAGCTAAACTAATTCTTTGGCCGAGGTAGCTGCCAGCTCTTCGGTCTCCTGTGATGTCGACTAACCTTTTTGCTATTTCTTTAAAAAGCCTTGTAGCCCTAGGACCCCACGGACCAAGGGTCTCGACACCGAATGGGACAAAATCATATTCGCAGCCTAGACTCCTGTATTTGCATGCTTTAGCTTTTTCAGCCGCTTCACAAGCCGCACCAGCTCTGTTGTTGGTTCCATGTAGATGGGAAGGGGCCAGCGTGTCTGAACAGGTTGCATCCCATACCAGCACCCGGCCCATCTTCCATGGAATCAAACTCATACCGTCCGGTCTCTTGCCATCGTCTCTTGCAATACCAGTCGGCTCAAGTAGACTTGGCACGTTGACAGTGGCAAGAGACCGGCGAATGATATCGTTTAGTGCGGCATGTCTCGAGAAGCGGCCTGCACTTTTTTGGCATGACAGTCCGTGATGTCCAAGCTTGTCGACATCACTGCCACAGGGACATTTATGAAAAATAAATATAATTGAGAAATAATAATAAAATAAAATAGAAATTTCGAGTGAAAACCAATTTATTGAATTTCTAAATCTGATTACCCATTTGCCAACATTTATTGTTACTTCCAGATATCGAAAGAAGCAAATTTAAAAACGAGCCCGTTATCTTCAAATGTGTGTCGTAAAAGGCGTATAAGAGATTGTGTCGGGGTAGGGAATACGCCCGTGCATAAATCGTTCCAATGACTGTAATAAGATCTCCTCCTTTAAAGGCCTAGAAATATGAACGATAGAAAGATTCACAGGTGCACAAATACTTAAAGAATCTTTATTTCGTGTATTTACAGTGTATAACAGTATTCGTTACATATCTACATACAGGCAAGTTCACTGGACATGGACAAATTAATTTTCATCCCTTCATCTCGGAAAGAATATTTTAGCTATTCGATGCTATTCGTTTTTATCCGCTAGATGATAAAGTAAATTGAATTTAGAACATCGTGTACGGTAAGTTTGTTTGTCATTTTTCATTTGTTAAAACTCAGACACGGAACCTTCATGATGTACTTTTTTTAAATTTATTGCGCGTGCCTTATTCTTTTCGCGACATAGAATAAAATAATCTTGTAATAGTAAATGTTATTTTTGCATTGCCTTGCTGAGGTGGAATAAAACAGTTACGGTTTGCACTCGAGTGCAAAGATTTATAACCTCGTGCGCTTTTGATTCCTTCGCTAACGCCCAGGATTCTAATTTTAGAATCCTTCCATTGCTTGGTCTTCAAAATAGCACGCGGTTAACTTTGCTCTCTTGTATGACAAATAACTATTAATATCTACTTGACGTTTTGCTTAATGTTTTATAGAGTTAGCAACATTCCATTTCGCTCCGATAAAGCAAAGAAATAGTGTCACCTCACCCGTACACACAAGTGACATAATTTCTGCGTAATCCCTTATCGTTTGTGAGTGATGTACCCGCATTACGGCTGTATCACCTGTACTGGGTGATTAATGACCTCCGCGGTTTGTGTGAACGGGATATATGATGTTGTGTAAGACTGTGTAAAAGAGCAGCTTGCAAAACGATTTTAAATTGGAATATTATTGAGGTGACATTGTGGAATTCGGTCAAACCCTTTGCGTGTTTGCTAAACAAATTTCTGGATATAGTTTTTGTCTATTATTACTGTATTATAAGTTATTATTTATATCAAATATGCAATTATTGTGCTGGGGATCTAAGATTTAGCCATACTAACTTTTAAACTATCTTGTTACATACTATAAGTATATTTTGTTTTTCGTGCGTAAACGGTTATTTTGCATAAATTTTGTTGCTTTTTTAACAGTGAAATGATGTTATGTAAAATGATACGTGATGATTTATATGATACGAGTGCAACGCTTATAAAGTAAGGCTCATCGGCCAAGACTTAATTATATGTATGATTAAGCTCGAAATGAAATAAATATAAAAATGCTGTAATAGCATAGCGCGGTAGAAAAATATTTTTTTTAAAAGTAGCAACTGTAATGCATAAATATCCCAACAAACAAGATGACCTTATAAAGTTGATTTTAAAAGGTCTTAACCATGATAGTAGTTTTAAAATGGCATCGATTACGACAATGTGCCTTATAATGACATATTAATAATATTAATAATAACCTGGCAACCCCATAAGCTAACAGTCATAATAAACATAATATAAATATTTAAAATATTAAATTTCGATTAATATTTTATACAACTATTTTTACAGAAAAGCTAATGTTTCATTGTATCAAAATGATTATTTGTGTTGAAGAACTTAATGAAATAAATTGTGAAAATCAAATGTAATATGATACCTTATATATTTGACATGACATTATACGTCAAGTCAATAAAGATCAAGAAACACATAATAAAAATAATGGAAATGATATGAAAGACTGTGATGCTAACACAAGCCAGATGCAGAGATGCACAAAATACACCTCCGGACTTATCACTTAGCTCCGCCTCGCAGACGAAGAAACAAGATGACGAGGCGTCGAGCTCAAGCTCCAGTGATGAGTTCTTCCTTCGAAGAAACGCCCCCCGCCGGCGTCGCCAATACCTGTATGCCGGCAAGGGAGAGGCCGGCCGCCGACTTGCATGGGACCCCGAGGCCTACCGGTCTCGAATAGGGCCCCCGCTACCGGTGGTAATGTGCGCCGCATGAGATGGACACAATCAATCAATGAAAATGTCATGCGGGCATATTTTGTGGCCACAGAGGTTGAAACCAACCTTACAGCGTATCGTAATCGTATATTGCCTCTGCTTCAGGAGCTTGAACCAGCTATCAACGTATCTGCTCAAAGACTATCGGACCAAGTGCGGGTCATTCAACGTAACCATATGTTAGATAATGCCGTTCTTGATCGTTTACGCTCGGAGTGTTTGCAGAATATGCGTGTTATCGCTCCTCCGCCACAAACTGTAAGTACCATAAATAATTTAAATACCACTGTGAATGGTAATAATACTGTTGTGGATGACACGTTTATTCCTGCAGATACACAGTACAATGACGAGGTAAGAGTATATTTGTAATGTGCAATTGGTGAATATCGCACCATGCCAATTCATTTAAGACCGCGGTTACCTCGGTTGCCCATGCATAGAAAGAACATGCTGCTAGTGAGTGCTGTTGACTCATTATTATCTATTTATTTAGATAATAGTGAGTCTCTCGGAGATACCCATTCGATTCTGTATTGTGCAGCAGTTGCGGTTTGCCGTGTAGCAAGAGTAAAAATGCCCTTGCAAGACCTTGTTCCACGGTCAAAACCTATCGTCCCTGTTTGGCAGTCCAGGATCGAACGACGTATTGCCGAGACAAGAGTGCTCATTGGCAAATTAACCAGTTTTAAAGCTGGTAACATTCGACCAAGAATCATGCGCTTCGTGAAGCGAGCATTTTCCGAGACTGAAATTAGTCCACAGGATTATACGGCTCGTGTCACAGAGCGCATTGATTTTTTGAAAAAAAAAATCTATGCTTGGGCACAAAGAATTCGTAGGTATAGAAAACGCGTGAATCGATTTCTAGTTAATTGCTCATTCCAAAGAGACCAGACCAGACCTTTGGCATACTCAAGTGGACTCAGACTGAATTGGATGCTCTGGATAGAAGTGTACGTACATTGCTAACAGCATATCGGATGCATCATCCACGTTCTTCTGTGATGAGGATGTACATCCCACGACGATGTGGAGGCCGAGGTTTTTTAAATGTGAAAGGTCTTCATAACAGTGAGGTGTACAGCCTTAGACAACATTTTATTAATATGAATGTGGAAATGCATCGAGATGTTGTTGCAGTGGACGTTGGACTCACCCCGCTTGGTTTGGTTAAAGAGAACTGGCATAAGCCAACAGTGCTAAGCCTTGGTGACCGTCAGAGGGTATGGCAGAGCAAGGAGCTTCATGGTAGGTTTTATCAGGCCTTACATGGGCCTGATGTGGACTTTTTATCGTCCGTAGCCTGGTTACGTTTCGGTGACCTCTTCGGAGAAACCGAAGGTTTTGTCTGTGCAATTGCAGATGAGGTTATCAAGACGAACAACTATAGGAGGCATATTATGAGGGACGGCACGATCGATATTTGTCGAGCGTGTCACCAACCAGGTGAGTCCCTAAGACATATCGTTTCCGGTTGTCCTCGACTTGCTAACAGCGAGTACTTGCACAGGCACAATCAAGTAGCCAGGATTATTCACCAACAGCTTGCTCTGAAGTACCGCCTGGTGGATACTGAGGTTCCGTACTATAAGTATGTAGCTGAGTCAGTTCTCGAAAATGGTCATATCACATTGTACTGGGACCGGTCTATCATCACAGACAGGACTGTTATAGCTAACAAACCTGACATTGTGGTGATAAACAGGTCAGAGCGTCGTGTAATGATTGTCGATGTCACAATCCCTCATGATGGCAATCTCGTGAAAGCTGAAAAAGAAAAGCAAAGTAAGTATTTGGATTTAGCTCGCGAGGTTGTCGATATGTGGGAGGTGGACTCGGCAATCATTGTTCCGATAGTTGTCTCTGTCAATGGACTTATTGCCAAGAGCCTCGACCAACATCTCAAGAGGCTCGCGTTGGGTAGCTGGGTCAAGGGGCAGATTCAGAAAGCAGTACTTCTCGATACGGCACGTATTGTGAGAAGGTTTTTGTCTCTGGAGCCCTAACCACCGGTATCTTGGTCCTTGTATCCGATACCGGTAGGATGCTGTTTTATATATTTTTAAATAGATTGTTTTTGTTTAATTTTAAATTTATTTAAAAATGTATTTAATAAGTATATAAAATGAATAAAGGAAATAATAATGTATTTATTTATTTGTTCTCTCACACAGAAAGTTTTTACAATGTTTAAAACTTAATCCATTAGTTCAAATTTTGACATCTATGTGAGAGACTGGCATCTGTACTAGGAGACCTGTATGACTGAATTACCAGCCTCTCCAGTCTAGACAACTGTTTCTAGTACGTATACATTATCTAGATTAAATTAGTGGACATTAGCGTAGGTGTGTGTGTGTGTGTGTGTGTGTGTGTGTGTGTGTGTGTGTGTGTGTGTGTGTGTGTGTGTGTGTGTGTGAGTGTGTGTGAGTAAGTGTGTGTGTGTGTTTTCACATTTATGATGGGATATATAAGAGATTTTCGGTGTCATCATAGGTGAGAGTCTTTACCCAGGCCGTGGTTACTTTTTTACAATGAAATTTTGTTAATGGGGTTATTAAAACTATATTATTGACTTTGTTGTAGAGGAATTGTCCTAAGAAACCTACCAGAGAACACTGTGTTCCATCTATAGTCCAATGAAGAACAAATTTTATATTTCAGCCGTCTGTTATTTATATGCTGAGGGTCATATTTAATAAGTAAGTGTTGTTTTAAGACAGTGTTGATAATAAATAATTGACGTACTGTAAGTACATCCACAATTTGATAAAGATCTGTAGTGGGAAAAGGGTAGGAAGTGACTCACTTTTAATACAGCTCTTTGAGCTCTTTCTAACATAATCAAGGTACTCTTACATGCGCCACCCCACACTGTAATACAATAGATCAATATAGACTCACATAAAGCTGAGTACACCAGTCGAAAAATGTTTTCATAAGCAATATATCTTAAGTTCCTAAAAACAGAAATTAGCTTACGAGTTCTGGATGAAAGTAGGTCCAAATGAAAACTAAAGTTCAGCCTATTATCAATCATGACTCCTAAATACTTAATATTGAAAGTTAATTCTACATGACTGCAGGAACAACGTTGATTGGGTAAACAAGAGTGCGCCACGATAGTATATTCATCATGTACCGGGTTAGATAGATTTCTAATTGAAAATGGTATGTATTTAGTTTTATCAACATTAAGTGTCAATCCATTATCCATTAGCCACCCGATCACTAAATTGAAGCCGGTCTGTGCGAAGTAATAAACGTCATCCCATGTGTCTCCGTGAAAAATTAGCGCGGTGTCGTCTGCGTAAGTCACAATTTTGCCATTTTTTAGGTTAAGGTTGCATAGATCGTTGATATAGGTTACAAACAACGTAGGACCTAATACACTACCCTGGGGCACACCGAAAGCGATGGGTAGATCATCACTAACATATTCACCCACTCTAACTCTTTGCTTTCTATTAGTGAGGTAATCCCTGAATAATCTAAGCTGAGTACCGCGAATTCCCATCCTCTCCAGTTTATCGAGAAGGAGTGGCACAGAGACTGTGTCAAACGCTTTTGCTAGGTCCAAAAAGATTGCCAAGAGCTTGTTCTTCTTGTCCAGTTTGCGAACTATATGATCAACAAGTTCATGCACTGCATCATTAGTCGAAGTACCTGCTCTGAACCCAAACTGCGAATTCGACAAAAGATGTTTTGATTCAAGATAGCTCGTAAGTCGTTTGTTCAAAATTTTTCAGCTAATTTAGATAAGGTCGAAAGAATAGAGATGGGTCTATAGTTGTTGACACAGCCTCTGTCACCGCTCTTGAAAATAGGAATCACCTCAGCTAGTTTAAACTCCTCCGGAAATATACCAGTTAAAAACATAAGATTAAATATATATGTTAAAGGAGCCGTTAAAACCTGATGATATCGTTTTAAGAAATAGCCAGAGATATTATTTCTTCCTACCGACTTAGCATTTTTCAGACTCATAATATTAAAATAGACCTCTTGTTCATCTGTTGGTAGCAAAACGATAGAAAAGGGGCAGGGGTTGGGATAAAATGATTTATTAGAAGAGTTCGCGTTTTTCATTTTGTGTACTAGTTGTTGCCCAATCGATGCAAAGAAATTGTTGACGCTATTAATTGAGCTCGTCGGGTTAGCTGTGGACAAAAGTTGTGTGGCTTGATTGACAGTTTTATTAGTTAGTGTTATTTTTTTTTATTGTGTCCTACAGAATTTTGTTGTTAGATTTAGTAGCCTTATTAATTAAACTTCTCTCATAATCTTTTTTTAGTTTCTTTAATAGCCAGTTACAATAATATCTGTATCTTTTGTAAGTTGTCGAAATTATCTCATTATTTAGGTTCCTTTTGGATTTTTGATGGAGTTTGTCTCGATTCCTCATGCACCTCAATAGACCAACGGATATCCATAGCTGTTTAATTCGTTTGCGGTTTGAAATAACTATAATTTGCGTATTAGAATTAATTTTTGTGTTTAGATCATTAATAAACATGGTAGTAGCTAACTGAGGATCACATGTGTCATAAATGTAATTGAAACATGCATTTTCCATGTCTTTATCCAGTCCTTCATACTGAACTTTTTTTAATGAGCGTCAACATATATTTGTATTAAGCTGGTGTTCTAGTATAAGAATTACACAATCATGGTCAGTTACAGACGTTTTGGCCACGTAGCAGAATGCTGATAGCTTACTCTTGAGCATGACATGATCCAAACAAGTTTTATCATGGGTTGGTAGCTGATGTGCTGGTAACATACTATATGAAGCCAGTAAGTTTAGATAAATAGAAGAGTTATCGTCATCATTATTTGCCTTAATATCTACATTTAAATCACCCATAAGAATGACGTTACGGTAGGTTAGACTGCTAAGAAGATTTTCTAGAGAATTTATGAATGGAATAACATCTATATAGCCAGGGGCTCTGTATATTGCAATTACAATGGTGTCAGAGCTCAATTCAACCGTCAGGCTATTTGCATCTTTTAAAATTGGTTCTTCAATTGCCACTCGCATATGACTTCTAAAGTATACTATGACACCCTCATTTTGAGTTAGGTTATTTTGAGTCTGGGCATAACTGTAACGGTTGATTGATGGGACATGATGCACTTTGGGTAACCAACACTCCGTAAGTACTATAATGTCCCATTCAGTCTTTGATCTGTCAAGTAATGTCAGTAATCCGGGAAAATTGCAATTTACGCTGCGAATATTTTGATGAATTAATTTTAAACTCAAGCCAGACCCCTCCATCAGTTGAGGGCATTCTTCTATATCACAGGTGGATGAGTGGGCAATGTGAAAATTATCAAGTTCATTATTTATCGCGTAAATGTTATCGAATTTTAATACCGTTTTATTATAAGCAAGTGAGTTGACAAGTGACGGCGGATACACAGAAATCGTTAAAACCTAAAGAAATATTAAAAGAGGATTTGGCTAATATTACCTTAATTCTTATAATTAGGTTGGTTAAACGTTTATAAACCCAATTAATATGACTACAATAGGAATTCAAAAAGTATTCTTCTTATAGAGCCTAGTTACATTGCTTTTTAACCGTATAATAATCATAACAAATAATAATAATAATCATAATAATCATGCTTCGGAAGGCACGTTAAGCCGTTGGTCCCGGTTGCCAGTAAAATGGCAGTCGTTAAGCCTGGTTGAAGGCCTTATGGGCGGCTTGAAAATTTCAACAGCAGGTAGCCACAACCTGCGTCTGTCTATTTCAACACGGCAATGGGCTCACCACCTATTACGTGGGACAGGAATCCACACGGTGAAAAGTGGGCATATAATATGCCTCTGCCACCCCTTCGGGGATAAGGCGTGATGGATATTTTTTTTTTTTTTATAATAATCATAGTCATATAGAGGTTTTGAATATGGCCATTTCTTTTTATTAAGTTAATGCACAAGATAACTATGATACTTTTTAACTTATAGCAGCGATGTATATGATGTTTATCCAACACGAATAATAGCATTTTTCATGATCTTTACAAGAATGCTAGCAATCCAATTTTACTTATATACTAATTATAAAGGCATAGTTCTTTATGCAGTTATATTTCAATGTTTTACATAACAATATTCGCCATGTTGAAAGTTCAGCAGATGTGAATTGATTACTGAGTTTTTAAAGTTTAAATCAAAAATAAGGAGGAATAGGAGTGATGGTTATAAAAGAAAAGTAAAAAAAATATACGAAAACATTGTTGTGCCTAATCCCGCAACTTTCACTGCCCGAAAAGGTCAACTGTTACCAACGAACCATCTAGTGGTTCCGCAGAAAATACTACATAATGTACTATACAAAAGTCATTTGATGCGTGTACATTGCTCGAAAAAATAAAGTAGATATAGCAATCAATCAAATCAGCCTATGGCATTCCACTACTGGATGTGAGCCTCTCCCAATTCACGCCACATAGTCCTGCACCTTCCGCATCCAGTCCGTCCTAGCGCCATTTTCCAGGTCATCGTTCCATCTGGCCGGCTTCGTCCTACAGTACGTTGGCCGAGTCGCGGTCTCCACTCCAGAACTCGTTTGCTCTATTGGCCATCGGTTTTTCTACAGATGTGGCCAGCCTATTGCCACTTTAATGTACTTACCCTGCGAGCTATATCGACCACTTTGGTCCTCTGACGGATGCGCTCTTTCCGAAGTTTAAGTAGATATGCATTAAAGAAATTGATACTGGACATTCCTGGCATAATTGATTACTTGTACAATTTCATGTGCTGACATTTAATGTTAATTATGAAATATAATTCAGTATTGTACTTTATAACATTACTCCAAATTTTTAGTAAAATAAAACAACGAATTTAAAAATCAAGTATTTGTATTAGTCATCATTTTTATTTTATTTCTGGCTGCCGAATTTCAAAATTCCTATACACGTAGAAGGAGGCTGGTTTACAAATCAGGCATTATCTAAAGAAATTTTGTTAGAAATTTGCCAACGTTATACTACCGTTATGAAATCTGCGAACAAAGAAAATATTATCTAAATAATAGTAGTACCTATGGTACGGATACGGGATTTTACTTGTGAGACAGGAACCCTAACTAAATGTAAAATGGCAGAATCTTATGCCACAAATGGAACCATTACAAAGTTTTAAATCTCTTAGTCTCCTTGTAAACGATGTACGAATTGCTTTTTCTCTTATAGTAGACTTATATAAAACGTGACTCGATAAATTAACCATATTTATAACAAAAAACCGCTTAAATCAAGGGCGCGTTGATAAAAAAAGATTCTGCGTATCACATTTTGTCATGCATTTAATTTCCCACACAGCTTTCACTACAACCAAGAACATAATTGACCTACATTCATGAAATAAATTATAACTTACCGTTTTACTTTTATTAAAATGGTTGACGGTTTTCCTTTTTTTTAAAGTTTTGTTGTGAATATATAGATCACTAAACAAAAATACTTATTGCAGTGTTTTAAACACACAGTTTTAGACTGAACAGGTTTTTAAAAGCCTTTGTTTTGCTGTTAAAAGTTTTATTCTCTTGTTGTTGACCATAATAAAATACATATAAGAGTGATCACCCTTATAAACGTTATTAATATTTTTCTTATAAGTACATTGACCTCTTATTTGCATTTTTGTGGCCATTATAAGTTTAACTATCCTGTTATTTGCCATAATAAAACACGTATAAGAAATAAATGCTATAACTAAAGCAACTATAAGGGGATTATAAGATTACTGTGCTTATAAATTGTGCCCAAACGCACTCTTATTAGCGATAATACGGCTCTTAAAAGAGTATTATTTTTGGCTTTATTAGCCACTACAAGGAAATATTTTGTTAGTTGGGATGTACCTTTCACAAATAATTTTGTACCTGTCACGCCTTTATCCCCGAAGGGGTGGTACATTTCACCCAAACCGATTGCCGGGTTGAAATAGACGTAGGTTGTGCCTACTATTATTGAAAATAGTAAACTAGCAACCGGCACCAACGGCTTAACGTGCCTTGCGAAGCACGAAAACGCTCGTAAATGGAAATACTACAAAGCGGTCACTTAACTCGGTGATCATTTACAGAACTGACTTAGCGGGGCCAGGAGAGCTTCTATCTTCACAAATAGTTTTAACAACATCTTACATCAACAGAAAATTTAACATCTATTATAATCAAAATAAACTTATCCATGTTTAATTCTAAGATCATAAGTTTACTTGACAATTATTGTCTGCGTTAACGATCCGTGAATAAGGTATTATAATAGTGTCGTCACACGACGCTGTACAAAGGGCCTTAATCTAGTCGCGACTGGTGACACCAACAGACCAAGACACTAAACGCCTACGGCCGTAGATGGTGTGGTTTTCGTCGTAATAACTATAAGTAATGCTTCACTTTGTATAACACTTAATCAGAAATCAGGTCTCCTTGTGTTACAGACAGAAATTCTAATGAAGTTCGTTTCTTGGAAAATGTTTAACATTTGGTCTTCTCTTTATATTTTTAATTTGAATATTATTATTTCAAATACTTTTTTACTTGAATGAAACCCCTTTATAGAAACACACTTCAATGATTAAAACATCTTTATTTTATTAATATTAACAAACCGTAGCATTGCTATTTAATTAATATTGTTTGGCGTAATTTTTCAAAGGAATTAATTTAAACAAAAATGTAAAAATAATTGAGTAAGATTGAATAATTGACTGACAGACGAATCTCCACAAAACTGGCTCCACGTAATCTTTTCTGCCCTAATCTAAGATTCTAGAGTATAATTGAAGCCCATGTGTTGCAATTTCATAAATATACAAAGGCTGTTGGCTATGACAATATGTCAACAGCTAATTTGAAAAGTATATCTGAGCATATTTCGATGCCTTTAGCTCATATTATTAACCTTTCTTTGGAACAGGGTACTTTCCCGGATAGGTTTAAGTTATCGGTAATCAAACCACTATTTAAAAAGGGAGTAAAAAGTAATGTAAGTAATTATAGGCCAATATCTTTGACACCAATTCTGTCTAAGGTATTTGAAAAAATTATGTACGGACGCTTGCTTAAATTCTTAGATAAACATAATATCTTGGTCGAACAGCAATATGGGTTTAGGCAAAATAGATCAACTACATTAGCCATTTTTTCATTAATTAAAGAAATGATCTCAAATATTAATAACGGGAAGTATTCTTTTGCAATATTTTTGGATTTAAGCAACGCATTTGATTTAGTAGATCATTGTCGCCTTCTGGAAAAACTCGAAAGATATGGCATAAGGGGGTCAGCTAAGGAGTGGTTTCGGTCATATTTGGGTAATAGAAAACAAGCCACAAGGATAAAAAAGCTTGATGAATCTACGAGTACAGTTGTGGATTATAGTTCTGAACCTCGAAGTAATAATTGTGGCGTACCACAAGGTAGTATTTTGGGACCGCTCTTATTTCTAATTTATACAAACGATCTACCTCAGGCTGTACAAAATGAGTGCATAATGTTAGCAGATGACACTACATTAAAAATTTGTTGCAAAAATTTGGATAACATTAATAGGGAAATAAATGACGCGTTAAATAATGTAATTAAATGGTTAAATATATATTAATAAACTTAAAATAAACATTTCTAAAACAAATGTTCTCCATTTCAAGACATTTCAGAGTAAACCTATTCACATCAATGTTAAGTATAATCATAATAATAAACTGGAACAAGTGCACAGCGCTAAGTTTCTAGGTGTAACACTGGATGAAAACTTTACATGGAAGAAACACATACAGAACATCTGCAATAAAATAAATAGTTACGTATTTGCTTTAAGAAAAGTCAAGGATGTTACTTCTAGACATACGTCTTTAATGGTTTATCATGCTTGTGTTGCATCAGTGATTAGATATGGTATAGTTGTTTGGGGAAATTCAACCGAAATAGCGAGAGTCTTCTTAGCGCAAAAGAAATGTATCCGAGCCATGTTCAACATGGGCTGGTGTCAATCGTGTAAACCAGTATTTAAATCACGCGAAATATTAACGGTTCCTTGTATTTACATATTGGAAATCTCCAAATTTGTCAAATATAATCCATCACTATTTGAAGCCAAAGACAATACAAATAAAAGAATAGCTACTCATTTAGATTTTAAGATACCTGCTCCAAAACTGGAACTGTTCCGCCAAAGCTGCGTTTATATGGCTCCTCTGATATACAATTCATTACCTTCATCAATAACGACCTTATCGCGAAAGAGATTCTTCATTGTGTTGCGGCAGTGGTTACTAGAAGAGTGTTTTTACTCAATTGAAAAGTTCTTAAATAAAAATCCCTGTAAATTGTATAACTGTGTTGACATATAATATAGCTTAAGTAGGGAAAATGTTGTGTATGTGATGTGTTTTTATTGTTGAATTAAATATTTTCTTCTTGACATCCAGGACAATTATGTTAAAAAACATATTGCATATTGCATGCTATTTTTAAGCCAAATATGTGATTCAATTGTATTATGATATGACATCTATGTAAGCGACCATATTTGAAGCAATAAATAAATAAAAGAGACTAAAAGAAAGGTATATATTTATTTTACCAAAGGTCTGTCTATAAACTGTCATGCTTGGTAATAAGTTTGATATAATAAACAGTATAAAAATATTTGATTTGGTATCCTGTGATATGGATATTGTAACATTGTAGTCTCTATACCTTGTTGTACCCAAAGCCGTGGAAGGAAACTATAGGTTGTTGGGAAGAGGAGACAGTCTCTAGTCTTGGAGAAAGGGCGCAGGTTGCTGGAGAAAACGCTTGGCTCCTTCACCGGGATGTACGTTACACATAAGTTGATCGCCAGTGAAATGCCTTTGCCTTTGGTTCAAACCGGAGCGGGTTATTTGTTTAATAGTATTTTGTGATATTAATATGACTATATTGTATTTGAGTGTAATTAATTGAGTGAAATAAAAGTGATAATCTCATCTAATTAATTTAATTATACCCAGACTTGCATGTATGAAGCGATTGTTGGATCGCGAAACCTGGCGATCTTTCCTATTTGACTACCTCATCAGGGAAACAGCTTTAAGATCGTAAATATATCAATTTTCTAATTTATTGTATTGCATTTAATTAGAATTTTTTTTGTAAGTATATTTATTATCTTATAAAATAACAGCGTGATAAGAAATTTATAAGCAACGATATTCTATAAAATATTTACCTTTATGTATAGGACTAAGAAACGTATCGAGAAAGAGTTCTCGGATTTCAGCACTTCATCGACGATAGTCGCTTTGAAATTTAGTAAGAAACGATGCACAAAACAAACAAACATACCGGGTCACAAAGGACAAATATGTCACGTTACAATCTTGCCTTTCGATATTATTATTTGTTCAATAATCCTTAAAAATAATATTACAAAGTTTTCTAAAATTATTGTCAATAAGCAAATTAAGCTCTTAGCATAATACAAACGATATGTAACTACATACATTCAAGCTTACCATATTTGCATTTCATTATGTACGATAGTACAAATTGTAATACTCGTAATTTACAGAAGCGGTAAATTAAATACCACTTCCGTGAAGTATGCTGATTTAAATTTAATGTTAACTTTATGCTTAGCATAATATAACGACGTAGACATTATTATATTATTTAACAGTCGCACGGCCATTTGGAATTATTATTGTTGTATAAAGCCATGTTGGATTTTGTAAGCCCTGCTTTTACAGAAATACAGGTTTAGAGGAACTTGTTTGGTGCCTGGCGAATGCTTAATTTACTATCTAGTAGAAATCACTTCTTTTTGTCTTTTTCATGTCATGCCTGAAAGACTAAGACCGAGTAGTTCCTCAGCATTACGCAGGAAATTTAATGAACAATTTTTGTACCTCGTCTGAAACACAGCATTTTCAAGATACAACAATGTTCACTACTAAAACGTAATATGCAAATTATGTCACAAGCTGTGCTGGTACGATAGCAACATAGTGCATAGTGTGCAACAAAAACTACTTTTGATTGCCCTGATTATCTCAAATCTTAGGTACTTTCTGTTTGTCATACATTTTGCAAGAGATAACGGGTTTCGTTTCAGTATCGGATGAAGTAGAAATATCGTTTTTATTGTTACTCCTTTGTGTTTATTTATGTTATTGTAAAAAATATTTTCATTTGCATTGTAATATAACTTAAGCAAATAACATATTATATACATATTTTTAACATATTGGTCACAAAAATCAAATAATGTAATTTTAATAGATGCTTAATATATATTTAATATGCGGATATATTTTCTAGAACTTGTTTCTTTGTAAAACTAAGTACTATTGAACATTTCAGGCAGGATTTCATCTGTAACCTTCTTAGTTGCAACCTCTAGCAGCCTAGAGTTGGTAGTAACTGAACATACGCGAAGTTGAAGAGAGTAAAGTTAGTTAACCATTAAAACAATTATTAAATAATCTATAAATACACAAGGACATCTCATCATCATTCGTTCAACCGCTGCACACCAACAAGCGAAATATTCCTTTTCCTCTTCAGGCTTAACTTTCAACAGTTCAACATTAAATGAGAATGCACAACAAGTTTAAATTGCTTTCAAATTAGATTATCTCAAGTCTGTTATTGTTTATTGTGTTTCTACAAACCATTTGAAACAATTTTGCAGCCTCTCTGACGCATTGTAAGGTTAAGATTAGTTTGGGATGACGCAGTTCCAACTTAATTGTATAAAATGTTTTGAGATAGCTTCGATTAGACAGGGCTTGTTGAATTAATTCTTCTCGTTGTTAAAAGTCATAAAGCTAACTAATAATACAAAAAGTGAACATTGCCTTGTTTGTTACTCTTCTATTACGTTGAAACTGCTTAGTTTATGCAAATTGCGTGAAATTTGGTAAAACGTACACAGGTTACAAAATGAATCATTCTGGATTACAGTAATAGGAGACTAATGTAATAACAAACCTTGTCTGTTATGTTCATGCTTATTGCCATTGTACAGAAATAGGTTTTATCTCTGTTTACTTAAAAGCTGATCTGTATGTATGTATATATATATGATTTGTATGCCAGTTAAATTATATACCATGATTATCTATCTGTACACCACGCTTTAGCCCTTAACATAGCTTAAAATCCCGTTAAATGAATCATCCCAAAAAGGAGTTAAAGAGAATCGAAAATAAAAAATAAAATAAATATCCATCACGCCTTATCCCCGAAGGAGTGGCAGAGTCATATTATATGCCCACTTTTCACCGTGTGGTTTCCTGTCCCACGTAATAGGTGGTGAGCCCATTGCCGTGTTGAAATAGACAGACGCAGGTTGTGGCTACCTGCTGTTGAAATTTTCAAGCCACCCATAAGGCCTTCAACCAGGTTTAACGACTGCCATTTTACTGGCAACCGGGACGGTACAGTAACGGCTTAACGTGCGTTCCGAAGCACGGAAACGCTCGCAAATGTAAATGCCACAAAGTGGTCACCCATCCGAGGACCAGCTATAGTGAAAGTTGCGTAACTCAGTGATCGTTTACAGAACACTGAGACCGCGGGGCCACGAGCGTTTCTAAAATAAATAATAAAAATATTACTAGCGAAATACTTCGTCATGAACTACGTGTACTCCTGATTTTAAAAGTTCTTGAAATAAGCTGTGCCACACCATATTTTAAGTTGTCATAGTGTTTGTAACTTAACTCGAAAAAAATGTGTATATTTGGTAAACCTGAGAACAGATCGTAAACTTTTTTAAAACTTCAAGGTGGTTCGATTTATGGCATAAAAAATATTATATTTATAATAGCTACTATTATAAATAGCGTAGTGATTTATAGCCTTTATTTATGAATGGGCAATCCAACACTAAAAGATTTTTTCAAAACCGATTCTGTTCAACCAAACAAACAAACTCTTCAGCTTTATATATTACTTAGTACGATATGCGATGTTACCTGCAATGGTAATTGTTGTGATGTGGTGAGATTGTCTTAGACTCGCTTTGGGAATTCAACTTCTTGAGATGTTGACTTTACGGACAATAGGGCTGCCATATAGGTGTGTTCTGATTTCACGGAAACAGGGCTACCCACTACAATAAACTACACAAACTAATTATGTTTTTTAAACATCTTACTAATATTATAAATGTGAAAGTTTGTAAGTATGGGTGTTTGTTACTCTTTCACGCCAAATCTACTGAATGGATTTTAATGTTACTTAACAATAATATAAGCACTATACTATAGCTTAGGGGCCGTTCAAGTATTACGTGAGCAGATTTCTTACCATTTTTTACCCCCCCCGCCCCCCTTGTCATCAAAAGTAAGCAAAGCACTTACCCCCTCCCCCTATGCTTACGTAAACATTTTTAGTAATAAATGTTTTTTTAAATTGTTATTTTTAAAATAGGAAAATTCATGAAAATATTAGGTTTAACTGATACACATAGAGTAAATGACAAAAAAATATAATAAGAAATAAAGAACATAACTAACATAAAGAATATTTTCGGAACACATTAACAGTCTTCAGTCCATGAAACCTGAATCCATGATTCTAAGTTATCGATGACATTGGATTGCTGCTCAGTGTTGTGAGTCTGCTCACTTTCATCCGATTTTGGAATGTCTACGTCACTCTCATCGAGCCATTCAACATCTTGGTGCTCTAAATTTTGAATAATGCACATCAGTTCATTAGCACGACGAGCAGCGACTCTTACAGGTCTAACTTTTCCCTCTGTGGGCGTGTTTACTTTTTTATGGATCTTCTCGATGTGACGATTTAATGATTTGACGGAAGCATGATAAAGACCACACGTTTTGCATGTTCGGCTTGAGAGCCTCAATTTTACCGTCGGACAAAAATAATCGTAGGGCATTTGCAAAAAATCTTTGAGGGTAGTACTCAAGCGTAGAGCTAAATTGACTGGAAGATCAAGAAATTGTCCTCCTTCATCCAAAACCAAGTCATCAACTGTTTGTTTTACTTTTGCAGGTGGTGGAAGAAACCTGTTGTCTAGTAATCTGAATAGGCCACTTCTCGGACGACAGCATTCTGTATTTTTACATTTTACAATTTGAAGCAAGTATTGGCTTTCACGCACATGTTCTGAGTACCATTTAATGTCTGGAAATTCAGGAACATCTTGTTCATCAGCCTCAACATATTTTGCAGTAACATTATAGCCATCAATTTCCATTGAACTCCATACTTCAGCTAATACATTTCCTGCAAATTCGAAATTATATCTTTCTAATTGTTCATCAATTGTAATGCCACGTTCATCCAAATGAGACCCAAAATGGTCATGAGGCAGTATTAAACCAGCCAGTTCCCGACTCAGAGGAGCCATTCTTCGCTCTACTCTGTTATACGCACTCCTTCCAGGAGCATTGGTAGCTATAAACAATGCATCGAGATCATGTCGTTTAAAATGTTGTATAGCAAACCCTATGACTTTTTGATAACGCGGATTTTCATCTGGCCCTCCATCAACCGTCATAATTACTACTGGTTTTACTAGTCCATGGTCAGTTTTTGCTAATGGTCGAAACTCTTCAAGTTCGAGAAGCGTCTCGAAATCCTGAGCATGAGTATTAGCAGTAGATGAACTATGCTTTCCACTTCGAATAGCGATGAATGTTGGCCCAGAATATCCGACGGCTTGCGGTTGTCCTAGCATATTGGAAGTAACTTTGATACCAGCATAAACAGATGGTATTAATTTATGACGCTCAGCGATTACCCAATCGTGGTCAGGTAATTTGATTCTATATTCCATATGCATTAAAAGAGGTGCTTGCTTATTTGCCGCAGTGACGCCAATAGGGACTCGAGCTTTGTCATCTTGAGATAAGAAAAATACTTGATCTGGTCCAAGTATGGATGCTATGTTCTCTAAATAATGGATTGATGTTTCAGCGAACTTGCTATCTAAGTGGCTCTTGTGGTGATCTGTTTGAGCACGAATGAGCCTAACAGGGACTGTCGATACATGTCTTCGTCCCTCTGTAGAATTCGATTTTCTGGGTATCAAACGAAGATATGTCGCACTGCGACTAATGTCAAATCCTAGTTTACGCAGTTCTTGTGTGAGTTCGTCAAGAGTTTTTACGCTGCGAATAGATTCCGTTCGTCTCCTGTCATCACATGCACTCCCAAATAAAGCTATATCCGCAATTGTTTTCAATAGTAATGGTTGATCGCTTTCAAGTTTAGGATGTCCTACTGAATCCCTCAGAGATAGTCTTCTTTTTATTTCAGGATTTTCCTGACAAATATATTCTAACTTTCTTTTCATACCATCCCTGTGTTTCTTCTGGGCAACTGCGTTTTGAATCTTCCTGTTTAAAGTATTTTTTGCTGTTTTTAGTTCCTCGCGCAACTTAATGATCTGTTTATCAACTTCAGCGCAATTTGGCATAGTATCTCTGGCAGAATACAAAGCGTTCAGATTTTTTTCGAGTAGAGTAATCTTATTTTTCAAAGCTTCTTGAGAAGGTTTTGCTCTTTGTTTATCTGCATTATTATTATTTTCGCATTGCTCTCGTGATTCATTGCCGGTTTTAATTTTATCTTCTTTCTGTTTTTCAATGTTAGAAAATGGCTGTATAATTTGTGTTTTTTCTGCAGGTTTACTGGTAGAAGACGTTGCCTAAAAATGAAAAATTTCTAAGAGTTCTGCTGGATATTCTCTTATTTAAATTCACCGTATTTAATAAAACCAGCGTTTAAATATTATTGAAAGCTTTTCCCCACAGAAACCCTTCACATACAGATATTGAAAACACCGTGTATTTTGTGACCAATTGCCGGAGTCGATCTTAAGAAATAAAATATCAATCATTTACCTTTTTACTTTGAGATAGGCCATCATATTTTTTACTCATAAATCGTTTTAATTGTTACAGAACGTAAAGAGAAACTTTGTACTTATATTTACTCACCTTGCAAAAAAAATGAAGCAGATTGGATTTATTTTTAGTCGCCGCTTGCAATTCTTCTTCAATTCTCTTAGATACAATAATATCTAGTTCCTTATTTGACTTTGCTTGTAATTTATAATTTCGCCAAACTTCGTTAACTAACTTTTGTACATTTTGCACTTTCGTCCCAGTATGAGATTTTTTAAAACTTTCGAACAGTTTTTGGTATAACTTGGATTTGTCTATATGATATGACATTCTAATAAGATATTTAAATTTAAATAATTAAAACGTTAAACTTTGGCTAATTGCATCAACATAAACACAAATGATAACTTTCAATGCTTACAATACGTTTAGAATCCAAACAAAACAATACTGATAGATGCGCACTTGCAGCCGGCCGGCACGAGAGTGAATTATTAGACAAGTCAATAGCGCACGGTAATTTCCCTAATGCGCGGTAATTCCCCTAATCAGTTCTCAAAGCGAGCCTACGCATATGTATTATTTGCGGGAATCCCCGAAAAAACTTAAATAACTAACGATGACGTAATCATCATCTAGACCCCCCCACCCCCCATGTCATCCAAAATAAGCAAAACAGAGATTGGTGCTTACGTAATACTTGAACGGCCCCTTACATATACTTACAGTATTATTACTATAGCTTACGATAATATAGCTTACACATCAGAATTACACATAGGTAGCCTATGTGTAATTCTGATGTGTAAGCTTTATTTCGGGAACAAGTTCCTGTGGGAAACGGGAACGCAATAACTTCACCATGCCTGCGGAACCGCGGGCGTCAACTAGTTAATAATAATTTCTTTGTCATGAGTAACTTAATAACATCAACAAAATATGTATCATTAAATCCAACGCACATCTACCTTCCGACTAATGTACCCAAGTAAGTAAATGTATGTTTGAAATACTGTTGTGTGTTTACTGTATCGAACTCCCTCAGATTATATCAAAGCGAAAAATGTGTACAATTACTCTTGATCGCGGCGGTATTTGCCGTATATACTGCAGTTTCTAAACAGAGATTAATAGCTTTGCAAACAGAGCTTGGCGTGAATGCTCTAAGGGTGGGTTCACGAACATAATGTTTTTAGACAGTTTGAAGTGATGTAAAGCAGCATTCGAAGCGGATACTTCATAAAGTTATTCTAAGGGTATCCACATCACGCGAATATCCATCAGTCAGTTGCTCATACCAACCTGCACGTAGCATACGTACTTCTTGACGAAATTTGTACTAAAACAGTCAAGTTCATACATGTATTGTACCTGGGGGCCGAGTCTACTATTGACAATCCGTAGAATAGAACCAGAATCGCTGTTTTTAACTGTCAAAATATTTTGTAGACTGTCAAAAATCCGAGAAGCGCTCGTGGCTCCGCGGTCTCAGTGTTCTGTAAACGATCACTGAGTTACGCAACTTTTACTATGGCTGGTCCTCGGATGGGTGACCACTTTGTGGCATTTACATTTGCGAGCGTTTCCGTGCTTCAGAAGGCACGTTAAGCCGTTGGTCCCGGTTGCCAGTAAAATGGCAATCGTTAAGCCTGGTTGAATGCCTTATGGGCGGCTTGAAAAATTTCAACAGCAGGTAGCCACAACCAGCGTCTGTCTATTTCAACACGGCAATGGGCTCATCACCTATTACGTGGGACAGGAATCTACACGGTGAAAAGTGGGCATATAATATGCCTCTGCCACCCCTTCGGGGATAAGGCGCGATGGATATTTATTTATTTATTTTATCAAAAATCCAAATGAGTAACGGCCACTGGCGCGGTACGTTTTAGTAGAATTCTACCGGCCGACCAATAGAAGTCTATTGTACGATTGTAATAGTAGACTACTAAAAACTGTCAAAATTGTACCGGTGTCTTTCTATTGAGCGACGATATCGATTCTATTTCGACACGATTTTATCAAATATCAAATGATGAAATTTTGTCTCATCCATTTTGCATCATACCACATGGCTTTCCATCCTCTAAGCCATACCCTACTGCTTACGACGTTCTCTGGGTCGATAGTCTAACTGTCTGCAGTTTCCAACCAACCTATGAGGGATAAAAACTCTGTAACGAGATTATCTGTCAGAGAATTTAAATTTCGTCAACAATGCTGGCAGGTGAAGCACACTGAAGTAGATATGGACTGGTTGTGGGTTAAGAATGTCCTTTTATATAATTTTTTTCAAGTATCAAAGGGGTGGCGGAGGTATACTGTGAGCCCACATTTTACCGTATGCATTATTGTCCCACGTATCAGGTGGTGAGCCCGTCGCCTTGTTGAAAATGGACAGGCGCAGATGCTTTACTCATTCATCGACAATACAGTAAATATTATCTACACTAATATCTACACTAATATTATAAAGAGTATAAGTAATTTTGCGTACGTTGCCTAAACTATAAAAGATAGATCCATAAAATATTCTAATTAATTGTAGATCTTATAAATATCTACAAAAAAGTCCGTCCTATACCTATCTGTGTCGAGTAAGGCACAACAACCATTTTTTTATTTAAAAATCAAAAATTTTTTTTGGACTACATTTAAACGCGTTTATTTTACTCATGCGATTATATGCAAATGCAAATGCAATGCAAAATAAATTATTTCATCACTAAGTACAGATTATGTAGATAATATTTGGTCTTTGAATGATTAAAATTGGACGTTTCGGCCCGTTGCGAAGTGGGTGTCACCAAGGCGGGGGTGCGCGTGCGGGAGTTTAGATCTATGTGTAAGGTACCCGCTCAGCCGGGCTCAGCCGCGAGGTCGGCTCCCTACGCAGCGGTCGTACGCGAAGTCTTATTGCCAGAGGTTTATTCACTGTGATACAGCAAAGGACAAACCGGGATAAGTGGTAAGTAGCATTTCCGCCCACGTCCCGCTTTTGACGGGATGGATAGGGATAGCTAAGATCAGAGAGGTAGAGAACGGGCAACTAAGCGCTAGGGGACACCCCTGGCTCACACACCCGTCCCACGCCACGCACACTCAAGCGTAGACTTCTCCGTGTTTGGCAATAAGGTCATGCCATGTGAAACGTAGTGTGAGGTGTATGTCGGTATTCCATGCGCCTTCTCCGCCCACAGCCGTAGGACAAACAATTAGTTTGAAGAGATTCTAGATTAATAAAGTCTGGGCCCTAAGCTGAAAGGTGATGTAAGTTCAAAGGTGTATCTTAAGTGTTAGCTGCTTTTCACACGATTATAGAGCCACCTCTGTTGCGTGTTGGTACCTCGGGTTGTTACTACATCGACAATTTAATGTACATCTAATATAGAGTACATAGATGCATCGCAGTAAATAACATAACAATTGTCTTCTGTGCTATTTCTTTAAACTACGCAAATACATAATGAGAAATTTTGTACCGTCAGAAGTTAAGAGAAATCTCAAAATTGAAGCCAATTTTAACCCAAGTCGCGGACAGCATCAACGATAATTTTTTTACATATTAAATACGGTAACAATGATGACGAATTTAAGGGTAATAAAAATCGTTTCCACGCATGCGGAGCTGCGGGCAACAGCTAGTTATTTTATAATTAGCATCATACATATAATGTTTTGCCTTTATTCCCTAAGGGGTAAGCAGAGGCATACTATATGTCCACATTTCACCGTATACATTTTTATCCAACGTAACTGATGGTGAGCCCAATGCCGTGTTGAAATGGACATAGGCAGGCTGTGACGACCTGCTGTTGTTATTTTTCAAACCACCCATAAGACCTTCAACTGGGCTTAACGACTGCCATTTTACTGACAACCAGGACCAACGGCTTAACACGCTATCCTAAGCACAGAAATACTTGTAAATGGAAATGCTACAAAGCTGTCACCCATCTAAGGACCCTAGTGAAAGATGCATAACGTAGTAATCATTTCCAAAACAATGAGCGCTTCATTCTTAACATGCCATTACATAATAGGTGCTTACCTAGCAGTGCTATAGAGCATTATTCGTCTCTACAAGTTCACAAAGTGCTCCCGAATTTTTATGGAACAAAGGTAAAATATAAAATGTATTCCATTGGATTATTTGGGTGAATATCATCATCGATAAAGTACATTCTGAACCTTTGAAATACCGCACGTAAATTTATAGTAGTTTAGATTCTTCTTATTTTTGTAATATCGTTTCTGTTTGACATTCATACATATTGTCACGCCTTTATCCCCGAAGGGGTAGGCAGAGGCATACTATACGCCCACATTTCACCATATGCACTTTTGTCCCGCCTTTATCCCCGAAGGGGTAGGCAGAGGCATACTATACGCCCACATTTCACCGTATGCACTTTTGTCCCACGTAACAGGTGGTGAGCCCATTGCCGGGTTGAAAATGACCAGGCGCAGCCTACGGGGTCCTGCTGTTGAAAATTTTTAAGCCAAAGTGGTCACCCATACAAGGACCACCTAGCGAAAGTTGCTTGACGCAGTGATCGTTTACAAAACTCTGAGTCAACGATATATAATATTTTTTTATATTTAAAATATATGGTAAAAAAGACGTGTGGCACTCGGAGACTGCCGCGGTAAAGCTATTGCATAGTATACCTTTGTTTTTCTTTGATATTAATTTAAGTTACACTAAAAAAGCCCCTCGCCCTCGCCCTCACCCTCGCCCTCACCCTCACCCTCAGCCTCAGCCTCAGGCGTTTTTTTTCCTTACGGAATTTCTTGATTAAAGCCCACTCAAAGCCCGCGATATAAACTATGCAATAGCTTAAAAATAATTAAAGAATACACACAGATAATTTCTGCGAACTGCACAGTATCCTTTTAATATTTTTTCAAGCGGAAGCCCCCGAGTAGTTCTCTGCTGAGTCGGGCGCATCCTAACTGCACGGTACTCGAAAGTAAACTTTGAGCCAGGAAACAATAATCCGAGCGGCACGCAAGTCGCCTCCGTGCCGGAATAGAGATATTTGTGGACATTTCAAAAAATAAAGTTTTGATGAAGGTCAACCATCCAACGAAAGACGACGTCGTATCTAAAGAGTTGGAGACATTGTTGGTTGTAAGCCTCTTTTGTTAAAGGATGAGGAAGGATATTATACAAGGGAGGCTTTTATGGATGATGAATCGTACCATTGTTTAATATTCTGTAATATATAACAACCAATATTCTAAATCGAATTAAATTTAGCTTTATATTTTAAGTACCGTTCAAAGATTAAAGGGCTGCTACCACAGATGAAAAGGTCCTTATTAGTGGCCCTCAAGTTGACGTCTTACTAATATGCTTAACATTTCGCAAGAAAAATTTTACAGTGATTAAGAGAATTTTTGTTTTAAATATGATATTATTGATTAGGTATTTCATAATCCATGCAATAAATGTAGACACATTACGTCGGCGACCATGCATACTAAAATATGTTGAATAATGATAACCTTTCTTTTGGAAATAGGTTAAAAATATAACATAATAACGAGTTCCCTTTATTTATTATTAATTGTATGCTTTTTGTGCACCAAAATATAAAACAAAGTTAGAAGGTTAACTTAAAAGTTAACTATAAATGAAGTGTGAATGAATTTTATAAGGTCACACAAAAAGAGAACAGTCCACTTTATTAGCGGTAGAGTACTATCGTCATCGGTAATGGAACGTCCTTTACAATTTGTTGTGTACTCTTCGGACATACACTGCGACCCCTTTAAGTAACAAAGCATCCAAATCATTGTGTGAGACAGACTTTGTTTAAGTTTAGACGTTGAAACAACAAGGGTATCCAGGGGTCCATTATCGGGCCCACCTCAAACTACTGTCAACAGTGATTAATCTTAATTCACCTTAGAGTGGGGTTTCCGTAGTTTTGATTAGTACGTGCTTTAGTAGATAGTTGGTGGCCTGTTGGTGTTAAATTTTCTAAATATTGTGACTGGAACTGTGCTGCGTTGGATGGATTTTTAAAGTATGCGCTGTCTTATGGGATTTAACGCTTCATATGGTAGTGGAATTCCAGGTTGGACACAATAGGGCCATGACCTGTTAGCGGCAATAAGCGTGGGATATAGTCCATAGTTTATAGTCAATACTAAAATCTGACAACCTTTGACTGAACCCGGATGAAGAAATCTTACTAAAAGGCTTGTAATTTACAATTAAGGTTATAAAAGTAAACTTTGCACTTTAAATAAGTGTATTTATGGTAAATCGAAATCTTACTAAGTAGATTCTTAAAAAAACAGGTGCGCAATAATTGTGCAAACCGCAACTGACCCTTGATGTAGTTTTGAATAGAAACTATCTTGAAGGGTGTGGAGTATAATCCCTGTTTACTAGCAAACTTATTATGATACGTAATAATGATAATAAGCTACGCTTATAGCCTAAACCAACATTTCTAGCAGAATTCATGAAATTATGCTTATTTGTTTAATTATGGTGAAATTGTAGCAAAACGTGGCAATTATCACATAATGGTTAAGTGTTAAGGTTTAACTAGCTCTATTAAGTCGAGTTAGTTCAAGTTTCATACAATGAAGTGCTTAATAATGCTATAAGTAATACTAAACTGCCCTTCAGAACTTTGAACAGAATTTAAGATTCGTAGTATAGAAGCTTTCAGTAGGTCGTTTCTAAATATTGTAGCGACACGGATTGGTCTCGATTGGGAAAATAAATTTAAAACAAAAATTTAAACAAATATATCTATATATCTATCCATATAGGCTATCCATTTCACGAATAAAATAAAGCTTCTCTACTTGCGTTACTTCAAATAATAAAAGAAATTTTTAAAAAATCAGTATTTAAATAATATGTCTTTACCTATGAAATTGCCGTTCTGCAGTACTGACCATTTCAAATCAAAATAATTTTTGTTTGGCTAAGAATTGTAATTTAAAATTAATTTTATTTAAAAAACATGGAATTCTTTTTCCAAAATTAGTCATTTGTTTATTGCTTAGTGTTACATTTTCATGGATACGTTAAAAAATCGAGTAAATATGGAATATGAGTACCTTCATGGCAGCAACGCGGCACGAGTGGCACGCAACATCAACGACGTTTACGGAGTTAACACTGCAAACCAACGCACCACCTATTATTGGTTTGATCCGTTCTGGAAATTTCGACCTGAAAAATGAACCTCGCGGTCGTCCGAAGGCTTTGGTCAACAATGACGAATCAAAGGTGATTGTGGAAGATGATAATACACAATCTACGGCTGAATTAGCAGCAGCTTTCGACGTTAGCGTCAAAACAATATTGGTCCATTTGCGTCAAATGGGCAAAGCAAAATGCTTGACAAATGGGTGCTCCACGAACTCAAAGATCGCCAGCGCGAAGTACGCGTCGAGACGTGCCTTGCACTGCTCAACAGACACACAAACGAAGGAATTTTGAACTACATTGTTACCTGCCATGAAAAATGGATTCTGTTTAAAAACCGCAAGCGCTCAGCAAGTTGGTTGGATCCTGGTTCAGCACCTAAACAATGCCCTAAACGAAAACTTACCCATAGAATAGTGATGGTCACTGTTTGGTGGTCTAGCGCCGGTGTGATTCATCACAGCTTCTTGCCTAACGGGGTGAGTATTACTGCAGATGTGTCCTGTGAAGAACTGAACACAATGATGGAGAAGCTGGCACAGCATGGGTCAATCGCTCGTCTCCGCTGCTCCTGCACGACAACGCGCGACCTCATACTGCACAGCAGACGGTCTCCACGTTGCAAGAACTGGGGTTGGAAGCTCTCCGTCATCCGCCCTACTCACCAGACCTTGCGCCTACAGACTACTACTTTTTCCAGAATTCGGATAACTTCTTGGCGGGAAAAAAAATTTAATACCCGAGAGACAGTACAAAATTCCTTTGAAGAATTTGTTGCCTCCCGTCCAGCAATTTTTTTTAAGAAGGGCGTCAATAAACTGCCACTGCATTGGCAAAGATGCATTGATTGCATGGGTGTTATTTCGATTAATACATGAAAAAAAAAATCTTTTAAATTTTTTCATACAAATCGGCAATTTCATAGGTAAATACCTAATATTAAGTGCCACGTATGTAGTAAAGCCCTTCATTATTTCCTTCATTTCTCTCAGTATTGTAGAAAAACAATGACAGGTAGGAATATCCGGCGGTCAAGGGTTTCATACAAATATCAATTTCATTGTTCTAGAAACAACATTACGCCTGTAGCGGAAAGTATTGTGTTACTATTGCGGGAACAATTTTTAATTATTTTTCTGGAGTCCCTTTATCTCCATCATCATGGTTAAACAATGGACTACAATATAATAACACGACCACGACCGTAACCATAGCAACCACAATACCAACTATGATCTATGAAGACTATATTTTTTTTTAGAATAGACTGTCAATTTAACGTTTGTCTGGACAGCCCGTGTGATTTGAATTTTTTTTGGTTTCTTTTAATAATCTAGTCTAATTTGTGTTTCTTATTGTACATATTGTTAGTATTGTGTTTTTAACCGGTATAAGGTATTGTGCTGTGCCTTTATTGCTTATATCTTTATGAAATTCTATGTGGTTATTAAAATGGATAGAACCAAACCTCCGGATCCCCCAGATGATCGTCCCGTTACTCCCACTTTCTCCCCTCTCCAGTTTAGGAACGCACCCTGTACTACAGTAAATTCACAGTTTCAAACTGCCGAAACGGTCGGTAGCTTTTCGGAAACCCATACTCGAAAACGACACGTCAATGAAGACTCCCCAGTAAGCCCACCTTCCAAACAACCAAAAAGTCAGGTTGCACGGGAATATTATACGGGAGAGGATAAGGCACCATTCATTATCCATGTCTCACGTATAGAACCAGAGCCTAACTATGGCACCGTCCTTCACCCTATTTCTTTTGGTATGTTCTTACTCAACCATAATGTCGGCAACATATCAAAGGATGGAATTAAAAGAGTAGGGAGAAATCGTGTTTCCGTAGAATTTGTGTCAGCTCGTGACGCCAATATTTTTTTAAACAACAATGTCCTTCCCAAAAATAATTACATCGCCTCCATACCCTCCTTCAATGTCACGCGTATGGGCGTCGTTAGTGGCATCCCATCCGACGTTACGGAAGAGGAAGCAAAAACGTTCATTTCAGTTCCTCCAGGCTGTGGCAAGATACTTAAAATTAGACGAATCAACCGGAAATCTATTAGAGACGGAGTCACAGAATGGAAGCCTACTGAGACCTGTGTTTTAACCTTTGATGGTCAGACCCTTCCGAAAAGAGTTTATTGTTGCTACACTTCGCTGCCTGTACAACAATACGTATTTCCTACGATTCAGTGTCGTAAATGTTGCAGGTTTGGACATATTGAGTCAGTATGCAGGTCGAAACCCCGTTGTTTAAAATGCGGGCTAGATCATCCAGGCAATAGCTGTTTCGTAATTCCAGAAGAAGCCTTTTGCGTTTTGTGTTCCGGCAGTCACTATGCTAACAGCAGGGATTGTCCGGAGTATGGAAGGCAAAAAGCTATTAAGATCTCCATGGCTGAACATTCAATTTCTTATGTAGAGGCTAGCAAATCCATCCCAGTAGTTTCACGCGGATATGCAAATGCAGCCAAGAGCTCTTCCACACAGTCATACCGTAAGACTGTGACTCTCAAGCCACGCTCTCGTGTCCCTCTCACACCATCCTACGACAAAACCGCCCATAGTAATCTAACAAGTTTACCTCAATCAACACAGCCAAATGGTTGTGTTCTATCTAACCCCAACATTCAATCTTTCTCCTCTTTCTCAGCTATTATTGAAGTTGTAATCCAAGTAATAAAATCCGTTCTATCTTCTACCTCTCCCTCTTCACCGACCAACGTTGCAGATAAACTTATTTCAATTTTATTAGACCTTCAAAATGGCTTCACAACTTGTGTTTCTCCAGTGGAATGTGAGGAGCGTGCTTCATAAGAAGCATGATCTCACTTTCCTCCTGAACAAGTATAACCCAATTGCCTGCTGTATTGCAGAGACTTGGTTAGAACCAGGTCTCAGCTTCCGTATCCCTCGCTACAACACCTTTAGGTGTGACAGAGAGGACGGCTATGGAGGGTCAGCTCTCCTCATTAAAAATACGATTTCACAAGTTCCTGTACCTATTCATCCGTTTTCGGAGGATATATGTATTGTTGTGCGTAAAATAGAAGACATCACACTGATGTCTATTTATATTGCGTATCCTCATCAAAGCCACATACCAGTACTGAGACAAATATTCATGAGCGTCATTGGGCCTATTATTGTAATGGGTGATTTTAATGGGCACCATTTCAGATGGGGTCCGGAAAGATGTGATGCATTTGGAGAAAGCCTGATAGAGGTACTGGATGAACTCAACCTCGTCATCTTGAACGATGGTAGTCCTACCCGTCGGCCAAATCTCGGACAGCGCAAAAGTTGTGTTGATCTCACATTTTGTTCGGCGGATCTAGCTGCATCTGTACAATGGCATTGTACAAATTTGTCACATGGTAGCGACCACTATCCAATAATTATTACTATCACAGACAAAACATACATGGAAAAGACTTCTCTCCCTCTGCAAAAATTTAATTTAAATAATCCAGACTGGAACATGTATTCTTCCCTTTTAGAAAACAAAATTAATACCCTTCCAAATTTAGCTTGCCAAAACCTGGGTACGTCTGGTTACTGCCATGTACAGAATTGTTTGGACAATCTTGTACGTGCTATCAACTCATGTGCAGAAATGAGTTTTCCATTAAAAAACTCTGCACGGGGCAAAATCCCATCTCCACCCTGGTGGGATCAGGATTGCACTAAAGCTGTAAGAGAAAGAAAGGAGGCGGAGAAGAGATATAACAGAGACATGACTATGGATAATTTAATTAACTATAAACATATATCAGCTAAATGTCGAAGATTGCTGCGCAAAAAGAAACGGGCAGGTTGGTCCAGTTTTTGCTCTTCCTTATCACCATCTACGCCAGCATCAGTTGTGTGGAGAAAAATTAACAGGTTTAGGTCAGGTTGCGTTCCCACCATCTCGTCCCCAATGACTAGGGAGACGGCTGAACAGTTTTTTGACAAAATAGCACCACCCTATGTCCCTTCTTTACAGGAGAGCGAGTTTCGGGTTATGGGTCAAGACCTTGACCCTATGGACAAACCATTTACCCCACAGGAACTAACTATGGTGCTCGGCCATGTCCGAGACTCAGCGCCTGGACTTGACGGAATACCATATTCCTTCCTTACCCATTTAGGCGGCGACGCTAGAGAATATTTCTTAAATATTCTCAATTTCTGTTACCAAAATAGTTGGATTCCCGAGCAATGGAAGGTCCAAATTATACTTCCCATCTTAAAACCAGGTAAACAGTCTGATGACCCAAATGGATATAGACCGATTGCTTTGTCGTCTGTTCTACTAAAAACACTGGAACACCTATTAAAAAATAGACTGGAATGGATTGTCGAATCTAGAGATTTATTACCTCCAACACAGTATGGGTTTAGGAAAGGAATAGGCACCATGGACAGCGTGGCGACGCTTATCACGGATATACGTAATTCTCTTTCTAGTAATTTATCAGTGGTTGTGTCATTCCTCGACATAGCTTCTGCTTATGATAATGTGATGCTTCCCATTCTCATGCAAAAAGTGCAAAAGCTAAAAATACCGGCGAAGATCATCAAGTGCATAAGCAATATAACTATGACCCGCTCACTTTTTTTAAGAGTACAGGGAGAGGAGTTTGGGCAGCGAAGGACTTGGAAAGGCTTGCCTCAAGGCTCCGTTCTGAGTCCTTTGCTGTACAATTTATATACTGCAGACATTGGCTCCTGTCTTAATGTAAACTGCCACTTACTCCAATATGCCGACGATCTAGCTTTATATGTGAGTGACCTTTCTATTTTAGACGCAGCCACATCTCTTACTGTTTCTCTGTCCTCGTTAAATGAATGGCTACTAGACCATGGTCTGTCGCTGTCAGCATCAAAGAGTACAGCAGTAATTTTCTCCAGAAAGAAATCAATCCCCACAATCCAAATCTATGTTCAAGACCAAAGTATTCCACTGGCTTCAAATGCTAAATTTTTGGGTGTATATTTAGATCAAAAATTGACAGGGCGCCACCACATTAATTACCTAGTAAAGAGATGTGAACGAGTCATCCCTATCTTAAAAGCTCTTACAGGTGTCTGGTGGGGTGCCCATCCATACACTATTAAATTGGTCTATAATGCACTAGTTCGCAGTATGATGGATTATGGTACTTTTTTATTAGTTCCTTGTAACAAAGGTGCTTTAATCGGACTAGATAAAATCCAATCAAAATGCCTTAGACTTATCACAGGAGGGATGAAATCCTCTCCAGTGAATGCATTGCAGGTTGAGTGCGCGGAGGCCCCTTTGGAACTTCGGAGACAATATTTAGCAAATCGGTTTATATTTCGCTTAATACTCAAAAATACCCATCCACTTATTCAAAAATTATCTGAATTAAACTCCCTAACCAATACCGTTCAATATTGGCAACATAAGCAGATTCCCTTAATACTAAAAGCTTTGCGGAATACTCTAAATCTAGAATACCCCTTAATAGCCTATAATAGACTCCCTCTATTCAACTATAAATTCGAAGTGTTGTGTTTTAAACCGGACATTCTGTTGGATATTGGGATTACCAAGGGGAGTGCCTTTGCGGGGGCAATCTTTAATTCAATGGTAATGTCTCAATGGCATGATTTCCATCGATTTTTTACAGATGCCTCAAAATTATCCCAGGACAGTGAAACTGGGGTGGCAGTGTACTACCAAAACTCTAGGATAATCTTAAAATTCAAATGCCCCAGAGAGTCATCAGTATTTACGGGTGAATGTATCGCCATTCTAGAGTCATGTATATATATAGACTCCCATAATATCAATAAAGCGGTCATTTTCACTGACTCTTTAAGTTCTCTTAAAGCTCTAGAACAAAACCCGTACACGGATAAGCTGCGTAGCTCCATAATATTGGAAATAAAACAACATCTGTTTAACTGTAGCATAAAACAAAAAACTGTTCAGTTAGTATGGATTCCCAGTCACTCTGGTATCAGGGGCAATGAGTTGGTGGATGAGCTAGCCAGAGGGGCTGTCTCTTCACCGTCTACTGACCTTAGACATCATAACTGCCAGGGATATGATTTATTAAATCTTCCAAGTAAAATGCTTCTGGCATCATGGCAAGCTGAGTGGTCTGAAATGGGCAAAATTAAAGGGAAAAATTATTACTCAATAAATTCGAACGTTACACTAAAACCATGGTTTTACCGTTTTAAAAAAATACCTAAGTCTGTAATATCTGTCATCTGCCGTCTTCGCTTGGGCCATTGCTGCTCTCCTGTGTTTTTACATAAAATCCGAGTAAGAGACTCATCACTGTGTGAATGTGGCTTTGATGAAGGATCTTTAGAGCATATCTTCTTCTCTTGTCCTCAGAACAATTCTGACTTATATAGCGAACTTGTTAGGCTAAAAATTTCTCTTCCAGTTAATGTTAAGTCTCTTTTAGCCCATCCTTCCCGACAATTACTTTCTACCCTGATGGCGTTCATCCGTCACAGTGATATTAGGCTTTGAATAGTCTCCTTCGGAACTTGCAAATACTATGTACCTTACCATAGTATGTAAATTATTCATTGGTACCTACGTACCTTTATGTATATTTTTCAGTGAAATTTTAATTTAATAACACAATCAAGATACACAATTAGTCAATACAAAATTGTTAATGTTGCTTATCAATAGTATACACATGGAAAACTCCATTGCACGTTAGACAGTGGCGGAATTGCCGGTACCCGCTCCTATATGGCCATAAGAAAAAAAAAAAAAAAAAAAAAAAAATATTTTTTTACGCGGGGAATGCTTTTACGCGGCCTCATTCCTGCAGTGGGACTCCCGACTTCTGGGGGCCGTCCTACCCACTAAACCTGCGGTGTTCCGCCTTCTTCCCAACCGAGTCGCAGGATAGGCCTGAGGGCTATTCACCGCGGCCTAGCTAAGGGCATGCCCCAATAAGGGGCTCTCCACGGGGGGCTAGTTGTGCTATACCCCACAATCTCCCGGAGGAGATTAGCCTACGCCCGCTTCGAACCGTCTTCGAACGTCCTTCTGAAAACAGAGCGGTGGAGAGCAATCGAGCTGCCACTAAAAGGCACCCCGGAACACGAGGGGTGGCAGCCGCCAGACGGCCATTGTGAGCGGGGACCCCTGACCTTCCGCCCACGGCCGTACACAAGTCGCTCCGCCCGGCGTCGCCCGCAAGATTGGCGGCGGGACGGGAGCTTGCGTCCTGATCGCTCCCGCACCCGCAGCTCCTCTCTTATTGCCGCCATCACCTCGCTGGCGAAGGAGGCGACTGCGGCCCAACATTGACGATTTTGATATGGGTCTGAACAAATATGACGCTGCACATCATAACAATTTCGACTGTCGTCTCTTCAAAACCTTTTGGAAACTTATAACACTTATTCTTTTGAGATTGATATCTTTGCTCTTACCGACAACCAATTTAAAGTTTATTGGATTCAATGCACATTGCACGTTAGCAAGGTTACTGACACTGGTACTTTCATAATCTGCCCGATTTCAAATAAATATTTGTTACGTCAACCCGCGAACAATGATGCGGGTAATATGTTTTACAATTTAGTTAATAATGTTAATTGTATTATCATTGTAACTGATTTATGGAATGTAGTAAAGTTAATAGAGACATCTGCATTTTTGTGAACAAGTCTGTATTAAAAATATTTATGTCTTGGTGACCCCCCTGGCTTCGTCCGTGACATACTTCGAACTCCCGTAGCACTATTTAATACCGTCGCTTATAAATTCTACAACATTGCATAAAAAATTGCCCGCTTTGTCGACATTTATGGCTTCTGCTTCGCTCCCCATGGTAGAAGCGTGATGATATATATCCTATAGCCTTCCTCGATAAATTGGCTATCTAACACAAAAAGAAATTTTTCAAATCCGACCTGTAGTTCCTGAGATTAGCGCGTTCAACCAAACAAACAAACTCTTCAGCTTTATATTATTAGTATAGATATAAATTTATTAGTACTTAGAAAAAATTGTTACGAAAATGTAAACACACTACTCGTACACTCGAATTTTAAGTTCTTAAAATATATCCAAATTCCTTTTTTAATGTTTTTAATTATATATAAGTGCTCATTTTATAACAACGTATGAACCGATTAAAATTTGTATAGACATACCATTTTGTCATATTGTTACGCATTTATTCCCGAAGGGGTAGGCACAGGCATACTATACGCCCACCTTTCACAGTATGCACTTTTGTACCACGTAGCTGGTGGTGAGCCCATTGCTGTGTTGAAATGGATAGGTGCAGGTAGTGGCGACCTGCTGCTGAATTTTTTCAAGCCGCCCATAATTTCTTCAACTGGGCTTAACGACTGCCATGTCACTGGCAACCGGGATCACTGCGTTAAGCAACTATCACTATGTTGCATTTACATTTGAGAGCGTTGCCGTGCTTTGGAAGGCACGTTAAGCCGTTGGTCCCGGTTGCTAGTAACATGGCAATCGTTAAGTCATTGACGGCCTTTTGGGCGGCTTGAAGAATTTTAACAGCAGGTAGCCACAACCTGCGTCCGTCTATTTCAACACGGCAATTAGCTCACCACCTATTACGTGGGACAGGAATACACATGGTGTAAAGTGGGCATACAATATGTATGCCTCTGCCACCCCTTCGGGAATAAGGCGTAATGGATAAATAAATGTCCGTATGTACACACAGGCTAACACTATTTTAATTTGGGTTAGATGGCACTGTTATAATCAATATCCTGCAATTTTAATTACTGTAATTAATTACTACCTTGGTGGCGCAAGTGGTAGTGCCTGCAACTGCCGCGCTGAGGTCCCGGGTTAGATCCCCGGTTCGAAACAAATTCAGAGGGAAATTCAGAGAGTTTCATTTCCTATGTAAAATACGTATGTATTTAGAAATTATTAGGTATGTTTATCAATTGTCTTGTTGATAATGTCACGCAATATTAAAAAAAAACAACTGCTCCATATTTCGTTACACTACATCGATGAGTGGCAATGCTTTTAATTTAAATGTGACATACAGCCACTTCATCACTATTCTGTGGCAGCTCTTCTCTGTATGCATAATCTGCTTAGTTATGGAATATTAAGTTTGTGCTCACTCGAGACGCCTATCGTGAACTCAGCATTTGTTGACAGATGACGTCATCAGAACTAATTAGAATAATTACATTTACTTTTGTTACATATATATACCAATGTATAGTGTACATTATTTATAATGTTTAAGTTACTGAGCAAATTGTGCTAAATTGATCGAATATGTTTAACCGCGAGTCTAAACAGCGGTGGTATTTTAGATGAGGTATGTATGTATGTTCATGAGACCCAAGAGTGATGAGTGAAACCTAAAAACCTTCGAGATCATAGGTATTTTTAGTTAATTTATTTATTTATTTATGTTTTATTTATTTATTTATTTATTTATGTACACACAGAGCTCAATTACAAAAAAAAATTATGAAAAAAAAAACATTGTATATAGGTCTACTTATTTCAAAAGAAATCTCTTCCAGTAGGCCTGAGAGAGGAGAAATTGTAGAAAACAGAGCTATGTAGTGTGCGTAGGTAAATAAACTTACATAAACTATAGTTACACAAGTTAAGTTAATAAATATTGATAAATTATAATATACCTACATACATATTATATACATATATATACTAAACATATATTTATATTAAGATATATATATACATACCTAAATCCTTCAGGTTTTTTTTTAAAAGAGAAATAGTTTGACATGTTTGTATATTAAGTCTATCTTCGAGACAGACGTGCCATAATCGTTTCTAGATCTCACTCAGGGTTTAGACCACCGTATCGGTTTTTATTGACAATATTGCTTCTATAGAACATTATTAGTTGCATCTATATGGTTTGCTTAAAAAATATTTAAACAGCATTCCTTTATGTCAATATATCCATACACTGGCCACATTACTCACAGAGCTCCTAGCAAAATGGTATGCAAAAATAAGCCGCAACATTTAATTAAAAACTAGTGTTTCTAATGGTTAAATAGTTTCCGATACACTTACGAGCACTAAAATATCCATGAATATTGTAGTGATTAGTAATAGGTGCCTTGAATGGGAAACGATTGGTGAAGTATGTATAATGTACAAATACCATATGAAGACGACATAGATATGAAGACCACGTGAGCCGAGGGCTCAAAAACGTAAAGATCAAAAGTTGTAAACCCCGACGTGCATGCATGAAGCGATTAAATAATCTGCGGAAAGCGAAAGAAGTATCCATGGATTGCGAAGCCTGGCGATCTGTCTTCTCTGACTACCCCGTCAGGGATATAGCGTAAAGATAGTTAGTTACATCTTCAGTCAAGTCTTGCTCTTCAACATTTATCTTATTATTCCATGTCTGACATTGTGTAAAGTTTATATTCCAACTTCTGACAACTCTCCATATTTGATAATGCTTTGTTAATTTATGCACTCAACTACGTCTATTTTATATTTAACAAGTCTACGACTTTAGCCTATTATTTCTTGACATTAGTTATAACTCCATGTTCCATACAAATGAATGAATAATAACTTCAAATTTGCCTTTGTATAAGATACAAATATTGTTTTACTAATAAGCAAATTTTACTTCAAAACATTTCATTTTGTCACCAGAATGTTTACGTGAAAAAAAAATTCCGCGGCAATTGTACAAGAAAGTATATTCGTCTCGTAATGTATGTAACAAAATTGAATTGTAAAAGACGTTTAAGAGGATAAAAGAAGCTTTGAATTGCTCATTATGTATCTAATATATGAATTGGTAGAATATTGAAGAACTGTCATCAAATTTTAAGAAAATTTTAAAAGTGTATGTGTAGAGAGTATACGAGTACATATATATAAATAAAAATAAAATATACCAGGTTATAAATGTTTCTTAAACCTAAGTACAAAGGTTAAGACATTTTTACTGCTTCTTGTTTGTTTTGATGTAAAAAGAAATCTCCAAATAATTGCAAAGCCGTGTCTGGGGTCTCTGATTACAAAATACAAACTACTTAATAAATCTAAACAAATACGTATAACAAACAAATAACGCTAAACTTGAATTGAATAAGTAAAGATGATTCATATATTTTATATTATAATTATCACTTTTTTACTTTCAATGACGTTGTCTATACAAAATTAAGCATAATTAAAGCGAAAGTACAAAAACGACTAATATAACGTGACCGAAGTTAAATTTTTGAAGACTTTTAACTAACAATTAGAAGTAACAAAGATCACTCATGCAAAGTCGACGCCAATCCCGAACTCCATTTAATGTTGAGACAATTTTCCTTCTAGTTGCAGTCCAGTTGATAGTCCAATTTTCTTATAAGATTAACGTAACTAAATTTCCTAGCTAGGGGAAGAAAACCCCGAAACTAATAACAACCAGAGAGTCATGGACCTGCGCAGTCAAGCGCCGCGTGCAGGGATTAAGAAATCCTGGGGGGTTGAGCTGAGCAGCGCTGGCGATTATGCCTTCGTAAGACAGACAACACGCCGTCTTTTCTTTCTAAACGGTGGCCTTAACTACTAGCCACGGTTGGGGAAATTAGGCCATGGTGTCCCATTGGTGGGTCACTGGCGAGGAGTGTAGGGTCTTACAGGCATAAGGCTATACACATGGCTGGACTCTGAAGACAGGGTGGTCATCCTCGCTTTAGCCTACATGCCCGAGAAGGAAGGGCTGTCCCCGCAAGACCTCATCCGCTTGGTGAATTACTGTAAGAAGGAGAGGATGGAGGTCATCATCGGGGCGGACGCCAACGCTCACCACCCTTTATGGGGCATGAACCTCTGTCATTTTAAGTGTACATGCCCCAAGTAAAATGCAGTGAAAAGGTATTCAACAAGCGTGTTGAATACCTTTTCACTACGAACCTATTTATTTATTTATCACGCCTTATCCCCGAAGGGGTGGCAGAGGCATATATATTGTATGCCCACTTTTCACCATGTGTATTCCTGTCCCACGTGATAGGTGGTGAGCCCATTGCCGTGTTGAAATAGACAGATGCAGGTTGTTGCTACCTGTTATTGAAATTTTTAAGCCGCCCATAAGGCCTTCAAGTTGACTTAACGACTGCCGTTTTATTGGCAACCGGGACCAACGGCTTAACGTGCCTTTCGAAGCACGTATCTGGGGTGGGTCTAAAGGGCCGAATAAATTTAATAAAATGTATCTATTTTAGATGTTAAATTTGGTAGGAATTTTGAACCCGTTGCCTTTTTAGTGAGTTGGTAATAAAAAGGCTAAAAGGTCTTATGTGCTAGATACTCATTAGCACGACCAATGAAAGTCCTGGTAGTCTCGGATTGAACTACAAATCTTATCTTACTAAATACCGGTTCTGAACTGAAACTCACTAAGAAGAGCCGCACAATCATCGATTTGACACTAACAACAGAAGACGCAGCGTAGGTGGTCATGGGTTGCATTCTCTAAAGAAGCATCTTGTTCAGACCACGGGAGGATCCGCTTCGATCTTCTGGCAAAAACACTACAGATTCTACCAAAACGCCATCCCAGGATAAGAAACAGAACCAAATACTAGCAATTTCTGGTAAACAGACTAGCACTACAGCGTTCCGCACAAACTCTCGAGAACACCATACAGATCGAAGAACAGGTAAACTATTTAACCAAAACCAAAACAGACAGCCACATTGCATGCCCGGAAATCCTACCTTACAAAATACCATGCAAACAACCATGGTCGGGCCCTTAGCTAGATTGGAAATAAAAAAGGTAAGGAAAGCGTTTAATAGGGCATTGAACACTTTTGCAGATTAAGACTGCGACGCTTACTGTTCAGCCAAATCAAGATACATAATGCATTAGGTATTCGAGTAAACAGAGTTAGCATAAATTCTGTGGAAACATCAAATCATGCCAACAAGCAAACAGGGTAAGGAAGCCTTAGCACAGCAATAAGCAACTGCACTAACTTCCCTCCGTAAACCAGACAACACACTCAAAACATCGCCAGAAGAATCGAGACCCGTTCTAATAGAAACTTCCCAGGATGCGTCTTCACGACACCAACCAACTGGCAAGATAAAACCATAATATCAACTACCCATTATGGCATTATACAGATAGGATGACCCTGGAAAATATCCAGTGGGACCTTAATAATTTCCATCCCTTTAATGCGGTTGGCCCAGATAAGTTCATCCCCGCTCTGTTACAGTGGGGCGGTCTGCCAGTAGCGAGTAGACTCAAGCGTATATTTAAAGCTTACTTGGCACATAGATACGTTTCGATACCTACCCTCACGTAAAAACCTCGCCTTGACGTGGAGTTGCGGAAACCAGCCCGCCATACAATACATCAGCTTGTAATGTATCATTTTTTACTTACTTTTTTGATTAAATGTTTCATTATTCATTCTTTCAAATTATCTGCATGACCATTATCTGTAGCATTCATAGGCCTTGATAATTCAAGAGTTTTTATGCTCTCTTAATGTTTGTTTACCTTTTGTAATTTTTAATGTCAGTTAATGTCAAGCCTAGATTTTATTTTTAATTTATTGTTAGAGCTGCCAGTAGGTTAGGTTGTATAGATATTAGACCTTGTTATAAATTTATATTCTAAATAACTTAATTCTAAATTAGTTTAAATTTTGAAATGCTCTGGAAAAGAAGGAAGCCGGGGCCGTCAAATCAGTCTACTTTTGGTGCTCACCTTGAGAGGAGGTGCTGGGAATAAGTGCTGAGTGTGGGTTGTGCTCTCCAGAAATAGTGAAGTGATGGTCTGCAGTGTTGTGTGTTCTTAACCGGCTCTGTGAAAGACGCCGACCGCTTGTCAGTTTCAGCCATCTACCTGCCTGAGTTCGCAACCAGTTTTCTCCGAGGTCAGTGACGTGGAGGCCTTGAGGGGATTTGAGGCCCCCTTCTCAGCGACGTGGAGGCCTACTAGAGGCCCCCCTTCCTAGCGACGTGGAGGCCTACTAGAGGCCCCCCCCTTCCTAGCAACGTGGAGGCCTACTCGAGGCCTCATCTTGGCGGGTGTTCTTGAAGAATCAAGACTTTAATTTACTCCCGGCTTTCCTTGGTTTATTTTCTTAACATTTTTATATTATATTAAATCAATTTTACCTTTTCTCCTTTTTTCTTTTACTTTTCCTTTTAAGCCAGGACTCCTCCAGTCCTGGTGACAGTTTTCTCCTTAACTTTACCTTTTTCGCCTCCCGGAAAATAGTATCGTTACAAGCTATCCACCAGTTAAACTAAGTCCTTGCCTCGTTCGTTAGTCACCAGGTGCATATTGCAAGTAATCTTGCAAACTAACCACTTTGGTAACGTCACTTGGACCCCGGAGATATTATTGGGTTCTTACAGCCATAAATAAAGCATAGCCCCACATAACCTTAACGACTTTTGAGTTAGTGATGAAAAATATTTCTCATGACCATCTATTTAGATCAAGTAAGTTCATTAGTTAATCCAAAGATTCTAGTATTCATAATTATAACAAATCACATTGGAATATTAAGAACTAGCGTGCACTACCACTATAACGACGCGACGTAACCAAATCGACAGTGCCTCCTTATTAATATTCAAAAGATGCGCATACAAATTAAGTGTCACAATTCAAATTTGCTGATAGAAGAGGTGCATTTTAATTCATTTTAGTAAATTTACTTGGAAAACATATTTCATAAACTGAACCGAAATTGTGTACCTTGAGCGCATTGAATGAAGTCACACGGTACTCCTTCTGGACTGTGTGGTCAGAGAGGTTTGTTTGGCAAATGATGTCATCCATCTTCAAATATAATAAACCCTGAATTACACATTCCAAATTGTGATTGCCAAATTCAATCATCATAAGTAAATCGTAGTGAGTTGCATGAGCGGATGGACCTCCGTTTAAAGTTTTTTTCTCTATTCAAATTTAATTTTATTTCATTAATGACACTGGAAATTCAGGTACGGCTTTTTTGTAGCAAAACCTGTAAATGTACTTTATCTATAACTTATTCTGTAAGCTTTAAAATTATGACCATAACGAACATCATATAATTATTTTTTTTTGGAAATATGTTCTTATCATAAACAATTTATAGAGTTTTTGCATTTAACACTGAAAAAATAAGTAGGTTGTTGTCTCCGTTACTTCTCACTATGTACATAAGCCCTTACTTTCAAATAATGGTTGATATAGCTAACATAATACTGCACACTAACGTAACAAATAACGTACACAAACTAACATGCAATCGATACACTAATATATTTCACACTTTGGGAGTGTGTTGATATACTTCTGAAGGCTGACCGTACCAGACAAAAAGACTTGACAGTTAATAGGACATAATATATTCAAACCAATGAGCGAGTTAAATAGGTCGGGTGAGTTGAGGTTATTGAATAATTTTGAAGTCCTATTGAAAAACTATATTTTCTGCAAATAGTACCACTGCGAGGAACATGAAGGAAATCTAGATCTGGATGCCGGCAAATTCTCGTAGGTACCGCAACAACAGTCCGGGACAAAGGTGCCATATAAAACATCGCATCGATGCACGATCGCATCTCTACGGCATTTAATTTACTTTCATGCATCTGCTGACATACCCAGGTTTCGCTACCGTAAAGCAAAGTTGGCACTAGCACTGCGTTATGAATCGCCAGTCGTGCTTCTTTTACGATGCTTTGAAGCTTTACTAATTGGGACAAAGCACCGTTAACTCTGTTTCCAGCAGCTACTCGTCAATCTACATCCAAATCACATCTTCCATCCGCGCTAAACATACTCCCTAAATACACAATTTCATTCGCTTGCTCTAGTCGTTCCTGGTTTACCCTAATCTCGCATTTGATTTTTACGCCATCTCTTTCAAATTACCACCACCTTAGATTTACTTGCAATCAAGCGAAGACCCTTACTTTCACACTCCTCTTTCATATTAGTGACTAATGCCTGAAGATCGGCTTCTGATGAGGCCATGAGCACTGCATCATCAGCGTATAGCAGACAGATTACTTTAAAGTCACCCAAATTCACACCCATAACACAATCTTTCAACTTCTGCAGGCAACTGTCCAGATACACTATGAACAGCCAGGCGGACATGACACAACCCTGTTTGACGCCTGTACAGACATCAAAAAGAGGTGACACATCCCCCCTACTCGCACGCAAGCCTTACAGTGCCTATAAAGCGACTGTATTTCCCGCAGCCAGCGAGCCGTCCACACCATATCCGGGCAGCAAATCCCACAGAGTTTATCTCACAACGTTATCAAATGCTTTCTCCAGATCCACAAAAGCGCAGAAAGCCTTCTGGCTTATAGCCAGAAACTTCTCCGCGACCATGCGGAGAGAAAACACTTGAGCCATGCAATGCAATCTCTTCCACGTCGGAATCCGCATTGAGCCTTCCATTAATACCTTTCAGACTTTTCTTGCATTCTGGCCGTTATAACATTTGCATACACCTTACTAGCTAAGCTGACCAAGCTGATCGCCCTGTAGCTGGAGCAGTTTAGGCGCGAGCCTTTCCCTTTGTAAATGCGTATTACAACTGCTAATCGTCAGTCATCTGGGACCTCACCCGTCCGCCAGTTCAAGTTGAATAACAGACATAGTGTGTCCCAGACGCGCGACTCACCATACTTGATTATCTCAGCAGTAACTCTGTCTTTTCCCGTTTCATACTTCTTATCGATTGTTCAATTTCTTTCATAGTAATGACTTCAATGTCACAACAGACATCAAGATCCGGAGCATCGAAGTGAGCTCCACTTCCCGATGTGGCATCTCTGTCTTTTCTTGCATACATCTTTCCATAATATTCACTCCATCTCTGCAGGACGTCAGTTTGGTCTGTTAGGACGTCATTGCTAACACTTGCCGAACAACTTCGGGTCTTGCCTACCTCTTTCCAGAAGAGCTTGGCATTATGGCAATTGGACGACACTTTTCATCCGCTTTCATTCTGCACCTTTCACGAGCTTCATCTATCAGTGCTTTCGTGTTAACTTTTTGCAGCTTGTATCTCTCTTTCATATTAAAATCATTCCGCGAGGCTAAGTAGTCTAACCATGCTTTCTTCTTCATTCGAACTGCTTTTTTTACTTCCTCATTCCACCATGCATCACGCTTATTACTACTGCCTCTTTTCGTCTCCACACACTTCCACAGCGGCATTTGCCATACTATCCCTAAGGTTCTGCCATACACCTTCTACATTCTCACTACTAACATTGACGTCGCCAAGCTTTTCGGCTACCCTTTCTTTATATTTATCTTTAATGGATGCATCCTGCAGCTTCCAGCTTTTGATGCTATAAGTCGGCTCAGGTTCAGGACACTCGGTACGATGACGCCAACCCGCGAACAGACCCCTAATCCTAGTTATGACTAGGTAGTGGTCTGATCCCAGCTCAGCGCCTCGAAAAACCCTTGTGTCCATCACCTGTTTACGGAGCCGACTATCCATTAGGAATAGATCTATGATGCATCTCTTTGACGTACATCTCCTCGTATACATTTGAATTTGTTTGTGGTTGAACATTGTGTTTGCCACAGACAAATCCTTTTCGTTACAAAATGCCAGTATAAGCTTGCCAGCGTCGTTCACCTTTTTATCCCCATACTTCCCGAGTACCGACTCAAAACCATCGCGAGCGGTACCCACCCATCCATTCAAGTCTCCACTTACTATAAGTCTTTCATTTCCTTCTATCACATTTAGGGCTTCTCCTATACTCTCCCAGAAGTCCTCTAGCTCACTCGCGTTCGACGAAGATACTGGCGCGTAAGCAGCTACCAGAAAAATCTTCGTCAAACCAAGTTTTAGACGGATCCAGAGGATTCTAAGACCTACCAATTTGTACTCATACATAAAGGAGGCCAATCGCGAGGACAACAAAATTCCAACCCCCCCGACTGCCATGCTCGCTCTCTGGTACTCCAGACCATAGCGCGAGCACCCCACCCGGGAGCTCCAAAACTTCGCAGCCCTTGCGCTTGGTCTCTGTCAAGCACACTACAGCTAACTTTCTCTCATTCATAACATCCATCAACTCATTTATCTTATCTGCCATTCCTCCCCTAACATTCCACGCAGCTACCCTGCACTCCATCCTCCACTTCCCGCCGTGTCAGGCCGCGCATGTAGTGTGGCGGTCCCCTACGCCGCTCTGGCACACACTTTTCGCATCAGCGGGGACGAACTGATGCGCGTCGCCTCGAGGGCACGCCCTAACATTGTTCGCCCTGGTGGCACTCGTATCGGAGTAGAATTGCAGCCGTAGCTGGCAGGGGTGGCGACGTGCACGCTTCTACTCTTCATCCTCTATTTATGCCAGCGTTAGCACCTTTACACGAGTACTGAATCCTATCCACTGAACACTGGTTGAAATGGAACAAGCTTCGTAAATCATGAAGATGGATTCAAACTTCAGATATCGGTGTAGAACGCTGCAATCCAAATGACTGTTGTAAAACTAAATGAGTGAATCGTCGACCCTCGCTGCACTATCGCTACGTTTTCCAATCAACTCATGACCACGGACAAGAATCACAGAGATGAGTGATATTTCAAATTTAAATAATACGCGAATAAATTCCACAAAGATTTCATTTATTACACTTTTTCATAATCGATTACAAACGATTTGTTTTTGAAGGCGTTCTTCCCGGCTTATCGAATATTAGCCATTTTGATTAATGACTGTATCTGAAAGTAATCTAACAATGGATACTCATCTATCTTGCGTATCAACAGCTCTGATCCCAAAAATCCCAACCTAATTTCACACGTAGCGTACGCGGCAATAGTATTTGTTTCCCAATCTTAATCATCCGGTCTTTGGCCCTACGGTGTCTAAATGAAATCTATTTTATGCTACTTTTATAATACGATTACAGTGTAGACCCATTTGCTTTTAATGAAAATAGTCAAAGTAGGTATGTGATTATTAAAATATTGTACTCCTATGTTGTGTTTAGTCTTGAAATATGTGGGTAAATAAGTGTGATGAACCTTCATGGGAATTTCAAACACAAACTACGCTATCACATAATACATATATACGTATATATAAATGTCCAGACACATACAAAATGGTTATATTTAGTATCTATCTATTAATAAAAAGTTTTGTACGATTGTTACTGTTACTTTTACTTTGGCTTGACCAATTTGTATAAAAAATTAACTAGAGATAGCTGACACCCTGGATTATTACATAGGCTACATTTGATACATTGCTCCTAAACATTTTGCATTACGGTATGCAATTATTAGGAAAAGTTGAAACAATGTAGAACATATTTCAAAATCAACATCAACATCCATTAATCAATCCCAGTAAAGATAAAATTTAAATCTGTTCTCGGGCAATATAATAACTTTCAGCGAAAGTGGTCGGCAACGACTGGCCACGTGTTGTACGAGTAGACCCTCTCGGTGAAGGCGCTTCGCCCGAAGGCGCTTGGTAGCGCTCGCGGTTGCTTGGGAAACTGTTTATTATTACCGACTGGTCAGGTGTGACTATTCATTCTAAATAATTAAGTCAAAAAACTCGAAGGTTTTTTTCTTGTGTCGCACCATAAAAGCATGGAACTCTCTGCCGGCGCACGTGTTTCCCTACTCTTACAATCCTGGGTTCTTTAAGAGAAACGTGAAAAGGTATAATTTCTGGGCCGTCAACCTGAGGGTCGCTATCGGAGCCCTACCGGCTGGGATAGAGTCGTCTCTGCTTTTCATCAGGTGGGCGGCGCCATTTTGACGTGTCAATATATAAAAAAAAGATATAACAAAACCCAACATATTTACTTAAAATAGTAATTTAATCACATAAAACATCTAAAAACTTCCGAAAAAGATATTGCCAGCTTAACAAAAAGTGCTTATCTGACCGATCTTAACAGATTAACTCACATAGAAAATAGCTTAAAGATGTCTCCTTAAGTGACTCGACGGATCCTCAGGGATTTGACTAAGACAAATGACTCGTTCTCCCCAATAATGTAGTATAATGTCAACCAAAGAAATATTATTGTATTTTTTCCTTGCATAAGTTATCATACGTACATTAACATAATGGCATTTGGCGTGTGTAACTACCTGGGGAGTTTCTAGAACTAAAGAAAAGAAAAGGGATTTGTCTAGACAACCTGAATTGGACATGAGCAAATAATAAAAATAACGACAAATTTCAAATTTTCGAGAAGTCGTATTTATTTTTTAGTTACGACCTTGTCTTTAAAGCGGTGGTAGAGTCATATTATAGACATAGACATATTGTCACGCCTTTATCCCCGAAGGTGTAGGCAGCATACTATACGCCCACATTTCCCCGTATGCAGGTGGTGAGGCTATTGCCGTGTTGAAATGGACAGGCGCAGTGGCGACTGCTGTTGATTTTTTTAACTAAACTTAACTAGACTTAACGACTGCCATGTTATTGAGAATCGGGACCAACGACTTCACGTACCTTCCAAAGCACGGAAATGACAGTAAATATAATTACGACAAAGCAGTCACGCATCCATAGCGAAAGTTGCTTAATGCAGTGATCGTTTCAACAATCCATCAACAATATTTATCGATCTATTTTAATAATAAAGCTAACTATCTTCACGCCGCATCCCTCGAGAGGTAGTCAAGTCCAAATTCTATTATATTTAATGTCGGATGGCTTGCTTTGTCCAGCCCAAGTTCACTATTTTATTATGTTGTATCCAGTGATTTTCAAGCCAATATTTTGGCAGCTACCTCGGCCAAAGAATTAGTTTAGCTATTCAAAGGGGGAACGCTGCCAGTATCTTCGGAACCTTGCCTAAAGGGACTCCTTATATTAATATATTTTAAATTTTCATATTTTAAGGTTATTTAATAATTTGTTGTTAGCCAATATTTTATCGATATTGTACATCGGTATAAAAATGTACAGACTAGGCCAACGTGGGATTTGCCAACCAAAAGTCATCGCTATAAAACCTCAAACCCATCTCTAATTGTACCCACTCTAATAATAAAAATAAACTTCCGTCTACAAAAAACCTGTTAGCTACGCTCTACTTTAAATACTAAAACAAACATTTTGCCTCAAGCTAAAACAAAGAAAGATTCCAATCGTACGTGTCCGAGTAAGCATAAAAGTTTGCAAAAAGACAGGTAGGACTGCAGGCGGATCCAGACACAACGCTTGTACAACAGTACTAACTAAAAATACTAGTTAAAAAGCGTAGTTTTTGCTGGGAATGGCTGCTCGTCCCACTTTATAAGTCCCGAAGTGTCGGGCCACGAACACCACATCGCGGCGGTTCTGCTTTACACACCTATACAAGTAGAACTACAACAATTGTGTCTCAATGTACCTTAGAGAATACATTTTTTGCCATCGTAAACAAGTTTACTGCACTCCTAATAAGTATACGTAAGTAGTTAGTTGACGCTCGCGGCTCTACCCATGTGGCGAAATTTTTGTTTTTGTTTCCTACGAGAACTTTTTAAAATAAAATAAATAAATATCCATCACGCCTTATCCTCGAAGGGGTGGCAGAGGCATATTATATGCCCACTTTTCACCGTGTGGATTCCTGTCCCACGTAATAGGTGGTGAGCCCATTGCCGTCTTGAAATAGACAGACGCAAGTTGTGGCTACCCGCTGTTGAAGTTTTCAAGCCGCCCATAAGGCCTTCAACCAGGCTTAACGACTGCAATTTTACTGGCAACCGGGACCTACGGCTTAACGTGCCTTCCGAAGCACGGAAACGCTCGCAAATGTAAATGCCACATAGTGGTCACCCATCCGAGGACCAGCCATAGTGAAAGTTGCGTAACTCAGTGATCGTTTACAGAACACTGAGACCGCTAGGCCACGAGCGCTTCTACAAGAACTAGAACTTTTTCCCGGGATTAAAGTAGCCTATGTGATATTCTGATGTGTAAGCTGTATTATTGTACAGTTTTATCAAGATCCATTCAGTACTTTTTGCGTGAAACTGTAACAAACCTACATCCATAAATTCTTCAAAGCTTTCCCGTTTATATTAGTGGGATGATATCTTTAGATGATTTTAAAAAGTATATAGAAGACCACGTAAGCAGATCGCTCAAAAACGGAAAAGTACTCGGATAACCACCGGTGCATGAAAGAAGCGATTAATGAATCTGCAGGAAGCTAAAGAAATATGCATGGATCGCGAATTCTGGCGACCTGTCCTCTCTAACTGCCCCGTCAGGGATACAGCGTGAAGATAGTTAGTATCTTTAGAATTCGGAACTGATACTCACGTCCATTTCAAATAACCAATTGTGTTGTAATCTTCGAAGATACGAACTTCAAAATTACGTGTAGTATTTTTCCAAATGCAATTTAGAGTTCAACAAAAGAAAACCTTGAAATAACCTTCAATAATTCTACAACAAACAATAGTTCAATGATTCTCAATAATTATACTAGAAGAAGTGGTATTACAATCAAGGTTATATCAAATGTCTTTGGCAACAATTAGATGAAAATAGCCTGTCGTAAGTGTATTATTTTATTGCTTCCGCGGAGGCCCCACCACAGTTTCAAACTAGCAGAGTAGTTTCAGCACAAGCGCGGTTTGTTTATTTAAAACTTTTATCCTACATGAGGTGTAGTCGTTCGTCCTGCAATTTGATGATGTGTTGTGGTGATGTGGACGTGTGATGTTACAGATTCCCAGGAGCCTAAAGAAAGAGACTGTTAACCGTACTATATTTAGGTATATTTTTAATAATAAATCATTGCGGTACACCAAAAAGTTGTGCGAAGGCCAACAGGGATGAAACCTTAAAAATTAGTTTACTGAAGTGTTAGGGAAAGGGTAGATCGATGCTTGACAGTTATATGATCCCAAATGATTGTTGAGAGATTGTTATAATAATTATTATTTAAAGTACCTCTAAAAAAATAATTAAATGCAACCAACGGTTAGTATAAAGCACCAGAGGCTTGATCCATGTAATACTTGTCCATCTCAATTAATAAATATATAAAATAAGTGTAAAATACAGGTATTGACGCGAACATGCTTATTTACCTTAAATAGCTTGACGTTTCGACTGGGTTACACCAGCCGTGGTGACAAGCAGACTGCTGACTATTTAAGGTTTATTTACCTTAAATAGTCAGCAGTCAGAATGATCGCGTTAATACCCGTATTTTACACTTATTTTAATAATGCAACGCGAAAGTTTAAATGTAAATAAATATATATATGAATTTAAAAATATATATCATGTGGTCCGCTATACGGATAATAGGTGGACCAAAAGGATCACTATATGGGAGGGCCCGCCAGGCAAACGCCGAGATGGTAGACCTTTTGCCAGATGGGAGAGAGACATACAGAGGATCGCAGGGATGACCTGGATGTCAACAGCGAAGCATAGAGGGAAATGGAGGACCTTGGAGGAGGCCTTTACCCGAGATGCTACAATAAATTCAATCATTATTAAAAGCAATTAATTGAAAATGTAAAATTTATCACAAAACTAATACAAATTTTCTTTTTAACTAAATGTATTGAGACAATAAATTTATGTAATTGTTAAATTCTAAGTAATTATTTAAATGAGGAAATTAATAACAGAGGTAATATATTTATAGTAGTTTATGATACTGTTGCATAATAAGGGTTCATATAACACGAGTGTGTTTTAAAAAAACGAGCCGTAGGCGAGTTTTTTTATAGTATCACACGAGTGTTATAAGACCAAGTTATGTACAGTATCATACACTACTTTATCTACTCTCATACTATAATACGTAAAACAATATTGCAAATAAAATGATATATTACAACAAATTTATTTTTTAAATGTCAAATGTTTGTGCCTTAATATGAGAGATGTAAATGCATTAGAGTGTCGTATCTGCGTGTTATTGTGTGACGGAGGCGAGCGGGCGCGCGGGGTGTCGGAGGCGGGCAGGGCGGCAGTGAGCGTCGCTCTACCGCCTTGGTCCAGCTGGAGGTTGTATAGGTGTATCGTTATGATTAAAAAGTTATATTATGATACAGGTGTCCATACAAGACCTGTATCGTAATTCAACTTTTTTTTTATTATTTTTGGCCTGTACGTAATGTTTGTCATAAGAATTTTGTTATCAGTTTTATAATCTTTGTATTATATAAATTTTTAATAAAGTGGAAAAAGACAATTTGACACGAGACAGGGATTGAACCTGTGACCTTTGCCTAACCAGGGCAATGTTCTAGCCACCTGAACTACCCGAACCGTATCGAACCAAGTTGAAATTCTCCACCATATTTATATCGTCATTTTAAGAGTATGACCAGAGCCATCTATCGAGCTAATGAACAACTCGATACCAATGAACAGTGTTACAACTATTTTTAAACATTGATGCAATGGACTCCACTCAGTATATTGATAAATTTTTTAAAGCAATTATTTGCTAAATTTCTTATAAATTTTTCATACTCTTAAAATGACGATATAAATATGGTGGAGAATTTCAACTTGGTTCGATACGGTTCGGGTAGTTCAGGTGGCTAGAACATTGCCCTGGTTAGGCAAAGGTCACAGGTTCAATCCCTGTCGCGAGTCAAATTGTCTTTTTCCACTTTATTAAAAATTTATAAGAAATTTAGCAAATAATTGCTTTAAAAAATTTATCAATATACTGAGTGGAGTCCATTGCATCAATGTTTAAAAATAGTTGTAAGACTGTTCATTGGTATCGAGTTGTTCATTAGCTCGATAGATGGCTCTGGTCATACTCTTAAAATGACGATATAAATATGGTGGAGAATTTCAACTTGGTTCGATACGGTTCGGGTAGTTCAGGTGGCTAGAACATTGCCCTGGTTAGGCAAAGGTCACAGGTTCAATCCCTGTCTCGAGTCAAATTGTCTTTTTCCACTTTATTAAAAATTTATAAAAATTTAGCAAATAATTTCTTTAAAAAATTTATCTTTGTATTATAGTATCAGAGTAGATAAAAGTATTTATACGGTTGATAAATTTAAATGAGCTACAATTAAAAATAATGATCTAATATTTTATTTTTGCATGTAAATGCATGTATAAGATTAGTAATAAGTTAGTGCTAACGTTGCTTTGATGCGATGCATGAAAGTAAATTGAATGCTGTCGAGATGCGATCACTTCGAAAATTGTGCGGCGTGACTTTGGCCGACCGAATACGTAACGAAGTGATACGCAATATGGCACGTTTGAATGAAAGTGTCAGCGTTAAGCTGGAAAAAGGGCGTGTTCCGTTGGTTTGGACACGTCCAACGAATGAGTGGGGAACGATTGACGAAGAATATATTTTGTGCGAAAGCAGAGGGTAGAAGAAGTCAGGGTAGGCCGAGACTTACATATGAAGACCACGAGCAGATTGCTCAAAAACGGAAGGTCAAAAGTAGTCGTTTCAGTTTTTTTAGTTTTTAATAAAAAGCTTTTTTTAGTATTATTTTATTTATTTTAATTGACTGAGGAGGCGTGCGTAGCGAGCCCACGAAAGTCTCCGTTTTAACTCCACTGGTACGGGAAAAGTGCTATTGATGTCCGTCCGTCCATTTAGTCCACAGGTCGCAATTTTCATCGGATCTGCATGCAACTTGGCATGGACAATCCTTGATGTAGACAACAACTTTTAGCGAGGGGGTTTTTCGATCGGTGGGGAAATGGAGGCAGGGGAGGGGAAATGGTCCCGTAGTAATGTTGATTTTTTTTTAAATCGGTAAAAACAAGAAAAAAATGAAAAAAAAAATTAAAACATTTCCGAACTCAACGGTTCACAGAACCACTAGTTTTTATTTTTTATTTTATTTATTTTATATAGATATGTATTAATATAATATACATAATACATAACATGATCGTAATAATCACGCACTAATTAGAACATTTTAGCATGTAAATAATTTGGACTATATTTTATGAAATAAAATGTATTTATTATTTAATAGGTAATTACGAGTATATTTTTGAGCCGTTTACGGTCGAGTCATTGGGCTCGTGGGGCACTAGTGCTCGTTCGCTGTATAGAGAGATATCGCAAAGCGACTGGTCGGCTCAGGAAACCTTAAGGATTGATTTTAATGGAATTGGAAGGAATATTTTGACAACTAGTCGGGGCATCATTGTAGGTCTTGTAATAAACCACCCTTTTTTGTAAACATGTTAAATTTTAATATGTTAAATGTAAAAAGGTATCTAACAAAATATATATTAATATTTACTTAGCATACAATGTTATATAAGTTAAGCAAAGGTCACGGGGTCAAACCCGTCTTGAATCGAATCGTCTTTTTCACTTTATTAAAAATTAATGACAATGTAATTTTTTTTTTCGTGTGGAATTCCTCATGGATGCTATGCCGGTCTCTTACCGACTAAAACCACACGTATACCTTTCATCTGTCTATAGCCAGGTGTCCCGGGTGTACCCTCGGAAAGATAGCCTCAGGGCTCCCGACAGACTTTATCCGCTTCCGCGGCCTCGTTCAGGGGGGGGGGGGGGTTCGAGTGTTATCTCGCTTCTTTGGGGGGGATCAGGTTTTATACCACTTCCTTGCAAGGGTGAAGGGCGTACGTGCAGCTCTCACACCACGCCACCGACCGGGGCCTGTAAGGACGGCAAGCAGCCCACCCGTCCAAAAAAAATATCCAACCTATCTGCTCATTTTTGCTCCTAAACCTGCAATACAAACAACTAGATTGATTTTCACATACCTACTAAAATAATTATAATTATGCATTATGCAAATATTTCAATTTTAAATCGATTGACTTCTTGTATATCACATTTCAATTAACCTTTGCCTAACCCAGGGAGGATTATATTTTGTACAAATAATATTTAGCCAAAACATCCATATCCGCAGCATGGGGTTATGTCATAAATAATAGCAGGAACCCTAACAGTTGTTACATCGCGTAATGGTTGTAAACGTATAATTTAGTGGCCAGTGCTTGTACCAAGAGATTGAGCACTAACTATTATAATATAGAATAGTCTAAAATCTGCTCTATGGGAAACCCCATAGAGCAGATTTTATTTTTTATTTTTTTAAATTATTATGTATTAGCGTATACAATAGACATATTCGTATAGAAATAAAGGTCAACTAGTCATTAACGACTAGTTTTTCTAACATACAACCAAATTCTCTATCCTCTAGGTAATCCAATAGACTGTATATACCACAAATAGAAATAACTTTTCCAAATAAATAAATAAATAAATATCCATCACGCCTTATCCCCGAAGGGGTGGCAGAGGCATATTATATGCCCACTTTTCACCGTGTGGATTCCTGTCCCACGTAATAGGTGGTGAGCCCATTGCTGTGTTGAAATAGACAGACGCAGGTTGTGGCTACCTGCTGTTGAAATTTTTAAGCCGCCTATAAGGCCTTCAACCAGGCTTAACTACTGCCATGCAACCGGGACCAACGGCTAAACGTGCCTTCCGAAGCACGGAAACGCTCACAAATGTAAATGCCACAAAGTGGTCACCCATCCGAGGACCAGCCATAGTGAAAGTTGCGTAACTCAGTGATCGTTTACAGAACACTGAGACCGCGGGGCCACGAGCGCTTCCTGAGACCGCGGGGCCACGAGCGCTTCTCCATAACACACTTATTGTCTATTCAGAAAAAATTAATACGATTATTAGATTTATATACTAATATATAAAACTGAAGAGTTTGTATGTTTGGTTGAACGCGCTAATCTCAGGAACTATTGGTCGGATTAAAATAATATTTTTGGGTTAGATAGCCCTATTATCGAGAAAGGCTATATTTCATCACGCTACTGTCCTGGAGAGCGAAGCAGTAATAATAAATGTCGACAAATCGGGAATTGTTAATACATTTTTCTGTAATTTATAAACAACGGGATTGAATAGATGCGACGGGAGTTGGAAGTATGTCACAGGCGAAGCCGGGGGTAGCACCTAGTACATAATACTTATCATCTAAATAAACTCTGATCAAAAATAACTGACGTCTCACATTTACCCTTCAACTCACATCATGGCGGTTATTTTCAGTCTTGTACAACAAAGGATTATTATGTAAAGCATCCTCCATTCCTTTTAAAAGTTTTAAGATGAATGCCTTGCATAATAATTTGAAAGAACTAGAACTCCTCCGCGTGTGCTTCGTATATGTGTTCGTTTTTGCATAGTTCATCGTAACTAAGTGCCAGGAACACTATAGACTATAAATTTGAGCTTCTGAACTCAAGAGATTTATGAATACCCGACTTCAAAATAATTGAGGGTTTTATGATATACTCTAGAGCGTATTGTTAACTCTAGATTACCTTCAGATTATGTAAGTACAGATCGATTTACTATGCAAGTTTTTATAATAATTTCCTAGCTGAAAAAAATTATACCATTGGTTGCAGACAAGCATACGGCCCACCTAATGGAAAGTGGTCACCGCCTATAGACGTTTGCAACGCCAGAGGTGGCTCTACAACGTCAATGATGAGTATACTAAGATAACAGAAAATTTCATAAAAAAAACATATTCTATTGTATTGTTGTATTGTTATATTGTTATCGCGCTCGTGGGCCCGCGGTCTCAGTGTTCTGTAAACGATCACTGAGTTACGCAACTTTCACTATGGCTGGTACTCGGATGGGTGACCACTTTGTGGCATTTACATTTGCGAGCGTTTCCGTGCTTCGGAAGGCACGTTAAACCGTTGGTCCCGGTTGCCAGTAAAATGGCAGTCGTTAAGCATGGTTGAAGGCCTTATGGGCGGCTTAAAAATTTCAACAGCAGGTAGCCACAACCTGCGTCTGTCTATTTCAACACGGCAATGGGCTCACCACCTATTACGTGGGACAGGAATCCACACGGTGAAAAGTGGGCATATAATATGCCTCTGCCACCCCTTCGGGGATAAGGCGTGATGGATATTTATTTATTTATTTTATATTGTTATATATAAATTGTATTGTTTTATTTGAATTTAACCTTTATTAAGTAAGTACCTGCCGAATACTATTTTTGTTACGGTAAATAAAATAGTTTTCGAAAAATTTAACATAAAAGCCGTAACAAAAATACAATTTGTCCGTCATTTTACTGTAGACAACTCTAGATGGTCCATAAACTATTGTAACTCATAGTTTCTTAAGTTTTTCTGAAGTACTTCAATGCTGAAAACGGTAATTAACTTCCTAATTACACAATGTACTTGTATAAGAGATTCTTCATTCTAGAGTGTAATGGCCATTAAAGCTAAGTTACTACAGGGTGAATTTCCCGGAACCAAAAATTGCGTGACATCGATGAAATCGTTACTAAAAACATAGTTATAATGTTACAACATTTTTGTCTAGTTACGTGAAATGGTTACCTATGCGTAGCACTAAATATTTTAATAATAGGTACTTCAAAAAAAATATTAACCTTGTAATCTTTCATTGCCGTGATTCTCCACACGTCACCTTGATGTATATTAGGTATACATTGATAAAAAAATATTGCTTATTTATATTCAAACTTAGTTTTATTCGATACGTGATTAGTTAAAGCATTGATACGGAATATATTTATTGAAATATTTTAAGAATACAACAAACGGTTAATAAAAATTCATTTGTTTAAAAATATTATTGCACACTATTATTTAATCTAGTTAAAAACTGTTTAAAAAAGTTCCGTCTTGGACGTCCGTTTGTCTGTATGTTACGGATATTTTCTTGTTAACACGATAACGACCGAAATTCTTTACTAATCGAGTCTTTTTTTGAAGTGAAAACTTCTTTAGCGGCGTTGAGCACTTTTTCTGTAATGGGTATAAAATCTTAAACTCGCGTCAGGACACGTGACCTGATCGAAAAAGCGTAAGATTTTTATCATCATCATCTTTACGTCGATCCCGGTCAATTTTTGAAGGAAAAACTTCTTTTAGCGCGGTACGCATATTTTTAGATGAGATAAAATCTCTGGACTCGCGACCATAATCATCATCATCATCAAACGTTGATTCCGGTCATCTACAGGTCTTATTAAATAATGCTGTGTAATCAATTAGGACTCTTTCAGTGTAGATTTATTTTTCATCATCATCATCTTTACGTCGATCCCGGTCAATTTTTGAAGGAAAAACTTCTTTTAGCGCGGTACGCAATTTTTTAGATGAGATAATTTTTTTTTTCATCATCATCATTAACGTCCATCCCGGTCAATTTTTGAAGTGAATATTCTTTTAGCGCGGTACGCTTATTTTTAGATTAGATAAAATCTCTGGACTCGCGACCATTATCATCATCATCATCTAACGTTGATTCCGGTCATCTACAGGTCTTATTAAATAATACTGTGTAATCAATTAGGACTCTTTCAGTGTAGAATTATTTTTTATCATCATCATCTTTACGTCGATCCCGGTCAATTTTGAAGGAAAAACTTCTTTTAGCGCGGTACGCATATTTTTAGATGAGATAAAATCTCTGGACTCGCTACCATAATCATCATCATCATCTAACGTTGATTCCGGTCATCTACAGGTCTTATTAAATAATGCTGTGTAATCAATTAGGACTCTTTCAGTGTAGATTTATTTTTCATCATCATCATCTTTAGGTCGATCCCGGTCAATTTTTGAAGGAAAAACTTCTTTTAGCGCGGTACGCAATTTTTTAGATGAGATAATTTTTTTTTTCATCATCATCATTAACGTCCATCCCGGTCAATTTTTGAAGTGAATATTCTTTTAGCGCGGTACGCTTATTTTTAGATTAGATAAAATCTCTGGACTCGCGACCATTATCATCATCATCATCTAACGTTGATTCCGGTCATCTACAGGTCTTATTAAATAATGCTGTGTAATCAATTAGGAGTCTTTCAGTGTAGATTTATTTTTCATCATCATCATCATTAACGTCGATCCCGGTTAATTTTTGAAGGAAAAACTTCTTTTAGCGCGGCACGCAATTTTTTAGATGAGATAAATCTCTGGACTCGCTACACCCCGTTACGATACGCAGCTATAGTGTGTGCATATATGTATGTACCAACGCGTCTAGATAAATAAATTATTAATAAATTGAGTTTTCACTTCTGTCGGCACTCCCGGAGTGGTTAGGTTTTTTCTCTTACGCTTCAGTATAAGTCTGAAGGGAAGAGGTAGATATTATGTCTCTAGTAGATCGTGCTATACTACAGACGGCTTACTCTATATCAAGCGCGGCACCCTTTACTACAGACTACACTAATCACTACAGATGTTAAGTTAAGTTAAATTCCATAAAGTGGGCATTCAAGGACCACCTATAGCGAATGTTGCTTAACGCAGTAATCGTTTACAGAACACTGAGTCAGCGGGGCCACGAGCGCTAACTTTTTTTTGTTTTGCTTCTTTGGATTAATATCTATCCAAATCTTACTACGAGTATCATACACATTTTTTTTAGGAATAGTAGTGTGGTATGTTATTGTAGTATTGAAGACTCTTAAGGCCCACTTGCGTGAATGCTGGGGTTAAATAAATAATTATAGAGTTAGATAACTCGGAATTAAGTAAATAACTTTTTAACCCTAATCATGTCTTGCGCCATAAAAATATAATCGGGTTAACTAACCCAGTGTTTTATGTCACTCTATGTCATCCAACCAAACATTAATGAATGAACAAAGAATGAAACAGGTATGACTATCTCTTTTACACTACAGTTTGCAACATAAGACTTTTTCTTACACGAATGAATGTAACATGACAGCCGAGTGCATTTTATTTTTATCGTATTATGTGTGCGCGGCGTGTCATTTTGAGAAGTCCGTGTCACGCATGTGTCACGTGCCACTTCATTGTCTGTCAGCTGCTAACCCAACGTGTCAAGATAAATAAATTATTAATAAATTGAGTTTTCACTTCTGTCGGCACTCCCGGAGTGGTTAGGTTTTTTCTCTTACGCTTCAGTATAATTGGGAATAGAACCCTTTCACTTTTCACGGTCTGATTCGATGTGGTTTAATTGTTATTATCTTTACTTTATTTATTTCATAACCCCTACGCGATAATTCATAGCAAAGTTTGTAAGCTTGTAATGCTATTTTTTTTTATAATATTATAAAAGCGTGTGAGGCGTGTACAATATAAATACTTGAGAACCCCCCCCCCCCCTCCTTGTGCACTAGACGTTGCATAATACGTGGAAGGACTTACATTCGTGCATGCGTTATCGCGCGATAAAAGTAAGTATTTCATTGTTTTTGTTACTGACATATTTTCTTTCATCGCCGTGGAACTTCTATTTGAATAAGTGTGTCCTCTTGATTGAGCAAGTAGCTCAAACCAAAAAAATAATATTAGAGTAAAATAAGAAAAGAAAGGCTGTAGAGATACAGTCGCAATACTACTTAGGCCCACTTGCGCGATCTTGGGTTAGCGTGTATAACTCGGAGGTATGGACTAACCCCGAGTTAAATCATTAATTTGTCTCGCATGACCCCAAATTAAGGGTATACCTAGGGTTAAATCGCTAAAATTTTAACTCACCGATTCCTGAGGGTTTTTTTTTTTTTTTGTTCTTGTGGCGATACTATTGCTCCGCCTTCCTGAAGGTTAATTCGTCAAACGTTGGGTTAGCAGCTGACAGACAATGAAGTGGCACGTGACACATGCGTGACACGGACTTCTCAAAATGACACGCCGCGCACACATAATACGATAAAAATACAATGCACTCGGCTGTCATGTTACATTCATTCGTGTAAGAAAAAGTCTTATGTTGCAAACTGTAGTGTAAAAGAGATAGTCATACCTGTTTCATTCTTTGTTCATTCATTAATGTTTGGTTGGATGACATAGAGTGACATAAAACACTGGGTTAGTTAACCCGATTATATTTTTATGGCGCAAGACATGATTAGGGTTAAAAAGTTATTTACTTAATTCCGAGTTATCTAACTCTATAATTATTTATTTAACCCCAGCATTCACGCAAGTGGGCCTTAAGAGTCTTCAATACTACAATAACATACCACACTACTATTCCTAAAAAAAATGTGTATGATACTCGTAGTAAGATTTGGATAGATATTAATCCAAAGAAGCAAAACAAAAAAAAGTTAGCGCTCGTGGCCCCGCTGACTCAGTGTTCTGTAAACGATTACTGCGTTAAGCAACATTCGCTATAGGTGGTCCTTGAATGCCCACTTTATGGAATTTACATTTGTGAGCGTTTCCGTGCTTTGGAAGGCAAGTTAAGCCGTTGGTCCTGGTAGCCAGTAAAATGACAGTCGTTAAGCCTGGTTGAAGGCGTTATGGGCGGCTTGATAAATTTCTACAGCAGGTCGCCACAGCCTGCGCTTTTCCATTTCAATACGGCAATGGGCTTACTCAATCATGTTAGGTGGCGCAAAAATGCATACGCTGAAATGTGGGCACATAGTATGCCTCTGCCTATCCCTTCGGATATAAAGGCGTAACAATATGTATTTATGTATGTATTAATCCAAATCTTACTCTCATACACAAACTTTTGGTGGTACCATACATAGTTTGTGGTATGGGAGGAATATATAAGATCCGATGGAGGGACTCCGACCGGGTATGTCTTTGCCTCTCGGAGATAGGTGTGTCTGTATCTATTGTATGTAAGTATTATACTCAGTTAAGTATATAAAATATAAGTTTAATATGTACATTAATTTCCGTGGATACGTTCATTCCCGTGGCACAGTTCTTTCATTGCCGTGCACGCATGTTTCATTGCCGTGGCACAAAAATTTTAATCTTGTATATCTCGTTTGTTTTGTAAGTTATCTACTAAATATTAAGCAAGTGTACATACATTATCAGAAACTTTCAGAAACACGATTTTTTATATGTTTGATATAACGATACTTTAGGATAAAAAATCCACGAAAAGGAACATTTAAATGGACCTGTTGAAATTTACCTTATAAATTTTATCAATAGTTGAGCAAAACAGTTAATTTTTAAAATTGACTGCTCTGTAAGCCTTTATTCTTGTTTATCTATTGCTGTAGAAAAGTACGACACAAGCTTAAACAATTATATCACCATTGTAATAGATAGATATTATAATAGTAGTAGACAGCTAATATCCCATGCATGATAAAATTTAAAGTACGGCTTTGTATTTTTATTTCAAATTTTTTTTCTAAACCAAAATATTTACCATTTTTGTACTACAGGGGTCATCATCATCCGAGCGTCTGTCCCAGTTGCGTCTCGCGACGCCTGGGGTCCGCTTTCCTAGATTTTCTCCTCCACTTCGCACGGTCGTCGGCATCACCTGTAGTGAGACCATCGGCACGCATGTCATCCCTTACGACGTCAAGCCAGCACTTCTTGGGTCTTCCCCTCTTACCGGGACCCGGCGGGGCTGACATGGCCAGACATTTGTTACCTACATAGCCCGGCGGTTGCCGCAAGACGTGACCATACCAACGAAGGCGACACTCTTGCAACTTGTCTGCAATGTCACAGACGTGAAGGCTGCCGCGGATGCGAGAGTTCCTCACGCGGTCCATCCGCGTGACTCCACACATCCACCGCAGCATCTTCATTTCCGTGACACGCAGCTCCTGCTTGTGTCGCTCCAATTTCGGCCACGTCTCACTGCCATGTAAAAGGACAGGTCTAATAACGGTTTTGTAGACCTGTCCCTTCAACCGGATCGGCATTTTAGGATCACAAATGACACCGGTCATCTCCCGCCTTTTGTACTACAGGGGTGACAGGCTACAAAGCAATGATCCCAATACAAGGGATGTAGATAACCTTGTGAAGTGGAGAAGAAAAAACGGGTAGCAGACCTCGGGCGTCGCGAGACACAACTGGAATAGACGTTCGGATGAAGATGGTGACAGGCTTGTATTCATACACCAGATCGAAAGTGATCACTGTAACTCATGGATGTTTGCAGCACCAGAGCTGATATACTCGTGGTGCCGACAATGCTTTCCTAACATCTCTCTATTTATATCTCATAATTTTTGAGAAAAAAAGAGTGTTACGCTAGTCTTTCAAAGTAATAAATGATTATCATGATGCAAAAGAGAATGGTATTTACGTAACAAACCGTTCACCTTTATGAGTTTAGAGTCTGAAGGGAAGAGGTAGATATTATAAGTCTCTAGTAGATCGTGCTATACTACAGACGGCTTACTCTATATCAAGCGCGGCACCCTTTACTACAGACTACACTAATCACTACAGATGTTAAGTAGGCCACTGACAGGCTGCGTATGCGATTTTCATCTACACCTGACGAAAACTGGCACGCAGGAGCAGGTGGTGAAGTTATATTTTTTTAGTAATTAGATTAGTTTTAGTAATTTAACAAGTCAAACACACTTTTCTTAAAGTACCAAAATTACTACAAATGCTTGCCTCTTTAATTTATGACGCAAACAAAATATAGAAAGACTCTTCGGTGACAAATTTTAATGCCATATTAATATTACTTCAGAAGAAGCTTAAGTTATAATATAGTGTCTTGAGAGGCCCACATGAGCCATTATTGAATTTGGAGGGGATCCAAACTTGAAATTTGTGTCAGCCAAGTGGTGGTGCCAGATTTACGCGTTGCAATCGTGTTATACACCATTAATTTTGTTGTAACAGTTAGTGTGTTTGCATCAGACGTTTAGGGGCAAGTTAGATTATCCTTAGATCCAAGAATTTCTTGTAATAACTCTGCTTTAAAATAACAAATTCTTTGCAATAATGAAGTTAGTTGGAGGATATAATGAACAACTTTACTTACAGCCTGTAAGAGAACATTACAGCTGTACACTACAGTGACGCTAGATTTTACAACTCTTCTCTACATTTATCAAAGAAAATGTTAAGATATAGATGCGCAGTGAAACAGATTGCTATACTCACTCACTAATCACCAAGCTAGTAGAACGCTCATGAAAAAATTAGACAACTGCGAGCCAGTATCGCCCATCGAGGTATCGGTATAAATTTGTAGGTAAATATTTCATTTTTATTGTATATTTATTTTCTTTCGTTATTTGTTTCGAAGTTTGAGTGTTTTCTATCTACACTAATATTATAAAGCTGAAGAGTTTGTTTGTTTGTTTGTTTGGTTGAACGCGCTAATCTCAGGAACTACTGGTCGGATTTGAAAAAATATTTTTGTGTTAGATAGCCCATTTATCGAGGAAGGCTATGGTCTATATATCATCACGCTATTACTCTGGACAGCGGAGCAGTAGTCATAAATGTTGAGAAATCGGGCAATTTTTTATGCATTATTATATGTAGAATTTATAAGCGACGGGGTACTCGTAGGCACCACAACCCTTCCTCAGTCCCCGCCAAGATAGATCGACGATGTATTTTCTTCTGGCACACCACAGTAAAAATGATTGGCAGTAGCAATCGAAAAGGAACATCTCTGTTATTATGTTGGATTTTATTTTAGGTTTATGATATACTAGTTGACGCTTGCGGCTCCGCCCGCGTGATGAAGATTTTCCGTTCCCGTTTTCAAAAGGAACTTGTTCCCGGGATAAAAAGTAGCCTATGTGTTATTCTGATAGATAAGCTATTATACATAATATATAGTTATGGTAAAGGCCTCACAACTAACGCATCGAGGTTTTAGCAAAAGATTAAAAAGGAAAGACATAATCAGTGACGACTGAGCCCATTGAAAATAAACGGGGAGATGTGCCCACTGGAGAGCACACACACTCACCTAATTACCCTCACACAATCTGCTTATAGTAGAACTGATTGCAGATAACAGAACACAGAAAAAAAAGGTAAAGTTTATTTAAATTCCATTCAGTAGTTTTACGTGCAAGTTATAAACATCCATACTTATAAACGCGAAAGTTTTTTTAAAAAAAGGAAACGTTAAATATATATTTAATAACAAATTTAGGCTTTATGTACAAGTACCAAATAAAATGTCCCGTACTCATTATACTCTTTTTTTTAAATAATATTAAAATCAAAAAATCATAATGTTATGTTCCTGTCTTCGGCAGCTAGTCACCGTTGTTCTTCATAACATATCTTCCGTCCGCGCTAAACATTCTCCTTAAGTACACAATTTCATTCAATTGCTCTAAACGTTGCCGGTTTACCCAAATCTTGCTTTTAGTTCTTACTTTTTCTTTTTCAAATACCCGATTCTTAGTTTAACATGCAGCGAAGACCTTTACTTTTATATTAGTGACTAATGCCTGAAGGTCGGCTTCTGATGAGACCATCACTACCGCATCATCAGCGTACAACAGACAATGTACTGTAAAATTTCCATTTTACAACACATCATAATCATTTAACTTTTGCAGCCACACTTTTGCACAACTATCCAGATACAATATAAAAAGCCAGGCGGACCGTCGACGGCACGTTTGACGCCCGAACAGAAGTCAAAAAGAGGCGCCAGGTGAACCTCCCCCTTGGTCGCACGCAAGCTTTGCAGTCCGTATAAAGAGACTGTATCGCCAACAGCAGCTGGCCGTCCACACTATATTCTGCCCGGATATGGTGTAGACGGCCAGCCAGGCCACACGGACGAGTACCACAGAGTTTCTCTCACAATTTTATCAAATGCTTTCTCCAGATCCACTAAAGCGCAAAAAACCTTCGCGTTAAAATGTTGGGATTATTAATTGAATGAATGAATGAAAATCTTTATTCATGTAGGTCACAATGTAACTTCGCACACCTATGAACGTCAAGATTATTGCTTCTATATATACATTTACTGCCAGATTCGCAAAGCAATAGGTAGAGGCTGAGGAAGAACCTGGAAATAAAACTCATTGCCACTCTTTTCTAACCGCCAGTAATTCCATTAGTTTGAGTTACATGATGTTTGACCAATTATATAGTAATGAATTTATACAAAACCAAAAAACAAAATCAAATTTGTGTTTAAAATCATATCAAAATTAGAGCTATTCTAGTTGCCAGTTCTAAGGGCAGCCAACACTTTAAGAAGAAGAATCTAGCAAGAAAGTCAATGGATGCTCTTTTAAAATGCAGGTATGGCTTACAACATTAAAATTTCACTTACCTTGGTCCTTTGGATTTATGTGAACAGTCGACTAAACTTAGTTTGCCTTAAATTTAAATTATATTATTTGTAATAATTGCTATATTATTATTAATTAATTAATTATTAGTTACATGAAATGTCATACATTGTTTAAGGCTACTAACATAAAGTAAAATCATATTTAAAAAGCGCTCGTAGCCCTAGTAACTCGGTTTCTGTAAAAGATCACTGATTTAAGAAACTCTCTCGGATTTTGGATGGATGACCGCTTTGTAGCATTTTCATTTACCAGCGTTTTCGTGCTTCGAAGGACACTTTAACGTTGCAATCGACACTCGTTAAGTCAAATGAATAACTTTTGAGCGACTTAAAAATTACAACAGCGAGTCGCTACAATCTGAGCCTGTCCATTTGAATACAGGCATTGGGCTCACCACAATATGCCTCTGCCACACCTTCGGGGATAAAGTCGTGGCTAATAAATTTATAAAAATACTTTAATAATTAATACTGAAAGCATAAAACAAAGGTCTTGGATACAATTTTAATAATTTTTGCGAAGCGAAGCATCAATATAACAACTGCACTGATTACTTCAGCCAGTGGCAGTCGGTATGTTTAAGCTTCAGAATCGATTGATCAAATTTGTTTATAGGTAAACATACATTGACCGGCCCACTGGGTCAGTTGGTTATATAACTGTCTTCTGACCTGTGAGTACCGGGTTTGAGTTTTATACTACTTACAGGGATAATTTTAGAATTATCCCTGTAAGTAGTATAAAATGCCTCACAGAAGCGTTAGCGCTTCTGTGAAATGTACGTACTTTATTTTATATTAAAACTCTCATATATTTTATTTATCTATCACGCCTTATCCCCGAAAGGGTGGCAGAGGCATATTATTATATATGCCCACTTTCCACCATGTGTATTCCTGTTCCACGTAATGGGTGGTGAGTCCATTGCCGTATATAACTCTCATATATATACACAATATAAAGCTGTTCTCATAAATATACTGTGCCATTGCAAAAAAATAGCAAGGGGAGCGCTACGAAAAAACCTAACACAGGTCCTATCTCAGTAAGCGCCAGCGCGCGACAGGCCTCAGCGTCGCGAATCTGATATTATTTAAACATTTGTTCTATAAAAATCACTGTATATAGTCAAAATAAGCCATTATGTCTATAAATATTCATTTGTCTAAAATAAAAATTTCATTAAAATTATCTGTACTTTAGATTTGGTTTTGAAAAAAAATTTCCAAAGGGGGCAACTTTGGGATGTTTTTCTAACAAGTGAAGTTTATTAGATTTTGTAACAGAAAGCCATTTTGACTAGCTTAAATCCTTAACTAACATATATCTCTTTTTCAGAATCAAAAATTCTTTCTTCTACGATTCGCATTGTTTTAAAAAACTCAAAAGTGTGGCCTCGGCAGGAATACCAAGCCTTAAATTGGTGCGATGGGAGTTCGAATTATGCCACGGGCGAAGCTGTGGGGGTCATCTAGTGTATAATATGTGTATATTTAAAATATATAAATATGTTTATCAGTTGTCTAGATCGCATAACACAAGCTTAAATTAGCGTGGGTGTTAACGATTGGGTTCGTCACATTATAAATTAAATGCCTTTGGCGATATAGCTTCGTATTTATTGCAATACTTTACAAAATATATAAAATAAATGAAAATTATGAGATCGATGACACATCGATACGGTGATACGGGTTCATATTGGAAGAGACCAATGATTTGGTTTGCTTACTCTGCCTTATCTGAACTTGTTTATCAGATTTAGGGGAATCCAACTTGTTATAAACTAAGGTCTCTAAAACATTTGCAAGATCACGTAAGAACTGATAGAAATCTTGTAACTTTGGTGAGACACTGAAATTATTTCTATGTTCTTCCCATTTACAACTAGTAGTGCCATCTAACTTTAATGACATTAAATAAATAATTAAAGAATCCCAATGATCCGTAGGCTCGCCTAATGTCTTTAGAGCTTGGAGATTCTTGGTAAAATAATCTACTATTTACCGTAAAGACTTGTGGGACTCCTTTGCAACAGAGTCAAAGCTAAACAAAGATTTTAAATGATAATTCACAAGAAGTCGCTTGTTGTCATACCTATTGCATAGAAGTTCCACCATAACCTGATGATGTAAATTCAATTGATTTAATAACTACAGCAGCACTTCCTTGTAGTGCTGAATGCAAATAATGAAACTTATTTATGTTAGGTTAGTTTTGATTCACAAGTGAATCAAATGTGTCACGAAACTCTAACCATTTTAAATAATTTCCATCAAAAGAAGGAAGACTTATTGTAGGCAATTTGATATTAAAGTTATTGTTACACCTACTAGTAACTTTGTAAACTAACATTTTCCTCACAGTTCACCCTTTGAACTCTGTTATAGGCCTCAATAATATTTTGAGACTGAAATTAAACAACAAAACTTATTTTCAATAAATTCTCGCTCCGCGAGTTGCTCCTCAATGTTTACATCACATTTTTCAATTTCACCTTGAACACGATCGAAATGAGAAAACAACTTTTGAGTTCTATTTAATTTTAACTGAAATTCGTCCACCTGCAGCTTACTCAAGTCTGCTGGTGCTACCACAGCCAAAACATCCACATACTTGTTGAATGTAGTCAACCTCGCCTTTATATTGCCTCGTACTTGTATAAAAGTCTTTAATTCTGCCATTATGAATAACTATTTGCAAGCCAACAGCGAGCCCGAACAATATACCTCAAGTGAAATCGTAGAAAATTTGTAACAAACCGTTTCGCTGTCAGGTCGCAAACTTAACGGCAACTAAAGCAGTGTGTCAGCTGATTCCGTTGTGCAGCGAAGCGCTGCCACTCGATGGCAAGTAACGTAGGCCTGCTCGCGGCCACCCGATGGGATCTCGGAGGCCGGCCGGCCGGATGGGATCGCGAAAGCTGGAAATAGTCGGCAAAACTAGCTAAATTATCGGTTATGCAAGCGTGCAAGGGTTCTGGCGAGAGGGAAAGTGGTGTAAGTAGCCGTGTAGTACGTGCATTATTTAATATGAACGGAATATGTTCATATTACAAGGCCTGCAAGGCATGAAAACTTGTACGAACATGAATGCAGAAAATAAAGAATAAAAGCTTGAATTAATGCAAAATAAACGCTTATATACATAACCCTGCATGGCGTAGGTATCTATTTGAAATAGATTATGTTTTTAACGAAAAGAAAACACTAAATTACAATAATATGCGGCAGTAGGTTTCCATAACAGTACCTACATTAGGAAGTATGAAATAAAATTACGTTGTCAAAACGCGTTAAATAAAACTAACAAGAAACATGCATCCTTATATGCATTAAAATATTGTGGAAAGTAACGAAAATCAGACAAACATATTGCAAATCGTGTCACCTGATAATTCCTTTGAAATTTTATAATTTTCAAATAATTATGGCATAAGATGGCGGCGTCGGCATCTTTTTCCTTTTCAGCAATTCTTGTTCATTTTTATGGTCACGTCGAGGTCACCATTTTATTATAATGATTGGGTTCGTCACATAATAAATTAAATGCCTTTGGCGATATAGCTTCGTATTTATTGCAATACTTCGTATTTATTACAAAATATATATAATAAATGTAAATTATGAGATCGATGACATATCGATACGGCTCAGCTGTTGGCGCAGAGAGAAGTCCTCCAGAATCCGCTTGGCGGCGCTGGCTTCCATTGTCGTTCAGAAACGCCTTTATTAAAACTATACTAAGTTTTAACAGTGGGCTAGTCGGCGCTGTGTAAAAAGTATGCCTCACAATGTTCTACAATATAGAACATTTAATTAATACCATTTTCACTGGTCCCTAAAAATAAAGTTTTCCCATCTGCCCATCATATTCAAATTCGTCCTATTAATTCATTATATCGGGGACAAAATACTCTGTCATGTTTCATATTAAAAAAAAGACCGAACTCGGCTCTGTCACTCTCAAAGTGATTGATTGCGATACATGGGTAACTTTGCACATTTATGTATAATGTATGAATAGCTTTTTAATTTTCACAGATGTTTCCCTTTGACGAAATTGATAGGACGAAAGGGTAACGCTTATTTTAAACATTTATAGAATTTTCGAAAAGGTTACGTGGAAAGGAATGTAAAGGTAAAGTACTTCGTGGTAAATATTTTAATACTACTTTTATTCAAAATAGCGGCGACAAATTTAAAACACAAGTAGATTTTTTTTACATACGGAATACCTCATGTATGCTATGCTGGACTTAAACCAACTCCTCCTAAGTCTGGCTAGGAGCTACGGTTGAGCCCTAGAATGGATAGCCACAGGGCTCCCTACAGACTTTAGCCTCCAACGCAGCCACGGAGGTTCAGGTGTGATCACGCTTCTTTGGAAGATTCGGTTGTTATTCTGCTTTTTGGGAGGATTCGAGGGGGAGTCGTGCGTTTAGCTATCACGCCCCAACACCTTAAGGCAACGCTAGTACATGAAATGCAACTCAGAATAGATTTGATAACAATTTAAAATAATTAAGAGCTCATTAATTTGAAGTCATTTATCATATTAAATGACACCACTTGTACTGTTCCATCACCACTGTACTGATTGTATATCTTTGATAATGCCGTGACACTTAACTGGTTTGGTTTTGTGAAACAGTACAAGTGGTTTTATTTAATATGTGTAGCATGTTCCACCAAGTGCCATTAATCAATAGTATAAATAATCTGAAGTCGTTTTTATATTTTTCTTACTTTTATTATTTATATCAAAAATTCAGAACTATAACCACAACATGAGGACTCTTATATCGTAAACAGAGACCGTAGGGTTCAATCCACTTATCCGACGACTTGACCTTCATCTCCATAGGGCCGGCAGCTTGGTGAATATGATTTATAGCCTAAATCTTGCATCACTTACTCAGAGTAGTAAACTTCGGTCATTAATATCCTTGAAATACATTTTCTTCCTAATATGTTACATCGAAAGGATGAATTTGCTAGTATCTGTATCAGATTTGATTGTATTTTAGGGGATAAAGGCGTGAATGATAATGTATGTGAGTTTTGATTATTCGAATACCACAATAATGCATGATGTTTCTGTAAAATGACTGTATTTGGATATTATGATAGCTTTAGAAACAAATTTGAAAATCAATTAGTATGATAACTTATTATAAATCTATATTTTAAAAGAGAAAAATTTATTAGTCTCGAGCTGGACTCGAACCAGCGTCTTCTGGTTCAACGCACGAGACGCATAAATTTAAATTATGATAGCTTGTATCAGTAACAAATAACTATTTTTATATTAATTCCGTATGAAGTAATTGACACTCTTTTACATTTCCAGTACTAAAATATTTAACTATGAAATAATTAAGATAGATAATTAAATAAAAACGACGTGCCTACTTTTATCACAAGCTATGAGAATCTACACCAAGTCGAAGCAAAACCATATCATGATGAAGTTAAGCAAAAGGTAGCGTAATTAATAATATAAGACTCCTTCTTTGGGTCTCCTTTGTTCTTTCCCCGCGCTATGGGGCTAAAAGTCCCAAAAATAATGGTCCTCTTGCCCACGCGGTAGAGTGGCAAAATGCATAAAGTGTATTCTATAACGTACAAAAAAGATTGAATCTGAAATATGAACACTTACCTTTATAAAATGATAAAGGTAATTTTCTTTTTTGATAAATTTACGTTTATTAATCAGTATACTAAGGATCAGATGTACAAAACCGGGAGATCCCCAAGAGGATTACGTTCGCGCTAACAGAAACCAATGTTAATAATCCCGTTTTCATTTGAACAATAAATATTGAATTATTCAATTCACCTTTGTCAGGCAAAACAGACAGGATGACATCGACATTTATAATTAAAACCAAATACAAAAATTCCAGTGGTGACGATGAGTTTACACAGAGCCTCTACCTTTGTATTCACTAGACAGTTCCATCTAAAAACAAAACAGAAACTTGAAAATTAAGGTACAGGAGAGGGCATGACAGACAAGATTGTAAATTTGATGTAAGTGCTTTACATCACAGAGTTTATATGTTTTTAAGTGATAAATTGTTTTAGTAAATTTATAACAGCTAGATAAATCTAAAGTAGCAAAGCGACACACATCTACCATATCGACAAGAGATTCAAATAGGAAGGGGTATAAAATGAAAACCAAACAGAAAAATAGAGCTACAGTTGAAACTGAATCGAGCTAAAACCGATTTCACGTTAACTGCCGGTACACTATGCATACGAATAATATCAGAGTGCAATGTTGGTTCAGTGTTTTAGATACCCATTTCGCACACTGCAACTACCTCTATTTTGCAGTAAACATAAATAGAAAAGAATATGTGAGCTTAATGATACTCGTATGATATAAATGTCCAGTAATAAACCTGTGTTAGGTACTTGATGGGCTTAATATACTTTACTGTAGTACTAAATTGGAACTGAGTGTCAAACCCTTAAAGAGTACAGCAACAGCGATTTATAAAATGAAATGGATTTTGGACTGCGATTTATAAGGAAGTGAAAAATTCTTTTCTACGACCAGTTATAGTGACCCAGTACAATAGCTGCGGACACAAACAGTTTGCTTCTAACTACAAGCTTCGGCGCGCATACCCAGACGTGTATGTATGAAGCGATTAATGAATTTGCAGTAAGCGAAAGAGGTATGTATGCATGGATCACGAAGCCTGGCGATCTGTCCTCTCTGACTACCCCTTCAGAGATAGAGCGTGAAGATACATATATATATATGGAAATAGCGTGGTTAGTTATCAATTCTCCTTTGATATATCTATAATCGTGCAAGTATACTTTACATTTATGATGCATAAGTATTTGTATTTATATGTAGTATGCCTATATGTGTGTATTCATTTGTAAAGTTTATAATAAACCTTGGTCTACTTATTTCTCATTTACACTTGAACTTTTTTTATTTCAGCTCGTGCCTTTCACGTAATTTGATAAAAAAAAGTACAATGGCACTGCCTATTTCTGAAAAAAAAAAAACTCACCTTGTAGGCCGGTGAGTTTTTTTTTTTCAGAAATAAGCAATGCCATTGTACATTTTTTTTTCAAATTACGCTTCTTTATAGCATAAAAGTAGGTACACAAATATTGTGCAAAATTACCTTAGCATTCTGGAGTTAGACGTACGCTAGCAACAAAAATTACATTGCATCAAATAGGGTTGCATCAACTTGGCCTCTCGCAAGCTTGCAGTCCTTAACAGGGTTACAGATATGCTTATTATATAAGTGTCAAATTCTGGTTAATACAAAAAAAATTGCGGTATGATCGCATAAATAGTAGAATTTAAAGTTTTGGGAGAAATCTCAGACTCTCAATCTCTGGACCACGGAACAAGGTTTACGAGACAAAATAAAATTGATTAAAAATACAAAAACAAATGGCACTGGTTACATTGCGCACTCGTATTTTTTCATATATTCTCTGGAGTGTCATAACTCACGGAAAAATTGGATCAGCCATACCGCATAACTTGTATATGCAGATGTGCTTTTTCTAATAGCAACCAAGATAAATTGGATCTGGATGTGAGACAAGAGTAAGTGGTTTACTTATTTGCTGGATTCCATTGCGGTAGAACCTAATTACAAATGCAGTAACAACATACATACACCTGTCATGTCATCATCACGCCTGTCTCCCATCAGGGTAGGTTAATACTATGGCTTTCCACTTGCTACGATCCTGACATAAAACTTTCGCTGCTTCCGCTTTCATAAGTGTTTTCATACACGCACGCCGGTTAAGTGTACCCTTGACCTGACGTTTTTCTAAAATGTCTTCTATTTGATTGACATGTACATCGAGGTTGCCCCTTACTAGTTTGCCCATTCACTCTCTCCTGATAAATCTGTTTCGTGAGTCTACTTTTATCCATCTTCTCCACGTTTCCGAACCACCTAAGCATCAATTTTTCTATCTAAGTTACTACATCTTCTGTCATACCGCTACTCATCAAAAAAAAAGCCTTCCTAAGTTTCTTGCCGGTTCTTCTCAGGTGGGCCGCGTTCTGAACCGGTGGTCGCTTTAAATATTTAAAATAGTGTATGACATTTTGTAAGCGCCGTTAAAATGGTCTATGCAAAATAAAGATATTTTTATTTTATTTATTTATTTACGTTCCCTTATCACACTGGTCCTTTCTTTTTGATCAATTTTACTCCAGCAGACTTCTCATTTCCACTGCATTCATTTTACTTCTATGCTTCTTCTGCCACACCCAACTTTTACTGCCATACATAAGTGTAGGAATAAGTTCTTCTCTAAGTACAGTCAGTCTTGCCATCTCATACACGTTCTGACTGCTCATAAAGGTATACTTGGCTCCACTCACTTGATTTCAGCCAAAACTCTTTGTTCAATGTAACAATAATACTTTCCATCTTTGGCAAATTTTGAACCTAAATATACAAATTTTTTCTCAGTTTCATTCGTTTTCCTTGCACAAAACTCGAACAATCCGTCACACTTTCTTCTTTCAAAAACCATTACTTCCGTCTTGTTTAGTAGTGTAGAAAAGAGATTAGGATAAAGTAAATTAGTCTAAACTTTCTGTTTTCCAATCGTGAAAAAAATATCCAGCAGTTAGAATAGTTGTTAGATGCTTTATTATCTCTGCAGCCCGAGCATTGATATAACAACACAAATATAAAAATATAACAGTGATTAAATTTGATTCTGAATGTATGTATTAAAAACTTAATGAAGTAGATTTCTTGCTTCTGTAGTCTTTCCTAAGAGATAAACGATTAAAAAGAATGATATTGTTTGCATTATTAATGTCTGGTTTCCTTTTATTATTTTAATTTATTATTGTCGTAACATATATAGTTATAGTAGTATGAAATAGTACTATATATACTACTATATACATAGTACTATGAAATGATCTATTTAAGTACCCACAAATTAATATTATACTTAAAATAACTTTAATATATCATACTAATATCATAAAGAGGAAAGATTTGTAAGTTTGTTTGTAATAAATAGGTTCAGAAACTACTGTGCCGATTTTAAAAATTCATTCGCCATTAGTACATTCTTCGTGAGTAACATATCAATTATGGATTTTCAAAAAGTTTAGGGTTACGTACGAAATCTCGAATAGGAAACTCACCACGCGACAAAGCTGCGGGCATCAGCTAGTTTTAAAATAAGGAGGAAGTTATCTAAGTCTTCAATTGAACTTCAATTTGACTGCCTCTGTGGCGCGGTGGGAGTGCATCCGTCTGCTACGCAAGAGGTCGTGGGTTCGATTCCCACCCAGGATAAAACTTTGTGTGATGAGCACGATGGTTTATTCTGTGTCTGGGTGTTATTTATCTATAATATGTATATATTTAGAAATATATAAGTATGTTTATCAGTTATCTAGATCCCATAACACAAGCTAATATTAGCTTACTTTGGGCTAGATGACGCTGTGTGACAAGTGTCCCATAATATATATATATACAATATATAATTGAAAAAAAAAACACAAAAACTACCATCCACCATTTTCGTAACCTTTACGGATCCTTTGCTATATTATTGGGAAAAAGCATTCCTACTTTAACTACCTCAGTAACAAAAGACTTGACCCAAGCCATTTCTTTGTACTCGATATATAAATAAATTTACGACTTTTAGCCACATCTAGACGCAGTAAGCACACCTCCGGCGTCCATTCAGGTCGATTCAGGTACAGTGTGTGATTTATTCCAACCGAGTTACCACAATATGTCACCCGCTACAAACGATATACCATTCGGTGCGTATCGCACGTTACTGCTTTTGCATTTTAACTTGAGTCGATTGCAATCTTAGCTAATACATATTATGTAACGTGATTTTGAAGGTTTGAAGGGCAGTTTTCATCATGTTATTCATTGGGTACAGTTGTTAGCACATGCTATGGCTGCTTACAAATGCGTGACCGCTTTGTAGTATTTCTATCGCAGTCATCTGGTTGAATCTGCTATTTGATTAAATGACTAGCGCGTTCATTGAACGACGACATTAAATTGTACGACTAAAGGACAACTCGTCAAGTTGTTTAATGTAACGTTCAACGTTTTATCTGAACGTCATTTAGCATAGTCAATAGCAGGTTTTGTTATTCAAGGTCCCGATATTATCGATAATATCGAGACTTCGATCATGAATTATTCATACTCTGCTTGCTCTGCCGACTCTGCACCTTTACGATTGTAGTCGTTGTCGCTCCAGGGTGCACATCTTGCAAACTTAGGCTAGGTTAGGTTAGAACAATGACCATTAACGCGCGACGGCTAACGAGCGAAGCGCGCGTTCCGTGGCAGTGGCCACCGAGCACCAGATCCCTACTTTGTTTGTTTGCATCATTTCGATTTAATTCATTTGGGGAAATTTCAATCACCTTAAATATGTTCAAAAGACTATGCTACAATCCGCAAACTAGTTGGACGTTGAGTGACACTCGTTCAATCAACGTTCGGCCTAGTCATCCAATTGAATGTCGTCATTCAATGAACGCACTAGTCATTCAATCAAATAGCAGATTCAACCAGATGACGGCGACATTTCCATTACTACTACGTTCCGTGCTTCGGAAGGCACATTATGCCGTTAATCCCGGTTGCTATGGTTAAGCTAAGTTGAAGGCCTTATGGGCGGCTTGGAAAATTTGAACATCAGGTCGCCAAAACCCGCGTCTCTTTATTTCAACACGGCAACGGACTCACCACCCATTGCACTAAAATACTAACACTATGCACACGGTTGAATATAGGGGTATAATATGCCTTTGCCACACCTTCGGGGATAAAGGCGTGACTGATCTACAAATATATTTAAAATTAGGAATTGCATCATTTTAGCTGAGTACTTCAATTCAAATAGTTGTGAAGTAGATATTATTCTATTCATACTCCTTCGAACTTTTGAACAATTGTTTTCATTAAATAAGTACAAAGTGTCATAAATGAAAAACTACCATCTCTTTTACACTCAGAACTGCAACTTGATTGAGGCTAGGTGGAACACTATAGTGATTTGTTGGATGGCCTGGGGTTAAGAAGTTTTACGTAAAGATGGTAAAGTCCGTAAATGCATTATACCATGTATAGAAATGTGTATTTTTTTTTTGTAACGCGGGGTATGACTTTACGCACCATCATCCCTACTGCGGGGGCAGCAGGGATGATATGTGGGGCTCCCGGCCCGTGAGAGAGGGGCCGTCCTACCCACTAAACTCCGCGGTGTTCCGCCTCACCTTAAAACCGACTCTTAGGGTAGACCTGAGGTTAAATCACTGCGAGCCGGTAAGGAACCCCAGAGTGGAGGGGTCCGTCTCGGGGCGACCGAAAAGCGACCTCCCGGAGCTCTCTAAGGACCTGAAGAATCTAGCCCGCACCTTCACCACTCTCGAGCGCCCCTCTGTAAGCAGAGGAGGTAGAGAGCGGTCGGTACGGGCGTGCGCTAAATGGGCACCCCGTGGAAGACAGAAGGGGTGGCCTTCGTCAAGTGACCAGTTGGGTGGGGTCCTCCGACCTTCCGCCCACGGCCAGACACTATTCGGGGGCGCGCATGTACTCTGCACGTCGCCGCCCCCGAACACGACGGCGGGGCGGAAACGTCTGTCCCGTACGCTCCCGCACCCGCAAAGCCTGTCGTTTGGTCGCCATCACCTCACTAGCAAACGAGACGACGGCGACCCAGCACTGTTGGCTGCCGACCATGGCTCGCACCACGGCCGGCAGCGACATATCGATACCAATTATGCCATAAGGGCAATACGCAGCCCGTCCGACGCCGGGCACACGGCGAGTGTGTACTCCGCCGTGTCCACGACGCCACTCGGGCAGTGACGACACACGGGGTTTGGCTCCACCCCCGCCACCTCCCACAGGTACTTGGCGAATACGCCATGCCCTGTGAGGAGCTGACTGACGTGAAACTTCGGCGCTCCGAGCACGAGCCGGTGGCTTACCAAGGGGCCTACCAACCTTTCCGCCCACTTCCGGAAGAGATCGTCGCGAGCCAGCTGTCTCCAACGGTCGATCTCGTATAGAAAAGATGTATGTATTCTAAATACAAGTGATTGATCATCACACACAAAAAAAAAATTCAAATTTAGAATGTATCGTACGATCAATGTTTTATTAAGTACACTTTCAACATAATCTTTGAATATATTAGGTCGTAAAAACGTCATAATGTTGTAACGTCATAAAAATTGTACCATGTAAACGTTTACGCACCTTAACACAATGACGAATCTGTAAAGTAATTGAAATTTTATTGAGTCTTAAAGTCTTGACGAACACAATAAGTAGTAATTGAAGTAACATATTGAATATAACAAAATTTTATCACCATGATTAGTAAAATAAGATCTTTTCGGGGTGGTCAGCGATCTTTTGGGTGCTAACAGACGAGAAGTGACAACGTTGAAGATGGTTTGATTCTAATCAATAATTTTTAGGTGAAAATTGGTTTATTACAAACAGTTTTATCAGTAAGGAAAAATCTTCCCGCGTTTTGCATAACCTAAATGTTAACGATGTATTGCCCAGAGGCACTTGTACATGTATATACAGATAAACATCAAGACATATACACTCAAAGCTGTTCGCTGTTTAGATGATGCTGTTAATGTTTGTTTGTTGCTGTTAAAGTTAGTACGCTGTTTTCTGTTCTGTATGCCTATTTTATTTGCAATACTTTGTTATTCTGTAATTTAAACAAACAGGTACTCATTATGTGTTCTTAACACTGGGAATATTATATCGATTTATGAGTCGCAGGTACAAAAAACACAAATTTATCGTCTTTTAAAGTTCAGTGAAAGCACTTATCATACGGGTTAATATTCTTAAAAGTAACAAAAATAAAAATCATGTAAACCATAAGACAGAGAATGCACGTAAAAGGGCAATTTTTCTTTAGATGCGGCAAATTATCCGACCGTCTACATACATTACCGTTAGAGGAACGTAGGGAAAATAAAAATCTATGTGATCCTATCTCTCAACCGTTTTACCTAAAGGTGTGTGGGACTTAAGTGGGTTTATTTTACAAAAGGTAGCGTGATGTATGAAAACTGTTACAAACCATCTAGATATTACTATGCAGTGAATAAAGACTCTTCTGTTTTGAACAGATGGCAAATTCCTTCGAACAAATTTTTTTAGCGTTAAAATAATATTTTAGGAGTTTAAGCAGCTAAACTCAACTCTGCCTCGCACAAGTTAGTTTGAAATTGAGGTCATCCAAAAGGAAATGCCTATAAATTAAAAATTTTTTTTTTGTTCATGTTTGTCACAAAGTAACTCTTATGACCGTCAAGATTATTGCGTCTACATTTACATTTACTGCCAGATTCGCAACGCAATAGGTAGAACCTGAGGAAGAAACTGGCAATAAAAGTCATGGTCACTCTTTTCTAACCGCCAGTAATTACGTTAGTTTTATTTACATGATATTTGAACAAACCATATAGTAATGAGTCTATACAAAACAAACAAAATCAAATCAATATGAGAGCGTTTCTAGCTGCCAGTTCTAAGGGCAGCCGAACCTTTTGACAAGAATCTGGCGAAAAACACTCAATGGCTGCTATTTTAAAATGCAGGTATGGCTTACAATATTAAACTTATACACGAAAAGATTTTACCTACCAGAAAAAAATTAAGGGCAGAAGCAGACATAATATTCTTTGACATTGGCCCAATGAGAATATTATTATTATTTACTATGACAAAGTTATTATCATTATTGAATATTCAAAACAGATCACAAATTGGTTCACTTACCTATGACGCGAGCGCTCACCGGCCTGGGCCCGGCCAATTGTAATATTATTAATTGTTACTTAATGGGGATGACTACTAGGTCCCTGTATATAAAATAAATTAAATGATATACAGCAAATGTAGTTTAAATTACCTTAACAGTACATCTAATCATGAATTCCTTTCATGATTAGATGTACTGTATCCCCATTGTACATTGTCTCATTACGGAGACTTGAACTAATCGGGCGGCGGGCGGCGCGTCGGTGTAGGCATGTATATGAACACGATCAAACAGCTGATATGATTTATTCTTGTAAAAAGTTAAGTTATTAAATAGTTTCAACGTACCTACAAATACTTTAATTGTTGTTCGAAATGCCCACCATTATTTTGGACACAAACACGTGCACGTTTCTGTAAGTTGTTTTATAAACTTTTTAGGTAGGTACCTAGTACCTAGGTATATCTGTTTGTTGTGGAACTTCGTCACAGGCGTCAATTATTCTTGGCTTTAAAATTTCCCGGGTATTTGGTTCACTCACATAGGTACACTCTTCGTTTTATTTCACTCCACATGAAGAAGTCCATTAGAGTGATGTGATGCATCTATCTCCGAACTTCGCATTTAGTTAGGTACGTACCGCACTATTATATTGCGGTAAAGCCCCGTCTTGTTGTATCCATAGCCCTCTTAGGTTTACTAACGGAATGCCATCTAGCATATTGTTCAAAATAGAACGAAGAAGATTTAAAAAGGTTTTGCCCGTTAGCCGTCCCTCAATAAAGTACCTATGGTCCTACAATGTGCTCAGGTTAATTTGGGATTTTGATAAAAACACCAATGTTCGTTTTGTTGGTTGAATAGCCCGATCCACGTAAACAAACATTCATCTGTGTACAGGACATTCAAGTTAGGGTTAGTGATCATCCAGTTGCAGAACGCAATCCTTGGCGCTCGATCGATTGCAGTGGAGCTTTCTCCTTTTGTAGTGGTATGGATGCATTCCAGCAGAATTCACTATCTTCCAGGCACAATGCTGACTTATACCATAACGAGGTACGGCGTCGTTGGTGCTCCGACGAGGATCTTCCGGGAAAAATTCTAGCATCTCATCATACAAGTTTTGTGAGAGGGCTGGTCTTCCTCCGCCGTGGGCGTGCAAGGGCATATGGATTGACCCGTGATCTTGCAAACGCTGGTACACGCCGAACATTGTGGAGTGATTGGGTTGCCGACCGTTTGGATAAACCTCGCGGTACATCCTTAAACTGGCACTAACATTTTCTACGCACATAAAATATGCACGCAGCATGAGTAGTACTCGCGATCCGTAAATTCTTATGCCATTTCGTGAGTCGTTTGTCACGGTACTGCGGTAGAAATACACAAGTGCATCAATGTACATCCGTGCGACAACTCTCGCTAATCGCTCACTCGCGCCTCACCTCCCCTTGCTCTGAGCCATGAGCGCAGTGAGACACTGACCAAATATTTTTTACGTATCTACATATTGTAGATTTTATGGGACAAAGTAGATCAAATTATACTAAAAATGTTTTTTCTAAAAACCAGATATATCGATTCAGTTTCATTTACTGATTACCCCCAATTCTTTTTTTCTGGTTGTTAAAAACTATTCGTGTATAGTTTCTTTGGACTTACGTGAGAACAGTCGACCAAACTTAATTTGCCTACTAATATTTGTAATTATTACTATATCAGCTATGAGCTGACCAGTTTCAACAGACGGCAAATGGAGTATAATTTGATTTTCAATGGCTGATTGATTTTCATAGTGACACATTTATGGTGATTAATAATACTGCACGTGTAGGAAAAGTTGGAAGTACTATATCCATACTATAACTATATAATATCGTAGAACTAGAGAGAATCAAAAATTTCCCATCAGTTCTACCCCAAGGAATAAGTAGAACAAGTGGGAAAAATGTGTTCCACTTTTTCTACTCTTCTTTTGCATCTAATATCACAGAACTAGTGAGAACACAATGTCCAAGTGTGAAAAAAGAGTCTCACCAGTTCTACTTTTTTGTTGCACCTAATATCGTAGAAATAGTTAGAAAAAAAGTCCCATTAGTTCTACCGTAGGACTGTTTAGTAGAACAAGTTTAGTTAAAACAATGTTTAGTTAAAGAAGTGGGTGTTACAAACAAAAATTGTTATGTTTATTGGACAGATATCAGACTTCTAGCAATTCTAGTCGCAAATAAGGCTTATGGCAACTACAGTAATAGCTTATATGTAACAATGCCAGTATTTCACGTAATTAAGTTATCAAACGTAATCCCTAAAGGAATAATCCTATCATGTGCAATGCAATTATGTAATGCACTGGACTGGAAGATACATTCAATAATAATAAATTATAACCTACTAAACAAGCAGACCGGATAATTAGTACTCCAGTAGTGTAGTAGCATCTCTCTATGTGTCTATTTCATCTAAATATGTTCGTACTACGTTTATGAGCACTGACAATTAGGATGCTCAGGAACACACATATCAAAACGAAGCTCTTCAAACTTTAATTCTACCGGTCATTTATTTCTTGTGACAAATTGTTTTTCAAATGCAATAATTATATTTTATGTCTAGTATGAATATGGAATGTAACACAACCTGAGTTTTATTAGCATACCAGTCAGATTCCTATACTGTTTTTCCATTGCCCTTTTGTTTTTGGTTTAGGATTGTCGGTTCCAATGGATATTTGCATTGATGGGTCCAACGGTATTTTCGAATCTATTGTCTCCACTACTGCGACTTTTCTCTCTTTCTTTTGAATTCCATAACTAGTTACTATTTCCGGCGTGCTTAACAATATTCTTTTATACTTATTATAATCAAATTGAACAGTATACTGTGGCATCTTACTAATCATTTAATAATTACGCCCATCCACAGGCTCTATCCCTTCTTCACCGAAATTTCAACTAAAATATTGAAATTTCACAAAGCAATCAATTAAAAGACCTTAATAATTATATCTTTCTCTGCCACAGCATTATAATCTTTAACACTGTCATCATAAAGGATAAATATTGATATACGAAATAGAACACAGAAAGGGTGACAGTAACAAAACTGCCAACTTCGAAATTGTTGTGCAAAAGTTTAATTTATGCGGTAAGTTGCTATGAAATTATTTTATACATATGGACAGTTTGGATAGTCAACATTATTAGAAAACCTTCTCAATGTTCAAAATATTGCCATAAAAATAATGTTTTAAACAATTACAATGCCTGTTCTTGTGTTTGCACTCACCTTGTTAAGTTACTATGTTTTATTAACTTGTTAATTTAGTTACTTAAACTATCTAAACTATCGCAATCCAAATGTATGAATTATATATTTTTTTAATAATTAGTAGGCAGTAGATAAGATTAAACACTGTAATATAGAACATACTTATATTTATAACTATTCATTGACTATGTATAGGTATCTTTTCTACATAATTGACCATAAAATTTCAAACAACGAAGCAACGTTGATTTACAGTCTATTTGTATTAATTTGAGACGTAGAAGTGAGAATTTAGATACTAATAGGACTAAATATCATTACAAAAAATAATGGATGATACCATATTTCAGTTATCGTAGCAGAGAAATTCTTTAAAAAAGCTAAACTTACACGTGACGTAGACTATAAGGATTTTTTGTGGAGTGGCCAACATTAAATACCATACGAATAAAATTCTACTTAAAAATATAACCGTGATGATAATATTTTAAACACGTTAAGCCCTTTGGCTCCGCTACAAAGCCGTGTGTAGCATTTGTCATGGTAAAGAGAAACAATTGCATTTAATAAACTCGGCAAAAGTTACACGCTGTCAAAATAATACCGTCTATTAGGAAAATCGTTGTTCAGATAATGATTTATTATTCTAGACACTGAGACATATTTATTATTAATGTTTAAATTTAATAAGATAATTGTGACATTAATGAAACTGCTTGATAGGAGGCTTCAAAAATGACTAATGTTTACACGAAAAGAAAATAAATATTTATAGACAGGTACCGTTGACCTACAAAAGTGAGTGTAAAGGCTCCATCAAAATCGCCGGAGCCACTGCGACCTAGCCTGCAAGCGGTGCACCTGCTGCCTATCGGACGAGGCAACGGCGCAGGGGCCCTTACGTGGCTGGGAGGTCAGAGCGCAATCGCTCCTAACAAAATTGAAAAACGAAATTCAAACAATAATGGTCCCAAGACACCTAAATTGCTTAATAGCTTAAAAGCATCTGGTAATACACCAATGTCAGATGAATTTCTACCTTATATCTACTTATATGTAACGAAGTATAAATACATATTTTCTTATAAATATTTTTTTAATTTTATGAATCTCAATCACAGCACCAGTTAATCTCCTTTTGTAATATTTTTCCCGCAAACTTTTAAATTTGTCGAAGTTTCAAATGTCGCATCTGTTGAATGCAATATATATAATTCATAGTGAAAACTTAATTGATTGCTCCATTTTATTTGCTACTAAGTAGATTGTTTTAACTTGGGATTATTAAAAAAAACAGCGTAGGTACTTTATTTTTTCTTTGCCTATCCCTGGATAAGAAAAGCCACATGATAATATGTTCCACGTAATAAATGATAACCTAAGTTCAACCGATTAAAGTGTCTTCGAAAGTAAGGAAACGTTCGTAAAGATAAAAGCCATAAACGGTCATCAATCTCTGGACTGGTGAAGAGAAAATTAAACTATGTTAAGCATAGTTTAAGTTTAAAAATACTAAGAATTACCACATTGCGTAAAATCTTATAAAATACAATTTATGTAAAGTAAGAAATCTAAAGGTTTCGGAAGCCCTATAAACATTTTGTAAGTATTCTAAAAGAACATTAACTTTGTATCGTGAAGTTTCCCACAATATAACTTAACTCAGATTGTTTAGCTGCTGTCCGCCCATGGTTCTATTGCAGCCAGCGGACTGCGTAATTACAAAACTTCAAGTTAGGGCGAAACTTGTACAGGTGTTGTAATTTGTCCGACTGAAATATTATACAGTCGTTTATCGAACTCCTTATAACTGCGGTTTGTGAAATCACTCCTGAATTCTCAAGTTTGGAGTTGGATAAACTATATTAAGGTCGTTTGAGTCCTTGAAATAGCTTGGTTATAAAATTGATAAAGGACTGGGATCATGGATGAATTATTAACTTGAATTTTACACATTGTACGTTTCCTGAATGTTATGAATATTTGTTTTGTGTGAACCCTAGTGATCAGAAAATTTAATATATTTGAAGCCACATTTCTGTGGAACATGGTTTAGTAAATACCAGCTTTGACCTCATGACTCGGTAGAAGAGCGTGCTATAAGGATTGCAAACGATCCTCTACTAGCAGGCGGTGTTGAGCTCCTTCGTAATAGAAGAGACTTCGCCTCTTATCGCCTGTACAATGGTACGTGCTCTGAGGAATTGTTTAATATGATGTCCACGGCTACCTTCGACCTGCTGGCCATAGACAGGGTGTTCACTCTCAGACTTTGCGTCCGGAGCGCTCGCATACGGTTAGGTCCGATAGAGGCTTTATTTCGCGTACGCTTAGATTGACTTTCCATTCGGTAGGAGGTATGCTTGTCTGCCACCTCAGTGGTAAAAAAATGATTCGAATTTGGGCACCAAAGAAACCTAAGCTGTCAGTCCGGCAAATACACACTAATAGATTTATTGAGGTTCTACTGCATCGCCGGTTTAGAAGCATCGACATATCAGACGACCCTCGCTTGGAACAATGCAGAAAATTGTTATAATTGCCTTTAGCAGTCAATCTAATCCTGGTCTCTAGAGAGCATTTGGCAACGTTGACGCAGTGCTAGTGCATGCGATAGACATACACCTACGAGGTTCACGATGTGTAAAATATGTAAATAGAAAATCATATTGTTATCAGACATCATAACACAAGCTTATATTAGTATAAGATTCAGAAGTGGATTATTAATTAAAAAACAAATCCTCATTATGAAAGCCATTTATTACCTATAAACGTTTATTTTTAACAACTAAGCTAATCAAAATATTCTCAACATGTACAGAAATGAAAATGTATGTATTTAGAAATATATAAGTATGTTTATCAGTTATCTAGATCCCATAACACAAGCTAATATTAGCTTACTTTGGGTTAGAAGTGTCCCACAATATTAATCACAATTGCACGCATAAATGTCAAAAATGAAAATAGCTCACATGACCATAAATCGACCGACAGAGATTCCTATATACAACCGTCCGTTCCGGGTGCCGAGAAGCAAAAAAGGCTTTAGTACGCGCGGTTCTGGTTTTTATAGAAAACGCATGGCAGTTAGATGACGTTCCTCATACGTCAGTTAATCCTTGCCAGCCAGTTCCTTACATTAGCTTAATCTGGGTTAGTTGCCTTCTCGTATATAAATGTTCTCAGAATAAAAACATATTTGAATTTGACAAAAGTGATTATTATTTGAATTTGATATATGTATAGACAATTTATTCCTGTTTTGTTTAATATGATCTTATCTTGTAGTTTTTTGCACACTATTGTGTTATAATTATGTAATATTAAATCACTGTGACAAATGGTAAAGCAAACATAAATAATAAGTAAGGCGAACATCGATCACAGCGGCAACGGGGGCGGCTTAATTACTTAAGTTTACATGCTGTAAACTCGACGCGCGTCCACAGCAATTAGTTCGGAACTTACTAGGCAGGAGGGATTCCTTTTGGAAAATCTGTTTTTAACCTGTTTTACACTCTTTTCATAGGTCTTATTATTTTCTGGATATTTATCTTATATTTAGAATTTGGCCGCTTGTACTCTTGCGGACTCAGTGTTCTGTAAACGATCACTGCGTTAAGCAACTTTCGCTATAGCTGGTCACGGATTCGTGACCACTTTGTGGCATTTACATTTGCGAGCGTTTCCGTGCTTCGGAAGGAACGTTAAGCCGTTGGTTCCGGTTGCCAGTAACATGCTCACCACCTATTACGTGGGACAGGAATACACATGGGGAAAAGTGGGCATATAGTATTTGTGATAAGGCGTGATAGATTAATAAATAATATCTTAAATTAAAAAAAAAAAATTTGTTTAACATAGTAGGGTCCATAGGGCTCCGGTCCCCATGGTCGTAAAATTAGAGTCAAGCCTCACATCGACGTACTCGTGGAAAAATTGCATGTCGTTTCATGTATTCGTTTTTCCTACGGTGGGTAGTTTCAATGCACCGAAAAAAAGATGTCGAGGACAAAAAGGGCAGGAAAACCACTGGGTATGCAAGTTGTAAATACAATTTAGAGCTGCGTATTGTATTTGTAAATAAATTACTATTTTTATATCGACACACATATTTTCTTAGTTAAAATACTCACAGGTTCGTCATCTTCAGATCAATAAGGGTGATGCGCCCTTACTTCAAGGATTACAAAAGGTTTAGAATGAAGTCTACCTTAAAATCATATTACAACGTTGAATTTCACAACTAGATCAAACACAGTTATTCCTCTGTGACTACCCCGTCAGGGATACAGTGTGAAGACAGCTATTTATTTCAAACACAAATAAGTTTAATATAGAACAATCTAAAAGATTAAAAGTAATGGTAATTCCTGGACTTTATCACAAGTCTTGGAAAGCTTATAAAAGTAATTGTTCAATTCGCTAAGCCGCTTAGTTCTTTTACTTTTTTTTTAGTTGGTTTGCTAACAAAAATATTGAAAGAAAATTGAGTCATTATTTATTACAACTTACTACAAAATGTAAAAAAGTTCTTTTTTCTTTTAAAGCTTACAATCAAGTACGACGCTTAAAGGGACAAAGTGAACATAAGTATAATAGAGATTACCTCGCACATATCGTAAGTATTCTGTATATATACGTTAAGCAACTTTCGTTATGACTGGTTACGGATAGGTGACCACTATGTGGTATTTTCATTTACCAGCGTTTCCGCGCTTCGGAAGGCACGCTAAGCTGATAGTCCCGGTTGCCATTAACATGACAGTTGTTGAGCCAGGTTGAAAGCCTTATGGGCGGCTTGACAACGGCAGGTAGCGTAAGGGTAGGTAACCTGCGTCTGACTATTACGCTTACCACCTATTACGCGTTGACAGAAATACACACGGTGAAATGTGGGCATATGATATTTTTCTGCCACCCCTTTAGGGATAAAGCGTGGTTAATAAAAGAAGTATGTACCTAGACTGATAAAGGCATCAAAAAAACTCTCGTGTATATAATGAAACATTAAATATTAATTGCACGCTTCATATAAAGCAAGACTATAAAATATATTGTATAAAAGTTTCACTCTATTCTGGAAAATATGTTTTAAAGTTTTATTCAAGTTGGCACACGACACAATTAAAGTTGTTAAGATTTTCGTGCCAAAAAATCACACAGTAATATATCATTCTCAAATATAGTACAAATAGTTTTGTCAACGAAAAATAAATTCTGTATGCAATGAAAAAGAATCTTAATTTTTTATATTTATAATTTACATATTCTCGGCCCTCATCTCCAGTCCAGCCGTGACCACGGACGCTGCAACGCGTTCGATACGTCGGTGAATGTAAGTAGAATTTTGTTTCGCGTGAAGCCCCAAATAGTATATCCTATTAATATTATAAACGCGAAAGTTTGTAACTATGTATGTTTGTTACTCTTTCACGCAAAATCTACCGAATGAATTTTAATGAAACTTTACAATAATATAGTTTACACATCAGAATAACACATAGGCTACTTTTTATCCCGGGAACAAGTTCCTATGGAAAACGGGAACGGCAAACGTCAACTAGTAAAACATATTTATAATTTGTCAGTTTCTACCTTTGGCTATCAACAACCCTTGCGGCTGTCGTTCAGCTGTCAAATAGGTAACAAATTGGATTCAGTATTGTGAACGCATGGTAGGTTGATTCCCATCGGGCGAACTTCCCGAAATACGAATGTATGGAATTAACCAAAGCTGGGCTATCAAATAACGGTACCTCGACAGATATTGAAAATAGGTTTGCATATTGAAAAGAAGCGGTTTAGTTTCACGATGTTGCTTTGGGATAAAAATAGTATCAATTTGTATGTTTGTGAGCTCCAATTTTATTTTGACGGTTTTATTTAAGTATTATTATAGGTACGTACATACCATAAGTCGATAATTTACCTATCTTATTTACTGCCACGTAATAGGTGGTAAGAAAATTGCGACCAAATGCTGTTGATTTTTACTACCCGCTCATAAATCCTTTAACTTGACTTACGCCTATCATGTTGCTAGCAGCCAGTGGGGTGAGCCCTATCAAGACCTCCAGGGCCCTAGCAACATAATTTACTAGCAGTGCACCTGCTGATCAATGACCGTGGCAACGATGCAGGAGCCCTGTTGAGGTTAGGAGGTCAGACGGCAGTCGGTCTCAACAAAGACTAAAATCGAAATCCAAACGATTGATGCTTTTAGCAGACGAAGTTTGATTACGCTGGTGATGCCTAACCTTTTACATTCTTATAATTACTATTAGACGATGATTTGTATTTTCGACAATAATATAATGGGTAAGGTAAGTGTTGTAAACATTTGGTAAAAGCAGTCAACATTGTTGATTTTGTTTTAACAGGGACAATGTTGGGAAACAAAAATAAATGTGGTACGAAATTTTCGAGGTAAACATTGCAATTGTATTAACATTAAATAGTTTAATGCTTCAATGCATAAAGCATTCAGTACCTATATAAACTTAATGAAAATACATTAATCAAAACGTTTTTATTGTTGGATTCAGTAACGAAGTTAAAGTAATTTGTTCATGTTGTGACGTAATATTTGGATTGATTTTTAAAATTGGAATATCGTCCTTTTAAGCTTGAAGTTTTTATTTGACAGCTTAAATTAATAAGAAATGAATAAATCGAAACTAACGTAATATTTATTTCTTTATTTACTAGTTACTTTTGCTGAGCGTTTACAGGCTAATAGTTAAATTAACAACCAGTATCAGAATTTACTAAAAATTTTTATTTACGCATGTATATTCACGCTGTATCCTTGACGGATCAGTCAGAGATGACAGATCGCGGAGCTTCACGATCCATGCATTTCTTTTTCGCTAACTGAAGATTTATTAATCGTTTTATTACAAACCAATTCTACATTTTCCTGTTGTTTCTCATTCGATAATTGAACGATATTTTAACCTAAGCTGTCTCCCTGCCAGGTAAAAATCTACGCATTTGCGTTTCTTTCTGTATTAAGTCGTTTTAGGCCAAACTAGTTTAATATATTCACACCAGAAATTTCTTAGGTCTTGTGAAATTACAAGTACAATAATTCATAATGCACAAAAAATGACATTAAATCTGGTAGCTTAGGATGCGACAAAGACTTGAAGAATAGGAAAAGTTATAGTCGAGTAACACTTTACAATTCTTGTGAAATTGTAATTAATGTTGTGATGTAAAGTTTTAATTTTTAATACCTTTAAGTAAAATCAAAGTTTAAGTAAGGTCAAACCAACTAAGCTTCAATCTTCAATGATTTACTTCATCCCAAGATGATCAATAAAGGTATTTAATCCATACACATACTTTGCGCAATAATCTATTGTGATCTATAGGCAGTCTTGCACATGACATTACATTTTATTTTACTGTCATCTGAGAGGTTATATTGGTCGCTCATAAATTGCCCCGCGACACAAGTCAAGCCGAAGTTAGACAATTGGTTTAATCGTAAAATGTCAGGGTACCTCCCATTTGTTTAGGAAAAAGGATTTTAATTTAAATATTATGGTTGTGTGTTGTTAACGGCTTTATGAGAATATACTTCTACCCTGGATTGTTTATGTGCATTGATTTTTTTATTAGAAACCTACGACCAATTTTACTGACTTGTGACTGTTTTGGTGAGTATGTTAATATGCCTTATTTGAATAACAAGAATGAGAGCAAAAAAATTTAATTCATATAAATCTACTTGACTACCAAAATATCGCTTTACCTAATATTTTTTGGTACTTCTATAAACTCTTTTAAAAAGACCCTGTGTTTGCTTACCAATTAGTATTTATTATAAAACTAGCTGACCCACCCGGCTTCGCCCGTGAAATACTTCGAACCTCGTGGCACCCATTAAATCCCGTTGTTTATTAATTTCACGATAATGTATGAATATTTTCCGAATTACTTGATTACTTCTCCGCTCTTAAGTACCTACGCCCGCACCCGCACGGCCTGTTCGATTTATTGTTACACGAAATTAATTTCTTTGCGATTTTTTTTGATATTGCCAAATGTCATAAGATATTCATTTAATTTGCATGGTGTTAAGGGACAATAAAATAATCTTCATAAAACGTTGAAGACAACTAACATGATATGATAAGGATCAATCCTTCAAATTGCCGCTTTATAATTGCTGTTTATTTAAAGTATTAAAATGGATATAGTGTGTTATCGTTAAGAGATAGACATATACCATCGCGGACTTTTTTGTAGACCCATATTATATACACAATTCCAATTTACATTATTTTGTTATATCTCAAAGGGTTTAGGCATCGTTTTCGTTAAAAGCTCCCAGACGGCTTATTTTTTCCGTCACAGTTAATGTATACAAAAACTTATCGAAATATACATCTATACCTATACATACACATAAACAAACAAACCTTCTCTATGAATTACTCTATCTATTTAAAAAAACTGCATAGACATTTGATGCGTACTTTTAAAGATCTAAGAATACATAGGGACCGACAGCGAAAAACGACTTTGTTATATAATATGTAGTGATAACGACCAATACTTAGTTGCTTAACTAATAGATTACGATATATAATATTATTCAAACATTAATTACTCGCGAAGTTGATATGGACTAAATGTAATTGGTAAGAAATATTATAATTTATTATTAAATAACCACTGACCGCATTTCAATAAAGTATTTACATCTTTGTTATAAAAGTTCATATAAAATTTTATACTGTAAAATATTTAATGGATTTGATGCAACCTGTTCACTAACGCAAAGGGTTGAAGCTTTTAATGTTTTCAATTAGCTTCCACCGCGCGGTACGTGTGCTGCGAGCATTCTGAGTACTCATTATTGCAATTAATGTAGGCGGTATTACATTACCTCTGCTTATAGCCGTAATGAAGAATGAAATCTAAGCGTTCAACCTACTAATTTGAAATATTAATTTGATACATCACTAATATTGTATATAGATAAAGTTAGTAAGTTTGTGGCGTTATAGTCTCTAGATCTACGGAACCGATTTTGATATTTTTTTACTGATAGAAAGTTGTATTCCTCAGTGCTGTAGACTAATTTTTATCCCGTCTTTCTTAAAAAATAATTAGTGAAAATTCCTTCGTAGTTGAAATCGTAAAAATAAAAAGACTTGTGTCATGTTTGTCTTCTGAATGCGATCAGTTATCGACAAGAGACATTTTTTTATATTTAACCCCCGACCTAACGACGGCGTGTTATTATATTACGCAATTATTAATTTATTAAAAGTTGGCAGCTAAATTATAGAGTTGACACCACTCGTTCTAAGTCTCTAGAACTAGTAGTCGAAGCAGGCTTTCAACTGTGATGAAGCACAAGTAAGTTTGATTCACTTTACTATTAATATCTGTAAAGACTTTCACAAGAACTATACTTAGATAAGTAACAAAAAAAAAGACAATGGTCGATATTTCTTTTGTCAAATTTCACGCGATTTTCCGGTGATCATACCCATAACCAATCCCAAGAATTAAGCAGAATATAGGTAACGTTGACACTGTCCTAAGTATAGGTGGCCCCCCTCCTAAGCCGTCGTGTCTCGCACATCCCTCAACATGAGCCCACCCTCTTTAGCGTCGTTTCTGTCTCATTACTGTTCAAACTATTTTTATGACTATAATTTATATCTACGATATTGGGACCAAATGCTATAAAACTGCCGTACTCGGTCGCTACCTTGTGGAGTTCTTGGATTTTCTTTACGTGGAATGTGATAGTTAAACAACAATCTATACGGATACAAATATTAAATCGTCAGTTTGTATTTGCAAATTAACGCTTTACAATAAATGCATATAAAAGTCTATCCGCTACTTACATTTAAATAAAATAAAAAAAATAAATAAATATCCATCACGCCTTATCCCCGAAGGGGTGGCAGAGGCATATTATATGCCCACTTTTCACCGTGTGGATTCCTGTCCCACGTAATAGGTAAAATTACAAATTATTAATTAATTATTATTAATTAATTATTATTATTATTATTATTATTTTATTTTACATTTAAAACTGTCTATATATAATTTGTTCCGACTGATAATTAAAACAGCTGGAGTGATTTTAACGGAACCTTCATCGGCAGATAGCTGATGTTATACGGAGTAAATTAGGCTACATTTTTTATCTGTATTCCAACGGGAACAGGTACTACATGGGTGTCCCGCGGTACGTCCGCTACCAGTGTTATCAGTACTATAATATTATAAAGCTGAAGAGTTTGTGTGTTTGTTTGGTTGAACGAGCTAATCTCAGGAACTACATGTCGGATTTGAAAAATATTATCGAGGAAGGCTATAGGCTATATATCATTACGCTACTACACTATGGAGCAGAGTAGTAGTCATAAATGTCAACAAATCGGGCAAATTTTTATGCATCATTGTAAAATTTATAAGCGACGGGATTAAATAGGTGCGACGGGCGGTCGAAATATTCCACGGGCGAAGCTGTCATCTAGTACAATATATTTAAACTAGGTTAGTCCTTCACATAATTATAACGATTATAATGTTTTTAAAAGATTGAGATTTTTACTTTTTAATATATATTTTAGGGCTTATTCGCGACTTGTTCTGTTAGGTGCATCTAGTACAATATTTCAGCGATATAAACAATAGAATAGATTTTGTATTAAATACCTAATAAAATGGATAATAGTTAAGTTATTAAAATTAATTAATACAAACAGCCTACCGCTAACCACTGATGAACGTAAGCCTCTCCCATTATCTATATATATAAAAGGCAAAATCACTGACTGACTCATTTATCACGATATCTCTGAAACTACCAAAGCTATGAAGCTCGAACTTCGCATGGAGATTCTTTTTAATATGTAGGTTTCCGTTAAGAACGGATTTTGCGAAATTCTACTCCTAAGGAGGCAAATAAGCGATAAACGGTTGTATGGAAGTTCGTCATTTTCAAAGTTAGAAATATGAATTTATGTACACCTGTTTTTAGTTACAAATAAATGGACACGTATATCGCGGATTTGCAAAATTTTACTTCTATGGCGGTAAACAAGGGGTGAAAATTTATATGGGACTTCTTTATTTTTAAACATAGCAACACCAAATTTCTTATACCTGATTCTGTATAAAAAAAATACGCGTTAAGGAATTTTGATAAATTCTACCCTTAAAGGGGTAAAACAGGAGGTGTAATAAACGACTCTTTGATCACGAAACCTATAAAACTAACAAAGATACGAAGCCCAAACTTCGCACGGGGGTTCCTTTTAACACGTAGGTTTCCCCTAAGAATGAATTTTTCGTAATTCTACCTCTATGGAAGTAAATAAGCAATAAACTGTTGAATGGAGTTCGTCATTTTCAAAGTTAGAAACATGAATTTACGTACACCTGTTTTTGGTAACAAATAAATGGGCAAGTGAATCGCGGTTTTGAAAAAATCCACCTATAAGGGGGTAAACAAGGGTTGAAAGTTTATATGGGAAATTTGTCATTTTCAAACATAGCAACACCAAATTTATTAAACCTGCTTCAGTATAAAAAAAATACGCGTTAAGGAATTTTGATAAATTCTACCCCAGGAGTAGTTATAACTGACTCAAGGATTACGAATACTATAAAACTAACAAAGCTACGAAGCCCAAACTTCGCATGGGGGTTCCTCTTAACACGTAGTGCTCCCTAAGAAATGTTTTGCGAAATTCTACCTCTAAGAACGTAAATAAGCGATAAACGGTTGTATGGAAAATTGGCATTTTCAAAGCTAGTAACATGAACTTACGTACATCTGCTTTTGTTTATAAACAAATGGGCACGTTTATCGCGGTTTCGCAAAATTTTAAGTATAAGGAGGTATAACAGGAGATTATATAAATACTCAGTAGCTGATTTTAATATGTACTGGTGGGAGGCACCAGGCATACAACAGTTGATTGTGCAATGTCCCATCTTAGTTAATAAATAACCATTTCTTTTTCCAATTTCATCACTAAATATTACTATATTATGCTAGCTTGTGAAATTTTCATTTTTTTATATAACTTAGTAACAAGGTGCTTCATTTCTACAGACAGTGACACACTAAAGGGGTCTTTACTATTACTGGATTTATTTTGCAACATAGCCGGAGAATCAGCTTCCAAAGAGGATTGCTCACATAACCGTTCATCGCTTAAAAGCTGACACTCACAAATATGCTTGTTTGATAAAGATTCAAACCGTTCATTATTATAATTACTTAACCGAATTAGTTCATCCATAGCAAGAATGTGCTGCTGGATTTGTAGTCCAGAAAGCTCATATTTTTTGGTTATTAAATCGAGTAAATCCTGGAGTTGGCTGATTGTAACTTGTTGAGTATGCACATCCAATGTATGTTTTGAAATACTATTTTTTAACCTCATTGAATGTTCCTTTACTTTCTCTCTAAGTTGCAATCTCTCTCTATTAAACTTTTCATACTTAAAGGAAATCTTGTGTTTTTTAATAAATTTTTGAGTTTTCTTAATATACTTATTAATTTTAACATATTTCTTTAATTTGATTACAGTCGGCATATAACAAGCACCAGAAATCATAGAAGCGTCCTCGACTAACAATTCATCATAGAGGGACCGATTCGTTGAAGCAACTAACTTATGTTCAGATTTATCTAATTGTGATTTTAATCTTGATATTTCATTATTTGCTTCGTGAAGCTCTTTTTCTAACCTTGAAAATTGCTGCAACCCAAAGTCATACTCTCTGCGACATTGGTCAAACCCATCTATCACAGATTGCAGCCTATTCTGCTCATCAATGGCATCACTATATTGATTATATAATATAACCAATTGGTTTTTAAGAGATTTTATTTCCTCTGAAGATTGATTTAAAACTATTTCATTATCCTCCAACTCTTTGCTGTACTGGTTACATAATTTTTTGGAGGCCTGTAGTTCCTTCAGTACAATTTGTAACTTTTCCTCTATCTGGCGAGCCAAGGCCCCACGGGTAGTAATGCCAGCCATTATTGTTTAGATTAAAAAATAAAACAAAACTAAAACAATCGTGTAACTAGACAATCGAGGTAGGAGGTCACGTTAGGTATGTTCACGCATTAACCAGTGCTATGTTCTACTTTAATACTAAAACTGATAAATATAATAATCACTATGTTACTTTGATTAAAAAAACGAAATAAATTAAATTTTACGTGAAATTGAGATCAAATACAGTATTTTTTACCTTACAAATCCGTTGTCAAACTACCGGTAATCTTCACACAATTAGTACTGTACATCCAGCAATTTCACACCAATAAACACTAAAATAATACGTAATGATACCTAATTACACTTTTTATCTTTATATTAGGTGGCTATTATTAATAAATGGTATTAAAAATGTAATTTTATTTAAATAAAATTTGGGACAATTCAAAATCAGCTATTAACGATAGTGTTGCCACAGAAGAAAAAGATGAAAATAAATGAATATAATAATACTGGCAATACAGATTTAATCAACACACGAAACCCTTCCCCATCACCGTCGGGGTACACCAGGGTTCGGTCCTTAGTCCGCTTCTGTTCAGTGTAATATTAGACGAATTGTCGGACAGCATCAGAAACCCACATGAGCAGCCTCCATGGTTGCTCATGTATGCTGACGATATTGCGCTGGCAGACGCGGACAGGGGCAGATTGGTGCGACGTGTGAAGGCGTGGAAGGAGACGCTTGAGAACGGCGGTCTGAAACTAAATGTGGCGAAGACCGAGTACTTGGCACTAAACTCGACAGATCCCACATCCGTCCGCATAGGCGGTGATTTGGTCAAGCGCACGGACCAGGTTAAATACTTGGGATCTGTTTTTCACACGTCCAGTGACATCGATTGCGATGTCAAGTCACGCATTGCTGCCGCGTGGGCCAAATGGCGGGAGATGACCGGTGTCATTTGTGACCCTAAAATGCCGATCCGGTTGAAGGGACTGGTCTACAAAACCATTATTAGACCTGTCCTTTTACATGGCAGTGAGACGTGGCCGATATTGGAGCGACACAAGCAGGAGCTGCGTGTCACGGAAATGAAGATGCTGCGGTGGATGTGTGAAACTCTCGCATCCGCGGCAGCCTTCACGTCCGTGACATTGCAGATAAGTTGCAAGAGTGTCGCCTTCGTTGGTATGGTCACGTCTTGCGGCAACCGCCGGGCTACGTAGGTAACAAATATCTGGCCATGTCAGCCCCGCCGGGTCCCGGTAAGAGGGGAAGACCCAAGAAGTGCTGGCTTGACGTCGTAAGGGATGACATGCGTGCCAATGGTCTCACTACAGGGGATGCCGAAGACCGTGCGAAGTGGAGGAGAAAATGTAGGAAAGCGGACCCCGGGCGTCGCGAGACGCAACTGGGACAGACGCTCGGATGATGATGATGATGATGAATACAGATTTAATCAAATCAGTCTATGGCAGTCCACTGCTGGACGTCGGATCGGGGAGTGTTTGGCCTTACTGTAAAACGATGGTACAGTAAGGCCAAACCCGTCGGAGGTTACACGCGGGTACAGGGGTACAAGGTTTTGTCTAGAATTTTCCTTTTCATCCTTTAGTCAGTAAGTGCACCACTCGCAGGTAAGACTGGCTTCAGCCCTGAAGATATAGGTAGGTCCCCATTCGCATCCGATATCTATATAATCGCAAAAAAGATAAATCAAACCTATTCTTAAGATGCTAGCCAGCCATTTTCCTGTTCCGTAGTTTCCCTGGGTATTACTGATCTCGTTCTCACAAACCTAACCATACTGGATGGATTGGAACTTAGTAAATAATATATATAGGTACATATAGATTTCAAACGTAGACTGTCCTCTCGTAATTGAAGTGGGCACGACATGGATAAGTCAACGGTGATTGAGGTCAATGTGAAGGCTGAGTAAATCCCGGGCCAACGTAATCATGATATTAATATTAGCAATACAAACTTGTTCGTGTCGATACTAAACTTATATTATTTAGAGAAGATTACTTCAGTATATAATATTAGTAGGTTACCGTGACGGACCCAGCTAATATGATTACCGCCCAACGTTTATTAGGTAATGAAAGAACACCTGCTATGTCTGGGTTATATCTGAGTGCCGTATAAAGTACTGTAGTTTTTATGAGTAATAGTAAATCTAGTACATAAAGTTAAATATCGTATGTTGCGTGTTATGAGTATTTATGAAAATACGGAAAATAGTCATAAGTTTTTCAGTGGAAATTATGTGTACCATCTCTTGAGCGGTAAGCAATCATTGACATATTTATTTTTTAAATAAATTAGAAGCCGTAATTATAATAAATGGCAGGACGCGCTCGCAGCCCCCATTGCTCACTGTTCTGTAAACGATCATTGCGTTAAGCGTCTTACGCTACGTTCGTTCCTAAGATGAGTAACCAAAGCGGGATGCTTCCACAAAATTGTAGTGGTATGAATATGGCAAATTATTTTAGAAGCAATAATTTATTAAGTTTAATTCTGACGCTGTGTATTGTCGTCGGAAAGCCTCAAGGATGCTATGCCAGATCCCTTTTTTTACCTGAAAATAGAGTTCTATATTGACTAAAACCACACGGTATCCTTCCTTATGACTATAGTTGAGAGTCTCGGGTGACCCCTCGGAACGATAACCCCCACAAGATTAATCTCGCATAAGGGGGTTTATTCTTACGTTAAACAAATATTATTAAACTGACATTGCTGGATATCCTAAGAGTTGCATGTACATATTTTGTGTAACTTGATTCTGCAGCAGAGAATCCCTAAAGTGCTCTTTGATAAAAAGTGATGTTAACCATTTGGCGACCCATTTATTGCTAAATCGGTTACGCTCTGTTACTTTACAATGTAGCAAAAAAGAATACGGTACAAGATTGTGTCTGGAACTGCGCCAAATGTCGTCTGACCTAATACTTTTCTGTGCTAAGTGCGACGTATGGAAATATCGGCAACGCCGATTTACGATACTGAACGGATAATCCGCACGACTCGTCGCTTTTATAAGATGTGAGCAGAGTGAACAAAATATCGTCACAGCTTCGTTGTATTTCGTATAAAACTAGTACCTACATCTGTATGAAAATACTACTAAGATTTCATTTTGCTATAGAAATAAAAATCTGAGTGTGAATTTGGGTGACTTTACAGTAAACTGTCTGCTGTACGCTGATGATGCGGTGCTCATGGCCTCATCAGAAGCCGACCTACAGGCATTAGTCACTAATATGAAAGAGGGGTGTGAAAGTAAGGGTCTCCGCATGAATGCAAGTAAAACTAAGGTTCTAGTATTTGAAAGAGGTGACGTAAGAACTAAATGCGAGATTAAGGTAAACCAGGAACGTCTAGAGCAAGTGAATGAAATTGTGTATTTAGGAAGTATGTTTAGCGCGGATGGAAGATGTGATTCGGATGTAGAACGGCGAGTAGCTGCCGGAAACAAAGTCAACGGTGCTTTGTCCCAGTTAGTAAAGCGACAAAGCATCGTAAAAGAAGCACGAATGGCGATTCATAACGCAGTGCTAGTGCCAACTTTGCTTTACGGTAGTGAAACCTGGGTATGTCAGCAGATGCATGAAAGTAAATTGAATGCTGTGGAGATGCGATCACTTCGAAAATTGTGCGGCGTTACCTTGGCCGACCGAATACGTAACGAAGTGATACGCAATATGGCAGGTTTGAATGAAAGTGTCAGCGTTAAGCTGGAAAAGGGCGTGCTCCGTTGGTTTGGACACGTCCAACGAATGAGTGAGGAACGATTGACGAAGAATATATATTGTTCAAAAGTAGAGGGTAGAAGGAGTCAGGGAAAGCCGAGACTTACATATGAAGACCACGTGAGCAGATTGCTCAAAAACGGAAAGGTCAAAAGTACTCGGATACCCAGACGTGCGTGTATGAAGCGATTGATGAATCTCGAAGAAGCGAAAGAAGTATGCATGGATCGCGAAGCCTGGCGATCTGTCCTCTCTGACTACCCCGTCAGGGATACAGCGTGAAGATAGTTAGTTAGTTAGTTTAGAAATAAAAATCCATAATTACAGCGTGATTACGTCACTCGTAAGTGACGGACTCGGTATTACGTCACAACGAGAGCCGCGGCCAGTAAAGAATGGAAGAAATAAGAAATAGTTTCTAATTTAGTTTTTTTACTGTTTATCAATCACGCCTCTATTCCCGAAGGGGTGGTAAAGGCATATAATACGCCCACGCTTCACCGTTTGCATTTTTGTCCCACGTAATAGGTGATGCCCATTGCCGTGTTGAAGTAGACGCAGGTTGTGCTAAATACTGTTGAAAATTTTCATGCCGCCCATAAGGTCTTCGATTTAGCTTAACGACTGGCGTGTTTGTGGCAACCGGGACCAACAGCTTAACGCGCTTTGTAAATGGAATTACCTCAAAGTGTTCACCTATCCGTAACCAGCAGCGAAAGTTGCTTAACGCAGTAATCGTTTACAGAACACTGAGTCAGCGGGTCCACGGGCGCTTCCTATAATCTTTGTCTTCAAATTCTCTGCTTATTTAGTAACACACATTTGAAACAATACTATAATTCATATTTATGTACTACACACTGAAGTAAATATACTAACAATGTTTAATAAGGATAGAAGATGAAAGCATAGGCTAGAGATGGATTTTAAAAAAGCCTCTTAGTTATTTGTACAGATTCTTATGCAAAACAATGTTGAAATGCAATGATTGTGCTGACTTTACCAAGATTTTATGAGGAAATAATTTCGAGCGATATTCCACATTGGTTCTCATATACATGAAGAACAATAAGAATGAAGCAAACGCTTCTAGATTTCTTAGCGATATTCCTTTCAACAAAATTCAAAACTGCTGTATGTCGTAAGCTGTCGACTACAAAATTTCATTGAACCATGTAACGGGAGTGGTACGATATCACTCTTGTTTATAAGTTTAGGCACGAAGCGAGGGCGCTGACCCTCCCTGTCATGTACCATTAGGTCTGTTAGCTACATTACAATTTACTAGGGATAAAACTAATAAAATGATTAAAGAAAACTTTATACAAACGCTTCGGTAATCTATATAAGTGTGTAGTAAGAACTGAACGACATGTGTTAAATAGTAAGGAATAAAAATATGTATTGGGGCTATTCGGGAAACAAGCCCTAAAAGTCTCCTTTCTCCTCCACCACATTCGTGCAATAGCAGCAGAAAAAAATATGTATTGGGGCTATTCGGGAAACAAGCCCTAAAAGTCTCCTTTCTCCTCCACCACATTCGTGCAATAGCAGCAGAAAAAAATCATAACCCTAAAAGCTAAAGCGCTCGTGGCCCCGCGGACTTAGTGTTCTGTGAACGATCACTGCGTTAATGATTTTCACTATGGCTGGTCCTCGGATGGGTGACCATTTTGTGGCATTTACATTTGCGAGCGTTTCCGTGCTTCGGAAGGCACGTTAAGCCGTTGGTCCCGGTTGCAGTAACATGGCAGTCGTTAAGCCCTGTTGAAGGCATATGGGCTTAAAAAAAATTCAACAGCAGGTCGCCACTACCTGCGCCTGTCCAATTCAACACGACAATGAATTCACCACCTGTTACGTGGGATAAAACTGCATACGGTGAAATGTGGGCATATAGTTTGCCTTTGCCTACCCCTTCGGGGATGTAAGCGTGACTATATGTCTATGAATGTCAAAAAGCTAAATCCCGGCGACTCGGAAGCGTAGCAGCAGGATTCGAAGTGAGGGTTACGAATTCAAATAATAATATACGCGCGAAAGATCATAACGTTAGGTAACTAAAATAGAACGACTTAAAAATTCAATATTAAACGTAATAACTACCATCATGTTTTTTTTACTTATTTGTTAAAGTGTTATACTTTAGTATTACTCAAATTATTGTCTACCATTGTGCAGCATCGGGTCAATAACCTTGGTTGATACAAAAGCCTTTACATTTCTTGTCTTTTTTTAAAGTTTGTGTTGGCACTATTACAGTATAATACAGGCGGTCTCCTTCGGAATGATCTCTAGATTAATCACAGAATGCCGGAGACTAAGAATATTTCAACGATTGTTGCTGGGGTATTTAAAAAACGAGAAACTTTAAATATGGCTTTGAGGTTATGACAATAAATAGGAATACCATTTTATTTCTTTGTTCTTTAATCCGAGATTGTGTTTTAATACTAAATAAACTTGAAATTGTATATTATTTTAGTACCTAACGGGTAACGTAAATTTACAAGTTTATTCAGAGTTTAAGATTAGCAAATATAAATAAATAAAATAAAATAAATATCCATCACGCCTTATCCCCGAAGGGGTGGCAGAGGCATATTATATGCCCACTTTTCACCGTGTGGATTCCTGTCCCACGTAATAGGTGGTGAGCCCATTGCCGTGTTTAAATAGACAGACGCAGGTTGTGGCGCCCTGCTGTTGAAGGTTTTCAAGCCGCCCATAAGGCCTTCAACCAGGCTTAACGACTGCCATTTTACTGGCAACCGGGACCAACGGTTTAACGTGCCTTCCTAAGTTGATTACCGGTGCATTGAGGTATTAAAGTGCTGTTATAAAACGCCCTTATGACTGTCTGAATAGAGAACCAGATCTTAGAACTCATCCAGCTGAGGAAAGTTAGATATATTTTATTTATCTGAAACTCCCTACATGCCCTAGAGTCCATAAATTTTTGGCGACTATGTATCTCATTTAATTTCATTTTGCGGATGATTTTGTAGCAGAGACCCTAGTGCAGTACACCCTGCTCAAATTGAAGGAGAAAAGGACATTAAAAAGTCTTAAACCAAAGGGCGTTCTTGACAGTAAAGAAATGGATGGAATAAATATTGTGCAACTTTTTTTTATACAACGCTCGTAAGCTAATGAACTTGTATCATCGGATCTAGACAACAGATAAATAGACTCAAGTATAGTAATTCCATTACATATTATACATAGGAAATACCCAGGCTTCGAAACAAACCTTTGCGGATCACACAAGTATTTGTTCAAACCCATTCCGAACCCGAGACCTCAGCACGGAAGTCATATACACTACCATTGAGGCAGTTTTTATACTACTGCAGAATATATTATTTCCAGTCCAACTCAAAAAATTCGTGTAAAATATTAATGGCAAACAAACCAAGCACCACTTGCAATAGCACGATAAAAGTGTTATGTCCAAACATACATATTTAATGTCGGTACTAACGGGTGCAAGTGCTGAAACTTACACTATGATTGTAACAAAATGTTTCCGAGAAAACTTTTAATAGAATCGTCCATCATAAAACATCTGTTTGTGGTAAAACGCCAAAACATGTTAGTCATTGGAATCGTGAAGACTTTTATAGAGGTGGAAACTTCAGGAATACTTTGAAGTTATTTCTTCTTTTTTGATTGAAGTAACGCCCACCTTAGCCACCTACACGTTTTCTTAACGAATATTGTATTCAATATGCTGATAAATTGAGTATATTACAAATATTGCCAATCATTAAACATAAATTACACGTTCTGTAAAATGGAATTATGTGTTAGGCAAGGGCACCATAGCTTCGTTAATGAATCCACATAAACCAAGTATTATGAACTAGCTCTGGAAGCCTTCGTCTAGGAACCCAAATGTTTGGTTTAGGTTTTCATAATGTTATCTTTCCACATCTCTCGGTTTTATACACCTTTGATTGTAAGATCTATGCATGCATTATACAAGCAATTATTTACGGTTTTTTAAAAACCTGTAATGTTATTGTATTAATAACTATTCATGTTCACCAGAGTTGACAACTTTTTGAAAACGTATTCCATTTTAAAGCGCTGCAGGTTGAGAATGTACCGCATTTTTGCTAAAAGTAGCGGTATAGAGACGCAAAACCTAAAACATTGCTTCGACATACGACGAAATTCTAGATCGAGTTTAGATTCCAATATAAACACCGACTGTTAGGACATGTTTTCTTGCGATCCAGTTTCTGTAGATATGGAACATTATAAATGGCTCAGTACAATAAAATAATTGGAGCCCAGCGCCGTCATCGTCCGCCAACAGGCTACAATGTTGCTCTATAATGTGTAGTTTGCCAGCTCATTGAGCAAATTTAGCGAAACGACTAATCAAACTCTTTAACTTTGTCAGGGATGCACAGTATTCACATTTTCTCCTACGTAACAGATCATCACCATCACTACCCATTGAAGTGTAAAAATGGACAGGCGAAGGTTGTGGTGATCTGCTGTTATAATTTTCAAGCCACCCATAAGCCTTTCGACTTGACTTAACTACTGCCACGTTACTTGCAAACGGCTTAATAACAGCTTAACGTGCCTTCTGAAGCACGCAAACGCTCAAAAATGGAGAATGTTACCCATATGGGAACCAAACATAGCAAAAGTTTGACATAGCAAGATTGTTTACAGAAGACGGAGTTAGCGGGGTGACAAGCGCTTCAATTCATAGAATCGTGGTTATTGTATAAAAGCAAAATATACATAAATATAAAAAAAGGAGAGTTGTACCACAGCTCTGATTTAGCTTCGTCAGTACTCCAGCAATATTAGGCCCATTTCCGCAATTAAGATGAGTTAGCGTCTTTTGTGCCTCTGTTACTTTCCTCAAGTTGCCGCGTTATATCAGCTAAGTTTTAGGTCATTATTTATAGATATCTAATGAAATACCGTTCGTAAGAAATCATTTCTCTTTTTCTATAAATTGTGACAATATTAAATGGTCTTATGCTATTTAAAAATAAGTAATGCTACGAACATTTTGTTGTCGTTTATTTACTTGAAAATATATCAGACGAGTATTAAAGTTTGGGTTGTGTTCAAAGATTTAATTTACAAACCCTGAAATGGAACCCACAATTTGCTTTACTGTGCACAGTTAACTAGCTGTTATGGATTTTCAATTTGTAAGTTTAGTTAGTAAGTTTTGGGTCTAATGTGGCGACCAATAGGTATCTGAGAGCATTGTCTGATTTGCTAATAAAAAGTCAGTGTGCCAACCAAGGCGTACGCATCTGATTAGAGTTTAGAATTTATGGGGACGCCAGACGACTACGCGTGTCATGTGACTGCTATGTAATGTAATTAATGAAGGTATGTTCAGTAAGTAATCAAATCAAATATCTTCGGTAAGTTCGTCATAATATCTAATTTACGTTTTAATTTACTGTTAGTGATATCGGGTGCAACAAGGATTCAAAGTATGTCACCGACAAAACCGAGAGCCCTGAAAATATTAAATTGGTATAAATATAATTTATAAGCTACAGTGATGATTTAGTATACAACATAAAGCTGTAAATTGTAAAGCATGATAAACTCGGTCAATGTGATATCATTCACCTCTATAAGATCAATTTTGATTTTGATTGTGTTCGTAATTTACGATTAGGTACAACAATAAAAAAAATACGGGCATGTAATACTTAGTTTTGTGTTGCAATAGATGTTGTTGCAAAACAAACTTTACCGTTCTTGCGCCATCCACATAATCTCCTTACTAAATGCATTCTGGGTGACCGCGACTTTGTTGTTAATTAATATTTTCTTTCGTTGTCTCCACTAAGTTACCGTAGAGCTATAGCTGGCATCTAATATATATTTACCAGAACTTTGCTTGCTGAAAAAGCACAATGTTTTTTGCTACATTTACATTGTTAAAGTTTGTAGCTAGAGTTTTGTGTTTAATTTAGGTGTTTTGTTGATTCTTGTAACCGTTATGTATGTGCAAAAACTGTTTATAATAGTTTAGCTGAACTGCATAATAGCAACTTTAGCACATTTCCCTTAGCAACCTCGTATCAAAATTCACATTAGCACAATTTATTTTATACGTTTTATTTGAGTTGGATGTTTATTTCCATATTTAATACCTATTTATTAACTTAACTCGGAAGCGCTCGCGGCCCCGCGGTCTCAGTGTTCTGTAAACGATCACTGAGTTACGCAACTTTCACTATGGCTGGTCCTTGGATGGGTGACCACTTTGTGGCATTTATATTTGCGAGCGTTTCCGTGCTTCGGAAGGCACGTGAAGCCGTTGGTCCCGGTTGCCAGTAAAATGGCAGTCGTTAAGCCTGGTTGAATGCCTTATGGGCGGCATGAAAAAATTCAACAGCAGGTAGCCACAACCTGCGTCTGTCTATTTCAACATGGCAATGGGCTCACCACCTATTACGTGGGACAGGAATCCACACGGTGAAAAGTGGGCATATAATATGCCTCTGCCAACCCTTCGGGGATAAGGCGTGATGGATATTTATTTATTTATTATTTATTAACTTATTGATGTCATAAAAATAAATCATATTTTGTTTTCATAATCAATAAATGTATCTCAATCAATAACAAATGTAATCAATTGTTTCTCTCATTAATTTTCAACGAATAACTTGAGTTTGAATATTATATTAAATTTCTAGTTCAATAATATTTAATAAACCTTTTAGTAATATATAATGTTTGTAGGCCTTAATGTTATATAATACATCATAAGTGTCCTTCATACCTTTGTCCTTTTCCGCCTATAATTGAATCCCTTTGTAGTAACAAAAAATCCGTACTCAATTTCGTCGAAAAGGTTCGAAGTTTAACTTGAGATTTTTTTCCTTTTTGCGCACATCGCTTTTGAATTTTCATTACCCCTTATAATTGATACCTATACTTTGAGTTATTACGAGTAATGGTGATGCAACAAGTTACTAAGGGCTAGCAAAGGTAAACATTTTCCTTTAATCCAACAAATTTATCGGAGTATACTTACATCTGGACTTAGTCCGGTCTCAATTTATTCATAACCTTCCACTTCGAGTCCCTCTCCTCGACTTTTAGTTCGTGATAATTTAAAAAAATACAGATTCTAATGTTTTTTTTTTCAATTTAATTTATTTTTTTATCCATCACGCCTTATCCCCGAAGGGGTGGCAGAGGCATATTATATATCCACTTTTCACCATATGGATTCCTGTCCTACGTAATAGGTGGTGAGCCCATTGTCGCGTTGAAATAGACAACGCAGGTTGTGGCTACCTGCTGTTGAAATTTTTCAAGACGCCCATAAGGTCTTCAACCAGGCTTAACGACTACCATTTTACTGGCAACCGGGACCAACGGCTTAACGTGCGTTTCGAAGCACGGAAACGCTCGCAAATGTAAAAGGCACAAAGTGGTCACCCATCCGAGGACCAGTCATAGTGAAAGTTACGTAACTCAGTGATCGTTTACAGAACACTGAGACCGCGAGGCCACGAGCGCTTCACGCGCTTTTTTTTCAACTTATCATTAACCGGTTTCACCTATAGGAATGCTCAAATAATAACACCAAGCATAATTAATTATCTACATTCAGCTTTAAATTTTAAAGTTTTAAATTATACTTTCATACCGTGCAACTTTGCTAAGTGCCGGTCGATGGCGCCTTACGACGTAAAGAGGTGGATAAATTCATCAGTTTCGAGCGCGTCACGGTGTTGTTGTTGGTAAACGCGTCTGGTGCGTTGAACCAGAAGACGATGGTTTGAGTCCAGTTCATTACTCAAAATATTTTCCACTTTAAAATTTAAATTTAGTAAAAGTTAGTATACTAATTGCTTTTTAAAATTTTTCCTACATTCAGCTACGCATTTCCGTTTCAACCAATCATTTTTTGCAAACATTGTTATATCCTGAAGGATGTTCAACTTAGAGAGCTACATACAAACATGGCTGATATCGGATTTGAAAATTTTTAAAGGGGTTTGAAAAGAAAATAAATTTCGGACTGCAAGGAAGGGTATTTTACATAATGCATTTTCAATACAAAACATGAAACTTCTGTAGTCGTTGATCTCTCGGTGCTTCCTATTATATTTGTGCAACGTAACAACATTCTTAAGACAAACTTGCTTATAGGATAATGCCTTCAAACCACAGACGGAGTTAATCTATGCTTCAAACTCAACTAAAGACTTAAAATTCGACGGAATTCGATATAAGTAGCTTAGAGATGATTAATGATATGATTAATTTACTCAAAGTTCCATTACATTTCGTGTAGTCAGGTACTACTGCAATGTTATGCTTTAATTTTTAGAACAAGCAATTATGCCGCTTAAAATGTAGGATGATGTAATTAATACTTATATGGGTTAGCTGTATCTTGTTAAGAGATTTTGATGAAAGATTATAGGGGAATCTTTACGGCTTTCGAGGTGTGTACTAGCGAATTTATTAACTTTATGAAAGAAAACAGGCTTCCTTCGTTCATCATGTTCATATTGCCCTAAATTACGCCATAATTTTTATATCCGGGATAAGTATAATATTATTATTGTATCCCGTATATCCTTTGAGGTTTTATGTAATTTACTGTTTTAAAAGTTTGTTTTATATGCTACTAAGATGGCAGACAAGCATACGGCCTATCTAATACAAAAGTTTTCACTGTAACGGATATTTACAACAACAGAGGTGTTAAAAGAACTACTACTATACTGTTTAACGAATGGGATTTCCCGGAGAAGTCCTGACTGCGCTTCGCTGCATGAAGAATCGGAAAGCTGTCGGACCCGATGGAGTACCCATCGAAGCCTGGAAGGCGATGGGTCCTCGCGGTGTGGGCATCTTAGTAAACCTTTTTAACTGCATACTCCTCAGCGGGCAGATCCCAAACCAATGGAGACTGAGTATTATTACTCCAGTCTTCAAAGGTAAGGGGTCAGTGCAGGAGTGCGGGAGCTACCGCAGTATTAAGGTGATGTCCCACACCATGAAGATCTTCGAGAGGATTATAGACTCTCTGATCCGGCAGGAGTGCACTCTCTCGGAGTGTCAATATGGGTTTCGCCCTGGTTATGGGACCACGGACCCTGTTTTTGCCCTGAGGGTTGTCGCAGAGAAATACAGATCGAAGAACACGCCTCTGCACTGTTTGTTTCTAGACATGCAGAAGGCCTTCGACTGTGTTCCTCGTGCGATGATCTGGTGGGCACTGCGGTCCAAAGGGGTTCCAGAGGTCTATATTGACACTATCCGGGACATGTACTGTGACTCCGATTCAATGGTTCGGACTGCTGTTGGCGACACGAAACCCTTCCCCATCACCTTCGGGGTACACCAGGGTTCGGTCCTTAGTCCGCTTCTGTTCAGTGTAATATTAGACGAATTGTCGGACAGCATCAGAAACCCACATGAGCAGCCTCCATGGTTGCTCATGTATGCTGACGATATTGCGCTGGCAGACGCGGACAGGGGCAAATTGGTGCGACGTGTAAAGGCGTGGAAGGAGACGCTTGAGAACGGCGGTCTGAAACTAAATGTGGCGAAGACTGAGTGCTTGGCACTAAACTCGACAGATCCCACATCCGTCCGCATAGGCGGTGATTTGGTCCAGCGCATGGACCAGGTTAAATACCTGGGATCTGTTTTTCACACGTCCAGTGACATCGATTGCGATGTCAAGTCACGCATTGCTGTCGCGTGGGCCAAATGGCGGGAGATGACCGGTGTCATTTGTGACCCTAAAATGCCGATCCGGTTGAAGGGACAGGTCTACAAAACTATTATTAGACCTGTCCTTTTACATGGCAGTGAGACGTGGCCGATATTGGAGCGACACAAGCAGGAGCTGCGTGTCACGGAAATGAAGATGCTGCGGTGGATGTGTGGGGTCACGCGGATGGACCGCGTGAGAAACTCTCGCATCCGCGGCAGCCTTCACGTCCGTGACATTGCAGACAAGTTGCAAGAGTGTCGCCTTCATTGGTATGGTCACATCTTGCGGCAACCGCCGGGCTACGTAGGTAACAAATGTCTGGCCATGTCAGCCCCGCCGGGTCCCGGTAAGAGAGGAAGACCCAAAAAGTGCTGGCTTGACGTCGTAAGGGATGACATGCGTGCCAATGGTCTCACTACAGGGGATGCCGAAGACCGTGCGAAGTGGAGGAGAAAATGTAGGAAAGCGGACCCCGGGCGTCGCGAGACGCAACTGGGACAGACGCTCGGATGATGATGATGAATGGGATTTCCCGGGATTGAGAAACGAGTTTTAGAACAAAAAGTGGCAGAAATTTAAAAATCGTCTATGCACGTATTTATGGTGCCCTGAATCGAATGCCGCAAACCGTTTGTCTCTATTTATTATTATTCCTGAAAAATGAAACCAGATGGATGGATTTTTTAAAAGACTTTTCTAAAAGAAATAGCATAGATGTCAGTAATAATTATCGACATACAACCGTAGTGGTAATTGCAAAGTAAAATTTGAAAGATGTTTATTTTATTTCTTCATAATATTTTCTTATTTCGTTTACAATATGTACCTACACGCGAAATTTCCTTACAAATAACCACCCTGCATACAATTTGCACAATAAGTAAAAGAAGTGAAATAATCTGAAAAACTTTGGTTTACAACCTTATCGAGATCGCAGCACGATGTTCACAAATGCTATCATCAATCAATGTCCAGTATAGGGTTGTGCCAAGTTGTAATTTCATAAAACGTTAATATAATCAGGGTTTTATTACTTTGTAATTTGGAAGTACCCAAAATTTTATCTATATATTATGTATGATGTCGTTAGGTAACTTGAAGCCCGTGTGAGAATTAATAAAAAAAAAATATTTATTTTAGCAATTTATGTTGTAAATATAATGTGGGACCTTTTTTACACAGCGCCTTCTAGGCAAAAGTAAGTTAGTGGGATGTACACAACTGGTAAACGCACTTATATTATATTGACCCCTCCCCCGACTTCGCCCGTGACAGACTTCGAATTCCGGTCTCACCTATTTATTCCCATCGCTTAAAAATTTTCCAATAATGTATAAAAATTTGTTTCATTTGTCGACATATATGATAACTGCTATGCTCTCCAATATAGTGATGCGTGATGATTATATGGCTTATAGCCTTCCTCGATAAATGGGCTTTAAAACACAAAAAAAAAATTAAATTCAACCAGTAGTTTTTGAGATTAACGCTTTCAACCCAACGAACAAACAAAGTCTTCAGCTTTAAATGTTAGTTTAGAGATAATTTTTAAATACATACAAATTACGATTAAATGACGATGAAAATATATTTATATATTTCTTAAAAGCTGTTAATTTTGAATTACAAACAGACACTTAAATGTTATTTATCTGCATAGATTATTCTTATCTTAGTTTATTAAATTTTGTCGTCATGAAAGAAGCAACAAGAAAATTGTGACATCATATTTTTTTCAATTTCGCTGCTTCTGCGAAGTTTCTTAAAGTACGCCATTTCAATTTATCTGTGACAACTGACAAACGTGGCGGGAAGTAAGCAAAATAATTTCCCTTCTAAAATGGCGACATTGAACTTTCTTGAGTGTTTCACAACGCAGTCTTACTATCTCATATTTTCGTCTTTTTTCTTCACCCATTTGTTTACACAATGTCTACAGTGTAATTGTAAATAAAGGTCCAAATAACACACCTCAGTAATTTTTATATTACAACTGGCTTTACTTGGACGTACATCGAACCCCATGGCACCTTATTGGCCTTAGTGGCCGTTTTATTCCCGTCATTTAATAATTTTACAATATGAAGATTAACCAGAATTGTTAATTTTTTCTTTAATAATTATTGTGTGACACTTTTTACACTGCGTCATCTAGCCCAAACCAAGCTATAAGCTTGTACTATGGGATCAGACAACTGATATACACATTCATATATATTTCTAAATACACACATATTACACATAGGAAATACCCAAACTCTGAAACAAACATTTGCAGATCATACAAATATTTGTGAGACCACGTGAGCAGATTGCTTAAAAACTGAAAGGTCATAAGTACTCGGATACCCAGACGAGCGTGTATGAAGTGATTGATGAATCTTGAAGAAGCGAAAGAAGTATGCATGGATCGCTAAGCCTGGCGACCTGTCCTCTCTGACTACCCCGTCAGGGATACAGCGTGAAGATAGTTTAATTTAATTTAGTTTTTATACAAATATTTGTTCTGAACCAGGAATCGAACCCGGGACCTCAACGCGGCAGTCGCATACACTACCACTGTGCTACCGAGGCAATCTATCAAAGTATAATGATATAATTTATAGCCTCTATTTATCAAATAGTATGTCTTAACTAATTTTATAGTACAGATTGATGACGTAGAAAGTAATTAGGAAAAATAATAGAGAACGCATTTTTATTCTTATTACTAAGAACAATTTAATTAACACTTAGCAATCATAAACTTATATCGTGACCATAAAAAGGCTACCTATCTAATATTAGTAAACACCTTATATACCAGATCATTGTTAGAATATATCGAGGCGGCGGCGCGGTGGTGTAATATCTAGAGTAATTCAAAGTAGAGGCTCAAGGAAAGGTATAAAGAATTCTATCAACGCAGTGTTCGCGCCTCTTCGCATTTGGTCTACGCGTTTATAAGGCGTGTGGTGTGATTGCAAGCGTGTGGCTGTGGATGGATAGTGGAGTGGGGACTACGTATAAATGTTATGGACCAATTGTTAAATCGGACATGTTCAAAATGACCGTAAGGTCGCTTGGGCCCTGGAGATCTTAGTAATATTATAAAGAGGATAGATTTTTTGGTTTGTTTGTAATTACTATTTCAGAAAGTACTGGGCCGATTTAAAATATTCTTTCACCATTAGAAAGCTACATACTTCGTGAGTAATATAGGCTGTTCTGGATTTTCAAAAAGTTTAGTCTAGTTTAAGTACGCAATCTCGAACCTGGGATCTGTTTTTCACACATCCAGTGACATCGATTGCGATGTCAAGTCACGCATTGCTGCCCCGTGGGTCAAATGGCGGGAGATGACCGGTGTCATTTGTGACCCAAAAATGCCGATCCGGTTGAAGGGACTGGTCTACAAAACCATCATTAGACCCTGAAGATGCTGCGGTGGATGTGTGGCGTCACGCGAATGGACCGCGTGATGATTTCTCGCATCCGTGCAGCCTTCACGTCCGTGACATTGCAGACAAGTTGCAAGAGTGTCGCCTCCGTTGGTATGGTCATGTCTTGCGGCAACCGCCGGGCTACGTGGTAAACAAATGTCTGACCATGTCAGCTCCGCCGAGTCCCGGTAAGAGGGGAAGACCCAAAATGTGCTGGCTTGACGTCGTAAGAGATGACATGCGTGCCAATGGTCTCACCACAGGGGATGCCGACGACCGTGCGAAGTGGAGGAGAAAATGTAGGAATGCGGACCCCGGGCGTTGCGAGACGCAACTGGGACACACGCTCGGATGATGATGGAATCTCGAATGGGAAAACTTCGCTACGCGGGCGAAGCAGCAGGCATCAGCTAGTTATTAATATATTACTATGTTGGCGATGAATAATACGCTATGATGGTAATTGATAATCACCTACAACATGGATTTGACCCTATTAAGTAAGGGTGATAAATAAATGAAAATCGCTGCAACTGCCACTCTACGTGACATGTTATCTCACATAGCAAGTGTAAATATGACATGACTTGTCGACTCACATAAAATAAAGTGTACAATTTGGGGCATCATTTGATATGTTAACTTGCTTGTGATATGAACATTTTCACTGCCAGTAGCACATCTAACAGAATAGCACTAGTAGATCGTGATGAACATTACGCAGTCATTTTGAACCACTTACATTTATTAGATTTTTCAAATGCAACCAAATCAAGTCAATTTCGCAATCGAATATGAAGAGAACACATATTCGACCTGTTAATTTCTGCTAAGGCTGATACTCTGACTGTCACAAGGCATCGTTTTCATGATGTTCACACTGTCTTGCCGGTTTTCAACCTACTTAAAAATAGTCTACAACTATTACTTCTTATAAGGTCACGTTGTAAATACCAAACAAAGTACGAAGTTCGGTCAATTATCGCCCCATAGCCGTAACCTCAGTTATCTTAAAGGTGTTGAGCTCATCGTCAACAAACAGCTTATGCTTTACCTGTAGAATCACTCACTAATAAATGATCGGCAATATGGCTTTTGGCCGCAACGATCAATGAGTGTTCTTGTAGCACTGTTCTAAATATTTGTGGTGAAGCACGAGCGTTGTCTGTAGATCCTACAGAATAGTCAGAATTCTTGCTTTTGTAGGTATTTTAATGCCGGGTTACTACAGAGTATTCTGTCTCTTTCTTATGCATATCAATGAGATGCTGTCCCTTGGGACACACGGATGGGAGACACATAGCTAATAAATAACGAACTAGGAACAAAAGAAACTGTGAGGAACGATTAACGAAGAATATTTATTTTGCGAAAGAAGCGAGTAGAAGGACTCAAGGTGGACCGATACTTACATATGAAGACCACGTGAGCAGAATGATAATAAAAGGAAAATTCAAAAGTACTCGGTAACCCAGACGTGCATGTATGAAGCGATTGATGAATCTGCAAGAAGCGAAAGAAGTATGCATGGAACGTGAAGCATTTATTCAACGTGAACAAACCAACGGAGCATTTATTTAGCTACACAGATACTGTTGTTTATATCTTTATTCTAAAATTATTTATCTAATTTGTCAGATTTAAAGTAAATTATAAGAAAAAGATTATAATGATTAATAGCTAATAGCTAATAAATAAGAGCTAATAGGTTGACTACGTATAACCTGTGTAGAACAGAAGCATAAGATTTAGTTGACTCTTCTGCAGCAAAATGAAAGTTGTAAGTCTTCATTGGTAATGAAATTCCAATAAAAAGTATTAGTACACGACGCGACAGTGCAATTTCAAAGAAGTAACAGCAAAAACTCTACAATCAATATCTTACTACAGTAAAGTATGAAAAATACGCGTATGTAACTTGGAAACATTGAAACACTACCTTTGCTCTCCAGATGTTGCATAAAGAATCTCGTGCTCAAAACATATCGTTTTAGTCTCAATGTTTGCCAAGATTCAAGGGACTGTGACCTGAACAAACATTGCATAGCAGAGCACTTGCGAGGTAATCAAATCAATGCCAATGTCGAGTATAAGACCCTTTGAAATGCTGCTTGGGAGATATAATTTGAGTAGAAATGTGGATATAGTGTCAAGTAAGTATGTAGAATAGAATAGAATAGAAATATTCTTTATTGTACACCAATTATTAATATTTAGAAGTAAATGAAATACGGGTTTTGAAATTTACAATGGGCGGCCTTATCGCTAAGTGCAATTTCTTACAGGCAACCTTTGGATGGAGATAAATGTTAAAGAATAAGTTTTAAATGGGTAGGTATAATATTAGTGTTATAAGAAGATAGTACAATTACTAACAAATATTATAGTCTTAAATTAAAACAATAACAGTATGACCTACTATGCTAAAAATATATACACAAATATACATATTTACACACATATAGATAAACATACAAACATACATACTTACACTAATTTACATATATAGATTTATACATACATAAATAATATATATACATACAATAAACATATCTATAATAATGAACTATAGAATGGTTGAATTATGATGACAAATAGTGCTCATTCACCATTTACTTAAAAATGTTCAATGATTTTGCTCGTCTTATGGTTAAAGGCAATGCATTCCACAGCCTTATAGCTTGCACAGTAAATGACTTGTCATAAAAAGTTGTCGAATGTCTAGGTACTTCTAATTCCAAAGATTCTGATGACCTCAGAGTTCTTACATGTGTGTCATTGAGGAACATAAAACGTTCTTTTAAATAAATGGGAGAAGCTGGAATGAAGAGGATGCTGTAAAGCAATGAGAGAATATGAGTATTCCGACGAAGACGAATTGGGAGCCACTTGAGTTTGTTGCGGTATTCAGATACGTGATCATATTTGCGTAATCCAAATATAAATCTAATGCAGAAATTTTGGAGGCGCTCAAGTTTATCGAGTTGCTCCTCAGTGACATCGATTAGTATTTAGTAGTAGTATTGGGTTTAAGTCTTTTATTGCTAGTTAAACATCTTACTTCTATTTTCTCCACAAATTAATTCACAAATGTTTGTTGTGGAGTTTATATTTAAGCATATTTTAGATTTATTAGATTCAATTTAAAAATTTTAGTTAAAAAGGCAAATTTTAATAGTCCTACCTATAGTACCTATTGAAATTAAACTTATTGTATCACTACATATTATAAAACAAAGTCGTTTTTCGCTGTCTGTCCCTATGTATGCTTAGCTCTTTAAAACTACGCAACGAATTTTGATGCATTTTTTTTTAATAGTTAGAGTGATTTATAGGGAAGGTTTTTATGTATAATTTGTTAAGTTTTTTGTATACATTAACTTAATTATAACGATATATGTTGGGGGTGTCGAAAAAATGAGCCGTCTGGGAGCTTTTAACGAAAACGCTGCCTAAACCCTTTGAGATATAATAAAATAATCTATCGTGGAATTGTCTATCTAATATAGGTCTATAAAAAAGTCCGTGACGGTATATGTGTATCTCTTAAGGATAACATACTTTAATCACTTAAATTAAAAAAAAAATCATTGATTATATAGCGGTAATTTGAAGGCTATTTTCATAAATACATTATTAATCCTTATCATTTTTGATATGTTAGTTGGCTTCAGCATTTTATGAAGATTGGTTTGTCCCTTGACATCTTGCAAATTATATAAATATCTTAGGAGATATAGAAATATCAAACAAATGCGCAAAGAAAATAATTTCGTGTAACAATAATTCAACAGGCAGTGTGGGCGTAGGTACTTGAGAGCGGAGAAGTAATCAAGTAATATGAAAAATGTTCATACCTAAATTATTGTAAAATTAATAAACGACGGGATTAAATGGGTGCCACGGGGTTCGAAGTATGTCACGGGCGAAGCCGGGCGGGACAGCTAGTACTTGCTATAAAAATAAAATGTTTAGGCTATTGAAAAACAATTTTTCATGTACTATGTTCATCATTTTTATATCTCAAACAGTTTAAATCGTTTTATGTCTCTGCGCCAGCCCCAAGGCAACACGTTGCGTTACATGAGCCGATATAAGATAACAGTACCACTGCCAAACATAAATTGAAAAATTAAATTAAAAAAGAGTAATATTCATAACTTAATAATATATTATGAAGTACGTAGTGGGAGAGAATACTCGTAATGCTCATAATAACTGCACCATATTAAAAAACTCAACTCACTCCGCACGAAATAAATGTACAGCTTATTGTTTGTAACAAAGAGGTTCAAAATACTTAATCATTTTTACTTTCGAAGCTTAACAACAAGAGAACTTTGTCTGTACATCACGTGAACGTTTTGTTTCGCTAAGACTCCCTGCCTACGTATTTCCCCTAAATTTTCTACGGCCAATATTATTCAAGACTGTGAGGAAGACGTTAATGGTGAAATTTTTGTTGTATTAATTTTGTGTGAAGCCTCGCAGCTGCTGCTGTATAAATAAACTGGAATACCTGTGCTCTTAGTACAGGGGGATTAAATATATAAATTTTCTTATTATTTACATCTATTTTTATTATACTTTTAAATCTTGCTTTGTTGGGTTCAAGGCGAAGTTAAGAAGCATGACTTGCTGCTTAGTATTAACACTATAAATGTCATTAGTTTTGTCATGTAAAAAAAAATCAGAGATAAGTTTTACATTGCATTATTAAAATATTTACTTATTTATCTATCACGCTATATCCCCGAAGGGGTAGCAGAGGCATATTATATGCCCACTTTTCACAATGTGTATTCCTGTCCCACGTAATAGGTGGTGAGCCCAATGCTGTGCTATTTACTTCTATTTACTTAAAACACGTTCGATTATAAACTACGTTGAATACACACACTTTTCGTTCAAGTTTTGAAATAACTACGTATACAAAATAAATCTCAGTATCGTAAAGTATACGATAAGCCTGAGATTATTTAAAAAGCCATGAATCTATATTACTAAAATATTGTACTCATTTGTATTCAGTGTGCCGTTCGTATGATGAAAAATACATAAACATCACGCCAACCACTAAGAGGGTCACTAGAGTTATATATTATAGTATAATATACACTACTTTAGCAAGAGATTTCAAGTAGTTTAGTTTAAGTGTGACGGATGCTTTATACTAAGGCAACGAATAAGTAGTATTTAATAATATGGAATATATATCAACGAAATCTCTGAGCGACTGGGTTGTCTCATACTTGTGATCACAAGTAACACGCAATATCGTTGGCTGGTACTAGGTATCACTAAACATATTTAGTGCTTAAGTTTTCTTTAGACTGAATGGAGTGCAAACAGTACAGATGATGATAATAATAAGATATTATGACGTTCCTTCGGTCGTAGTTTTTATTTTCATATTCTTAATTAAACTTTAGTTCAGATTTTTTTTTATACCAATTATTATGTAATTGCGCATTTCTCAGAGTTTAAGGCGAGTTGGTTGGTAATAGAGATGATTTTTAGAAAATTGTTTTCATATATTATTTCAAAAGCCTCAAGAAAACCGAAATGCTAATAAAAATTGGAACCGTGCTTAAGTACTTCATTGAAGCACGCGATAGCTCGTAAATGAAAATGTATCTGATTGTCCCCCATTACTTCATCGTACCATATTTTTCACACTGAACCTTAACAGAACAGTAAGCAACCGCCTATAATTTAGGACTCCCTGTATATAATTTTTTTGAGCTCTGATCATGTTGTGAAAGAACTTCAATAATTTTCTTTATAAACTTGCCAAATTCTTTCAAAGAGATTTAATTAGAGTTTTGAACAAAGTTATCATTTGTTTAAAAAAATTAACGTAATTTTAAGTTGATTTAACGTTAACTGTGGTAAAATATCGTATCTAAGTAAACAGGCCATTTGTTTATGAAATCTGTTTTTGGAATAATTGTATTTTCATTGTTATAGTGTGTATTTAAAAGTTACAGTTTTGTGGATTGAGCATGGTTGTTAATTAACGGTAAGATGAAGCCATTAAAGATCGGTCAGAAGGCAACAAAGTTGCCTGTCCGATGTAGGTAGTCTTCATGATGCAACTTATCAAGTAAGGGACTCACGATGAATTCCTGCATTGCATATGGTGAAAAATAATTACGCCCCGCTGTTTTATAATCGTTTTGGCTATTTTGAAGTCACATTCTATGCTAGCTGACAGTTATAAGATACGCCAAGATACGAGATTTAATCAGCAACAGGATTCCTTATTCCACCATATCGTTTTACGATGATATGGCCAAGTTCAGATATTATATCATAATCAGGATTCTATTTCATCATCAATTGAAGACTAATACAGGATTGAAGGGTGATAATCGTAATTGTAATTGTATCGAAGGAATGGCCAATCGAACTCATTAATGGAACTGATATTTGAGAGGTAAAAGGTAGTACCTTACCCTTCATTTTGTTAGTAATGTACAATATTCCGCTAAAAAATATTAAGGCGATACGTGTTACATCTTCATCGTCAGTAATTTTAAAGGAATCGGTCATTACAGGGATATTATATCAAACTTTAACAATTTCACTCATCTATTTAAGCTCCTAAGCAAATAATCCAGCTTCAAAATCACTTTACCTCCGGGAAATTACTTGGGGAATTTATTCATGGAGTTTTATGTCCCTGTTTTTGTTAACGCAATTTTCCGATCACAGTATAAGGACTCAAATGGGAAATGAGATCAATATGGAGCCAATGTGGAAATTGCTGTGGCCAGTTTGGTGTTTACAAAAAAGATATTGGATTCATCGTTCTCAAAGAATTGAACATTGGATAAGCAGAGGATTGGATATCTAGATGAATTTATTAAATTAAGTTTAGAAACATTTGTTATTGAAAATGTGTATAAATAAAGAGTGTCAGAAAAGAAATAGCATAAGTAAAACTAAATGTATCCTTCATGATAAAAATCTGTTTTTTTTTACAGATAGGAAACTGAACGTTGTTTTATAATAAAATGAAATATAAATCATCATTGAGGGATGACAAAGCACCGGAAAACAAATTGTTAGGTAGGCGTACCTCAAAATTGACCGCAATTATCATAAAACTGGTAAAAGACGGTTGATTACGGGTGGTGCAATACCAAGATTAACCAATTCTGCGGAAGGAAATTAATAATGATGAGCCAGTGTTTAACAAAGATAATGCGATTTCTTTTATTTCGAATTAAACTGGTAGAGAACGGCTAAAAAGAAAAGAAGACAAGTTAAGTAGTTAAATTAATATGAATGTATAATCCCTGTAAAGAGCCCTTCAAGTTTAAACACATACGCCACTCATGTTTGAACAACATATCTTTCATTCGGTCTTTGAAATGTGTCTACGCTTTCAACTCAGTGTTAAGATTTAAAAACTGGGTCAGTTTTGTTTGCTACACAGACATGCAAATCACTGCTGCCGTTTCTATTTTCGCGTTGAGATGTGGATGTCAATGGGCTTAGAGGTCAACTTTGAGATAAAATTTTATAAACATACATATTTGCACAATTCTTAATTAAATAAAATATGAATAATAATGTCTGAAAATATGATACTACTCTATATAAAAAAAAATTGAAAAATAAAAATTTCTTTTCTCGCATAGACCATTTTAACGGCGCTTAAAAAATGTCATACACTAGAAGTAAAGATAAATTTTACATATATATTCTGTCTAACACATGATTGACTGGCGAAGATTGCTTTTTACCATGATTTTTTTACTGACACGCTTTTTTTTATGTCTGTCCGACTGTTGGCAATTGATTTTGAACAAACTTTCCGATGAGCTAGATATTTGAAATTTTAACCATAGCTAAGAATTTGATGGCAGTGTATGTAAATAAGTCTGGAAGCACGCTACCACCCAAGAGTGTGTAATAGTAATCATAAATGCTCACAGACCAGGTAAATTTCCGTACATTAATTTAAAACGAATAAATTACTTGATATATGAGTTAAATGAAAGACTTCCGAGTTACATTCAAACCGTACCTGAATTGGGATCCTGTGGACAGCTTTTATTGGCTGCTGCGAGCAATAATGATTTGACTTTAAGTTTTCAGATTGCACCTCTCAACTCTGCACCTACGCCAGAGCTTTGTCCATATGTCAGTATGTACATAACTTACAGATGAGGTTGGGTTGGGCCCAATTATATTGATACAATCATAGACGTCCCAAGCAAGCGCGGTTAAAACGCTTCTGCCCACAAATATTCTACCTCAATTATCTGCTAGGTAAATATGTTTGTAAAATAGTTACTAAGGGTATTTTAATTTGATTAAGAATCTTATGTGATATTAATAAGGAATTTTTACTAATCTTTTACTCGTGTCTGAATAATATATGTAAAATAAACATTGACATATCTGCTCAAATTTCCATTTTGCATTTTCACCTCATGTAGGTCAAAATTTCAAAAACGGTGATAAATTTAGAATTAACATTAATAATAAGAAATGAAAGCCCTGGACGACAAATTGTATCCACTATAAAAGGACTTCATATTAAATAATGTGATTGACATTTGTTCTGTAATCTATTTTCCACGCTTGAACCATTCTCCAACTATTTTAGTTATTAAAATAATGTGTAAGCCCTACTTTTTGTATGATAATATATTATACAATTGGCAACCACAGGCGGAACAACTTACTGCCTCTAATTACTGTAAAATGTCCTTCGGGAACACGCGACTGGAATAACAAGTAGCATTTAGCGAAAATAAAACCCGATTCGCAATATTGGCACCGAACCGGTAAATTTGTTTTGTTCAGAATGTTATTTTGTATTTGAATTACAGTGATAATGACGTTTCACTCAGCAATAGAAAATCAATTGTTTTTTTTTTTTGCTTTTATATTTTATTTGGATGTTAAACATAACGCTACCCAACCTCGTATTAATAAGCCTAATGAATAAGTAGAGGCAGAGTGTTTGAGATCAGTTTTACCACCATTGCGCGATGTGGAGCAATGGTATAGGATGTTTTTCGTCATGAATGAAGAATCCTGCTACTAAGGCATAGTGCTCACGCTTAGCGGGCAGCTGTCCCTTATGAAATTTTGAGTCCATGTACATGTAGACGTTCGTTAGTGTGAGAATTCAGGTTGCTTTTTTTAAATTCTTTGTTAGTTCTTTTTTTACTGCGCGAAGAAATGTATTAATTATATTTAGTTCCTTGCAAAGTAAGTTGATATGAAGATACATTTAGGTCCGGTAAACTCAATTATTGGTCAAGTTTCCATGGGAAACATATTGGTACATGTAAAGATCAGCAAAACTTTACGCTTACAGAACCGTGAGTATTCTCTAGTAACTAGTATTTTGATACAACAGGCAATCGTCTTTTTGTAATGCGAAATCGGTAACAATAATAAAACGCTACGCACACAAACTTTTTAGCTTCGATGGTATTCTTTTTTTTGGAGGACTTCGGTGTCCATTTACGGATTGTCTCCTGTTCTAGAAACTGCGGCCATTTTGCACAGGTACTTACGTAAAATGGGAATATAGCAGGATTCAATATTAACCGCTAGCGAAAAGGTAGATACTGTTACGTAAAAGGTCAATGCTGTATTTTGGTTGTAAGACCTAGGCTAGTCAGAAGATGCATAAATCATTTTAAACGATGTAGATATGCGATCTCTTTGAAAATGGTGCGGTGTAACGTTGGTCAACTGAATGCGTAACGAAGTGATACGCAGTATGGTAGTTAATAAAACTGTGGGAAACTCTGACTACCCCGTCTATATAAGTACGTCATACAAAAGAAGTGAGTTATGTGTATTTTATTTATCTCTCAGCGGTATAAAAACGTACAATAGTTCATCGTGGGCCTTCATTAAATGCAATTTGACTGCGCTTTTGGTACTTTGTATTAAAAATCACTCATCAATCAATCATTTTCACTGCAAAATAATAAGTAACCCAAAATAAGCTAACGTAAGCTTGTGATATGGGATATGAAATCACACAAAAATTTGACCTGGGATTAGAACCTCAGCGCAGCAGTCGCATTCACTACCATACGCCACCAAGGCAGTCAAACACAAGTACCCAGCACTATTTATTGTCTTTGTGCCTATAAATTACGAAGCTTTTAGAAAATGTCTAATGGTTAACGAGGAGTATTAATCACGTATATGTTTTTATGCTGACCTGTAAGGGTAGTGTGTGTTTGTATAAATAAATAAATAAAATAAATAAATATCCATCACGCCTTATCCCCGAAGGGGTGGCAGAGGCATATTATATGCCCACTTTTCACCGTGTGGATTCCTGTCCCACGTAATAGGTGGTGAGCCCATTGCCGTGTTGAAATAGACAGACGCAGGCTGTGGCTACCTGCTGTTGAAATTTTTTAAAATTTTTAAAATTATTAATAAATAAATAAAAAACCACATTATATAAAAATAATAATCCTCTTCCTTCTACTTATTACTCTGATTATTACTCTAATCAAATCATTGAACTCTCGACCAAAATATTGACGGTTTAGTTACAAACAAACGCAAAATATAAGCGTCTGGGTATCCGAACACTTTAGAATTTTCCATTTATGAGCAATCTGCTCATATGGTCTTCATGTGTAAGCTTCGGCCTACCCCGACTTCTTCTACCCTCTACTTTGAACAGTATAATATTATTCGTCAATCGGTCTTCACTCTATTGTTAGACGTGTCCAAAGCAACGCAGCACGTCCTTTATAATTACAAAGAATCTAAAATTATTAATGACTAGCTGATGCCCGCAGCTTCGCCCGCGTTGTGAAGTTCTTCTATTCGAGATTTTGTAGGGAACCCTAGACTTTTTGAAAATCCAATAAAGCCTATGTTACTTATGAAGAATATAGCTTTCAAATTGTGAAAAAAAAATTAAAATCGACCCAGTGGTTTTATGTAAGCCTATTAATTACAAATAAACTTACAAATCTTTTCTCTTTATAATATTAGTATAGATTATAATAATTTAGGGTATTGAAAAAACAGGGTATTGTTTGTTACGTGGATCAAAATGCATACGATGAAATGTGGGATTGTATTGTAACGCCCCGCCCCCCCCCCGGGAAAATACCCGTACTTGACCGCGCATGGACTACTTAAGGTGTGAAGAGAGAAGATGAGGAGGAGATTCTAAAATCCCTCCCAACCGTGAGTTAAAATTCTAGCTAAAGAAAGGAATACCTAAGTGATGCTATTGAACATGTTACGTAATATATGGCCTTGTGATCCGTAATCGTCTAGTGGTTAAATTTATAAAAAAAAAGGTAATTGTTTGATAATATTTTATAAAATCTCTGAAAAACACAATGATCGAAACATACAAAAGATGAATGGTGAATTGTTATCTTAAAATAAAGAATAGTTTGTTTACTGCAAATAAAGTCTCATGCATTCTGACCTGATATAACTGGCACGAACTAATTTCTACTTGTAGGTGATTCGGGCTCGATTCTGGGACCTGTAAATTTTAATTGACCTATGAGACTAGCCTTTGTCCATACTACAATACCCCAATGTGCGTCCCGTCAAATATAACACAATATAAGTTTATTCCGACAGATTTTGGTCTAAAAGAATATTTCAAGTAGAAATCGCAGAATGAGTGAGTGAGTTGTTTGATGTGAAAATTTGTAGTCCTCTTGACAGCAGGACGAAGTGACCAGAATAAATGTACTCAACATTAAGTACTGGTTTTGAAGCATAGCACTAACATGTGCTGATGAGCAATCTATGGTATCAATCCCTGTCTGGAGTCTAGTAGTTTGATATGGAAGGATAAGTCATATTGGCTGAGTGTACTAAAATAGCTTAATAAACATAGCTTCCAAAGTGTCGTATTTGAATTCAAAGCATGTGTGTAATTGGAGTTCAAAGTAATTTTAATCAAGTTAATCATGACTAAGCCAGATAACATCACAGCAAGGAACTCCCCTCGTCGCGAGGATTTTCGTCATCACTACAGATCGGCCAGACTGTGCTAGACTTTCCCCGGAGGTATTTGTTTAACCCCATAAGTCGTCCTGTCGTGTGAGTATCATTAGCGTCGAACACCATGGCTAGAGAAAAATTAAATGAACTCGTATTACTTCACAGCCAATGAGATAATTTCGAGTAAAGTTGTAAATACGCTCTGCCATATAAATATCGCCTCGAAGTGTGACTAATATCTAGTAGAATTGACACTGATTAAATACATTCAGCACTTAATTCAGTCTTTAACTGAAGTCTAGCACTTACACGTACTAGCGTGAAACCTCAAATTAAATATGAAAGGTCATAGTTGGATAGTTGGATGTATGAAAGGTCATATAAAAGACTAGCGCATTATAGTAGCTTAAATAAATTAAGCTTACTGAACAATACATTTGCAGTCTAGGCACATCTGTAAGCTGGAACTCTGGATCATATTCATCAAGTTAGCCATGACTAAGCCAGATAACATCACAACTAGGAACTTCCCACGTTGCAGGTTCAATCATAGATATCCCCCGAGAACTTATTTACAGCCTCATAAATCGTCCTGTTTGTGTGAGTATCGTAGCGTCAAACGCCATGTCTCATTAATATTAGTGTGTATTCGTATTATATAGGTTTGTAGTCGTTGAATAGCAGTGCACGTCGACTCAAATAGTAGTGTCTGATGGTGGTATACGCTGGACTATCTATATTTTCTCGAAGTTAGCCGAAATCTAGTATGATTCAACACTGATTAAATGTACTCAGCATTTAATTCAGTCAAAAGGAACAATTTTGTAACGTATGTAGCACGCTACATTAATTCAGTCGTCATTTGTAATCGCCAGCACGTCGCATCGTCAATAATACTTGTTCTTATAATGTTTAGACCAAAACCAAACCGGATAAAGTATATTGAAGTTATCTAATTAAATCAGCTAATCGTTCTGTCGTTAAGCTAAATTTAATTATTCCTTATTTACTAACACTTTTTACGATGTTGTAAATTATTTAATCATGTTTTGAATTATATAAAATTTGAAGTCCAAAAGATTACAAATATACATAATATGCAAATAGATATCTAAAAATAAATTCTACATGCACAACCTCTTATTCTAAAAATCACACACATGCACATAAACAAATTTCATACATTTCAGTACATATGATACATATATTTTATTATAATATAATCTGTTTATATCTGACCCGTTGAGCCTCATAATGATGCTCGATCAACGATATCTTCGTATTTAATTAATTAATTTTAGTATTTAACTTACATCCATGAGAAAATTCATAATCAAACACTAAATAATCTCAGCTTATTAATTTTATTTGCACACTGAATTATCTAGATATATTTTAATAAATCAAAACCAAATCTATTAGTTAATCTTAAAAGCATTCGAATAATAATCCATCTACCTAGAAAATAATTAATTTAATTTGAATAAAAGAATATCAAAGAAACAATAGATGATTTCAATAAGTAATCATACTTAATAGGAATAATTTGAAACAAAACCAGTCTCAAGAAGTAATTATACTTAATAGGAAGAATTATAAACAAAAGGCAGTCTCAATAAGTAATCGTACTTAACTTATAAGCAGCTAGTCACTTTCACACAAACACTAGACTTTGATTCGGAGGTCTTACTCCTAGTTAAGCAGATGTGCCTGAATCCGCGCCCGGTTTGCAACTGAATAAAACTTTTCATAATTTGAACTCATGGTATTTTGGCCCTTTGTCCTCAGTTTTGTACAGAACAAAAAAAGGTATCCCTTTTTTTTTGTTTACAAAATGCGCGCGCCCTTCAGAGAATATTATTTTAACATAAACATGTGTCAAGTGGTCACAAGACAAAATCTCAGATATCAACACAAAAGTTTAGCAGAAAAACTGTTTAAATGGTTTAGTTCCCACTTATGCGGCCAATTTTAACTAAAATTAATATCATTGTACCCAAAGCACTTATGAGCTGTCACCCGATATTACTATTTATGTGCGTATTTTTAAATGAATACCTCTTAGCATTCGTCTGACCCAAAGTTAAAATAAGTACAAAAAATATAACGATTTATGGCCCGAACCGCACTTGTATGCAAACCCAACAAAGTTTTTCGTAACAACATAAAATTATAAGCCATTTATGTACTCCACTAGTTACTTTTATTTATTATATAAAGGGGGGCGGTAGAGGCCGTCACATCTCCCCCCCTGAATGTGTGCGGAAAATGAACCTGTTCACCTTTATGAACACATTCATAAACTTTTTATAGCTCCAAGCCCAGTATCTTCTAAATTCTTCTTCAATTATATCTTATATTACATAAAACTAGATCCCGTAGCTTCCATTACGCTAAACGTCATCAAAGTTTCTTTACCTGCTGCTGATCCAAAGAGATTATGAATTTGATTTTTATTTCTCCGTAGAGATTTTACATACGAGCTTTCCCCCCCAGGTAAGTGCTCCCAGCCAGACCTGATAATATTAGAAAACCACCCTCACGTGCCAGTGGTACACAAACCACCTCACCTGCTTATGATAAATAAGCCACCTCACCTGCCAATGAATATTATATTTAAGGTTGGACTCCTTGACTTCTCTACCTGATGCTGATTTGGAAAAGCTATGAATTGAAACTTTTCTCCGTAGGGATTTCATTTACTAGCGTTACCTTTTAGGTAAATGCTTCTAACAAGCCTCTAAATTATCTCTCCTGCGAGTGGTTTATAAGCCACCTCACCTGTTCGTGTTACTCAGGCAACCTCACCTTGCTAGTGATGCAAATACAACCCCTCCCGCTTATGGTATATAACATACTGCTGATTCGGAGAGATCTCATTTACGAGCATCACCTCTCAGGTAAGCGCCCCTTAACAAGCCTTTAAATGACCTCTCCTGCAAGTGGTTTATAAGCCACCTCACCTGCTAGCATTACACAAGCAACCTCACATTGCTAATGATACAAATACAACCTCACCTGCCAGCTATAGAAATGCTGACGGACAGTGTCTCCAAACAGTTTTAACAATAGTTATAAACATTGTGTAAGGGTCCAAACCACCTCACCCCTCTAGTATTTTAAAAGCAATTTAACCTTGCTAGTGGTACAAATGCAACCTCACCTGCCAGTTATACAACTGCTGACTGACAGACTGAATGGCATATTTATAAAATTAAGTTAAAACTAACTTACTAGAATACTACTAGCAACAACAAAATCATGTTCTCCAACGTGACGAGTGTTTCCAAATAAATATATACACGGTGTCAAGGACCGAGTCACCTCACCCGCTATCGATGTACCTGCTGACTAGCAAATGCAGTAACGATGCCAAACGATTCCATTGCCGTTACATTAAAATAGCTGGACTAGCTAAGTGTACACTATGTTACTAATATTATACATGCGAGAATTTCTAAAAATGGATGTTTGTTACTTTTTCACGTAAAACCAACTGAACGGATTTTAATGACCTTTACAATAGTATAGCTTAAGCATCAGAATAACACATAAGCTACTCTTTATCCCGGGAACAAGCCTCTGTAAGAAACGGGAACGAGAAAACATCTCTACGCGAGCAAAGCCGCAGGCGTCACTTAGTAATAAATAAAGATGAAACCGGATTATTTGAACTAAAACATGATGATAGTCTCGAATCCCATCTCCAAATTTATTCTAGTATAAGGGGCCAATCAACCTCGCCTACTAGCGAGTACTTACTGATTATCGGACGAGTACCTGCTGATTAACAGACGAGTACCTGCTGATTAACGGATGAGTACCCGCTGATTAACAGACGAGTACCTGTTGATTATCGGAGGAGTACCTGTTGATTATCGGAGGAGTACCTGCTGATTACCGAACGAGTACCTGCTGAATATCAAACGAGTACCTGCTGATTATGGGATGAGTACCTGTTGATTAAGGTACTAGACAACGACGTAGGTGTCCTTACAGGGTTGGTAAGTCAGACGACAGTCGTTTCAATCAATGCCGGAAGTAAAAGTCAAACGCTAGTTGCTTTTAACAACCAAACATAAACAAACTTCTAAGCTCTAACCCCAGGTAGAATTTGGAATTCCCCATGTGTGTTTTTCTGTTGACAAAGAATTAATAATGCCAGTGGAACCATTTTCTAACTTATCAATACTATTCTTAGTCTCATCAATTTCTTGTTACGAATACTCAGATCCGCATTTATAGCTAATGGGTCACACCGCTGGTCGCACTAAATCCACATCAATTTGCTTGGAATAGCCGCCGCTTTTTGTGAAATCTGTTCCTTCTGCGCTTATCAAACATGAAAAAAATCCTCTTTCACGTAGCCTATATAAGGATTGAATTCATTTCGTTGTTTAAAATAAAGACAATAAATATATAATATGTACAAAATCCAAAACAGATTGCATGTGACTCTTTAAATGCAGTTTCAAATTTATAAAATAATTTATTTTTTTATAACATTTCTCTTTTTTCAAAATTCACCATTCATCTTGACTGTCTATAAAATGTCTTGTAACAAAGCCTATTATTTAACAGATTTGGCCATTTATTTTATTACAGGGTTATATTGTTGTTACGAACCCTTAAACAATAAAATATCTATTTCGTTTGTTCGTTTCGTCTGAAAGTAATCAATGTTTTTTCTAAAACACAGATGTTAGTAAGTTACACAAATGTATTTCTAAGACTCTGAGCTATCCGCTATTCATAGAATTTGCTGTGGGAACTATATAAGTATAAATCCTTTTTTTTTTTTTTGAATAAGGAATTGTTATTGTAAAATAACAGACCCAAAATTTCTATTTTATGGCACACCAGATGGCGAACCCGCCTTACCTAAAGGCGACAGACTCGACAATTTAGTATATGAAACCTATGTACATCTTTAGATATACCGTACTGCTGCTTAACCTCTCATGGCCTAATAGCATGAAGATATTTAAGCAAACTTAAATGCCTACGTTGTGTATTTTTTTGATAAAAGTTTGTATAGACATACAAACATACATACAAAATATTTATAGTGCTTATATTGAACCTATGTTCGACTAATATGACGTATAGTACCTATTATTAAATATAATATCAAACAATTTCTAAATTTATTTATTTGACCCTTTATTTGTTTTTAAACGTTGTGTTAGTAATTACCAAGTTCTTTGATACTTCGTTGCAATAATTTTAATTATCACATTTTTAAAGACGAATGTATCCTGGTCAACACGGTACCAGATGTAACGCCCCGCCCCCCCCCCCCTGGAAAATGCCCGTACTTGACCGCGCATGGACTACTTAAGGTGTGAAGAGAGAAGATGAGGAGGAGATTCTAAAATCCCTCCCAACCGTGAGTTAAAATTCTAGCTAAAGAAAGGAATACCTAAGTGATGCTATTGAACATGTTACGTAATATATGGCCTTGTGATCCGTAATCGTCTAGTGGTTAAATTTATAAAAAAAAAGGTAATTGTTTGATAATATTTTATAAAATCTCTGAAAAACACAATGATCGAAACATACAAAAGATGAATGGTGAATTGTTATCTTAAAATAAAGAATAGTTTGTTTACTGCAAATAAAGTCTCATGCATTCTGACCTGATATAACTGGCACGAACTAATTTCTACTTGTAGGTGATTCGGGCTCGATTCTGGGACCTGTAAATTTTAATTGACCTATGAGACTAGCCTTTGTCCATACTACAATACCCCAATGTGCGTCCCGTCAAATATAACACAATATAAGTTTATTCCGACAGATTTTGGTCTAAAAGAATATTTCAAGTAGAAATCGCAGAATGAGTGAGTGAGTTGTTTGATGTGAAAATTTGTAGTCCTCTTGACAGCAGGACGAAGTGACCAGAATAAATGTACTCAACATTAAGTACTGGTTTTGAAGCATAGCACTAACATGTGCTGATGAGCAATCTATGGTATCAATCCCTGTCTGGAGTCTAGTAGTTTGATATGGAAGGATAAGTCATATTGGCTGAGTGTACTAAAATAGCTTAATAAACATAGCTTCCAAAGTGTCGTATTTGAATTCAAAGCATGTGTGTAATTGGAGTTCAAAGTAATTTTAATCAAGTTAATCATGACTAAGCCAGATAACATCACAGCAAGGAACTCCCCTCGTCGCGAGGATTTTCGTCATCACTACAGATCGGCCAGACTGTGCTAGACTTTCCCCGGAGGTATTTGTTTAACCCCATAAGTCGTCCTGTCGTGTGAGTATCATTAGCGTCGAACACCATGGCTAGAGAAAAATTAAATGAACTCGTATTACTTCACAGCCAATGAGATAATTTCGAGTAAAGTTGTAAATACGCTCTGCCATATAAATATCGCCTCGAAGTGTGACTAATATCTAGTAGAATTGACACTGATTAAATACATTCAGCACTTAATTCAGTCTTTAACTGAAGTCTAGCACTTACACGTACTAGCGTGAAACCTCAAATTAAATATGAAAGGTCATAGTTGGATAGTTGGATGTATGAAAGGTCATATAAAAGACTAGCGCATTATAGTAGCTTAAATAAATTAAGCTTACTGAACAATACATTTGCAGTCTAGGCACATCTGTAAGCTGGAACTCTGGATCATATTCATCAAGTTAGCCATGACTAAGCCAGATAACATCACAACTAGGAACTTCCCACGTTGCAGGTTCAATCATAGATATCCCCCGAGAACTTATTTACAGCCTCATAAATCGTCCTGTTTGTGTGAGTATCGTAGCGTCAAACGCCATGTCTCATTAATATTAGTGTGTATTCGTATTATATAGGTTTGTAGTCGTTGAATAGCAGTGCACGTCGACTCAAATAGTAGTGTCTGATGGTGGTATACGCTGGACTATCTATATTTTCTCGAAGTTAGCCGAAATCTAGTATGATTCAACACTGATTAAATGTACTCAGCATTTAATTCAGTCAAAAGGAACAATTTTGTAACGTATGTAGCACGCTACATTAATTCAGTCGTCATTTGTAATCGCCAGCACGTCGCATCGTCAATAATACTTGTTCTTATAATGTTTAGACCAAAACCAAACCGGATAAAGTATATTGAAGTTATCTAATTAAATCAGCTAATCGTTCTGTCGTTAAGCTAAATTTAATTATTCCTTATTTACTAACACTTTTTACGATGTTGTAAATTATTTAATCATGTTTTGAATTATATAAAATTTGAAGTCCAAAAGATTACAAATATACATAATATGCAAATAGATATCTAAAAATAAATTCTACATGCACAACCTCTTATTCTAAAAATCACACACATGCACATAAACAAATTTCATACATTTCAGTACATATGATACATATATTTTATTATAATATAATCTGTTTATATCTGACCCGTTGAGCCTCATAATGATGCTCGATCAACGATATCTTCGTATTTAATTAATTAATTTTAGTATTTAACTTACATCCATGAGAAAATTCATAATCAAACACTAAATAATCTCAGCTTATTAATTTTATTTGCACACTGAATTATCTAGATATATTTTAATAAATCAAAACCAAATCTATTAGTTAATCTTAAAAGCATTCGAATAATAATCCATCTACCTAGAAAATAATTAATTTAATTTGAATAAAAGAATATCAAAGAAACAATAGATGATTTCAATAAGTAATCATACTTAATAGGAATAATTTGAAACAAAACCAGTCTCAAGAAGTAATTATACTTAATAGGAAGAATTATAAACAAAAGGCAGTCTCAATAAGTAATCGTACTTAACTTATAAGCAGCTAGTCACTTTCACACAAACACTAGACTTTGATTCGGAGGTCTTACTCCTAGTTAAGCAGATGTGCCTGAATCCGCGCCCGGTTTGCAACTGAATAAAACTTTTCATAATTTGAACTCATGGTATTTTGGCCCTTTGTCCTCAGTTTTGTACAGAACAAAAAAAGGTATCCCTTTTTTTTTGTTTACAAAATGCGCGCGCCCTTCAGAGAATATTATTTTAACATAAACATGTGTCAAGTGGTCACAAGACAAAATCTCAGATATCAACACAAAAGTTTAGCAGAAAAACTGTTTAAATGGTTTAGTTCCCACTTATGCGGCCAATTTTAACTAAAATTAATATCATTGTACCCAAAGCACTTATGAGCTGTCACCCGATATTACTATTTATGTGCGTATTTTTAAATGAATACCTCTTAGCATTCGTCTGACCCAAAGTTAAAATAAGTACAAAAAATATAACGATTTATGGCCCGAACCGCACTTGTATGCAAACCCAACAAAGTTTTTCGTAACAACATAAAATTATAAGCCATTTATGTACTCCACTAGTTACTTTTATTTATTATATAAAGGGGGGCGGTAGAGGCCGTCACATCTCCCCCCCTGAATGTGTGCGGAAAATGAACCTGTTCACCTTTATGAACACATTCATAAACTTTTTATAGCTCCAAGCCCAGTATCTTCTAAATTCTTCTTCAATTATATCTTATATTACATAAAACTAGATCCCGTAGCTTCCATTACGCTAAACGTCATCAAAGTTTCTTTACCTGCTGCTGATCCAAAGAGATTATGAATTTGATTTTTATTTCTCCGTAGAGATTTTACATACGAGCTTTCCCCCCCAGGTAAGTGCTCCCAGCCAGACCTGATAATATTAGAAAACCACCCTCACGTGCCAGTGGTACACAAACCACCTCACCTGCTTATGATAAATAAGCCACCTCACCTGCCAATGAATATTATATTTAAGGTTGGACTCCTTGACTTCTCTACCTGATGCTGATTTGGAAAAGCTATGAATTGAAACTTTTCTCCGTAGGGATTTCATTTACTAGCGTTACCTTTTAGGTAAATGCTTCTAACAAGCCTCTAAATTATCTCTCCTGCGAGTGGTTTATAAGCCACCTCACCTGTTCGTGTTACTCAGGCAACCTCACCTTGCTAGTGATGCAAATACAACCCCTCCCGCTTATGGTATATAACATACTGCTGATTCGGAGAGATCTCATTTACGAGCATCACCTCTCAGGTAAGCGCCCCTTAACAAGCCTTTAAATGACCTCTCCTGCAAGTGGTTTATAAGCCACCTCACCTGCTAGCATTACACAAGCAACCTCACATTGCTAATGATACAAATACAACCTCACCTGCCAGCTATAGAAATGCTGACGGACAGTGTCTCCAAACAGTTTTAACAATAGTTATAAACATTGTGTAAGGGTCCAAACCACCTCACCCCTCTAGTATTTTAAAAGCAATTTAACCTTGCTAGTGGTACAAATGCAACCTCACCTGCCAGTTATACAACTGCTGACTGACAGACTGAATGGCATATTTATAAAATTAAGTTAAAACTAACTTACTAGAATACTACTAGCAACAACAAAATCGTGTTCTCCAACGTGACGAGTGTTTCCAAATAAATATATACACGGTGTCAAGGACCGAGTCACCTCACCCGCTATCGATGTACCTGCTGACTAGCAAATGCAGTAACGATGCCAAACGATTCCATTGCCGTTACATTAAAATAGCTGGACTAGCTAAGTGTACACTATGTTACTAATATTATACATGCGAGAATTTCTAAAAATGGATGTTTGTTACTTTTTCACGTAAAACCAACTGAACGGATTTTAATGACCTTTACAATAGTATAGCTTAAGCATCAGAATAACACATAAGCTACTCTTTATCCCGGGAACAAGCCTCTGTAAGAAACGGGAACGAGAAAACATCTCTACGCGAGCAAAGCCGCAGGCGTCACTTAGTAATAAATAAAGATGAAACCGGATTATTTGAACTAAAACATGATGATAGTCTCGAATCCCATCTCCAAATTTATTCTAGTATAAGGGGCCAATCAACCTCGCCTACTAGCGAGTACTTACTGATTATCGGACGAGTACCTGCTGATTAACAGACGAGTACCTGCTGATTAACGGATGAGTACCCGCTGATTAACAGACGAGTACCTGTTGATTATCGGAGGAGTACCTGTTGATTATCGGAGGAGTACCTGCTGATTACCGAACGAGTACCTGCTGAATATCAAACGAGTACCTGCTGATTATGGGATGAGTACCTGTTGATTAAGGTACTAGACAACGACGTAGGTGTCCTTACAGGGTTGGTAAGTCAGACGACAGTCGTTTCAATCAATGCCGGAAGTAAAAGTCAAACGCTAGTTGCTTTTAACAACCAAACATAAACAAACTTCTAAGCTCTAACCCCAGGTAGAATTTGGAATTCCCCATGTGTGTTTTTCTGTTGACAAAGAATTAATAATGCCAGTGGAACCATTTTCTAACTTATCAATACTATTCTTAGTCTCATCAATTTCTTGTTACGAATACTCAGATCCGCATTTATAGCTAATGGGTCACACCGCTGGTCGCACTAAATCCACATCAATTTGCTTGGAATAGCCGCCGCTTTTTGTGAAATCTGTTCCTTCTGCGCTTATCAAACATGAAAAAAATCCTCTTTCACGTAGCCTATATAAGGATTGAATTCATTTCGTTGTTTAAAATAAAGACAATAAATATATAATATGTACAAAATCCAAAACAGATTGCATGTGACTCTTTAAATGCAGTTTCAAATTTATAAAATAATTTATTTTTTTATAACATTTCTCTTTTTTCAAAATTCACCATTCATCTTGACTGTCTATAAAATGTCTTGTAACAAAGCCTATTATTTAACAGATTTGGCCATTTATTTTATTACAGGGTTATATTGTTGTTACGAACCCTTAAACAATAAAATATCTATTTCGTTTGTTCGTTTCGTCTGAAAGTAATCAATGTTTTTTCTAAAACACAGATGTTAGTAAGTTACACAAATGTATTTCTAAGACTCTGAGCTATCCGCTATTCATAGAATTTGCTGTGGGAACTATATAAGTATAAATCCTTTTTTTTTTTTTTGAATAAGGAATTGTTATTGTAAAATAACAGACCCAAAATTTCTATTTTATGGCACACCAGATGGCGAACCCGCCTTACCTAAAGGCGACAGACTCGACAATTTAGTATATGAAACCTATGTACATCTTTAGATATACCGTACTGCTGCTTAACCTCTCATGGCCTAATAGCATGAAGATATTTAAGCAAACTTAAATGCCTACGTTGTGTATTTTTTTGATAAAAGTTTGTATAGACATACAAACATACATACAAAATATTTATAGTGCTTATATTGAACCTATGTTCGACTAATATGACGTATAGTACCTATTATTAAATATAATATCAAACAATTTCTAAATTTATTTATTTGACCCTTTATTTGTTTTTAAACGTTGTGTTAGTAATTACCAAGTTCTTTGATACTTCGTTGCAATAATTTTAATTATCACATTTTTAAAGACGAATGTATCCTGGTCAACACGGTACCAGATGTAACGCCCCGCCCCCCCCCCCGGGAAAATGCCCGTACTTGACCGCGCATGGACTACTTAAGGTGTGAAGAGAGAAGATGAGGAGGAGATTCTAAAATCCCTCCCAACCGTGAGTTAAAATTCTAGCTAAAGAAAGGAATACCTAAGTGATGCTATTGAACATGTTACGTAATATATGGCCTTGTGATCCGTAATCGTCTAGTGGTTAAATTTATAAAAAAAAAGGTAATTGTTTGATAATATTTTATAAAATCTCTGAAAAACACAATGATCGAAACATACAAAAGATGAATGGTGAATTGTTATCTTAAAATAAAGAATAGTTTGTTTACTGCAAATAAAGTCTCATGCATTCTGACCTGATATAACTGGCACGAACTAATTTCTACTTGTAGGTGATTCGGGCTCGATTCTGGGACCTGTAAATTTTAATTGACCTATGAGACTAGCCTTTGTCCATACTACAATACCCCAATGTGCGTCCCGTCAAATATAACACAATATAAGTTTATTCCGACAGATTTTGGTCTAAAAGAATATTTCAAGTAGAAATCGCAGAATGAGTGAGTGAGTTGTTTGATGTGAAAATTTGTAGTCCTCTTGACAGCAGGACGAAGTGACCAGAATAAATGTACTCAACATTAAGTACTGGTTTTGAAGCATAGCACTAACATGTGCTGATGAGCAATCTATGGTATCAATCCCTGTCTGGAGTCTAGTAGTTTGATATGGAAGGATAAGTCATATTGGCTGAGTGTACTAAAATAGCTTAATAAACATAGCTTCCAAAGTGTCGTATTTGAATTCAAAGCATGTGTGTAATTGGAGTTCAAAGTAATTTTAATCAAGTTAATCATGACTAAGCCAGATAACATCACAGCAAGGAACTCCCCTCGTCGCGAGGATTTTCGTCATCACTACAGATCGGCCAGACTGTGCTAGACTTTCCCCGGAGGTATTTGTTTAACCCCATAAGTCGTCCTGTCGTGTGAGTATCATTAGCGTCGAACACCATGGCTAGAGAAAAATTAAATGAACTCGTATTACTTCACAGCCAATGAGATAATTTCGAGTAAAGTTGTAAATACGCTCTGCCATATAAATATCGCCTCGAAGTGTGACTAATATCTAGTAGAATTGACACTGATTAAATACATTCAGCACTTAATTCAGTCTTTAACTGAAGTCTAGCACTTACACGTACTAGCGTGAAACCTCAAATTAAATATGAAAGGTCATAGTTGGATAGTTGGATGTATGAAAGGTCATATAAAAGACTAGCGCATTATAGTAGCTTAAATAAATTAAGCTTACTGAACAATACATTTGCAGTCTAGGCACATCTGTAAGCTGGAACTCTGGATCATATTCATCAAGTTAGCCATGACTAAGCCAGATAACATCACAACTAGGAACTTCCCACGTTGCAGGTTCAATCATAGATATCCCCCGAGAACTTATTTACAGCCTCATAAATCGTCCTGTTTGTGTGAGTATCGTAGCGTCAAACGCCATGTCTCATTAATATTAGTGTGTATTCGTATTATATAGGTTTGTAGTCGTTGAATAGCAGTGCACGTCGACTCAAATAGTAGTGTCTGATGGTGGTATACGCTGGACTATCTATATTTTCTCGAAGTTAGCCGAAATCTAGTATGATTCAACACTGATTAAATGTACTCAGCATTTAATTCAGTCAAAAGGAACAATTTTGTAACGTATGTAGCACGCTACATTAATTCAGTCGTCATTTGTAATCGCCAGCACGTCGCATCGTCAATAATACTTGTTCTTATAATGTTTAGACCAAAACCAAACCGGATAAAGTATATTGAAGTTATCTAATTAAATCAGCTAATCGTTCTGTCGTTAAGCTAAATTTAATTATTCCTTATTTACTAACACTTTTTACGATGTTGTAAATTATTTAATCATGTTTTGAATTATATAAAATTTGAAGTCCAAAAGATTACAAATATACATAATATGCAAATAGATATCTAAAAATAAATTCTACATGCACAACCTCTTATTCTAAAAATCACACACATGCACATAAACAAATTTCATACATTTCAGTACATATGATACATATATTTTATTATAATATAATCTGTTTATATCTGACCCGTTGAGCCTCATAATGATGCTCGATCAACGATATCTTCGTATTTAATTAATTAATTTTAGTATTTAACTTACATCCATGAGAAAATTCATAATCAAACACTAAATAATCTCAGCTTATTAATTTTATTTGCACACTGAATTATCTAGATATATTTTAATAAATCAAAACCAAATCTATTAGTTAATCTTAAAAGCATTCGAATAATAATCCATCTACCTAGAAAATAATTAATTTAATTTGAATAAAAGAATATCAAAGAAACAATAGATGATTTCAATAAGTAATCATACTTAATAGGAATAATTTGAAACAAAACCAGTCTCAAGAAGTAATTATACTTAATAGGAAGAATTATAAACAAAAGGCAGTCTCAATAAGTAATCGTACTTAACTTATAAGCAGCTAGTCACTTTCACACAAACACTAGACTTTGATTCGGAGGTCTTACTCCTAGTTAAGCAGATGTGCCTGAATCCGCGCCCGGTTTGCAACTGAATAAAACTTTTCATAATTTGAACTCATGGTATTTTGGCCCTTTGTCCTCAGTTTTGTACAGAACAAAAAAAGGTATCCCTTTTTTTTTGTTTACAAAATGCGCGCGCCCTTCAGAGAATATTATTTTAACATAAACATGTGTCAAGTGGTCACAAGACAAAATCTCAGATATCAACACAAAAGTTTAGCAGAAAAACTGTTTAAATGGTTTAGTTCCCACTTATGCGGCCAATTTTAACTAAAATTAATATCATTGTACCCAAAGCACTTATGAGCTGTCACCCGATATTACTATTTATGTGCGTATTTTTAAATGAATACCTCTTAGCATTCGTCTGACCCAAAGTTAAAATAAGTACAAAAAATATAACGATTTATGGCCCGAACCGCACTTGTATGCAAACCCAACAAAGTTTTTCGTAACAACATAAAATTATAAGCCATTTATGTACTCCACTAGTTACTTTTATTTATTATATAAAGGGGGGCGGTAGAGGCCGTCACATCTCCCCCCCTGAATGTGTGCGGAAAATGAACCTGTTCACCTTTATGAACACATTCATAAACTTTTTATAGCTCCAAGCCCAGTATCTTCTAAATTCTTCTTCAATTATATCTTATATTACATAAAACTAGATCCCGTAGCTTCCATTACGCTAAACGTCATCAAAGTTTCTTTACCTGCTGCTGATCCAAAGAGATTATGAATTTGATTTTTATTTCTCCGTAGAGATTTTACATACGAGCTTTCCCCCCCAGGTAAGTGCTCCCAGCCAGACCTGATAATATTAGAAAACCACCCTCACGTGCCAGTGGTACACAAACCACCTCACCTGCTTATGATAAATAAGCCACCTCACCTGCCAATGAATATTATATTTAAGGTTGGACTCCTTGACTTCTCTACCTGATGCTGATTTGGAAAAGCTATGAATTGAAACTTTTCTCCGTAGGGATTTCATTTACTAGCGTTACCTTTTAGGTAAATGCTTCTAACAAGCCTCTAAATTATCTCTCCTGCGAGTGGTTTATAAGCCACCTCACCTGTTCGTGTTACTCAGGCAACCTCACCTTGCTAGTGATGCAAATACAACCCCTCCCGCTTATGGTATATAACATACTGCTGATTCGGAGAGATCTCATTTACGAGCATCACCTCTCAGGTAAGCGCCCCTTAACAAGCCTTTAAATGACCTCTCCTGCAAGTGGTTTATAAGCCACCTCACCTGCTAGCATTACACAAGCAACCTCACATTGCTAATGATACAAATACAACCTCACCTGCCAGCTATAGAAATGCTGACGGACAGTGTCTCCAAACAGTTTTAACAATAGTTATAAACATTGTGTAAGGGTCCAAACCACCTCACCCCTCTAGTATTTTAAAAGCAATTTAACCTTGCTAGTGGTACAAATGCAACCTCACCTGCCAGTTATACAACTGCTGACTGACAGACTGAATGGCATATTTATAAAATTAAGTTAAAACTAACTTACTAGAATACTACTAGCAACAACAAAATCGTGTTCTCCAACGTGACGAGTGTTTCCAAATAAATATATACACGGTGTCAAGGACCGAGTCACCTCACCCGCTATCGATGTACCTGCTGACTAGCAAATGCAGTAACGATGCCAAACGATTCCATTGCCGTTACATTAAAATAGCTGGACTAGCTAAGTGTACACTATGTTACTAATATTATACATGCGAGAATTTCTAAAAATGGATGTTTGTTACTTTTTCACGTAAAACCAACTGAACGGATTTTAATGACCTTTACAATAGTATAGCTTAAGCATCAGAATAACACATAAGCTACTCTTTATCCCGGGAACAAGCCTCTGTAAGAAACGGGAACGAGAAAACATCTCTACGCGAGCAAAGCCGCAGGCGTCACTTAGTAATAAATAAAGATGAAACCGGATTATTTGAACTAAAACATGATGATAGTCTCGAATCCCATCTCCAAATTTATTCTAGTATAAGGGGCCAATCAACCTCGCCTACTAGCGAGTACTTACTGATTATCGGACGAGTACCTGCTGATTAACAGACGAGTACCTGCTGATTAACGGATGAGTACCCGCTGATTAACAGACGAGTACCTGTTGATTATCGGAGGAGTACCTGTTGATTATCGGAGGAGTACCTGCTGATTACCGAACGAGTACCTGCTGAATATCAAACGAGTACCTGCTGATTATGGGATGAGTACCTGTTGATTAAGGTACTAGACAACGACGTAGGTGTCCTTACAGGGTTGGTAAGTCAGACGACAGTCGTTTCAATCAATGCCGGAAGTAAAAGTCAAACGCTAGTTGCTTTTAACAACCAAACATAAACAAACTTCTAAGCTCTAACCCCAGGTAGAATTTGGAATTCCCCATGTGTGTTTTTCTGTTGACAAAGAATTAATAATGCCAGTGGAACCATTTTCTAACTTATCAATACTATTCTTAGTCTCATCAATTTCTTGTTACGAATACTCAGATCCGCATTTATAGCTAATGGGTCACACCGCTGGTCGCACTAAATCCACATCAATTTGCTTGGAATAGCCGCCGCTTTTTGTGAAATCTGTTCCTTCTGCGCTTATCAAACATGAAAAAAATCCTCTTTCACGTAGCCTATATAAGGATTGAATTCATTTCGTTGTTTAAAATAAAGACAATAAATATATAATATGTACAAAATCCAAAACAGATTGCATGTGACTCTTTAAATGCAGTTTCAAATTTATAAAATAATTTATTTTTTTATAACATTTCTCTTTTTTCAAAATTCACCATTCATCTTGACTGTCTATAAAATGTCTTGTAACAAAGCCTATTATTTAACAGATTTGGCCATTTATTTTATTACAGGGTTATATTGTTGTTACGAACCCTTAAACAATAAAATATCTATTTCGTTTGTTCGTTTCGTCTGAAAGTAATCAATGTTTTTTCTAAAACACAGATGTTAGTAAGTTACACAAATGTATTTCTAAGACTCTGAGCTATCCGCTATTCATAGAATTTGCTGTGGGAACTATATAAGTATAAATCCTTTTTTTTTTTTTTGAATAAGGAATTGTTATTGTAAAATAACAGACCCAAAATTTCTATTTTATGGCACACCAGATGGCGAACCCGCCTTACCTAAAGGCGACAGACTCGACAATTTAGTATATGAAACCTATGTACATCTTTAGATATACCGTACTGCTGCTTAACCTCTCATGGCCTAATAGCATGAAGATATTTAAGCAAACTTAAATGCCTACGTTGTGTATTTTTTTGATAAAAGTTTGTATAGACATACAAACATACATACAAAATATTTATAGTGCTTATATTGAACCTATGTTCGACTAATATGACGTATAGTACCTATTATTAAATATAATATCAAACAATTTCTAAATTTATTTATTTGACCCTTTATTTGTTTTTAAACGTTGTGTTAGTAATTACCAAGTTCTTTGATACTTCGTTGCAATAATTTTAATTATCACATTTTTAAAGACGAATGTATCCTGGTCAACACGGTACCAGATGTAACGCCCCGCCCCCCCCCCCGGGAAAATGCCCGTACTTGACCGCGCATGGACTACTTAAGGTGTGAAGAGAGAAGATGAGGAGGAGATTCTAAAATCCCTCCCAACCGTGAGTTAAAATTCTAGCTAAAGAAAGGAATACCTAAGTGATGCTATTGAACATGTTACGTAATATATGGCCTTGTGATCCGTAATCGTCTAGTGGTTAAATTTATAAAAAAAAAGGTAATTGTTTGATAATATTTTATAAAATCTCTGAAAAACACAATGATCGAAACATACAAAAGATGAATGGTGAATTGTTATCTTAAAATAAAGAATAGTTTGTTTACTGCAAATAAAGTCTCATGCATTCTGACCTGATATAACTGGCACGAACTAATTTCTACTTGTAGGTGATTCGGGCTCGATTCTGGGACCTGTAAATTTTAATTGACCTATGAGACTAGCCTTTGTCCATACTACAATACCCCAATGTGCGTCCCGTCAAATATAACACAATATAAGTTTATTCCGACAGATTTTGGTCTAAAAGAATATTTCAAGTAGAAATCGCAGAATGAGTGAGTGAGTTGTTTGATGTGAAAATTTGTAGTCCTCTTGACAGCAGGACGAAGTGACCAGAATAAATGTACTCAACATTAAGTACTGGTTTTGAAGCATAGCACTAACATGTGCTGATGAGCAATCTATGGTATCAATCCCTGTCTGGAGTCTAGTAGTTTGATATGGAAGGATAAGTCATATTGGCTGAGTGTACTAAAATAGCTTAATAAACATAGCTTCCAAAGTGTCGTATTTGAATTCAAAGCATGTGTGTAATTGGAGTTCAAAGTAATTTTAATCAAGTTAATCATGACTAAGCCAGATAACATCACAGCAAGGAACTCCCCTCGTCGCGAGGATTTTCGTCATCACTACAGATCGGCCAGACTGTGCTAGACTTTCCCCGGAGGTATTTGTTTAACCCCATAAGTCGTCCTGTCGTGTGAGTATCATTAGCGTCGAACACCATGGCTAGAGAAAAATTAAATGAACTCGTATTACTTCACAGCCAATGAGATAATTTCGAGTAAAGTTGTAAATACGCTCTGCCATATAAATATCGCCTCGAAGTGTGACTAATATCTAGTAGAATTGACACTGATTAAATACATTCAGCACTTAATTCAGTCTTTAACTGAAGTCTAGCACTTACACGTACTAGCGTGAAACCTCAAATTAAATATGAAAGGTCATAGTTGGATAGTTGGATGTATGAAAGGTCATATAAAAGACTAGCGCATTATAGTAGCTTAAATAAATTAAGCTTACTGAACAATACATTTGCAGTCTAGGCACATCTGTAAGCTGGAACTCTGGATCATATTCATCAAGTTAGCCATGACTAAGCCAGATAACATCACAACTAGGAACTTCCCACGTTGCAGGTTCAATCATAGATATCCCCCGAGAACTTATTTACAGCCTCATAAATCGTCCTGTTTGTGTGAGTATCGTAGCGTCAAACGCCATGTCTCATTAATATTAGTGTGTATTCGTATTATATAGGTTTGTAGTCGTTGAATAGCAGTGCACGTCGACTCAAATAGTAGTGTCTGATGGTGGTATACGCTGGACTATCTATATTTTCTCGAAGTTAGCCGAAATCTAGTATGATTCAACACTGATTAAATGTACTCAGCATTTAATTCAGTCAAAAGGAACAATTTTGTAACGTATGTAGCACGCTACATTAATTCAGTCGTCATTTGTAATCGCCAGCACGTCGCATCGTCAATAATACTTGTTCTTATAATGTTTAGACCAAAACCAAACCGGATAAAGTATATTGAAGTTATCTAATTAAATCAGCTAATCGTTCTGTCGTTAAGCTAAATTTAATTATTCCTTATTTACTAACACTTTTTACGATGTTGTAAATTATTTAATCATGTTTTGAATTATATAAAATTTGAAGTCCAAAAGATTACAAATATACATAATATGCAAATAGATATCTAAAAATAAATTCTACATGCACAACCTCTTATTCTAAAAATCACACACTTGCACATAAACAAATTTCATACATTTCAGTACATATGATACATATATTTTATTATAATATAATCTGTTTATATCTGACCCGTTGAGCCTCATAATGATGCTCGATCAACGATATCTTCGTATTTAATTAATTAATTTTAGTATTTAACTTACATCCATGAGAAAATTCATAATCAAACACTAAATAATCTCAGCTTATTAATTTTATTTGCACACTGAATTATCTAGATATATTTTAATAAATCAAAACCAAATCTATTAGTTAATCTTAAAAGCATTCGAATAATAATCCATCTACCTAGAAAATAATTAATTTAATTTGAATAAAAGAATATCAAAGAAACAATAGATGATTTCAATAAGTAATCATACTTAATAGGAATAATTTGAAACAAAACCAGTCTCAAGAAGTAATTATACTTAATAGGAAGAATTATAAACAAAAGGCAGTCTCAATAAGTAATCGTACTTAACTTATAAGCAGCTAGTCACTTTCACACAAACACTAGACTTTGATTCGGAGGTCTTACTCCTAGTTAAGCAGATGTGCCTGAATCCGCGCCCGGTTTGCAACTGAATAAAACTTTTCATAATTTGAACTCATGGTATTTTGGCCCTTTGTCCTCAGTTTTGTACAGAACAAAAAAAGGTATCCCTTTTTTTTTGTTTACAAAATGCGCGCGCCCTTCAGAGAATATTATTTTAACATAAACATGTGTCAAGTGGTCACAAGACAAAATCTCAGATATCAACACAAAAGTTTAGCAGAAAAACTGTTTAAATGGTTTAGTTCCCACTTATGCGGCCAATTTTAACTAAAATTAATATCATTGTACCCAAAGCACTTATGAGCTGTCACCCGATATTACTATTTATGTGCGTATTTTTAAATGAATACCTCTTAGCATTCGTCTGACCCAAAGTTAAAATAAGTACAAAAAATATAACGATTTATGGCCCGAACCGCACTTGTATGCAAACCCAACAAAGTTTTTCGTAACAACATAAAATTATAAGCCATTTATGTACTCCACTAGTTACTTTTATTTATTATATAAAGGGGGGCGGTAGAGGCCGTCACATCTCCCCCCCTGAATGTGTGCGGAAAATGAACCTGTTCACCTTTATGAACACATTCATAAACTTTTTATAGCTCCAAGCCCAGTATCTTCTAAATTCTTCTTCAATTATATCTTATATTACATAAAACTAGATCCCGTAGCTTCCATTACGCTAAACGTCATCAAAGTTTCTTTACCTGCTGCTGATCCAAAGAGATTATGAATTTGATTTTTATTTCTCCGTAGAGATTTTACATACGAGCTTTCCCCCCCAGGTAAGTGCTCCCAGCCAGACCTGATAATATTAGAAAACCACCCTCACGTGCCAGTGGTACACAAACCACCTCACCTGCTTATGATAAATAAGCCACCTCACCTGCCAATGAATATTATATTTAAGGTTGGACTCCTTGACTTCTCTACCTGATGCTGATTTGGAAAAGCTATGAATTGAAACTTTTCTCCGTAGGGATTTCATTTACTAGCGTTACCTTTTAGGTAAATGCTTCTAACAAGCCTCTAAATTATCTCTCCTGCGAGTGGTTTATAAGCCACCTCACCTGTTCGTGTTACTCAGGCAACCTCACCTTGCTAGTGATGCAAATACAACCCCTCCCGCTTATGGTATATAACATACTGCTGATTCGGAGAGATCTCATTTACGAGCATCACCTCTCAGGTAAGCGCCCCTTAACAAGCCTTTAAATGACCTCTCCTGCAAGTGGTTTATAAGCCACCTCACCTGCTAGCATTACACAAGCAACCTCACATTGCTAATGATACAAATACAACCTCACCTGCCAGCTATAGAAATGCTGACGGACAGTGTCTCCAAACAGTTTTAACAATAGTTATAAACATTGTGTAAGGGTCCAAACCACCTCACCCCTCTAGTATTTTAAAAGCAATTTAACCTTGCTAGTGGTACAAATGCAACCTCACCTGCCAGTTATACAACTGCTGACTGACAGACTGAATGGCATATTTATAAAATTAAGTTAAAACTAACTTACTAGAATACTACTAGCAACAACAAAATCGTGTTCTCCAACGTGACGAGTGTTTCCAAATAAATATATACACGGTGTCAAGGACCGAGTCACCTCACCCGCTATCGATGTACCTGCTGACTAGCAAATGCAGTAACGATGCCAAACGATTCCATTGCCGTTACATTAAAATAGCTGGACTAGCTAAGTGTACACTATGTTACTAATATTATACATGCGAGAATTTCTAAAAATGGATGTTTGTTACTTTTTCACGTAAAACCAACTGAACGGATTTTAATGACCTTTACAATAGTATAGCTTAAGCATCAGAATAACACATAAGCTACTCTTTATCCCGGGAACAAGCCTCTGTAAGAAACGGGAACGAGAAAACATCTCTACGCGAGCAAAGCCGCAGGCGTCACTTAGTAATAAATAAAGATGAAACCGGATTATTTGAACTAAAACATGATGATAGTCTCGAATCCCATCTCCAAATTTATTCTAGTATAAGGGGCCAATCAACCTCGCCTACTAGCGAGTACTTACTGATTATCGGACGAGTACCTGCTGATTAACAGACGAGTACCTGCTGATTAACGGATGAGTACCCGCTGATTAACAGACGAGTACCTGTTGATTATCGGAGGAGTACCTGTTGATTATCGGAGGAGTACCTGCTGATTACCGAACGAGTACCTGCTGAATATCAAACGAGTACCTGCTGATTATGGGATGAGTACCTGTTGATTAAGGTACTAGACAACGACGTAGGTGTCCTTACAGGGTTGGTAAGTCAGACGACAGTCGTTTCAATCAATGCCGGAAGTAAAAGTCAAACGCTAGTTGCTTTTAACAACCAAACATAAACAAACTTCTAAGCTCTAACCCCAGGTAGAATTTGGAATTCCCCATGTGTGTTTTTCTGTTGACAAAGAATTAATAATGCCAGTGGAACCATTTTCTAACTTATCAATACTATTCTTAGTCTCATCAATTTCTTGTTACGAATACTCAGATCCGCATTTATAGCTAATGGGTCACACCGCTGGTCGCACTAAATCCACATCAATTTGCTTGGAATAGCCGCCGCTTTTTGTGAAATCTGTTCCTTCTGCGCTTATCAAACATGAAAAAAATCCTCTTTCACGTAGCCTATATAAGGATTGAATTCATTTCGTTGTTTAAAATAAAGACAATAAATATATAATATGTACAAAATCCAAAACAGATTGCATGTGACTCTTTAAATGCAGTTTCAAATTTATAAAATAATTTATTTTTTTATAACATTTCTCTTTTTTCAAAATTCACCATTCATCTTGACTGTCTATAAAATGTCTTGTAACAAAGCCTATTATTTAACAGATTTGGCCATTTATTTTATTACAGGGTTATATTGTTGTTACGAACCCTTAAACAATAAAATATCTATTTCGTTTGTTCGTTTCGTCTGAAAGTAATCAATGTTTTTTCTAAAACACAGATGTTAGTAAGTTACACAAATGTATTTCTAAGACTCTGAGCTATCCGCTATTCATAGAATTTGCTGTGGGAACTATATAAGTATAAATCCTTTTTTTTTTTTTTGAATAAGGAATTGTTATTGTAAAATAACAGACCCAAAATTTCTATTTTATGGCACACCAGATGGCGAACCCGCCTTACCTAAAGGCGACAGACTCGACAATTTAGTATATGAAACCTATGTACATCTTTAGATATACCGTACTGCTGCTTAACCTCTCATGGCCTAATAGCATGAAGATATTTAAGCAAACTTAAATGCCTACGTTGTGTATTTTTTTGATAAAAGTTTGTATAGACATACAAACATACATACAAAATATTTATAGTGCTTATATTGAACCTATGTTCGACTAATATGACGTATAGTACCTATTATTAAATATAATATCAAACAATTTCTAAATTTATTTATTTGACCCTTTATTTGTTTTTAAACGTTGTGTTAGTAATTACCAAGTTCTTTGATACTTCGTTGCAATAATTTTAATTATCACATTTTTAAAGACGAATGTATCCTGGTCAACACGGTACCAGATGTAACGCCCCGCCCCCCCCCCCGGGAAAATGCCCGTACTTGACCGCGCATGGACTACTTAAGGTGTGAAGAGAGAAGATGAGGAGGAGATTCTAAAATCCCTCCCAACCGTGAGTTAAAATTCTAGCTAAAGAAAGGAATACCTAAGTGATGCTATTGAACATGTTACGTAATATATGGCCTTGTGATCCGTAATCGTCTAGTGGTTAAATTTATAAAAAAAAAGGTAATTGTTTGATAATATTTTATAAAATCTCTGAAAAACACAATGATCGAAACATACAAAAGATGAATGGTGAATTGTTATCTTAAAATAAAGAATAGTTTGTTTACTGCAAATAAAGTCTCATGCATTCTGACCTGATATAACTGGCACGAACTAATTTCTACTTGTAGGTGATTCGGGCTCGATTCTGGGACCTGTAAATTTTAATTGACCTATGAGACTAGCCTTTGTCCATACTACAATACCCCAATGTGCGTCCCGTCAAATATAACACAATATAAGTTTATTCCGACAGATTTTGGTCTAAAAGAATATTTCAAGTAGAAATCGCAGAATGAGTGAGTGAGTTGTTTGATGTGAAAATTTGTAGTCCTCTTGACAGCAGGACGAAGTGACCAGAATAAATGTACTCAACATTAAGTACTGGTTTTGAAGCATAGCACTAACATGTGCTGATGAGCAATCTATGGTATCAATCCCTGTCTGGAGTCTAGTAGTTTGATATGGAAGGATAAGTCATATTGGCTGAGTGTACTAAAATAGCTTAATAAACATAGCTTCCAAAGTGTCGTATTTGAATTCAAAGCATGTGTGTAATTGGAGTTCAAAGTAATTTTAATCAAGTTAATCATGACTAAGCCAGATAACATCACAGCAAGGAACTCCCCTCGTCGCGAGGATTTTCGTCATCACTACAGATCGGCCAGACTGTGCTAGACTTTCCCCGGAGGTATTTGTTTAACCCCATAAGTCGTCCTGTCGTGTGAGTATCATTAGCGTCGAACACCATGGCTAGAGAAAAATTAAATGAACTCGTATTACTTCACAGCCAATGAGATAATTTCGAGTAAAGTTGTAAATACGCTCTGCCATATAAATATCGCCTCGAAGTGTGACTAATATCTAGTAGAATTGACACTGATTAAATACATTCAGCACTTAATTCAGTCTTTAACTGAAGTCTAGCACTTACACGTACTAGCGTGAAACCTCAAATTAAATATGAAAGGTCATAGTTGGATAGTTGGATGTATGAAAGGTCATATAAAAGACTAGCGCATTATAGTAGCTTAAATAAATTAAGCTTACTGAACAATACATTTGCAGTCTAGGCACATCTGTAAGCTGGAACTCTGGATCATATTCATCAAGTTAGCCATGACTAAGCCAGATAACATCACAACTAGGAACTTCCCACGTTGCAGGTTCAATCATAGATATCCCCCGAGAACTTATTTACAGCCTCATAAATCGTCCTGTTTGTGTGAGTATCGTAGCGTCAAACGCCATGTCTCATTAATATTAGTGTGTATTCGTATTATATAGGTTTGTAGTCGTTGAATAGCAGTGCACGTCGACTCAAATAGTAGTGTCTGATGGTGGTATACGCTGGACTATCTATATTTTCTCGAAGTTAGCCGAAATCTAGTATGATTCAACACTGATTAAATGTACTCAGCATTTAATTCAGTCAAAAGGAACAATTTTGTAACGTATGTAGCACGCTACATTAATTCAGTCGTCATTTGTAATCGCCAGCACGTCGCATCGTCAATAATACTTGTTCTTATAATGTTTAGACCAAAACCAAACCGGATAAAGTATATTGAAGTTATCTAATTAAATCAGCTAATCGTTCTGTCGTTAAGCTAAATTTAATTATTCCTTATTTACTAACACTTTTTACGATGTTGTAAATTATTTAATCATGTTTTGAATTATATAAAATTTGAAGTCCAAAAGATTACAAATATACATAATATGCAAATAGATATCTAAAAATAAATTCTACATGCACAACCTCTTATTCTAAAAATCACACACATGCACATAAACAAATTTCATACATTTCAGTACATATGATACATATATTTTATTATAATATAATCTGTTTATATCTGACCCGTTGAGCCTCATAATGATGCTCGATCAACGATATCTTCGTATTTAATTAATTAATTTTAGTATTTAACTTACATCCATGAGAAAATTCATAATCAAACACTAAATAATCTCAGCTTATTAATTTTATTTGCACACTGAATTATCTAGATATATTTTAATAAATCAAAACCAAATCTATTAGTTAATCTTAAAAGCATTCGAATAATAATCCATCTACCTAGAAAATAATTAATTTAATTTGAATAAAAGAATATCAAAGAAACAATAGATGATTTCAATAAGTAATCATACTTAATAGGAATAATTTGAAACAAAACCAGTCTCAAGAAGTAATTATACTTAATAGGAAGAATTATAAACAAAAGGCAGTCTCAATAAGTAATCGTACTTAACTTATAAGCAGCTAGTCACTTTCACACAAACACTAGACTTTGATTCGGAGGTCTTACTCCTAGTTAAGCAGATGTGCCTGAATCCGCGCCCGGTTTGCAACTGAATAAAACTTTTCATAATTTGAACTCATGGTATTTTGGCCCTTTGTCCTCAGTTTTGTACAGAACAAAAAAAGGTATCCCTTTTTTTTTGTTTACAAAATGCGCGCGCCCTTCAGAGAATATTATTTTAACATAAACATGTGTCAAGTGGTCACAAGACAAAATCTCAGATATCAACACAAAAGTTTAGCAGAAAAACTGTTTAAATGGTTTAGTTCCCACTTATGCGGCCAATTTTAACTAAAATTAATATCATTGTACCCAAAGCACTTATGAGCTGTCACCCGATATTACTATTTATGTGCGTATTTTTAAATGAATACCTCTTAGCATTCGTCTGACCCAAAGTTAAAATAAGTACAAAAAATATAACGATTTATGGCCCGAACCGCACTTGTATGCAAACCCAACAAAGTTTTTCGTAACAACATAAAATTATAAGCCATTTATGTACTCCACTAGTTACTTTTATTTATTATATAAAGGGGGGCGGTAGAGGCCGTCACATCTCCCCCCCTGAATGTGTGCGGAAAATGAACCTGTTCACCTTTATGAACACATTCATAAACTTTTTATAGCTCCAAGCCCAGTATCTTCTAAATTCTTCTTCAATTATATCTTATATTACATAAAACTAGATCCCGTAGCTTCCATTACGCTAAACGTCATCAAAGTTTCTTTACCTGCTGCTGATCCAAAGAGATTATGAATTTGATTTTTATTTCTCCGTAGAGATTTTACATACGAGCTTTCCCCCCCAGGTAAGTGCTCCCAGCCAGACCTGATAATATTAGAAAACCACCCTCACGTGCCAGTGGTACACAAACCACCTCACCTGCTTATGATAAATAAGCCACCTCACCTGCCAATGAATATTATATTTAAGGTTGGACTCCTTGACTTCTCTACCTGATGCTGATTTGGAAAAGCTATGAATTGAAACTTTTCTCCGTAGGGATTTCATTTACTAGCGTTACCTTTTAGGTAAATGCTTCTAACAAGCCTCTAAATTATCTCTCCTGCGAGTGGTTTATAAGCCACCTCACCTGTTCGTGTTACTCAGGCAACCTCACCTTGCTAGTGATGCAAATACAACCCCTCCCGCTTATGGTATATAACATACTGCTGATTCGGAGAGATCTCATTTACGAGCATCACCTCTCAGGTAAGCGCCCCTTAACAAGCCTTTAAATGACCTCTCCTGCAAGTGGTTTATAAGCCACCTCACCTGCTAGCATTACACAAGCAACCTCACATTGCTAATGATACAAATACAACCTCACCTGCCAGCTATAGAAATGCTGACGGACAGTGTCTCCAAACAGTTTTAACAATAGTTATAAACATTGTGTAAGGGTCCAAACCACCTCACCCCTCTAGTATTTTAAAAGCAATTTAACCTTGCTAGTGGTACAAATGCAACCTCACCTGCCAGTTATACAACTGCTGACTGACAGACTGAATGGCATATTTATAAAATTAAGTTAAAACTAACTTACTAGAATACTACTAGCAACAACAAAATCGTGTTCTCCAACGTGACGAGTGTTTCCAAATAAATATATACACGGTGTCAAGGACCGAGTCACCTCACCCGCTATCGATGTACCTGCTGACTAGCAAATGCAGTAACGATGCCAAACGATTCCATTGCCGTTACATTAAAATAGCTGGACTAGCTAAGTGTACACTATGTTACTAATATTATACATGCGAGAATTTCTAAAAATGGATGTTTGTTACTTTTTCACGTAAAACCAACTGAACGGATTTTAATGACCTTTACAATAGTATAGCTTAAGCATCAGAATAACACATAAGCTACTCTTTATCCCGGGAACAAGCCTCTGTAAGAAACGGGAACGAGAAAACATCTCTACGCGAGCAAAGCCGCAGGCGTCACTTAGTAATAAATAAAGATGAAACCGGATTATTTGAACTAAAACATGATGATAGTCTCGAATCCCATCTCCAAATTTATTCTAGTATAAGGGGCCAATCAACCTCGCCTACTAGCGAGTACTTACTGATTATCGGACGAGTACCTGCTGATTAACAGACGAGTACCTGCTGATTAACGGATGAGTACCCGCTGATTAACAGACGAGTACCTGTTGATTATCGGAGGAGTACCTGTTGATTATCGGAGGAGTACCTGCTGATTACCGAACGAGTACCTGCTGAATATCAAACGAGTACCTGCTGATTATGGGATGAGTACCTGTTGATTAAGGTACTAGACAACGACGTAGGTGTCCTTACAGGGTTGGTAAGTCAGACGACAGTCGTTTCAATCAATGCCGGAAGTAAAAGTCAAACGCTAGTTGCTTTTAACAACCAAACATAAACAAACTTCTAAGCTCTAACCCCAGGTAGAATTTGGAATTCCCCATGTGTGTTTTTCTGTTGACAAAGAATTAATAATGCCAGTGGAACCATTTTCTAACTTATCAATACTATTCTTAGTCTCATCAATTTCTTGTTACGAATACTCAGATCCGCATTTATAGCTAATGGGTCACACCGCTGGTCGCACTAAATCCACATCAATTTGCTTGGAATAGCCGCCGCTTTTTGTGAAATCTGTTCCTTCTGCGCTTATCAAACATGAAAAAAATCCTCTTTCACGTAGCCTATATAAGGATTGAATTCATTTCGTTGTTTAAAATAAAGACAATAAATATATAATATGTACAAAATCCAAAACAGATTGCATGTGACTCTTTAAATGCAGTTTCAAATTTATAAAATAATTTATTTTTTTATAACATTTCTCTTTTTTCAAAATTCACCATTCATCTTGACTGTCTATAAAATGTCTTGTAACAAAGCCTATTATTTAACAGATTTGGCCATTTATTTTATTACAGGGTTATATTGTTGTTACGAACCCTTAAACAATAAAATATCTATTTCGTTTGTTCGTTTCGTCTGAAAGTAATCAATGTTTTTTCTAAAACACAGATGTTAGTAAGTTACACAAATGTATTTCTAAGACTCTGAGCTATCCGCTATTCATAGAATTTGCTGTGGGAACTATATAAGTATAAATCCTTTTTTTTTTTTTTGAATAAGGAATTGTTATTGTAAAATAACAGACCCAAAATTTCTATTTTATGGCACACCAGATGGCGAACCCGCCTTACCTAAAGGCGACAGACTCGACAATTTAGTATATGAAACCTATGTACATCTTTAGATATACCGTACTGCTGCTTAACCTCTCATGGCCTAATAGCATGAAGATATTTAAGCAAACTTAAATGCCTACGTTGTGTATTTTTTTGATAAAAGTTTGTATAGACATACAAACATACATACAAAATATTTATAGTGCTTATATTGAACCTATGTTCGACTAATATGACGTATAGTACCTATTATTAAATATAATATCAAACAATTTCTAAATTTATTTATTTGACCCTTTATTTGTTTTTAAACGTTGTGTTAGTAATTACCAAGTTCTTTGATACTTCGTTGCAATAATTTTAATTATCACATTTTTAAAGACGAATGTATCCTGGTCAACACGGTACCAGATGTAACGCCCCGCCCCCCCCCCCCTGGAAAATGCCCGTACTTGACCGCGCATGGACTACTTAAGGTGTGAAGAGAGAAGATGAGGAGGAGATTCTAAAATCCCTCCCAACCGTGAGTTAAAATTCTAGCTAAAGAAAGGAATACCTAAGTGATGCTATTGAACATGTTACGTAATATATGGCCTTGTGATCCGTAATCGTCTAGTGGTTAAATTTATAAAAAAAAAGGTAATTGTTTGATAATATTTTATAAAATCTCTGAAAAACACAATGATCGAAACATACAAAAGATGAATGGTGAATTGTTATCTTAAAATAAAGAATAGTTTGTTTACTGCAAATAAAGTCTCATGCATTCTGACCTGATATAACTGGCACGAACTAATTTCTACTTGTAGGTGATTCGGGCTCGATTCTGGGACCTGTAAATTTTAATTGACCTATGAGACTAGCCTTTGTCCATACTACAATACCCCAATGTGCGTCCCGTCAAATATAACACAATATAAGTTTATTCCGACAGATTTTGGTCTAAAAGAATATTTCAAGTAGAAATCGCAGAATGAGTGAGTGAGTTGTTTGATGTGAAAATTTGTAGTCCTCTTGACAGCAGGACGAAGTGACCAGAATAAATGTACTCAACATTAAGTACTGGTTTTGAAGCATAGCACTAACATGTGCTGATGAGCAATCTATGGTATCAATCCCTGTCTGGAGTCTAGTAGTTTGATATGGAAGGATAAGTCATATTGGCTGAGTGTACTAAAATAGCTTAATAAACATAGCTTCCAAAGTGTCGTATTTGAATTCAAAGCATGTGTGTAATTGGAGTTCAAAGTAATTTTAATCAAGTTAATCATGACTAAGCCAGATAACATCACAGCAAGGAACTCCCCTCGTCGCGAGGATTTTCGTCATCACTACAGATCGGCCAGACTGTGCTAGACTTTCCCCGGAGGTATTTGTTTAACCCCATAAGTCGTCCTGTCGTGTGAGTATCATTAGCGTCGAACACCATGGCTAGAGAAAAATTAAATGAACTCGTATTACTTCACAGCCAATGAGATAATTTCGAGTAAAGTTGTAAATACGCTCTGCCATATAAATATCGCCTCGAAGTGTGACTAATATCTAGTAGAATTGACACTGATTAAATACATTCAGCACTTAATTCAGTCTTTAACTGAAGTCTAGCACTTACACGTACTAGCGTGAAACCTCAAATTAAATATGAAAGGTCATAGTTGGATAGTTGGATGTATGAAAGGTCATATAAAAGACTAGCGCATTATAGTAGCTTAAATAAATTAAGCTTACTGAACAATACATTTGCAGTCTAGGCACATCTGTAAGCTGGAACTCTGGATCATATTCATCAAGTTAGCCATGACTAAGCCAGATAACATCACAACTAGGAACTTCCCACGTTGCAGGTTCAATCATAGATATCCCCCGAGAACTTATTTACAGCCTCATAAATCGTCCTGTTTGTGTGAGTATCGTAGCGTCAAACGCCATGTCTCATTAATATTAGTGTGTATTCGTATTATATAGGTTTGTAGTCGTTGAATAGCAGTGCACGTCGACTCAAATAGTAGTGTCTGATGGTGGTATACGCTGGACTATCTATATTTTCTCGAAGTTAGCCGAAATCTAGTATGATTCAACACTGATTAAATGTACTCAGCATTTAATTCAGTCAAAAGGAACAATTTTGTAACGTATGTAGCACGCTACATTAATTCAGTCGTCATTTGTAATCGCCAGCACGTCGCATCGTCAATAATACTTGTTCTTATAATGTTTAGACCAAAACCAAACCGGATAAAGTATATTGAAGTTATCTAATTAAATCAGCTAATCGTTCTGTCGTTAAGCTAAATTTAATTATTCCTTATTTACTAACACTTTTTACGATGTTGTAAATTATTTAATCATGTTTTGAATTATATAAAATTTGAAGTCCAAAAGATTACAAATATACATAATATGCAAATAGATATCTAAAAATAAATTCTACATGCACAACCTCTTATTCTAAAAATCACACACATGCACATAAACAAATTTCATACATTTCAGTACATATGATACATATATTTTATTATAATATAATCTGTTTATATCTGACCCGTTGAGCCTCATAATGATGCTCGATCAACGATATCTTCGTATTTAATTAATTAATTTTAGTATTTAACTTACATCCATGAGAAAATTCATAATCAAACACTAAATAATCTCAGCTTATTAATTTTATTTGCACACTGAATTATCTAGATATATTTTAATAAATCAAAACCAAATCTATTAGTTAATCTTAAAAGCATTCGAATAATAATCCATCTACCTAGAAAATAATTAATTTAATTTGAATAAAAGAATATCAAAGAAACAATAGATGATTTCAATAAGTAATCATACTTAATAGGAATAATTTGAAACAAAACCAGTCTCAAGAAGTAATTATACTTAATAGGAAGAATTATAAACAAAAGGCAGTCTCAATAAGTAATCGTACTTAACTTATAAGCAGCTAGTCACTTTCACACAAACACTAGACTTTGATTCGGAGGTCTTACTCCTAGTTAAGCAGATGTGCCTGAATCCGCGCCCGGTTTGCAACTGAATAAAACTTTTCATAATTTGAACTCATGGTATTTTGGCCCTTTGTCCTCAGTTTTGTACAGAACAAAAAAAGGTATCCCTTTTTTTTTGTTTACAAAATGCGCGCGCCCTTCAGAGAATATTATTTTAACATAAACATGTGTCAAGTGGTCACAAGACAAAATCTCAGATATCAACACAAAAGTTTAGCAGAAAAACTGTTTAAATGGTTTAGTTCCCACTTATGCGGCCAATTTTAACTAAAATTAATATCATTGTACCCAAAGCACTTATGAGCTGTCACCCGATATTACTATTTATGTGCGTATTTTTAAATGAATACCTCTTAGCATTCGTCTGACCCAAAGTTAAAATAAGTACAAAAAATATAACGATTTATGGCCCGAACCGCACTTGTATGCAAACCCAACGAAGTTTTTCGTAACAACAAAAAATTATAAACCATTTATGTACTCCACTAGTTACTTTTATTTATTATATAAAGGGGGGCGGTAGAGGCCGTCACAGTATGTATGTATGAAAAAAACCTAACCACTCCGGGAGTGCCGACAGAAGTAAAAACTCAATTTATTAATAATTTATTTATCTAGACGCGTTGGTACATGCATATATGCACACACTATAGCTGCGTATCGTAACGGGGTGTAGCGAGTCCAGAGATTTATCTCATCTAAAAAATTGCGTACCGCGCTAAAAGAAGTTTTTCCTTCAAAAATTGACCGGGATCGACGTTAATGATGATGATGATGAAAAAAAATTGCGTACCGCGCTAAAAGAAGTTTTTCCTTCAAAAATTGACCGGGATCGACGTAAAGATGATGATGATGAAAAATAAATCTACACTGAAAGAGTCCTAATTGATTACACAGCATTATTTAATAAGACCTGTAGATGACCGGAATCAACGTTTGATGATGATGATGATTATGGTCGCGAGTCCAGAGATTTTATCTCATCTAAAAATATGCGTACCGCGCTAAAAGAAGTTTTTCCTTCAAAAATTGACCGGGATCGACGTAAAGATGATGATGATAAAAAATAATTCTACACTGAAAGAGTCCTAATTGATTACACAGCATTATTTAATAAGACCTGTAGATGACCGGAATCAACGTTAGATGATGATGATGATTATGGTCGCGAGTCCAGAGATTTTATCTCATCTAAAAATATGCGTACCGCGCTAAAAAGTTTTTCCTTCAAAAATTGACCGGGATCGACGTAAAGATGATGATGATAAAAAAAACTCAATTTATTAATAATTTATTTATCTAGACGCGTTGGTACATGCATATATGCACACACTATAGCTGCGTATCGTAACGGGGTGTAGCGAGTCCAGAGATTTATCTCATCTAAAAAATTGCGTACCGCGCTAAAAGAAGTTTTTCCTTCAAAAATTGACCGGGATCGACGTTAATGATGATGATGATGAAAAATAAATCTACACTGAAAGACTCCAAATTGATTACACAGCATTATTTAATAAGACCTGTAGATGACCGGAATCAACGTTAGATGATGATGATGATTATGGTCGCAAGTCCAGAGATTTTATCTCATCTAAAAATATGCGTACCGCGCTAAAAGAAGTTTTTCATTCAAAAATTGACCTGGATCGACGTAAAGATGATGATGATAAAAAATAATTCTACACTGAAAGAGTCCTAATTGATTACACAGCATTATTTAATAAGACCTGTAGATGACCGGAATCAACGTTTGATGATGATGATGATTATGGTCGCGAGTCCAGAGATTTTATCTCATCTAAAAATATGCGTACCGCGCTAAAAGAAGTTTTTCCTTCAAAAATTGACCGGGATCGACGTAAAGATGATGATGATAAAAAATAATTCTACACTGAAAGAGTCCTAATTGATTACACAGCATTATTTAATAAGACCTGTAGATGACCGGAATCAACGTTAGATGATGATGATGATTATGGTCGCGAGTCCAGAGATTTTATCTCATCTAAAAATATGCGTACCGCGCTAAAAGAAGTTTTTCCTTCAAAAATTGACCGGGATCGACGTAACGATGATGATGATAAAAAATAATTCTACACTGAAAGAGTCCTAATTGATTACACAGCATTATTTAATAAGACCTGTAGATGACCGGAATCAACGTTTGATGATGATGATGATTATGGTCGCGAGTCCAGAGATTTTATCTCATCTAAAAATATGCGTACCGCGCTAAAAGAAGTTTTTCCTTCAAAAATTGACCGGGATCGACGTAAAGATGATGATGATAAAAAATAATTCTACACTGAAAGAGTCCTAATTGATTACACAGCATTATTTAATAAGACCTGTAGATGACCGGAATCAACGTTTGATGATGATGATGATTATGGTCGCGAGTCCAGAGATTTTATCTCATCTAAAAATATGCGTACCGCGCTAAAAGAAGTTTTTCCTTCAAAAATTGACCGGGATCGACGTAAAGATGATGATGATAAAAAATCTTACGCTTTTTCGATCAGGTCACGTGTCCTGACGCGAGTTTAAGATTTTATACCCATTACAGAAAAAGTGCTCAACGCCGCTAAAGAAGTTTTCACTTCAAAAACATTCGCCGGTGTAATCCATTTCAAATAATAGTGTTCGTAAAAGGTACTTAATTACTTAATGAAGTAGAGATTGGGGCACCTATTAATGTAGCAAATTACCTGAAAATTAAATAAATTTCTCTAACCAAAATCTAACCTTTAAGCATTCAGGTTTTCTTCTTGTTTATACTTGTTCACTCTCAACCTAATTAGTATTCCTGTGTTGCTCACAACATTAAATCATTTTCTGCTGTATAAAATATATCTTGAAGTTAACATTTTCTTTTCATAACTGAAAATTGTTACAGACATCATAAATTTAAGTTACCAGAGATAAAGTTGATTATAATGTTACTGCTTGATGTAGACAGTGTTAAGCATGAGATAAGATTTTCAACGTGAAATAATTTTGGACAATAATTATTACCTGCTATAGTAAAAGCTTAGCATAACACAACATTATTTATTAATATAAAATCAAAATATATATATGACGATTAAAATATAGTAAAGAATTTTAATATGTTTCTGTACGGTTAAAGTAGTTCAGTGGCTAGAATATAACCCTGGTTATGCAATCCCCGTCTCGAACCAAGTTGTCTTTTTCACATTTATATTTTTTTTGTGAGTGTTAGCATACTACTTGCTTTAAAAATGTATCCATAGTTTGAGTAGAGCCCATTGCATGAATGTCTAAAAATAGTTGTAACACTGTTCATTAATATCAGTGCTGTTAAGTAGCAGGACAGTCTGGACTGGTCATATTCTTAAATGATGTTTAAAATATAGTGGAGAATTTAAACTTGTTTCGGTACGGTTTGAGTAGTTCAGTGGCTAGAACATTGCCCTGGTTAGGCAGAGGTCACGGGTTCAATCCCCGTCTCGAACCAAGTTGTCTTTTATCACTTTAATTAAAATTTATGTGAGACTTAGCATACTAAAAAAATATCTAAATATAGGATATCTTTTTTATCAGTCACGCCTTTATACTCGTAGGGGTGGCAGTGGCATAATACATGCCTGTGCATTATGGTCCCACGTAAAAGTCCTTCAACTTGACATAACTGCCATGTTAGAACGATAATAAAAGAGGAGAGGAGGATCCCATCACACACCCTCGATTCGTTAATCGTAGTCCAAATGGTCAATAATAACCTTTACGAATTGTAAATGACGAATGATGATCCGAACTCCTCAAGGAAAGAGATGAAGAATAGGTAAAGGTAACCTTACCCTCCAGGTTGTCAAAATTGTGCAATACTCCGCTTTACACTGTACCCTTCTATGCTTGTATTGCTTCATTGATTTGATTTAAAAAAAAATATAAATGTATTTTCATTTTAACGATAAAGTAGTTATCGTTACATGGAAAACTATATTTTATATAGCCAATCTCTAATTGATAATTATATAATGTTTATAGCATATAATGACAAATTTACAAGTGTAAAACCAAGTCTACCGTCAAAATGGGACCTGTACTTGCCCCTGTATTAATATTTTAACCCTTCTTGTCCAATAATATTATTAATTCATTATTAATAAATAATTTGAATCGCCAGGCAACTAAAGGTATGGTCCCGGTAATAACTAATATACATAATTATATGTAATTTGACTTTGTTATTGTGTGAGCACTATGTAGACTTATTTATAATTTTGAAATTGACATGATAGTTGCTGTGTAGTTTTTGGGTATGTCATGCTCGCCTAAGTGTCCTGGCAGTGGTGGCGTATGTATCGGGTCGCCTACAATACGGTTGAGTAAGGCGATGGCTGATATATGCGTCATACCCGTGAACGGGTGCCGTCTGTTGGGCTGGTCAGCTCATAGCTGTTATAGCAATTGTTACAAATAATATTATTTAAATTTAAGGCAAACTAAGTTTAGTCGACTGTTCTCACATAAATTCAAAGGAACTATGTAAGTGTAATTTTAATGAACACAACATTTATTTTGTTTTTTTTTTTGCATAATTTCATTACTGTATAATTGGTCAAATATCATGTTAATCAAACTGTGTCAAATGGCGGTTAGAAAAGAGTGGCCATGAGTTTTATTACCAGGTTCTTCCTCTGGCTCTACCTATTGCTTTGCGAATCTGGCAGTAGATGTAAATGTAGAAGCAGTAATCTTGACGTTCATAAGTGTTACTTTGTGGCCTAAATGAATAAAGATTTTTGATTTTTTTGATTTTGAATATATTCTACTACTATATATAGTACACAAGTTTTGTGAAAACTTACTATAAATTTTGAATGTATAGATAACCAAAGCTTCACTTTTATGTGCCAGAACTTTGACTAGAACTTCGTAAAGCAATAACCTATTTCTGTGTAGGTAAGTCAAGCAACGACGAAACCAGTACAAAGTGTATATTTTACGATCTCCAATATTTACGACACTTTAATACATTGTAATGAAACTTGTTTTACACTCAAAGCACTTTGTTCCTGTAATAGAGGTTCGATCACCGTAATCATTTCGGTAACTATGTATTGACATTTTTTGTAACAATGTTATACTTATAGTTATGTAATTTAAAGACATTTATCATCATAATAGAACATAAACTAAATATGAAACAGTGCTTGACTTTGTCATATAAAACACAAAACTTTGACAGGTAATAATTCCTATCTTATACAATAATTTGGTGTCTAGGCACCTTTTTTGATTCATCAATCACGCCGTATCCCTGAAGAGGTGGCAGAGGTATGTTATACGCCCACATTTAATAATATGTAGTAAGCCCATTGCCGTGTTGAAATAGACAGATGCGGTTATGACTAACTGCTGTTGAAGCCGCCCATAAGGTAGCCGAGACCTTCACCGGGGACTTAGTCGGGGGTTAACGTGCCTTTCGAAGCACGGAAACAGGAAAAATTTGCACAAAGCGGTCACCAATCCGTGTCTTGCCATAGCGAAAGTTGCTTAATGCAGTAATCATTTACAGAACACTGAGTCAGCGGGGCTACGGGCGCTTCAAGGTACTAGACACGTTTTTTAATTGACATTAATATGTTTTTTTCCGAAATATTGTAACAATAATAAGATAATTTTGTAGGAGCACGAGACTGAAGTCCTTTTAATGAAAAAAAAAAATATGACAAAACAACAGTATTTCACCATGTTTTTACTAACTCATTTTCTTGTGTGTCTGTCCGGGTGAAATTTTGTGATTGATTTTAAACCAAATTCCAAAAGTAGACGACGATACATGAAAATGTAAAAAAACAAACAAACAAGTAACATAAGATTCGTTCGCTACGGTATCGAATCATATGACTTCTAAACCGAAACAAGTTTCAAAAACGGAACTGGTAGAAATCGAATCGAATGCCGCAAACCGTTCGTTTCTATCTCTTATGGTTCTTGAGAAACAAATGCGTACATACGGACGGACAGACTGAACCGTTTTATAAGACTTGTCTAAACTTTAGCGTTTTGAAGTTGAAAAGTAGAACAGAAATATGAAGAACACAAAATAAGAAATCAATACAGCAGAAATAAAAAACGGAGCAATAAAACAATATAACAGGAACCTATTTAAATACCATCTTGAAAAATATGTACCATCTTTTTATATATAACGAAAAAGATGGTACATATTTTTCCTAGATGTAGTAATTGGTTAACATTAAGTTTATTTCATAATAAATATACAAACACCTGAGGACCTCAAAATTTAATAACTTAACAACGAAATTTCTTAAACACTGTAAAATAACCTAGAGGGCCAAAAGTATTGAAAAATCTTACAAAAACATTGGCATTCTGCCGCCAAGAATCAAAAGATGGCCGCTAGTAAATAAATAAATTAATGAATTAACTTGATAATAAATGTCAGTCAGACTTAATTTTAATTTCATGTAGCGTAAAAGGAATGTGATTGGAGCGTTTCCGTGCTGACGATTTACGGTTGATTTGACATTTTGACTTGATTTGATTGTTTATTCTTATGAAGTACGAGTAGGTACTGCGTTAATACGTTTGATTACACTTTGCTGTTATGAGACAGTGTGGGCGTAGGCTGCTATAAAACTCCGCCATTATGACTAAAAAAGTGTATTGTATATAGCTACTGTATAAAATCAAGATTGAGTGGTTAGCTAGCCTCTCTGATGTAGGTTTGTATCTAGAGTCAAATTATACAAAATTGGTGGAACCACGAGTCAGTAACAGTACCCCTAACTACTACATAATTGCATCGACATTTCCCAAATGGATGAGAGTTTATTCATTATAACATTTTTAAATATGAACGTTATAATTAAGAACATAATTTCAAAATCGGTTCCTTTTAAAAAAGCTTAACGTAACAAATTGATTTGTAATATTCCTGAAATTGGAAACCAATTTGCTGACAAAAAACACAGTATAAAGTAAGAAATGATATTCAATACTGTTAATAAAAAGCATATGGCACTCCATTTCCCGTTCAAACTGAATAAAACCATATAGAGAGTGTATTTGCTCTCTTCTCAAACAATATTTGCTTTCGCTAAAACTTTCATAGCTGTTTCTCTAAACGGGAAATGAAGGGTTCAAGTCGCATTACAGTTGTGTTCTCTGCGATAACGTCAGAATAATCCGATAATTGACCGAGCGAACGTAGTGAGTGAGTCTTCATTTCCAAATAGTAAAATGTTGTTTTGAGTGGCTTTGTCGAGAAGTTTACGCTTACTTAGAGCTAGTACTAGTATCAGTCATTCAAATCAGTCTATGGCACCTTACTGAGAATTAAAGAGACAGTTCCAACCGTGTTTATATTCAACTAGGTGGCCCCCAAGGTTTCACTCTTGACATACTTCGACCTCGTCGCACCTATTTAACCCCGTCGTTTAAAAATTCTACAATAATGTATAAAAATTAGCACCATTCGTGGACATTTATGATTACTGCTTCGCTCTCCAGGGTAGCAGTGTAATAATACATAGCCTTTCTCGATAAATGAGCTATCCAATACAAAAATAATTTTTGAAATCCGATTAGTAGTTCCTTAGATTAGCGCGTTCAACCAAACCAACAAACAAACTCTTCATCTCTAATATATTAGCATAGATTTTCGAACTATTCGAGTATAATAGAAGGTAAGCAAATATACGCCTCTTTTTAATGTCTTCTTGTGGATTCGAAACAAAGTCCTGTATAGTTCTGTTTCACAATTTAAATTTTCATAATTATTTTTTCATAGAATATTTTATAAATGCTGTTGTGACGTCATGGCTACCTGTAGCCCAGCGCGCGAGCCAAGAGCGGTGGCTTGCCCCGCGACCTTACGTCCTCCGCAGCGCCGCACTATACCGGGCCGCACTGGCGGTCCTCACCCCTTCTCTGCTGCAGTAGCTCGACAGGTGACGTCTCCCATTTTACTTCGGGACGCGTCTCAACAATCTCGCCTACTGAACCCACCCCTCTTCTTCTATCGCCCTAGCTTATCTAAAACGTAAATTCGAAATTGCTTTGTGTAAAGTTTATTTAACTTAATAAATGCTTCTGTTCTTGCAAATGCATCTTTTCTTCATCTCTGTACGTAAGGCACCCTAAATTCACCCCCAGCCTACCCCCTCAACGTTACACTGTGCGTGGGCAAATTGTCTTAAATTGTTCAGACTGAATAAGTCTACACAATAAAACGGACTAACTAACAAGCTCCATGCAGAATCCCTGAAGGGTAGTCAGGTAGCCTACGCGACATTTGTAGGTACAATATACTCGTAGTGCAATGCAGTAGTTGGCCGAGTAATCATCATCGCCGTACAGTTATTTTGTAAAACAGCTGCAATCATTTTTAATTCTTAAGGTTTAATGAAACTAGCGAACATGTACCTTATAGTTTTAAAGTCATATAAAAGAATTTACTTGTAACCTAGCCTCAAGCATCAACTCACACGGACTCAAACGAATACAAATTATAATATGACACAAAGAAAATTGAAGCAAATAACATGCAATGCCTCCTTTGTATATGTTTCAAAGATGATTTTACACAGCCCTCAGGGCCTGCTCATATTATAAAGGGTAAGTTATTTTGTCTCCTTTTGTCTTTTGAAATAACGTGGCACGGAACTCGGATTGTCAAGCAAATAAAATAAACGATTATTAATATGATGGTTGGTAGCTGCTGTTGCAATGAGTTGATACTAATGCAAAAAATACCAGCTAGGAAATATAGGATGTCTGTTTAAGAAAGTAACGCGTACTACGAGTATTTACCTACTTGTTTAAATAGTATAAATACATACTATTGTATATGTTATTAATATACATAATAAATAAATAAGTATTATTGGGACAACTCACACAACGCCATCTGCACTAAGCAGAGCTTGTACTATGATAATAAGATAACTGATAAACATACTTATATATATATATATATCTAAATACATCATATTATAGATAGATAACACCCAGACACAGAATAAACCATCGTGCTCATCACACAAAGTTTTGTCCTGGGTGGGAATCGAACCCATGACCTCTTGCGTAGCAGTCGGATACACTCCCACCGCGCCACAGAGGCAGTCAAATATATAATAATACATAATAGTAGCAAGTGGATGATGATTGTTAAACAGTGGCTATGTTTGTATGTAACAGTAATTATTTAGGCACTAATGGTTAGTGAATTATTAAAACTCATGCAGTTTAATAATTTAGTAATAATTAATGAGAAAAGGCTTTCAACCGTAAGTAAATTTACTCAATAAAATCGATTCGTCTATACTGAATCTAAATATACATTACCAGTAAATAAGGCAAAGTTTTTCCGTTTCTGTTTCCTACAAAAACTTGCTCACTGGATATAAAGTAATCATCATCATCATCAGGTGCCTCTCCATCACTGTAGGTTGGCCGTCAACTTAGCGAATTCTCCTTTATTATGCGACAAGCGAAATAGCTGTTCAACGCTGGCAATACTCGTCCACTCCCTGATATTCTTCAGCCAAGATTTCTTTCGTCTTCCAGCGCGTCACTTCCCCTCAATTTTGTCCATTATAATTAGTTGCAGAAGTTGGTACTTCTCGTGTCTCAGTACATGGCCGAGGTATGCAACCTCTCTTCTCTTGATGGTCTGCAATAGCTCTCGGCTCTTACTGACGCGCTGAAGAACCTTAGCATTAGAAACCTTCTTTGTCCAGCTAATGCGGAGCATTCTACGGTAGCACCGCATCTCGATCGCTTCTAGCTTTATTTGGGTTTCGACTTTTATGGTCCAAGCCTCGCTACCATACAACACCACCGGCCAGACATAACAATGGAGCACTCTCACCCGGAGCCCTATGGACAGCTCACGACTGCACAAAACCTTCTCCATTGTCTTTAAGGTCGCTCCGGCGATTTCAATCCGGGTTCTGATCTCCTGATTACTGTCCCATTCTTCATTCACCCAAGCGCCAAGGTATTTGTACATCCGCACCCGCTCAAGATCTACTCCAGCAACACGCACTCTGGGGTTAAAATTTTTGTCTCTAGAAATTATCAAAATTTCGGTCTAGACACGTTCACACTCATTACCGCTTCCATGCTACACTCATTGACTCTATTCAATAGCTCCTGCATGTCGCTTTCTGTCGAGGCTATCAGTATAGTGTCGTCAGCATATCTTAAATTGTTGATTATTTCCCCGTTTATCTTCACCCCGACAGTTATGTTTTCAAGCGCCGCCGACATTACCGACTCATATAAAGTAAACTATGTCTTATTTTGATGTAGAAGTTATACTGTAAGGTTTCACTAAAATTCTCATTTTTTTCCTAAAAGAGTAACAAACTTCCATAAAACTATCACATTTATAATATTATTATGATAATTATACGAATTATAAAATGTTGTAAATTACCATATTTTTGGCGACTAGTTAGAAATTTAATTAAAAAAAGTATATTACAGAACTTTATTATTCAATTACTTATTGTTAATTATAAAATGCGAACAAGAAACATAATCAACACTTAGTAACGTAGGTTTTAAGAAATAATTAACCACTGATCTCTCACAACACAGATAGCACCGAACACCAAAGTAGGTCTGCACACTAGAACGATCGACAAGCAAAAAGACTGACAGCAGCGCCACGCCTGCTTATATAGACTTGTGTCGAATTGTATTGGGTAGGGATGGAAGGTAGCCAACACGGCCTCTCCTGAATAGGCGTCGTCCTCGACGGCATCAGCTAGGTCCGGCAGGGCCTGCACTTGAACATCGCCCTCAGCAGCTGGGCAAGGCCGGCCAGGCTCCAAGTTCGACACATCTGGTTGGGGCGGCTCTTGTGAAGATTCACCACCTGACGCTGTGATCAAGTCAGCTTCTGTAATGTGGATAAAATGATCTGTCATTATCTATTAAATGCTAACTTGGTTTTGTCTTGAATTGAGAAATACCCTACTCTTATATTCATCACCTTTCAAGGCCCTCTATCATACAATCGATTACACATTATTCGATTAGCCACTATGGCTCATTCGCCCATTTACACACACGTTCACTTGCCACTCACTAATCATGACCAACGTATAGGGTAGACATCCCGCAGTCCGTCTACCAGATGAACGTCCCGCAGTCCGTTCACTACACAGGGCTGGCAACCCGCAGTTTGCCAAAAGGAACGTCCCGCAGTCCGTCCTCACAACATACACGTGTAGGGCAAGCATCCCGCAGTTTACTTGCCGAAGGAACGTCCCGCAGTCCGTCCACTACACGACTATGACATCCCGCAGTTTGCCATAGTTGCTTTCATTCAGACATTCCGCAGTTCGTCTGACACAACAAACCGCAGTTTGTTTGTATGCTTAAGCGTAATGCTCAGTTACACAACTGTATGAGCGGGCATAGCCAAATACTCACAGTCAAAGAATGCTACGCAAGTGTTAGGACACCACTCTCCTTTCCACGGCACTATATACTGAGCCGCAGCCTGTGTCGTTTTGCCATAGGAGCCACCCAACAGCTTTAACTCATAGCGTCCACTCGGCAGTGCACGTATGACTCTGTACGGGCCCCGCATGCCGGGATCCAGCTTACCAGTCGACTGTGAAAACTTAATAACAAACACGAGATCATTGGCATCAAACACGCGGGGAGAACTTCTGTTACGGTTTATGTATGCGTCTTGATGAGCCTGATTTCTTCTCAACAGTTCAGCGGCACGGTTTCTCCGTAACTCCCGTTGCCCTTCACGGTTTGGTTGTGATTCCTGTAGTGCAATATCTCGGACTAACGACCGAATCACTGGCGTCGTGGCGTCTTTTCCAATCAAGAGGTTCAGGGGAGAGGCTTGAGTGGTCTTTTGTTTGGTTACGTTGAGGGTCAACTGTAACCTCCATAGGGTTTCTGACCAGCTGTCTTCCTTATGACTCGCCACTATGCGGATCATGTTGAGTACAGTTCGTGCCTACCGTTCAACCTGTCCGTTCGCATTTTGCATTTCTGGTGTGATACAGTGAATATCTGAACCTATCTCTTTGACAAACTTTGTAAACCTGGTGGACTCAAACATACGACCTTTGTCCGTTACTATCAGGTTAGGAACACCAAATAGCGACACTGCGTTAGTGACAATTTTAATAAGTTCTTCTACGTCTTGTTTGGATATGGCATAAAGTAAGGTGTACTTTGTAAAAGCGTCTACAAGTAAGAATACGAATTTAAGACGATTTGATTGAGGTAGGGGCCCTAACACATCTAAATGAATGACTGAAAATGGAGTTTCTGGTTTTTGCCAGGAAGTTATGGTTTGCAGAGGAGCTCTGGGTACACGTTTCTTGGAAATACATATCAGACAGTGGTCGATGTATTTTTTAACGAATTGTCTAAGTCCAGGATACCAGAAATGATTGAGGATAAGATCTAAGGTTTTTTCATAGCCGATGTGTTCGTGCTCGTCATGGAAGGCGCAAAGCAGACTGAGCCTATGCCCTTTTGGAATATAACATAACAACTTCGACTCTTCACCTATGGGAGTGTATTTATAGTACAGCAAGTCGTTCTGCTGCACGTAACGGTTGGGGTCCAGACGACCTTCACAGAGTTGTTCAAGAAGATTTTGGGTCTCTGTATCCGCCGCTTGTGCTATTTGAGCCCAGTTACGCGGTCTAGTGATGTTAGGAACAGTTAGGGGCGGGTTTCGGTTTAGATAATCCGCGTGTGACATCATACTTCCTTTGCGGTATTCAATATCGAAAGTGAAGTCTTGTAGGTAAACCCACCAACGTGCCACTCAAGGGAGTAGGTCCTGTTTACGCGCTGTAGACTTGACCGCGTTACAATCGGTTACCACTTTAAAATGGGTACCGATTAAGTAGTGCCTGAAGTTCTGTAGTGCTTTCACTACAGCTAACGTCTCCAACTCGTACGAGTGGTACTTACTCTCAGCACCTTGGGTTACCTTACTGAAATAAGCCACAACCCTTTTATTAGTGCCATCATGGATCTGCAATAAAACGGCTCCGTAGCCGATACTACTTGCATCGGTATGCACTTCAGTTGGGAGCTTTGGGTCAAAAATAGTTAGGATGGGATCGTTGGTCAGTAACGAAATTATTTCTTGCCGGACCTTTTCTTGTATAGAGCCCCACTTAAAGGGAACGCCCTTCTTTGTGAGTAAAGAGATGCAAGATGTTTGAGTCGCATATGATTTTATGTATTTTTGAAAGTATCCGGCTAATCCTAAGAACTGTCGTACTTGTTTGACATTTTGTGGAGGGGGTGCGTTAACTAATGCATTTATAACTAATTGAATCAGGCGTTACATGGCGGAAATCCATTTTAAAAAATCTATAATTATTTTTGTTTTTAAATGTTATTTTGCAATATTCCGCTTTTTTAGAATGTCGTACGATGTCGACACGTGTTTCGCCTACAAACGAGGCATTATCAAGACTGTTTGGCTGCCAAACAGTCTTGATAATGCCTCGTGTTAAAAACAAAAATAATTATAGATTTTTTTAATGCATTTATTTTATGAGGGCTCGGTCTAAACTGACCCTGCTTTATAATTATACCCAGGTATTCAATCTCGGTGGTAAGAAAAGTGCATTTGCGTAAATTTATTGAGAAGCCTGCCTCAGTCAGTGTGATGAGCACTTCGCGTAATAAGGACATGCCTTCTTCTATGGTAGTGGACATTAAAAGTACGTCATCGATGTATACCAGGACTTTAACGGCATCAATGAATTTACGCAAGGTCTTGTTAATGATCCTTTGATACACTATTGGTGAGTTAGATAGACCGTATGGCATTTTTAAGTATTCATAGTGACCTTCAGGGGTCACAAACGCCGTCCGGTGCACTGAAGATGTGTTAATTTTAATTTGGTGAAAACCTGTGGCCATGTCGAGAGAAGAGTAACGTGTAATGCTTTTATCACCTAGTCGATCTTTGTGATCGTCTATCAACGGGAGCGGGTACCGCTCTTTCACAGTTATCCTGTTAAGGGCACGGTAATCGACGCACATGCGATCCGAACCGTCCATTTTCTTAACCAGGATAATTGGACTCGAGTATTCAGACTGGGACTCCTCAACGATACCCTTGTTTAAAAGATCGTTTATAATTTCGCGAACTTTAAGCTTTTCCATCTGTGAAAGTTTGTACGGCCGATGGGTAACTGGTATATCGGTGGTTAGATTAATGTGCATCTCCCCTGTTATTACAGTGGTGGTATCTGTACCCGTTATAAAATAATCAGAGAAGCTATCAATTAAGTTTAGTAAGGAGTCTCGATCAGTACCTTGGAGGGGCGTTGCAATATCAGCTATGTCTAGTTTATGGGTAAAACTAACTCTAGATAGTTTCTCCTCCGTACGGGTGAGGTACTGCCTATGTTTGGTCCTAACGTAGGTTATCCCATCACGGTTTATAATATCAGTGCCGATGATTAAGGAGGTTAGCATACACTCAGCCGGGACCACAAAGAAGTCAGCCTCAAAGGTAACATCACTAAACTCCACGGTCAGCGTATTTAACTATTATTTTATGGTTACTAATACCTTTGAGAGTGCACGCCGCTGGTTTAGTTGGACACGAGAAATGCTTGATGGCATCGATGATACCAACGAAACATTAAGGGCCCCACTATCTATAAGTACATCCACCGGTATACCCTGTACTACGGCGGTGACAATGTCTTTGTCAAGCTTACTTCCCGAATAGTCCGAACAGAGATTTATGTTACGTTTATTACGTGATGTGGACCTATCCTTGGCAAAACACTAGTCTTCCGAGTGACCCGTCTTTTTAGAGAACGTGCAAGTATTTATGTTTTGTTCTTTCGGCTTAGTTCTATTTGGGCAGTTGAAGCTTTTGTGGCCGCTTTGGTTGCAATTAAAACATATTAATTTGGATAAGCCCCCTTGGTCGCCCGTCCTCTTTTTGGGTTGGGGTTTTAACTGTCCCTTTGACTGTGATGGTTTAACGTAAATTGATAAAAACGAGACTAAATTTTCGGGGGTAGGCTCAGCATTGGCGGCAGCCGCCCTTACTTGTGGATCATCTATTCCTCGAATAACTATTTGAGTCATTAGTTCCTCACTAAGCCCTTTTACTATTCGTAAGCGTAGTAAACTACGTCGCGCGTACTCCGCGTATGAACGATATTTACTAGAGGTCTTGTTCATAGTGTCGAATAAGATATTCGCATAGTCAAGTTTTCTGGGACACAATAGTTTAAATTCGCGTTTAAAGTTCGTCCACGACCTATCACTGGTTACCCATTCGGTAAGCCATGTTTTAGCATCACCCTTAAGGCATCCCGCTACACGAGATAAGCATTCTTGGTCGTTCCAGCGGTTACTGATTTGAGCGCGTTCTACCTCATCGCACCATGCGTCAATATCATGGATTGAAGGATCAAAGTTTGAGATATAGTAATTATGCGTTTTGATTGGATTTATAGCCTGAATCGCGTCTACGATAGTTTGGGTAACGGATGGCGTAGGAGTTTCCAATCGATCTACGGAAGCATTGGGCGTAAAGTTGTTTTCAATCGCGTCTAACCGCGCTAAAATGGCGGATAACGCTTGATCAACACGCGAGTCTCCTACTCTAAATTCCGAACCAGAATGGCTATGAGGGATGACGCGCGTCTGTGGCGATTGACGAACGGTGCGAGACCTAGACCTAGACCGGGAGCGTGCCGATATTGGGGGTGATCGCCTGCCAGTCCGCGATCGGCGATATTCGCGAGATTTAGTACGCGACCAAATTCGCGAATGGGGACGCCTACAATGGCGTCGGTACGATCCGCTACGCGATTTACTACGCGATCTATGCGTTTTAGGCATAATAACACTTAAAAACACAAATAATTTCAAAAAGTTATTGACTTACCAAAACTGGGTAGTTTTGATAATGTTTCCTGTACTCAGTTGCACGATGGCTTTTCAAAAGCGGACAGATGGCAATCGCGTGGTTAAATTACCTATCCCACTTCTGATTTTGGCGACTAGTTTGAATTTTAATTAAAAAAAGAATATTACAGAACTTTATTATTCAATTACTTATTGTTAATTACAAAATGCGAACAAGAAACATAATCAACACTTAGTAGCGTGCTAATAATCTTGTGCGACAAAGATTTCGTTTCAGTTTGTATATTTATTTGTTGCGTTGAACATTAGTCAAAATTGTTGTAAATTAAAAAAAAAACTACATTAAAAGGTAAATTTGGCAACATATTACTACGGAGGATTTCTCATTAATTTATATTACACACCTTCAATACAAATTTGGAAAAAATAATCCATTATCCTATTATCATTGGCTTAGCGCAAATTCAGTTTAATATTTTTTAATAAGGACCCATGCTACACTGGTGATATTGAGATGGAGTACTTAAAATACATACAAGCAAATCGTGAAGTAATAACATCAAGTTTTTTTTAAAGGAACACAAGTAATATGTATCGTCAAGTAATGTTCGGTGTTTGGAATAATTAATTTGCAGGGGTGTGTGACGTGCCCGAGTGAGGCAGCGTGTGAACGGCGCATGCGCGGTGCGACTGATACGAGCCGGATTGACTAGGGTGGGTAGGATTTGTTGGTGGAACGAGCCGTGGGAATATTTGAGACTTATTTACATAACTTTATGGCTTGCTGCGTGCCGAGTGGTTTTAGGGAAATCTATATATAGCTAGATATATCAAAATAACATCAAGAATACTTACTCTTCTTATAGCGAAGAAAGATTATAGTTGTAAATGTTTTGGCTTATTCAAAATAACATAATTTAAATTTATAACCTTAACTACTACATACGGCAGCTTCTTTGTAAAATTAAAAAAAATATTTTTAGTAAAATGGTCTAAATTTTTATTTGGATCCAAAAAGTAATACGTATTCATAACTTCAAAACTATCTATTGGTTTTGATGTTTTGAATACGTATTACTTTTTGGATCCATTTATTATAGTGTAACCGATAAACTACTCCTCTCCATATGTCAAATCGTCTAATGACATAACTTGACACATCCAGACAAATATCCTGAAACGTATCCACCCTAACAGCAGCCTCCAGCACCCGAGGAGCTTTCATATTGACCTATACGTATTACGAACACTCTCATACTCTTTCAGCGTGTGCGAAAGAGACACAGTATTAAGAATTTACTCGTAGCCCCAAGCAAGAGAGAGACGGATATAGTAGGGTACAATCCCGGCCTATACATTTCAGTGTACCCTGAACGTTTGCAAGCTTCGGTCTGACGCGATCCTTCACGAAATACACGTGCGTGAGAAAAATTGGTCAAAATATAGACGCCGTGATACTGTGTTGCGTATCTAGACAGTGTACAGTCGAGTGCAGTGTGGTCAGATTGCTTCTGTGCGTATATTAACTAGTGTCTCGTGTTACATGTGAATGTTCCTGTGAATTGTTCGTTCCCGCGAGACTTGTGCAGAATGTAAGTAATTTCAAGCCTCTTTTACAGCATTTTGTACTTTTATTTTACAATATATCATCAATATTATGTCGAGGTTAAAGCAAAGATAAAAATATAATATAATAGCCATATGGAAATTAACTTGAAAAACCTTTGATTATTAGTAAATATGTTTTCGAAGACTACTTTAAACGAATTCATACCCTAAGGTTATCAAAACATAATTGTTTTTCAACTGAATGTAAAACGGCCATCCATTACAGCCTATTCGTTCCTTTGTATGTTCTTAGGGTAAAGGGACCGGAGCCTAAATTTCCTTCATTATGAATAAACCTAACATAACATCCGCCATTGTAATGTACTTTTTATCTTCAATGTTTGAAAAGGAATATAAAAATGTTGAGTTTTTTCCCAAAATTTAATGGGATTTTTTTTTTAAATCTTTTTAGTAATACAATCTGATGTTCTGTATGTAAATTGGATCATTTTTCAAAGTCCTAACATTTTCCACTTCTACATCCTAGTCAAGTATAGTCTTAAGTCAAAGTCAATCTTGCCCCTTTATAGTGGTGGAAGAAATTGTCACATTTACGGTGGTATGTTTCAATGCATAACTTAAGTTCGTATCCAGGCTCAAGGGGTTGCTGACCGATATTGAATATTAATTTTAACGCCTGAGAAAAATTAACTTGACTAACAGACAGACGATGCAAACAGACATGAAGTGATCTTTTAAGAAGAAAAAATGAATTGTAATTTTTGCTGAAGTAAAGGCTAGAAGGAATCATGGTAGACCGATACTTACATATTATGAAGACCAGTTGACCAGATTGCACAAAAATGGAAATGTCTAAAATACTCGGATACCCAAACGTGAACCTATGAAACGATTCACTGCGGTTAGCGAAAGAGGTATGTATGGATCGTTAAGCCTAGTGATCAGTCCTTTTCAACTGCTCCCTATCAAAGAAGCAGCGTGATGATAGATATGAATTTAAATTGTAGGTCAGAATCTTAAAATAAAGGTGGTGTACTTCAGAAACAAGACTGAAAAATAAATAATAGGAATATAAAAATGTGTTAAAGAAACCAATAACGATAAAGAGCGCACTCGAAATATGCTCCTAAAAGCTTTCTTATTTCTTCAAAAGAATAAAGATAGGGAGAAACCATTTGCAATTAATTTTAGTACATGCGGACACAGTCCAATTATATTTGTGCTGCAGTAACGAATGTTTTATAGGCATGGATAAAATTTTTAAGCAATTAGTAAGCCAACTTTTAACGTTCCCAAACATTATATTTTAAAGGCACTTTTTGTTCTTGTTTTATGTTATTACACGCTCGGTAGTATACCTCAGCAAGTAGGCATTTTTCAAAGTATTACTATACTATGATTTGTAAAAGTAACTCCAAAAAGGGTATTTTTCAAAGGGTTATGCGAGTGTTCCATAGTCTATAGTGACGCTGTTCATTTGCTAGGCAGAATGCTTGATTGCCAGAATAGTGGTATAAAAGCTGGAAGCAAATTAAAAAGTAACTAAGTTGTATGCGAAAACTACAACGGAAAGTACTGGTTTCATCAATAACCGACCCAAGATCAAAGAGAATGAAAGACAACCTGCCCGTTGTTTTAGGGTCAATTTAACATTCTGTTCTGTATTGTACACGAAGAGTAATATTGCATTCGCTTTATACATTTGTCATTTTGACTTTAGAAAATCACAGCGATGCTTGTATGAACGAAACCTACGCCACCACTTTCAGTCAGCTTCATTTAGGACAATATTAATACGTGACAATAACTGGGTCGTAACCTTTGCCCGTAGGCTCATAGCGAACTAAACTTTTCTAGGATTGGCTGGGATACAGGGTAGAGTGCTATGACACTGGTCCCTTCATTGTCTGCATTTTGTATATTTACTTTTTATTATTATTTGATCATTTTATATATTAATCTAATCATAATCTCTCTAGATTATGATGAGATTAATGGATCAAATTAAACTGGACCCCATGTTCCAAGTTTAGGTAGGGTTTGCAAGTAGCTGGGAACCCACTAAGCCCCTCAATTGACAATTGTCGAAGACTACATTTCCTGTTCAAATTTTCTATGATGGCATTTTTCAGCTATTTTTAAATTCTCCAGTTGAAACTTAAAATCTCCAACCACAGAAGTAAAAGTTTTGTTTTTTGTGCGTAATGAAACGCATTAGAAACAGGGCGGCTTTGCGTGGGAGTCCCAGCATTAAAGAGTACTCTCTACCAGTGCCGCTGTATAGATCAGATATGAAGTCTGAATCTCTCAGAATGTAGGTGTTTGTGTAATAATTATACTCTACGGAAACTTTTACAAATTAAAATAATACAAAAGCCTGTTAAATGTGCTACCTATGATTTAGACTAAGTTCATAAATTTCTTGAATTTTCTTCTCTTCGCTACTCCGTAATGTTCAATTAGCCTATTGCAGAGCCATCTTTCTCTTTAGAGCTAGCCTGTTGCATCGGTTATTAATTCTTCGATAGATATGGCCATGGCCAGCCTATTGCCATAAGAAACGCATTTACTCTGCCAGTAAGATCTTGGCTGTTAAGTTTCATAATCAGACTTAACACAGAGCTATATGCGTTCTGATATTAAATTATCATTAATGCATATTTAGTGGAACTTAAGATTGAATTAAGGAAACATTTTTCTTAATAGCTAAGAGAATGCAATTTTTAACAAAACGGGCCGGAGCAAAAGATTCTATCCATCTTTACTTACCAAGTCAAGTGTAAAAATAAAGATTTCTCTAATATACCAAGAATAGATTGATAAATAATAATAATTACATGCCTTGAATTGTCTGCAGCGCCATAAGGTTGACTAGTAGAGAATGCCTACGGCATTAAGTCCGCCTTTGTAAAATGTTGTGCAAAAAGTTGAATAAATAAATAAAATACATACAAATGACTCAGGTTCCATGATCTGTACCTAGGTCACGTATGTTAGTAAATTTCGTAATCAAAAAGCCTTCATCTAATATCACATGAAACCCCAAACCAAGATCCCTGTAACATATGTATAATTGCCTAAATCTGGAGCTTGAGAACCACTATTTTATTTTCACAGAACATTGTCACTTCTTACGGTGTCCGAATCCAATATTCGATAGTGATGGTATAGTTTCGGTAAAATTATAATATTAACTAGTGTGTAAATTGAAAGCGCAAAAAAAATCGATTGGGAAAGGACATACTTAATTTCTGAAAATCATACAAAAAAAAACCACCTAATAACATAGAAATAAAATAGAAAAGCAGACAAACAGGCTATAAAATATACATAATGTGCAAGCATTTGTTAATTTCTATCTGCTGCATCAAGAAATAATTATGAACATTTTCTTTGCAAATTGAAACGTGCATTCTCCCTATTTTCAATTGGACACGATCGAATGAATATACGTCTTCACCAGTTAATAGAATTACCGACTTAAGGTCTGACATGATAAATGTCTTGGATTTTGTGTGTGACTACATGAAGGCTTTTGTAATCACTTTTGTGCCTTTAGTCTATAAGACGAGAATATTTTATTGTTTTATCAAAATGATTATAATGTTCATTATTACATTGCTAAAGTAGCAAATAAGCGCTAGGAGATATGGAAAGAATAAATCATAAGATAGGAAGTTATTTTCAATGTACAGTCAAAATATTATTATTGACTCCCTCTGTGGCGCAGTGGGAGTGTATCCGACTGCTACGCAAGAGGTCGTGGGTGTCTGGGTGTTATTTATCTATAATATGTATGTACTAGACATATATAAGTATGTTTATCAGTTATCTGGTTACCATATAAGAAGTTCTGCTTTGGAATCAGATGGCGTTGTGTGAGTTGTCCCAACGATATTTATATTATTTATTATATACGGTCTGTTGTCTACCTACAGGTAGATGAGAACTGCCAGAACTAACTTATATTATATAGACTTTATATCTTCAATGTTAATTTAACCCAGTTTGGTGCTGTGCTAACCACAGTATGTAAAGTATAAGAGTAGAAGTAATATGTTTTTGATTTTTAACAAATCTTACAATATACACAAGACTATATAGTTTTTAATTCCAATATATTCAATTATAATACAGGTCAATACACAGAATACAATATAGTATACAGTTTACAATAAAATATGTCAATTTTACTACGTTTGGTTGCACTTTAATTCGGTACAAAAACAACTCATTTATCAGAGATTATGTAAAATAACGATTCGAAGCACATCAGGTTTGTTAAAGACATTGTCATATGGAATTCATGAGTTTTCTAACTTTTATTAATTCCATATTTTGACAAAAACTTGGAGCGTAGCAAGTAGGAAGTATAGTCTTTGTCTAATACTTACTATGTAATGTTATTTTTCTCTATGTACTCAGTGTCACTGAAATCATCTGCATCCCCAGCACCTGCACGGACTAATTTGATGAGTTTTTGTGATTGCTTATAATAATATTGGCTGTTGGTTGATTAAGATTCAGAATTGGTATCGATAGATGGCACTACTATTTACATTTCAGCGTACAAGCAGAATAACATAAGATTGGCAACAAAACATGGTTTGAATAAATAATAAGTAACTTATGTCTTTCTTCTACATTATTTTTTATTGAAAAAATAGATTTTGACTATTGCCTAACAACAAATTAATGAGTAACATAATCTGGTAAAAGGAAAACTAAAAATAATTTTCTCTCATTGACTTGTACCACTAATACTGTAGAACAGCAAATGAATGTTCTTAGATCCGCTCTTGCATGCTAAGAGGGGATTATGATTTTCATGAGCGCCGCTTCGCGGAGCACCAGCAGCTTTAATGGATTTAGGTGTTGGGAGAGGCGTTCGTAACATCTTAGGATTAGGAGCTACGGGATTTGGGCTTAAATTATATTTTGTCATTGTTATGGTAACACTGTTACTGAGAATAATAGGAATACACATAAATCTCATTTCTATTGACATTAAAATGTTCCGTCTGAAAATTTATGGTTAAAACTTTTGTGGTAAATAAAACTGTTTGACTGCTTTAGTTATTATCTTATAAAATATAGGTCGTATAAATGCTTGAAATACTTCAAGTAAACTTTGCATTCTGAACTCTGTGGAGTCACGACATGATGAGTCAAGTAAAATTGTCGTATACGTAAATTGTGCTCTTCTGTGGTTATAAAACTAAGAAAAAAAACCATAAAACGAAGATGTAACAGGGCGAGCTTTTCTCAAAGCTTTGGGAGGTGTTTTTACTTGTTTGAGTTCTATCGTTTGTATAGCAATCGTGTTCTGAGATATCGTGTGACGTTATGCGGCTATTTCCACAGGCTTTATATCCGAAGCGGGCAGATTTATGTACAATCAGATCGATAATTCAATCAGCTCATGTCAGTCCTGTGCTGGACGTGGGCCTCTCCCAATTTGCGTCACAAAATCAACCTTGTGTTAATTAACTTTGAATAGAATGATATAATTAAGCTATTTCTTTTTATAGCCTTAATTTGATATACCCGGCTAACTCCCTCACTCATCTATCAACGCCCAGCTAAAACACTTACATACATACATATTGTCACGCCTTTATCCCCGAAGGGGTAGGCAGAGGCATAATAAACGCCCACATTTCACCGTGTGCATTTTTGTCCCACGTAACAGGTGATGAGTCCATTGCCGTGTTGAAATGTACAGGCGCAGGCTGTGGCGACCTCCTGATAAATTTTTTTAAACAGCCCATATAGCCTACAACTTGGCTTAACGACTGCCATTTTATTGGCAACCGGGACCAACGGATTAACATGCCTTCCGAAGCACGGAACTAGGTCGGTCTAAAGGGTCGAATATATTTAATAAAATAAAATGTCTATTTTAGATGTTAAATTTGGAAGAAATTTTGAAGCCTTTGCCTTTAGTGAGGTGGTAACAAAAAGGCTAAAAGGTCTTATGTGCTAGACACTAATTAGCACGACCCATTAAAGTCCTGGTAATCTAACACTTACACCTCGAAATTTGAAATTTTTAGTAGCTACCGGTATTATTGTATAGATATCCACTAAGAAAGGATTTTCAAAACTGCATATCATGTGGGCGAGCGTAGCCGTAGGTGTCCTTTGCGTCCCCATTTTTTAACTTTATCCTAATCTTCTAGTTTTACTGGTAGACTCACTATATTTCAAAATCATAACGTAGTTTAGTGATAGATAATGCTACGTTAAAAGCAGGTAGATATTACATTTTTTTTTTAAGTTGGCGCGCTTATGCGACTCCTATATATTAACGCGTTGATTGAGTATTGAGAAACGTTCTGGAATACGTCCGTATTCCATAACGTTTCTCAATCAGCGGGGCCACGAGCGCCTATATATTAAATCAATTATAATTTGAAAGCAAATGTCTAGGTTAGTGGAACCCATTAGTAGCAGGCTTGAGAATGTTATTAAACGCTTTGTTGGGAAAAAGTTGCAGATGCGGTCCCCAGTATGATTTTTAAAACTGTAGTTTGGGATTTCAAAACTGTTCTGGTTTAAGCCCTTGTAATAGGTTGAAGGCAGTATCAGCAGAAACCTTGGTAAAGTTTTATTGCAAATTATAATTATCCAAAACTCTTAAGTAAATACGGTGCAGTGTCTTTGTGGCGCGGTAGGAGTGTATCCGACTGCTTTTCTATTCCTACCCAGAATAAAACTTTGTGTGATGAGCACGTGGTTTAGTCTGTGTCTGGGTGTTTTTTATCTATAATATGTATGTATTGAGAAATATATAAGTATGTTTATCAATTATCTGGTTACCATAGTACAAGCTTTGCTTAGTTTGGAATCAGAATGCGTTATGTGGGTTGTCCCAACGATATTTATTTATTCAGTGGCTTCCTAAAGTTGAACATGACAATAAATAGGTAATTACATCTTAGTTTTATCAGTTAACAGAAATCTTGAATATTTCTTATCGTCGAAGGCACTTATAATAATTAAATATAATAAACGAACATGTTCTTTAGAAAAAAAATAGATAGGGGACATTACTGTTGCGATCAGTTGCAATCATACCTAAAATCCTACATAGCGATATGAAAGTTCTCAAGAAATTTCACGCGTTGAAAGACTACGAGTATATAAAACATTTTAATATTGCAGCTTGGTTGGACGATCCTCTTTGTGCCGGAAACACGTCTCACTCCATTCCCCTTCAGCATCCCTTCATTATGCTCATATTTCATTTCGGACTTTTTAAAGAAATATTTGTATCGTTCGAATATTTCGCATACAATTTAGGCAAACAAAATCCTGCTAATACTATAAAGTAAAAAGTTTTAATGGAAGTGTGAATGTTTGTAACTCTTTCACGCACAAACTATAGATTAGATTTTAATAAACTTTTATGGTTATACTCGTATAGTTTCTACATCAGAATATAACATATGCCGTGGCAAATGGGAACAAGAAAATTTTACCACCCAAGCGTAGCCACGGGCATCAACTAACTATTTATACAGTAAAGAGAAGTTTTATATTTTTTTTTAATATCAATTCGTATTATATTGGTAACTTGAGTCTCTGGAACTACCTGACTCTTAAAAGGTTCATGAAACCGGAGCTCGTTGTCTAGTCATTCGCATTTTTGTCCGTCTTAGCGTCATGACTTAACCTTCTGCACCTTTTAACGCATACAAATAGTACATCAAATACTAACTTGTGTCTTTTTACTCTGTTGATTGATGGCACTTGGCTTGAGCTTGCTACACATCTTGAACAAAAACACTTGTACTGTTCCACTTATTTAATATTTTAACCTTACTTACTTGTATATTATATGTACTATTTATCAGATAGGACCTTCGTAGCTTTCACTCGATTACTTCCAACCTAACTGAGTGGAACGATAAGCAGCGGAGCCACTGCGTTGTCCCTCAGCATGCGAAGTTGATAGCTGCATTTGTTTATTTTATTTGTACAAATATTATAAACATGAAAATTTGTATATTTTTGGATGTTTCACGGGAAAGCTACGGATTGGATTTTAAAGAAACCTTTATTACCCTAAACCATACATATTGTCACGCATTTATCCCGAAGGTACCCCTTACCTTTATTTTAGTATTATAGTATTTATTATAGGATATGGACAGGTGCAGGTTGGGGCGACCGGCTGTTGCCGCCTATAAGGCCATCAACCAGGCTTAACGACTGGCAACAGGGACCAATGGCTGAACGTGCCTCCCGAAGAACAGAAACGCAAATGTAAATTCCACAAAGTGGTCACCCATCCATCTATAGTGAATGTCGCTTAACGCAGTGATCGTTTACAGAACACTGAGTCACGAGCGCTTAAGTATATCAGACTCTTCTATATAGCCACAGTATATCAGAATAGGACATAGGTTACTTTTTGTCGTTTGTGAAAAGTGCTTAACGCAGTGATCGTTTACAGAGCACTGAGTCAGTCACATAATAAAGATTGAGAGAAATCCTGAGAAGTTTTCCTATTAAATAAGAGTATGAACACCGTAAAAAATAAGCTGCTGTTGACTGTAACCTTCAATCTCTAGACGTCGCCCTCTATCAGGCGTCTGACGTCATTATGAACAAAAAAATCGTTTTTTTCCAGCACGAATGACATTTTATATGATTTAGTTATTTTATTTGAAACTGTAGCGACTATAATGCGCTATATTTACAAAACTGTAATAAAAAAATGTATGAGTATTTTTTTACGTGACCAGAATTTCGGTGAAACGCTTTAGAACTATCAATATTAGCTCATATTTTCGTCGTGGAATTAATGGAATAGTGAAAATACTTTTAGAGGGTGGAACGTGTTTGACTATAGCTGAGTCGCGATATATTAAGATGTTGACGGTAACCATAAAGATTTCAGCATATAAAAAGTGTGAGTTATTTTGTTTTATTTTTGCCCAAAGGGGTTGGGGTAGAGCCACACTATATGCCCAAATTTCTCTGTACGAATTTTGTTCAAGTTATTTTTACATTTAATTCACGCCTTTATCCCCTAACTTGGCAGAGGCATATTTACACCCACATTTCACCGTAAGCATTTTGTCCCACGTAACAGATGGTGAGCCGCCTATAAGGCCAATATAATGGCTTATCGACTGCTCTGTTACTGACAAACCGGGACAAACGGCATAACGTTCCTTCAAAAGTACGGAAACGCTTGTAAATAGAAATGCCACAAAGGAGTCACCAATTCGCGGACCACCCACAGTGGAAAGTTGCTTAACATGGTTATCGTTTACAGAAATCTGTGTTGACGGGGCTTCGAGCGCTGTATAATTCGAATCTCTATCAATTTTATATATTTTTATTTTTTTAGTATGGGGTTCTTTAAAAGGGGTCTTAGAAGGTTTATAAAGGGTCGGCAGCGCGAGTGCTGCACCTCTGGTGTTGCAAACGTCAATAGGCTACGGTGACCTCTTTCCATCAAGTAGGCCGTATGCTTGTCTGCCACCTTAGTGGTATAAAAAAATAACTAAAACTTTTCAGGCAATATTTATAGGTAAATGTTCAACGTATTAATAACGGTTAAAAGTAGAATATATACACATTTAATTACGTTTCACAATACTTTATGAAACAAATAGATACCCGCTATCAAACATAGCTGGATACTATTTTACAAACGGTATGATTGTTAGTTAAACAGTAATTGTTATTCTGTTCTGATACGCCATCGCAAATTATTAATAATTATTATAATTACACCCAGTAAAGCAGTAAGTAAACACGTCAGGCCGCCCGTCATTTTCATAGCTATGGAAGTTATATCTTTTAAATTTAGCATCTTTTTAATAAATATAGTAAATGTGTCAATATAACAATCATACTTATCATAGAAGTAATCTAGCTATACATGAAATGAAATGAAAAAACCATAGAGTAAACGCCAAAAAATTGTAATAAAAATAAAAAGTAATTTAATTAAATTGTGCATAAAAATGTAAGATCGTATATCTACAGATGAAACAAAATTGAAAAAGACGATTTATAGGTAGATAGATAGATAGATAAAGATGATTTATACGTTGTCAACATTACCTAATGTTAAAATATGGAACATAAAATACGATATTTTACGTGACGTGGTAAATGATTGCGTAGAAAAGGTCACAAAGTGTATAACATTATAGTTTTAGTTTTTACTTCACTATTGTTTTATGTCGAACAATAAATATTCCGAACATTTAAGCTTAATAATCCTACCGACATGATAGCGAAATCGAAAGCTTGTAAGAACGTATGATTGTACGTTTGTTACTCTTTCACGAAAAAACTTCGTAAGTAACTTTACAGTAATGTAATCAACTCAGTCAGAATTAAACATAGACTACTTTTTATCCCGGGAACAACTAAGAAGCGGGCGGGGTCGCGGGCGTCAACTAGTATCCTAATACTCGTTCTCCTGTCATACACATATTATGACGCACAACATATTACGATTACGTTTCATATAACGAACAAAGTATTTCACATCGTTATTTAATATCATAACTATTTTACAGGAGTTAAAGATCAACCTCCCAGATAACCTATAGTAATTGCGAGCTTTACCTACTACATATTTACTTAAAAAACACACACCATGCATTAAAGAAAACTCCTGACTCAGGGATATTTACCAGTAAATTGAATTTAACAACGAGTTTGATACTACTATTAACTAATCATGTTACCTATGTAAGATTATAAAGCTTAGGTCCCGTTAAGTTAAAAGTAGTTATTGACACGCGGTTATTATAGTCACGCACAGAATATACAAGGCCCGGTAGAGGTAAGCTGTGCTTACATGGTTGTATAAAGTTTATGTGTATCTCTCACGATTTTCACGTTACTACTAAATGTTAGTAATCTTTGTCCTGATTAGATTTTTATTCGTACAGGTCACAAAGTAACACTTATGAAGGTCAAGATTATAAATTTTTAATAAAGTGGAAATAGACAATTCGATTCGTGATCTTTGCCTAACCAGGGCAATATTCTAGCCACTGAACTCCCCGAACCGTATCGAATCAAGTTGAAATTCTCCATCGAATTTTTAAACGTAATTTAAGAGTATATCTGGTCGTACTTAAACGTATTTTAACCACGTGTACCGAGAGGAGCAACTCTCCCAGTCCGGGACTGCTTTCAGGGGATTGACAGTCCTGGTGAAGAGAAATGTCGTCCACCAACCGCTGCCAACTGTTTTGCTGCAGACGTCGTACGCCCTGGGCGTAGAAGTCTGCGTCGATCGCCGCCCCATCCGTGTGTTTGCGTTCTACAAGACGCCGAACGCGCGATTGGCAACGGCTGATGTCCACACCCTGATGGACTCACCGGACCCGGTCATAGTCGCGGGCGACTTCAACGCCAAGCACACGGCCTGTGTGTCCACATCTGTCCCAAAGGGCGCCGACTCTTCAGCATCGCGGAACAGCATGGATATGAGGTGCTGGGGCCAGAGGTCCCGACTCATTATCCATACCAGGCAGCTTTCCTGCCGGACGTCATCGACCTGTCGCTGGTACGCAACCTACCAGCTGCGCCATCGATTGACGTCCTGGACGACCACCTCCTCTCGGACCACCAGCCAGTCCTCCTGACCCTGACGAGCAACCCTACTCGATCATCGCCACCATCGCCTCGCTTTCGCCAGGATTGGTAAGCATTTGCCGATCTTGTGGCGAAGCACTCGCCGCACCGCCGCATTGAGTCCGAGTCAGACGTCGACGCGCTCGCCGAAGATCTCAGCGCTGTTATTAACACAGCGCTACGAGACTCCAGGCTAGAAGCCCCGTCGACCCGGAAACCTCCTCAACTGCCGGCCTTCATCTTGGCGATGATCGAGAAGAAGCGGAAGCTGAGAAGACTGTGGCAGCGCAACCGATGCCCGACCCTGAAGTGCCAGCTGAACGCCCTGGCTGCAAGGGTCTCGAGCGCCCTGGAAACAGAAGCGACCGAGTCCTGGCAAAGCACCATTGAGCGGGCCGGGGACGACTGGTCGGGCATCCACCGCCTGTGCCGCCAACTCTCCGGGAAACCGCCTCCGATTAGACCCCTCATGGCCGGTGACGGTACCCCACGTTACCGAGCCGAGGATCGAGCGGAGATCTTCGCGGAATACCTGGAGAAACAGTTCCAGCCGAATCCAGCTTCCGACGCAGTTCGAGTAGAAGCTATCCAGCAGCATCTGAAGTTTTACTTCGAGGCGCCGATAACCCCCACGGAAGACCCAGTCGTGTTTTCCCCGGGCCAAGTGCAGCGTATGATTCGCCGCACCCAACTGCGGAAAGCCCCAGGCCCAAACCGGATCCCGAACGAGGCCCTGCGTCACCTGCCCCCGCGAGCTATCGCATCGGTGACGCAGTTATTCAATGGTATCCTCCGCACCAGCCACTTTCCCGCAGCATGGAGACTCGGCCGAGTCATTATGCTGCCGAAGCCCGGGAAAAACGTACTGAAGCCCGAAAGTTATCGGCCCATTACGCTGCTGTCGACACTCTCGAAAGTGTTCGAGAAGCTTCTACTCCTGCACCTGACACCACACCACGCGACGAGCAATTCGGCTTCCGAGCCGAACACTCCACCACGCTGCAGCTCGCAAGGGTACTGCACCATCTCACCGTCGCTCTCAACAAGAGAGAGCACGGTGTTGCAGTACTCCTCGATATGGAGAAGGCCTTCGATCGCGTCTGGCACGACGGCCTGATCTACAAGCTGGCCACGTCTACTACTCCGCGACGAATAGTCAAGACTGTGGCCACCTTCCTCCAGGACAGACGCTTCCAAGTCATCGTGGACGGCGTCCTGTCCGGAGAGCGCAGCATCAGAGCCGGCGTGCCCCAGGGGAGCTGCCTGTCGCCAGTGTGCTACGCCAAGTACACTGACGCCATCCCAGTCCCAGACGGCGCGATGTTGGCGCTATACGCCGACGACGCCGCCTATATTACGACCTCCTTGACCGCTACACATGCGGCGGTCAAAATGCAGCGTGCCCTGGATGTGCTCCCGCCTTGGCTGGATGAATGGAGACTGACGGTCAACGTGGCAAAGCCCCAAGCGCTTGTTGTAGGGGGTGCGTGGCAACTCGCGCCCCTTACCCTGCTCGGAAAAGCCGTCGACTGGTCCCCGACGGTGAAGTATCTTGGAGTGACCATTGACCGTCGTCTCACCATGCGACACCACGTGCAGAACATTGTTGGACAAGCTCGCGCCGCTCGAGCTCTCCTGCGTCCGGTGATATCTTCGTGCCTCCCGCTCCGCGCGAAGCTGGGCGTCTACAAAACATACATTCGCAGCCGCCTAAATTACGCCGCCCCTGCATGGTACGCGCTGGCAGCGGAAACGTACCGTGCACGGTTGCGTGCGCAGCAGTCGCTGTCGCTGCGACACGCCGTAGGCGCCCCTCACTTCGTGAGGAACGAAACGATCGCCCGAGACCTACGCATGGAGAGCCTCGACGACTACATCGGTCGATTGAGCGCCAACATGTTCGCACGCGCCGGGGAGTCGAACTTCCGCCACCTGCGGGAGATCGCTCCATACCACCGGCGCCCCCCGGACAGACCTCTGCCGCGGGACTTAATCCCCGCTGCAGCTCGACCGGACTAGACAACGTCACCCTGAGGCCGGCTGATGGGCGCCTGCCGGGAACCCTTCCCGTAAGGCTCGACCTCGCCGACGCCCCCAGGGTGACCCCCAGATGACGACCTCAGCTGCCGCTGGCTTATAGACCGCCCATCGGAATCATCTGGTGGGGTCAGGGCTCGCTAGCGGGACGCTTCACCACCGGACTTGATGCCCGGATTTGACCCCACGGCTATTTACAGCCAACCCAACGACCCGCCTGTATCGACAGGCGGCGCTGAACGCTACTGCAAGAGGCCAATGCCTCGTTCAGTCTCCCCCCAACTCCTCTAGGGGAGTTGTGAGATGACCAGTCGGATTATAGTCACGCACAGAATATACAAGGCCCGGTAGAGGTAAGCTGTGCTTACATGGTTGTATAAAGTTTATGTGTATCTCTCACGATTTTCACGTTACTACTAAATGTTAGTAATCTTTGTCCTGATTAGATTTTTATTCGTACAGGTCACAAAGTAACACTTATGAAGGTCAAGATTATAAATTTTTAATAAAGTGGAAATAGACAATTCGATTCGTGATCTTTGCCTAACCAGGGCAATATTCTAGCCACTGAACTCCCCGAACCGTATCGAATCAAGTTGAAATTCTCCATCGAATTTTTAAACGTAATTTAAGAGTATATCTGGTCGTATTTAAACGTATTTTAAACGTCATTTAAGAGTGGTCATACAAATTTAAAAATAAAATATAATGTCAAATTAAATATAATAATAAAATTAGATTTCTGAAACAGTCAGTATAAAATATAGTTATAGAGGCAAAGATAGAGGAGACAGCCGTCACCCACCTTTTAAATCCGCTAAACAATAGATAAATTTGTCCAACAAGAATGTAGTCAGTAATTACATTAGTTTTACTTACACAATGATTCAAATAAGATGGTTACCTAAATCTAAAATAAAAAAATTGGAAAACCCAAAAGTGCACGCCTCACACGCTTTTATTATATTATAAAAAAAAATAGAATTACAAGCTTACAAACTTTCCTATGAATTATCGCGTAGGGGTTATGAAATAAATAAAGTAAAGATAATAATAATTAAACCACATCGAATCAGACCGTGAAAAGTGAAAGGGTTCTATTCCAAAAAAAAAGACTCGATTAGTAAAGTTTTTCGGTCGTTATCGTGTTAACAAGAAAATAATCCGTAACATACAGGCTTTTAAACAATTTTTTTACAAGTTTAAATAACAAAATAGGCATCAAAAATATTATGAGTGTTAAAAATAGTGATTTTCTTGATATGTGTGTATATATATTATTTTACAAGTGCAATATATGATAAATAGAGACATTCTAAGTTTGAAAAATCAGATGTTTTGCGCGAAGTGACAGTAGTACCCACCTCAACGCTTCGCATATGAGGCGTGCAAATGAAGTATTAGTTATAGTTGCGAACAATTCTCAAGGTACCTTACCGTACCTAGTAATTTAGTAGTAAAAACCCGGTGAGTTTAAACAAAGATAATTTAAAGATTTTTCTCCGGTGTTTAGCGTACTTACCTGCGGTAATTATCATTTGACCACAAGAGGAATACCTTTACTAGTACCTACGGTTAAAATACACCACTAGCTTTCAGGTCAGGTCATTTGGGACACTAAAAAAGTACATAAATATATTTAGAAAAATAAAAACAAAGTTAACGGTGCTGTGTCCCAATTAGTAAAGCGACAAATAGTAGTAAAAGAAGCACGACTCAATACGACAATATCATAACGCAATGCTAGTTCCAACGTAGCTTTTCGGTAGCGGAACCTGGGTATGACAGCAGATGCATGAAAGTAAGTTGAATGCTGTGGAGATGCGATCACTTCCAAAATTGTGCGGCGTAACCTTGGCCGACCAAATACGTAACGATTTGATACGCAATATGGCAGGTTTGAATGAAAGTGTCAGCGTTAAACTTGAAAAGGGTGCGCTCCGTTGATTTGGACACGTCCAACAAATGAGTGAGAAACGATCGACGAAGAAAATATATTGTGCCAAAGTCCACGTGAGCAGATTGCTCAAAAACGGAAAAGTCTGAAGTACTCGGACACCCAGACGTGCATGTACGAGTATAAAGCGATTGATGAATCTGCAGGAAGCGACAGAAGTATGCATGGATCGCAAAGACGACCGATCTGTCCTTTCTGACTACCCCGTCAGGGATACAGCGTAAAGATAGTTAGTTTAGTTTTTATAAATCTAATTATTATAAGTAGTAGCCGTATGTCTTTATGTGATACAGTAATTACAATTTTAAAAAGTTTGTGTTTGCAATTCATACAAAGCAGAAATGAATGTTCAGAAAAGTAGCCGGCTAGAAAATTAGATAAATTGTATATAGTATCGAGAGTATTAGCCTAATTATTTGGATTATTATTTGTACAATATTCAATCAATGAATTTTAAAAATTATACACTTAATTAAAACACCGAGTTGACTATGACGCATTTTCTAGAACCTTAGTACGCAGGCGCAATACTGGTAGGAAATAGTATAAAATTGAAATTTTCCATAGGTATCTCACAAGCCTAATCCTATTAATAAATATTTTTGTCTTCATTTGTGGTCGTTTTTTGTGTCATCAAAAATTCAACTATTCTAAATATGTTTCACTACATAAATCATCAACTACTGGTCCTACATACCTGACATATTTTGTCAAGTACATCACCCCTGGAATTATGGAATTAGAACCTTAGTAAAGTAAAAGTGGTATTTGATTCATAAACCTTGTTTCAAATTCTTAGTTCTCAAACTTACAATTCTGTGACTCAAATGCAATTGTGGATACAACGGCTTCTTGTAAACTCGCTAACTGAATCAAAAATTTACCTTATTAGAAAGAGATTTCCCACATCATTAGCTTGATGTTGGAAACTTTCACGATTTTCACCCAAATTATAATTATATTCACTCTTATTATATTTCTTTTTGATACCCGCGGCTTCACCCTCGTAATGAAGCTTTGCCGTTCCCGTTGCAATTTTTTGTCCATAAAAACCTTCCTTAGACTACAAGAAATAATTAAAAAATATATTACTCGAATTGGTTCATTCGTTTTCGAGTTAACAACAAATTTTGCGATTAATTTTCATGATTACACAGGCTACGTGCATAGGGTCAACCTGTGACCACGGCTGGTATAATCCGGTCGAAACGTCGGGAAGTATAAAGTAGGCTTTGTACCTAATAATATACGCCGCGAATAAGACCATAAATATATTTATTCAACAATATATATAGAAACAATATATATACAATATATTATAGTCAACAATATATTTAGATATATATATATTGTTGACTTGTTATGACATTAAAATGTTAAAACGTACCCCTTTTGTAAAAGGAAACTAAGATGGACTGATCTACGAGTACCAACTGCTCAACGAATTACGACAAAATAATAGTTATTATGACGCATTAACATGTAAAGGTTTTTAAAATTCCCATCATAAAGGGATAAAACGTGGGTTTGAAGTATTTTGCGAGCGAGGTCACGAGACAATAACCATTTATAAAAAGTCATTAAACAAAAATTAATATTTGAATTATGGTAAGTAGAAGTCCTACGTGACTTTTATAGATGAAAAGGAATTTTATTTGACCAGAGAAATCAATAAGAAACGTATTTTATCACAAACTACTGTTTCTATGTAATATTAAAAACCTATGATGTTCATATTCATATTTCATACTCGTAGAAACAATACATGGATTTCATAATAATAAATATCATTGGGACAACTCACGCAACGCCATCTGATTCCAAACCAAGTAATCGAACCCACGACCTCTTGCGTAGCAGTCGGATACACTTCCACCGCGCCACAGAGGCAGTCAAGATTTGGATAATACATGGTTGCACGCAATACCTACGCCTCACTTCGATCCGTTGCTGGAAGAGAACTCTCTGCGTGTGGCCGTGGCTCTTTGCCAAGAGCACAAGTTCTGTGAACCACATATGTGCACTTGCTGTTCCATGGTAGGACCCAACGGTAATCATACTTTGAATTTACGTCGCTGTGTTGGCAGGAATCCGTTTCGTCATGAATTCAATGACTAAATCCGGAGAACTTTGATATCGGCGAAGGTCTTCTGTGTTCTCAAATCACCTGACCTGTACCAATCCGATGACAAGAGTCCAGATGGTTGACCCTGGTACTCTAGTGAATTGGTAGATACATTCATAATATGGGACATAACTTGCGTCTATTTTTCTATCAGACGCCTGGATCACATTGTACACTCACGTTACCAGGATGCAGCTAATAAAAGCGCCTAAAATCAGCAGCTATGGAGTCATACAATTCAGGTAGCTGTGAACACGATGGACTGTTGAGAAACTGAGGCTAAAGTCGTCATATCAGACAAAGGAGGTAGATTACGGGTAAAGACCCATGATTTCCACTCCGGCTCGTACCTAGTGTAAAGTAACACAGCGTTACATAGCGTTTTGGGCACTTTTGTATCGTGCACTTCTATGGTAGCGTATTTAGTCAAGAGATTTTTTAAAAAGTCAGGGTCAGCTATCTCCACACATGTTCCACTCTCCACAATGAACGAATGCAAAACTATAAACATACAAATATTGCCATAAAGGTTTTATGCGATAGTGTATATTTATTCCATTAATAAATAAACATTTTATTACCACATACAGAGCAGCAGTTGGCAATAATCCAAAATGATAGTTTTTTTCTTATTGCTATTCAGTGAACGTAAAATATCGACGGTAACCAATGATCTCGTGGTATTGTCTGTCTGATAACAACCATTATTTCTATTGCTTCGAATATTCGTATCGGTATATATTTTTCTGTTGTAATCTTTGTCTGTAAAAACGACTTCGTTACTTTCTAGAAATTTATTCGATCTGCTTAACATATCAACAAAAATCTGGTTAAGAAAAAATAAGTACTTAGTACATATTGTTAGCATCCTCTTAATAAATAAAGTAAATTATGTCTGTATAATCATACTTATTATATATGTAGATTCATTAATCGCTTCGTACATGTACGTCTGGGTTTCCGAGTACTTTTGACTCTTCCGTTCTTGAGCAATCCGCTCACGTGGTCTTCATATGTAAGTCTCGGTCTACCTTCTAGAGACCTCTGACAATAAAGGAATAAAATAACACAGCAAGGAATCAATGTCACTCGCGCCGTGCTAAAGACTTCTTACTCTATATATTTCACTAATTAGTATAGACGAATAGCAGGTAACAGACAGGCCGAGTGTGCGACTTTCGCCTACAGCCGGATGTAAACTTATATTAAATCTAATTGAAATGATGTATAAAATAAATAAAAATAAAAATCCATCACGCCTTATCCCTGAAGGTGTGGCAGAGGCATATTATATGCCCACTTTTCACCGCGAGGATTCCTGTCCCACGTAATCGGTGGTGAGCCTATTGCCGTGATAAAATAAACAAACGCAGGTTGTGGCTACCTGCTGTTGATTTTTTAAGCCGCCCATAAGGCTTTTAACCAGGCTTAACGACTGCCATTTTACTGGCAACCGGGACCAACGGCTTAACGTGCCTTCCGAAGTACGGAAACGCTCGCAAATGAAAATTCCACAAAGTGGTCACCCATCCGAGGACCAGCCATAGTGAAAGTTGCGTAACTCAGTGATCGTTTACAGAACACTGAGACCGCGGGGCCTCGAGCGCTTCATCAAAAATATGTATCGGACTATATTTATTAGTATAGATGCTACAATTCGTATCGCCTTAGAATTAATCGTCGTATAATAATAAGAATAAGTCGTTAAGCCAAGTTGAAGGCCTTTTTAATTTCAACACGGTAAGTTGCTCACCACTTATTGCGTGGGACGGAAATATACACGGTGAAAAGTGGGCGTATAATATGCCTCTGCCACCCCTTCGGGGATAAGGCGTGATGGATATTTATTTATTTTTTATTTTTATACCCACATTTACTTTCTATTCTCGCAGCGCTTGCACTGCATCTGTGATATGGTGTTCATCATAACACTTTACGTCCGAAGCTCTCGCATACGGTGTGGTTTGATAGTGGCTTGTACAACATATATAAAAATAAATGGAAATGAGTCGCTTGCTCTTCGCTCGAGCTATTTAGGATTCGAATGAATCTTGTGTTATATTATCTACTTGTCTTGAATCTGCATATATATGTTGTATTTTTTTTTTACATTATTTTTATTTACATTTTCCAGTATAAATAATTTAAAACGCCAGGCAACTAAAGGTATGGCTGCGTTTAGTCCCGGTAATAACTAATATACATAATTATATGTAATTTGACTATGATATTGTGTGAGCACTATGTAGACTTATTTATAATTTCGAAATTGACATGATAGTTGCTGTGTAGTTTTTGGGTATGTCATGCTCGCCTAAGTGTCCTGGCAGTGGTGGCGTGTGTATCGGGTCGCCTTGTTCCCTACACTACTACTTGATGCTATAAGTCGGCTCAGGTTCAGGACACTCGGTACGATGACGCCAACCCGCGAACAAACCCCTAATCGATAGAAGAAGCTCGTGAAAGGTGCAGAATGAAAGCGGATGAAAGGTTGTCGTCCAATTTCCGGGATAATGCCAAGCTCTTCTGGAAAGAGGTAGGCAAGACCCGGAGTTGTTCGGCAATCTGCAGTATGAATAAAGTGCTTAGTGTTAACAATGACGTCCTAACAGACCAAAGTGACGTCCTGCAGAGATGGAGTGAATATTATGGAAAAATGTATGCAAGAAAAGACAGAGATGCCATGTCGGGAAGTGGAGCTCACTTCGATGCTCCGGATCCCGATGTCATTGAAGTCATTAGTATGAAAGAAATAGAACAAGCGATAAGAAGTATGAAATGTTGTAAGGCTGCGGGAAAAGACAGAGTTACTGCTGAGATGATCAAGTACGGTGGGTCGCGTGTCTGGGACACACTATGTCTGTTATGCAACTTGTGCTGGCGGACGGGTGAGGTCCCAGATGACTGGCGAGTAGCAGTTGTAGTACCTATTTACAAAGGGAAAGGCTCGCGCCTAAACTGCTCCAGCTACAGGGCGATCAGCTTGGTCAGCTTAGCTAGTAAGGTGTATGCAAAGGTTATAACGGCACGAATGCAAGAAAAGTCTGAAAGGTATTTATGGGAGGCTCAATGCGGATTCCGACGTGGAAGAGGTTGCATGGATCAAGTGTTTTCTCTCCGCATGATCGCGGAAAAGTTTCTGGCTCTTAGCCAGAAGGTTTTCTGCGCTTTTGTGGATCTAGAGAAAGCATTTGATAACGTTGTGAGAGAAACGCTGTGGGACTTGCTGCCAGGATATGGTGTGGACGGCTCGCTACTGCGGGCAATACAGTCGCTTTATAGGGACTGTAAGGCTTGCGTGCGAGTAGGGGGGGATGTGTCACCTCTTTTTGATGTCTGTACAGGCGTCAAACAGGGATGTGTCATGTCCGCCTGGCTGTTCATAGTGTATCTGGACAGCTGCCTACAGAAGTTGAAAGATTTTAATATGGGTGTGAATTTGGGTGACTTTACAGTAAACTGTCTGCTGTACGCTGATGATGCGGTGCTCATGGCCTCATCAGAAGCCGACCTACAGGCATTAGTCACTAATATGAAAGAGGGGTGTGAAAGTAAGGGTCTCCGCTTGAATGCAAGTAAAACTAAGGTTCTAGTATTTGAAAGAGGTGACGTAAGAACTAAATGCGAGATTAGAGTAAACCAGGAACGTCTAGAGCAAGTGAATGAAATTGTGTATTTAGGAAGTATGTTTAGCGCGGATGGAAGATGTGATTCGGATGTAGAACGGCGAGTAGCTGCCGGAAACAAAGTTAACGGTGCTTTGTCCCAGTTAGTAAAGCGACAAAGCATCGTAAAAGAAGCACGAATGGCGATTCATAACGCAGTGCTAGTGCCAACTTTGCTTTACGGTAGTGAAACCTGGGTATGTCAGCAGATGCATGAAAGTAAATTGAATGCTGTGGAGATGCGATCACTTCGAAAATTGTGCGGCGTTACCTTGGCCGACCGAATACGTAACGAAGTGATACGCAATATGGCAGGTTTGAATGAAAGTGTCAGCGTTAAGCTGGAAAAGGGCGTGCTCCGTTGGTTTGGACACGTCCAACGAATGAGTGAGGAACGATTGACGAAGAATATATATTGTTCAAAAGTAGAGGGTAGAAGGAGTCAGGGAAGGCCGAGACTTACATATGAAGACCACGTGAGCAGATTGCTCAAAAACGGAAAGGTCAAAAGTACTCGGATACCCAGACGTGCGTGTATGAAGCGATTGATGAATCTCGAAGAAGCGAAAGAAGTATGCATGGATCGCGAAGCCTGGCGATCTGTCCTCTCTGACTACCCCGTCAGGGATACAGCGTGAAGATAGATCTTTACTGTATAATTGGTCAAATATCATGTTAATTAAACTGTGTCAAATGGCGGTTAGAAAAGAGTGGCCATGAGTTTTATTGCCAGGTTCTTCCTCTGGCTCTACCTATTGCTTTGCGAATCTGGCAGTAAATGTAAATGTAGAAGCAGTAATCTTGACGTTCATAAGTGTTACTTTGTGACGTACATGAATAAAGACTTTTGATTTTGATTTTGAATACAATTCCTTGTTCAACAAGCCTCGATTTCCTCGAACGTCTACAGTATGGGATTATTCAAAAGGAATATTGGAAGGCTTTTGCCGTTATGATAGGGCGAATGCAGCACCTCTGGTGTCACAAACGTCCGTAGGTGGTAACGTCCAGTGGTGGTAACGTCCTATGGTGACCACTTTCGATCAAGTGATACCTAAGTGGCAAAAAATGACTAATTTATAAAAAAATATGTTAGTTTCTATTGTAGAGCAAATTACCAGGACGAATTTTATTTTCAAACAATCCAGAAACCTATTGAAATATACACATAAAATTTGAACCAAATCAGTCTTTTTTTTTTCGACTACTAACTTACACTTTTTTATACTTTTTATTTCTGAAACAGAACCGTTTTGTATTCCAACAACTTGTCTGGGTGTTATTTATCTATAATATATATGCATTTTGAAATATATAAGTATGTTTATCAGTTATCTGGTTACCATAGTACAAGCTCTGCTTAGATTGAAATCAGATGGCGTTGTGTGAGTTGAGTAGTCTCAACGATATTTATTTATTTAAAAAATAAATGTCAAAGTGTATTTAGTTCGCAAGTAGGCTATAGCAGATTTACATAGAGTGCCAAATGCTATATTTATCTTGGAAAATGCCTCATTCTTACAGAAAAAAAAAAATTATGCGATAATCAAATTCACGTGGGTAGAACAGCGGGCTGCCAAAGAGTAAAGAATATTCCCCAAATTACATCACGTAGCGTCTTACACTATTTACTTATTTATCTCCTAAATGAACAAAGTTTTTGTGTTTATTGTTCATGTAACAAGGTCTGATCTCATTAAATGAACCTTATTACAACATATTACATAGTACTGATATACTTGTGAAATAATAAATAGAAATAGTATTGTATATTTACGGATATTTTAACACAGCGCCATATAATCCAAATTAAGGTAATATTATAAGCTTCTACTATGAGATGTAGACAACTGATAAACATACTTTTATATTACTAGAAGCGCTCGTGGTCCCGCGAACTCCGTGTTCTGTAAACGATCACTGCGTTAAACAACTTTCACTATGGCTTGTCACGGATGGGTGACCACTTGGTGGCATTTAAATTTGCGAGCGTTTCTGTGCTTAGGAAGCACGTTAAGCCGTTGGTCCCGGTCGCCAGTAACTTTGAAACTACAAATTACCATATTATTGACAAATTATCTTATTATTGATCTAAAACTTGTCGAAGATGACCATTTTGCCCATTATTTATATTTTATCAGGTGACCTCCACGGCTTCGCCCGTGACATACTTAGAACTCAAGTCGTCCCTAGATAATGCCATAATTTATAAATTCTACAATTATGTATATTAATTTGCCCGATTTGTCGTTATTTATGACTACTGTTGCGCTTTTCAGGGTAGTAGCGTGATGATATATACCCTATTGCCTTTCTCGGTAAATGGGCTATTCTACAAAAAATCCCAATGATAATAGCTCCTGAGACTACCGTCAAACTCTTCAGTTTTATATATTAGTTTAGATACACTGATTTCATTTGAAATCTAAAAATAAATTTGTTTGAAAGGAACGATGTCAACAGCACAAAAAATGTTCCTAAACCTTTTCAACTTTAGCCAGACCATTCCCAAACCAATCTACAAATCTTTTAGAACAAGCTCAGTTTTTTGTACCAAACGTGTTCGAAATCTTTCCCGAAACTTGTTTCTATGGCGTAAGTATTTCTCGCATATATGCCGTGACCAGGAAATATGTCGCTCAAGGACAAGAAAGTTTTTGCAACCATTTTGCCCTAAAAGCTTAATATAGATACGAAAAAGTTTCACCATAAATGATTTAGTTGGTTTATGATTTCGGTGTAGTTTTGTGATGAGCTATTGCGGGTATTGAACGAGTTATATTTTAGAAACAATTTTAAAAAGCAACTAGTATGCTAACTTTTTCTAAATTTAAATTATAAAGTAGAAAAAATTTTCAGTCACGAGCTGGACTCGAACCAGCGTCTTCTGGTTCAACGCACCAGACGCGTTACCAACTACACCACCGTGACCTACTCGTAACTGACGAATTAATCCACCTCGTGTCTGAGTCCAGCTCGTGACTGAAAAATTATTCCACTTTATTATTTAAAAAAAAGAAATATATTTTGTTATACGATAATTATGTCTGTTAATCTTTATCATTCTGTTTTATTTCTGCTTTTATTGGACGTGTATATTGTTAGCACGTAACATTGTAAACAAAATGTGATTATTTAAGATAAATATATTTTACTTCACCCACCTAAATTATACTATAAATTATACTTCTCGATGAAATGTGATGGCGACATCTAGAAAGCATCCGCTAAGCTACCAACCCACACTTGACACGCCAAATGAAATGACAGTTAAACATTTCAAAACTTGGGCGAAAGTTATAAATAAGAATTTCTAGAAAATACAATTTCACATTAAATTATGACTTTTGAAATATTTATTATATAAATGTCTAAACTATTCCATTATTTTCTTGATTCACTTGAGATTCGTTTTCAGATTTCCACATCTAGAAAGTTTGTCGACAATTGGTACAATTCCTATATATCTAATACACTACGCATTAAAGATATGCGAAGCGATTGACCTTAAAAATGGGTAAAATATTGTGGTTACCCGAGAAACCATATAAAAATCATCGGAATCTCTTATTCATTTTATTCAATTATATAAGATAATTAGGTACCACTTGTACATCATGTTTTGGTAATGTTGTACCTGTTTTGGTACCGAAATCCCAATGTCTAATAAGTAACTGTGTGTTTAACGTATGTTAGTTCAAAACTAGAAAATCACAGCAGGCAATTAATTTTACACATTAATTGTGATGGTCAATGTACGCAAATACTCTCTATTGGATAGGACCTTTAAGTTTTATACGATCAAATTTTGATTTAAGTGTACTCACTTGTTCAGCTTAAATGTTTCTTTTTTTTTGTACAAATTGCCATAAATACAGTTTTATAAGCTAAACCGTAATTAAAACGTAATTCTATTACACTCATCCAACTCACTCACACGTGTAATTAAAAGTGGATACACTGAAAACTAATTAAGGCATTGGACAGATTGGTTTCTTAGCTCTTTTAATTAAGTATGTAAATTAACATAAAACATTTAGGCTCATGGAATAAGGATTTGAGGGATTTTAAAAAAAACAAGCATTATTTAGTGGCCAGGAGAGTTTATTTTATAAAGCATTAGAAGCTTCAAAGGAATTATTTCTTTACATCGTCAGGTTTTAAGTGAATTCTACCTTTTATCGCTGTTTGTGAAAATACTCCATTACTGAGTTAATTTCTGTTACTCTGAAATGTAACGATAAAAAGTCCCTTTCCACCCATGCCGGCTGTTCGACAGTTATACGTTCTGTGAGTTTATACACCATACGTTTTCATTTCATAGATGAGTGAATTTAATTTCGAGGGCTTTCATGAGGTGAGACATTTTAATTTCTTTTGAAGGGCAAATATAAAATGGAGGCATGCCCTTTGTAGATGGTTTGATAGAGGTCTGGCAACTCATTTATTTCAGTAAAATACTCAGGAGAAATTGTAAATACCTAGCTTCAAAGAGTTTTGAAGAGGATCCTATTGACTAAACCCAATATACCATTCTTTAGCAGTATGACAAAAAAGATGTTTAAAAAAAAATCAGATTCCTCATGGACATGTTTAATGATTAATCTCATCTAAATATCACACTGTGTGGTTAAGGTGAATTTCTTTGATAGTAAATTTTAAAAAATCTTCGAATATTCAGCATCGTCTGAGTTGGTACGGTGGTACGGATGCGTCTGAATTCCTAACGTCTTTCCGAGATCATAATATATCGTGAGTAAGCAAACCGAACGTGCAAAGTGTGATGTATCTGTAATTAATTAGATATAAGTTAATATAAGTAAGGTAATATTTCTTATATTATAAGGGAGTCGCATCTACCAACAAATTGCCATGCGTTTGGGCAGACGTACGAAAATACTATATAAACGTTTTTTTTTTTTTATAACTAAAAAATATTGAATCGATTTTTTTATTTAGATATTTAATAATATCTATATTTAGATTTGTGTTCTTGCAACTCAAGATTTAAAAATATAGTTGCACAAAATCCGATGCACGTAGCTCCAGACTCACATACATTACACAGCCATTTTAGGCAGTCTAGGTTTAGGTTGGGAAAATAAATAGCATTCCAACTGTGCCCATATTTTTTAAAGATGTTTACCACTTTCTTCGACATCTTTGCTTATCCCCAGTTACTTCCAAACCCCAAATTGTTGGGAGTGACTGATATCTAACCTCCCAACTCCGTAAGCCCCGGACATAATGGTAGCGACACCCTTACATAAGATGTTTACCACTTTCTTCGACATCTTTGCTTATCCCCAGTTACTTCCAAACCCCAAATTGTTGGGAGTGACTGATATCTAACCTCCCAACTCCGTAAGCCCCGGAGATAATGGTAGCGACACCCTTACATAAGATGTTTACCACTTTGATGAAATCAATTTTTTTTAAAGCTCATATTTTTTCAGTCCATTCCAAATTCATACTCAAGTAAGTCATTTTTTATTGATTTTGTCGTGATTTTATTTTCGTAAATCACAATAACTCCAATTATTTTCTTCGTCTTATTTCTTTCTTTATAATTTGGCAATAATTAAAAATTTTGATAATTGTTTTTTTTTAATTTATTAGTTGCTATATTTTTTTTTTCTTTTGGATTTATGTGCATCCTGAATAAACGTTTTTCTTTCTTACTTTCTTAATGATTTAATACTTTTGCCGATAAACCATTTTTGGTTACATACTCTTTCAAGGAAATTGAAGGTTCTTTTGAAATAATAGGTTCCAAATCATGAATGCATATTTTAAAAGATGCTATACCTACAAAAGTTTTATGTTACTATACTAGAGGGCTCGGCAGACGTTATCCTGCATGAACCCTAAAACCCGACCACGACGCACTCTCCCAGATGCAATTGTTTTCTTCTTCATTCGAACTGCTTCTTTCATTTCCTCATTCCACCATGCATCACGCTTATTACTACTGCCTCTTTTTGTTTCTCCACACACTGCCACAGCGGCATTTACCATACTATCCCTAAGGTTCTGCCATACACTTTCCACATTCTGACTACTAACATTGACGTCGCCAAGCTTTTCGGCTACCCTTTCTTTATATTTATCCCTAATGGATGCATCCTGCAGCTTCCAGCTTTTGATGCTATAAGTCGGCTCAGGTTCAGGACACTCGGTACGATGCCACCAACCCGCGAACAGACCCCTAATTCTAGTTATGACTAGGTAGTGGTCTGATCCCAGCTCAGCGCCTCGATAAACCCTTGTGTCCATCACCTTTTTACGGAGCCGACTATCCATTAGGAATAGATCTATCATGCTTCTCTTTGACTTACATCGCCTCGTATACATATGAATTTGTTTGTGGTTGAACATTGTGTTCGCCACAAACAAATCCTTTTCCTTACAAAATGTCAGTATAAGCTTGCCAGCGTCTTACAAATTTTTTTCAGAATATAATGCCAACTGTTTATGAGTATATTAAAATCCTTCATACAAGTCTTTTCGTGTATTGTACGAATACAGTTAGTTCTTTTTTCGTAATTTCAAGTATGTGGAGCTTCCACTCCAACTTAGAAGCAATTAAGGGCCGCCCGCGTGATGAAGTTTTCCCGTTCCCGTTTTCTAAAGGAACTTGTTCCCAAGAAAAAAAGTAGCCTATGTGTTAATCTGATAGATAAGCTATTATATATATAAAATATAGTTATGGTAAAGGTTACTTAAATTCCATTCAGTAGTTTCACGTGCAAGTAACAAACATCCATACTTACAAACTTTCGCGTTTATAATATTAGTAGGAGTTAATGATGATATATTTAAAAACAAATTTAGGCTTTATGTACAAGTACCAAATAAAATGTCCTGTACTCATTATACTATTTTTTTTTTAATAATATTGAAATCCAAATTATCATAATGTTATGTTTCTGTCTTCGGCAGCTAGTCACCGTTGTACTTCAGAACATATCTTCCGTCCGCGCTAAACATTCTCCCTAAGTACACAATTTCATTCAATTGCTCTAAACGTTACCGGTTTACCCAAATCTTGCTTTTAGTTCTTACTTTTTCTTTTTCAAATACCCGATTCTTAGTTTAACGTGCAGCGAAGACCTTTACTTTTATATTAGTGACTAATGCCTGAAGATCGGCTTCTGATGAGAACATCACTACCGCATCATCAGCGTACAACAGACAATGTACTGTAAAATTTCCAATTTTACAACACATCATAATCTTTTAACTTTTGCAGCCACACTTTTGCACAACTATCCAGATACACTATGAAAAGCCAGGCGGACATAACACAACCCCGTTTGACGCCCGAACAGAAGTCAAAAAGAGGCGCCAGGTGAACATCCCCCTTAGTCGCACGCAAGCTTTACAGTCCGTATAAAGAGACTGTATCGCAGCTGGCCGTCCACACTATATTCTGCCCGGATATGGTACTCGTGGTACGGTGGTAGGCCAGGCCACACGAACGAGTACTACAGAGTTTCTCTCACAACGTTATCAAATGCTATCTCCAGATCCACTAAAGCGCAAAAAACCTTCGCGTTAAAAGGTTGGGATTATTATTTATTAGTTACATGAAATGTTATACATTGTTTAAGGCTACTAACATAAAGTAAAAACATAAATAAAATGCGCTCGTAGCCCTACTAAATCGGTTTCTGTAAAAGATCACTGATTTAAGAAACTCTCTCGGATTTTGGATGGATGACCGCTTTGTAGCGTTTTCATTTACCAGCGTTTTCGTGTTTCGAAGGACACATTAAGCTGTTCGCCCCGTTGGTAGTAGCGTTGTAATCGACACTCGTTAAGTCAAGTGAATACCCTTTGAGCGACTTAAAAATTACAACAGCGAGTCGCTACAATCTGAGCCTGTCCATTTGAACACAGGCATTGGGCTCACCACAATATGCCTCTGCCACACCTTCGGGGATAAAGTCGTGGCTAATAAATTTATAAATATACCTAAATAATTAATATTGAAAGCATAAAACAAAGGTCTTGGATACAATTTTAATAATTTATGCGAAGCGAAGCGAACCTTCAATATAACAACTGCACTGATTACTGCAGCCAGTGGCAGTTGGTGTGTTAAAGCTTCAGAATCTATTGATCAAATTTGTTTAGAACCCAATTAAAAGTATACGCTACAAAATATTACTTTGAAATTCGTCAACATTTAGCGGAAAAATAGGTAAACATACATTGAACGGCCCACTGGCTCAGTTGGTTGTATAACTGCCTTCTAACCTGTGGGTACCGGGTTCGATTTTATACTACTTACAGGGATAATTCTAACGCTTCTGTGAAGTGTAGGTACTTTATTATATATTAAAACTCTCACATATTTATTATTATATATATATATATATATATTATTTATTATTTATCTATCACGCCTTATCTCCGAAAGGGTGGCAGAGGCATATTAGTATATGCCCACTTTTCACCATGTGTATTCCTGTCCTACGTAATAGGTAGTGAGTCCATTGCCGTATATAACTCTCATATATATTGTAATGTAACATTTTTTACTTACTTTTTTAATTAAATGTTTTATTATACGTTCTCTCCAAATTTTCTACATGGCCATTAACTGTAACATTCCTAGGCCTTTATATTTCGAAATATTCTCTCATAATGTTTGTTTACCTTTTGTAATTTTTAATGTCAGTTAATGACAAGCCTAGGTTTTATTTTTAATTTATTGTTAGAGCTGCCAGTAGGTTAGGTTGTTAGATATTAGACCTTGTTATAAATTTAGAAAATATGTCTAGAATAATATTGTTTAAATTTTGAAATGCTCTGTAAAAGAAGGAAGCCGGGGCCGTCAGATCAGTCTACTTTTGGTGCTCATCTTGAGAGGAGGTGCTGGGAATAAGTGCTGAGTGTGAGGATTGTGCCCTCCAGAAATAGTGAAGTGATGGTCTGCAGTGTTGTGTGCTATTAACCGGCTCTGTGAAAGACGCCGACCGCTCGTTATTTTCAGCCCTCTACCTGCCTGAATTCGCGACCAGCTTTTCCGAGGTCGGCGACGTGGAGGCCTTCAGGGGATTTGAGGCCCCTTCTCAGCGACGTGGAGGCCTTACTTGAGGCCCCTTAGCAACGTGGGGAGGCCTACGCAAGGCCCCCTTCTTAGCTACGAGTGCTGCTAACCGGCTCTTTTAAAGAAACAATCACGAACTTATTTACCCCCGACTTTCTCTGGTTTTATTTTTAACATTTTTATATTATATTAAATTAACTTTACCTTTTCTCCTTTTTTCTTTTACTTTTCCTTTTAATCCAGTCCTGGTGACAGTTCTTTTTTTTTTTTAAAAGGTATTTATAAAGGTATAGTTGGGCGCCAGACTGTAACGTTACTATTTTCCGGGAGGGGAAAAAGTAAAGTCTAAGAGAAAACTGTCACCAGGACTGGAGGAGTCCTGGCTTAAAAGGAAAAGTAAAAGAAAAAAGGAGAAAAGGTAAAGTTAATTTAATATAATATAAAAATGTTAAAAATATAACCAGAGAAAGTCAGGGGTAAATAAGTTCTTGATTGTTTCTTTAAAAGAGCCGGTTAGCAGCACTCGTAGCTAAGAAGGGGGCCTCGCGTAGGCCTCCACGTTGCTAAGGGGCCTCAAGTAAGGCCTCCACGTCGCTGAGAAGGGGCCTCAAATCCCCTCAAGGCCTCCACGTCACCGACCTCGGAGAAGCTGGTCGCGAATTCAGGCAGGTAGAGGGCTGAAAATAACGAGCGGTCGCCGTCTTTCACAGAACCGGTTAATAGCACACAACACTGCAGACCATCACTTCACTATTTCTGGAGGGCACAACCCTCACACTCAGCACTTATTCCCAGCACCTCCTCTCAAGATGAGCACCAAAAGTAGACTGATCTGACGGCCCCGGCTTTCTTCTTTTACAGAGCATTTCAAAATTTACCAATATTATTCTAGACATATTTTCTAAATTTATAACAAGGTCTAATATCTAACAACCTAGCGAATGAGGATGAAGGATGGGTAAGAGTGGAGAAAGTAAGAAAAGCGAAGGATAGAAGGGTTATAATAGGGTATAGAACGGATGAAGAGCGAAAGAGGGCACAAGAGAGGCTTGTAGAGAGGGAAAAGAGCCTCCACGTGGAAGCCATTAAAAATCGGGATCCCTTGCTGATCTTGTACGGCGTCCTAAAGGTCCACAAGGACGAAGACCTGCTCCGACTGGTAAGGTCTCGAAACCATGAGGTTTTCAGAGGCCTCAGTCCGGAGCAGGACCGGATGGCCGTCCAATTTAGGAGGACAGCGAGGAATCCCCATATCTGCCACGTGGTGCTCAGAGTCTCCCCGGAGGTGTGGACGCGTGCTCTGGGTGTAGGGAGACTGCACATTGATCTGCAACCAATTAGAATTGCAGATCAATCTCCTCTAGTGCAGTGCTCCCTATGCCTAGGGTACGGCCACAGCAGGAAGTTCTGCTCCAAAACGGAGCCCATATGCAGCCACTGCGGTGGAGTACATATGCGGGCGAAGTGCCCCGACTACCTGGTTGGAGCAGAACCTAACTGCCATAACTGCCGAAAGGAGGGGCTGAGCAACACGAGGCACAACGTCTTCCAAGAAACGTGCCCAGTGAGAATGAAATGGGACAACATAGCGAGAGCATCTACTCAATATTGCTAAGGGCCTCCCAGGGAATGTCGCTCCTTACAGAGTATTGCAGGTAAACCTCCAGAAGAAGAGGCTGGCAACCGACGAGCTTATGCTTGAGGCCACCACGCGCAAAGCTGCGATCGCTTTGGTCCAGGAGCCCTATGTGGGTTCAATTTACCATATGAAGGCATACCGGGGCACAAGGATCTTCCAGAACACAGTGCAAGGAGGAGGGTATGTGAAGGCGGCCATTGTCGTATTCGATCCGACCTTGGACGTCATTCAATACCCGCAACTCACCACCGACAACATCGTGGTGGTGGGGATCCGCACTAGTGCCTGGGAGATCGCCCTGGTATCATATTACTTCGAACCAAGAACTCCACTAGAGCCTTACCTGGAGCAGCTAAGGACGATAGAGCGTGGGCTGGGTTGTCGGCGTCTTATTTTTGGAGGTGACGCCAATGCAAAAAGTACCTGGTGGGGGCACCACTTTGAAAACCCAAGAGGCGCGGCAATGAGGGATGCTCTCGAAGAGATGGACCTCCATGTCCTGAATAGTGGAAGCATTCCGACTTTCGATACTGTGAGAGGCGATAGAAGGTACTGCAGTTTCGTAGATATCACGGCCTGCACCGGCAATATGCAGGCCCTGATCGACGGCTGGAGGATTGACGAGAGCCTAGTCAGCTCGGACCACAACGGCATAGTATTTAACATCAGTCTTGAGAGGGCCAAAGGTACCCGCATCGAGAGAACCACGCGCCTTTACAACACAAGAAAGGCCAACTGGAAGAAATTCCGGGAGAGCGTGGTTCAATCTCTGGCTACCCAGAATTTAGACGAACTCGGGGATACCCAAGAGCTAGAGGCCCAGCTTGGTGTGTACTCCAGCATAATCACTAGATCATGCGAGGAGAACATACCAAGACTCAAGGCGAAACAGTTGCTTACTATGCCGTGGTGGTCGGAGAGACTGGCCCAAATGAAGAGGGAGGTCAATACCAAAAGACGTCGAATCAGGAGCGCAGCGCCGGACAGGCGAGAGCTAGTGATATCGCGGTACCTAGAGCAAAAGGAGATGTATGAAACGGAAGTAAGAAAGGCACAGGTCGAGAGTTGGAAGAACTTCTGCGGAAAGCAGGACATGGAGGGCCTCTGGGAGGGAATTTACAGGTTGATTGGGAGGGCCACGGTGAGGGAAGAGGATCGACTACTAACCTCTGAAGGAACCCAATTGGACGCAAAGGGCTCTGTACAACTCCTCGCTCGGACATTCTACCCGAAGGACCGGGTCGAGGAGGATACTGACGCGCATCGATTGCTCCGCATAAAAGCAGAAAAGGTTGAAGAGAGAGAGGGCCATGCTGAAAATGACCCACCTTTTACAGCGGCTGAGCTTATCGATGCGCTCAGAAAATTTAACCCTAAAAAGGCTCCTGGAGCGGACGGCCTTACTGCCGACATATGTAGCCACGCCATTATGGCCGACCCCTTGCACTTCCTGGAGCTGCTCAATCGGTGCCTCCGCTGCGGTTACTTTCCTAAAATATGGAAGGAAGCCGTGGTGGTGGTACTGAAGAAGCCAGGGAAAGACTCGTACACCGTCCCCAAGTCGTACAGACCGATCGGGCTTTTGCCTGTGCTGGGGAAGGTGTACGAGAGGATGTTGGTCACCCGCCTCAAATACCATCTTCTGCCAAGAATGAGTACTCGCCAGTACGGCTTTATGCCCCAGAAGAGCACCGAAGACGCCCTCTATGACCTTATGGGGCGCATAGTGGCTAAACTCAATGACAAGAGAATAGTCACTATGGTGTCCCTGGACATAGAGGGGGCCTTCGACAGCGCCTGGTGGCCAGCCATCAAGGTCCGACTGGCTGAGGAAAACTGTCCGGCGAATTTGAGGCGGGTGATCGGCAGCTACCTGAGCGACAGGGGGGTAAGGGTGCGGTACGCAGGCGAGGAGTGCAGCCGCTCCACGGAAAAAGGGTGCGTCCAAGGGTCGATCGGCGGTCCCTTACTGTGGAACCTCATTCTGAATCCACTTCTGGAAGAGCTGGAGAGAAAGGGCGTATATGTGCAGGCATTCGCGGACGATGTGGTGCTGATCTTTGACGGGGACACGGCTCAGGAAATCGAGGGACACGCCAATGCCTCTCTCGAGTATGTGCGGGGGTGGGGCATCGAAAATAAGCTGAAATTCGCACCGCACAAAACTTGTGCGATGGTTATCACGCGGAGGCTGAAGTTCGATGTCCCGCGCCTCAACATGGGCGGGATAGACATTGGCATGTCCTCAGAAATAAAAATCCTAGGGCTCACAATAGATCATGCACTCACCTTCAACACTCACGTCACCAACGTATGCAAAAAGGCGATCGGCATCTACCGGAAGCTGGCGAGGATGGCCCGGATCAGCTGGGGGTTACACCCCGAGGTGATCCGGACGATCTACGTAGCAGCCGTGGAGCCGACGATACTGTACGCAGCCAGTGCTTGGCACGCGTCGGTGGGAAAGCTTGGTGTCAAAAAGCAGCTGAACGTGGTACAGCGCGGTTTCGCTCAAAAGCTGTGTAAGGCCTATCGCACGGTCTCTCTGAACTCGGCGCTAGTCTTGGCTGGTTTGCTCCCTCTGGACCTCAGAGTTCGCGAGGTGGCCTCATTGTATGAGGCCAAGAGAGGAGTGAGCCAGCCATGGCTGGGAGACTGGGAGATCGAGCGAATGACCCGGGCTATCGAGACCCCTCACCCCGTGGAGCATACAGCCTTGGATTTCACCAGCCTTGTAGACGCGGGGCAGTTGGAGGATGCAAACCGTTTTCAGGTGCGCATCTTCACTGACGGGAGCAAGATTGAGGGCCGGGTCGGTGCCGCGTTATCGTTTTGGGATAACCGGACCGAAACTAAGGCCCTCAAACTTGCTCTCGCACCCCATTGCACCGTCTACCAGGCCGAGCTCCTGGCACTATGCAAAGCGGCCAGTGAGGTTCTCAAGCGAGGCGCGTCCACGTTTGGTATCTTCAGCGATAGCAGAGCCGCTCTCTTGACGGTAGTAAACCGTCATGCCCTCCATCCCTTGGCAGTGGAGACCAGGGCCGCAATTCAGCGCGGATTGGCCCAGGGCAAGGAAATCTCCTTGTTCTGGGTCAAGGCCCACGCAGGGCTGGAGGGCAACGAACGAGCTGATGAGCTCGCGAAGGAAGCGGCTCTGACGTTGAAGAGAGCACCTGACTACGGTCTGTGTCCTGTTTCATTCGTGAAGCGAGCCCTTAGACGGGACACGCTTGACGAGTGGAACAAGAGATACAGAGAGGGCGGGACGGCCTCCGTAACAAAGCTTTTCTTCCCATGCGCAGTGGAAGCGTACAGTATCGTCCGCAAGATGACGATCGCCGGCATCACAACCCAATTGCTGACGGGTCATGGTGGGTTCTCCTCATACTTGGCACGTTTCAAGTGTAAGGAGGACCCATCGTGTGCCTGTGAGCCAGATACCGAGGAGACGGTCGTCCACCTCCTGACAGAGTGCCCAATCCATTCGGCGGACAGAGTGGACTTGGAACTGGAACTTGGACAAAGCATAAAGATTGAAAATTTTCCCAAACTAATAAAATCACACAGGGCTCAGTTTCTAAACTTTGCAATAAAAGTAATAAAAATAGTCAATAAAAGAAACAGCAATTAATATTGTTTAAGTAATATTATAGAATATAAACTGTAAACAATAAAACATTATGTAATATAATTAAGGAACTAGCCTATAAGAAGCATTGTACAAAACACAAATAAAGAAATTATAAGGATGTATACTTATAATCTAATAGTTAGTAAATAAGCAATGTAAGTGAATATGTATTAATGTTATAAAATAGAAAGTAAAAATGTAAATAGAAATGAAGAAGAATAAATAAAACAAAAATAAAAATCCAACCTATCCCCTTCCCACATAAGGATGACTCCTCCCCATCCCATAAGCGTGAAAGGCCGGTATGAAAGTGCGAGAGGCATACGAGCGAGACGAGTATGGTACTAGAGGACTGGAATAAAAGATGATATATACTTAAGATTTAGATATTTAGTTATTAAGTGTGAAAGGTCGGTAATGTATGAAAGTGCGAGAGGCATAAATGATAGAACTAGAATGAATTAGAGATAAAGAACGAAAGAGTAGAATAGCTTAGGTTCGAGATGATGGAAGCCCCGAGCTCTTCGGGGGGACTGTGGTGGGAGGGGAGGAGTGACGAGACGGCCCTCCTATCACTGTCTATTACCGGTGCTCGGGGCTCCCACCATCTCTTGCAGTAGTTAAGAACAGCCCCGCGGGGCTATGGCTTACAGTATACTAGAATCAAATTGTTAAATTAGGCTCTGTCCCAGGCAGAGATGCTAGAAAAAAAAAAAAAAAAAAAAAAAAAAAAAAAAAAAAAAAATATCTAACAACCTAACCTACTGGCAGCTCTAACAATAAATTAAAAATAAAACCTAGGCTTGTCATTAACTTACATAAAAAATTACAAAAGGTAAACAAACATTATGAGAGAATATTTCTAAATATAAAGGCCTAGGAATGTTACAGATAATGGCCATGCAGATAATTTGGAGAGAACGTATAATTAAACATTTAATTAAAAAAGTAAGTAAAAAATGTTACATTACATTTTACACTATACAAAGCTAACTCCGGGCGTCGCGAGATGTAACTTGGAGTCTGTCCAAGTTAGCTCGGATGATGATGGAATGCTTACTGCTCTCATAAATATACTGTGCCATTGCGAAGAAATAGCAAGGGGAGCACAACGAAAAAACCTGACATAGGTCCTACCTCACTGAGCGCCAGCGCGCGACTGATCAGGCCTCAGCGTCGCGAATCTGATATTATTTAAACATTAGTATTATGAAAATCTCTGTATATAGTCAAAGTCAGCCATTATGTCTATAAATATTTAGTAGCTATAGTTGACTATAAAAAATTCATGAAAATTATCTGTAGTTTAGATTTGGCATTGAAAAAACATTTCGAAAGGGGGCAACTTTGGGATGTTTTTCTATCAAGTGAAGTTTATTAGATTTTGAACAGAAAGCCATTTTGACTAGCTTAAATCCTTAACTAACATATATCTCTTTTTCAGAATCAAAAACCCTATCTTCTACGATTCGCATTGTTTTAAAAAACTCAAACGTGTGGCCTTGGCAGGAATACCAAGCTTGCAAATCTTTTGCTTGTCAAACAAAAATAGCTGCGGAGAGCCTTAAATCCGTATCGGTTTGTGTACTTCAATCATTTTGAAATTTTTCAATATGTTGTACTGTACTTTTGGATGTGTTAAGAAGAGTCATTAACGTACTTGTATTTACTGACAAATAAATGCAATCCCGATTTATTTGTGATGAATTGCTGTGTGAACATGAAGGGTCAAACTACTGGTACTGCCACGTTATAAAAATACCACGCGTGAATGAGAACTAGCTATACCAACTCCACAAGGTCTCAACAATGGAGACAGACCCACAAGTCGTAGCTTGATGTGATAAAGGATAACATGCGCATTGTACCAGCTGTGTAAATGTTCTCATATCACGAGGAAAACAGATTTATACACTTTCATACACATTCCAGTTTCAATATAAATTAATACATTTAGTTGTTGCTATTAATAAAAGAAGCCTTGAATTATCCTTCGCTCTACGAAGTGCACATTCACTTGGGCTGGTTGTCTGATGGAATTATGTTACATACTAGCTTGAAATCACGTTCAGTGGTTCATATAAATAATAGGCGAAAGCGACGTACTTACATTATATACGCATTTTCTATATAATCGCCTTGTCTTACGACTACATTAGGAGCCATCCGTTTTTCAAAAGTCCGTTTTTGATTAAAAAATAGAAATTATAATTTATTCAAAGTTACTGTTTCTGTTGCCTCTGCCAACCCTTTCGGGGATAAAGGCGTGACAACATGTATGTATGTATGTTTCTGACCTCCTTACAAGCACCTACACCAGTGCCTAGTCCGACACTTTGCAAATTAGCTAACTTTTAGATAAAATACTTTTTTTTTAATTATGACAAACTAGATAACCCTCGCGGCTTCACCCGTGACGTTAATCCCTGGCTCACCTACTAAATCTCGTCGTTTACTAAATTTACAATGATATATGAAAATTTTCCCGATTTGTTGACCTTTCTGATTATCCGCTCTCCGGAATAGTAGCGGGACGATATATAGCTTATATAGCCAGTCCTTCTCGCCATTAATGCTTTCAATCAATCAAACTAACTCTTCAGCTTTATAATATTGCTATTGATTTTGTTTGGGATTTTACAATGTACTGTGAATTCCTCGGAGGCAAATAACTTGCTGATCTTGATATTTTATATATCTTGCAGATGTAGCGTTAGTTACTGTATATTTAAAGCATACTAAAATGTAGTCCACCTATTTAAAAATTACCAACATTTATTTGGTTGACAAGATACAGCGTCGCTCTCATCTCTAAATTGCGCCAAGCGAACCGCATTTTACTGGTAATGGATTTCCTGCGCTCACGTGACGACTACGCGATATCGTGCGTCACGATTTTTAATAACAGCCCCAGGTAGGCGTACGTGTGGAAAATTGTTGAAAAACAATGCAACATACACGGTACAGCGTTTAATTATACGAACACGAACATAATATATTGTATCGTGTCATATACGTATCAGATTTTACCTATTGTTGCATTTAGTTTGCACTTAGTATGAGAAGACATTTAAATATTATATAACTTACGGACAAAACTTATTACTAAAAGGACAATGATAAGTCAATTTGATATACCAAATATCAATGGGATGTATCAAATTATACTAAGGACATGCAACTTTCGTTTAAGTAATTATTCAAATATCTTTAAATTTACCTGTTTACATTACAAAAAACAACATTCAACTTTCCAGTTGCAACACTACCATGACACATGAGCGCTAGTACCGTCGTATGTGCCTCTGTAGTTGAAGTTAGCTTCGTCCGTGGAAATAGCACTTCAAAAGTCTTCCAACGACTTTGAAGTAGCAAACTTTGCAGAAATTATTTATTTGCAACTACTAACTCATTCAAAACACCTTTTATTTCGTAAATAAATCACAGCATACATAATCATATCAGCCTATATAACAAATGAAATGAAGACTAAAAAATTCATTATCTTTTATTGAATCCACTTACATTACAACCCATCAATCTTCCTTAAGTCTCCCTTACTGTGAGTTCCCTTATTTACATAAAATACAAATCTTAGTTAAGTTCTTTGTCAAACGAAAGGACTCAAGCAGACCATGATTGATCGACTCTTACACAAATTTCTCCAGCTATGCCCCAGTGTCGGTACATATTAGTAAAACTGTAAAACTTCAATAGTTGACTTTCAAAATTCGAAATGATTTTTATTTACAATCACAATGCTGGTAATTCCATAAACTGATAAACAATATGCAATAATAACAAATATATTTTAGGTTTGACCGTTAATCCTAGATCCATGAAGACTAATCCTTAGAAGAGCAAAGGGCAATCTGACGACTCAGCAACTTCCTACCAAGCCCAGTCAAACAAAGTCGTTTTTGTTTTGTCTACGGCTCATGATTAACCAAACATAACCGAAGCGGCAGAAAGCTCTGAAATAATACATATCTATTACAGTATGAAGATTGCAGTTCATACCATTGACAGATTTGCTCAAATATTTGTACCAACCGAAAAACCAAAAGATGCCTACTTAGTATTTTTACACGTAACATAGGCGTTATATATAGTATTTTACTACACGTTATACCTATGCACAAATGCATTATGTAATTATTTTTAAAATATTTTGTTTTTTTTAGTTTCCATATAGATAACATAACGGCCATATAACAAAAGGGCCATATAACAAGTTTCTAATTATAATAAATGCTTTTCAAAATATACATAGTCCATTTGACAAAAGATTAGTTATACTCGTACAACGAATATAGTTTAGTTATCTAGGATTAATGGGTTAATGTGATGTAATGAGATTTTAACTTACAACTTTATTCAATGCAGGAGCACAACTTTAGTCCGCTATGCTACCACACTCGATCTAATAATATATTCCACATTTTCGTCTTGACAACAATTAATTCTATATAAATTTATGAATTTCAAAATATTCCTTATACATTTTTAATAAAGTGAAAACTTACACTTCGGTTTGTGACGGGTATTGAACCCGTGACCTTTGCCTAACCAGGGCAATGTTCTACCCACTAAACTATCCGAACCGTATCGAACCAAGTTGAAATTCTTCACTACTTCAAGTAAATATTTTGAAACACTTTCAATATATTTACTTTATAATGGTCTAGATAGTCCATTATTTTCTTGATTCACTTGAGATTCGATTTTAGATTTTTATTTGCATACTACGTAAAAGAAATTGCAAAAACGTGACATTATGTCACCAAGCAAAATTCGAATATCGTATTTCGCTTGGTATATTTCATGTTCAGCATACGAGGATTAAGATGTGTGATTTTTATCTCTATAATTGTTTCAAGTATAAGTGTTTCAAAATATTTACTTGAAGTAGTGAAGAATTTCAACTTGGTTCGATACGGTTCGGCTTTAAATGATCGCTGCTTTCGCTATGGCTGGTCCTTGGATGAGTGACCACTTTGAGGCATTTACTTTGCCAACGTTTCCATGTTTCGGAAGGCACGTTAAGACATTGGTCCTGGTTACCAGTAAAATAGCAGTAGTTTGGTCCAGATGAAGGCCTGATGGACAGCTTGAAATATTTCAAAAGCCGGTTGCCACATCCTGCGCCTGTCCATTTCAACACGGCAATGGTTTCACCACATACGTGGGACAAAAATGCATACGGTAAAATGTGGGCTTATAGTATGCCTATGCCTACCCCTTCGGGGATAATGGTGTGACAATATGTATGTTAGCAATATCACTGCCATGACAGCAACCCCAGATGCAAGTACTCTTTCAACGCTGCAAATCCGTACAGGGCCCGCAACCTCATGGCTCTTGGCTCAAGCTACAGCTATTCGTGTTCTGACGACTCGTGCAACACTGACTCCAGTTATCTCACTCCCATGGACACGACTATGTCGTTGTCAATACGGACGAGCGTCAGTTACCCATAGTAAGCGATTCAGTCTGTGCCTAGTTTATTTTAAGGCCGCGGTTCTCAAGCAGCTCTATACAATGTTCAGCAATTTCTGTTCACACCAATCGAACTCAGTCGGAATCCGTCAGAAAGTTACTGGTAGTAAAAATCTCAGTCTGAGATTAAAACCCGAGAACTCGGATGCAGCAGCAGCATACTTTTGACTGCCTCTGTGGCGCGTTGGGAGTGCATCCGACTGCTACGCAAGAGGTTCGGGGGTTCGATTCCCACCCAGGATAAAACTTTGTGTGATGAACACAATGGTTTATTCTGTGTCTGGGTGTTATTTATCTATAATATGTATGTATTTAGTTATATATATGTATGTTTAGCAGTTATCTGGTTACCATAGTACAAGCTCTGCTTAGTTTGGAATCAGATGGGGTTGTGTGGGTTGTCCCAACAATATTATTATTATAATATTAAATTATTAAACTACTTACCTATTTTACAAAACGGTCAAAAGGAAATTGAACGGAAAATACATGCATATTGCTATTGCACCTTCAGGCCTTAACTAAGACATTACCTGAGATAATATAAGAATCATAAACAAATAAATATCCATCACGCCTTATCCCCGAAGGGGTGGCAGAGGCATATTATATGCCCACTTTTCACCGTGTGGATTCCTGTCCCACGTAATAGGTTGTGAGCCCATTGCCGTGTTGAAATAGACAGACGCAGGTTGTGGCTACCTGCTGTTGAAAATTGTGAAACCGCTCATAAGGCCTTCAACCAGGCTTAACGACTGCCATTTTACTGGCAACCGGGACCAACGGCTTAACGTGCCTTCCGAAGCACGGAAACGCTCGCAAATGTAAATGCCACAAAGTGGTCACCCATCCGAGGACCAGCCATAGTGAAAGTTGCGTAACTCAGTGATCGTTTAGGGGTGGGTAATAACCTACATTATAAAAGTTAACGATGTGGAATAGGTTGTAGAGCGGGAGAAGCAAACTGTCACCTAGTTTTAATAATTATGCACATTAATACGATAGGTTGTGGAGTTCACTTATGCCCGCATGTCGGTGGGAGATGTTCTAAGCATATTTAAATAGACTTATGTAGGTGAGTTTTCTTGTCCACTGGTCGTGGTACCGTATTGCATTAACTAGGATTCAGTGAATATTTGAAGGGATATAAATGTTTGATCAAACTGACAAAATAAACTTAGGTTAAAATATGCTGTATTAAATTAAAATTTAAACGAGAAGATTCTACGCATGAATTTGAAATTAACAAATTATAGTTACTATATCATTGTCATTATAAATAATAAATTGGCCAAAACATAATTTTCTGCGGCCTATCCGCAGTGCAACCTTGATAAGGTTAAATTTATAAGATAGTATAAAGCGATTTTTTCCAGGCAACCTTTGTATGGAATATTTTGATAGCTACGTGGTATTGATTTGGACACAAGTATAATGTACGTTACATGAAACACGTATGTCCACTACAGCATAACAGCTGTGAGTATCGCTCAAGCATAGGTCAAGTCTCACATTCGAAGTATAGCCTATAGCTTTGATATCACGTCTAGTAGCAGCCATTTCACATCCTCACCCAATCATTGAACCAATGCATTGTGCAGAAGCATTGGCTTTTTAAACCTGTCATTTGAAAAGCAACCTTGACTTCCTTATGATATTGATATAGTTTCCCTAGCACGCGTACCAGACGATCACAGGCATCATATAAATAAAATATAATATGTAATAATAAATCGTAGACAATCTAACTAAGATGGTTGAAGTAATACAAGACTAAAGTGCACTTGCCGTCCCCGGTAAGTCTAAATGAAGCGAAGCGTTTCGCCGTTTTTTGAGTTCTTTTGTCGATGTCTATTTTACTTTCGGTGATTATTCTTCCATGGTATGACCGATTTTCGATTTGACTTTTTTCAACCGTCTATAGCTAGATTTCGTACTATGGGTCAAATTTGATCAAAAACTGTTGAGTGGTTTGGGAGGAGTTCGATGACAAAGCGAAAATCCGAATCGGGGACGAATGATACAATAAAAAACAAATACCCATGTTTTTATGTACCAGTAGTACTGAAAAACATTACATAGATCAAAAGTGGGTATTCCGGTACAGTGAGGCAAAGCAATATATTGATAGGTTGTGCACCTTAGCAAGGTTTAGTGCTCGTCTTATCTGGATATGTCATAGAATATTGTTGCAACTTCAATGATTACTGTCACGTAGGAACTTTTCACTATTCTCTAAGATAGGAGGATGTTGAACGGTAAACAACACAGTAGGTATGCAATAACAATATGACTATCTCGGTGAGGTCGTGCAGATAACTATGTGTATTGAATTGTGAAACTTGGACATATTTGCGCAAGTTCGAGATAGCTGTCATCTGCATAGTCAAGAATGAGTTTTTGATAAGGTTTTAAATAACGACCACCTACGTTTTAAACTGAGTCACTTTTAATGTCGGCCATTAGAGTCAGCGAAAAATGATATCGATCTTGGAAGTACGAACAAAATGCTTACGATGAAATGTGAGTATATGCAATGCCTCTGCCAGGGAGTAAAAGTGTGAATGATAAGTAAGTATTTTTTATATTAATGCAGTGTTTTCTATCAGTCACGCCGTTATCCTTCAAGGCGTGGCAGAGGTATATTACTTACCTACTTTTTACCTTATGCATATTAATGCAATGTCATTTATTATATTTGTTGATTGTGTCTCAAGTAAGAGATGGTGAGCTCATTGCCGCGATAAAATAGCGCAGGTTGTGGCGACATAATGTTGAAAAATTTCAGGAGTTTTTTTAATATATTGTGAAAAGGGCAATTTGCACATAGAAAATATTCATAATAATCTCTTGAATGTATGTTTTGGAAATAAACATTAACTAATAAGTACCTTGAAACTGTCCACGATATTTATAGGTTATACTTAACTCGCGACTCACTTCCGTACACATTTAATCGATTCAGGCATAAAATTCTCCCTCATTCGTGTTACAAAAATGAACGCCATAAGAAATAAACGCTATTATCTAACCTGGCAAGGGCAGCTCGCAAGCCGAATACGAGTATAAGTAAACATAGGTCAAGCATTGGTTAAATATTTTAAGACCATGATTTGTTAATTACCCATCTTACAGTTACTACTATTATGTCATTTGAATGATTTTGACAATCGTGTCATTGAAGGCAGGATGTGCATTTAGACGTGATTGATGATTGATGATTGCCATGAATTTTATGATCCATAAACAAGAAAAACAAATATTAACGTAATCATGCTTATTTACGTTGAATTCGATTGACGTTTCGACTGTGTTGCACGAGTCTTGTTCACAAACAAGACTGACTATGACAAGATTAAAATATTATGTGTCTGTTTGCTACCACGGCTGGTGCAACCAAGTCTAAACATGACAGAACAGTCAGCCTTCGAGATGAAGGCCTACCTATGTATATGTGAGTTCTTAATATTGAAAAACGCGCGACATGGACTGTGAGAGATTGAGAATGAATGTCTGGCTTCCGGGCTTTCGTCGCCCAATATAGGTTCTATAATATTACTATGACACTGCTTTCAAAATAACTATCTTTTTTGGACGCTCCCTACGTCATATTACCTTAAATTATTTGTTGTTAACTATTATTGTTGGGCACTTACCCCTGCCGGGAGTACTTACCGTAGAGAAATATAAAGGCACTGGCTAATCACAAGACTGAACGATTAATCATTAATGCCATGGAAGATGCAAAGAACTGGTGAGGGGCGTTAATATTGTGCCGCACAGTCTCACGTTCTAAAGTGCTACTTACGTGCGATCAAACAACACTGTTTAATATAACCCACCCCTTCCGTGATGTTTACGTGATTTCTTGTCTTGGCTTATATTTAAGATCATTATGAATGTTGCGTCATATACCGCGTGACCCACATTTCTTGTTCCAATTTTTCTGAACAAAACGAGATGTTTTATTCCTAGGATAGAAAGTAAAAGCAAGTAATAGCTCGTGAGAACTGTTTTGTGGATTTACCTTTTAATCTGCTATTGTTTACACTATGAATGAGTTTAAAGTTACGTTTGCACTTTTTAAAATAGAATAGATACTATATTTGTATTTTTTTAATAATTTTACTTTATATATGATTACTTTGTTGTTTTGGAACAACAGGTATATACTCTTACATATTAAAAGATTAATAAGTACAAAAATTTGTACAAATTAAAACCTACGCACATCACTTTACACGATCTGCCTGTGGGCTAACTATTTATACCCAAAAACCTTACAGTGTGCTTCGAGTCCACTAAAATAATGCTATCAGCGTATTTTGCGACATTTATGATTACTGCTCCGCTCTCCTTGTCAGGGGCGTATCACTTATAGCCTTCGTTGATAAATTGCATATCCAAACCAAAAATATCTCCAAATCCAATAAATCAAATCGGTTGTTCTTGAGATTAGTTTGATGAAAATAACAAACAAACAAATAAAATACAGGTTTTTTTATTCCTTTTTACCTGTCTCTCTTTTATCCTTTTATTGATGTTTATCAGCTTTATATACTATGGCTAATAAGTAATTCATCAGTAAGACTCCACAACTTATAGACGCTAGTAAACGTATCAAAAATCGATATAGAATGGTCAACATATTTCTAGCGATCATTAAATGTTGTTCCAATTTCAGAAATAATAAAAGTTTACTCAGAAAGATCGTTTTTAGGCAAATTTTTCAAGTCGTTATTCTAATAAATTGTGCTATAAATTAAGTAGTGTAAGAGGCAGGCGATATTTCATTGAAAATTGCCGTATCACGATTTGGTAGCTTGGCAAAATTGAACGTTAATACTTAGGTCCTTCTTTAGTAATCACGCCCTATATCACTATAGAGCGTAAATAAGTACCAATATTACGCGATCTAGGCATGTTTTGGGTCAAATGAATATGTAAAGGTATATAGTGCTATACTCGCGTATAGCACTTTTTAAATTACCAGTATTACATTGACAGTGTTTAATTTTGAAACACGTCTTGGATATAAAAATCTACTAACCACTAACTTAATTGCTCCATAGAATAAACACGAATACTTGATTTTCATTACGGCTAACTTCAATTGATATTCAATATCAAATATACCGACTTTAGGCTGCCTGTAACTGATCGACCGTAGTATAAGCGATTGCCGCGGTGAGGTCCCAGGTTAGATTCCCGGGTCGGATCAAATATTTGTGTGATGATGCAAACGTTTGTTTCGGAGTTTGGGTGTTTTCGTATGTATTTAGAAATATATAAGTATGTATATCAGTTGTCTAGATCTCTTAACACAAGCTAATATTAGCTTACTATGCTAGACAGGGCTGTGTAAAATAAATAAGCTACTTAGCCTAAGATGGCGGCAATATTAATTTTTACAATTTACCTAAACACCTCAAAGTGAAGCAATTTATGTATATAGCATATTTTTTAGCTAAATTATAAATCAATCAAATCAGTGCCACTGCTGGACGTAGGCCTCTCCCAATTCTCGCCACAACACATCTGCGACTTTCATCATCGCCATCGGTTCATCTGGCGTGGTGTCGTCCTACCGTACATTTGCTGAGTCGCGATCTCTACTCTACAACTCGTTTGCTCCAACGGCTATCGGTTCTTCTATAGATGTGGCGAACCCCACTCTGACGGATAACTTCATTTCGGAGTTTATCCCTTAAAGACACTCCAAGCATAGCGCACTCCAGTGCTACTTTGAGGGCATGTACCAGCCCCATACCCCCACAGTAAGTGTCCACATCTCTGCACCATAGGTCATAACCGTTATTCGCGCGAGAGCCGCGAACATCCACAAGTAAAGTTAACCGCCATTTAATATTTATTACTACTACTATTTTCAATCTGTATCCCTGACGAGGTAGTCGCAGAGGACGGATCGCCAGGCTTCGTGATCCATGCATACTTCTTTCACTTCTTCAAGATTCATCAATCGCTTCATACACGCACGTCTGGGTATCTTATATACCTATAAGATACCCAGCTATACTTTTGACTTTTCCGTTTTTGAGCAATCTGCTCACGTGGTCATCATATGTTAGCCTCGGCCTACCCTGACTCCTTTTACCCTCTACTTTTGCACAGTATATATATTCTTCGTCAATCGTTCCTCACTCATTCATCGGACGTGTCCAAACCAAATATTAATATAATAATTTATTATTATGAATATTTATTTATAATTTTAAACTAAAAATTAGGGTATTTAACCCTAATTTATAGTTTTTTAAACCTTATTTTTTCTTTGATGTAGTGTGTGTGTGTAAGAGAGAGTGTGTGCGTGTGTCTATATAAAGATAGTTCTACTTCAGTGACTTGTGTTAAAGGATGATGTGGTTGATAAGAATTTGTCTTCACCTAAATTCTGTGGCAAATTCTCGGTTATATTATATAATCAGGGTAAAACGAGTAAAGAATTTTTACTCAAAGTTGAAGGCAACCATATATGCAATATACTTAGTTTATGGTACATTTTGCGTACACAACAAATATTCCTATACTTTACCTACAAAAATGTCTTTCAATGTAATACTTGCTAAAATATCACGTTATTGGTTTTGGCAGATAGTAATATATTTTTATATTCGCTTATCTTAAGCTTTTATTTCCTTCGCATTACAGTTTTCCTTGTTTTGTGTCATGGAGCGTTAATCCTGTAATAACAATATTTTGGTAATAATATTGCCAAGGCTACGAGATAATAGATGCTGTCGATATTTTAGTTGCCTCGTTCGTTAATAATAATTATTTGCTAATTTCTAAATCATTCTTATTATGATTATCATATTAAAAACCGTGAAGCACTCGTGGCCTCATTTTTCTGTAAACGACCACTCACCACACAGTGACCACTTTGTGGCATTTACTTTTGCGAGCGTTTCCGTACTTCGGAAGACACGTTAAGCCGTTGGTCCCGGTTGCCAGTAACATGGCAGTCGTTAAGCAAAGTTGAATGCCTTATGGGAGGCTTAAAAAAATTTCAACAGCAGGTAGCCACAAAAAACCTGCATATGTCTATTTCAACACGGCAATGGGCTCACCACCTATTACGTGGGACAGGAATACACATGGTGAAAAGTATAATATAATATGCCCTTCGGGGGTAAGGCGTGATAGTTAATTAATAGTGATAGTTAAATAATTTTGAATTGTTATATTTATAACAATTCAAAATTCGATGAAGATTTGTGATAATATTAAAAATCATACAGAAAACTGCCTTCAAACCTTGGCTGAAGATAAATAAATATATAAATAAATATTATTTTACATTTTTCTAAATACATACATATTACACATAGGAAACACCCATACTCCGAAACAAATATTTGTGGATCACATAAATATTTTTTCCAACCCGGAAATCGAATCCTGGACCTCAGTCGCGGCAGTCGCATACACTACCACTGCGCCACGGAGGCAGTCAATAAGAAAAATTTGTTGTAGGAACTTCAAATGAGGTTTCTGAAATAATCTGAAAAGCTAATTTAAAGTTTATTTAAGTAGCTAACTTGTTTTAAGTCTCGGTTACCACTAACATGCACACAGTCGCCATAATATTTGCTCGTCCATGACCCAACCACTCTGTTATGTGGGACAAAAATGCTTATAGTGAAATGTAGGAGCATTGAAGGCCTCTGCCACTACATCGGGGATAAAATCGTGATTTAATATTTGAAATATATTATACTGATTATATTTAACGGGTTTTAATGTTAATTCAATTCCATTGTGAAATTTAACACCAAACTATGTTAGCCTTCCAAAAATAGTCCAGAACCCATAAACAAATTCACAATAATTGGTAAATATTATTTTTTAAACAGAAATACAAACGCTTCCTTCAATTTAAAAGCAAAACATTTCTTAATTAGTCGTAAATTTACAAAAGTTGTTTTCCTGAAGTTTCCTTCAATTTTATACGATTGAAACCCTATAAATTCTGTTTCTTTAAAGCCGCAAAATTTCATAAAACGCCGAGGAGAAAAACGCTAAGATCATGAATCTTAGTAAAGTTAAATTCAATACAATAAAGTCGAACAATTTTGTTAAAAGAGAACAACCGATATGGATCTCAAGCATTTTATGTGCAAAAAGACGTTTTTACTGTCGAGATAGAATCGGTGAATGTATACGCGTCTCCTCACGAGTTTCCACCGAGACACGCTTGAATTAAAGGTTTTGTTAGGAAGTATTTCGTTTAAGGCCTGTCGTGACGAAATGCGTAATGATGATTGATTCAAGCAGACGCTTCTTACATTTCGCTTTTTGTGTTGTTTGGCGTTATCTGTGTGATTGAATGGTTTTGTGTACCGGCGGATTACTCTAACACTCCTTTATTGATTCTAAAGCCTTTTCTTGTACATTATATTTCGTCCGTACAAAGGCAATGTAATTGTATCCTGTTTATTTAGTATTATTATTACCTATTGAAGTGTATTAAGAGACACAAATGTCTAAAATGAAACATATCAACTACAAGAAGGGTAAAGGGTAAGAAAAAAATATTTTTAGTGGGACTAAACGCACCCGCATTCCCATTACTGTGACTCCTGTAAACCAATATCTACAGCATTTATAAAGACCTGAAAATAAAGAAAGAAAGTGTTTGTTGTAGTGAGAAAGTTGATTGAACTTATTTCACTTATTTATAATGATATTTTTAATTTCTAAAATCAATTCGCAAGTGATAAGAGTTGTGACTAAGATATGTTATGCGTACAATCGTTCTAACGCTTTTATTGTAACATACATACATACATATATACATATTGTCACGCCTTTATCCCCGAAGAGGGTAGGCAGAGGCAAATTAAATTCCACATTTCACAGTATGCATTTTTGTCCCACGTAACAGGTGGTGAGCCCATTGCCGTGTTGAAATGGACAGGCGCAGGCTGCGGCGACCTGCTGTTGAAATTTTCAAGCCGCCCATATGACCTTCAACTTGGCTTTACGACTGCCATTTTATTGGCAACCGGGACCAACGGCTTAACGTGCCCTCCGAAGCACGGAACTTGGGTGGGGTCTAAAGAGCCGAATAAATTTAATAAAATGTGTCTAATTTAGATGTTAAATTTGGAAGAAATGTTGAACCCGTTGCCTTTTTAGTGAGGTGGTAACAAAAAGGCTAAAAGGTCTTATGTGCTTGACACTAATTAGCACTACCAATTAAAGTCCTGGTAATCTCGGACTTTATTTTAACATGTAACATGTGTATAGTAAATGCTCGTAGCCTTGTTTGTTCTGTGGTCTGAAAAAACGGGGCTTCTAGATCACTTCATCATAAAGCATCTGGACTTCGGCCACCTAGCGACCTCACATGATAGTTGTGTGTCTGCTGTATGGACGAGGCATCTTTGCAAGCGATCCTCCTGAGTTGAGAGATCAGAAAACGTTAATAATGCCGTACATCAAAAGGAAAACGAAAACTGTTCCTAGCAGAGTAATAAGGGTTCACCTTAGGATCGGTAGGGTTTGGAAGCAACTAGCAGTTGACTCAGATGAATAATATGTTATGATTAATCATAAGATCGGACTACGTTTTACCTTTTTTTCATTTTGGCAAACTAGAGAAAGGTAGCCAGAGGTCGGGGATGAGTCATTTTTACAGGACATAAGCTATAGGGAAATTCACTTTGGGTTTAACCATTTCTAGTTCCATTTGTCACTTAACAAGATTGTAATATCTATAACGATTTTTAGCAGGCGAGTCACTGAATTATAATATTAGAACATTATGATTTGAATGGAGCTATTGAAGTACATTGATACTAAGAATTCTACGTCACACTATTAGAGATCTCGCGCTAAATATGAATATATTCAACATCTCAATATCAACTGCTGAGCCGCGGCCTGCTAGGCGTGATCGGCTTGTTTGTTCAGAGTATCATCCCTTTGTGTCGGAGGAACATCTACGCCACTTTTTACAATAGTTTACAATAATGTAACTCATACTCTCACTAAAGTTCAGAACAGGAAAAATATAATTGTACTCAATGAATAATTAATGTAATAAAATATTGTCTTAATCAATATATTTTGCACTTTACAAATCTACCTTATCTGATATCAAATTGTTCACTCAAAGATAATTAAAATCCACGCCATAAGATGTTCTTTGTCTCTTAATGGACTCTTGGTAATCTGATAGCTGTTTAATGGGACTGCTATTTTCAGTACATTATGTTTGTTCCAAGGTTCTTTAGAATTCTTAGACGCAGCATTGTGTAGAAAACGGATTATTTATAGAAGCTCTTAGGTGTTAGCTAGATAAACTAGGTTTAAAGTCTTAAAGTTCTTAGTGCCAAAAGCTGGCTTGACACTGTAAACATACGGTTACAACACACTGATATACCTAAATTAAATTGAGTGAAGCTATATACTTGGTGCACTTGCCGACCCCGGTGATTCTAAATGGAGCGAAGCGTTTTGCCAGTTATTTGGTCGATGTTCATTTTCTTTACGGTGATTATTCCTCCAAGGTATGTCCGATATTCGATTTTATTTTTTCGAAACTATCTATGGCTAGATGTCGTATTATAGGTCAAATTTGATCAAAAAGAGTTGAGTGGTTTGGGAGGAGTTCGAGGACAAAGTGAAAATCCGAACGGGAAAGATTGGAGCTACTCTCACTTCTATCAATTTAAAATCTTTATATTAAAATATAAATAAATATCCATCACGCCTTATCCCCGAAGGAGTGGCAGAGGCATATTATATGCCCACTTTTCACCATGTGGATTCATGTCCTACGTAATAGGTGGTGAGGCCATTGCCGTGTTGAAATAGACAGATGCAGGTTGTGGCAACCCGCTGTTGAAATTTTTCAAGCCGCCAATAAGGTCTTCAACCAGGCTGACAACGACTGCCATTTTACTGGCAACCGGGACCAACGCCTTAACGTGCCTTCCGAAGCACGGAAACGCTCGCAAATGTAAATGCCACAAAGTGGTCACCCATCCGAGGACCAGCCATAGTGAATTTAATTTTAAGAAATCGGGTATTGTTATACCTTCATTATTCTAAAATTAATAAGTGACGAGATTAAATATGAAGTATGTCACGGTCAAAGCTTTAGTTATTAAATGATACAACAGAGACTATGTGTACATATTATGTGACAAGTTACTTTTGTTGAGTGTCACGTATACTCGTAGTATATATAGTAGAAATAATTAATTATCTCACACACTTCACGAACGTTTTAGCAAACTAAGTTATAACCTAAAGTTGAGAAGTAATCATAATTTCAACCCTTGATTCAACTTAACGGAGGCTTAATGTCGCTTAAGTAATTACTTTGTTGTGTCAGCGTGTTTGTATGAGATAGGAATAATTTTATTAATAACTAGCTAATACTCGCGGCTCTGCCTGCGTAGTGTAGTTTTTCCGTTGCCGTTTCCCACAAAAACTAGTTCCCGGGTTAAAAGTGGCCCATAGCATACAATATATAATACTGCTTTCTAACAGTGAAAGAATCTACAAAATCGGCTACTTAGATCCAGAGATTATACAAAGTCAACAACAACATCACAACATTACACACTCACAAATTTGCGCCGAAATCTATAGTAACATTGAGGTATATTGTAGGACATAATTTTTTAAACAGCGCCGTTAAGCCCAAACTAAGCTATTGTAAACATATTGTATCCTACTAATATTTAAGTAAGAATGGATATTTGTTACTCTTTCTACTGTATTGATTTTGATGAAACTTTACAATAATATAGCTTACACATCAGAATAACATATAGGCTACTTTTTATCCCGGGAACAAGTTCCTGTGGGAAACGGGAACGGGAAACGTCACCACGCGTTCGGAGTCGCGGGCGTCAACTAGTACAAATATATTTATAAATACACACATATTATATTAAAAAAATACTCAAACTTAGATACAAATATTTGTTCATCAAATTATCAATTTAGCTTGCAATGCACCTCCTCTACAGAGACATACGAGGTTACACACATCTAAACAATCAAAATTTTAAACGAAAATTTAATTATATAGATCCACTTATATAACATAAACTTCTTAACAAAAGTATCTTTAATTTCCGACTCAATTGTGCCTATGTACTATAAAGATTACTGGCATTTATTTGCCAATTAAGAGCATTAACAGAAGAGGTCTCTCTGGCGGAGACTGCTGGCGAACAAAATGGACTATAAAATTTCTATACCGTAAGAAACGCTTAGCTGGCCCCAAAATTCGGGCAGTGTAATAAAAGTGCGTTGAAATTAGGGCTGCAGCTGTTAAATCTTTATTTACCCACCTTATTGCCTACAATTTTACACAGCAGCGCCACGAGTCGCGAATGGTTGGCCATCAAGGTCAATAAAAATTCATGATTCCTCCAATTTTTGCACAAGATTTTGTCTACACTTGAATCTTTCTTTATATTAATTTTGTGTTTCTTTATATTATTTTATGTTACTTTATAAATCCTTTTTGTCGTAAACACTATGGATCACGATCACTGTGATGAGGTTTTCTCACTTTAGTTATGTGGGATTAAAAATAAACCAGGCGGTGCCAAGTAGACTACTACATTATGTCTCGTTTAACAGTAGAGCTTCTCTACTGTTATACGAGGGCAACATCATTAGCTTGGTAATACAGTATTTCCAGCCTTTGTTTAAATGTGAGTATATTGTTATATTCGTTTCATCAGGAATTGAAATTTATTGAGAAACTTTAGAACGTTTCACTATCTTATAAATGGTCTTATTTTCTGTATGATTTCGTTTTATACTCTGTTTTTTTTCTCAATATTACTTTTAGCACTTTAAAGCGCTCGTGGCCCAGACTCAGTGTTCTGTTAGCGTTTACTGCGTTAAGCAACTTTCGCTATGGCTGGTGCTCGAATGGGTGACCACTTTGTGGTATTTACATTTACGAGCGTTTCCGTGCATCGGAAGGCACGTTAAGCCGTTGGTCCCGGTTGCCAGTAAAATGGCAGTCGTTAAGCCTGGTTGAAGGCCTTATAGGCTTGAAAACATTCAACAGCAGGTAGCCACAACCTGCGTCTGTCTATTTCAACACGACAATGGGCTCACCACCTATTACGTAGAACAGGAATCCGAACGGTGAAAAGTGGGCATATAATATGCCTCTGCCACCCCTTCGGGGATAAGGCGTGAAGGATATTTATTTTATTTTATTTAGGTCGCCACAGCCTGCGCCTGTCCATTTCAACACGGCAATCAACCTGTTACGTGGGACAAAAGTGCATACGGTGAAATGTGGGCGTATGGTATGCCTCTGCCTACCCCTTCAGGGATAAAAGCGTAACAATATGTATGTATGTATATATAACTTTTAGAAATCTACATACTTCCATGATAAAATCTATATACTTATCTTAAATCATGCCAGCGTCCCCAACTAGAAAATAATTATAATAGCTTAAATCATGGAAATGTAATGTATTCTTCGTTTTATTTGGCTCTCATTGCTTGAGGCCGGATCCCGGAGTCTAGACCAGTTACTTTGACTCATATATACTCAAATTCTATAGAAAAGGTGTGTGCAGGTATAACACCCTCTGAAATGTTTTTCACTATACATTTTACACCCAGAGTGCTAGTACTGTAAGGCCCACTTGCACCTTACATTAACCGAGTTAAATCATTAATTTGTTTTGCATCGCTAAAATTTTAACTCACCGATTTTTGAGGGTTAATTCGTCTAACCTTGGGTTAGCAGCTGACAGACAATGCAGTGGCACGTAACACGGACTCCTCAAAGTGACAGACCGCGCAATCAGAATACGATAAAATTAAAATGAAGTCGGCTTTCATGTTACATTCATTCGTAAAAGAAAAAGTCTTGTGGCCAAATGTAGTGTAAAAGAGATAGATACATGTTTAATTTTTTGTTCAATCATTAATGTTTGGTTGGATGACATAGAGTGACAAGGAGTGACATAAAACTCTGGGTTAGTTAACCCGATGATATTTCTCTATAGTGCAAGACTTGATTAGGGTTAAAAAGTTATTTACCAAATTCCGAGTTAATTAACTCTTTAATTATTTATTTAACCCCAGCATACATGCAAGTGGGCCTAAATTTCGATAGGGTTTAAATGATCAGCATTTTTATTGGGATTAATTCTTAAAATATGGCACATTTTGCTAGTGTCACTCTAATACGTATGATTTTGAGAAATTATCGCAATTTTTCAAAGTTTAGGACATTTTTTTGAAGGACAGTAGAATTACAGTTATTGAAGATCCAAGTGATCCACTTGGGTCTTCCATATATTTCTCTGCCACCTTAGAGATATAAAAAGCTGGTCAAATACTGGTCTATCTCGTGCGCCGAGGGTATCATAAAAAATTAGTGCCCTAATTGAGGTTAAATGTAATTATGTTAAACCTCCAAATTGTATTAGCGCCTATACAACTTAGAGGTCTATGTTAATTGGTTGTTAATATGTATGGGGCCACCATTATATTTTTTATTGGAATTTCGTCTTTAATAATTTAATTTCGTGATTCTAGGTCAACGGGAACTACCATATAGGTTTTTTATCCAAAACCACGAAAACCAAATTTGAAATTTCAAAATTGATATTTAAAATCACAATTTTGGTTAGAATAAAGGTTAAATTAAAAAAACTTGAAAATTAAGGTAAATTAGGGCAATTTGCCCATATCTTTTTTTTTGTGTTGACTCGGGACCTGGATTTTTATGTACAGGGAAGTTACGTAAAAGTTAGTATTAATTTCAACTTGCTAGATTTACTCATTCCTGAGAAAATCGATGGTGACACACTGACAGACAGACGTCCAGACGGACAAGACAGTGATCAAAAAATGGTTTCTTTTTTTCCTTTTGAGGTACGGAACCCTAAAAACTCACAATGTGGGTATTAAACATAGGCCGGAATTAAAAGCTTCAGCTCGGTTTTAGCATTACACATTGGAATTAAGTATTCTTTTATTAAATTTCACATCAATGTAATTTAATGTGAAAAAATTGGTTTGAAACTTTTGTTATCAGTACAAAATATGAAAAATTTGGAATAACCAAAAGTGCACGCCTCACACGCTTTTTTAATATTATAAAAAAATAGAATTACAAGCTTACAAACTTTGCTATGAATAATCGCGTAGGGATTATGAAATAAATAAAGTAAAGACAATAACAATTAAACCACATCGAATCAGACCGTGAAAATTTAAAAGGTTCTATTCCTAATTATACTAAAGCGTAAGAGAAAAAAAAAGACTCGATTAGTAAAGTATTTCGGTCGTTATTGTGTTAACAAGAAAATATCCGTAACATACAGACAAACGGACGTCCAAGACGGAATTTTTTTAAACAGTTTTTTAAACTAGTTAAAATAACAAAAATGGCATCAAAAATATCATGAGTGTTAAATATAGTGTTTTTTCTCGATATGTGTGTGTATATATTATTTTACAAGTGCAATATATGATTAATAGAGACATTTTAAGTTTGATAAATCAGATGTTTTGCGCGAAGTGACAGTAGTACCCACCTCAACGCTTCGCAAATGAGGCGTGCAATAAACTATGTTTATTTTTCTTTAATAGGTTTGGACTGAACATAACAGATAACCATTTTCGGTGTAATAATTTCAACTGGATGATATGCGACTTTGTATTATATTGTGAATCTCTATGACACAGGTGCTTGTATTGTTTAGTACATATAATAAGAGAAAGCTAACTACACTACAGTAAATAGTTCTACCATCTTGACATCTTGACACGAGTCCGAGACTACCAGGGCCCCAATTCTCGGTCATACGACTCGAAAGCGTAGACGTAAATTTACTGGTGAAACGTCTTTTGTCTCTTATTACACCGTTTATAGATATGAAACAAATGACATTTCACCCGCAAATTTCCGTCTACGCTTTCAAGTCGTATGGTCGAGAATTGGGGCCCTGGACTTTAATTGGTCGTGCTAATTAGTGTCTAGCATATAAGACCTTTTAGCCTTTTTGTTACCACCTCACTAAAAAGGCAACGGGTTCAAAATTTCTTCCAAATTTAACAACTAAATTAGACACATTTTATTAAATTTTTATTTAATTTATTCGGCCCTTTAGACCCACCAAAGTTCCGTGCTTCAGCAGGTCGCCGCAGCCTGCGTCTGTCCATTTCAACACGGCAATGGGCTCACCACCTGTTACGTGGGACAAAAATGCATACGGTGAAATGTGGGCGTTTAATTTGCTTCTGCCTACCCCTTCGGGGATAAAGGCGTGACAATATGTATGTATGTATGTATCTTGACACATTTTAGTAGAGGAGGTTCTCTGCAGATTTGCCCCTTGACAACTGCCAACGGGTTTCTTATTTCAGATATTGAATGTGAAGTATTCCGTAATTTGCTGGCAACGAATAGAGTGATGTAACAACAACTATTGTTTTCCACACTTCTACCTTTTTCAATTATTTCTTAATCTTCTCTCGCCGGCCTGCTGGAAGAGATTCCTTTTAGAAATCAGCAGTGCCATTGTACTCTTTTCTCCATATAATTTGTATTTGTGTACATAAACTATTAAATAAAACTGATACTCAGAAATCTGGTAGAACCAAATCGGAATTTTTAATAATATCGCATAAATACGTGTCTCGCGTATTTATGGAAGGAGTTAACTAAAGTCGACTGACTTATTCATGGCAACTCAACTAACCATTAAAATTTACATTTGGGTAAATGAATGAATCAATAATATTATTATTCATGTAGATCATCATTACTGCCTCAGTGGTGCGGTGGTTGCGTATGCGACTGCTGCGCATAAGGTCCCGGGTTCGATTCCCGGGTCGAAACAAATATTTTTGTGATCCACAAATGTTGATTTCGGAGTATGTGTGTTTCCTATGTATATATAAGTATGTAGTCCAGATCTCATAGTACAAGCTTATAGCTTAATTTGGACTAGATGGCGCTGTGTGAAAAGTGTCCCACAATATTTATATATTTATTATTATTTATTTTAGGTACTTACGAATCATGAATCACTTATGAAGTCATGACAATAAATAAAATTAGAGCTAATTGCCAGTTCCAAGGGCAGCCTACCCTAAAAAATCAAGCAAGAAACTCCATGAATGCTCTTTTTAAATGTAGGTATAGCTTACAATAATTAACTTGCATTGTTCTTTGAAATAATGTGAGAACAGTTGACTAAACTTAGTTTGCCTTAAATTTTATTAATAATATTTGTAATACATGATATAATTGCTATAACAGCCATAAGCTCACCAGTCCCAACCACAACACAACCATAATACGGCTTATAACGAAATAAATGTTTTCTTACTCTTCTGATTATTATGTATTATTTATGACACACATTGATTTATGTGTTCTTATTTATCGACGATATCTAACTACCTTTAAAAGGTAATGACATTATTTAGGTAGTTCTTTGTATAATATCGATATCGAAGTATCTATAATTATCTTTTCTTTCGCAGTGCACGCAGTTCGATTGTGGAATTCCTAGCTGCCTAGTATCAAAGACTACAACACAATTCTTTAAAAACATATAATATAGTCTATGAATGTTACGTTTTGTGAGTATGAGTGTGCATATATCTACGTAATAATAATTAAATAATATAATGTATTTATACATTCATACTCATATACCTAATTAACTAGATATGGAATTTGATAATAGATAGGTTGTATTTATATTACTATCCACCGAAGTATTTATTTATTAATAGCAAAATTTTAAGCTCAAAATATCACTCAAAATTATATCGAATTTCGGTTTATTCCAATTAAAAAGCTATTCAGGAAGGTACATTTGTAACATTTTACGCCGGTGAAACTGCGGACTTCGCTACCTAGAGTCATAAAATACAAATAACGCAAGAACACAAGGTAAAATTTAACAAAATCAATTTTATAGGTAAGTGTACACTCAACCGACCTTCAAGTGTTACACACTCAAACAAACCAAGAGCTTTCAATGGTTTCACGTGTCACAGGACCTATTTTTATCGCCAACAAATACGGCAACTGTACGTGTGAATTGCTGGCATGAGAGGCCACTTACGAGTAATGGGGGGTAAGGAGTAATAAACCGACCACAAACGAGTGACTATAATAGCCTTATATTCGGTGAAGAAAGTTGCGATTTATCATTGATCCGATCGTCGGCACATTTGGTCACGTAGTAATTTAGATGTAATTGTTCTATTTATGAATTTATTTTTTCTGTACCTTCAGTGATTTGGGCTTGGGTTATACTTTCTTACTTGTGGGCCTGCAGTTGCTTTGCTTGTTTCTATAATGTAACTTAACACGAATGTGAAATTACGTAAGAGTTTTCATTGTTCAAACTGACAGAACACCTCTGTTCTGCATTCACGTGACTGAAATATTCGTATTCCTAAAGTGTTGTCAGGTACCTACTGCAACATGATCATCGCTCGAGGAGTTGATATGCCCAAGCCGTGGCAGCAATCAAGTCACGCGATCCAATCGTGCTAACGCTTGTTAGGATCCTCGTGGAGGAATATGTTTGATCGCCATTGCTCAAAAATATTTGCGTGATCTATAATAATGCTTAGGTATGCAGTTTTAGTGTTCACGCGACGTTTGCGTAGTCGCATTTTGTTAAAATATAGGTCTACGTCTTTAACATCCTTTGTAGTGATTGGCAAGTATGTCATTCTCCACGACGTCAAACAGTTTTTTAATCGGGTGAAGGTCAATTTAATCACACACTTTTTTCCAACTTTTTCAAGCGTCAGTTTCACAAATATGACCATTATCGAAAATAAGTAACTATTACGTATCTGATCCACATACATTGAAAACGTAAATAATTATTCATTGTAAACATATATCGATAACGATGATTATTTCTCGGGCTGAATCATTTTAACAAAAAAGAAAATAAGATCAACACTTTGACTTTAGAGGATAAATGAATGCAGCCAATGCTAACCTTGTGGAATAAATGAAATGTAAACACACTTACCTTTATTGAAGGATTTTACGACAGTGGTGCGGGTTTTATTGTTACATGTACACCCTACATAAATGTAACCTAAATACATGTGTAGGATTAAAATTTATTTAGGTATATATCTTTTGGACTAGGAAGTAGTAAATAGGAAGACAAAGATACTCTAAACTTTATTAAAAAGGCTCGCATGATTACTTACTATTGATTCAGTTTTCTTCTGATTTCTCTCGCAACAAACTTTTCTACATTCTATATTATGATATAATGTAGAATGTAGAAAAGTTTGTTTATGGTACAACCGTGGTCATGCAGTGTACACACTAAAACTAACATCATCATTATTCTCTTGCCCTTGTCCCATTTTATTTACATTTTTTTAAGTCAATACGTCCCTTTTATTTGTCATCTAAAATAGTGTGCGGTGAAACTTCTAATTCCTATTTATCATAATCATGGTTATCATCCATTTAAAAATTCAAAGCATTGATAATCGCCATGTAGTTGATACACAAATGCTAATTCCTAATAATAATATGAGCTCGTAACTATTACAGTTAATTAAGTAATGATCATTTAATTTGAACGTTCAACGTTTGGACAGTTTACTGCAATATTGTAACCGGTCCAGCCTAATCATGTGTAGTAATAACGTTTCGTCGAACCATTTATTTTCATTGTGACTTGCAGAATCATTTTAGTCCCATTTTTGTTCTTGTTTTACTTAATTAATTGACATTTGTAATAATGATGCATGATGAAAAGACGTAAAGTTTATTCCTTCTACATTTATAATTCTACATTTATTAATTATTTACTGCCAGATTTTCAAATTAATAGCCAGATTGTTATTTTTATATTTTCGCGGTTTATACTCATATTTTATATACTACTCGGGACTTCACGCGAAACAATTTTCGTAACGTAAGAAACATCGGTGAATGTAAGTACAAAATTGTTTCGCGTGAAGTCCCGAGTAGTATATAAAATATCAATAGCCAGATTGCCAGATTCTAGAATCTCTATTTTTTAACCGCCATCATTAATGATGGCGGTTAAGATACGAGATCATAATTTATTTCGTACATTTTAGACACTGATTTAGAGTAACCTCGTATAAGTATCTCAATAATCCTCTGCTAGTTGCTCGTTGTATTATACTATTCCTACTCGATCCTGTGTGCCCTTTTAAATATTTAACATTGAGATTCTACTTTACTAGTATGAACAGACTCGGAATAACTGAGCGGTCAATAAATCCGGTTTTGTTGACCGCTCAGTTGCCATTCTCTAACTTCTTTTCGTACAAATCCTTTTATAGTTTAATTAATTTGAATAAGAATGTATTTATAAAACAAATTTTATATTTTGAAATCGTTATTCTCATCGATATAATTTTACTTACTGAATCAAATGAAATTTAATATTTCCTGTCTGTCTTTTTCATATTCTTTTTTTCTTTAAAACTTCTTCAATGGATATTACTGGAGTGATTTGTAAATAATTTTACTCCAAATAGGTCCCTCGTACATTTGACATAATAATGACTTACATCTACATAAATTTGAAAACAGTTCTACAACATATAAACCATACTATACTAGTCCTACAACACCTACCGCAGTACATATATATATTGTATTTGTAGAGCAACTAAAAACTACTATTTATATATTGCCACTAACAAAAACAATTTAATTTACCCTTACAAAATATGGACGAAAGTTTTGTACAATATCTAGCACACGATTATATTTTAAATGTGGTTATGTAACGACACGCACTTGACCGCTTTTAACACTACACTTCAAACCTCATATTAAAGCCCCTCTCCCGGGTAACATTGCAGTTTAAAATTCTTTGTGTGTGTTTTGAATATTTCAGTAGGTTCAACCTAGTGAACGGTACATACAATCAGGGTCGTTGCTACCGTGTGTGATTCAACGAGTCAACACAATATGATTGAATTTATAGCAGCGAAAGTTGTGTAAATTTGAATTTGTTCTTCTTGCAACGAGGGGTTTCCTGGTATAAAATTATTGTATGGCTCTGTGTATGAGGAACATCGTAAAATTCAACCCTCACCTACGTAATTACCGTGGTTTGTATCTCAGGTTAAATTTATATCACGTATTTCGTTGGCACAAATTAATGTAGCGACGTCAAAAAGTAATTAATGTATGTATAGGTATAATCAAAAGAGAATTAATCATTATTTTACTGTATTTTTATTCTGTTCCATCTCTGTCCAGAGGAATTTTGTAATTTATTTATTACTTTTTCGTTGAGCTATAAAGGTATTTGAAATTTTGAACATTGATCAGAAGTGGATGACAATGAATGTCAATGTGAAAAAATTAAGGAAAATTTGATGACCTGCGTTAATCATATTTCGCTATGGCTGGTCCTGGGTTGTGACCGGTTTGTGGAATTTCAATTTATGAGCGCTTTTCTTTAAGATATCTACTTCAAAATTGAATTCCAAGATGCCACCTGCACAAACACACCTACGTTGCTTATCATTCACGCCCTTATCTCCAAAGGGGTGTAAGAGGTGTACCAGACGCCTACATTTCACTGTATGCATTTTTGTCATGGACAGGCACAAGTTGTAACGACCTGCCGTTGAAATTTTGAAAGCGCCCTGGCAAATTGAAAGTATACACCTCCACCGGATGCTCTGGCTGAACGTAATGAACGATGATGTGTGAATTTAATTACATTACTAGACCATTTGAACGCTGATGTGTGAATTTAGTGACATTACTAGACCATCTGAAGGCTGCGATGTGGAAGGAGAGAAGTCACAATTAGTTCCTGAACTCTGAAGCGAAGACATATGCCAGAACTACAAAAACAGTTGTCAAGAAGCTATAGTTGCCTTTCAAACGGTTGGGACTTATTACGATAGATTCTTCTGAGCAAATTTCTACATCACGCGTACAAAATTGCGGGCATCAATACTGTCTAAATGCGAAACACCTTTACACAATAATGCCTTTATTACTTTATGAATACAACCGTTTCGCTCCTCAGCACGGCTTGTTTATCATAAAATATACAACGGTTAAGTACAAATTTATTCACAGAGCGTCTCATTACATGTATACAAATTACCAACATCGCTTTACATATTATTCAAAACTGACGAATTAAATTTGTTACCCCATCAACATTCTGTGAATATGTATTCCGTAATTTCTAAACAATTCTAATATCTTGTGTTACGAGCGCTTTCAGAATGTATTGAATTACTTTCATTCATCATGTGAGACAGGTAGGAGGGAGACAGGGAAACTCGACCAAATTCCATGCTAAAGCGTACAAAATACATTTTTACAAATATTTTAAATACCTTCTCAAGGCTTTGATCCAAAATTTCCAGGGCCTAAGTGATCTCAGCTGTTAATGGTGCACATGCTGTCTAACGAACAGAGCAACGACGTCGGTGACGGTGAGCGAATGCCTTCATGTCTGATCAGACGGCAGTCGATCAGAGCAATGATGAAAAACAATTGCTTTATGATAGCTACTCCTAGCTGCTAAATAAAAGTGAACTCTAATTTAAATAAAAAAAAAAGACTATGTTAGAGGATATTAATCGACCATACATATAAGCCGGTTCATTGCAATGGTTTTAACAATAAAAGGTACATAAGCACGCGCAAAAAGCACAACCGATCCGTAGTCACACTAAATTGCCACACCGGTGTGACTGTTAAAAACAAAATTTAATTTAATAATCTTGTCACGTCACGTTACGGCATATTTGAAAATTATTAGACACTTGAAAAATTCAGAATAGCAAAAAGGTGCTCAAAAGTCTTTGAAGATCCATGTTGATACTTTTAATATTACCTAACATTTTGTAAAGGTTAGAAAAACCTTTACAAAATGTTTAGAAACCGGCGTTTGCCTCTATTTTTACTGGAGCATATTAAAACGTGACAAAGTTAGGAATTGCGAAGCAAAACGATAAGGAAGAGACACAAGCTCGAGTAAACGCGGAAAAATTAAAAACTTGAAAACAATTGATTACAAGCCGGAGTTCCTCGACTCGTGTCTAATACCGGACGCAATGTCGTTCATAAATAATTTTACTCTTTGTGTTAAAGTCAGCAGTTTTCCTTCGTATATTTAAAGTATACCTGCTCATAAATTTAAGGAATTAAGTACTTTTCTTGTTGTTTCTGTGTACAATATTACTTACTTTGAAATTGATGATAATTATCTTAAAAAAATACCTACATAGTATATTTAATAGTGGCTCCGAAGAGCCCTAAAAAATGAAATGAAGTATGAGGAAAAAAATATTAATTATTATGGGCCTTTTTTTTCACACCGCCGTCTTGCCCATAGTGAGCTAATGCGAGTATAAGCTTGTGTTATGGGATCTAGACGACTAAAAAACATACTTATTATGTTTATTATACGCACATTATATATACGAGTATAAACACTCAAACTCCGAAACAAAGTCTGAAACACAATGGATTACACAAATATTTTTTCTGCCCCATGAATCGAATTCGGGACCTCAGTCACGGCAGTCGCATACACTACCACTGCGCACCAACCATTTTTTTCAAATCCTTTCTGTTATTATTTTATAAATAAATAAATAAATATCCATCACCCCGAAGGGGTGGCAGAGGCATATTATATGCCCACTTTTCACCGTGTGGATTCCTGTCCCACGTAATAGGTGGTGAGCCCATTGCCGTGTTGAAAATAGACAGACGCAGGTTGTGGCTACCTGCTGTTGAAATTTTCAAGCCGCCCATAAGGCCTTCAACCAGGCTTAACGACTGCCATTTTACTGGCAACTGGGACCAACGGCTTAACGTGCCTTCCGAAGCACGCAAACGCTCGCAAATATAAATGCCACAAAGTGGTGACCAATCCGAGGACCAGCCATAGTGTAAGTTGCGTAACTCAGTGATCGTTAACAGAACAATGAGACCACGGGGCCACGAGCGCTTCATATTCTATATTTTACATATTCTGCTATTCGGGGTGAAATTCGACAAATCAAGTATCAGTAAAATCGTCTCACTAGTTCTCGAGTTTTAAATGGTGTAACTAAAGCGAATTTGTTTTATGTATTTAGATCACTTTGTTTAAACGTGAGTCGATAAATTTGTTTGGACAAACTCACACTAGGCACTCAAAGCGAATGAAGTTACTATCAAGAGAAAAACGTAATAAAGGAAAGAAATTTTACATTTAAATGTGTTGATCCCTACGGCTTTTAGCGATATTATGAAAGAACAGTACTGCAAAGCGCTTCAGTGAAATATGAATTTATCACATAACTCTGGGTCTTTCTACTGATGAGAATAAAACCCAAAATATTTAAGGAAGTTTTTTCACTTGATTGAGTCGTAATTTAAATGTGTGAATAAAAGATTCACGATAGACCTGTAACTTTCATAACTTCCGTAGTATATTTTGTCTTTTCCATAGTATATTTATCCGAACATGGGAAGCCAGAATATTAAATTTATTGATTTATTAAGTTTATTTTTGCCTGTGTCATAGTTCTTTTACTTAGTACTGCACTTAAGAAAAGTTTAAAGTGTTTGAAGTTGTACAATCACGCCTTATCCCCGAAGGGGTGGCAGAGACATATTATATGCCTACTTTTCACCACGTGTATTCCTGTACTGTATATGTCACAAAGTGGTCACCCATCCGTGACCAGCCATAGCGTAAATTACTTAACGCAGTGATCGTTTACAAAACACTGAGTCAGCTAGTGGCCCTAGTAGCGCTTCAATGTTTATGCAATACTAGTTGACGCCCGCGTCTTCGCCCGCGTAGAGAAGTTTCCCGTTCCCGTTTCCCGCGGGAATATTTCCCGGGAAAAAAGTAGCCTATGTGTTATTCTGATGTATAAGTTATATTATTGTAAAATTTAATTAAAATCTATTCAGTAGTTTTTACGTGAAAGAACAACAAACATCTATACAAACTTTCGCATTTATAATATTACTAGCTGACCCTCCCGGCTTCGCCCGTGACATACTTCGAACCCCGTGGCACCCATTTAATCCCGTCTTATATTAATTTCACGTTAATGTATGAACATTTTCCAAATTACTTGATTACTTCTCCGCTCTCAAGTATCTACTACGCCCGCGCCCGCACGGCCCGGACGAATTTTTGTTACACGAAATTAATTTCTTTGCGCATTTTTTTGATATTGCCATATCGCCTAAGATATTCATTTAATTTGCAAAGTGTAAAGAGACAAAATAATCTACATAAAATGCTGAAACCAACTAACATATTAAAAATGATAAGGATTAATAATGTACTTGTGTAAATAGCATTTAAATTATCGCTTTATTATTGCTGTTTTTTTTTAAGTATTAAAATGGATATAGTACGGTATCCTTAAAAGATAGACATATACCGTCGCGAACTTTTTTGTAGACCTATATTAGATACATAATTTGACAATACATTATTTTGTTATATCCTAAAGGGTTTAGGCAGCGTTTTCGTTAAAAGCTCCCAGACGGCTTATTTTTTTCCGACACCGCCATCATATATCGTTATAATTAAGTTAATGTATACAAAAACTTAACAAAATATACATAAAAACCTTCTATAAGAATCGCTCTATCTATTTAAAAAAAATTGCATCGAAATTAAAGATCTAAGCATACATAGGGACAGACAGCGAAAAACGACTTTGTTATATAATATGTAGTGATTAAGATTAAGATAATAACTAGTCAGGTCATAAATTCTGTCACACGTTTAATATAAAATAATTGAAACCATTTTATTCATTATGTAACCATTTATATACCAAAATGAACTTAACAAAACATAGATTCTTATGACAATAAAGTTTATTCAAAATAACCTCCGTGATTTTGAATACAGGCCTTCAATCTGCGCGGCCAGTCGTCTATCGCAGCACGAACGAGGTCCATGTCAATATCGGCGGCTGCCTTAATGAAGGATGTCTTGAGTGACTCCAAATTGGGATGAGGCTTTGAGCACGCCTTTTCCTCCAAGTGTTGCCATATGTTGTAATCTAACGGACTCAAATCTTCTTTTCACCGTGGTTCTGCTTAACCCCATCTGAAGGGCCAACAGTTTCTGCTTACGTTTGGGATTTCTTTGAATTCGCGCCTTCACAGCTTTTATCACTGCTGGAGTCCTAACAGACCGAGGGCGACCACTTCTTGACCTGTCATCTACACTAGAGTCTTCATTGTATTGTTTGGTGGTACGATAAACCAATCTTTTGGTTATATTCAAATTTTTCAGTATGTCAAAAATTTGAATTGGCGCGTAACCGCAACGATGCAACGCAATAACTGCAACACGGTCTTCTTTAAGCGTCCACTGGACATTTGGCGGGAAGAGTGACAAGTGCAGACGCTTGCTTTATGTTATTTTCTAAAACTAGTGCATTTATCTTGTTTTATGTGCGGGAGTGGTGGTTTCTTGGACATAAAAGTTGTGTTAACGTGTTGTAGTGAAAGACAATGATATATATGCAGTGAAATGCTATTTTCTCTCTTGCCGCGAAACGTCCACTGACAACCTTAGTATAAGAATCACCATTATACTGAGGGCAAGGACCAGGACGTAGCCTGAGGACACGACATCGACTGGACAGGACTAATTAGAAGATAAGATTGAAGAAATATGATATAAAAAATAAGATTTGGCTAAAAGGTCTTAAAACCAGGCCCTTAAATAATTATGAAAAAAAATATCGTCCACTCCATATTTACAAATGAGTAAAATTCTAAAAAGTATACATTTTTATTTTCATTGAACAATTCGAAATTCGAATTCAATAAACTTTTTTGTGGCCAGCATTCTAAAAGAAAAGTTTTTACTGTGTGACAATACTTATGACCTGACTAGGTATATTGATTGATACATGTAACAATTTTATTAGAAAAAATCATATCTACAATCGATTTGAAACGTCAATAGCAACGAGAAGAACAAGCTTTTGATATAATCTCTGTAGAAATCGAACAATTTTTTTCTATCGAATTCGACTCATCGTTCATTTCAGGCGATTTCTTTGTCCTCGTACAAACCCTTTCGTCTGCAATTTAAGTTTCGTCCCGTTCAACTTCTAACATCGTATCCAAAGTTCGTTTTCCAATACTGCTTTCATTTTAAGAAATCATTTCCACGGAGACGTCGAACTAATATAAAGTAAACCGATTCTTTATTATCTGAAAATACATAGGAACGAGAACGTCAGGTTTTCTTTCCAAGGGAAGACTGAGACGTTCTGATATGCCCACATTTCACAGGTTGTATTAAGACTTCCGTAATATGTGACTGTTCAAATGGAGAGGGGCAGATTGTGACTAACTGTTACTGAAATTTTAAGTTTTAACACGTACTTGGTTGACAGAATCCATATTATGGTAGCTGAGATTAATGACTAAACGTATTTCTTAGGCACGAATACAAGCAATCTAAAATACTTGTTAACAATAATGCCACACGCGGTCACCCATCTCAGGATTAACTTTAGCATACGATGCTTTAGGCAGTGAAGGTTTCCAGAACAGTGAAAAAGTAGAGCCATGGGCGCTTTTTTAATATTGATTTCAAGTTTTAGTTTTTATCATACATAAACTAACTATTTTCACGCTGTATCCCTGACGGGGTAGTCAGAGAGGACAGATCACCAGGCTTCGCGATCCATGCATCACTTCTTGCAGATTCATTAATCGCTTCATACATGTACGTCTAGGTATCTCAGTACTTTTGATTTTTTCGTTTTTGAGCAATCTGCTCACGTGGTCTTCACATATAATTCTCGGTCTACCCTGACTCCTTCTACCCTCTAGTTACGCACAGTATAAAGATTCTTCCTCAATCGTTCCTCACTCATTCTTTGGACGTATCCAAACCAGTGGAGCACGCCCTCAACGCTGACACTTTCATACAAACCTTTCATATTGAGTATCACTTCGTTACGTATTCGGTCGGCCAAGATTCCACCGCATAATTTTCGAAGTGATCGCATCTCCACAGCATTCAACTTACATTCATGCATCTTCTGACAAACCTTAGTTTCGCTACTGTAAAGCAACTTTGGCACTAGCACCGTTAATTTTGTTTCCGGCAGCTACCCGCCATTCTCCATCCGAACCAGATCTTCTGTCCGCGGTACAAATACTCCCTAAATACACCATTACGTACACTTGCTCTAGACCTTTTATCGAACATTAAAGAAAATATTTGAATATTAAAATAAAAAAAAAATTGTGAACACAAATTAAATTGTGCTATATTCGGTATAGTAAATGCTTTTCAAAATTATTTCGAAAAATTAATAACATGGGAATATGTTATGAGTTAGTTGACTAACTGAGCTATCTGCCTACAGCTATCTGACTCCTTTGGGCAAGTTGAATAGGGTTCTTCAAACGAATGTGCATTTTTAAGAAATGAAATTTAAAGAGTGTGAATGATGAGATGGCACACCACAATCGAGTTTGCTTTACCCGTTATGGAGAATTAACTAAAGCGGTACAGTGCTTGGCTAATTTAGTGGGTAAGGCCACGTGGTATTCATAGGACTCCATCCTTACTTTTGCATTTGTGGTAGATAAGTGATGCAGCGGGAAAAGAATAGTATTGTCACAAAAAAATGCTGTTTGTGGACACGGCAACACGTGGGACATAAATGCATACGATGAAATGTCGGTGTATAGTATGCCTTTGCCTACCCCTTCGGGGATAAAGGCGTGACAATATGTATGTATGTATGTTGTTGACAGTAAGACCCAGTACAGCAGTGGTGCTGTGCAACGCGTCGTAGCGCGCGCCTTTCTGGTGGGATTCCTGGACCATATACAGCCGTGAAGGAACACCGTGTGGCTGATGGCTCATAATTATCTCGGGTGAGCCGAAGGCCTTAAGAGGTTTTAAAAAGAAAGAGAACGAGGAAAAAACTTTATCACGACCAAAACTATGGGCAACACTTTGAATAAGTGTAATGGTGTTTGCAATTGCAATTATTGAATTATAAATTGAAAAAAGGGAACCGCCAATATTTTGTAATGAACTTTTCAATAAATGTTGGGGACACCGCGTTCAGGGAATATAGAAAACGCAGCATTTTCTTATTTTAATTTCGCTGAGTGGTGTCTGAGTAGATCCGTATGATTTGATACATATATACCCTCACCTATTTAAATAAACTCGAGGTTGACAAAGCGATTGAATAGGGAAAGCGAATTTGATATATTTAATTAAGTTGCTTACAGACTTTTAGCTTCTAATTACTATAGTAAAACATTTTCAACAAAAGTAATAAGCTAATTAACTATCTTCACGCTATATCCCTGACGGGGTAATCGGAGAGGACAGATCGCCAGGCTTCGCGATCCATGTATGCTTTGATCGGCTATCGCTTCTTGCAGATTCATTAATCGCTCCATACATGCAAGTCTAGGTATCCGAGTTCTAAGCTGGACTGTAGGCAAACAACCTTAAAAATTTTAGGAAATTAATGTACTTAGTTACTACATACCTAAATTCAGTGATGGCAGTCACTTAAAGTTTGACTGCCACATTAGTGCTATCTTAATCTTAATAATATTTTAAATGTGAAAGTTTGTATGGATGTTTGTTACTCTTTCACGTAAAAACTACTGAACGGATTTTAATGAAACTTTACAACAATGTACCTTATACATCAGAATAACACATAGGCTACTTTTTATCCAGGGAACTAGTTCCTGTGGGAAACGACAATAGGAAAACATCCCTACGCGGGCGACGCCGCGGGCGTCAACTAGTATTGCATAAAACATTGAAGCGCTACTAGGGCTACTAGCTGACTTAGTGTTTTGTAAAAGATCACTGCGTTAAGCAACTAGTAATATTATAAATGCTATAAGTTTGTATGGTTGTTTGTTACTTTTTCACGTAATAACTACTGAATTGATTTTCATGAAACCGTTCAATAATAATAATAATAAATCTTTATTCATTTAGGTCACAAAGTAACACTTATGAACGTCAAGAATATTGCTTCTACATTTACATTTACTGCCAGATTCGCAAAGCAATAGGTAGAGCCTGAGGAAGAACCTGGCAATAAAACTCATGGCCACTCTTTTCTAAACGCCAGTAATTACATTAGTTTGATTAACATGAAATTTGACCAATTATATAGTAATGAATTTATACAAACAAAAAAACAAAATCAATGTTGTGTTTAAAATCATATCAAAATTAGAGCGATTATAGTTGCCTGTTCTAAGGGCAGCCTACCCTTGAAGAAGAAGAATCTGGCAAGAAAGTCAATGGATGCCATTTTAAAACGTAGGAATGGAATAAATCCAAAGGAACAATGTAAGTGTAATTTTATTGTTGTAGGACATTAAAATTACACTTACATTGTTCCTTTGGATTTATGTGAGAACAGTCGACAAAACTTAACTTTGCCTTAAATATAAATAAGATTATTTGTAATAATTGCTATAACAGCTATGAGCTGACCAGTAGCTATGAGCTGACCAGTCCCAACAGACGGCACCCGTTCACGGGTATGACGCACTATATCAGCCAGCGCTGATATAGTGCGTCATACCCGTGAACGGGTGCCGTCTGTTGGGACTGGTCAGCTCATAGCTGACCAGTCTTATAGGCAGGATATAGCAGGGTGATGACCCTACTCAACCGTATTATAGGGAATAAGGCGAGCCGATACATACGCCACCACTGCCAGGACACTTAGGCGAGCATGACATACTAAAAACTGCACAGCAAGTATAATGTCAATTTATAATTGTACTCAATGACATCCGAAATACATATAATATGTGCTAACCTTTGAAAATGCCGTAAGGCGAAACCGGTCAGGTTTAAGTAATAAATAAGTGGAATAGTACAAGTGTTTTAGTTCAAGATGTGTAGCAAGTTCCACCAAGTGCCATCAATCACCAGTGTAAACAGTCTAATAAATAAGTCTACTCTAATCTATATTAAATAAATAAATATTGTTGGGACATACTATTTTCTTTGAAGTGATCGGTAAAAAATGTAGATAAGACCAAAGCAATGAGTCAATTATAGTTTTCAAAAACTTTAGCCACATAATATGGCTAAAGTTATAATGATATTTAATTTAATTAGATTATTGTATGTGATCTATTTTAAAATCACTTAAATTCTGTGGTTTTATAAACATACCACAGCCACAAAAAAATAAGACTTTATAGCATTGTACGTACATTACGGTTTTACTAATTTGGTAGGCAGGTTAACATATATGCGCCAGTTGTCTGGACTGTCGCAATGCCCTGATGCTGTCCTACGAGCTTCTTGATAACATCAAAGAAATTATAACATCTTGATGGTTATATGACTTTATTGTTTTGCGAGTGTCAGTGAGACAAACTTGATAAGAGAATATTTGTAATTACGTGTGTTAATTACTAAATAAAATGTGTTTCGCTGTGGCGTTGATACTCGTTTGTGCGGTCATTTTACCGTACATAGACATCACATCAATTTTCAATACATCACCTTTCAGCCTTACTATTAAAACTTTTTGTTTATGTTATCTTTACAAGAAATTTATAAAAAAATTAAAGACACTAGGAAATTCTATTATAGATATTACTGGTTAACAAACTAACTATCTTCACGCCATATCTCTGACGGGGTAGTCAGAGAGGACAGATCGCCAGGCTTCCCCATCCATGCATACTTCTTTCACTTTTTCAAGATTCATTAATCGCTTCATACACGCACGTCTGGGTATCCGAGTACTTTTGACCTTTCCGTTAAATTAATTTTAATATACAGAATTTGATTTTCCCATATTTCGGCAGTGTTCCAAGTCCCATGATCACAAAGAAATTGAACGTTCTAGAAGACAGAATTCCATTGTTTTCAATTTCTAGAGGTTCTTCATCATGGTTTCATTACCGTTATAGCAATTCAAATCAAAAAACTTTGGCAAGTAATAACCAGAAAGAACATTGAAGAGGTCCGCTTCGTTTATACCAGTTGTGTATATCGGTTTCCCTTTTCATTAAAAATATCTGCTTAATGGTTGCAAAGGTTCGTTTCATAAAAGTACATGATATGAGGGATCCTTAATACCAAAACATAAAAAGCCAGCGAAATGGATTTGAAATTAGTTTACATATTGCATGTTGGACGTTACATTAAATATTACACACGGTATAAGTACGAGCTACAATTTCGAAGGAACAACCTAAATATTTATTTGATGGATCACGCTACTTTTCATCGTGCTTCTACCCTTAAGGTTAATATTTTATAAGTTTCAATGACGTCACAGTCCTTTGAAGAACTAATTTTTCAAATAGTAATATTATTTTGATAAAAAATACATACATCTTTGTTGATACCGTCCTGTCTCGGGTAGGTTTTATGCTTACTCACTTTAAAAGTATTCATTACCTAGGGTTTCATAAATAAAACAACTGTATTTATAAGTCTTTCACATAAAAAAAGTGTAAATTGACTTAAAAGGCTTTGAACACTTTTGTCATATCTGCCGTGCTCCATTATGACTCTTTTTGTAATAACCGCCAGCTACGATATTTATATCAATCGATAGATAAAACTAATATAAACAGCAAATAAAATAATACAGATGTATGGATTACGATAACGTATCAAATTTCTTATATAGCTACAGTCAAAATTAATCACTTAACGCCCTTTCTGATTCAAACTTACTTTCGTCAAGAAATACGGATTTCCCCCAAAACAAAAACGGGACATCTTGCCATACTAACAAATGGCGACAACAAACAAAAAAAATTAAAACATGAAAATGAAGCAGCAAGTTAAACCGAAAAGTATAACACAACGCAACTGGTCAATTGATAGTTGAATTACAACTATCAATTGACCAGTTGAGCAAAACACAGAGATTACGAGAAAGCAAATATCGAGTAATATAATACCGAAATATACGTAAGTTTAATAATCCTACGTCCTATAGATAGTCCTAAACCTACAAAATATTTACTCGTATGTTTCAGATAATCGATAAAGTATAGTGAAAAGTACTGAACGTGATCAGGGGTCACGCTATGACGCTCTTAAGTAAAGTGTGAGAAGGATTATTGTGCGCAACTTAAAACCTTGTAAGCTCACTTTATTTGTTAAACCCTATAGTGTAATTTCCGTAGCGTGACTTATAAATGTGTTTTCTTTCTTTCTTCTGGACAAAGAATGGAGTCCGAAATAGAATACAAACTTATGAAAAGATGAGGCACGCGATCAACATAGACTGTCAATATCTCAAAAAACGTGGCATTTACGAGGGTCGCGTCATTGTATTTGTATTGATGTTACCTAACGGAAATGGCGCCCAGACACTTTATCTATACAGAAAACGTAACAAATTAATAAAGAAATGTGTATTAAAAAAAACAACAATTTACTGAAATGTGGTAAAAAGAACAATTCTAAGCAAGTCTTTTCAATTGATACTTTTATTGTAAGAAAGCTTAAAATTTTAGTTCGCCGTATTAGTAGTCCGCGAATTAGAGTAACGTTCCATATTTTTTGAGTTATTCTTAGCAATATTATCATTAGATACCCATTTTGTTTACCTTCGTGAGCATAGAATATGTAATTAGCCTGTAACTGGCGGTGGCGGCGAATCATTCAGCAAACAAACAATCTATCCTTATGAATTGACATAACGTTATCGTTAAACTTGTCTCTGAATCATCAAAACATTAATTTTGTTTAAAATTTCATGCACTACTTTGCTTCATAATTCCTTTTTACACCAAAAATAGATGATTTTAAAAGTTTTTGTACCTCCTTTTTTTTCTTGGCGTATTCCCAGTTACTCCTGGATGTGGAGCCTAGGGTCCGCCTTTATTGGCTACTTGGAGCAGCTGTGATTTGGCTTTTTATTTTTGGCATTGTTTGGAGCTACTGTGGCCTAACCTTTCAACGTCGAAAGTGTACCTATATTGTTGCTTCGTCCGTTCTTGATCAGCAGGTGTACCACTACAGGTGAGGTCACTTGGGCCCCATCAATATTGGGGCCCCATCATTATTGGGGCCCTTTCAATATTGAGACTATCAATATTGCCTTTAAATATTGCCCTATTAATTATACCCATTGAAAAAAAATGTATTCCTATTATATTATAATTTACTATTAATTCGTGAAAATGTAAAAATTATTAATAATATAAACATATTTTTCTAAATCTAAAATATTGTTATAATTTACTATTAATTCGTGAAAATGTAAAAATTATTAATAATATAAACATATTTTTCTAAATCTAAAATATTGTTCAAACTATTTCAATTTTTTTTTGTGATACTCGTTCATTTGAATACATATACCTAGTCAGGTCATAAGTATTGTCACACGGTAAAAACTTTTCTTTGAGAATGCTGGCCACATCCCAAACGTAAGCAGAAACTGTTGGCCCTTCAGATGGGGTTAAGCAGAACCACGGTGAAAAGGGTGTTAAATGAAGACTTACAGCTTCGGTCATATCGAAGAAAAACAGGACATCGTTTAAATGCTCGTCTAATGGACCTGAGACTGAAGAGATGCCGCGCTTTGTTGAAGCGGTACGCGGGAAAAAAATATCGGGAAATTCTTTTTTAGGATGAATAAATTTTTACCGTAGAAGAGAGCTACAACAAACAAAATGATAAGGTGTACGCACACAGTAGTGAAGAAGCGAGCAACCGTATTCCGCGTGTCCAACGAGGTCATTTTCCACCCTCGCTCATGGTATGGTTGGGAGTTTCTTATTGGGGCTTAACAGAGGTACATTTTTGTGAGAAAGGTGTAATAACGAATGCAGTTGTGTATCAAAATACAGTCCTGACGAACCTTGTGGAACCTGTTTCTCATACCATGTTCAATAACAGGCACTGGTTATTCCAACAAGATTCAGCGCCAGCTCATAGAGCGAAGAGCACACAAGACTGGCTGGCGGCGCGTGAAATCGACTTCATCCGGCACGAAGACTGGCCCTCCTCCAGTCCAGATTTGAGTCCGTTAGATTACAAGATATGGCAACACTTGGAGGAAAAGGCGTGCTCAAAGCCTCATCCCAATTTGGAGTCACTCAAGACATCCTTGATTAAGGCAGCCGCCGATATTGACATGGACCTCGTTCGTGCTGCGATAGACGACTGGCCGCGCAGATTGAAGGCCTGTATATAAAATCACGTAGGCCATTTTGAATAAACTTTATTGTCATAAGAATCTATGTTTTGTTAAGTTCATTTTGGTATATAAATGGTTACATAATGATTAAACTTGTTTCAATTATTTTATATTAAACATGTGACAGAATTTATGACCTGACGAGGTATTTATGGACACAAAGCGATAGCTACAGAGTTCTGAATGGAACAACTATGTTATTCTAAGATCAATAGACTCTTAATATCCGGCACTATAGACGTTAGGACAGCTGAGATGGGCAACTCTTATGTGGAAGACAATTCCCTGTCTGTGCGCGAGTGTACACTAAATGAAAAATATCTGCTAGAGCAATTACGTTATGAAATATTATAATAGCTAAACAGGGACAAAGTTAGAAAAGACACAAAGCGTCGTAAAAGATGCAAGCCTCGCGATTCACAACGCAGTGCTAGTGCCAATGTTGATTTTAGATAGGTAAACCTGGAAGTGTCAGAAGATGCATATATCGCTTCAAAATTGTGTGGGGTAAAGTTGGCTGACCGAATATGTAACGAAGTGATACGCAATATGGTAGATTTGAATGAATGTGTCAGTATTAAGGGGGTAAACGGCGTGCTTCGTTAGATCGTTCACGTCTAACTAATGAGTGAGGAACAATTGACGAAGAATATTTATTGTGCTTAAGTAGAGGGTAGAAGGTTTCAGGGAAGATTGAGACTAACGAAGTTCACGTGAGCGTGATCAGATTGTTCAAATGGTGGAAAAAATACACAAGCTGCAACGGGTAATGTACTATTATTGTACGAAAACAGAACATTCCAGTTTCACTTCACAATTCCCATATAAAAAAATTAATAAAAAATAAATAAAGATCCTTTGTTTTTACTTATTGAAAGCAAAAATAAGGGATTTTTTCGTGGTGTATATTATTAATTCATATTGGCGGGCATGAATGGGAGCTAACATTACCGGGTTATGTCCGCATAAAACGGTCAAATATTATCACCCGTTTGTAACAAGGTCGTGCCGTGGAATTTAATCAACCTCTTTTTGTTGTTATTAATATTTTAGTTATAGAATTAATTACCATAATATGGAATTAAGCGTTTCGTGTTTGAGTGCCCTTAACGACTGCAGAATTATTCGAAGTTCGTTTGTATGATTAGAAATTATTATTATGATTCTATTGTTTTTTAACAACTTTCTTCTTTTGTTTCAGATTTCAATTAATGGCTGTAACTATGTGTTTACGAAGTAAGCTCTAACTAAAGATGTCATATCAAGGAAGCATATGACTCTTGAAGACATTACAAAGCAATAAAGACATGGGTATACACAGGTGATATTTGCAGAAAATGGAAACCAATAAAATACCTTTACAAATCTGCAATTCAATAAAACAGTACTACATAAACTTTGAAATAGTTACACGAATTATAGTTAAAGCACATAAACATAAAATTAACGTGCTGAAAACGAAGTTAGCGCTAAATTTGGGATTGCAGACTAAATTAAAAATTGTATTACTGCTTGTATTACTAATGTGCCAAAATTCGGATTGCAACGGATTTGGTAGAAATTCTATGTTAAGGACAAGAGTGATAGGGACACGGTACGGGAAATTACAAGGTGTGATACTGCCTATGGATCAACATAAGTATTTGAAGCCTGTCGAAGCGTATCTCGGAGTACCGTACGCCACACCACCAACGGGATCAAACAGGTAAGTCCTCTATTTTATGATCAGTCGATTGAGGTTTTGTGGAATTGCCATTTGGGAGGACAGGTTTGTTGATACGCGATATAATATATATATCAATTTAAAAGTAAATACTAGTGTGTCGATATTCCCTATAGAATTTTTATATAGCGTTTCTTGGTCCGACAACTGAACTGATTGTGCTGTCCATCACTGAAGAACGGTTCTAGGAAATAAGTTTGGAGTTTATTATGCTTACAATGAATGCTGAATTTGCGGAACAAACTGTGCAGAAGTTTTGGTACCATTCAGTAAAAGGCTTTTTTGATTCGATAAATATATCGTAAAGTAATTTAAAGAAATAAAAAAGTTATGTTTTGTCTACAACCTTATAGCTTAGAAATATTTATCTTCACCCATGTGGTCAAGTTTTGCTGCACCTACCCGTTTCTCACAGGATCCCAGTGTCAGGATAAAAAGTGGTTTATGCCTAAGGAACTTTTATAACATTACTTTGTTGTCCTTTTATTTGTCAGTCTTGCAAGACCCCTTATCTCGGTAGCACGTAGAGGTATAGAGTTGAAAGTAATCCTATATACCAACTTAGGACTACAGTCAGTTAACATAAAAATATATAGATACGTCTGTTTATGCCACAAAACTCGTATATTTCGACACTCTCAGGAAAATCTAAATTTATTACGTATTTCCCGTTTTCCTACAACTATAAAATTTGGCACGTAATACCGTCTACGAAATCGTCGTATATAAAAAAATCTGAATACAATAAATAAAAGAAATAAATAAATAAATATCGTTGGGACAACTCACACAACGCCATCTGATTCCAAACTAACGAGAGCTTGTAGTATGGTAACCAGATAACTGATAAACATACTTAAATATTTCTAAATACATACATATTATAGATAAAAAACACCCAGACACAGAATAAATTGTCGTGCTCATCACACAAAGTTTTATCCCAGGTGGGAATCGAACACAAGACCTCTTTAGTAGCACAATAATACATTTATTTATTTGTTTATACTTATTGTACACATTAAATCATAGGTTACAACAACAAACAAGTAAATATTTTCATTATTATTTATTTTTTAATTATTTTCAAAGGTTTGCACCAACTCGAGCGCCTGCCCCCTGGGACGACGTGAAGACAGTGGACACAATGGGACCAGTTTGCCCACAAAGGTTACCAGATATTTCTAACGAAACTCTGGTGTTGGAAAAAATGCCTAAAGGCAGATTAGAATACTTGCGAAGATTATTACCGCGGCTAAAGAACCAGAGCGAAGACTGTCTTTACATGAACATTTACACCCCCGTGCAAGGTACGATTCATCTTTTGAGAATTATATAGACCAACCTACGTTATAATTATCGACATATGTATAAAATATATTGCTTTAAATATTTAATTCGTAACATCGGGTTAAGAGGCTCCATAGGAACCAAACGACTTTTCTCTTGCAAGCGGTGCATCTATTTCTCTGACTTACAGTGGGTACGTAGAGAATGTTTTTTGTTTGTTATTCCAGGAACCCTGCGACATGGTGGTCGAAAACATTATTTGTCGTTAACTTAATCGCCTTTTCTACATTTTTTTTGTAACTATACATGTAGAGAATGTTGATTTGAAGCATGAGAGTACCATCGTGCAGCTGTATTTACTTCCACTAAGTGCCCAGGGTCGGCTGAGTTGCTTGCAGCAGTGGCACAGCCGGGTGCGGGATGATGTTTATTTTAGCAGAAGTACAGGTAGTGGGTTGGTAAGTTGAGTCTAGTAGGAAGGCCGCCTATCAGGGAGACCTGTAAAATCATTGACACCGCTGGTCACGAAAAATCAGTCCCAATATAGATAGTCGGGCAAGTGACGCGGATCCGAGTGACCAAAATTAAGGGGAGAGGGTACTACTCTGCCTGTTTTTTAGAGTGCATTGGGCAAAGAATATACCTTAAGTCATTAGATACGTTGAGTCGAGTTCTGTTTTAAACGCATCTCTTCCACTTAATCCCACTTTCCTTTTTGATGCCGAATAACACTTATATTGCAGAGACGCTCATGGCCCTGCTAACTCAGTGTTCTATAAACGATCACTGCTTTAAGAAACTTTCACTAGGGCTGGTTTCGGATGGGTGAACGTTTTGTGGTATTTACATTTACGAGCTTCGGAAGGCACATTAAACCGTTGGTCCCAGCTGCCAGAAGTCAAGTTGAAGGCCTAATGTGCAGCTTGAAAATATTCAACGGCAAGTAGCCACAAACTTTGTCTGTCATGGCAATGGGATCACCACCTATTACGTGAAACAAAAATGCACACAGTGATATTTGGGCATATAATATGCCTCTGCCACCCCGATCAGTATATCAGTCTACCTGCACAGCCACTCCAAAGCTCGAATCAAGCGATGAAGTTTATATTTGTCATATCATAGAAACCGGGCGGCGTAAAAAACGTCTGTGTGAGTATTTTTAAATAAATACTTACACAGACGTTTTTATATAAAAATGTATGATATAATACAAAACGATGTCTAGTTTCAAAGTCTGCCCAAATAATCCTTAACTAATTTTATCAAAACTGATCGTCGCTACCTAACTCATTATTCGCTAATATATGGCAAATACTTCGAAGGACAAAATATAATAAACATTAATAGCGCATACTTCAGACATTATTTAATTTTAATATAATGTTAAAGTACCTACTATATCAATCATCTCAATAACCATAAGTCTAATGCTATACTCTAGCAACTGACAAGTACCTCCTAGTACCGGCAGCTCACTCGAACGTAAATTGAAAATGTTTCGGGAGGGTAAATATACATTCCTAATTTTAATTGCTTTCAACGCCTTAGAAGTTACCCTAAATTTATAATTTACCTACCCTTTTGTAGCATCAAAAGTAAACCTTTAGGCTAAAGGTTAAGAAGCGAAACAGAGATATTAGGTTTAATGAAGCTGTAGGTAACGTATTCGTTTATTTTCCCAATTTCATCAAGTTTTGCAATCTGGGAGCTATATATAAAAAATTTACTAGGAAATATTTTTAGATAAGAATCCTAGAAAACACGACCCCAGCTACCCAGATGTCATATTTGTCGTCAATCGACGTAGGTCAGGATAAAAGTAAACTCGTAAAAAAACATCTTATAAGGGAATGTAATATTTTTCATTTTCGGTTGTATTACTACGAGTATTTCTTGTGGGCTCCAACAAGATTTCTCAAACTAGAACGTTTGAAGTTAGGTTATATTGAATGAAAATATTGGTTGTATAAACGTTGAAGTAGAGCAGAAATATCTTGCGTTAACAATCTTCTTTACTTACAGTAATGAAAATTACATCAGTATCTAATTAGATAATTTAATTCCATTTGACGCTGTTGAGCTTTGAACTTTCGACATAATTTTTGTCTTGTATTTCTCAAGACAAAAAACGCAAAATCTGAACTTATGTTATTTAGTACAGTGAAGTACTTAGTAACTTAAGTAGCACATATATACTTATTTACATAGTTGTGTCAAAAAGCTTTTAAAAGGGGACAAAGGCCCTAATTCTTTTTCTTGGACATAAATCTGAACCCTTATCTGCATAGTCCCTCGGGCAGAGCGTAGGAAGCTAAAAACTTCTATGTAAATTTCAATCGTATTGTGGACATAATTCTCAGTAACCGTCACATTTTGATGCGCCCCATTAAAAATAAAATAAGAGCACTTTACACATTCAATTTAAAGTAAAATGTTGTTGTTCATAATTAGACTCTTTTGCTTCTGGAAACATTGTCCACTCTACTGTAATAACAGCAGTATATTACTTCACTATACTGCATAATTTTATAGATGTAGGTTTATGTTAATGCCATGAAAGGCTTCCTTTGAATATATTCATTCTGCCATTAGTTTTTCGTTTAGGAATTCCAGCTGCATTCGTTCAAATGCCTCGTCCTCATTATGTGGGATGTGTGATGTGACCAAAACAGTTCGCTTAGTACTCTAAGCATGTATGTCCTGGTTTCGACCCAATTTCCCCTTTATTGCTTATGCTTCCCTGTCAGCACTTCTTTTTAATCCATTGCAATAATATTGGAGTGATGTGTTTGCGATTGAGCTTAAATTAAGAAAAAAACATTTTTTACCACTGAGGTGGTAGACAAGCATACCACTCACCGAATCGAAAGTGGTCAAACCGCCTATGGACTTTGCTTCACCAGAGATGCTGCACAGCCGACCCTGCAAATCCTTCTAACCCTATAAAGTAACCCCAAAACCCATACTGTAAACAGTTGGGAAAACCCAGACAAGGAGTTCATTCCACAATCCAAGCGTTCACTAAAGAATACCCCGATCGGAACTTACCATACGCAAGCGCTCCGGAAGCAAAGTGTGAGGATGAATACTCTATTTATCTTGAACAGTGCCGTGATAGAAAGTAGCCGTGGGCATCATGTAAAACAATTACTCAGAGCACAAAACATTCTTCAGGCGATAAAACACACATAAACCTGTCTTGTTGCAAAGGGGCTCACCACTGCACATATATACTTATTTACATAGAAGTAGAAGATCGTTGATAATCCTTATAACTCGCCTTTGTACTGAGTCGAAAGGTCATAGCTGGTATTCAGGTGCATCAGCCTCCAGCTGGTGACGGCAGTACTCCATAAATATTCACTCTTGTGAGTTAAGGGTGTTTTAGTTCAGTACTTTTCTAGGGTACCTATATACAATATTGGACGTCACTTATCTCTGGTGATGACCAAAACAACCAAGTATCCCGGCATTGGTGATGAAGCGAGGTATTTCCTGGAATAACAGCGCTACATGAAATGAGGCATTTTTGGCAGTGACTATACAAACCTGAATCTTGGTAGGGTTAAATTTGTCTACCTTAATCGGATACTTGTACACAAAGAAGCAATCCGTATAATAATTTTCACTCATATTTTCAACCGCATAACAAAGGATACCGTCAATAGACGACATGTCATTGATTTGCAGCAAAAACAGGGAATAGACAAAACTCAGCCCTGCGGGACTAAAGCTTTTATGACCATGTTGTCTAAACAGCTGCCATGATACTTTAATTGGACAAAAAAAATTGACAGTAGTTCACAATGCCAGACCTGCTCAACGGTCTTTGAAATTTTGAGGCTCACTGCTACAGACTGACAAAAGTAGCGCACTCTGTTCTAGAAGTGCTTCTTTTAAGTAACTGAGATCAAGGAAAGGTATCGGCCTACATTAGGTCAGTTACTCTAATGGTACTTTATTTGTGTATGTAAACATACTATGTTTTGTTTCAAAGATCGTACTTGCTATTTAAGATGAGGGCTACTGGAGTCATTTTGTTGAGCTATAAAGACTGCCCAACTAAAGATGTCTCGTGTCTAAATCAAATTTATGAATAATTACCAAAGATCGGTGTAATAGAGTTAAATTATGTTCATGAAATAAAATTTTATTTAAATCAAGAATACCATTATTTCACCTTTGTCAACTTTCAATATTGTCTAGTTTTACAAAGTTTTATTAAAATATTTCAAGACCTCTCTGTGTAGAGACTTATTGAAATAAACTTAAGACAATTTTGATTAAAAATTCTTCTGGCAATTTTTACCGTCAGTTTATTTCTTTGATATTTTACAACTTACATTTTTGTTTAGTGTTGAAATTTTAGTTTAAAATTAAAAATTTCATTGCAGTTGGCAATCGTTTTGTTGAAAAAACTTTACTTCAGCCAAATTATATACCTAGCATGGCAATTCAAACTTCTAAATATAAATCTACTTTTTGAAGTTCTTCAAAATAAGCATCGCAAAATGTACATGATTCACAAATATTTAATTAACATAATATTCATGACAACAAATTTAAATATTAGTTTAGATAGTTTGTTATTTTAATATTTATCAATCACGCCTTTTTGCCCAAAGGAGTGGCAGATACATTTTACAGTTTGCATTTTTGTCCCAAGTGATGAGTCGTATATATAACTTTACATGGCTTTTATTTAAAATATAAGTGAAGTCACATCATGTTTCCTATAAATATTATCTTTTATGAACTTATCGTCTTAATGAATATTTTCTTGTTCAGTGCTAAAATTCATCAGAATTCCATATTTGATACAATCTACAATTACAGTTTAATATTATGATTTTATTTGTAACCTTTGTAATTTGATTGTAACCTAATATTAAGAAAAGTGAAAATAGCGTATGACAGAAATCAATTACAGATGGCATAAAGTAACCCTAAGCAAACCTGGGATATAATTAAAGAAGTTAGCCATTTGAGAAAAGATACCGGCTCTACTACAAAATTGTCGAAAACACACTCCACGCCCCAGGAATCAGTCAATATAATGAATTCCTATTTCGTTAACATGGGCATCTTCCTTGACCTTGCGAAGGCTTTCGACACGATCTCTGTTTCTATTCTTTTAAAAAAATTAGAAAGACTGGCTGTGAGAGGAACGCCGCTAAAGTTCTTTGACAATTATTTAGTTGGGCGATATCAGTGTACGCGGGTGGGTACACTGATATCGTCAGTGTTGCCCTTCCCGTAATACATGGCGTTCCTCAGGGTAGCATCTTAGACCCAACTCTATTTATCGTTTACATCAACGATCTCACCAAGCTAAAACTATCCCAAGGCGTGATCATTTCTTATGCAGTTGACACAGCACTCCTGTTTTCTGCCAATGACTGGGATGAGGTCTTTGAAGCAGCCCAAAGGGGACTAGACGTGGTTCAGAAATGGCTGTGTGGAACTGTATTGACCTTGAATATTGAAAAAACTAAATTAATAACATTTTCCATCCGTGATGATGTTAAAACCCAAAAATCAAACATACTTAAATATCATGAATGTGGTTCAATGAAAAGTTGCAGTTGCCGGATAATTGAAAACGTCAAATATATCAAATACCTAGGAGCCATAATAGACAGTAACCTCTCTTTACAGGAACACATTAAAACCCTGACTGCTCGGATACGTAAACTCATTTTTGTTTTTAAAACCCTCAGAACAGTTGCGAATCCACACTTACTTAAACAAATCTATTTAACCTTATGTCAATCGATTATTTCATATTGCATTACGGCCTGGGGAGGTGCTCCTAAGACAACATTGATGAGTGTAGAATTGGCCCAACGTGCTGTATTAAAAGTCTGCACGTTTAAATCTATACTTTATCCCACTACTTTGCTATACCAATATTGTACTTGTAGAACTTCGTTTATCCGAAGATTTTTTAACTTTATTTCCCCACTACTTTATAACAAACTTAATAAGGTGTTGAATATATATCCACTTACCATTTCTGCATGCAAGAAAAAAGTATCCAATTATATGCAAGGACTTACGTTTGACGAAACTGAGGAATTCATACTAATTCAGAGCTAAAGCTCTCTTTCTCTCACACACATACACACACCCACCCACACCCACACACACACACCCACACACACCCAAATACACACACTCACACACACACACACACACACACGCGCGCGATCCAAATCGAAACGAAGGTACAACTTATTTTGAAACCTGTATAATTATTAATAGTTATTTTGCATGCACTTTTAAAATGTATTTCTAATTATTTAATTGAGTATCTTTTTACTTCAGTAGAGAGTTTATATTAAAAATATAATCTTTTTTCAACGGAGGGTTTAGGCGCTGTAAGCCGAGATACAGGCTCGTCCTAGTTCGGCTTCAGATGCTCATTTGCTCATTGAAATTATTCGAATCATTGTTAATATCAACATTTTTGTAATTATTGTAATTGTAATTAATTATTATGTAATTAATTTTTCCAAGTTCCAAACTGTAAAGATTATAATAAATAATAATAATAAATAAATATAAAAACCAAAGACCTAACATGCAACATAACATTTCTCCGCATCGCAGTCCTCACGTGGTATCGTTCCCAGAAGACTGGAAGCATTGCCACGTTGAATGGCAATGCTTAGCCTTTGTGCGAAAAAGAAACCAGCCTTTTGGTCACGAGTAGTGTCAATTAGGCGCTTTACAATCTCTTAAAATAGATTATGAGCACTTGGACCCCAGGACCCTAACGTCTCTACCCCAAACGGCTCAAAATCGTAATCACTTACGAGTTGCAAATATTTCTGCCGTTTAAGGGTCTCCGCAGAAGCGGCGGCGGCACCGGCACAACCAGCAGTACCTGAAAGATGAGTAGGAGCAAGACTGTCGACACACGTAGCGTCCCACACCAAACACCTACCCATCCTCCACGGCATTAATCACATACCGTCCGGTCTCTTCAAGAAGTAATGCGAAAGGTAGTATCGTCTAACTTGGTCCCTATGTATGAATTCCTTTGATTTGGGTATAGTTCACAATTATAATAGCGCAATAATTCCTACCACAAACTTTGAAAAATTCCGCCTATAAATATTTTGTTCCGTTCAAATACAAAAATATAATTAATAAAATATTTTATTAAAAATCTTTAATTAATAATATATATTAAAAAAACTTAAATTCGAAATGATAGCAAAGGAAAATATTAAGCTCTCGTGTTCGAATAAAATTACTTGGCGTGGTCATTTTACTTAACTTATGGAATGTAAGGTTAGAAAGGAAATATTTGTGAGGAAAATATTAATGTTAGACTGAATAGTACCTTTGTGGTCATTGATAAAATACTCTAGAGGTAACGTAGATGGTGTAATAAATGTTTCTGGGAGAGAAATATGGGTTGCAGAGAATTGGAAAATATCATTGTCAATACGGAGGTCTGCATGAACAAAGGCATAAAAAGCTCTTAATGTGTTAGAATTTATACTATATATTATGTACTTAGAACTTTGTTTCATATAAATTCTGAAGCCGAAATTAAATTTGGAACTAAATGTGCGTTTTTTAAATTCGGATTCCAGATATTACCTGCAAGATGCTTGAAAGTAAATTAAATTCTGTGGAGATGCGATCACTACGAAAATTGTGTGGCGCAAAGTTGACTGACCGAATACGTAACGATAATAAGTGATACGCAATATGGCAGGTTTTAATGAAAGTGTCAGAATTTAGCTGAAAAAGGGCGTACTCCTTTGGTCACGTCCAAAGAATGAGTAAGAACAAATAATATTTATTGTGCGAAAGTAGAGGATCGAAGGAGTCAGGGTAGACCGAGACTCATACGAAGACCACGTTAGCAGATACCTCAAGTGCATGTATAAAACTATTGATAATTTTGCAATAAGTGAAAAAGTATGCATGTTTCGTGAAGCCTGGCGATCATCTCCGACTATCTCGTCAGGTATACAGCGTAAAAAATGCTAATCAGAGTATAATATAAGTAAATATTTTGGATGTTACGTTTATTTATAGAAGTCATATCAAGTCCTATTAGGTATCCTGTAAATTTTCAAACATCAATTAGTGTAAATATGCACATGTAAGCTAGCACGAGTCTGTTCTGTTAGTTGTGATCTCAATATTGTTTAAGACTTGCTTCAAGTTGCCAACAACCATTAATTATGCTGTTCTCCATAAGCTTCAAACCGTCCATAACTGCCAATAACTCAACTGTTAATATTAAGTTATTGGGAAACTATTATAATACTAAATCGACTTGGCTCACCGTGATGGAATGGCTACTAGTGTCTATAATCTTCTGATAGTTCTCTTCGTGACCACTTCATATTTACACCTTGTAGAGTTGAATAATTAAAACTTTTAGTCACCAATAAGATCTTTGAACTACCTGATGATCGCGTGTTGAGGTTCTCGTGTACGTATTTGAATTAACTGCCTCGCTAGCGTAAGAGATCTAATAATTTAGACTGTGTGTGGTAATATGCATCGTTAGAAGCGATTGTCGCGTCGTTGTACAAATGTATATGTGTGTCCCGGTATTTCTGTGATTATATTAACCAGCATAGTTCCCGTTCCCATGACAATATCGGCAATTCCATAATTAGTATTCATTCAAAGTACTAAAATAATACATTCACGATATTTCGCCTCTTGCGGATGAAACGCCTAGGCCATATCTAGAATTCCGTTCTTAGTGATTATATATGATGATTATATATAATACTTCACCCTTCCCCATCACCGTCGGGGTACACCAGGGTTCTGTCCTTAGTCCGCTTCTGTTCAGTGTAATATTAGACGAATTGTCGGACAGCATCAGAAACCCGCATGAGCAGCCTCCATGGTTGCTCATGTATGCTGACGATATTGCGCTGGCAGACGCGGACAGGGGCAGATTGGTGCGACGTGTAAAGGCGTGGAAGGAGACGCTTGAGAACGGCGGTCTGAAACTAAATGTGGCGAAGACCGAGTACTTGGCACTAAACTCGACAGATCCCACATCCGTCCGCATAGGCGGTGATTTGGTCGAGCGCACGGACCAGGTTAAATAAATGGGATCTGTTTTTCACACGTCCAGTGACATCGATTGCGATGTCAAGTCACGCATTGCTGCCGCGTGGGCCAAATGGCGGGAGATGACCGGTGTCATTTGTGATCCTAAAATGCCGATCCGGTTGAAGGGACAGGTCTACAAAACCATTCCCGAAGGCGAAGTCCCAAGAAGTGCTGGCTTGACGTCGTAAGGGATGACATGCGTGCCAATGGTCTCACTACAGGGGATGCCGACGACCGTGCGAAGTGGAGGAGAAAATGTAGGAAAGCGGACCCCGGGCGTCGCGAGACGCAACTGGGACAGACGCTCGGATGATGATGATGATTATATATAATACTTGCACCAAATTATATGTTTCAATGTCTAATATTTAAAGCTGTGTGTGGTTTCACCCGTGTAGTTACAGTTTCTGGGAAAATACCGGGAATTCCTTACTTAGTACTCACCTAACCTAACCTAAAGAATAGACATTCACCAAATTTCCCGTTTCTACACGCGTAATTCCCGTTTCAACAGAAACGTAAATTTTGTGATAGTATTCTTTAGGTAGCACCTTTTATAAGCGCGAAGAAAGGAAATCCTGACATTCCCACGGTATAGGGAACTATGCGGGTAAAACCAAAACTGCCTAAACTATTAGACATAGATACCTGATATTTGGTGAATTAAAAAAGCACCAAGAAAGGAACTCCCGGTATTTCGACGGCAATGTAATCCTACTAATTTAAAAAATGTGTAAGTATACGACGATTTTTATTTTTCTAAATGTTAGTTACTTAATCACATTTAGATGGAAACCGTAATTTTGATAGAACATTTCCTTGATTAACACATATGAAACTTTTTATACTGGGAAACATGTTATTCCCACGGGGAACACTTTTTGTGCAATAACCCAAGTTCACGCAAGCGGAGCCGTGGGCGTCAGCTAGTTAATAATTAATTTAGTCGAGAATATAATTAATTTTTTTAAGAAATTCAAGAAATTAAATTCAGGTTAGAGATAGTAAAATGATAATTGTAAACGCCACTACTACGATCGATGCACTAAAAATAATAATGACCAAAAACAGTGTAGGGAGTAAAAAGACTTATTGTGTGAGAGGGACACGAGATGGGTTCATCTCATCCCTGCGCCGTGCTGTTTATTGGGTGAGAAGTGACACCGTAAGACGCCTGGCGGGATAACTGATCAGGTGCTAATTGATCAGTCATCTACCACATTTAGAAATTGTTAAATTAATAATATCGTTATAAAAAAAATATGTGTGTGTGGTAAAAAGATTAAAATATAGGATTACGTTTTTTTTTAAATTACAGGTTTCACTCTGGGAGGGCCGACAGAAGTGAAAACTTATTTTGGCGCGTTAGACATTTTATGTAAGGGTATTAGGGCTATTGGGTTATGAATTGCATTTTATTTATGAATTGTATTTTATAAATTACTAGCTGACCCGCCCGGCTTCGCCCGTGACATACTTCGAACCCCGTGGCACCCATTTAATCCCGTTGTTTATTAATTTCACGATAATGTATGAACATTCCAAATTACTAGATTACTTCTCCGCTCTCAAGTACTACGCCCGCGCCCGCACGGCCCAGTCGTGACGGTAGCCGGTAGGCAGCGTTTTCGTTAAAAGCTCCCAGACGGCTTATTTTTTCCGACACCGCCAACATATATCGTTACAATTAAGTTAATGTTTACAAAAACTTAACAAAATATACATAAAAACCTTCTATAAGAATCACTCTACCTATTTAAAAAATCTGCATAGAAATTCGTTGCGTAGTTTTAAAGATCTAAGCATACATAGGGACAGACAGCGAAAAACGAGTTTGTTTTATAATATGTAGTGATTAGAAACTTTAAAATACATATTCTTAGACTTTCTAGACGCGTTCTCGGTCTGCTATATGTACATGCATATATGCACACACTATAGCTGCGTTGTAACGGTGTCGCGAGTCCAGAGATTTTATCTCATCTAAAAATATACGTACCACGCTAAAATAAATTTTCAATAAAAAAAAAATATCCAAAGAAATAAATTAAAATTTTTGGAGTGCACTACTCTAATCACTTAGGGGTATGAAAAATAGATTACGACTGATTTCCAGAACTACTATACCTATAAAATTTCATAATTATCGGTCAACCCGTTTCGGAGGTGTTTGATAACAAACACCGCGACACAAGAATTTTATATATTAGATTTATCAGTTACCTAGATATCATAGCGCAACCTTAAAGCTTAGTCTGGGTTAGATAACGCGTATTTAAAGTGTTCCGCGATATGCATCTCCCAAAAAAAACTTACTAAAATCACACCTTCCTATGAGTACATACTACGATAGGAAACTGCGTAAAAACACTAACAAAAATATTTTTTTAATTTTCTCTATAAATTATGTTCGTAGCTTTGCTCTCAACGATCAAATATACAGGAAGCCAGGACTGGTGGCGTGGGAACTAGCGACGTACAATTATCCCTGTGAGAAGCAACTTCTTAAGGTCGACACCCGCAGCCTTCATTGTTTGCCTTTGTGCATTGTTGACTGCTTGGTGGCGCAGTAGTCGTGTATGCGACTATCGTGACTGAGGTCCCGGGTTAGCTTCCCGGGTCTGAACAAATATTCGTGTGATCTACAAATGTTTGTTTCGGAGTTTGGTGTTTCCCATGTGTAATATGTATGTATTTAGAAATATATAAGTATGTTTATCAGACGTCTAGATACCATAGCACAAGCTTATACGAGTATTAGCTTACTTAGGGCATGACAGTGGTGTGTAAAAAAACCTAACCTAACCACTCCGGGAGTGCCGACAGAAGTGAAAACTCAATTTATTAATAATTTATTTATCTAGTCGCGTTGGTACATGCATATATGCACACACTATAGCTGCGTATCGTAACGGGGAGTAGCGAGTCCAAATTTATCTCATCTAAAAAATTGCGTACCGCGCTAAAAGAAGTTTTTCCTTCAAAAATTGACCGGGATCGACGTAAAGATGATGATGATGAAAAATAAATCTACACTGAAAGAGTCCTAATTGATTACACAGCATTATTTAATAAGACCTGTAGATGACCGGAATCAACGTTAGATGATGATGATGATTATGGTAGCGAGTCCAGAGATTTTATCTCATCTAAAAATATGCGTACCGCGCTAAAAGAAGTTTTTCCTTCAAAAATTGACCGGGATCGACGTAAAGATGATGATGATAAAAAATAATTCTACACTGAAAGAGTCCTAATTGATTACACAGCATTATTTAATAAGACCTGTAGATGACCGGAATCAACGTTTGATGATGATGATGATTATGGTCGCGAGTCCAGAGATTTTATCTCATCTAAAAATATGCGTACCGCGCTAAAAGAAGTTTTTCCTTCAAAAATTGACCGGGATCGACGTAAAGATGATGGTGATAAAAAAATCTTACGCTTTTTCGATCAGGTCACGTGTCCTGACGCAAGTTTAAGATTTTATACCCATTACAGAAAAAGTGCTCAACGCCGCTAAAGAAGTTTTCACTTCAAAAATCACAATATTGTTAGGAATCACCACGAATAAATATTCACAGGGGTTAAGGTGAGGAATATTATTTTTACAACTCAGTAACTTTCAACGCCGTGATAATCGGCGAGTTTACCACTTGCTTTTAACCTGGACTAAGTCGTTAAGACTTATATATCGCAAGCAGCAGTAATTGCAACGAAAATCTAAACTTAAAAGTTTCAATGGGTATCAGAGGAAAAAAAATATCACAAAATATTGTGTATGATTTGATAATTCCCTTATCGGTTAGCACAATATAAACTCCTTGGTGTGCCAGTAAGTTACTATTATTTAACGCGATATTTTTATGGTATAGTGTTTATAGAAAAAGGACGGTAAGCCACTGTTTACGACGTCCACAGTAGGCTGCTTCCCGCCATTGAAATTTACAACTTGCGCGATATGATAAGCAGCCAGTAAACGGCCTTTTTTATTTACATAAAATATTTAATACTTGCTGCTGGAAGCAACACAATACCACACAATACAATAGGCCGTCTTAACTCAAAACTAATACCAGGAAAAATATTTCTTCTATTTTGAAAGATTATACCGACGATATGAAAAAAGTATCTTTGTTAGAAAACATTATTTAACATTTTATGTCTTATCTTTTTTCTTAGTCTGTAAGCAACTAGATACAGTATAAGCATAGTATATATTTTCTAGGTGGGTATTGTTTTTGTAATCTCTGCATAATTTTTGAAATTACCGCGCCACGCCGGGTCGCAGCCCTATGCTTTTGAATGCTTGATGACTAAAACTTAATTTCACAAATCGCAAAAATGAAATTACGGTAAAAACGTCATTTTCATACATTTGCTGCTAGAAACATAACCCATCCACTGCCACTTAACACACATTTTGGTTACGTTGTTTGGTGAATCCGGGTACTAGCAAAATGCTTTCGATTGCCTTCTGGATGACTGCAATATTCTCAGTGAATACAGTTATCACAGGCTCCATACAGTGACCAAAGTAAAAATTATAAGTCAATTTTTTAAGCAATTATTCTGCTAAATTTCTAATATTTTGTTTAATAAAGTGGAAAGAGACAATTCTATTCGCGACGGGGATCGAACTCGTGACCTTTGCCTAACCAGGGCAATGTTCTAGCCACCTGAACTACCCGAACCGTATCGAATCAAGTTAAAAATCTCCACCATATTTTAACCGTCATTTTAAGAGTATGACCAGAGCCATCTATCGAGCTAGAGAACAGTGTAACAACCATTTTTAAACATTGATGCAATGGAGTCCATTGCTACTTAGTCTACGGATACATTTTTAAAGCAAATATTTTGCTAAGTCACAAATTTTTTTTTTAATAAAGTGGAAAAAGACAATTCGATTCGAGACGGGGATTGAACCGAACCGAATTTATTAGAAATTTAGCAAAATTATTGCTTTAAAAATTTATCCATAGACTAAATGGAGTCCATTGCATCAATGGTTAAAAGTGGTTGTAATACTGTGCATTGGTATCTAGTTGTTCAGATAAATGGCTCTGGTCATACTCATAAAATGACGGTTACAATATGGTGGAGAATTTCAACTTGGTTCGATGCGGTTCGGGTAGTTCAGGTGGCTAGAACATTGCCTTGGTTAGGCAAAGGTCACGGGTTCAATCCCCGTCTCGAAACGAAATGTCATTCTCCACTTTATTAAAAAAAATATTTAAAATTATCAATCTTCAAAAAAGATATAATTTATTTATTTTTAAGCTATCTTTAAGTAATATGTATTCAAATAATATTTAACTAACTTTAAAAGAAAATAATGTAATAGCCGACGCCATGGGCTGTAACGTGAGGGCTTCTGATCTAAATGGAATAAGCTCGGACGATCACGTGCTGCTTGAACTATTTACTTATATGTGTCTGTTTAGTTTTCAATGTTCTGGGAACCTAAACAGAGCATTCGTTCATATTATCATCGATGTGCTGATCTTTAATGGAAATAATATACATAAAAAGTCAACCTATATCTACTCTCACCATGAAGAACATGTGTCTTCATAATACTAAAGTATTGATTTATTACTTACTTACTAAATATTACTTTTTAAATTATAATATTTTTTACGAACAAAATATTTACATATAATTTACTTTATTTTTTAGTGCTACAGATTTAATTGCTCAGCATCCGATATATTGACAAAAAGGAACTGTCAAAATAGACTTGTTCCCGACATCGCGTCATGTTAACAATTTTAAATTATAAATCTTTTTATATCCAGCGAGCATTAAAAGAACATAATTACTAAAACTAAAAACTGCGAAACAACTTGCTAAGTTCTAGTCTATACAAAATGGTGGAAATAATACTACAGTGACTCTTCTAATCTTTTTAAACTTAGAGTAAAAACTTTTCACGCTTAAAAGCTTCAGAAATATAACGATTAAAAACGATGGTTTAAAATACATTTTAGCTGCTTTGATAAAGTGACATTTTTTGGTAACAGCTTTCTATGTAAATTAAATTTCTAAGCACGTTGGGGAAACAATATGAATACAAGTATTGTATTTTGATCATTCAACACACAATTTTGTCAAATGATATGAAACGTTTGCATAATTCTTTGAAAATTTTGAAACAATGGTCTTGCAAAGGTACGATGCGGTAGTCTCTCATTGCAATGCGAGGTTTTCAAGGGTTTTCATAAACGCCACAATTTGGTTAGTTCATGAACAAATACGGTGCAAATTCATCTTGCATATTTTTACGACAACTGAAATTCTACAGCATTTAACTTTAACAAGTACGTTTGAATTTGGAGGACTAGTAAAGCATATCATTTTTCTGGTCTATAGCATCAACATTTTGCTAAAATCTCATACAAGTTTCTGTAGTCTAGTTTAAGAGTTGAAAGGAGCAGTTCAAGACAATCCAAGAGTATTTTTTTTGAAGTTACATACAACATTTCATCTTTCAATATAAATGGTAAGGATAACACATATTAATATTAACACAAGGCGGCCTTATCGCCAAAAGCAATTTCTTACAGACAACGGTGGGAAGGAAACATAAAAAATCCAATTATAGAGGGGTAGTTGTTAGTGTCGAATATGAAACAGTGTTACTATTAAATTTGGCCATTTCAAATGTCTATACCTATTCTGAATTTGATTTTAGTAAAATATAGAGAAGATCACTTTAAAAATAAATTAACCTTAGAGTGCTTCTGAGTAATTTTACCTAAAATATTACATTTTAGCTGTATGGGGTATCATAATCATTATTACTCGTTAATTTCACCCCCGGGCACTTCGTTAAATTCCTGTAAAATAACAAATTTATTTAATTTAATGTACCTTGATCCCTCTCGTCCTCTAATCAAGATTTAATATTTAACGCTGTTATGAAATTTTGGCAGAAGTTTGTATATTTATATTTCATTCAATATCCCTTCACATTTAGCTAAGTATTATGTTTATGCGAGCTGTAAAATATAACTCAGAATTATAATCAGTAAATATTTGAACGGTTGTAAAATATGCATTTAATATTACTCCCTTTATTACGCACGTCCGTCTTCCGTAGATCAGGTTTTACACCAACAGGAAATTCCCCAGGAAATGATTATTTTTTTATGATAAACATCAAAGTAAGGTTTGGGGTCGAAACACTGGGCTCGTAGGGTCCAAGTGCTCGTTCGCTATACAGTGATATCGAAAAGCGACTTTTCGACTCTTCTCGTGACCATAGAGGTGGCCTCTTTCTCGCTCAGAGAATAAGCATTGCCAACTTGGCAATGCGGCCAGCCTTACAGGAACCTTAAAGGTTGACTTTGATGGGGAAGAATTCTTCGACACCTAGTCGGGGCATCATAGTCAGTCTTGTAATAATCCCCGCCACCTCTTTTTATGTACGGTTTTCTGTAAATATGTTTAATTTTAATAAATTTAATAACCTTCAGCTTATTAAATAGGGGTTTTACTTAAAGTACTATAAATAAATAAAATAAATATCCATCACGCCTTATCCCCGAAGGGGTGGCAGAGGCATATTATATGCCCACTTTTCACCGTGTGGATTCCTGTCCCACGTAATTGGTGGTGATGCCGTGTTGAAATAGACAGACGCAGGTTGTGGCTAACTGCTGTTGAAATTTTTTAAGCCGCCCATAAGGCCTTCAACCAGGCTTAACGACTGCCATTTTACTGGCAACCGGGACCAACGGCTTAGCGTGCCTTCTGAAGCACGGAAACGCTCGCAAATGTAAATGCTACAAAGTGGTCACCCATCCGAGGACCAGCCATATTGAAAGTTGCGTTACTCAGTGATCGTTTACAGAACACTGAGACATAGGGGCCACGAGCGCTTCTTAAAGTACTGAGAAAATATATTCTTTTGGCTATCCAGTCTTGACTAAACCTCTTGGTTGACTTTGCTTGTGTATAAATAACTAAGAGCTATTTTCCAAACCCAAACTATGTGTGCTTAAAAACCTTCGTGTAGTTGTAGTAGGGCCCTTGCGCTTCGCTTCATCGAACAAAACAAAACTAAAATTTGTTCATCCGTTCCCGGGTTATTTGTCAACTTCTCCTTCACCTTCATCTTAGTGTTTTTTCAGTCGCTTCCACACACTGCCTAGATTTGGAGTTTGGGGTTCACTTTTATTTAGCTGCTAGGAGCGGCTATCGGTTTAATATCCGGCATTGTGGAGAGCGACTGCCGCCCGACCGACGTCGCTCCCATTCAAACTCGTCGTTTATTACTTTTACAATAATGTATGAATATTTGCCCGATTTGTTGATTACTGCTTCGCTCTTCAGGGTAGTAGCGTGATGATATAGCCTATAGACTTCCTCGATAAATGCGCTATCCAAAACATATTAGTATAGTTAACTTTATATATTAGTGCAGTTACCAAACTATAAGACATCGCAATAACATAAGTACCTAGTCCCCAGTACAAATCCGTACGAAGCCGAATCGATCACGCGTTTGTTTGAGTTGATTGAGACGCGAGGGCTTCGCTGAGCTTGCTAGCTATTGGCTGGTCGCGACGTCGCGCATACATCGCAAATCTTCCGCCATACTTTACACTTTCATTTTAAGAATAAATTTTATTTCAGTAAAATGATTAGGCTCAGTAGCTGAATATAATAGACCCAAAAGACTCAAAAGACCATATTCGTAAAACACCACATTCGCAAAAATGTAATACAAAGTTAATGTTTACGTTAAGTTAAGTTAATCGTTTACGCGGCGTTCGCAACGGAAGCTTTCAAAAGGAATATTTTGTCCCCGATTATGCCACATTTATCATTGCTGTTCCGCACCTATTGGTCATAGCGTGATGCTATATAGCCTATAGCATTCCTCGATAAATGGACTATACAACACAAAAAAATTGTGCAAATCGAACCTGTAGTTCCTGAGATTAGCGTGTTCAACCAAACAAACAAACATACTCTTCAGCTTTATTATTTTAGTTTAGATTTTATATAGTACTCGGGACTTCACGCGAAACAATTTTGTACGGTGCGGGGGCTGCAACGCGCTCGAAACATCGGTGAATGTAAGTACAAAATTGTTTCGCGTGGGCACTAGATGGGCCCCTTATGCAATCGCCTTAGGCATGATAAGCCTTTAAGGCGACAGGGGGCAACACCGGTGTGAGCGGCTAGGGGTGTCGAGCGGAGCGGCGCCGTTTGCACCTTCGCTGGTGAGCCCCGGAGCGGGCTTCCCCGTAGTTATGCCCTTGAAAATGACGATTCCACCCCCGAGCATATAGCTCTGTCTCCCTCCCTCTGACCGGCCAATTAAGGCAAGCAAGAGTTGAGATTTGCTGCACTCCCGGGAGTAGCGCATTGCTCTCCCGTTAGCCCATTAAATGCTAACTGGTGCAGATGAGCAACAGAACTCGGAGAGATCGGGACCGACGTGTAGCCACGCAAATTCAGCTCGCCACAAACTGCCCTGCGGATGTTAGCTTTTCAATAACTTACTTATACATTTTTGTTAATATCAGAAAGTGGATATCTCAAAAAGCGAACCTATGCCCTCATAGGGTTGCATTAATCCTATTATTTATTTAGTATTGTGAAAAGAAAAACATACAGAGTAGATAAAATTAAACCCTGCAAAACTGTTCTAACAGTTTGACTGCAGGTAAGACTTTATATTCCTTACACCACATATTATGTACACCTCTATATTATGTACACCAGATTTCGTATCGTGATGGTGACGTGAGAACGCCGCAATTTATTTTCTTCTTCCATGAACATAAGACGAACGCTTGGCTTCACAGTTCATTGGATAATCAATAACGATTTTTTTACGTTTATTTGATTTGGTTTCTGTATACAGATATAGTTTACGCTACAACTCTTAGTAATGTTTAACTATTTACTACGAACTTGATTGTGGCCAAAAAATCATAAAAGAGTTTATTATCATCAACGTGATCTCAGGCGATTGACACCCTTTACTGGAGCTAGGCCAACCTGAAGGACAGTCATACTATTCTGTGTTGCGTGACTCACATCCAGCAAGCTCTTACAATCTTTGAGAGGTTGTCAAGATATTGCATGAAGCTTACTCAAGCTGCAGTTTTCAGTTCGTGGTTCACTCAAAAACTTTATGAATTACTAGTTTAAAAAAATATTTTGGTCTAGAGTTGTAACTGCTTACCAAATCAATATTATACTTGCCAATATAGCTGGAAATACATTAGAGAATGTTAAAATCTCTTATATATTTTCCAATACATTTTCATAGATGAAATATTACAAACTTATTGAGAAGCAAATTGCTTTCATTGAATGTAAAACGGTTGAATGCCTTATACTAATGGAGATATTAGAAATTTATTCCCAATCTTTCAAGAAGATAAATAAAATGATTGATTCTTTCAATAAATTCATGTTTTTTTTTATATAATTTTATACTTTAGACCAATTTTGTAAAAGTTAAAGTTGGTTTCTTTATATACTTTGCGAAAATTATAAAAAACTTACTTTCATTAGTTCCAATTAATTAGACTACTGGATTAGATTTTACATAAGTATAGGCAACCTTCTAGGTTATATAACCGTATTCATTGGACTCTGGAATAACCGTAAATAAACAATGCTGATTGGACAAAGAGATCAATGAATACCAATTTATATAGAAAAGGAATATTCCATCAAAACCAACTCTCTCTTTTAACGTGACCTAAAAACGAGCGAAATCACAATGATTCCGATCTAATATTTCATTTCAACATCAGGCTTCCATTGCGCCTCTTAACAAACCGATTTTCCTCTCCAGCGCCTCGCCTTTCACACAAACCACCAATTACGCGGCCACCGCATTTCATTCCTTGATATTAAAGACAAATACTATAAAATATTTTTTCTCTATTGTAACTTTTAGTAACTTAGTAGTACTAAAATGACTAGTGCCTTTGATGAGGTAATAATAGTTTGCGAGAATTCAACTCGTGTCGTGTCGTGTCGAGATTTCTTCGTGAAACCGAATTTGGTATAATAAAATATCACTGAAATCGAAATATTACAAGTTAAACTTCAGTTTTTGTTGTAATAGATAGATATTTTTATTACCAATAAGGAGGCAGACAGACTGTTGAAAAATAGTCAATGTGGCCTATTTACGTTTACAATTGTAAAAACATGCTAAGACTCCTTTTGAAGGACCTCATACTGTAGACGTTAGAGTAAGTCCAGGTAGTGAGTTTATTACACAATCAAACCCTGCGTGGAAGAAAGCCCCTATCGGACATACCGATTTATATGTAATCATTATATTTATTAACCGTATATTTATCGTATATTAGAATTCGTTTTTTTTATTGAATTTCACAAACTTATTTGAATATCTATTATAACTAACTATCTTCACGCTGTATCCCTGACGGGGTAGTCAGAGAGGACAGATCGCCAGGCTTCGCGATCCATGCATACATCTTTCGCTTCTTCGAGATTCATCAATCGCTTCATACACGCACGTCTGGGTATCCGAGTACTTTTGACCTTTCCGTTTTTGAGCAATCTGCTCACGTGGTCTTCATATGTACGTCTCGGCCTACCCTGACTCCTTCTACCCTCTACTTTTGAACAATATATATTCTTCGTCAATCGTTCCTCACTCATTCGTTGGACGTGTCCAAACCAACGGAGCACGCCCTTTTCCAGCTTAACGCTGACACTTTCATTCAAACCTGCCAAATTGCGTATCACTTCGTTACGTATTCGGCCAGCCAAGGTAACGCCGCACAACTTTCGAAGTGATCGCATCTCCACAGCATTCAATTTACTTTCATGCATCTGCTGACATACCCAGGTTTCACTACCGTAAAGCAAAGTTGGCACTAGCACTGCGTTATGAATCGCCATTCGTGCTTCTTTTACGATGCTTTGTCGCTTTACTAACTGGGACAAAGCACCGTTAACTTTGTTTCCGGCAGCTACTCGCCGTTCCACATCCGAATCACATCTTCCATCCGTGCTAAACATACTTCCTAAATACACAATTTCATTCACTTGCTCTAGACGTTCCTGGTTTACCCTAATCTCGCATTTAGTTCTTACGTCACCTCTTTCAAATACTAGAACCTTAGTTTTACTTGCATTCAAGCGGAGACCCTTACTTTCACACCCCTCTTTCATATTAGTGACTAATGCCTGAAGGTCGGCTTCTGATGAGGCCATGAGCACCGCATCATCAGCGTACAGCAGACAGTTTACTGTAAAGTCACCCAAATTCACACCCATATTAAAATCTTTCAACTTCTGCAGGCAACTGTCCAGATACACTATGAACAGCCAGGCGGACATGACACATCCCAGTTTGACGCCTGTACAGACATCAAAAAGAGGTGACACATCCCCCCCTACTCGCACGCAAGCCTTACAGTCCCTATAAAGCGACTGTATTGCCCGCAGTAGCGAGCCGTCCACACCATATCCTGGCAGCAAGTCCCACAGCGTTTCTCTCACAACGTTATCAAATGCTTTCTCTAGATCCACAAAAGCGCAGAAAACCTTCTGGCTAAGAGCCAGAAACTTTTCCGCGATCATGCGGAGAGAAAACACTTGATCCATGCAACCTCTTCCACGTCGGAATCCGCATTGAGCCTCCCATAAATACCTTTCAGACTTTTCTTGCATTCGTGCCGTTATAACCTTTGCATACACCTTACTAGCTAAGCTGACCAAGCTGATCGCCCTGTAGCTGGAGCAGTTTAGGCGCGAGCCTTTCCCTTTGTAAATAGGTACTACAACTGCTACTCGCCAGTCATCTGGGACCTCACCCGTCCGCCAGCACAAGTTGCATAACAGACATAGTGTGTCCCAGACACGCGACCCACCGTACTTGATCATCTCAGCAGTGACTCTGTCTTTTCCCGCAGCCTTACCAGATTTCATACTTCTTATCGCTTGTTCTATTTCTTTCATACTAATGACTTCAATGACATCGGGATCCGGAGCATCGAAGTGAGCTCCCCTTCCCGATGTGGCATCTCTGTCTTTTCTTGCATACATCTTTCCATAATATTCACTCCATCTCTGCAGGACGTCACTTTGGTCAGCTAGGACGTCATTGTTAACACTAAGCACTTTATTCATACTGCAGATTGCCGAACAACTCCGGGTCTTGCCTACCTCTTTCCAGAAGAGCTTGGCATTATCCCGGAAATTGGACGACAACCTTTCATCCGCTTTCATTCTGCACCTTTCACGAGCTTCTTCTATAAGTGCCTTCGTATTAACTTTCTGCAGCTTGTATCTCTCTTTCATATTAAAATCATTCCGCGAGGCTAAGTAGTCTAGCCATGCTTTCTTCTTCATTCGAACTGCTTCTTTCACTTCCTCATTCCACCATGCATCACGCTTATTACTACGGCCTCTTTTCGTTTCTCCACACACTTCCACAGCGGCCTTTATCATACTATCCCTAAGGTTCTGCCATACACTTTCCACATTCTCACTGCTTACATTGACATCGCCAAGCTTTTCGGCTACCCTTTCATTATATTTATCCCTAATGGATGCATCCTGCAGCTTCCAGCTTTTGATGCTATAAGTCGGCTCAGGTTCAGGACACTCGGTACGATGACGCCAACCCGCGAACAGAGCCCTAATCCTAGTTATGACTAGGTAGTGGTCTGATCCCAGCTCAGCGCCGCGATAAACCCTTGTGTCCATCACCTGTTTACGGAGCCGACTATCCATCAGGAATAGATCTATCATGCTTCTCTTTGACTTACATCTCCTCGTATACATATGAATTTGTTTGTGGTTGAACATTGTGTTCGCCACAAACAAATCCTTTTCCTTACAAAATGCCAGTATTAGCTTGCCAGCGTCGTTCACCCTTTTATCCCCATACTTCCCGAGTACCGACTCAAAACCATCGCGAGCGGTACCCACCCATCCATTCAAGTCTCCACATACTATAAGTCTTTCATTTCCTTCTATCACATTTAGAGCTTCTCTCATACTCTCCCAGAAGTCCTCTAGCTCACTCGCGTTCGACGAAGATACTGGCGCGTAAGCAGCTACCAGGAAAATCTTCGTCAAACCAAGTTTTACACGGATCCAGAGGATTCTAGGACCTACCAGTTTGTACTCATACATACCGGAGGCCAATCGCGAGGACAGCAAAATTCCAACCCCCCGACTGCCATGCTCGCTCTCTGGTACTCCAGACCAAAGCGCGAGCATCCCACCCGGGAGCTCCAAGACTTCGCTGCCCTTGCGCTTGGTCTCTGTCAAGCACACTGCATCTAACTTTCTCTCATTCAAAACATCCATCAACTCATTCATCTTATCTGTCATTCCTCCCCTAACATTCCACGCAGCTACCCTGCACTCCATCCTCCACTTCCCGCCGTGTCGGGCCGCGCGTGTAGGGTGGCGGTCCCCTACGCCGCTCTGGCTCACACTTTTCGCACCAGCGGGGACGAACTGGTGCGCGTCGCCTCGGGGGCACGCCGTAGCAGTAATCGCCCTGGTGGCACTCGTGTTGGAGTAGAATTGCAGCCGTAGCTGGCAGGGATGGCGACGTGCACGCTTCTACTCTTCATCCCCCATCTATCATCAATCAATCAATATCATCTATTATATTTGAACATAAAAATGTTATTATTATTATGTCAAGTTATATATATAAAATCGAAAGGAAAATAAGCATAAGATGATTACAGGTCCCAACTTAACCTTTCCTGCATATTGTCCGTAATGGGCTTGCTTAAATCACAGCTGCCCTGAACCTTAAACTCCAGTGGTTCAATAGAGTTTTAACCAGGACTTCACGCTTGGATGATAATACAGAAAAAGTAAAAATATTTATACTGTCCTACTCAAAGATTACTCTAAAAAAGAACAAGCCACTAGTCGGCAACTCCCCATAAATCTGAGTTATTTATTTGGAAAACAATATGTATAAATATATTCATTGTTATTCAATGATAAAAATATGTAATTCATATCCGCTGGCACATATCCAATACTCCGACTCTATTGTACACAATGCGGTTGTTACGAGCATACCCGATAACAAAGACAAAAGTAGCACAAAAATGAACGCCTCTACTATCGTTTTGAATTTTCTACTATTACAACAACGGAGCAGTTTCCAACATGGACATACTCTAGATTGTTGGAAATTTGCATGCACTATTTTGTGGGCCTAGAGTTTGCCTATACCGACTCATTCGGGAAAACACGTACCTATTATTTGTATAAATTCAGGCTTAAGAACTTGAATTACAGCTATAGGCTTTAGGGTCGGCAGCGCGAGTGCTGCATCTCTGGTGTTGCAAACGTCTATAGGCTACGGTGACTACTGTCCATCAGGTGGGCCGTACGCTTGTCTGCCACCTCAGATGTATAAAAAAAAATAAGAGCAAATGTTGAAGGCTTGTTCAGATAATATGTATTATTTATTTCAGATAATATGTTTGATTTCAACACAATGTGACATTTTGTTGAAATATATAATATGGCATAATTGGCGTACTAATTGATTTTCAAAATTATTACATTGTTATGAAATGTCCATTTTTGTCCCACGTAACAGGTGGTGAGCCAAGTGCTGAATGTAGCGACCTGCTGTTTTTGAAATTTTTCAAGCTGCCCATAAGGCTTTTTAATTGGCTTAATAACTGCAATTTCACTGGCAACCGGGTTCAACAGCTTAACGTGCCTTCCGAAGCTCTAAAACGCTCGTAAATGTAATGACATGCCACAAATCCATCCATCACCCATCCGTGACCAGCCACAGCAAAATTTGCCTAACGCAGTGATCGTTAACAGAACCCTGACTTAGCGAGGCTACGAGCGCGATTTAACATGTTATAATAATAAATTTCTAAATGTGTTTAAAAAAACACAGTCTCTACGAATAGATTTTAGATCCGTCTGTGTAGCTCAGTAAAAGCGATTTACCTTTACATATTTCACTTTACAACACTAAGTAATCGTGATTGTAGATAAGTAACTATTTTTACAGTTCGATAATGTGTAAACAGACATCTTAGTGATAAGACAGCCACTGTATCCGTGTCCTACTTATAATCCTTCGAACCCTTAAAAAGTAATGTAAACTCGATCATAAGACTTACGGTTTTGTTTCAGTGGGTCCAACTCTACAAGCCAAATACCCAGTGTTGATCTTCATCCACGGCGAATCGTTCGAGTGGAACTCAGGCAATGTTTACGACGGGTCTGTTCTTGCCAGCTACGGAGGCTTAGTTGTCATCACGATAAACTATAGGCTAGGAATTTTGGGTGAGCTACTCGTTATTGCTTGTTATAGATAGCTACTGGTGCGTAGACGATATAATATCTTGATTAAAGAGAATATATCAACGAAAAAGGGAGAGTGGGTACTTACGTGTTCATTCGAGCGCAGATACACTGTAATTTGTGCGTTGCCCGGGGATATGCAGTTATTGAAGTTACATACTTATCAGTCACGTCTTGATCCTCAGAGGGCACTGTCTACGCAGAGGCATACTTACGCTTACATTTTCACCAGAATTTTTGAAGTTACTTCTATTAAAAGTAGATGGTCTCTAAGGTTTTGTGTAAATAGAGACTTTATGACGACACGCGCATGCTTGTGTGTGTATGTCACAGAAGTCAGTTAGCTCGTACTCCATTGGTTCCTACATAACGGTTAATTTTATGGGTTATGTACACACCATTGTATATGGCACTAATTGCAAAAGACTTTAGAATTTTTCGCTGGGATTTTATACAGTTAATGATATTTTCACGCGTCACAAACGTCGGTGAATGTATGTATATATTGTTTCGCGTACAGTCCGTAAAGTCCCGAGTAGTATATAAAAAAAAATACAGTTAGCTAGTTATTTTGACAAGATTCGATCTGATTAATATTTGATAGTTAATGTGACCAGCTTGCTCCTCAGCCTACACGAACTCTTAGTGATCCTCATCTACACTAATATTATAAAGATAAAAAATTTTCAAGTATTATTTGTCATGAATGAGCTCAGAAACTGGGCTGATTATGAGAACTCTTTCACCATTAGAAAGCAACATTCTTAGTGAGTAACATAGGCTATATTGGATTTTCAAAAAGTTTAGGGTTCATCAGCTACTGTATCTCATATTTTTTTAAATATCTAAATATCCATCACGCCTTATCCCCGAAGGGGTGGCAGAGGCATATTATATGCCCACTTTTCACCGTGTGGATTTACCTGTCCCACGTAATAGGTGGTGAGCCCATTGCCGTGTTGAAATAGACAGACGCAGGTTGTGGCTACCTGCTGTTGAAATTTTTCAAGCCGCCCATAAGGCATTCAACCAGGCTTAACGACTGCCATTTTACTGGCAACCGGGACCAACGGCTTAACGTGCCTTCCGAAGCACGGAAACGCTCGCTAATGTAAATGCCACAAAGTGGTCACCCTTCCGAGGACCAGCCATAGTGAAAGTTGCGTAACTCAGTGATCGTTTACAGAACACTGAGACCGCGGGGCCACGAGCGCTTCTGTGTATTAAAAATACACGTAAGCAGTTGGTAATATCAGTAGCCCCCTATGTCAAGCTAGGTAACAATTACAATTTAGGTATATTAATATTTTTCTTACTTTTAATACTTAGATTTTTGTAGTGCTAATAAACCATTGTATTTACATAAAGTTATTTCATGCCCTGCAATGTAGAAAAACACTTTTCAGAAATTGTCAAGCTGTAGGCAATTTATTTAAAAGAACTTGTGTGAAACCTAAGAAAACAGTCCGTTAAAAGTATTTAACGCTGCCCCGAGCTGATAAATACTGTTTTTCAAATAGTGATTTTCTCTAGAAAGTACTCGTATCTTAGGCTTAAATAAATATTAGTTGAAACACGTCAAAAAACCTAAAGCTCTAACAGATGTTTTACTTAATAGTACTTCTTTTAATTGTGACTAAGACCATTCACATTCCCATTACTGTAATAGTATAATAATAAATAGTGGAATAAGCAAAAAATTTGCATTGAGTTGAACTCGGTAAAATCCCGGTAGAAATTAGTATTTTTGAAACCACGTCGAATTTACTCGGTAGATAAATTGAAAGAGTGATAAAATAAAGTAACTTTACTCCTCTCCCTTGCTAAGCGGGAGACCAGGATGACCGCTATGTATACATTCTATAGATTAAAGCTAAGCTGAAGCTGAAGCTCCACGGTAACACTATGGAATCTATGTAAGCTTTTTTTAATTCTAGTACAGTAAACACGAAATTTCTCACGATAAAATGAAGCGTTCGTGGCCCCGCAGACGTAGTGTTTTGTAAACGATCACTACGTTAAGCAACTTTCACTATGGCTGGTCCTCGGATGGGTGACCACTTTGGGGTATTGGATGAGCATAAAAGAAGGATTCGTGAGTAAATTGAATAAGAAATTTAAAAATTTAGATGAAGTATGTGAGATTGAAGAATTATGGAAGACGTTTAAGGAAGGTCTAGTGGAAGTGGGGTAAATAAAAGAAGCCAAGGATGTAAGGTGAAGAGAATGTGTGCAGAAGTCATGAAAGCATTGTCCGACAAGAAGAAGGCATGGTTGGACTGGCTGACTTCAAAGGTGAATCAAAGAATGCAGAGGGCAACGGATGAGGATGTAAAAATGGCAAAGAATGAATATAAAAGTTATAAACGAGTTGCAAAAGAAGTTATAAAAAGAGAGAAAGAGAATGATAGGGATAAATTTAATAGTAGGTTATCTGATAATTTCCAGCAGAATATAAAATTCTTTTGGAAATCTATAAAATCTGTGAGAGGTTAACAAACATCGTCGAAACTCAGTAATATCAGAAACCAGGATGACAGTTTTCTAAAAGGAGAAGAATGTGTGCTAAAAAGATGGAAAGATTATTTTGAAAGCTTATATGAAAAAGAGGATATGGAAGCACAAACGAGTTCTTGGGAAAGGAATGAACTAAGCAATGAAAGCATCATAAGTATGGAAGAAATTGTGGCAGCATTGAGTAGTATGAAATTGGGTAAGGCTGCTGGATTTGATAGGATTTCTGTCGAGATGCTGAAAGCGGGACATGGCGTGGTAGCTTGCCAGCTGTACCGCCTTTTTAATCTTTGCTGGAGGAATGGCAGCGTGCCAGGAGATTGGTGCAAGGCTGTCATCGTGCCGCTTTACAAAGGAAAAGGGTCACAGCAAGAGTGCAAAAACTACCGCGGCATAAGCTTGCTCAGCATCGTCGGCAAATTGTATGCAAAAGTTTTGATAAAAAGAGTGATGAATGAAACTGAAGGAAAAATGTGGGATGTACAAGCAGGATTTATGAAAGGAAGAGGATGCACGGATCAGGTCTTTTCCTTACGATGCATAGCCGAAATTTTTTTGGCAAAATGTCAAAAGGTCTATTGCATATTTGTAGACTTGGAAAAGGCCTATGACCGAGTGGTGAGGCATGAACTATGGACAACACTGGCCAAGTATGGAGTAAGCGGTCACTTAATACGAGCACTGAAATCTCTCTATGAGGGCTCTAGTGCTTGTGTCAGGATCGACGGAGCTTGCAAAGACGTTTTTCACATTGAAAATGGTGTGAGACAGGGTTGTGTACCGTCACTGGCGCTGTTTAACCTATACATGAACAGTTGTTTGAAAGAACTGCAAGAGAGTGCGTATGGTTTAAAAATGAATGAACGACTGTCAAATGCCTCCTATACGCTGATGATCAGGTAATACTGGCATCATCGGCGGAGGAGTTGCAGTTGATGGTTAACATTATGCATGATACGCTAAAAGCAAAGGAATGAAAGTGAATGTAAATAAGACAAAAGTAATGGTTTTAGAAAGAGAGGAAAGTATGACAGATTGCTCGATTTTTGTGGAAGGAAAACGAGTGGAACAGGTGAAAGAATTTGTATATTTAGGTTCAAAATTTGTGAGAGATTGAAAGTGTGATTGTGACATTGAACGAAGAGTTTTGGCTGGAGAAATCAAGTGAATGGAGCCATGCACGCCTTTATGAGCAGTCAGAACGTGTCTGAGAAGGCAAGACTGGCTGTGCATAGAGGAGTACTTGTTCCTACATTCATGTATGGTAGTGAAAGTTGGGTGTGGCAGAAGAAGCATAGAAGTAAAATTAAAGCAGTGGAAATGAGAAGTCTGCGGAGTATAGCTGGAGTGAAATTGATGGACAAAGAAAGGAACAGTGTGATAAGGTAACATTGCGGTATGGTAGAAGAAGTAGTGACTAAGATAGAAAAAGGTATGCTTAGATGGTTCGGACACGTGGAGAGGATGGATGAAAGTAGACTAACGAAACAGATTTATCAGAAGAGAGTGAATGGGCAAACTGGTAAGGGGCGACCTCGACGTACATATGTCAATCAAATAGAAGACATTTTGGAAAAAGGTCAGGTCAAGAGTACCTATAACCGGCGTGTGTGTATGAAAACACTTATGAAAGTGGAAGAAGCGAAAGTTGTATGCCAGGATCGTAGCAAGTGGAAAGCCATAGTCTCTGCCTACCCCGATGGGAGACAGGCGAGACGATATGTATGTATGTATGTATGAAAAATTTCAACAGCAAGTCGCCACAGCCTGCACCTGTCCATTTCAACACGGTAATGGGTTCACCACCTGTCACGTGGGACAAAAAGCAAAGCATATGGTGTAACGTGGGAGCATAGTACGCCTCTGCCTACCCCTTCGGGGATAAAGGCGTGCCAGTTTTTTAAACACAATAATTTGGGGTGTTATCATGGTCCCACCACTGTCCTACTGATGGGTCCACGGGGAAAATTTTATCCACGGGGTAAAATAATTCCCCATAGTCCCACTACATTAGAGAATACTAGTAGTAGAATAGTGCCGCGCCGCAGAAATAATTATGAACAAACCTATCTCTTAGGATTTTTCTGTTATTATTTAGTTGGATGTTATTACCGCTGGTCCCGCGCAATGTAGCGAAACGGTACAAATATATTTGGCTTGAGTAAAATTAAATCAGAGAACATATTGGACATATATAAAAATATTTTGATTTATTTTATAAATACCTACTCGTCTAATTATAGCCTCATCTCTAGTGCAGTGGGTCAACTAGGCGAGATTACCCATGGTCCCACTGTCAGATAGAATAAATTTGATTTTCTTTAGACTACGGGGAAAAATCCCCGTGGGTCCACCAGTGGGGCGACCTACGTGTGGGTGGGACCATGAGTAACACTCCGAAAATTCACCGCGATCCGCATAGTACTTGTATCTTAACTATGTAAACATTTTTGTATATAAACATTTGTGTATATAAACAGTTGGCAAGCATAATCGGAATCTATATATATATAAAAATGAAACCCGTTTTCTGTTGTCACGACATAGCATGAAAACGGCTTGACCGATTTGAAAAATTCTTTTTGTATTGGATAGCCTATTTATTGAGGAAGGTTCTTAGCTATATATCATCACGCTACTACACAGGAGAGCGGAACAGTATAATAAATGTCAGCAAATCGGGGAAACTTTCATACATATTTGGAAAAGTAATAAGCGACGGGATTAAATGGGTGCCACGGTGTTGGAAGTATGTCACGGACGAAGCCGGGCAGGTTAGCTAGTTTAATTATAAATTCCGATTATACTTGCCAACTGTTTATGTTTATTATTAAAGTTAAATATTGTCTGACTAGGTATGGCATGGACAATAGAATCTTTCTAAGAAGAACCAATCGTCCATGCTATAAATGAGCACACCTACCAATTTACACATCTAGGCTTACTGTTCTATACGCCGTGCATACACATATTAGAAGCAAGGCGTTAAGTGTAGACTTTGCAGTAACTCTCAGCGTGTAGCGTCAATATTGGCCTTCATTGAATGTTTATTTTGTATTTATATTTACCGAAAGTGTGAAATAAGACATAAAAGACACTTTGTGATCCATTCATAAAATCATATTTTTGTCAACAGGTTTTCTAAATGCCAACCCAATACCTCATCTTAAGGCACGAGTTGCAAATTATGGTCTCATGGATCAGATAGCAGCGTTGCATTGGGTCCAACAGAACATTGCCTTGTTTGGCGGTGATGCCGGCAATGTTACCATGCTGGGACAAGGATCTGGTGCGGCTTGTATTAATTTTCTGATGATTTCACCTACTGTAATGCCAGGTAAATATTTATTGTTACATAATTAAATTCAAGATTAACATCACAAAAAGTATCACGATCCTGAATTACATCGAGAGAATTAATATTGTTCTGGCTAGAATAAATATTGAAATAATTAAATTAAATTAAATTAAATTAAATTAAATTTATTTGTCTCTTCACAATCAGTGCCTTAAAATCTAATACATATATCTGGCTGATTTATTACTAAAACAAAGCATGATTTGTGAGAGACAGGTGCCTGAAGTAGGTTTCGGATGAAGCCTGTGTCACAGATCACCTGATCTCCCTCGCGGCTGAGCAGAGTTTAGTGACAATTTTGATTGGTTAGTTGTACAGATACATAAGTGATAAAGTTGAAAAGATACAGTGATAAAAATAAGCAATCAAGTAAAATGAAGTGATAATTATTATAATACCTAGTAAAAATGGTTATACAATTAAGATTATATATTTATATGATATGTGTATGTTATTAATGTTATTGGTGAAAGTGATGCGTTTAGATGGATAGTGTACCTACTGGTGTTTGATTATAAAGGGAGTGTGCAAAGTTGTGTGTGTTGAGTATGTATTTGTATGCGAGTTTATACAGCAGAAATGTTGTGCCCTGTAGGTAACATGGTTCAGCGGCTGCCAGGAGCGTAGCAAGTGGGATGCAACAGTCTCCACTTACCACATATAAAGACTAGCCTGTTATCATCTATACATGTATGCAGCAGTGCTTGTTCCACAGATGCCAAAGATATTTATGAAAGGGGAGTCATGAAGTTCTCAGTAGCATCATAATGAAACGTTTTAAAAAAATCTGACACTAGTATACAACTAAATTTACGTTTTGGGTACAAGTTTAGGTTGAAATTCAATTTGTTATACAGAAATGGACCCAGAAAACAGAAGAATCGATGAGTTAGTTCTGTACTGAAAACTTGGGTTTCACACACTTTGTATTTACGTTAATTAAAAGTTTTTGTAATTTTAATATTTCGATTAAGTATTTTATTGTAAATTTACAGTTTTTTTACTTCTGGCACGCTAATCTTGGACTTTGTTTTAGGTCTATTCCATCGCTCCATTCTTTTATCAGGATCAGCGCTAAGCTCCTGGGCATTAGTGGAAGATCCAGTCAGCTTTTCCGTCCAATTAGCAAAACAAGCCAACTGCACATTACCCGAAGATATTGTAAAAGACCATGAACTAATAGTAGACTGTTTGAGAGAAGTTCCTTTAGAAGAACTAATGTCTGCAGAAATCAGTACTCCAAGTTATTTGACAGCATTTGGTCCATCAGTTGATGGAGTTGTGGTTAAAACTGATTATGCCAAAGAACTCCTTACATTTTTTATTCCTAATGATCTTCAAGGGTTTTCCAGTGTATCTGGAGTGAACAACCCAAAGACTGATAAAAGAAGCGGAGACAGGATATTTGGAATTAGGGGAGGCCAAAATAAGTATGATTTACTGTTTGGAGTAGTGACTAGTGAAGCCTTGTGGAAATTTTCGGCACAAGACATACAAAACGGATTTGAAGGCGAGAGGAGGGATAGAATAATAAGGTGAGGTCGATGTTTATTCAGTAAATTGGTGTTTGTACTTGGGGACAGGGTGTCGCTCGTGAATAGGTTGTAATCAGAGGTGTTGGGGTGTGAGCTCGACAAAATATATTTTTGTGTAATATATGTTCGTAATTTAAAGGTGCAAATTGAATTTGATATTGTTTTGATACTCAATTAAGTTTATTTCGGGCAGGTATTTTTTTAAGCGATATCAATTAATTTATTTAATTTAAAATGATGATCAATATTTTTTTCTAGTCAACTGTTCTGCGAAAGTGTATTTTTCTGTGAAATGTTTTTCATTGTAAAATGTATTCAAGAACCAAATTATTGTTAAAGCAAGTAAGATAAAAAAAATATGACTGTGTTTCATATACATAATCATAGTACGTACAGTAAGCGTATGAGCGTGTTCTATTTGCAGTTTCACTGACACCAATTACAGACTTACGCGCCGCGGGAGCCTAAAGAAGGACTTGTGAAAAAAGCCTTTGATGTAATCTTGCGTAGCGTTATCACAAATTATTTCATATATGTTGCGTCCGTATATATACATAGGTATAATGGTTGGGTTTGATCAATGTGGGATGTTTTTGATTAGTATTTTTTGTTTATTGAAGAGCAAATGTTTACGACACATCTTTTATTACAGAACCTACGTAAGAAATGCGTACACATATCATTTAAGCGAGATATTCTTTACAATAGTCAATGAGTATACCGACTGGGAGAGGACAGTTCAGGTAATTGTAACTGAAGTTTTATTTGTCATTTTATCATGCTTTACCAACTAATTGGTGGCGCATATTTTGCAAAATATCCTATTAACACAATACGTCATGCTTTTATTGGTGTGAAATGATATTCAATTATAAAATAATATCATAACGACATAAGCACAATTCTTATTGAAACAAAACTACATCAGAGGTTCATATCTGGTAAATAGTTCATACGTAAACGATGACTTGGCACTGTAAACTTTGGCACTTGGATGTCAGTTCTCAGCATTGCCAAATTTCTATTGTCTTACTGTTCAATCTACTTCATATTTGTGGAAGGCCAAATCATAATCTACAATAAGCTCAGAATCTTGTAGCTATATAGCTTAATATAACTACAGAAGTTGATAAGAGTCATATATACATTTATGTCTAAAGTAAAAGTAGTGTTTTTACATACCACATATTTTTACATACTAAAAATATAACACCCACTAAGGGTACCAACATATCCCGGGCCCAAGTTACCTCACCTACTAGAAGTACACCTGCTGACTAACAGTCGAGACAACAACGTAGGGGGCTTTTCGGTGTCGGAAGGTCAGACCGCACTCGTTCTCAATAATGTCGAAAATTAAAAATCAAACGATAGCTGCTCCTAGTGGAAAGGTGGATCCCAGGTTTCAAACCCAGGTAGCGTTTGGAAAGTAAATAGGAAAACCCTTAAGATGAAGGAGCAGATGTAAAGATGTAACTAGTATTATATTTACCCACCCTTTAAACCTTTAAGAATCGCTTTGCAGTCGGAAGGATAACATAATAAACCATGAATCCATTCGTCTGTCTATGTAAACACGTTACGAGTAGGTATCTCATATCACAGATTTTGAGATCAAATTAAAACCATACGCTCTACAGTTCCTAAGAGCTATAAAAAAAAACTTTTTAGTGGACTTAAAAATATACGCCACATAAGTCATCTTCTATGCCTAAACTCTAATTTTTAACCATTATATTTGGTATCAACACGTGCTTAAGCGTTTAAAATAATCTCTTTTTGTGTTAGCACCCCATTAACACGCGAGATGCAGCAGTACTAGCGCTGTCAGACGCCCAGTATGTCGCACCCCTGGTACAAACTGGAGACTTCCTAAGTTCCCCTGACTCTGGGCCCAAAACGTTTTTCTACGTATTTGACTACCAAACAAAGGATGGGGATTACCCGCAGGTGAGAATTTTTTTTTTACCACGACTTTAATAAAACCTTTTCAGAATATGGCTATTTACTGTGTACATATACTATGGTTAGCGTGTATATACAATAAATATTAAGAAAATAAATGAAATAGGAAGTGCAGAATGTTATTGAAACGATCTTTCATATATTCTCTCTATTAGGACTTTTTTCATATATTCTCAAGTTCAGATGCGATCAAGAGTTGATAAGGTAAAAAAATTTATTTAACATATTAATTAAAATACATATTTTACACTCTAGAAAACGACCGGTTCAATATTAGGGCTCTTAATCAATACATCGCAACTTACAGGCGGGTTGGTATAAGACTTTCTTTTGGGTCCGAGTTAGGTTTTTTTTGAAGTTTTTCGTCTCTTAGTGAATGCTTTTGCGAGCTTTGTTAGTCGTTCACTAAGAACTGGGATAGTAACGTTTGTGCCCTATCCCCGTAACCACACAGGCTAGCGAGATATACATAATAGAATACTAATTGCTCATTATTAACGTCTGTTTATCTTTTGATGATTTTTTTTGTATCTTGAAAAAAGAATACAAAAAAAATCATCTAGCTGAGATGGATTTTTAATTCTATAGTTAAATGGTCCCGATGAAGTAATTTATAAGAGTTAGGTACCTTAACAGGCGTAGAATATAGTACCTATACAATAAATTATAGTCATCGAAAGCAGAGATCATTCTTAAGTACCTAGTTTACTCAAAAATTATTAATTATCGGTCCATTTAGAAGGTGTTTTCTTCAGCAAATCATTATGATGTTCATATTAGTTCATATCATCACTTGAATAAAAGTTAGATATAGGCTAAAGTTAATCCAGATTAGTTTTAAGAGTATCTTCTATTTCAGCGTATGGGTTCAGTACATGGAGAAGAGCTTCCATATTTATTCGGAGCCCCACTAGTAGACGGGTTGGGACATTTCCCGAAGAACTACACCAAATCTGAAGTGGCTTTGTCAGAATCGTTCATTTTGTATATAGCTAACTTCGCGAGAAGTGGGTAAGTTGTTTCATTTTATGGTTAAAATATTAAAGTTTAATGAATATGCTGTAGAAACATTGTCAAAAAGGAGCAAAACATAATTGCCTAGATCAATGTCGGACAATGTATATCTCACACCGCTGAAGATAATTGGCATTTAATAATATAGTAATTCTATAGAAAGGGGTTGCTGTGGAGAGCTATATAGTGAAAAGGTAAAACTAAAATGAAAACTTGTATTCATTACGATTTTTTATTAAAATGTAACTGAAAATAAAATTTTCTTCATCTTCAAAGTAATATAAATCACTACCATATACTTAACGCTACACAACCGATTGCGTGTGTAATAAATTCATGCCGCCGTCTCACTATTTAAGCGTGAACATTATTTCTCAACAAAACACATAAATCAACACAATTAAACAACACGCTGTATCACTATTTGCCCCGGCCACTGGGTGCGTAAACAAGCACTAACTGCTGTCTTTATTTCTGACCTGGTAATCTTGCTAGACCTAGACGACATAAGATTTATAATATGTTATTTTTTTTTATATATTATGAGTTTATCGTAATTATGTTTTTCATTTTCCAATAGAAATCCTAATGAAGTACATCGGCAAGAATCAGTTCTACCAATATCGAGGGAACGAAATAAGTACAAAAGTATTCAATGGGACGAGTATGACACGCTGTACCAGAAATATTTAGAGTTCGGTAAGTGTAAACGCAAACGCACATTCGACCACAGTCTTCAGTGACTGTATCGTCCCACTCCATCTTATTTTGGTGACCACTGGTATTCAGTGACCGTGACTATTGGTCAAGTAGTGCAATTTATTTATCCGAGGAAAATTTAGCAGTGCAACGTAGCTTAAAACGACGTTCAATGGCGTCACAAGTAGAGAATCGCGGTCATAAGTAACAAGTCACAGCCACTGATGTAAGTTGCCACGGAATCTGTCAGTCAGTATAAATGTAAAATGTCAGTCAGAAAAACATGTCAGCAGTATGTAACTGGCCACCGGTAGCAGTGGTACGAGTACCTACCACAGGTTCACCTGATGCAGCACTTATCAGTATGACGGACATTCCTATCTTTATCCTCGCGATTAAACTTGTTCTTTTGAACATTAGATTAAACAAAACATTACCTAATTATTCTTTCAATCTTTTTAATGTATTTACATGTTAAATTATAAAAAGGACAATTTAAAGACACATAAATAAATATTATATTAATTTACAGGTATGAAGCCACGAATGAAAAATCACTACAGAGCACACCAACTGTCTGTGTGGCTACGGCTCATACCCGAGATACACCGCGCGGGCATGAAGGATGTGGTCGCTAAACACAACCTTTTCAGAAACCACAATGACCCGGAGCTGTACGACGGTCTTGTAAGACCCGATCCACTCACACGCGCTAACTACTTCGACCCTACGATGGAACTCTACCGCAAATCGACATACAATCTAACCCTAGACGTACCGTCCACCACTATGGACACGTACGTCACAACTTGTATCAGTGTGATGTCCGCTCGTCCCGGGTCTGCCGTCACGCAGAGCCAAGTACCAAATATTACTCACACACAGGATGTTTCAAATATAGAAGTAGCGGGTTACACTGCGTACTCGACTGCGTTAAGTGTCACCATAGCTATAGGATGTTCACTTCTTATTTTAAATGTTCTAATATTTGCTGGTGTTTATTATCAAAGAGATAAGACACGGTTGCAGGTAAAAGCACTTCAACAGCAGCAAAAAAGGAATCACAATGCAACGTTCGACAGCGTATCGTCGAAGCATCCACATTACTTCGTGGGGCACTCGCAGAGTTCGAGCACAATTGTGGACATCGATCATCAAGACAAAAACGCTATAATCGCTATGACAAATCGAGTTCCCCACTTTACTACGACGAACTGTCCGAACGTTTGTCATACGGGTATACAGATGTCCAATCTGTCACAAAAAACGAGCCCGCCAACAAATAGGGGACAATGTACGACATTACCGCGAAAAGTCGGGTTCAGCTATCCGCAAAATCAGATATGTAATGCGTCAAATTGTATGACCTTACCTAAAAATGCGTCATTTTTGAGCAGTGCGAGTAACTTGCCGGACGTGCAGGCGCAGACCGGCCAGGGTCAGGGGCCCGGCAACGGTTCCGTCCCTCCCTCCTCGCCGCCCTCTCAGCACTTCTCACAGTCGAGAGTTCCCCAAGCTGCGATGTCGGAAATGAATGTATGAGACATGGAAGATATTTACAATTATGTGTAAAGTGACAGTGATAGGACTATGTGAAGTGTACAGGTCACAGGACATGGCATGGTTGTAAATATCGAACAATTACAAGTGTACATAGTATGTTAAAAATGTATGTAATATGTAATACAGGTAAAGTTTTAAATAAATATAAGTGTAATGTAATTCAAGATCTCTAAACAAATTGACGGATTTAAAAGGTTTTTTTTTCAATCTATATAAAAGGATAAAGTTATTTTTGAATTAAAGTTTATTGTGTAAATGTTATGATGTTATATTATTATCATAAAAATCATAGGACGACACCTAACTCTAATAAACAAATTTCTGAAAAAATTAACTACTACAGTGTATTTAATACAAAACTCAAGAAACATTTCTACATGGTATATACTCATACATATTGTTGTTTCGTTTAGCTTGTCATTCAAAATGACTTTTACTGTAAATAAACTAGAATCTTAAAGACTGTACACTTAAATTAAGAAAAACGTTAAGTTGTAATGAGTCACATGATACAAGATTATTTTAAAAGTTTCAAAGGCACTTCTTTCGAATTCCAAAGGGGCGGCATTAGGAAGTTTTGAGCATTTAAATTCAGCTTATTCCTATAGATAGGTGCCAACTTTGAATTTTCTGTAATAAAAACTTGTTCTTCTCGTTCACGCTGGAACAACGGCCGAACATTGAATTCTCAAAGTTATTTAAATTACGGACATAAAATTCAAATAAAAGATCAATATAAAAACAAAAGCTTCTGCATTGATCACACGAAGTAAAAGATAATTTTATTCGTCATTTCTACTTAAGTACACAAAACACCCCAAACGTTGTATTCTGCTCCCTGCCAGTGTGCCCTAATAAACAACTCTTTTGTTGGTCTTCTACTAACGTTTTTTCAATTAATAAGAGCCTTTTTTTTAATTTGGAATCAAGTGCTTTTTTGTAATACTGTTGCTAAAACTATTGACATCGCTAGACGTGCCGTGCTCTATAAGATTAGCAGTCCTCATAGCGCCACCGTTTGACTCTCGTATTTGTTATTTATAGCTGATACAATTTAAAATGTTAAACATTTCGCAATACCTATTTCAAAGTATTTCGATATTACTTTAATTAACAGTAACCCATAGCTGTATACCAAAAGTCTAAATTAGTTTAATGAGAGTTTCGTTTACTGATTTCAATCGTTGATACAGAACTGGGAGTGTACGTGGGCGTAAGGTACATGAGTTGTCTGGTATATATTCCCCACACACACTAGTTTACTAGATGTTCCCCACAGCTTCGCCCGTGGAATATTTCGACCTCCCTTTGCGCCTATTTAATCCCGTCGTTTGTAAATTCTACAATGATGCATAAAATTTTGCCCAATTTGTCGACATTTATGACTACTGCTCTGCTCCCCAGTGTAGTAGCGTATATGTATGAATGTATTTATATGATACTAGCTGACCTGCCCGGCTTTGTCCGGGACATACTTCCCACCCCGTGGCACCCATTCAGTCGCTTATTACTTTTCTAAAAATGTATGAGAGTTTCCCCGATTTGTTGATATGTATGATTACTGCTCCGCTCTCCTGTATAGTAGCGTGATCATATACAGCTAAGAACCTTCCTCAATAAATGGGCTATCCAATACAAAAAGAATTTTTCAAATCGGTCAAGTAGTTTTCATGCTATGTCGTGACAACGGAAAACGGGTTTCATTTTTATATATATATAGATATTGCCGTCCTCGATAAATGGGCTATCTAACACAAAAATATTTTTTCAAATCCGACCAGTAGTTCCTGAGATTAGCTTATTCAACCAAACAAACAAACAAACAAACTCTTCAGCTTTACAATATTAGTATAGATATATGTACTACTAGAAACAATTTTGAAAAGCAATTAGTATGCTAACTTTTTCTAAATTTAAGTATTAAAGTGGGAAAATTTTTCAGTCACGAGCTGGACTTGAACCAGCGTCTTCTGGTTCAACGCACCAGACGCGTTACCAACTACACCATCGTGACCTGCTCGTAACTGACGAATTAATCCACCTCTTTACGTCTTAAGGCGACCTAAGGCACCATCTACCGGCACTTAGCAAAGTTGCACGGTACCAATGAATAGAATTGCATCTATAATCATTCGATTTGTGATGACACCTGCCTAAACATTAGAAACAATTTTGAAAAGAATAGTATGCTAACTTTGTCAGTTACGAGCAGGTCACGGTGGTGTAGTTGGTAACACTTCTGGTGCGTTGAACTAGAAGACGCTGGTTCGAGTCCAGCTCGTGACTGAAAAATATTTCCACTTTAAAATTTAAATATGTACTACTGTCCGCATGGTGAAGTTTTTCCTTACGCGTTTCCCCAGTGCTAGTATGTTATTATCAAGAGATAGACATACGCCATCGCTGACTTTTATAGAGACCTACAGAAGATACACAATTCCTCCATACATTATTTTGTTATATCTCAAAGGGTTTAGGCAGCGTTTTCGTTGAAAGCACCCTGATGGTTTATTTCTTCCGACACCTCCGACAAATATCATTATATTTTAGTCAAGGTCTACAAAAACTTAACAATATTAAATCATGCCTTGGGAACCACTTTATTGATGCAATCATCATGAAAATTGGTGCAGTAGTTTTTGAGTTTATCGCGAACAGACAGAGAGACAGACAGACGCGGCAGAGCCTTTTTTTATAATAAGTAGTGAATCTCCCCACTGAATAAGCCGTTTTCAACATTCTGTGTTATATAGCAGTTTCTGTGTGTTTACTAACAAATAACAGTATTGTCTGCATAAATTGCCGACATTTACTACGATGATTTGATTTGCTTATGTAATGTCCTTCTACTCTCTTCTTTCACACTATTATTCTTCTTAAATTGTGGCCACGTGTCCAAGTCAACGGAGCAAGCGCTTTTCCAGTTTGATACGGACTCTTTCATTAAAACCTGCCATATTGCATAATACTTGTCTATATATTCAGCGTCCAGCGTTACACTGCATATTTTTCGAATTGGTTACATCTCCACTGCATTCAATTTACTATAATTCATTAAAGGTTGGCACTGGCACGGCGTTTTGTCTCTTAAACGAGCTTGAATTATTTCACTTAAATATTTTTTTTTAATTGCGTACCGTTTAAAATTTCATGACAACGAGAAAAATCACATACAATTTTCATCGTTAAAATTGGTCCAATAGCTAGGTTGGTGTTTTTCACTCCACCGCGACTGTGTGCAGCGATGGACAAAATTGTAACGGGGCTTTGTAAATTGAAATATTTTATGTTGAAATACAGGTAAATTTGCGTGCTGTGCATTTTTTTATAAGTAGATTATTTCATGCTCTGCGTTTCCGAATGAGGAAACAAGATCAATATGTTTATTTTCCGTAAAACCAATTAATGGTAACGAATATTTTTTGCTTTCATTCTTCTACCTATTCGATTTACTCATGGAAGGAATTCAAAAGCAGCGTTTGTCAGTCGTAGTTATACTCGTATGTAGCTGTTAAGTACCAACTTACTAACAACTTGCTAGACTCGACAAACTGCATTAAATAAACTTCTTATATGTATACGCGCAGACATTGTAAATCCTTATAGTAACATAAATAAGCCTAACAGTTTGCGCCGTGTGATAGGGAAATTATTTAGAAATAAGCTCCTAATTTTGAGGTATATATGATTTATTCCGTTATTATTTATTCTGTGCTTCTTAATGCACGCTAAGCCAATGGTCCCGATCGCTAGTAATATGGCAACCGTGAAGCCATGTTGAAGGCTTTATGGGAGGCTTGAAATTATTAAGAGCAGGCTGCCGCAACGTGCGCTGCCCCTTTCAACACGGCAATGGGCTCAGCGACTGTTACGTGGGACAAAAATGTATTCGGTGAAATGTGGGCGTATAGTATGCCTCTGCCTTTTTCTTCGGGGATAAAGGCGTAACCATGTGTATATATGATTTAACAAGCGAAAATTTCATCAGTTATAAATATTAGATTAGATTTTTGTACTTTTAGTTCTAACGGGATCCAAATTTATTGCCCTAATGCTGATATACGGAGGGTTCTGATCTTACATTATGTGGGTACTAGTTGGCGTCCCCTTGCCTAAATTGTAAACCTATAGCGGTACAAAGGAAATCACGAATAAATAATGAATTTTCTTATTGTGTGTACCCTACTCAGTGTGCTTTATTCAAAGAATAACGTGACTGGTTTCCAAATAGCAATCTTTACGCGACTTATTCGATATGATAATAACTGAAATTAAACACATTTCCTAAACAAAATTTCGAGAAGGCTCATTTTTTTCTTTTTAATATTGTATGAGACATATGTTGTTAAATTTTAACAACATATGTCACATACAATATTTATACTTAAATACGTAAATATTTATACTTAAATATTTTGTTGAAAAGCTATCGTGTTACAAACATGTACTTACGAGTACATTTAATTTTAATCTAATTTAATAGACGTGCTACGACGTCTCTAAGAATTCGCAGATACGCCACGTGTTTATGACGTCACAATGTTCTACGTAATTAATTTCGAATTGCGTAGGTTCGTGGTAGTGCGTCATGATGATTATGTTGACTCGTAGACCTGTGCTAGTTTCAACATGTCTACAATCTTGTAGACTTGTAGATGATCGCTTTCTCTCACGACATTATAGTCTACATTCTCGTAGCTCTTGTCTACAAACTCGTAGACATTCGGTAATATTATTGTCTACGAACTTCAAGACATGTACTACATAAAGACTTCCCTTAGAAGCGTCGTGGTACAAAATAATTGTCTACAAACTCGTTGAAGTACTACACGACAAACTAATATTAAAGAAAATACAATTTATATTGAAATGTACAAATGTATCAAGTTAATTAATTCCAAAATGGTTGTTGTTCCAAGTACTAACTACGTCGTACCAAGCAGGTATGATAATAATGTAAATTGTCGTATGTTTGCGTTACCGTGGGTTCTGCTATGGGTTTCTCATAGTTTATGTGTAATATATTATTATCATGATACATAATTATAACAATGAGTTGAAATTTATAAGATACAAGCTATCTAACCGTTATTATGAAATCTTATGACAAGTATCAAAATTTAAAAAATAAATCGGATTAAAATTCGTGAAAATTTTCTTGTTGTTTTCTTTTGATTTTTTTCAAATTACTGAGGTGGCAGACAAGCATACGGCCCACCTGGTGGAAAGTGGTCACCGTAGCCTATGGACATTTGCAACACCAGAGGTGCAGCACTCGCTTTGCCGACCCTTTATAAACCTTCCAAGACCCCTTTTGAAGAACCCCATACTGTAGACGTTCGGGAAAACCCAGGCAGATAGTTCATTCCACAATCTAAGCGTACGCGAAATAAAGCCTCTATCAGACCTAACCGTATGCTTGCGCTCCGGACGCAAAGTGTCGAATTCTTACTCACACTTACAGGATGTTCGTCCTGTCGCATGTCGCTTGTTTTGGTTCCATTCGATGAAAGCTTACAGCCTGAACCCTGTGACCAGGTCAATAATGTGTACATGAAGGTACAATACTTCAACCTTGATATTATGTGTCTCCTGCTGGGGCTTCACATATGGTAAGTTAAGTGGCTAATCACTGTGTACCCTACGTCTCCAGGCGATCTACCTAAAAGGTAGCTGACTCATTCACAAATGCTCACTGACTTAAGATCCAAGTTATAACTTTGTTTTATAGGCACTAACAGGGCTCACCAAATTTTACGTGGGACAAAAATACTTACTGTGAATGGGCGGCGTATAGCATGCTACCCATTAGGGGATAAAGGCGTGGATGGTAAGTATAGCTAATGTAATTACTTTATAATATTACGTTTCACATCATTTTGTTCTCATATCCATTCACAGCATAATCAATACGAATTTAAATACTATATATTTGTTTCAAATAAAAATTTATGTTACAAATTCATATATTACAATATAAATTCAAATGCTCTTTCTTATAATCTATTATAAAACTTATTACATAGAATAAATTATACAGAATAATAGAAATAAATAGGGCATGTACGTATAGTGTGTAGGTACGGTTAGTGTTGAAATAGTTGATTGAACAACTACAGAGACGATTTAACGCTCGACATTCGCTGCCGTGGCACGCTCGCTTACCCCGCTCGCCTTGCCTATTTAATAGTCACTATTCTAACATAATCTGTCTATTATCCTCCGCAGCTGTATTTGATACACAGGGTCTATTATCTATAACATCCTGAATTGGATACACATTTGATACAATCGTAGGATACAAGATGCAGCTACCTTAAAATTTTATTTCGTTTGTTAATTTTTCATTCTATGTACTTATTTGCGCCAATTCAAGATTTCATCTATTCAACCTGACAAAAATACAATCGACCAGGAGGCCAACTCTACTATTTTACAATATAAAACCGTTCTATTTATATTCTATATCGATTCAATTGCGATTGGTCCAATACTAGGTAGTCCACTAAAACTATTATAAATTTCACAATTATATGTCTTAAGTCTATAGCTGTTTTTTATGTCAAAATATTTATATGAACTAGCAAAATTGCAAATTACGAGCTTCTACTGGTGCAACACGTGTTAATAAAATTATAGGGACCGGTCAATAGAATTCTATTCGAGCGCAATTGTGATAGTGGACTACGAAAACTGACAATTTTTTCTGTCAGCTCTCTACTGAACGACGATGTCTATTCTCTAATGACGCGATTGAATTAGTAGATTTGGCCCTCAACTGCTTGTCGTCCATGACTGAGAGAAATGGGAGTCTGGTAAGAAAATGTCAACGGCCCGCAGCCTCACTCTGGCTGCCTAATGGAATAAAAAATTGCGACCTGTGTGATTGTTTGTGTGAGTGTTGAATTACTTTTGTAGCCCCTTTTACATAGGGTTGACAAAAATAGCGAGTCCTTTTAAATAAATAATAAATAAAATAAAAATATCTTAATTTTGCATAGACCATTTTAACGGAGCTTACAAAATGTCATACACTATTTAAAATATTTAAAATGGCCTCCGGTTCGGAACGGTTTTTTGATGGCCTATTTACAATTTAATATTATTTCACTTTGCCAGCAGATCATTTCCAGGCATCCCTGTCCTGCAAATAGTCTTTAACGGAGTAATAACCTTTTTCACAAAGCTTGTATTTAATTAAATTTTTAAATTTATTGTTGTTGGTTAGGAATAAATGGTTAATTTCTCAGGTCACAGGGAAGCTTGTTGTAAAAGCGTATACCCTGGAAAGAATCGCCAATCTTATGTAGTCAACTGTGGTGGACTGAAAGATTATTTTTATTTCTAGTATTTATATTATGTTTATCACAGAGTTTAGAAAAAATTGATAGATTTTTCTGGACATGCTTAAGATTGGCAAAAATGTATTGTGATGGTACGGTTAGAATATTTATTTCTTTCTCGGAGAGAAATTCTGGGGCCCAAATTATAAATAGCGCGCCCGCTTTTGTAAAACAAAAATAATATTTAAATTTGCAGCACTTCCCCAAAGGAGAATACCGTAAGACATGATACTATGAAAATAACTGATGTAAACCATTCTAGCCGTATCCACATCTGTTAGAGTCCTGATCTTTTTTACAGCGTATGCAGCCGAACTTAACCTAGAGGCTGTCTTTTTATGTGTGGGCCCCACTGCAAATTGACATCAATAGTTATACCGAGGAACACAGTTGATTCTACAAACTCTAACACTTGTCCATTCAGTTGAACATTGGCCGCAACTTGTTTTGGTAAGTTTTATACATTTAGTTTTATATTCATTAAGGCAAAGATTATTTAAGCTGAAGCAATGAACTACTCTTGCAATTGCATTGTTTACATCGTCATAGTTATCAAATTGTCTTTTAATTTTAAAAATCAATGAGGTATCATCTGCAAACAAAACAATCCTATTCCTGTCCCCTACATAAAATGGTAAATCATTAATATAAATGAGGAACAAGAATGGCCCAAGTATCGAGCCTTGCGCACACCCATTGTAACCATGGATCCTACAGAACGTGTACCATTAATATCGACCCTCTGTATTCTATTGTTCAAATATGAAGACAGAAGGTCGAGAGCTTTGCCTCTTATTCCATAGTGGTGTAATTTTTTGCACAGCGTTTCATGTTGAACGCAATCAAAAGCCTTTATAGATCGCAAAATATACCTAATGCATCGTGCTTGTCTTCCCAGGCTTCATGATACATTTTAATAACTCAACACCAGCATCCGAAGTTATGCGTTCTTTCGTAAACCCAAATTGATTCGCCTGAAATATTTTATGACTATTAAAATGGGATAGCATTTGATTCAAGATTATTTTTTCAAATACTTTGCTCAAAGTTGGCAGCAACGACACTGGTCGGAAATTAGACGGGTCTGTAGCGCTGCCAGCCTTGAACAAGGGAACGACTTTGCTGTGTTTCATTAAATCAGGAAATGTACCACTAGAAACACAGTCATTAAACACAGTTGCTAGATGGGGCGCAATGACCTCAATTATACATGATGCAGTTTTTTCCCCAAAGGTCCGCGGTTTTCTTAATTTCGATACATTTAAATGTCTTTACAATGTCCTGAGCGCAAATATCTGTGAATACAAATGCATCCCTGCAACAAAGAACACATTCTTCTAATAAATGTTCAGCGGAACTAGAAGACGCTTGGAGAGATTTTGTTGTCAATATAGATACATTTTTGAAAAAATGTTCAAACTCCGTCGCCACTTCCAGGTCCCTTGTAACATGGCAACCATTTACTTTTAAGTGGAAATCCCTTTCAGTCACCAATATCTACCGCATTCAGAGTTAATGATGTTCCAAGTCATTTTTATTTTATTCACAGAATTAGAAATTTTATTTTTAATGAAGTTTGACTTAGCAATATAACACGTTTGTTTAAATATCTTTGAATAATTTTTAACATATTCCTGAAAGGTTTGCCTAAAACTATATGATTTTTCAGAATATAATTCAAATAGTTTATTTTTACTTTTAAACATACCTGGTGTTGCCCAGTCACTGAAAACAGGACGACCACCAATCTGTAGTGCTTTTGAGGTAAAAACTTTGCCAAATTCATCATTAATCAAATTAAATTATTATTTTTTATATGACTGGTCTAAACAAGTGAAGTTAGGTAGATATGGTAATCTCTTTAATACATTTTCTTTAAAATTATTTAAACGACTTTGGTTAATTGGTACATATTTAATTTGTTTTTTGCAGACTTTGTTACTACTTTTAGGAAACTATATCCATTGGCCACGATGATCTGACTACAGGATCCACAATACCTTTATCTATAGGTTTAATATCAGTAAAAATATTATCAATACATTTTGCACTGGTGTCTGTAATACGAGTGGGTTCTAAGAATGTACTATGCAGATTAAAGGATTTAAATAAATTAATATCTAAATGGCTCAGTAGCCTGTTGGATACGTGTAATACAAAACCAAATTTTGTGACCAACTTTGAAGGCTGTATATGCCTAAAAGTATTCAGTGATTTGCTGAAATGATGATGGCGATATAAATATTTTAACTTTTAAATATCTGTAGAAATTTACTCAAACAAGAGTAAACAAAATAGGCTTGTATGGGCGTTCATTATAGCTTCTCTATTCGACTCATCTATAGGTATCTGTGTATTATCTTTATTTTTTGTAAAATGTGTTGAGGTTTATATTTATGGCAGAAGTTTGTTAAAAAATTATAAAATTTAAAACGATTTTTATAAGACAATATTATGCATGCCATAAAAGTTACCTTAACTGATACTTAGACTACATGCGAGAATGTATATGTTTATACCTTCAATCAAATCCGAATTGTAATTGCTTGATGTAATAGAAGTTATATTGTGGTTTTTATAAAGGTAAGACGGAAGATCGAAGAAGACGAGCAAGATGGACCCAATACAGTAACTCTGACCAAGCCCGTACCTATCGATCATTGACCGCCCGTGAACTCTCCTTGTATGTGGACTTTTGCGTAACTCGTATACAATTTTCCTGGGTTCATATGTGGGTGTTACGTTTGTAATTTTCTAATTAAACTTCACTTTTATTACTTTTAATGTCCTGTGTATGTGAATTAAAGGGGATTTCAGCAACTGAAAATATATGAAAAAAAGAAAACTCCTGAAATAAAATCTAACACACTTAGTAAAAAATACTACAAGTTAAACACTGGGGTTTTTTGTTGAAACTATATCTTAAGGTATATATAATAAGCGCTCGTGGCTCTGCTGCGGTCTCAGTGTTCTGTAAACGATCACCGAGTTACGCAACTTTCACTATGGCTGGTACTCAGATGGGTGACCACTATGTGGCATTTACATTTGCGAGCGTTTCCGTGCTTCGGAAGGCACGTTAAGCCGTTGGTCCCGGTTGCCAGTAAAATGGCAGTCGTTAAGCCTGGTTGAAGGCCTTATGGGCGGCTTGAAAAATTTCAACAGCAGGTAGCCACAACCTGCATCTGTCTACTTCAATACGGCAATGGGCTCACCACCTATTACGTGGGACAGAAATCCACACGGTGAAAAGTGGGCATATAATGTGCCTCTGCCACCCCTTCGGGGATAAGGCGTGATGGATATTTTATTTATTTTATATCTTAAGGTAAGATTTTCTTGTTAATGACTAATTGCATGTTTACACCAATTTAAGAGTTTTATAACAACAATTGATTTATATTAAACATATAATCCAAAGCAAGTAGTAAACACACCAAAGAAATTAATTTTAAAAGCTACAAACCCATGTCAATCAAACAATAAAATACAAAATATTTAGTAAAAACACAAATTGTTAATGAGATTTAAACAAACTTGCTTGAAATTAATTTTATTTCTAATTAACTCAGTCAATTATGTGCTTAGAATAAATTTACCATTCACAATAATAGTCTAAAGTATATATTTGAAATATACCTGTATACAAATCCCTTGTTAATCCCTTGTATACAAATTTAAAAAAAAATGTTTTTCTTTTTTAAAAAAAGTTGAATACATGTGATACTTTTGTATTTTATAATGAAATTGACAATTTAATTACATAATTGCATTAATTTCGATTCTTTAAAGATATTTTTAATGAACTGGTTTGCTTGTAAGCATGTATTTAACAGAGAATTCATTGTTCACGTAAAGTAACTGCAGATGAATCTAGAACAGGATTAGATCTGAGCGTAGAATACAGTCCCTCGTACGTTGGTCAAGGCGCTAAGGAAGCCCTATCCCACAAAGGGTTGACAGTATGTCTGCTAACAAAATGTGGAATTCAATTTTGAGTGCGTTATATACCAGTTTATTAAACTGTATAATTATTTTATCTTCTTCTTTGTCCTTCCCTTTTCCCATTATTTGGGGTCGGGTCTCCTAACTCTTCTGCGCCAGGATAATCTATCCTGGATTGTCTCTTCAGGCAAATGGGCTTCCTTGAGATCTCTCTATATTTTGGACCACCAGGTAAGTGGCAGGCGGCCTCTACCTCTCTCCTGTTCAGGCAGACCAAGTGCAATCTGGACTACATGGTCCTCACCTCGTCTTTTGACATGTCTGTACCACCTGAGGCGGTTTTCGGTGAGTTTCTGGGTGATTGGTGCGACTTTAAAGCTGCCTCTTATATTTTCGTTGCGCACTTTATCGAGTCGAGTCACACCTCCCGCCCATCGCAACATCTTCATCTCGTTGACGTGGGCCTTTTGCTCATGAATTTTCTTCACTGCCCAGCATTCGGATCCATACAGTAGCGCTGGGCGGACCACCGTTTTGTAAACTTTGCCCTTCACTTTTATGGGCATACGATGATCACACAGTACTCCTGTTAGCGGTCTCCATTTTTGCCACGCAACATTTACGCGGTGAGTGACGTCGTCATCCACGTTTGCATCTGGTGTTAGCATGGAGCCTAGATATTTGAACTTCGTCACTGTTGGTATAGGTGTTGTGCCAATGCGTATTGTGTCTTGCTTTGTGTTTCCACTGAAGGAGCATTTCATATGTTCGGTTTTACTCCTACTCACACGCAGGCCGTACTTTTCCAGAGACTGTGTCCACATATTAAGGAGTTTCTGCAGATGTTGTGCAGTATTTGCGGCTAGTAAAACATCGTCTGCATACAACATGGTCCATGGCAAAGGTGCAGGTATGTCCTTAGTGAGGTAGTCCATCACCAGATTGAAAAGTAAGGGGCTTAGCGCAGAACCCTGGTGGACGCATACTTTAACCTCAAAACAACAACTGTATAGAATTGACATTGTTGTTTATCGACCTATTTATTTTTATTATTATTAGATTAGTATTTTTATTAAGTATCGCCAAGTTATTAAATTGACATATGAATTTTAATAATTAACAACTGTATATAATTGACATTGTTATTTATCGACCTATTTATTATTATTATTTTTAAATTAGTAATTTTATTAAGTATCACCCGTTATTAAATTGACATTTTATCATCACGAAGTTGACATGATTGGTAGTGATTATTGTTTAATTTACTGACTTAATTTACTGACTTGATTTACTGAACTAATGTTTAATAGATTGATCCATTGAATATATTAATTGCATTGTTCACTGTAATTATATTGCTATGAATTGTGAATTGAACAGTGGTGATTTGCGAATTTTGTTTATTTTAGAAGATCTTAGATTATATTATTTTCTTGGATGATTGCTTACAATATCGATTTGGTGCATATGTACTGTGAGGATTTTGTAATTGTGTGAAATAAATAAATAAATAAATAAAAAGCCTTGCTTAGCCCAGCCAGACTTCGAACTTTTGTGCTAGCACCGTAGTACATGTCCTGAATAATCTGGACATAGTGTTCCGGTACGTTTTGGGCTCGAAGAGCTTGCCATACAAGTTTACGCGGCACGCGGTCAAACGCCTTTTCGAGGTCGATAAATGCTAGATTATAGTAGGTCTTCATTGTTAATCCTATGCTTTTCCATCAAGATTCTGACCGCCTGTATGGCGTCGGTGGTCGATTTGAATGCAGTGAACCCAAACTGATTTGGAGACATTCTGATGAGCGCTGTGATACGTTTGTTAATGATCCGTTCCCATATTTTTAACGTATGCGAGGTGAGTTTAATACCTCTATAGTTTTCACACTCTGCTACATCTCCTTTAGTTTTGTAGAATGGCAATAGGTAGCTTTTTCTCCACGGCTCCGGGATGCTTTTGGTAGTTAGAATGATGTTAAACAACTTTGTCAACCAGGATACTGCCGGCGGGCCTAGTCGCTTCCATAAATCTGCCGGCACTTCATCTGGGCCTAGGGCTTTTCGGTTTTTTATTGCTGTTACCGCTGGTTTGACCTCTCCCTCGTAAACTCGACAGATCCCACATCCGTCCGCATAGGCGGTGATTTGGTCGAGCGCACGGACCAGGTTAAATACTTGGGATCTGTTTTTCACACGTCCAGTGACATCGATTGCGATGTCAAGTCACGCATTGCTGCCGCGTGGGCCAAATGGCGGGAGATGACCGGTGTCATTTGTGACCCTAAAATGCCGATCCGGTTGAAGGGACAGGTCTACAAAACCATTATTAGACCTGTCCTTTTACATGGCAGTGAGACGTGGCCGATATTGGAGCGACACAAGCAGGAGCTGCGTGTCACGGAAATGAAGATGCTGCGGTGGATGTGTGGAGTCACGCGGATGGACCGCGTGAGGAACTCTCGCATCCGCGGCAGCCTTCACGTCCGTGACATTGCAGACAAGTTGCAAGAGTGTCGCCTTCGTTGGTATGGTCACGTCTTGCGGCAACCGCCGGGCTACGTAGGTAACAAATGTCTGGCCATGTCAGCCCCGCCGGGTCCCGGTAAGAGGGGAAGACCCAAGAAGTGCTGGCTTGACGTCGTAAGGGTTGACATGCGTGCCAATGGTCTCACCACAGGGGATGCCGACGACCGTGCGAAGTGGAGGAGAAAATGTAGGAAAGCGGACCCCGGGCGTCGCGAGACGCAACTGGGACAGACGCTCGGATGATGATGATGACCTCTCCCTCGTCTACTTTTTTATTGGGCCATGTGTAGCATTTTGGGGCGCTGGTTCTTCGTGTGGGAATTCCGTATTTAGCAGTTGCTCATAGTATTCCAGCCACCTGTCGTTAATCTGATCCTTGTTTGTGATTAGTTGATGGTTTTTGTCCTTTATGTATTTATTTACTTTATTATCCATTGTTGATCTATGTCTAGTTTTAGCAATTTTAATTACTTTATCTTCCTTTTTAAAATTATTAGATACTGACAAGCTTCATTTAAATATGCGGCTTATGAAAGCTGAATTTTTAATCTTCGAGTATACTAAAAGGGTATTGTTTAATCCCTCATTGAAGCCTCATTATCCTAATATTATTATAAACACGAAAGTTTGTAAGAATGTGTGGATGTAGGTTTGTTACTGTTTCACGCAAACACTACTGAATGAATTTTGATGAAACTTTCCAATAATATGTAAAGATTTTCAAAATTTGGGAAAACTTCTCCACACGTGCGGAGCTGTGGGCGTCAACTAGTATATAAATATTTTAACCCTTTAATTCACAAGAAAAATAAAGTACTATTTTATTCATATTTTTGTTATTCTTGCGACCATAGATATCTTAACTACTCGTATTGATTACGAGTTTAAGATGTAAAACAAAATATTAAAAAATATTCTATATTATATAGTAAACGTAAAACTCTCTGCTGCAACGTGTTTTTTTTTCTCTTAAAATCCTAGGTCTTTTAAGAGAAAATTAAAATCAAATTTTTGGACCGTTAACCTGAGGGCCGCTATTGAAGCCCTCCAAAAAGAATGATGATAGACAGCAGGTCTATCATCATTCTTTTTGGAGGGGGCGACGCGACATTAATGTGTCAGTTATTTATAAATTGAACGACATAACGCACGTTAAAATACTCATCAATAAATTTAACATCATGTATTTTCAATATCTTGTTACACAGTTAAAATTTATTTCTAATTAAAAGTATGTTTATTTCTTTATCAATCACGCCTTATCCCTGAAGGATTGGCAGAGGCAAATTATACGTCCAATATTCACCGCGAGTATTCCTGTCCCTGTCCTTGCCAAATATAAGAAAATACCAATTTTTATTAGTCATGATAGTATAACAGTTTCTCAGTATTAAAAGTTGAAGGTTATGATTGACATAAGTATAGCCAATAAACATGTGTTATTTTTAAACTTTCGCGGTATATATTCATATTTTATACCTATACTACTCAGGACTTCACACAAATTTAAAAGAAATTATGTAGTTGCACACACTTAGGTACGTTAATAAGTCATATATACGTAAATAAGTCATCATTATATTATGTGTATGTATATGACTTATTTACGACTGCCGACGTTAGACACACATTAAGTGTCGAATTACTCTTGTAGCCCCTTTTAGATAGGGTTGACAAAAATAGCGAGGATTATAAAAACTAAATAAAATTCGTTTATACAGCAGCTTATCACTTTCAAATAAGACATATGAAATTATATATACCAGGTTTGTGTTATAAATATATGGACACATTTATCCTTGGTTTGTATTATTTTAATTGTATCCCTTACAGGTTAAATAATTTCTATATAGGTTTAATAAAGGCTAGGTTCTATATTCTTAAAACCTGGTTAAATAGGTTCTAAGTTTATATTGGAAATTAATTTTCGAAGATAACAAATTTCGTATAGTATAGTACACTCGTATAGTACACTCGTATAGTACATTCGTATAGTACACTCGTATAGTACACTCGTATAGTACATAGAATTTAGTGTATAGAATTTAGTGTGATATTATTAAAAACTTATGAGGTGTATGGGTTAAAGGTATGGTGTGCAACGGGAATTCAAAGTACGTGACGGCCCAAGCTGAGGGCACAGTTCATTGTATAATTATAAGTAAATAAAATACTTGCTCAGATTAACTACAGACCATAAGGATAATTTTTTTAAAGCAATTATTTGCTAAATTTAACATTGCCCTGGTTAGGCAAAGGTCACAGGTTCAATCCCTGTCTCGAATCAAATTGTCTTTTTCCACTTTATTAAAAATACAGACCATAAGGTGTTATATTTATTTCAAGTTTAAAGTTACACATTCAATTTAAGTAATATTAATATCAATAGTTGTTACCTACAGTTTAACGATACGAAAACGGTAAGAGGCTTGCGTACCTGCTACATTCACATGTAAAACGAGGTAGGTACCTAACTGCGTATATATGATAATACCGTTGGTTTATTACTTCCTTCCCTCGCACAATTAGGTTGGCAATTATAAGCCGCCGCCGTGTCTGGAAGTCGGCGCGATATAACTCTACGCTTGTATCGTTTGACATGTACTTAATATGAGCGAATAATTTGTGATGGGAACAATTGTGTGATGAGCATTTGTACACAGTCACTAGCTGACACGGCAAACGTTATTTTTCCAGACAAAGGGCCATTCTTATCACACATGATCAATTATTAGATCTACCAATATACATAATAATCTTATATTAATAATATTATTAACGTGAAAGTTTGTATGGATGTTTGTTACTCTTTCACGTAAAAACTACTGAATAGATTTTTATGAAATTTTACAATAAAATAGCTTATACATCAAAATAACACATAGGCTATTTTTTATCCCGTGTACAATTTCCTGTGGGAAATGGGAACGGGAAAACTTCTCTAAGCGGGCGAAGCCGCGGGCGTCAACTAGTAATATTATAAATGCAAAAGTTTGGATGGATGTTTGTTACTCTTTCACGTAAAATCTACTGAATAGATTTTAATGAAAATTTACTATAATATAGCTTATACATCACATTGGCTACTTGGAACTGGAAAACGTTTCTACGCCGGCAAAGCCGCGGGCGTCAACTAGTATACATATAATTTTACAAAAAAGTCGGTCTAGCCGTTTTGGAAGAATATGACAAAATAATTTATATATATTAGATATATTAACTAATATTTTATGCTTGATTAAATCTAACATTTGATTAAATGGATTGTTTATATCAAACATTTTTATAGTATTATATTGGTTTAAACAATAATTTATGTGACGTGAGACACAATTACGTAATTGCTTAGTGAAGGGAAATCGAACACAAGAGTTTAATCGACTCAAACCTACTTAAAACCTATTATTAATAATAATTATCTCCTTATTAATCGATTTGTTATCTTAGAATACATACATACATACATATTGTCACGCCCTTTTCCCCGAAGGCCGAAAAAATTTGATAAATAAAATGTGTCTATATTAGATGTTAAATTTGGAAGAAATTTTGAACCCGTTGCCTCTTTAGTGAGGTGGTAACAAAAAGGCTAAAAGGTCTTATGTGCTAGACACTAATTAGCACGACCAATTCTGGTAGTCTCTTAGAATATTATATTTCATCTCATAGCACGTCTCATACTATGTTTACAGAAATATAACTAAGGTCCATTGCGTTCACCAGGTAACTAGAATCACGATCCTTTAGTCATTAAAACCTTTTGAAAAATTTGAACTCCGGCCAATGGATTAAATGCCAATAGATCGTATTGATATCAAGTATTTTCATAATTAAGAGTCAAGATTACGTCTAAATAAGAGTGACGTTTGTCAGTTTATCTAGTTGCCAAAAAACATCGCTAATTGTCACTGGTAAGATTTCTACAAGGCTGACCACGTTGCCACAATAATACCCCTTTGAGGATTAATACGTGAATGATATTTAAAGTAATTTAAATATTTATTAATTTCGACTACTTTGATACTTACTTGGATTGAAAGTTCGTATTTAACTGTAACTACTAAATAAATTAAAGTGCTTTGTTGTGACAACCCTATCTGATGTTGCATGCGCTGTAGGGATGGTAAGGGCTCTTGAGCTTGCCAGAGGGTCTCGTAATTTGGGTCAGTAGACGCAAAAGTTTCTGTCTAGCAAAATTTTTAATTTAATTAGACTTAATTTCAATAATTTTGATTACAATATCGGGCTGTCGCTCTAATGACGTCATCGTTGACATAAACTTTGGTCTTAGAGTTTTATCAATTCATAAGTCTAATTGAAATACATTATGTTTTTCGCTCATAACTACTTTCACTACTACTTGAATGTATGTAAGGATATATGTGACTGGAGGTTGTAATTCACGCAAATGTTATCCATAAAAATTGAAAAATTTCACTTTTTAAAATTAAAACTTGAGAGGTGTCAAGGGACACCCGGACGTAATAAAGTTACCTAACTCCATCAGCAATAACCGGAACTTGTGCAGAAACACTGTCAGGATTCATTATTGTTATTATTTTTTATTATTAACATTTTTATATTTGAACATATATTATGTACAAAAAAACCTGTATACACACAACAAAAATAGTCGTCGCGACACCACACTGTTCAATGTGAAATAGAAAGACGAAACGAAACTATCTGGCTTGCTTTCTATGAGAGAGAGAGAAAGAAGGGGGAGAGAGAGAAGGAGAGAGAGACACGCGCACGCCGCACGGCTTACAACTATGGCCAAAAGTGTCGTTACAACTTTTGGTCTTAATTTTTTCCGTTCAGCCCCCTTTCTCTACGCGAAATAAGGAACTTCGTTTCAAAATATAATTTAAAGCGCTCGTGGTCCTGCGAACTTAGTGTTCTGTAAACGAGCACTGCGTTAAGCAACTTTCGCTATGGCTGGTCACGGATGGGTTACAACTTTTTGGCAATAACATTTTCCGAGAGTTACCGTGCTTTGAAAGGCACTTTAAGCCGTAGATCCCGGTTGCCAATAACATGACAGTCGTTAAGTCAATTTGAAGGACTTATGGGCGGCTTAAAAAAATTCAACTACAGATAGCTACAATCTGCGTCTGTCTATTTAAACACTGCAATAGGCTCACCACTTACTATGTGGGATAGGAATACACATGGTGTAAATTGGACCTATAATATGCCTAACTTTTAAACTTTCGCGTTGCATGATTGAAATAAGTGTAAAATACTTTACACTTATTTTAATCATTTCGACTGGGTTGCACTGTTGACTTGTCTGCTTGTGACCACGGCTGGTGCAACCCAGTCGAAACGTCAAGCTATTTAAGGTAAATAAGCATGATCGCGTTAATACATGTATTTTACACTTATTATAATATGCCTCTCCCCATCGGGGATAAGTCGTGATAAATTAATAAATTAAATTAAAATATTATTAAAAGTTTTTTAAGAGAAATCCGTTTATTTAAACATATTATTTTACTTTAAATATTACTTTGGGAACTTATATCTTGAGAAGACAAAAATAAAGCAATGTTATATCATTGTAAAAACTACATACAACCTAACGCTAGATTCCCATCAGTGTAGGTAGCGACTGCAGCTTTCTACTTGTTACAATTCCACTTGGTTCTTCTTCTTTGATAAGTGTTGTTATACATGCGTACCTTTGGGCACAAGATCTTTGATTTGATCGATATGCGTGCACCGAGGTGGACCCCTACCAGTTTGCTTATTTTCTCTCTCCTCATAAATCTATTTTGTCTATATAATCTTAACTTTCTATCCATGTGATATTGTGTTTAATATTGATATTGTGATATTCAGATGGTTCAGATATGTGGAGAGACCTCATATCGGAGCCATCTGAATATCCCATTTTCTATATCGTAACTACATCATATTATATGCCGCAAAGTTCTTTTTTCCACAGCATTACTTTCATACCTAAGCGTAGAGAGAAGCACTATATTCTATGTAGGTACAGCCAGCCTTACCTTTTTTGACACGTTCTAATTGCTCATAGAGGTATTACATCAGATGATTCCTTTTACTTAAAAAAAATATTTTTGATATTTATTAGATACTTACTTTTCATTGTTCTTCATTAAAAAGTAATAGTAAAAAATGTAGCTGAAAAATTGAGGTTAGAGAACAATATTATACATGATTGATAGATAATTATTTTCAGCTTGCATTTAAAAGAAAGTTATACTACAAACATAATCCATTTTATATGCAGACTAGAAAGACGGAGCGTGGCTGCCAGCGTCTTTTGTACCTACCTAATCGCTGGAGGAGCATTATGGAAACTTTATAGCAACGAAACTTTTGGCATTTAGGCGGTGTCGAAAATTGCACAACATGAAATATGCGTATATTTCAAAATGTATCATCGAATTTGAGATAAAGATGATGACTCCGGCTCCTTGAAGTTCCTCACATAAATAATGGCTGTTTCCATCCAGAGACAAGGCAGCCAGTAACACAGGAAATAGACTTAATATACATTTTAATATCAATTAAGTGGAAACGGCAAAAGTTGCTAGTTGTAATGACATCAGACACTCCACAGGTTGCGGTTTTATTTCATCATAAACAAATCGAATTCATAAGTTTTTAAGTACAATTCGTAGCAATTATTAATTACGAAACGTATTTTTATTCATTTTTTTTTCCCAATACGTTGCTACGAAATACGTTTTAATCATCAATTTTAAATTGAAACATATCAGGTAACATTTCTGTGATGCTTACTAGCCCAATTAGGCATCTATTGATTACTTTTTTAGGGTTCTGTACATCCATGGAAAATAAGGGTGCTAAACCAAACCAAAGCGACTCCTAGCAGCCAATAAAGACGGACCCCAGGCTCCAACTCCAGGTAGCATTTAAAAGTAACTGGAAATACGCAAAGATGAAAAAGAAGAAATACGCAAAGATATCTATCTATAATTATATTTATTATTTATCTATCACGCCTTATCCCCGAGGCGTGGCAGAGGCATATTATATGCCTACTTATCCCCATGTTTATTCTTGTCCCACGTAATAGGTGGTGAGCCCATTTCCGTGTTGAAATAGACAGATTAATAGTAATTATAGGTTTGTAATAACCTCAAATAACGTTCAAATAATGCCAACTTAATGAAAAAAATGTAAGTATGAATCTTTACATGAACAGCCTGATCGATGAACTCAGCAGCACAAGAATCGGATCTCAAATTGATGGAACGTGCATAAACAATATAAACGATACTAACGATATGGTGCTACTGAGTCTATCGATAGAGTAGCCTTAAGTCTATCGATAGGAGACTACTAAAAATTTGTGAATCCTATGCAGAAGCTCATGGGCTCAAAGTGAGATGATGGTTTTAAAACCCGTGGTAAATGTTACTCCTAAGTACCACCTGTTGTGCTATGCGGAACACCATTGAAGAGAGTTGTGAATTTCAAGTATCTAGGCCACTGGGTTTCTGTAGATTTGAGGGATGATTTGAATTTGGAGCGAGGGCGCATGTCGTTGACTGTCCGATGGGGTATGTTGATTCGTAGGTTTGCGCGCTGTACCGCACCGGTAAAGGTCACGCTTTTTAAAGCCTTCTGTCAATCCTTCTACACGTGCAGCCTATGGGTTAAGTTTAAGCTGAAGGCATATAGCGCCCTGCGCATCCAATATAATAATTTTTGACTGCCTCTGTGGCGCGGTGGGAGTGCATCCGACTGCTACGCAAGAGTTCGTGGGTTCGATTCCCACCCAGGATAAAACTTTGTGTGATGAGCACGATGGTTTATTCTGTGTCTGGGTGTTATTTATCCATATTATCTAGATCCCATAACACAAGCTAATATTAGCTTACTTTGGGCTAGATGGCGCAGTGTGAAAAGTGTCCCACAATACGTTTAGGATGATGATGGGGCTACCACGCTTTTGAAGCGCATCCGGTATGTTTGCGGATGCGAATGTAGATAGTTTTTCAACTATAATGCGCAAAAGATGTACCTCCTTACGGCACCGCGTATGCGCTAGCTCCAACATCATTACATCTACGTTGGCAGATCAGTGGGACTCTCCAATCCTGGGGCGCTGGATACGACTGCATGCAAAATAAATAGTCTCCTAGGCTCGGTCGGTCGCTTTCTGTGTTCTATTTTTAAATATACGTACATATAAATTGTCACGTCTTTATCCCCGAAGGGGTAGGCAGAGACATACTATACGTCCACATTTCACCGTATGCATTTTAGTCCCACATAACATTGCGCCTGCCATTTTAACTGCGCCTGTCCATTTAAAAACGGCAATGGGTGGTTAGCCCATTGCCGTTTTGAAATGGACAGGCGCAGGCTGTGGAGACCTGCTGTTGAAATATAATGTTGTGTCTATTTTTAAACATAATGTTTTATTTTAAGTAATAAATAAGTGGAACAGTACAAGTGTTTTAGTTCAAGAAGTGTAGCAAGTTCCACCAAGTGCCATCAATCAACAGTGTAAACTGTCTTTTATTTTAAAGTTAATGTTAATCTAACAATAGAGGTAGTAAATAATATAGGTACTAACAAAACAAATATATATAAAATTTTATTCTTATTATAAAGTAAAGAGGTGCAAAATAAATTCATAAAAAAATTGTGTTCGTATACTTTCAAGTGGATTCCTTTGACATGAAAAATAAACAGTTACTACGAGGTTTATTAGCTCTTTTGAGAGCTTTTATCTAATCTGGCTACGTCGCTCGTCGCTGCTCTAAGCAAGACTGAATCAGTATGGCTAGTGCTTAAACTAATGCTTACTACATATCAAAATTAAAAAAGAAAGATTAAGAAAAGTAAATTGATTTCAAAATAATTATGTTTGACACGGTACCACAGATGAATCGCAACTGACATAGCATCATAACTTGTATCAAAGCAACGTTTCAGGCATACCTTTTTGGAGGTAGTAGCATAAATTTTAGTCAGACTAAGATAGGGCAAAGTTTACACATCACATTGTTTTGTTTTAATATACTTTTTTTTCTAAACTTGATAGAATAATAACGCTTACGCTCTCTTACTTACGCCTCTAAAACCTTACTGATTTTGTACTCATCGACTCTATGGATTTTTATTTTGTAAAACTCTTCAAAGGTTATTGTGTTGTGACTCATACCAGTTTATGAATTTCAAGGACAAGTAACCAAAACCTTCGCCGGTCTATTAAACACACCAATATCCTAACCACCTGTTACGTGGGACAAAATGCTAATGGTGAAATCCGGGCATTTAGTATTCCTCTGGTTTTACCTAAAGGCGTGACTGTTTGTATGTAAAGGTGTTTTTTTATGTACTTTGCTTTATACCTACTTTTAAGAAAAAATTGAAGAAGTATGTGAAGTAATAAAGACATTCGACTCTGTGCCAAACTTTTATATGTACTCGAAACCGTTGTTTTACAGTTGAGGATTACAAGTAAAGAGTTTTTGTCACTTAGAAAAGTTTTTGTCACTTAGAAGAGTTTTTGTCACTTAGAAGAGTTTTTGTTTTTAACTTAGTAACTTAAAAAATCCCTTCTGGCCAAGTATCTCTTTCAAGTGAAGCTACTCACGGAAAATTGACTCGATAATAATCAGTTGTAAAAATGATCCACGGATCCCGGGACTACATAGTTTATAACACTGTCGTAAAACCCATTAGCTTTACCTTATAATCTCTTGGCCGTGTCCAACTTACACAAGTTAATTTCGTGTCCACTAATGAGAAATTCTGAAGTTTAACCTTGATAAAGAATATCATGAGCCTGAAGCTCATGATATTCTTTATTGTATGTATATAACTTCTAAAGAGATAATATGAACAATAGTTTATAAGTTTATTTGGTAAGTACAATAAGCATCGTTATTACAAGAGCTGCTTTTGGCAAATATTATATTTATAAAATGTCATGGCAGGTCTCACTATGATAAGAAATATGCAAAAGAAGCAGGAAATCCTAGGGCGATTTAACCGATGGACGCGTAATGTACTCAATAAAGTATGAAATCACGTTCAACCAACTTTCGTGCCGGGGGGAAACTACACACATATTGTTTTCTTACTCTTGCATGAATTGTCACTGTCTAACAACCAATAAAAATGTAGCTATGCAATACGAATTTGACACAATATTATTCGGCTAATTTGAGATGGTAACTCTTTGTATAATGTTTATAGAGGATGAAAGTATATGGAATATAGGCCGATTAAGACGGCGACTTAGCTAGAAATGCTTAGCAAATGGCAAGCGGGGTATAGGCGCAAACGGTAAGATAGCGCGTCCATTGGTTGAATCGTCTTATAGGAAATCATACGTATCCCGGGCGTTCAAAACGCAACTGGGTGATACGCTCGGATAAAGATGGCATATACATAATAGAGCATATACGAGTATTTCACGATAATCCGATCTCTCGATTCCACTACCAATGCTTTCCTTATATACAATTTCAAATAAGTTTGCCTTAATTATAACGACAAAGGTTCTGCTTCAAATTTTGATGGTATTTCAAGCGTGTTTATTTTCTATGTATGCAGGAGAATGCTGAGTTGGAATGCTAAATACAATCGATCCGAGCTAACAACTCTGACGTTGCCACGCATGCATTCACATTTATAGGTCTTGTTACTTGCTTCGACTATTTATGTAGTTACGTTTAGAACAAAATATTAATAAACTGACGAAACGTAAGTATGTAACTAACTATTTAGTACACTTTGCAAGCTAAGCTGCCCGACTTCTTGATTCTTACACGTTCAACAATCATGCCTTATCCCCGAAGGGGCATATTATACGCCCACATTTCACCTTGTTCCTGTCACAGTTAATAGGTGGTGAGCCCAATGTCGAGTTGCAATAGACAGACGCAGGTTGTAGCTACTTACTGTTGAATTGTTTTAAGACGCCCATAAGGCCTTAAGGCACAAAGTAAGTGCTTAGGAAGGCACGTTAAGCCATTGATCCCAGTTACCAGTAATATGTCAGTCATTAAGCCAAGTTGAAGGTCTTATGGGCGGCTACTGTAACAGTAACGCTAACCTAAGGTGTAAGCAGATGCTTACTGTTGTTCAACAGTTGTAATTTTAGTTCCACGTTATATGTGGCGGGCTACTACTTCTTTCTAAAATTATAATCGACAGTAAAGTGCTCCATTATGACTGCCTAAGTCGAGGAGTCATGATGGAGCACTTTATTGTCAATGTGTGCATTAGGTTTTTTTTTTGTATAGCTTACATAAGGAAAGCAGTCTATGATATAATTGTGTAGGTTGTTAATAGATAGATAGTATGATAGCAATGCAGTAATGTGAATGACAGTATGCCATCACATTCAACTTGATTCTGTACTTTTGTTCCATCACTTAATGTCAAATATCTACAAATTTGACTTTGAAACAGGAATTTGGCTGACGCGGAAACGAGTTATCACACACCTAACACTATTCCAATAATCACGGCCATTCTTTACTTTCATGCCAGGCGAAGGAAGGAAAAATACTCCGTTCATCATCTCAGTTTATAAAATTAGTCAGAATAAAAGTTTGTGTGTGTCATCTATGAACCAAAATAACAATAAAAAAATACGCTTAGATTGTGGAATGAACTTCCTGGGTCGACAACGCGAGTACTGCACCTCTGATATTGCAAACGTCCGTAGGCTACAGTAACCACTTTCCATCAAATGGGCCGTATGCTTGTCTGCCAGTTTAGTAGTATAAAAATAATTATACATACTGTACTATACTATCTTCACGCTGTAACCCTGACGGTTGGACGTGTCCAAACCAACGGAGCACGCCCTTTTCAGCTTAACGCTGTAATTTAATAAACACTGACACTTTCATTTAAACCTGCCATATTGCGGTCGGCCAAAGTAACGCCGCACAATTTTCGAAGTGATCGCATCTCCACAGCATTCCATTTACTTTCATGCATCTGCTGACATACACAGGCTTCGCTACCGTAGAGCAAAGTTGGCACTAGCACTGTGTTATGAATGGCCAGTCGTGCTTTTTTAACGATGCTTTGTTGCTTTACTAATTGGGACAAAGCACCGTTAACCTTGTTTTCGGCAGCTACTTGCCGTTCTAATCCGAATCACATCTTCCATTCGCGCTGAACATACTCCCTAAACACACAATTTAAAAAAAAATATGACATATTTTTTATTCAACGCCACATAGCCCAAAGTAAGTCATTATATGCTCATGGTGTGATATATAGGCTGATAAACATTCTTATAAATTTATAAATACATACATAATATTATACATAGGAAACATCCAAACTCCGAAACAAACATTTGTGGGTCACACAATATGTATTCCGACCCAGGACCTCAGCGCGGCAGTTGCATACACTACCACTACACCACTGAGACAGACATTTATAAAAATTTCGTCACATAAATTAAGAGTCAGCTAAAAATAATAAAATTGTAGCATTAATGCCACAAACAGACCATAGATACTACACGTCCAACATTAAGATAAAGCACAACTTTAAGAAGCATTCACGCTTTCAGTTGTACGGATCAAGTTCGTTTTGTGCCGCGTTCACCCATTCAGTTGTTCCTCTATTGTTCAAAGTTTTCGATTGTAGAGATCACAAAAAGTTTCACAATAGTATATAAGCATATAGGCGAAAGTAAATATGCGTGTTCTCCTAACCCCAATAACATAGTGTTCTAAAAACAATCACTGCTTTAAGCAACTGTCGCCATGGCTGGGCCTCTGATGGGTGACAACTTTCTGGCGTTTCTATTCACTTTCCGTTCTTGGCAATGCTCAAGAAGCCGTTGAAACAGTTGTCAATTAAATGGCAATCGTTAAACTAACTTGAAGGCCTTTTAGGCTTGATAATTTTCAAAAGCAAGTCGCCACAATCTGCGCCTGTCCACTGCAACACAGCAACACAACATCACCTGTTACGAGGGTTGAAAATGCTTATGGAGAAATGTGAGCGTATAGTATACTTCTGCCACCCTTTAGAGGGTTAAGACGTGAATGATGAGTAAGTTAGTTTAAGGGAATGGTTTCTCTTTAGTTAAGTAATTTCGTATGTATGATTTTGTATGACAACGAATGCTACTTAGATACCTCCCAGTTCCGATTCCGTTGTTGTGCTATTCAAACAAGTTCTAAAATTTATGTAACGCCAATTGTTAGGAATGTCTTCCCATGACTATCAGTATCAAACAGTACCAGTCAAGTCAGTCAAAACATTTGGTTTGGATAGGTGAGCTCGTTCTTGAGTTATTAAATTACAACGAAAAGTGACATTGATTTTCAAATAATTTATTAAATATAACTAAATAGACGTACTAGATTTTAGATATATATTTTAATTATTTATAGAATTTATTTATCTCGCCCGCTCAACCATTTTCTGGTCCTCTATTACAGAGTTAATAAAATTCCTTGCTCACAGACAGAACTTACAATCAGAATTGCGTTCATATTTTGTTACGTAAAAAAATTAAATAGGTACACTATTTATTGTTTAACATAACGAAAAATGTACGCTGATCTGTTTTGGCCACCAGTTATTAATGGAGGAAAAACATTCGATTTTGGTAGCTGGTTATGAAAACCAGCAAGCAGAAATTTAATTCTGTTTTCGTAACTAGTTATGAAACGATAAAAAAATCACTTTCGTAGCTGGTTACAGCTACGAATATGGATGAAAGGGAGATTTTATGTTCTCCGTATTATGTTCATCAAGCAATAGATATAAAATAGGCCCACGAACGAAGAAATTACATATATCTATATGATCTACTAGCTGTGCTTCGCTGAGCTTCGCCCGTGACTTACTAAGAACACCAGTTGCACATCACACGTTTAAGCCATAAGGTGGTATTTTGAAAAATCCTTTTTTAGTGGGCAATATTTTAAGAGCAGCTTACCCTTAAAAAAAGTTTGTAAGTCGAAGGGCTTCGGCTGGGTGTTGATTACAAAAGTAAGTCTAAGATTATTATATCAGTAGACTTCAGAAATAGATAAGTCTGAATTATTTTATATTTTGTTCTGTTGTATGTTATACAGAAGTATGTGTATGAAGCGATTAATGAATCTGCCAGCCAGCCATCGACCATTCTGGTGATCTTTCCTCTCAGACTACCCCTTCAGGGATACAGCGGTGAAGATAGTTAGTTAATTTTGTATGTTATATACACTCGTAAAAAGATGTCACTGTGCTATAGTACATATGTCATCTTTTTACGAGTGTTACTGTGTATTTTGAAAGCAAAATTAACTTGAGACTCCGGATCCTAAATTCGAGTAAGCTGGAACTTAAAGCCAAAGCCTTTGAAATGCTAACCCGATAAAATCTTCCGTTTGTACATTCAATATGTAAATGAACGCCTGTTGTTGCATCTACGGTACAAATCATGCGTGTAAAGCTACGACAGAATCAGTTTCGTGCGTGATCGGAATATTGTCAGTTGTCAGCTTACATCTTTGTAGTAAGTGTGTAAGTTCTTGCGTGAGGTAGTGAATAAATAGCTAAAGGTTCAATGAAAGCAAGTATCGTACTGCTAAAATTTATTAAGGCTAATAACAAACTTTTTAAATAAGTAAAGACTTTTGGTCGTTCCTGGGAACGAAACGACCGAACGGTAAATCACTCCGTCAAAGACTTAACGTCTAGGTTATGGTTTTTATGATGCTTACATATTTTTATACTGTACTTTGGACAAAGAAGAGAAGTAAACCGAGTTTATAAGGATTTTTTTTAGAAAAAAATTGTTATTGTTGAATGAGCGTAATATTGTGCTACCGTACAAAAGCCCATAAAAATATACAGGATTTTCTAAGAAAAATCAATCCTTATACTCGGTGGCGCTGTATATTTATCTCCTTTGTTAACTGTACTTCCACACGAACGAGTGTCGTGGAGTATTGAATTTTCATGTCCAAATTTTGGACAAAAAAAGGGCAACTATATATTTTTAGAACAATGCATAGACCTTTTGCATAGAGATTTTGTGTCTCCTGTTTACGGGAAATCCATAGCTATTATAAAAAGCGCTCCTAGCCCCGCGAACTCAGTGTTCTGTAAACGATCACTGAGTTACGCAACTTTCACTATGGCTGGTCCTCGGATGGGTGACCACTTTGTGGCATTTATGTTTGCGAGCGTTTACGTGCTTCGGAAGGCACGTTAAGCCGTTGGTCTCGGTTGCCAATAAAATCGCAGTCGTTAAGCCTGGTTGAAGGCCTTATGGGCGGCTTGTAGGATTTCTGCAGGTAACAAGGTAAAAGAGCATGTAGCTACAACCTGCGTCTGTCTTTTTCAACACTGCAATGTGCTCGCCACCTATTACGTGGGACAGGAATACACACAAAATATGGGCATATAATATGCCACCCCTCTCGGGATAAGGCGTGATGGATAAAGAAAATAAATAAATATAATTTTATAAAAAGTGGAAATTGTCTAAATAGTAAAGAATTAAAATCAAGCCGATTTGGATTTGCTCAAATTGTTACTTTGTTGTAAGAAAAAGCAAAAGCAGTGTTTTAGTGTTGAATATTGATGAATTTCATCGTTTGTAGGTAATTGGAGATGTTCATTAAAACATAACCAATTTAGAATGAAACCATTTCGATGTTCTTAAAAACCATACTACGGTATTTTTGTTATTTGGTATCACCATCATCATCACTACATATTATAAAAGAAAGTCGGTTTTCGCTGTCTGTCCCTATGTATGCTAAGATCTTTATAACTACGCAACGAAAAACGATGCATTTTTTTTTTAATAGATGGAGAAATTCTTATAGAAGGTTTTTATGTATATTTTGTTAACTTTTTGAATACATTAACTTAATTATAACGATATATGTTGGCGGTGTCGGAAAAAATGAGCCGTCTGGGAGCTTTTAACGAAAACGCTGCCTAAACCCTTTAAGATATAAAAAAATAATGTATTGTGGAATTATGTATCTAATATAGGTCTACAAAAAAGTCTGTAAACCTTTAGGTTCAACAGGACCCTACGGGAGATAAATGAAAGTAGAAGTATTTAGAATACAATATAGTATATTTCCCGATAGGACCAAAAGAAGTCTAGTCAGGGTTGCGGCAATGTCCACTTTACGGTTGCCTATCGATATTCGACACCCGCGACCCTGACTAGACTTCTTTTGGCCCTATCGGGAAATATACTATATTGTATTTTAACTACTTTTACTTTCATTTATCTCCCGTAGGGTCCTGTTGAACCTAAAGGTTGTACAGGACCCTACGGGAGATAAATAAAAATGGTAGTAGATAGAATATATAAAATATATTTACCGATAGGGCTCTGCCGCGAGAGGCCGCGGAATCTGGACTTTTCTGAGGCAGGGCCAGGTGATCTTCCACGGGTCGGATCTTGTTCCTCTCGCAGTCGTAGTAGGTTCTCCGGCTTGGCGACGGCTTCCACTCCCGGTCCAGGCGCAACCAGAAGGAGCCTCCGAGCAGCTCTCAGCCAACAGATAGTAGGTAGTAGTGGTGGAACCGTAAAGATTCAACAGTAACAAAGGACCCGGGATATTCCGGGTCCTATATTTTTTTACAAATATTTTATGAATTTATATAGTTTTAGGAAAGTACTTGAGCAACTTGTATTTAATTTGCAATTACTTTTTTTATAATTCTATTTTTTGACTATTGTGTGGTAGTACACCGTAGCGTAATTGACAAATTAGGTTGTTCTCGAAACTTCCTGTTAACTGCTTATATAGGGCCCAGGGGTAGGTCAATGTGCGGGGGACGGGACCTCGAACTCCCACTCCACGCTTATACTGGACTGGAGTATTATATAAGGCTATTTACACAAATATATTATTAATCCTTATCATTTTTAATACGTTAGTTGGTTTCAGCATATTATGAAGATTATTTTGTCCCTTTACACTTTGCAAATTAAATGAATATCTAAGGTGATATGGCAATATCAAAAAAATGCTCAAAGAAATTAATTTCGTGTGTTTTGGGCTGTGCGGGCTCGGGCGTAGTACTTGAGAGCGGAGAAGTAATCAAGGAATTTGGAAAATGTTCATACATTATCGTGAAATTAGTAAACGACGGGACTAAATGGGTGCCACGGGGTTCGAAGTATGTCACGGGCGAAGCCGGGCAGGTCAGCTAGTCAAATAATAAACCGAAAACGTCATCGATGTACGTGTCGAAGTCATCAGACTCAAAAATCATTCACAAACTACATATCAGATCTTGATCGAATTTAATTGCAATAACGACGATGAAGCGCTCGTGGCGCCGCGGTCTTAGTGTTCGGTAAACGATCACTGAGGTACGCAACTTTCACTATGGCTGGTCGTCGGATGGGTGACCACTTTGTGGCATTTACATTTGCGAGCGTTTCCGTGCTTCGGAAGGCACGTTAAGCCGTTGGTCCCGGTTGCCAGTAAAATGGCGGTCGTTTAGCCTGGTTGAAGGCCTTATAGGCGGCTTAAAAAAAATTCAACAGCAGGTAGCCACAACCTGCGTCTGTCTATTTCAACACGGCAATGGGCTCACCACCTATTACGTGGGACAGGAATCCACACGGTGAAAAGTGGGCATATAATATGCCTCTGCCACCCCTTCGGGGATAAGGCGTGATGGATATTTATTTATTTTACATCGGTTAAAATGGTCAAATAATAGCCACTTTGTGCATCCTCAGGTTCCAGTGTTGAGATGTTAACTGTCTAGCTTTAATGAGATTGTCTTCTATTAAATGATAGCGGCCTTTAATATCTGAAGATCATCCTAGTTTAATAGCAGTAAGGTGCTGAGCTTCGAATGTGTTCAAAATTTAAAACGTGTTAAAAATAAAGATTGAGTTCGGTGCCCTACAATGTGCAAAAAAGCTTACAGGCAGCGACAACAGACCGGCACAATTAATTTTACTACTTTTAAAATAAAAATTGTTCGTGGGCGGCAACTACCGGGCACTGAATAATAAAGCTTCAACGACAAGTTTCAAGACACCGTGGACTATCTCAGAATATTGTCCAACTTTATTATAGTTTTAAATTGTAGGGAAGTAATCTCGCAATGCATTTTTATACTTGTTACATAGACATATACATATTGTCACGCCTTTATCCCCGAAGGGGTAGGCAGAGGCATACTATACGCCCACATTTCACCCTATGTATTTTTGTCCCACGTAACAGGTGGTGAGTCCATTGCCGTGTTACATAAGATTATGAATAAAATTTTGAGGAGCGTCTAAAAAGAGAGATTTCAACTATCATACGTCCCGGCCCTGGAGTAAAGTGTTTTCTCCTGCAACCCGCGTCCTATCTACTAAAATAAAAATATATTAATGTCTGCAACAAATAATTATATCTGATTAGTTTTTTATAGTAAAAGTCTAGTATAAAAGAAATTTAGAAATATTTGCAATGAATGTTGGTGAAGCGCTAACTCAGTGTTAACGATCACTGCGTAAGCAACGACTGGTCTTCATAAAAGTTACCACTTCGTGGCATTTCCCTTTACGAGCATTTCCATGCTTGGAACTCCCGGCTCTATAGGGTACCTGCAGTGATCTTTTTCTTCCCAACCGAGACACAGGTTAGATCGGAGGACAAATCCGAATAACATCCATACCCATGTCGAACCGCCCTAAAATGTCCCTCTGTAAATTAAGTAGGTGGAGAGCGGTCGAGCGGGTTCTAGAAAGACCCCCGGAATATAGAAGTGCAAGCCAACGAAACTAGGGGTGGGCACGCACAAATCTCGTACGGCGGTACCCTCGATTCGCACCCGCAGGTCCTTTCTTTTAGCCGCCATCACCACGCTGGCGAAAGAGGCGACGGCTGTAGTCTAACATTGATGACTGCTGTCTTGTGGCCCATAAAGGCACGGTCAGTCTTAAGCCACACACATGGTGAGCGTGTGCTCAGCCCTGTCCACGACTCCGCTTTTCCATTATATTGTCCTAGGAACGCAAAGAATATTGACATCACTTATCATTATCACTCAGCTTTTATCGTGGGTCATGTGGCAATAAATACTACAGTCTACAAAAAGAAAAATAAGTACTAAAAGTATTCAAAACATAATATATTCCAATTAGGTAATTTGTACATCAAACGCACTACAAAAGGAATTCATCTTCACAATAGGCTCACTATTTTACCCTTCCTGTAAAGAGTGTAGGAAGGTACCGTCACAATGGATGTGATGGGGTCGGACTGACGTAAGGAACACTATGAACCCTCATTAAACAAGTTGTCGTGACGCGGAACATTTTCATGAGACCTTGTGTGATGTTAGAGACAATGTTTTGAATTCGAAGAATATTTTGAGGAAATTTCCATAGCAAATTGAATTTAAACATAATATACCAGTGCTTTAATTCAGTATCCGTTCTGGTTACTATTTTAAGCAAGATGGTTGAAATAGAATATAGGTTATAGTAAAATTGGCAAATATTGTGGTACTATTGGTATCATGTCTAAGTCGGAACTCGTTATAGAAGGCGTACTCGAAAACGAATCACTACATTGACAAAAAGCAAGCTTTTAGTACAAACTTTTCTAAATATAAAGCATGGAATTCAACAATTCAACGTTCCCCTTTCACTGAAATACAGCAAAATATATTTTATTTTACAACAAGTCTAATGCTTTTTGAACTCTGACTCGTTCACAATAATACTAAGCTCGAACGCTCCACTATAGAAATGCCCGATCTCTGAATAGGGATGCGATGCATCGGCTTGCAAATTGCGGATTCCCTGTGTCTACATGCGCCGGTAGATCTCTCATAACCTTCGGATTACTGGACGTTGTTTCCTCGCTGTCGATTTGTGGTAAGTAATGTACTATTTACGGTCGTTGAGTATAGTATGCGAATAGTTTCTATGATATGAAGTTCCTGGAAAGGGCTTCTATAATATTATACCATGTTATTTTCTAAGATAGTGTGACGTTGAGCACAGAGATAAACGAAAGATGCATTTGCAAAAAAAATGAGCATTTATTAAGTGAATTAAACGTTTTACACAGCAATTTAGAATTTACGTTTAAGATAAGCTAGGGTGATAGAAGAAGAGGGGTGAGTTTCGTTAGGCGAGATTGTTGAGACGCGTCCCGAAGTAAAGTGGTAGACGTCACCTGGTGAGCAGCTACAGTAGCAGAAGGGCCGAGGACCGCCAGTGCGGCCCGTCATATATGGCGCTGCGGAAGACGTAACGTCGCGGGGCAAGCTAACGCTCCTGGCTCGTGCTGGGCCCCAGGTAGCCATGACGTCACAATAGCCATGAAGAGACACTGTTGAATGACATAACCTTTTATAGACGTTACAGTAAACCTATTCATTATTTGAACATTATATATTATATTCTTTCTTTTGGATTTTAAATCTGAAATTTAGCTTTAAATGCTTTGTTTGTGACGATGAATATATTTGTAGAATATAATTTTTTTTTCAACAGTTATGACAAAAATCCAGTAGGTCACGGGTTCAATCCCAGTCTCGAACCAAGTAGTCTTTATTCACTTTAATATACATTTTGAGACCCAAGTTCTTTACATTAAAAGTCTCTTCTTTACACTCTCTAGTTACAGGTACATAAATTACTTTACATAACATAATGCACAATCCCTGCTGATATTACATATTTATAAGCTAATACATATTATATGTTCACACTTTTGGGAAAAATATGTTTATCTATTATACAACTCAGTCAAGAAAGTACCGAAAAAAGATTGATAATATACAAAATGTTGGTTGTTCGTTTAAATTTAACTTAAAACATGGCGATACACTTACAGTAAAGATTAATCAAATCATCAAACAAAAATTGAGTTCGGTTCTCATCGCGAACTCTACCGAACGAAAACGATTTCTAATTTGAGAGTAGGAAAAAGAGAAAGGAGTTGGCTGGAGTCATATCTGGTGAATAAGGTAGGTGGTTCATCGATGGTATTTGTTGAGTTTTTGGTAAAAAATATCGTTAACAATGATAGGTTTGTGTGATGGTGCATTTTTGTCTGGCACAATCCAAAATTTATTTGTACAATTATGAACTTATTTGTCGTGTTTGGATCTTAAACGACGCCATAACAATATTACGCTTAAATAATATTCTTTATTTATTATTTGATTTTCCGGCTAGAATTTCGAGTGCACAATACCACGAGCAAAGAAAATATTTAACATGACTTTGATGGTTTACCAGGACGAAGAAAATATTCCATCACATCCCTGCCGATTATGAATGCTTGATACGACGATACGACTCATAAACACTATTATTTTTTGTAATAATGAGCGGGTATGTCATTAATTTTTTAAAAAAATTGCAAATCTTGAATGACTCGAATTAATATATTTATGTTTATGCATATTTATGATTCTTATTCTTTGTCCTGCCCTTTACCCATTATTTGGGGTCGGGTCTCCTCACTCTTCTGCTCCAGGATAATCTATCCTGGATTGTCTCTTCAGGCAAATGGGCTTCCTTGAGATCTCTCTGTATTTTGGACCACCAGGTAAGTGGCGGGCGGCCTCTACCTCTCTTCTGTTCAGGCAGACCAAGTGCAATCTGGACTACATGGTCCTCACCTCGTCTTTTGACATGTTCGTACCACTGAGGCGGTTTTCGGTGAGTTTCTGGGTAATTGGTGCGACTTTAAAGCTGCCTCTTATATATTACACACACACCTACCGCCCATCTCAACATCTTCATCTCGTTGACGTGGACCCTTTGCTTATGAATTTTCTTCACTGCCCAGCATTTAGATCCGTACAATAGCGCTGGGCGGACCACCGTTTTGTAAACTTTGCCCTTCACTTTTACGGGCATACAATGATCACACAGTACTCCTGTTAGCGTTCTCCATTTTGGCCACGCAACATTTACGCGGTGAGTGACGTCGTCATCCACGTTTGCATTTGGTGTTAGCATGGAGCCTAGATATTTGAACTTCGTCACTGTTGGTATAGGTGTTGTACCAATGCGTATTGTGTCTTGCTTTGTGTTTCCACTAAAGGAGCATTTCATATGTTCGGTTTTGCTTCTACTGACACGCAGGCCGTACTTTTCCAGAGACTGTGTCCACATATTCAGGAGTTTCTGCAGATTTTGTGCAGTATTTGCGGCTAGTAAAATATCGTCTGCATACAACATGGTCCATGGCAAAGGTGCAGGTATGTCCTTAGTGAGGTAGTAGAGTGCATATGTATGATTATGATATGTAAATTATAGAATAGGAATATTTTTTACATCTGATATCCTTCACTATATCCACTGGTACTCCCCTACTATTCCTGTAAATCAGGATCCACACCAATGGCCAAGACTAGAAAAGTTACACCGAGCTCGAAGCCGGCAAAGTCCCAGGAGAAGTTGTGGTCTTGAAACTTGCATCGAAGTTAATCAGAATATAAAATAAGATTCATTGGAAGGAAATTAATTCCACTTCTCTCCTTTGCAAAACGGTAGTCCAGGAAGGTAATTATCCGCATATATAGGCATCCTTTAGAAAAGGGAATCCTCACAGTACGTAGTATTATGTAAAGATATTATAGAGCTACGGGTCTTGTATGAGTTATGTTTGATTCCAATAATAATATGTGGGGTTGAAACGTCTATAAGCACGAAAATTCACCCCAGACGCCATAGACCGCATAGTAAACTTCTCCCAATATTATTTGCATAATAATTGGCGAGTCACCGTCTGCCAACATTTTGATAATCAGATGTTAAAATGGCAGAAGCCGCCTTCATCCATAGTTTTAATCACCCAGTTCATCTAACCCCCAACCCAATAGCCCATTTTGTAGCTAGCATATTTTACAATAGTTTAACTTCCATTGGGGGTAGTCCATTATCGTTCTTCTACATAAGGCGGGCGTGGACTGTCTGCAGTGGGGGTCACATTTCCTTTTAGATTAAAATTCTCAAAGGGCCTCTACGTGTTGGACAAGTATGTCCCCATGTAACCTACCAAAACCCGAGTATTTTCGTAAGCATAATGAAAGTAAAAAGCTGTTCTTTTGCCGTTACAAACAGATAGATCAATTTTATTTGTATAAGTATGTAATAATGCAAATCTGTATCCTATCGTATCTGCACGTTAAATATTATGTAAGATTATTTTGTATGTCATGTACTACCTACCTATTAAAATAAACTATAACTAAATAATTTCTAGTATATTTCTAAGCTTTTAAGATGTGCCTGAATATACTTGATGAAAAATGATAATAAATAAGTTATATTATGTATATTAACAGAAAATAAAATGTTTAATCCTCAAAAGAGTCTCTTGAATATTTCAATGTGAGTATCATCAAGGTAAGTTTACTCGAGCGTTTATTTGAAAGTTTCAGATTACAGGTCATTAAAAGCTTATATTTTTTTTTTTTTATTTATTGATCACGCCTTATCCCCGAAAGGGTGGCAGAGGCATACATATTGTATGCCCACTTTTCAACATGTGTATCCCTGTCCCACATAATAGGTGGTGAGCCCATTGCCGTGTTGAAATGGACAGACGCAGGCTGTGGCGATCTGCTGTTGAATGTTTCAAGCCGCCCATAAGGCCTTCAACTTGGCTTAACGACTGCCATTTTATTGACAACCGGGTCCAACGACTTAACGTGCCTTCCGAAGCACGGAACTGGGGTAGGTATAAAGGGCCGAATAAATTTAATAAAATGTGTCTGTTTTAGATGTTAAATTTGGAAGAAATTTTGAACCCGTTGCCTTTTTATTGAGGTGGTAACAAAAATGATAAAAGGTCTTTGCTAGACACTAATTAGCATGACCAATTAAAGTCCTGGTAGTCTCGGACTAAATATATTTAAATTCGCTAAAATTATAATTTTCAGCAAGTCCTTTCATTTGATACCCATTATATAGGAATGCATAAACATTTAGACTGGTATCCTTAGAAGTCCACCATAATGGAATATAGTGTTAGTACATTAGACATCAGTAGTTTGCCATTTTGAGTATTCTAACACATTGGAAATAGAATGACGTCATACAGTTAACCTTGTATAATTTATTGTTGTTCATAGTTCATCTGTGTATACGAAATATCAGTCTATCAAATATCTACTTTAAAACTGAGTTACAAGATTTCACCCGAACAAACATACATACATTGCAAGGTAATAGAAAGTCTGTAAAGAGTATTTTTTACGTAATTAGCAAATTTAAAGCATTTAAAATCGTTGAATTCACTTTATTTGCATAATTTGTACTAAATGCACATTTTGACTTTCACATTCACAAATTATCTACCGCAATTCAAAATTGTAGATCCCTAAATATGAAATTGAAAAAACATATACAAAGTTTTAACTACGAGTGGTTTTTACCAACCAGAAAATTTTAGTTCGCTCAAAGCTGGTGGAGAGCTAACTTTAATCGGTGTTGGGAACTCGAGGGAAGTCGTGCTTATACATAGTTCTGGGCTCGTTATAACTTTCTTAACCTTACAGTTAGGTGTAATTACTTCATTAAATACGACATGTTTGTTCGTTAACTCGGTTGGTGTTTACCTTTAAATTTAACTGAATAACCAAAATTGTATATTGCGCTAGTAGCTTGGAAAATTATTTATAAGCGAGACAGATCTCTAGAGAAATAAGATATTTGAAATTTGGTTTATTCTAAAAATTAAACGCTCATGGACCCGCTAACTCAGTGTTCTGTAAACGATCACTGTGATATGCTTATTCTGAAAAAAATGCTAAATATGAGATATTTAATCTAAAGTTGCTCTTTAAACATTGGTTACGGACCGGTGACTGCTAGGCATTACATTTATGAGCGTTTCCGTGCTTTGGAAGGCACGATAAGCCGTTGATCCCGGTTGCCAGTAACAAGCTAGGTTGAAAGCCTTAAGGGCGGCTTGAAAAATACACACGGTGAAATGAGGGCGTATAATATGCCAGTGCCACCCCTTGGGGAATAACAGCGTGATTAATGATATTTGATTTATTCTAAATACTTCCAGTTCATATTCCATTTTTTAAGACACTGTTTGAACTTGCCTGACGGAAACTGGTGATGTATTTTATAGTTTTGTTAGCCTCTACAGCAAAAAATTAATCTGCAAGCTTAGTAGAATGCGCTGGTATTTGCACTATTAAATTCTCCGATGCTGTCATGATTGTCGAATGAGTATCACTTAGTAATTCAGACCGTGCTTTAAAATACGAGGAAGTAAGCGGATTGAATGATTAACATTATTCAGTGAAGAAAGGATGTGAGTATTCCGTCGAGGAAACTTTAAGATTGCATGTATATTATGTATCACCTGTGCATGTATATTATGTGCGGTATGGTACAATTTAAATATGCACAAATAATCGAATATAGTTTTATAATTTCTACGTTAGATGTGCATTGTTTGTAAATGTATTGTTTGTATTTGTACCGATAAAAGTATTATTTTTTTTTATAAATAAATAATAATAAATAAAAATATCTTTATTTTGCATAGACCATTTTAACGGCGCTTACAAAATGTCATACACTATTTAAAATATTTAAAGCGACCACCGGTTCGGAACGCGGCCCACCTGAGAAGAACCGGCAAGAAACTTAGGAAGGCTTTTTTTTTTGATGGCCTATTTACAATTTAATATTATTTCACTTTGCCAGCAGATCATTTCCAGGCGTCCCTGTCCTGCAAATAGTCTGTAACGGAGTAAAAACCTTTTTCACAAAGCTTGCTTTTAATAAACTTTTTAAATTTATTTAAAGGTAAATTTCTCAGGTCACAGGGAAGCTTGTTGTAAAAGCGTATACAGTTACCCTCGAAAGAATCGCCAATCTTATGTAGTCGACTGTGGTGGACTGAAAGATTATTTTTATTTCTAGTGTTTATATTATGTTTATCACAGAGTTTAGAAAACTGTGATAGATTTTTCTGGACATACATAAGATTGGCAAATATGTATTGTGATGGTACGGTTAGAATATTTACTTCTTTGAATTTTTCTCGGAGAGAAACTCTGGGGCCCAAATTATAAATAGCGCGTACAGCCCGCTTTTGTAGAACAAAAATAATATTTAAATCTGCAGCACTCCCCCAAAGGAGAATACCGTAACACATAATACTATGAAAATAGCTGAAGTAAACCATTCTAGCCGTATCCACATCTGTTAGAGTCCTGATCTTTTTTACAGCGTATGCAGCCGAACTTAATCTAGAGGCTGTCTTTTCTATGTGTGGGCCCCACTGCAAATTGGCATCAATAGTTATACCTAGGAACACAGTTGATTCTACAAACTCTAACACTTGTCCATTCAGTTGAACATTGGCCGCAACTTGTTTTACATTTGGTAGAGTAAATTTTCATTAAGGCAAAGATTATTTGAGCTGAACCAATGAACTACTCTTGCAATTGCATTGTTTACATCGTCATAGTTATCTAATTGTCTTTTAATTTTAAAAATTAATGAGGTGTCATCTGCAAACAAAACAATCCTATTCCTGTCCCCTACATAAAATGGTAAATCATTAATATAAATGAGGAACAAGAATGGCCCAAGTATCGAGCCTTGCGGCACACCCATTGTAACCATGGATCCTACAGAACGTGTACCATTAATATCGACCCTCTGTATTCTATTGTTCAAATATAAAGACAGAAGGTCGAGAGCTTTGCCTCTTATTCCATAGTGGTGTAGTTTCCTGCACAGCATTTCATGTTGAACGCAATCAAAAGCCTTTGATAGATCGCAAAATATACCTAATGCATCGTGCTTGTCTTCCCATGCTTCATGAATACATTTTAATAACTCAACACCAGCATCGGAAGTTGAGCGCCCTTTCGTAAACCCAAATTGATTCGCATGGAGTATTTTATGACTATTAAAATGGGATAGCATTTGATTCAAGATTATTTTTTCAAATACTTTGCTCAAAGTTTGGTGCCGTAGATAATGCAAATTGAATTTAAATGCTAATGGAAAAGTTGCCGAATGATTTTAGAATTTGTTCTGGCGGCTATTATGTTGTGGACGAAGAAAACAACGTGATGTTAAGTAATTCATTTGCACAGTTCATTGGTATTCACTTCAGACATCACATTTTGGATTCACGGGCTGTTCGTAATAGATTCTAATGAAAGTTGGGTATTGCTATGTAACACTGCTATGTATGCGATTTTATATTGTATTCATTGATTATGTTCGCTTACAATATTTTTACATAAAGTCGGTCTTCTAAGTCAAGAAAACTATAGCCATGCTTAACTATTTAGCTGCACCTATTGAAAAAACGTTATATCATTGTACAGCAATAGTAGTTGTCTTGTGCACATAATTGACAATAATCAGGCGATATGTACAGTGCCACAGAGCAAGCAATGTTGTCACACGCGTCCTTCTACTAGAGGAGGAAGTAATAACAATACCGTGTGCCAATTCATATCAGGTACTAGGCGAAAATCACATACGAAGCCCGTAAGTTGTCATTTCCACGTCGTGGAGTAAACTTGCTCAAAAAAACGTTAAAATTCCAGAATGTGTGCTGTAGTATGGTGTCATAATTATAGTAAAACGGTCAATAAACAAAATACTGATATAATATATTCAAGGGTAAGTAAAAATAACAGATTTTTAGTAATTTCAGTAATTGCCTTGGAACTAAAAACCACAACAATGCGACGCATCCTTGTTCGGCTCGTACGAATAAAGACATGCTTGGTTATATTAAATGTATTGAGTAAGGCGCCTTTAGTAGATGGTCGCGTCTGTAATAGATTCCTTGATAGACTCTGTGTACAATACCAAATCCCTGCTTTTTGTTACAAATCACTTATTAGAATAACAACTTTCGTGAGCGTTGTTCATTATTACAAACTAAACGGTTATACTCATGTGTGAATTTCGGGATAGCCCGACTAGTTTCGGACCTAACGGAGGTCCCTTTTCAAGAGGAGCGTCAAGATACGTCGGAACTTCCTTTTCATTCAACTAGTCGGACTATCCCGAAATTCACACGTGAGTTTAACCGTTTAGTTTGTTATAAAAAACACTTATTAATATAATCTTAATACGTAACACAGTTTCGTATTTACATTTCTTAATTAAGTCCAACATAATTTCTGAATATATATTTTATCTTTTCTATTCTATTGCCTGAGCAAGAAAATAAGAATTTATTAAATATATTAAAATTACTGTTCCTTTATTCGACGGTATAGACAGAATGTAAAGCCGATCCATATAAGATATAATATATACCATATAAGCTTTTCTGCAGTACAGCCGACAGTTAAACTTTTAGTATAAAATTAGCATTAATCCGCCCCTCTCATTTATTCACAATGGCTTTGTACCAATTTACCACTAGCAGGTGACATCGATCGCTATGTTTACGAGCACACCGCATATATGTCCGTATACGAACGGGATCGCGGATCGTAAACCGAGCACACTCTCGCGTTGGCGTTGCCATCGTAAAATTGATAGGTCCGCGGGGAAAGTATTCCTTATTCTGTATTTGGAGTTTCGTAAGTAATGGTACATGCTTTAATCAGGGAGCTTGATGTGTTATTACATTTGCTTTGTTTTGTTTGCTTTGAAGGTTGTAATTTGCAAGGTTATATTTTCAAAACTCTCGTTTTCTTTTCGTTAAGTAGTAAGTATATACTGTAAGACATTTTTTTACACAAATATCTATCTTGCCCATCTAAGATAAGCTTGTAGTGTGTCACAACTGATAAAATTACTTATATGTGTAAAGGAAACACCCTAAATATAAAGTAGGAGATCACTTTAATATTTGTTCCGACTCGGGAATTGAACACGAGACCTCAACGTTGCATACTAGTACTCGTAAGCATATCGATCGATGATACCACTTACGCCAATGAGGCAGTCAATATCAATTACGATACCTTAAATCTTATCAAATAAGTTCTTATAAAATGTGTAAAACTTGGAGAAACGTCTCGACATTACGTGTGCCTCTTCTCTTGATAACTAGTGTATTTAACGGGCGGTCCTCTTCACACGTAGTGAGACTCTCGAGAACTTTCAAAAACTTCATTCGGCTACAAACCTTAATAGTTTTCCGACGCCTTGGAGCTTAAGGCGTATTTCACAATGCCAGTCTCTAGAGAGAAATTGCGGAAATTAAGTCCATGAAATTATTTTCAATGCTTTCTCTACTTAAATACTATTTATGTTCTTGGTGTCTGTCCAGTTTTATAAGTAAGGGTATTAAATCTTTTATGTATAAGTTTTAAGTGGTAAAAGCTTAAGTTGAATTACTAATAATCATTTTTTCAACTATAGGCACTGCAACAACCAATTTAGGTTAGCTAGAGAGTGAGTCTATTATCCTATATATACTATCCGTGTTAAAATAAACAGACGCAGGTATTCTATGCGGGTTTATTAATGTAAAAGATAAAGTGGTTTTGTGTTGACATGATAAGAATTGAATACGTAAACAACTACGACTTAGAACTAAAGAAAGGTTAGATTAAAACTTACAATCATTAATTATCTTCGCCGTTCTAGTGTTAGGTGCCTCCAGTGTGGAATACACTGATGATATTCTGCAACCGCATTAGGAATTTCCCGCCTGCTCTCCTTAATCTGACTTTGGATAAGTTTAGAAAATTTTGGGAAATCCTCCAAATGTACGAGTTTCTCTTAAGCGCATGGTTGAAAATCATTTTACGAGTCCGAACTTAAAACTTCGCTCGTATGAGCGCAGAGTTCGAATGAAACAAACTTGTAACTCTGTATAACAAGATGTGCTGTAGACTATTGGAAAACATTACAAGTTTGAAACTGACACCAGTGGCACCCCTATAGCTGTTCAATTTGGGTGTACAGTGACACTCTTTTGATGAAAGTAATAATTAAATAAACAGGGAGGGCCTTTGTGATTTCAATATTTATGTATGAAAGAAAATAACACATCATTCGTACTTATTATTCAACATATTGTATCCACAAAGGATCGTTGGGCGCTTAATAAATGATAAAATATCAAAATGTACATTTGTATTTTAAAATATTTTCAGAACCTAAAAGCGTCATAACATGCATTTTGGGCATTACATTATTGAACGAACAGATCGAAATGATTCACACTTTCCATTACTAAATTTATTTTCAAGCGACACAGCTCACATAATACGTCGGTGATGAGTGGGGTAGTGGGGAGGCTGTGTTCAGATCCGCGCCGAGATCAGTTGCAGCTAAGTAGTGCTAAGGATGACCCGTTGGCGAAATACCTACGTGTCAACTTTATGTCAGGGTCAAGGATAACCCTTTAGTTGTAACGTAACCCTACTAGTTGTAACGTACGGCTGAAGCATCAATTCCCAAGATAAGAAGTATTTTGCTTGTTTACAAACAACAGTCTGGAGGGCAACTTTACCTACTGGTACCTTACTCTCCCCTACCTTACCCTACAGATTGTTAGTAGTGTATAATACTTCTTCTTTTGGGATTAAATCTGATTCATTAACCCTCCGTTCCAATTAGTATAAGTTAGCCTTGACCGTTATACTTTAGAATTGAAGAATTGAGGGATAACATGTGTGACGGGGGCTCCTTTTCATATATTATCAATAGATTTCCACCATGTAACGCCTGATTCCATTCTTTGAATTAGAGTGTTTCTTTATCATAAAATAAAATGTATTATGTCGAGAATTCTGATAATGTTTACCAACAATTTTAAACCTCGGTTATCATTGCATTACTTTGATATACTAAAATAATATTCAATAAATATTCAGCATTAAAAACATTTGAAACGAGTCGACCGCATTTCAATGGATTTCTGAAGATCACTTTTGGCGTGAGATTAAATAATGTTTGCTTGGGTACATCTCACACTATAGGTAACTTCATTATCGCCTCTTACAGAACATTACACTCGTTGGCCGGCCGCTCTTGTCTTCATTTACGGAAAAACTTGCTCACTTGATTTCAGCTCATAAGTTGCCTTACGTCTATAAACGGAATTAGATTACTTTTAGTATTTTTTTGGACTATCACAATGAGGTAAATTCTTTTCTACATAAGAAATACTTTTTGGATTGTTAGCATCACTTAAGGCCTAATTTGGTAACCAGAGATATCTACACAGCCACATAGGTTAATTACGAAAAATGCGCTGCTCTGGCAGCGCGAACGTTGAGCGAACATTTCAGTGGCTACATATATTGGGAGGGTGTGTTATATGGTCTAGTAAACTATACATAGATGTAACATGCTCCGACTAGTGGCGAATAAAGCTTAGAGTACTTAACCAAGTACGTTTTGCCAGGAATATAAAAAGTGTGAAAAGTTACCTAAGCCAAGTCAGTGTACTTTCGTTACTCTAATCATTAAGATGTTTGACTTAGTTAAGATAATGAGTACCTTCTTAGTTATCGTTCAAACTTAATTTATAGCTACCAAACCCTATCTGAATTTATAGACTGGGTTTCACATTTATTTTGCTGCTAGAAGCAGATATCGATTGGCTCTTGGTTTGGCAATGTTGGGAGTGATTGCAGCCTGACCTACCAAAGCCGTAAGGGCGCCTGCATCATTGCCTCGTCTGCTTGTCGGCAGGTAAGGTCACCTGGGCAAAGAGATCTCGGTTCCCCCTTACACCCTAATAGTGATATTACGAGTATAATAGAAATCGTAAACAGGAGAAATGCATTGCGGAATCTTTCATGTGTCACTGTCACCGCGACTTGCTCAACGTGCTCAAGATTATTAACAAACGGCATCGAATCTTCGTCAGTATTTTTTCGATACCCACCGCAAAGTTTGCTTACCATACATATACTTTTTTGACGTTATACTTCTTTGGGCGCGTTAGGTAAAAATGATGAGAGTAATTTTTTACGATGCGCGCGCAGACCGTCACGAAAACCGACACCATGAAGTTAGCTGATAAGTGTTTCCATAACAACTTATAAATACATTCAATATAGTTTTTATTCTTTTAATTATCTTTTTCTTACTAATTTATTATTCCTGTTACAAACAAAGAGTTGTGGCATATGTAATGAATTCTTATTAGACTAAAGAAGTTTAACTTCTAACGCATGTACAAAAGTACACTCACACTATTCTTAATAGTAAATAAACGTAAAACCTTTACAAGCTATGAAAAATCCTGATAATAAATTTCAAGATTCATTTTTAAATAAGTTATTGTAATATTTCGATAACTGTGACGCAAAATAATCATGTTTGATTCCCATTGTGTAACGTAGGCGGAGATTTTATTTTATAGAAACAAGAGTACGAAGCTTTTTTCATGTCAGACCTATGTCTCATGATTTTACAGGTTGTACAACAAAAACGGTTAACTTAGTTACTGAAGCGCATTACATGACATATAGCAGGAATATCACAGCTAGAAATAATTCAGCCATCGATTGTATCGTCTTAAAAATTCACAACGCCTGATTTACTAGCAAACCTTTATATTGTACACGATTGTTTTCAGTAGCTACTATGTAATAAATAAATATCCATCACGCCTTATCCCCGAAGGGGTGGCAGAGGCATATTATATGCCCACTTTTCACCATGTGGATCCCTGTCCCACGTAATAGGTGGTGAGCCCATTGCCGTGTTGAAATAGACAGACGCAGGTTGTGGCTACCTGCTGTTGAACTTTTTCATGCCGCCCATAAGTCATTCAACCAGTCTTAACGACTGCCATTTTACTGGCAACCGGGACCAACGGCTTAACGTGCCTTCCGAAGCACGAAAACGATCGCAAATGTAAATGCCACAAAGTGCCTGGCTGGTCCTCAGATGGGTGACCGACCAGCCATAGTGAAAGTTGCGTAACTCAGTGATCGTTTACAGAACGCAGACCACGAGCGCTTCAAGTAACAATTATAAATAATCAATAGTAAAATATATATATATATATATATATCCTGTGATTTCCCTTAAAATTTATGACTAAATATAGGTAAACTTCATGTAGGCTTTTCTCTCAAAATTAGCGATAACCTACAAGTAAAATAAAAAAAAAATAAACATGCCTATGGACTAGGACTTTTAGAACTGCATCTGAGGGCTAAATTCAGACTGTTATTGACCTTTTAACACAAGCTTTGAGTACTTGAATTTGTCTTAAATGACACTGTGTTAAATGCTTTTTTTATTTTGATTACAAAACCCTACAGCACAGATTTCATAGTTATTACAACAGTCATCTTAAATACAAAATAGTGTAATATTGTAATTAAACTTCACTTACTAAGTATAAAGACAGTACTACTTAAATTAAATGCCAAATATGCAGTTCCTATTACCAAATATTTAGAACAAGGTTTTATTATAGTAACTTAAATAAAGACTGCCATATTCACATACATATTGTGAGAATTATGTGGTGTGATCATTTTTGATTGCCATTTATAATTTGGGTTTATAATCAAGATCAATAGCTTTCTTCAAACTGTCAGCATACATGTCAAGGCGCTGAGTTATTCTAAATACCCATTTATCCTTGATTTGTCGACAAAGATTCAAATCAACTTGAGCAATTAACAAACCATCTTTCACCCTTGATAAGCCAGGTGATCTTGTGCCATCTGGAGCAGTTATATAACTGGATCCATAAAAATGTCCAAAGTCTTTATGAGCTGGTTTGCCATCACCTGATGTGAATTCATTAGGAAATTCCTCTCTTCCAACTCTGTTGATGGCACAAGTGAAGTAATTATTTGCAATGGCAGCATTGCGTGCCTCAATCGGCCATAAATGCTCACTAAGGCCTCCAACAGTAGCAGAAGGGTTGAATACTATCTCAGCTCCATTGATGCTAAACATAAGCCAGTTTTGTAGATAATGGCGCCCATAGCAAATATTAATAGCAATTTTTCCATATTTGGTATTCAAAACAGGATGCCCAGTTTTACCTTCAAAGTAGTAAGTGGATTCATTGAAGTCCCCAACACGAGGAATGTGATTTTTACGATGTTTACCAATTACTTTCCCACATTCATTTATGACAACAGCAGTATTCCAAATGGTATCACCATGATTTTCATCTCTTTCTAATATTGCATATTATGCTTAATAGCAAGGGTTTGTAGAAATTGGATGCTCGGACCAATTTCAGCACTTTCTGCAAACTGGATGTTTTTCTCTAGTGCAGAATGCAAAAGGCATGCTCCAAGCTTCAATAAGACAGAGCACATTAACACCTTCATTAGCAGCACATTCGATGATTGGACCAATTTTATCAAATATAGCTTGCCTATGGACTGGAATAGGTTTATCAGTAGATGTAACAATAGAGTGCTGTACAATGCCAATCTTGACGATTCTCGGGCTCCTGGTATCTTCATTTTGCGCCGGAAAGTCGTATGTTGCTATATTTCGAAATTGTTTGATTCGGCTTGGTCCACATTAGCTTTCTTTATTTCCATCTCGTAACAGCAGGTTCTTCCATAGTGTATTCTGTTGAATTCTTCTAAATCTTTACCTGATAATGCCTTTGATATAAGTTTATCAAAACTGGCGAGTTCTGATGTAGATGCCATTTTCTTTAACTATATAATAAATAATGATATCAAAACGGTACAGCGGCACTATTTGTAGAGTTTAAATCGACTAGTTATCTGCGTTGTTTATGAGGAGATACCTTATCAATTTATTATGATGACAAAAATAATAAAACAACCTACTTCAATATTTATATATGACCTTGGAGCTAGCTAGCTAACAGCAACTCGCCACTCTTCAGCGTAGAGCTTAGTATCTAAGGATATATGTCAGGGTCTCATGACCGGTAGTCTAATTAATAATTAATGTGTTAATGTATTCCAGCCAGCCAAATTCCAAAAACCACTAGTTGGAATTGGAATGTCTTTGAATTATTTGTTGTTATTATTTGTCTGAGCCCATCTTGGGGAGGCAAAGGAACCTTTGGCCAGTTGTCCAATGTAATATAGCCATCTAAATATTATATTTTTATGCTATTATTTCATAACTTTGTGTAAATTTACCAAATTAATTACACATTTTACAGAGAAATTAAGTAAGATTTATGTTCGTAGGACCACATTTATAACACGGAATCTTCTACACGCGATCAACCTGGCAGATTTACAGCGCTCCTATAATAATCGATGAGCCAAGCGTTGAATTACGGATGCCACATTTTATGACATGTAATCGACCATGCATTTTCGCGTGCATCCTAAATCGTTAACGAAAAAATATTTTCATGTAAAAGTTGCTTGGGAGATGAATATTATTTTTGTAAATGAAGCTATTTTGTTTTATGGAGTAATTTACTAAACAAATGTTTGATTAAAATTTAAGTAATCTTCTAGTTTTATTATGGTATATGGTAGAAAATTATATTTCATTTAAAATATCTTTATTTGAGGCCTTGATGAACAAATAATTGATTAGAAATTTTTAGTATTCTTCTTAAATTCTATCTTAGTGTACTCCGTGTTTTTTCCAAACCTTTCATAGATTTGAGGCCTGGGGTTTACTTCTATTTGGATAACAGGAGCAGCTATAGTTTTGCTTTTGATTTTCAGCTTTTATTTGTTAGGTGCGATTGCCATCCAACGAAGCAACCCCGTATGGGCGACCGCGGCGTTACTTCGTTGGTTAATCAGCAGGTATACAACTAACAAATGAGGTAGTCTTGACCGGAAATCTTGGATCTCTCCCCTTACACCCAGTATTAAATATTAATATAAATATATATGGAAGCGCTCGTGGCCTCGCGGTCTCAGTGTTCTGTAAACGATCACTGAGTTACGCAACTTTCACTATGGCTGGTCCTCGGATGGGTGACCACTTTGTGGCATTTACATTTGCGAGCGTTTCCGTGCTTCGGAAGGCACGTTAAGCCGTTGGTCCCGGTAGCCAGTAAAATGGCAGTCGTTAAGCCTGGTTGAAGGCCTTATGGGCGGCTTGAAAATTTCAACAGCAGGTAGCCACAACCTGCGTCTGTCTATTTCAACACGGCAATGGGCTCACCACCTATTACGTGGGACAGGAATCCACACGGTGAAAAGTGGGCATATAATATGCCTCTGCCAACCCTTCGGGGATAAGGCGTGATGGATATTTATTTATTTTAATATAAATATCGTTGGTACAAATCGTATTATTTTTAGAGTATGGATACTATAAGATATAATTATGATATGAGATAAAATTTATGCAATAGCACATTATAATCCAGTTTTCAACGTTTTTGGAATTCAACATTTAGCAATTTCAACCTTTTGAGAATTCAACATTTTGCAAATTCAACATTTCGCAAATTCAACATTTCGCAAATTCAACTTTTTTTGGAAATTCAACATTTAGGGATTTAACATTTTGGGAATACAACATTTTGAAAATTCTACGTTTTGCAAATTCAACATTATGGGCCGGAGCCATACTTAGTCAGTTGTTTTAGTCCTATGTATTAGATGGCGCTTTCATTGTCTCAACGGGATAATAAATAATCAGTAAAAGTCTGCTACTACCATGATCTAGTAGCGTATTCCATGCAGAATGTTAATCGCCTGCGACGAGCAACAGCCAACTCATTCTATATTTTTCTCTCACGATCAGCACGGAAATGTAGATACGAGTTATAAGTCAGGTTGATATGTTTGAGGCAATTAAGAGCAGGAAGTAAATCTGTTGAAAGACTAATGACAGACATTCATTTGGGTTTGTACGATTTATTTGGATCTATTGACACGGGTTGAATAATAGTTACCACTATCGTAACAAATAAGGCTATTTTAACTGAGCACTCGCTTGAATTACTAGCCAGATATTTGCTACCAAGGTATTTTTATACAATTAAAGAAAAAGACCTTTGTATACGAAGTTACTTTAAATATACTAATAAATTGTTATAGATCTATATTCTTCGTATTTTGCGTCAAATCAAATAACTTTGTATCTATTGATTCATAGATTGAGTAGAGTCCGTCGCATCAATGTTAAAAAATGGTTGTAACACTGTTCATTGATATCAGAGTTGTTAAGTATCTCGATAGATGGCTCTGGTCATACTTTTAAATGACGATTAAAATATAGCGAAGAATTAATATGCATTGTATAGAGCACCGGTTTGCTCTATACGATACTACATATTTAAATCTTATTTTTTATTGTTTGAACTTAAAACAACATTTCCTATGAAGGGATTAACTGCATTTAGAAAGGTCATCTTTTTTGTCTGAGATACATCACATCACATATTTAAAGTCAGTAACAAAACTATATACTTATAAAAGTTGTTGGGAATAACAGTGCTAATCAATATTACAATTTATATTTTCAACAAAATTACTACCTACAATTTTATAACATTTTACTAAAAACTCAAACAGAATACTGAATCAAGTTTAAACAAAATTCTGTCGCATAAAACTGGGACTGTATTAAAAACTGTTCCACATTTTAAACTAACTTGATGTACATTGTTCACGAGAGATAACGTGGCAAAACGAGCTACAAATGGGGCCGTGTTTATCAAAATTGAACCATGAAACACGTTTACTAGCTGAGTCATTCTGATGAAAAGAATGGTGTTGTGTTAATGCAAAGTAATGTGGATGCGAGAACATTTTGAATGACGTATAAGTGAAATTCTAATTTTATTAACTTCAACATCCATTAGATTTGTTGCTGTTTTTGAAGAAGTGCTGTTTCAATTATTTTCCATAGTACATACGTACAGTTTGATGTCAACAATCATTGATTTATCTTTCATTATATATATACTAAACTCTTTTATATTGGCGTCATTCAAACAAAAGCGAATTGAATAAAAAAAATTAAAAATCTGATTTAAAATGAAATAAATTAAAAAAATATCCTCCAATATTATGAAAGAGCACAAGAAATATAAAAAAATAACAACGTCTTTACCTCTAGGTGCACTTGCCGTCCCCGGTAAGTCTAAGGAGCGAAGCGTTTTGCCGTTTTATTTGGGTTCTTTTGTCGATGTCTATTTTCCTTTCGGTGATTATTCCTTCATGGTATGTCCGATTTTGGATAATATGTTTTCTAAACCCTCTAAGGCCAGATGTCGTATTATGCGTCCAATTTGATCAAAATGAGTTAAGTGGTTTGGGATGAGTTCGAGGAGAAGAATGGAAATGTAATCCAATTAAGCGTAAATGCGCAGTTTTTAACAAGTGTCGCTTTATTAATTTAATTTATACAATGTCGAGTATAAATACATAATATTTGTAACATAAAATAACTTTTTGTTTTACTTCGATTTTACAATAAACGATTATCAGTGTACGTGCCTTTTTCGATATTGATATTTGAAAAGATTTCAACACTCAAAGTGAAAACATAAAATTTTATACAAACGCTTTTCGTTTACAAAATATACACAGGCCGTTTATTGTTCTGTTGAATTATTGATGAATACTTTGTTTTGTTTATTGGAAAGTCAAATAGAAATACCAAAAGTAGGTACTTCATTGAAGATGCTGTACTGTACGTGAACATTTGAATAAAAGGATAATGGCTTATTAATTTATGTATTATCCAATTCCAAACTTAAGGTTCAGTTTTATTTGAGGAGAGATTGCAGTGATATATGCATGTTCTATCGCCTGTACTATGGTTTGCACTCTGATGAAAAAACTAAATATTATAGGTGATTCCTGGTTATAGTTAACGTCTTAAATTTAAATAGGTTTATAATTAAAAAAATGTTGAATCGGGCGTTACATGGCGGAAATCCATCGTAGAACGATAATAAAGGAGGGAATCTCCACCCACCATTGAGCAATACTCCGCTTTAGTAAAGCGGAGTATTGCTCAGTTTTGACAACCTGGAGGTTAACTTTTACCTATCCTACATCCCTTTCCTTAAGGAGTTCGGTTCACAATTAGTAGAGCTTATCCTTGACTGTTGTGCATTGGGATTGACGAATTGAGGGTGGGTGGTGAGATCCTCATCCCCTACTTTATTATCATTCTATATAATTAATATAAAAGTTGAGATTATTAGTTTTCAGTATTGCAATTAAGATTCAATTATTTCTTGTTTGGAAAATGTACATGTTAATTTTCAGTAAACATTAGGAATATAGTTATATTAGAATTTAATATTTTTAAGGTTGTTATTAATAACATTGTGTCCTACCCCATAGAGGTTTTATGCTGTGTTAACAACTTTAATATTAAATCTGCTTGTAAAGACCATAAGTCAATAAAATCGAATACAGACAGTCCCTGCGGAAACATCTGTTGAGAATAAACTTCTACTTACAGAGCACTTTAATCCAAAATCGAATATTTAGGGAGCACTTAGTTGACATTGTACGAGCACAAACAGGCAACAGCCGGCGAAAGGTGCTGGGCACCGAACAATCAACATAATGTTGACATTAGAGCATTAGTGGGAAATTGCGTGCGTCTGACCAAATGTGAGCATTGACCTAAATATGCACGATTCATGTTTTTGGTTCAAAGATCTAACGCACACCATCAAATACACGTGTGTGTCGTGACTTGTGATGTGAATGAGGAGTTATATTTCAAGTTATGTAGAAACAATTAAGTCTGATTACATTTAAACGCTCGAGGCTGCTGACTTAGTGTTCTGTAAACGATCACAGCGTTAAGCAACTTTCGATATGGCTGGTCACAGATGGGTGACCGCACACGTTAGGCCGTTGGTCCTGGTTGCCAGTAACATGGTAGTCGTTAAGCCAATTTAAAGGTCTTATAGGTGGCTTGAAAAAATTCAACAGCAGATCGCCACAACCTACGCTAATCCATTTCAACACCGCAATGGACTCGCCACCAGTTACGTGGGACAAAAACGCACACGGTGAAATGTGAGCGTATAATATGCCTCTGCCACCCCTTTAGGGATAAAAACGTGATTGATTGATGAACTGGATACAATTACACAGCGACTGTTAACAAACAACAACTGATATTTGACTGCCTCTGTGGCGCGGTGGGAGTGTATCCGACTGCTACGCAAGAGGTCGTGGGTTCGATTCCCAACCAGGATAAAACTTTGTGTGATGAGCACGATGGTTTATTCTGTGTCTGGGTGTTATTTATCTATAATATGTATGTATTTAGAAATATATAAGTATGTTTATCAGTTATCTAGATCCCATAACACAAGCTAATATTAGCTTACTTTGGGCTAGATGGCGCTGTGTGAAAAGTGTTCCACAATATTTATTTATTTATTATTTATTTATATTGTAGTCAGGAATAAGGAAGGTTGTAGTACATATTTTGTCAAGGTTATGTAAATGTTTGATATCTGACAGCAATTGGATGAAGACATTGAAGATGTCAGAAAAAAATAAATGACTGTAGGCTTTCAGCAAAAACGATGCCTTGACCCTTAGAAATATAACAAAGCATTGTATATGTTAAACAAAAATATTAGTTTCTTATAAATAAAGTCTCTAGATCTAACTATAGTGTCAACTCATATCTTATCTATGTTGTCATTATATATGATATCATGCTTTCACATTGCCAAACCAATGATTTAATTGATAAAAAAATACTTATCATTCACGCTTTTGTCACTAAAGGGTGGCAGAGGCATACTCTACGTTCACATTTCACTTAACTGGTTTTGTAAATTCTACGTTTGACTGTAACTTGGATACAAAAAAAAACTAATTTCGATTCGTTATCCTTACGGTGAATCTTAAAAATTGGCGTTTATCAAATCTTATTGAAATGTCGAAGAAGGAAATGGAGTCAAATATCAATATAGATTAGTAGCGAAGGGATTGGAATAAATAAATTGAGACTTTGGTACCTACTCGAAAAATATGATAATGATTTTAAAATTACTAAAATACTCTAAAATGCATGGCAATTGATGCCTTGATAATAAAAATTTGGTAAATAGTTGTGTAGTAGTAGGTTTGAGTCTCATTATTACACTATCGCCTTTCTTTTATTGACTGCCACGGTGGCGCAGTGGTAGTGTATGCGACTACCACGCCGAGGTCCCGGGTTCGATTACCGGGTCGGATAAAAATTTGTGTGATCCACAAATGTTTATTTCGGAGTTTATTTGGGTGTTTCCTATGTATAATATGTATGTCTTTAGAAATATGTACCTAAGTATGTTTATCAGTCATCTAGATCCCATAACACAAGCTTATATTAGCTTACTTTGGGATAGACGGCGATGTGTTAAAAAAAAGTCCTACAATATTTATTTATTTATTTCTTCAATTACTATTGCACAAAAATTTTCACTGAACACATTTCCTTCAGTAGGTAAAAATGAAGCTCTTGTAGCTCCGCTGAATCAGTGTTCTGTAACCGATCACAGCGTTAAGCAACTTTCGTTATGGCTGGTCACAGATGGGTGACCGCTTTGTGGCATTTCCATTAACGACGGTTTATGAACTGAAATGTACGAACGGCGCGTGAAGCTGTTGTTCCCGGTTGCCAGTAACATGGAGGCCGTTAAGTCAAGTTGAAGACAATTTGGGCGGGTTAAAAAATTTTCACAGTAGGTCGCCACAAACTGCGCTTGTCCGTTTCAACATGGCAATGAGATCACCTCCTGTGTGAAAAAATGTACTCGCTGTAAAGAACTCACTGTCGGTAACTACACTATTTAACAAAAGTTGTCCATTTATAAATAAAAATTAATCGCAAAATGATTTTGCTAAGTACAAAAATCGAAGACGCATGGATCAATTCAAGTATTTTCTTTTATTTATTCCTTGTACACTAAGAAGGGTTATTATAGAGTAAAAAATTAGAAAAATCGCACGGATGGGAAACGGGATCGGGAAAACATAATTACGGGTGCGGAGCCGAAGGCATCAACTAGTATGAAATAAATATTTGCAATTTAATAATACATGACATAAATAGACAGTAAATATTAATTAGACGGCAATGGGCTCAGCACCTGTTACGTGGGACATAAATACATACGGTGAAATGTGGGTGTTTAGTATGCCTCTGCCTACCCCTTCGGGATTAAAGCGTGACAATATGTATAAATAATAAATAAATAAATATCGTTGGAACAATTCACACAACACCGTCTGATTCCAATTCCAAGTTTCAAAAAAAATCCAAGCAGAGTTTGTAACATGGTAACCAGATTAGGCATACTTATATATTGCTACATATTATAGATCAATGTGACGGCCTCTACCGCCCCCCTTTATATAATAAATAAAAGTAACTAGTGGAGTACATAAATGGCTTATAATTTTTTGTTGTTACGAAAAACTTCGTTGGGTTTGCATACAAGTGCGGTTCGGGCCATAAATCGTTATATTTTTTGTACTTATTTTAACTTTGGGTCAGACGAATGCTAAGAGGTATTCATTTAAAAATACGCACATAAATAGTAAAATCGGGTGACAGTTCATAAGTGCTTTGGGTACAATGATATTAATTCTAGTTAAAATTGGCCGCATAAGTGGGAACTAAACCATTTAAACAGTTTTTCTGCTAAACTTTTGTGTTGATATCTGAGATTTTGTCTTGTGACCACTTGACACATGTTTATGTTAAAATAATATTCTCTGAAGGGCGCGCGCATTTTGTAAACAAAAAAAGGGATACCTTTTTTTGTTCTGTACAAAACTGAGGACAAAGGGCCAAAATACCATGAGTTCAAATCATGAAAAGTTTTATTCAGTTGCAAACCGGGCGCGAATCGAGGCACATTTGCTTAACTAGGAGTAAGACCTCCGAATCAAAGTCTAGTGTTTGTGTGAAAGTGACTAGCTGCTTATAAGTTAAGTATTACTTAATGAGACTGCCTTTTGTTTATAATTCTTCCTGTTAAGTACGATTACTTATTGAGACTGCCTTTTGTTTATAATTCTTCCTATTAAGTATTACTTAATGAGACTGCCTTCTGTTTATAATTCTTCCTATTAAGTATAATTACTTCTTGAGACTGGTTTTGTTTCAAATTATGCCTATTAAGTATGATTACTTATTGAAATCATCTATTGTTTCTTTGATATTCTTTTATTCAAATTAAATTAATTATTTTCTAGGTAGATGGATTATTATTCGAATGCTTTTAAGATTAACTAATAGATTTGGTTTTGATTTATTAAAATATATCTAGATAATTCAGTGTGCAAATAAAATTAATAAGCTGAGATTATTTAGTGTTTGATTATGAATTTTCTCATGGATGTAAGTTAAATACTAAAATTAATTAATTAAATACGAAGATATCGTTGATCGAGCATCATTATGAGGCTCAACGGGTCAGATATAAACAGATTATATTATAATAAAATATATGTATCATATGTACTGAAATGTATGAAATTTGTTTATGTGCATGTGTGTGATTTTTAGATAAGAGATTGTGCATGTAGAATTTATTTTTAGATATCTATTTGCATATTATATATATTTGTAATCTTTTGGACTTCAGATTTTATATAATTTAAAACATTGATTAAATAATTTACAACATCGTAAAAAGTGTTAGTAAATAAGGAATAATTAAATTTAGCTTAACGACAGAACGATTAGCTGATTTAATTAGATAACTTCAATATACTTTATCCGGTTTGGTTTTGGTCTAAACATTATAAGAACAAGTATTATTGACGATGCGACGTGCTGGCGATTACAAATGACGACTGAAGTAATGTAGCGTGTTACATACGTTACAAAATTGTTCCTTTTGACTGAATTAAATGCTGAGTACATTTAATCAGTGTTGAATCATACTAGATTTCGGCTAACTTCGAGAAAATATAGATAGTCCAGCGTATACCACCATCAGACACTACTATTTGAGTCGACGTGCACAGCTATTCAACGACTACAAACCTATATAATACGAATACACACTAATATTAATGAGACATGGCGTTTGACGCTACGATACTCACACAAACAGGACGATTTATGAGGCTGTAAATAAGTTCTCGGGGGATATCTATGATTGAACCTGCAACGTGGGAAGCTCCTAGTTGTGATGTTATCTGGCTTAGTCATGGCTAACTTGATGAATATGATCCAGAGTTCCAGCTTAAAGATGTGCCTAGACTGCAAATGTATTGTTCAGTAAGCTTAATTTATTTAAGCTACTATAATGCGCTAGTCATTTATATGACCTTTCATACATCCAACTATCCAACTATGACCTTTCATATTTAATATGAGGTTTCACGCTAGTACGTGTAAGTGCTAGACTTCAGTTAAAGACTGAATTAAGTGCTGAATGTATTTAATCAGTGTCAATTCTACTAGATATTAGTCACACTTCGAGGCGATATACATATGGCAGAGCGTCTTTACAACTTACTCGAAATTATCTCATTGGCTGTGAAGTAATGCGAGTTCATTTAATTTTAATCAAGTTAATCATGACTAAGCCAGATAACATCACAGCAAGGAACTCCCCTCGGTGCGAGGATTATTCGTCATCACTACAGATCGGCCAGACTGTGCTAGACTTTCCCCGGAGGTATATGTTTAACCCCATAAGTCGTCCTGTCGTGTGAGTACCATTAGCGTCGAACACCATGGCTAGAGAAAAATTAAATGAACTCGCATTACTTCACAGCCAATGAGATAATTTCGAGTAAGTTGTAAAGACGCTCTGCCATATGTATATCGCCTCGAAGTGTGACTAATATCTAGTAGAATTGACACTGATTAAATACATTCAGCACTTAATTCAGTCTTTAACTGAAGTCTAGCACTTACACGTACTAGCGTGAAACCTCATATTAAATATGAAAGGTCATAGTTGGATAGTTGGATGTATGAAAGGTCATATAAATGACTAGCGCATTATAGTAGCTTAAATAAATTAAGCTTACTGAACAATACATTTGCAGTCTAGGCACATCTTTAAGCTGGAACTCTGGATCATATTCATCAAGTTAGCCATGACTAAGCCAGATAACATCACAACTAGGAGCTTCCCACGTTGCAGGTTCAATCATAGATATCCCCCGAGAACTTATTTACAGCCTCATAAATCGTCCTGTTTGTGTGAGTATCGTAGCGTCAAACGCCATGTCTCATTAATATTAGTGTGTATTCGTATTATATAGGTTTGTAGTCGTTGAATAGCTGTGCACGTCGACTCAAATAGTAGTGTCTGATGGTGGTATACGCTGGACTATCTATATTTTCTCGAAGTTAGCCGAAATCTAGTATGATTCAACACTGATTAAATGTACTCAGCATTTAATTCAGTCAAAAGGAACAATTTTGTAACGTATGTAACACGCTACATTACTTCAGTCGTCATTTGTAATCGCCAGCACGTCGCATCGTCAATAATACTTGTTCTTATAATGTTTAGACCAAAACCAAACCGGATAAAGTATATTGAAGTTATCTAATTAAATCAGCTAATCGTTCTGTCGTTAAGCTAAATTTAATTATTCCTTATTTACTAACACTTTTTACGATGTTGTAAATTATTTAATCAATGTTTTAAATTATATAAAATCTGAAGTCCAAAAGATTACAAATATATATAATATGCAAATAGATATCTAAAAATAAATTCTACATGCACAATCTCTTATCTAAAAATCACACACATGCACATAAACAAATTTCATACATTTCAGTACATATGATACATATATTTTATTATAATATAATCTGTTTATATCTGACCCGTTGAGCCTCATAATGATGCTCGATCAACGATATCTTCGTATTTAATTAATTAATTTTAGTATTTAACTTACATCCATGAGAAAATTCATAATCAAACACTAAATAATCTCAGCTTATTAATTTTATTTGCACACTGAATTATCTAGATATATTTTAATAAATCAAAACCAAATCTATTAGTTAATCTTAAAAGCATTCGAATAATAATCCATCTACCTAGAAAATAATTAATTTAATTTGAATAAAAGAATATCAAAGAAACAATAGATGATTTCAATAAGTAATCATACTTAATAGGCATAATTTGAAACAAAACCAGTCTCAAGAAGTAATTATACTTAATAGGAAGAATTATAAACAGAAGGCAGTCTCATTAAGTAATACTTAATAGGAAGAATTATAAACAAAAGGCAGTCTCAATAAGTAATCGTACTTAACAGGAAGAATTATAAACAAAAGGCAGTCTCATTAAGTAATACTTAACTTATAAGCAGCTAGTCACTTTCACACAAACACTAGACTTTGATTCGGAGGTCTTACTCCTAGTTAAGCAAATGTGCCTCGATTCGCGCCCGGTTTGCAACTGAATAAAACTTTTCATGATTTGAACTCATGGTATTTTGGCCCTTTGTCCTCAGTTTTGTACAGAACAAAAAAAGGTATCCCTTTTTTTGTTTACAAAATGCGCGCGCCCTTCAGAGAATATTATTTTAACATAAACATGTGTCAAGTGGTCACAAGACAAAATCTCAGATATCAACACAAAAGTTTAGCAGAAAAACTGTTTAAATGGTTTAGTTCCCACTTATGCGGCCAATTTTAACTAGAATTAATATCATTGTACCCAAAGCACTTATGAACTGTCACCCGATTTTACTATTTATGTGCGTATTTTTAAATGAATACCTCTTAGCATTCGTCTGACCCAAAGTTAAAATAAGTGCAAAAAATATAACGATTTATGGCCCGAACCGCACTTGTATGCAAACCAAACGAAGTTTTTCGTAACAACAAAAAATTATAAGCCATTTATGTACTCCACTAGTTACTTTTATTTATTATATAAAGGGGGGCGGTAGAGGCCGTCACATCAATAACACCCAGACACGAAATTAACCATCGTGGTCATCACACAAAGATTTATCCTGGGTGGGAATCGACCCACGACCTCTTGCGTAGCAGTCGGATACACTCCCACCGCGCCACAGAGGCAGTCATGTATGTATGTTAATAATATAAATACGTACTTAAAATGGTACAACAAATATTTCAAAAGCATCAAACAGAGATCACCGATCTAACAACTTGCATTAATTCCGTTGTGGCGAGTGACACGCGCCACATGACTACGTAATGTGTGCGTGGAACCACATTAAAATTAGTTAACTACGGTTGCTAAAATAAGTGAATATATTGTTTGAGAGAAATTGGTTGATTTCAATGTAACTCTAGCTTTTGTTTTGTAACTGGTAGACTCCTACGAGTTCATTTGCGTATATTATCTGCTCTTTGAATATAAGCCCGGCATATTATACAACTTCGACGTACAAAATATATTTCAATTATTTTAGTAAAAGCTTGTTATTTTGATATTACATACTATATTATTTGCATAGGCATAGACTAAATTTTGTCTATTGTGTGCTATTAGGAACAAGTAATTTGTTTAAAATAATAATTGGCAAAGGACTATATATACTATCAGTACTAATATGTAAAGCTGAAGACTTTGGTTGCTTGTTTGATTAGGTGAACGTGCTAAAGTCAGGAACTACTGAATAAATCTTTTTTTTTTGTTGAATAGGTAGCCTATTTATCGAAGAATCATCACGCTACTAGAGAGCGCAGCAGTAATCATAAATGCCAACAAATCAGGCAAATTTTAAAACATTATCGTAAAAATAAACGACGGGATTAAACAGGTGCGACGGGGGTTCGGAAAATGTCACAAACAAAGCTGCAGGGTCAGCGGGTATACTTAAATTTGGTAAAATTTGGTAATAGATAACTTGACGTTTGAAAGTCCTTTTTCTAATTTTGTTTTTAATTTTTAAATTGGAAATATTAATTATATATATATAATTAAGGCGACGTAAGACGCCATTAGGTAGATGTCGCCTTACGTCGCCTTAAGACGCAAAGAGGTGGATTAATACGTCAGCTACGAGCAGTGTAGTTGGTAACGCGTCTGGTGCGTTGAACCAGAAGACGCTGGGTCGCGTCCAGCTCGTGACTGAAAAAATAAAATTATTCACTTTAAAATTTAAATTTAGAAAAAGTTAGCATACTAATTGCTTTTCAAAAATTGTTTCCAATGAAAGTCCTTTGTACAATATTGCGAAGTTCATTTTATATAATACTACGGGACTTCAGTTGCTCTGGCTGGGTAAAAAATAATTATAAGACAAACGTGTTGTTTGTAAGAATAAGATTATTTTTAGAAATAAGAATAAGCCAATCGTAGTCTATAACCACTTACAAATTAAAAATCACATCAATTTGTTTATTCTTTTATACTCGAAAGAAGGGCAAATTAATATACAAGCGCTCGTATTCATTTACAATAAGAGCGCATGTACAATATTAAATTATATCATTCCATTATATTGTACAATATGATAGTATAAATATGAATACGTATATTATTATTTTACATTACACAATGGACTCTTTACGGACTGATGATTTTAGACAACTCGCTTTGTATCAAACGTTTTAAATGGGAATTTGTTACCTACCTATCTTATGTCAGGGATTTCCAAATGAGTAGACTCCCACATTTTACCACCTACATTTTTATTCGCAACGTATATTATTAGGTACTACATTATACTTCTCTGTTTGCTTTGTACCTATTAATATACGTCGTGAATAAGACCCGAAATATCATTCTAATATTATAAATGCGAAAGTTTGTAAGAATGGATGTTTGTTACTCTTTCACGCAAAATCTACTGAATGGGTTTTAATTAAAGTTTACAATAAAAAAATTATGTGGTGACGTGGGACACCAGGTAGGAACGAAGTTAACAAGCTCACGATTCAATTAATCATACAAAAAGTCACCGTTTGTACTAGGGTTCGAACTCGGGCCTCAATCAAAATCAACACAATTGGCAAAACAAACGACTGTCGCGCCTGCGCACGTCTCATTTAACGCTTTTATTCCACGGAATTTTTCTTACGGTTTTACAATCACATATTTTTCAGTTCGGTCGCGCAGCAAAATTCCTATCTCCTCCAAGCCTGCTGTAAGGAACTTCGTTCCAATAAAGGCACGTTAAGCCGTAGGTTCCGGTTGCCGGTTGAAGGCTTATGGGCTGCTTGAAAAAATTCAACAGCACGTACTGCGTTAGTCTATTTCAACACGGCAATGGGCTAACCACCTATAATGTGGGATAGGAATTCACACGGTGAAATTTGGGCGTATTATTATACGCCACTGCTACCCCTTCGGGGAAATGGTGTGATGGAATAATTGATTGTTCCAGGGTTTGTAATTAAGAAACATCAAGTTTTCAAGTGTCCTTGTGATGTTTCATCCATCCACTTATCTGAGGGCACAAATAATTGACTTCTTATTGCTTCAAGTCTCGTTTGTAACACTTTAATTGGTTTATAGGAACACTTCACTAACTACGTTACTTGATTCCGACTTTGTACCTTCATGAATAGAAATTGGTTTAAAAAATTGTAGCTGTGAAATATTTATATGAATTATTTTACTACTAATGTTTCAAGATTATATTTAAACTAGTTAATGCCCGCAGCTTCGCCCGCATGGTGAAGTTTTCCTGTTCGAAGATTTCGTACGGGACCCAATTTTCACTCACGAAGAATTTAGATTTCTAATGGTGAAAGAATTTTTAAAATCGGCCCAGTATTCTCTGAGTATATTCATTATACACAAACTTACAAATCTTTCCTCTTTATAATATTAGTATAGATGTATAAAACCAATATACAATCAAAATAAATAGATGTGATGTTTCATGTCTTGATGTTGCCAATAGTCAACGATCACTTAAACGGCTAAACATCAAATGAGTTGTAATTGAACGATACTTCAGTGAACTAAGAAATAAATATAGCTTAGTACATGAAATAATTAATGCATTAACATTAATGACGTCATCATATTCAATGAATGTGCAGCGGAAACTATACGCGTCACACATGGGTTTTAAACATTGTACCAGCTGTCAACAGGATGGTAGAGGCTTATTTCTGATTTACAAAATATACATTGCGCGTTCAACTATGCATGTTGTAACAATGCGGGATCAAATGTGCAAATAATTACACATAGTTTTTAACTGTATTTGATGTATGTTTATCATGTTGATAGAAATAAAAGACAAGATTTTTTTATTTTGAAAACTGCTAGTACATGACACACATCAGAGAAAAAAGGAAGATTATCACGCGTAAGAACTGAAGAATTAACGTTGATACCAACTATTTATACTGTTGATTGATAGCATTTGGTGAAAATTTGTGAAAGTTGCTACACATCTTGAGTGAAAACACTTGTACTATTCAACACTATTTACTTTTTAACCTGACCGGTTTCGCCTTACATTTGAAAATGCCACTGTTACCGCGTACCTAAAAAGTGTGGGGTCAAAGTGTGTGCATTTTGAACCGAATGATAATTAGGTATTTATTTTTTAAAAGTTGTGTGTATTTGTCTTTTTCGTGTGGAATTCCCCTCGGATGTCATGCAGGACTCGAACCGGCTAAAACCACACGGTCCCTGCCTAACTGTCTATTGCCGGACGCTCCGGGTAACTCCTCGGAAATATATCAGAGTTTTGTGAAATTGACTAACGTGTGTAATTGGTAATACGGATTTCGGAGACGTCCATTTACGTATATTTTAAATAATATTAAAATTATCGAAGCGATACTATATAATCAATTTTCATCAAGATATTCAAGGCCCAAACGAGCTGCGCACCTGCCAAATATTTACAAGGCTACATCGTTTTAAGATACCCACGTGGTGTTTTTCTTTTTAACTCCCATTTCAGTGCCAGGTGGTGCATTGGGTTGGTCAGAGTAGGTACCGTCGTGCAGCAGTGTCAATTCTCCAAAGTTACCCAGCCCAGGTGGGGTGCCCTTTCGATCGCATAATGTTTTTCAGTATAATATAGTTTGGCATAACAGTTTCAGTATAAAGTTTTCTCGCATAAATTATGATAAGCAGAGTGTTATAAACGCATAATGGTTTTATTGGCATAACATTAACTTACTCTATTTTTTTTATCAAAATTTATACAGCATAAATGTAAAGGGTATAATTGTTATACGCCTAAAGATAATTTATCATAAAATACAAAACGCATAATGGAGGTATGGATAACCGTTTAAATCATAAATGAATAATAATTTGATTAAGTATATTTAAGAAATGATAAGACACCATTGTAAATAATCATCTCACTCACACCCAAGTTTTTAAGCTGTAACATATAAAACGATATTTTAAGTGTTATTTTTTTAGACTAGTCTTGAGCAAAGTCGTAAATAGGTACGACGACGAGCGAAGCGAGGAGGAGTGTTAGGTCACTTGTGACCAAAATGCGCGAGCCGAGCGAGCGAAGCAAGCAATATTTTTTTTATCAAAATTTTAATCAGCCTAAATGTAAAGGGTATAATTGTTATACGCCTAAAGATAATTTATCATAAAATACAAAACGCATAATGGAGGTATGGATAACCGTTTAAATCATAAATGAATAATAATTTGATTAAGTATATTTAAGAAATGATAAGACACCATTGTAAATAATCATCTCACTCACACCCAAGTTTTTAAGCTGTAACATATAAAACGATATTTTAAGTGTTATTTTTTTAGACTAGTCTTGAGCAAAGTCGTAAATAGGTACGACGACGAGCGAAGCGAGGAGGAGTGTTAGGTCACTTGTGACCACAATGCGCGAGCCGAGCGAGCGAAGCAAGCGGGCCGCGGTAGCGGCCGGCGATGCGCCAGAATAGAATCGCTCGTTTTAATCTACATACTTTCTTTTTGTATTTTATTTATATATTCTATATTTAAGTGTTGAAATTTTGAACTTCAGTATAGTGACTATCGACATTTTTAATCAGTGGGCATTTCAATCTTAGACAGTTCAAGCTTAGATAATTAAATAAAAATATGTACTCGTTAACATTACGGTATTCTATATGTATGAATTGTAATCTTTATGCGAGAGTGAATGATATGCCAATAAATGTTATGATTAGTAATCGTTATTGTAAAAAAAAATATGCGTAAACATTTTATGCGGGTATATCATTATTATAAAAAAGTTATGGGAAAATAAAGTATGCCTAATGATTTATTCTGTTTGAACGTTATGCGAAACGAAGAGTATGCCAAAAAACGTTAAGCAGTTTTAAGTTATGCCTCTAAAATTTATGCAACCCAATATGGACCCGCCCAGGTGGTGCCGCTGGCCACCCGCGGTATAGTACACTTACCTAAGTAAACTATGCCGATTACCTTAAAAAAACATAATTAATATTTTTTAAACGTTTCTGCCATACATATTACATGTGGTAGACGACTGCCACTGATATTTTCAACTCAGGGTCAAGTTAGCACTACCTCACAGTCGCTTAAAGTTCATCTTATCATTGCCACGAGATCTGTCTAATTTTAGAAATACCCGCATGTTAAAAATAAAATAGTTACAAGTACGGTGTAAATTACAAAGCTTGTCAGAAATACCTTGTCACCTGATCAGCTTAACCAAACTTTTGAAGTATCACCAAACTACTAACTAGTACTAACTTCTAGACATTTGTAACTACCAATTTGTGTCCAATTTGTGTCAGAGTTTTTAACACATATGTTAAAGTGCAATCCTGTCGTGTTTTTAAATGCTGCCTTTAGTAATTTTATATTATAGTTGAAAATAGAAAATAATAATAACAATAATTTTTGTCATTTCATTAGATGGAAGATGTCAAAAAAAAACTACTTCATGCTCAGGGGCAAATTACTTGTTTACAAAACTATGTCTTTTACTTTAGGTCAGGCCAAGTCAATACTATCAAGAGGACTGACAAAATGAGTGTTGATCCTATTTCTGAATTTAATAATTTAATATTAAATTTTAGTAATTTTTTTCTTTTATTTAATCCTCATTTACAATATGATATTGTATCTATATAAAGTATTTTTTTACATTTTAGAATTTCAACTTTATCGGAATTCAATATTTTGCGAAATTTTTAAAAGTCAACATTCTGGGGACTCATCTTGCTGAGAATGCAACTTTATGCGAATTCCACTCAATGGTCATAAACAGTTTTAACAACCCTATTGATTTTGTTGAGTGATCTGGGTACCTACAGAAGTATTACCTTTTAAAGCCAAACCTAGAGCGCAGACACAGCAATTAGTATTATGTGGCTAAAGTTAATAATACCTATACGAGATTCAGTTTCTCGTAAATCACTTATTACGATTTATTTCATTACGTGTGTAGCCACAGCTGCGCGCCGCGCGCTGACCATCTGTCATCGGTTCAGACAGGTGTGTGTCACATTTTTGTAACACAGCCTGGCGCGGATCTTTTTATTGTTTATTTAGGCCGACGTGTAACATTATAGACTGTAATTTTATATTTTTCTATCATCGACAGTACCTCCAAACAAGTATAACTTTAAATCTGTCGCGTTACATGTTACAAGTAAATTTATCTTAACGAAGTTAAACACTATTGTGTTACAAAACATAACTACGATTAGGTTTACCCCCATTCAACAATTTACATTATATTGATATTTTTTAAAAGTAGTTACTATGCTAACTTTTATAAATATTTTTTATTAATGTGGTACAAATGGTTATATAACACTGTTTATTGATGAGGTACTAAGGAGCTCGATAGAAGGATCTGGTCATACTCTTAATGACAAATGCAGAACAGTGAAGAATTTCGGCTTATATGGTGTTTTAGCATTGCCATGTTGAGAAAAATAAATAATATTGCCCTATTATTGAAAGCGACTGCAATGCCTTTAACACGATAATGTCTTCAAATAGCGCCCACGCCATAGCTTTGTCGTCAGAATGCAAATGCATCAACTGCAAGTTTTTTTTTGTAACGAGGGTAATGCATTTACATGCCGTCGCCCCCTCCTAAAGGGGCATTAGGGACGGTGTATGGTCCTCCCGGTCCCACAGAAGGATCGTATTACGCACAGAAAACCCTCGGTGTTTAACCTCGTCCCAACCGCGTTGCAAGGTAGGCCAGATGGCGAGTCACACCTACCTGATTTGGAGAGCACACTCTGCTCCTGGGGCAAGCTTATGTGCGACTCCCCATTATTCCTGTCAGAAATTAAGACTGTGCCTACGTCGAACCACACTCGAGCGTCTCTCTGAGAGCAGAGGGGGATAAGAGCAATCAAGCTATAAAGCACTTCAGAACGGGGGCAAGGGACGCTCGCCGTCACATAGCTATTATGAGTGGGATCACGCGACCTTCCGTCCACGACCGTAACTAGTCTGGCATGTATGCATGTCCAGCTCGCTCCAACACTTGTAGTTCCTCTCTTTTAGTTGACATTACCTCCCTGATGAAATAGGCAATGGCGGCCCAGCATTTCTGGCCCAACGCTGCTCGTGCTGGCGTTATGCGGCCCGTCTCATGCCACACTCAATAATACTCAACATTATTACCAAGTTAACATAAAGATGTCATGAAAATGTATTTGTTATAAATATTATTTCTTTTATTTCAATGTAAAGAAGAAAAATACTGATTTTACTTTAACATACATACATACATATCGTCACGCCTGTCTCCCATCGGGGTAGGCAGAGACTATGGCTTTCCACTTGCTACGATCCTGGCATACAACTTTCGCTTCTTCCACTTTCATAAGTGTGTTCATACACACACGCCTGTTAAGGGTACTCTTGACCTGACCTTTTTCCAAATTGTCTTCTATTTGATTGACATATGTACGTCGAGGTCGCCCCTTACCAGTTTGCCCATTCACTCTCTTCTGATAAATCTGTTTCGTTAGTCTACTTTCATCCATCCTCTCCACGTGTCCGAACCATCTAAGCATACCTTTTTCTATCTTAGTCACTACTTCTTCTACCACACCGCAATGTTCCCTTATCACACTGTTCCTTTCTTTGTCCATCAATTTCACTCCAGCTAAGCTCCGCAGACTTCTCATTTCCACTGCATTAATTTTACTTCTATGCTTCTTCTGCCACACCCAACTTTCACTGCCATACATGAGTGTAGGAACAAGTACTCCTCTATGCACAGCCAGTCTTGCCTTCTCAGATACGTTCTGACTGCTCATAAAGGCATGCATGGCTCCATTCACTTGATTTCCAGCCAAAACTCTTCGTTCAATGTCACAATCACACTTTCCATCTCTCACAAATTTTGAACCTAAATATACAAATTCTTTCACCTGTTCCACTCGTTTATTTCCACTAAAATCGAGCAATCCGTCATACTTTCCTCTCTTTCAAAAACCATTACTTTTGCCTTATTTACATTCACTTTCATTCCTTTGCTTTTTAGCGTATCATGCATAATGTTAACCATCAACTGCAACTCCTCCGCCGATGATGCCAGTATTACCTGGTCATCAGCGTATAGGAGGCATTTGACAGTCAGTTCATTCATTTTTAAACCATAAGCACTCTCTTGCAGTTCTTTCAAACAACTGTCCATGTATAGGTTAAACAGCGCCGGTGACGCTACACAACCCTGTCTCACACCTTTTTCAATGTGAAAAAAGTCTGTGCAAGCTCCGTTGATCCTGACACAAGCACTGGAGCCCTCATAGAGAGATTTCAGTGCTCGTACCAAGTGACTGCTTACTCCATACTTGACTAGTGTCGTCCATAGTTCATGCCTCACCCCTCGGTCATAGGCCTTTTCCAAGTCTACAAATATGCAATGGACCTTATGACATTTCGCCAAAAATTTTTATGGCTATGCATCGTAAGGAAAAGACCTGATCCGTGCATCCTCTTCCTTTCATAAATCCTGCTTGTACATCCCACATTTTCCCTTCAGTTTCATTCATCACTCTTTTTATCAAAACTTTTGCATACAATTTGCCGACGATGCTGAGCAAGCTTATGCCGCGGTAGTTTTTGCACTCTTGCTGTGACCCTTTTCCTTTGTAAAGCGGCACGATGACAGCCTTGCACCAATCTCCTGGCACGCTGCCACTCCTCCAGCAAAGATTAAAAGGCAGTACAGCTGGCAAGCTACCACGCCATGTCCCGCTTTCAGCATCTCGACAGAAATCCTATCAAATCCAGCAGCCTTACCCAATTTCATACTCCTCAATGCTTCCACAATTTCTTCCATACTTATGATGCTTTCGTTGCTTAGTTCATTCCTTACCTAAGAACTCGTATGTGCTTCTTACTTTAACACAGAGAATTTATTCTTGATGAAAAAACTTTTTATGTTTAGGTTGATGAAACCTTATAAAACCAAGACAATAAGAGATCGTGAAATATGGGAGAAAAGAAACAACATCTGTGTAAACCAAAAAAGTAGGTATTCCTTACGACAATTTACAACAAATTTGGATGCTCGTTTAACTCTCAAACTGTGTCACTATAGCTAAACTCCGAAATACTATCAAAGTTGCCAATGCAGTTTACTTACTTAGGTAACTTGATAAATAACTTAATAGTTCATAATACACTGTTGTAACTTGGAAGAATCATAGCATCTTATGCTATTGATTTTTTAGTTTTGGTATATGCTATTTATTTTGATTGCTTTTGCGGGTCCAGGCGCGAACATGGGCGCCGTAACGTTGGAAACATCAATTTTTTATACCACTGAGGCAGACAAGCATCCCAACAAACAATTTGGCTGCAAAAAGAGCTCACTATATAACCTAAAGTGTTCTGAAGGTAGAGTAGTAGCTGCAATTATAGCTTGCGACGGCAAAAAAGAGTTCGTTATAAAATATTACGCTTACAGTGACAAAGCAAGTTTATAAGAGCAATGTGTGAAGGTTAAACGCGTAGAGCAGCGATTATTATCCCTACAATATAGACAAAAGCTTTGAGTGAATCTTACTACTATAAGATCCATATTAGAAATTAACATTTATTATTGACTTCTAAAGTTCTAAGCAAGCTACCATAAACTCTTTCAAGGCACTGATAGTTGCACAATAAGAGCAATCAACAATATTAGCTCTACAATGGTGTTTTATAAATCTTTTACAACACTTAACTCTTAAAGGGATACAAAGGTCCATTGTATAGTTTAGGGCTGAATAGTAGGGATATTTCTCCCTATAAATAGAACGTATAGTGTCAAGTATAGCCTCTATGTTATTTAAGGTTTAATTATTGAGTTCGTTACCACCTTAGTACCCCTAATTGGTCATGTAAGCGGTCATGAAAGCATAAAATGGCGCCGCAACAGAGCTCCTTTCAAAATTTTCTAAGATGATGGTTCCGCAAGTCTTGATATTTCTGAAGGAGACAGTTATTACTCATTGAGTAGTGATGATGTGAATAATACCAGTGACTATATTAAGAATCTTTCATTTTAGTGAAAATTTGAGGACATGAGCTATTAAGAATATTAAACAAACTGCTATGAAAGATTTGATGTTGATCTTAAATGACGGATTTGGATTCTAACAAAAGATCCTCGAACTATTTTACAAACATCAAAAAAAATATTTTAATACAAATACTAGGTGGCTATAGTGAATATTGGCATAAATAAAACACAAGGTCAGTGCGAGCACCATGTGTTATTACAAGTTAGATCATTTATACGCTCCACAATCGATTTACAAACAAAATTATTACATCACGATCGATTAATATCCGCGTGCAATGCAGTGGCTGTATTGTCCTTTCTCTAATGTTCTTACTATTTTGAACGGCATTCTGATATTGAAATATAATTGTAACATAATCAAATAAAATACAGTAGCGTTTATGTCGTCTTGTACTTCTATTTATTTTAGCAACCCGATTTCAATTTATTTACGATATTAATTAGTGTATTATTAAGCGCTCGTGGCCCCGCGGTCTCAGTGTTCTGTAAACGATCACTGAGTTACGCTACTTTCACTATGGCTGGTTCTCGGATGGGTGACCACTTTGTGACATTTACATTTGCGAGCGTTTCCGTGCTTCGGAAAGCACGTTTAGCCGTTGGTCCCGGTTGCCAGTAAAATGGCAGTCGTTAAGCCTGGTTGAAGGCCTTATGGGCGGCTTGACAAAATTTCAACAGCAGTTAGCCACAACCTGCGTCTGTCTATTTCAACACGGCAATGGGCTCACCACCTATTACGTGGGACAGGAATCCACACGGTGAAAAGTGGGCATATAATATGCCTCTGCCACCCCTTCGGGGATAAGGCGTGATGGATATTTATTTATTTTATTTTATATTATTTAGTCCTAATTTACAGAGTCAAAAAAAACAGCGTTTAAAACAGCGTAATCGAAGCTGAGACAGAAATATGTAGGTATTTAATTCCAAATCTTTTCAATTTTGGCAAATCAAACAATAAAAACAATTTAGCACTCGTCCAACTAGGAGATACCTACGTTTTACACATAGGTAACTCCTAGTCGTGCGTAGGCTAGGTAGTGATTTTGAAAAATTACTACGGATCTCCAAATTCATGGGTCATTTTTAGATTATGAAGTTAATAAAAAACAGTGAAACGGACTAAAAGGTAACATAATACAATGAAGGTATTTATTTTTATAGCATTCTAATAATATGCAAAGTTTTGTTACAAATTTACTAAAAATAATGTTACGCTCTATGTGAAGCAAAATATTTTTAAGATAAATATACCGCAAAGATTGGGCGCTTCAATTATTTGCTAATAATATATACACAGTTAAAAGTTTTCCACTCAACTCCGCCATTTATTTTCGTAAACACAACGCATTACACTATGTTTATTTGATCGCTTTGAAAAGGGAATATCTTTCTTAATTCATTTTACAAATACAAAGAAAAAACTAAGGAAAAATATATCCTTAGACGCTGTAATTTCCTATTGTAGATCCATACTGCAACTCAAGGCGTTACAATTTACCTTATTACCACCCTCTAACCGCTAAAACCGTAAGCAAGTTACATCATAGATCTACTATACCCCTCACGGAGTTTATATTCATTAATTTACTCTCTTTATAACGCTGAAAGAGTCAGTAAGGTGCACGTAGCTCTACTATACCGCTTAAGGAGTTAATGGTCACTAAAATACTACTATTACAGCGCTTTAGGTCTCAGTTAGCGCTACTGTTCCTCCACAATTGCTCTTCTATACCTCTTAAATTTATTCTATAACTCTAGTGCAACCTAAGATCATAAGAATTTGTGCCCAATCCGGGGATATAGTAAAGTTATAGCTCGCTATAACTCCTTTATGATAGCACTTATTGATGACCTTAGGATCTCTTTAGCTCTTTTATATATCTGTTCTAACTCTTATAGTAGCTCCTAATGTTAGTTGGGATACGACCCACCTGATGTAAAGTGGTCACTGTAGCCTATGGACGTCTGCAACACCAGAGATGCAGAACTCGCGCCGCCGACCCTTTATAAAACTTCTAAGACCACTTTTGAAGAACCCTATACTGTAAGGAAGTAAATATAATTTCGCGAGTACCTACTAACTGAGTTAACGGTGCTTTGTCCCAATTGATAAAGTGACAAAGTTGTCATGCAAGACTCGCGATTCATAACGCAGTACTAGCGTGTCAACGTTTTTTTTATATGCATTTCCGAAGATGCATGAAAGTAAGTTGAATGTTATTTTTAAACTTTTGCGGTTTATACTCATATTTTATATACTACTCGGGACTTCACGCGAAACAATTTTGTACTTACATTCACCGACGTTTCGAGCGCGTTGCAGCGCCTGTGGTCGCGGCTGGACTCACGGTGGACGACAGTCCAGCCGCGACCACACGACACGAACCACGACAGTTGAATGCTGTGGAGATGCGATCACTTCGAAAATTGTGCTGCGTATCTTTGGCTGACCGAATACGTAACAAAGTGATACGTGATATGGCAGGTTTGAATGAAAGTGTCAGCGTTAAGCTAAAAACGGCGTGCTTCGTTGGATTGGATCATTGGACACGTCCAACAAATGAGTGAGGAAGGATTGTAGAAGAATATATATACTGTGCAAAAGTAGAGGATAGAAGGTGTCAGGGTAGGCCGAGATTAACATATTAAGATCATGTGAGCAGACTTCTCATAAACGGAAGGGTCAAAAGTACTCGGATACCTAGACTTGCATGTATGAAGCGATTAATGAATCTGCAGGAAGCGAAAGAAGTATGGATAGATCGCGAAGCCTTGCGATCTGTCGTCTCTGACTACCCCGTCAAGGATACAGCGTGAAGATTGTGAGTTAGTTATTTAATATACATTTTTTTAACGTTTTATAACAATAGTTTTTCATTATTAATAGTGTATAATAATGCAAACGAACAGATTTGATCTGATTTTAGCTTCTGTTCTTTATGTTGTATGTGTATTGTTTGTAAATAGATATTTACAAACAATACACATACACATGCGCATACATTTTGCTTTTATCTAAAAGCAGTCATTATTCACTACAATAAATCATCGTTTTTATTAAATCTATCAATTGTCACATAAAATATTACACTGACACGAGAATTTAAATGTAGCGAATAAACAATTGCAGCTTGTCATTCTAGCTTGTTATTTTGTCTCCCACACAAATTGGAAACATTTTATTTCGAAGCATTGCTTTCAAGCCTTCAGTTGAAAGCGAATATTTTAGGTAATAACAAGTAAGTACCCATATGTCTCTAGTGTTCCTCATTGTCTCCTGTAAACCTAATTCCTTTGTGGTGAGTGTTTACGCTTTGTGTCGATTGTGTCGTACCACCTTAATCGATACAATATCGTGTAGCAGGCGTTCTTAGACATAGATATCAATTGAAGAGTGTCAAGTAGTATCTGTTATAGTTATAAAATAAACTTTATGTCCTCTATTTACAAAAGCATACATACTTTGAGTTTAGTATTAATTATTATATTCTGAGTTGACAATTTTCGCAGAAAGCTATAAATGTGGATGAAAATGTAGAATATCCAATGTAGGAAATCATTTTCATTTCAATGTTGAGGATGAAGGAAAACATTTAAGCGTATTCAATACATATGAGGGTTCTTTTTAAATATGGAAAAGCGGTGAAAAGGATTAAAGATTTTGTAATTTTGCTAGGAGTATTAGGCGGATATGGAATGATTAAATGTTGTATCAGTAATCCATATACAGTTATAGTCACGCCTTTATCCTCGAAATGGTTGGCAGAGGTATTTTATTCGCCCACATTTCACCGTATGCAGTTTTGTCTCACGTAACCGGTGGTGTATATCAGTATATCAGTATATCAGTATATCAGTATATCAGTATATCAGTATATCAGTATATCAGTATATCAGTATATCAGTATATCAGTATATCAGTATATCAGTATATCAGTATATCAGTATATCAGTATATCAGTATATCAGTATATCAGTATATCAGTATATCAGTATATCAGTATATCAGTATATCAGTATATCAGTATATCAGTATATCAGTATATCAGTATATCAGTATATCAGTATATCAGTATATCAGTATATCAGTATATCAGTATATCAGTATATCAGTATATCAGTATATCAGTATATCAGTATATCAGTATATCAGTATATCAGTATATCAGTATATCAGTATATCAGTATATCAGTATATCAGTATATCAGTATATCAGTATATCAGTATATCAGTGTATCAGTATATCAGTATATCAGTATATCAGTATATCAGTATATCAGTATATCAGTGTATCAGTATATCAGTGTATCAGTGTATCAGTATATCAGTGTATCAGTATATCAGTATATCAGTGTATCAGTATATCAGTGTATCAGTATATCAGTATATCAGTGTATCAGTATATCAGTGTATCAGTATATCAGTATATCAGTATATCAGTATATCAGTATATCAGTATATCAGTATATCAGTATATCAGTATATCAGTATATCAGTATATCAGTATATCAGTATATCAGTATATCAGTATATCAGTATATCAGTATATCAGTATATCAGTATATCAGTATATCAGTATATCAGTATATCAGTATATCAGTATATCAGTATATCAGTATATCAGTATATCAGTATATCAGTATATCAGTATATCAGTATATCAGTATATCAGTATATCAGTATATCAGTATATCAGTATATCAGTATATCAGTATATCAGTATATCAGTATATCAGTATATCAGTATATCAGTATATCAGTATATCAGTATATCAGTATATCAGTATATCAGTATATCAGTATATCAGTATATCAGTATATCAGTATATCAGTATATCAGTATATCAGTATATCAGTATATCAGTATATCAGTATATCAGTATATCAGTATATCAGTATATCAGTATATCAGTTTATCAGTATATCAGTATATCAGTATATCAGTATATCAGTATATCAGTATATCAGTATATCAGTATATCAGTATATCAGTATATCAGTATATCAGTATATCAGTGTATCAGTATATCAGTATATCAGTATATCAGTATATCAGTATATCAGTATATCAGTGTATCAGTATATCAGTGTATCAGTATATCAGTATATCAGTGTATCAGTATATCAGTGTATCAGTGTATCAGTATATCAGTATATCAGTATATCAGTGTATCAGTATATCAGTGTATCAGTGTATCAGTATATCAGTGTATCAGTATATCAGTATATCAGTGTATCAGTATATCAGTGTATCAGTATATCAGTATATCAGTGTATCAGTATATCAGTGTATCAGTATATCAGTATATCAGTATATCAGTATATCAGTATATCAGTATATCAGTATATCAGTATATCAGTATATCAGTATATCAGTATATCAGTATATCAGTATATCAGTATATCAGTATATCAGTATATCAGTATATCAGTATATCAGTATATCAGTATATCAGTATATCAGTATATCAGTATATCAGTATATCAGTATATCAGTATATCAGTATATCAGTATATCAGTATATCAGTATATCAGTATATCAGTATATCAGTATATCAGTATATCAGTATATCAGTATATCAGTATATCAGTATATCAGTATATCAGTATATCAGTATATCAGTATATCAGTATATCAGTATATCAGTATATCAGTATATCAGTATATCAGTATATCAGTATATCAGTATATCAGTATATCAGTATATCAGTATATCAGTATATCAGTATATCAGTATATCAGTATATCAGTATATCAGTATATCAGTATATCAGTATATCAGTATATCAGTATATCAGTTTATCAGTATATCAGTATATCAGTATATCAGTATATCAGTATATCAGTATATCAGTATATCAGTATATCAGTATATCAGTATATCAGTATATCAGTGTATCAGTATATCAGTATATCAGTATATCAGTATATCAGTATATCAGTATATCAGTGTATCAGTATATCAGTGTATCAGTATATCAGTATATCAGTGTATCAGTATATCAGTGTATCAGTGTATCAGTATATCAGTATATCAGTATATCAGTATATCAGTATATCAGTGTATCAGTATATCAGTATATCAGTATATCAGTATATCAGTATATCAGTATATCAGTATATCAGTATATCAGTATATCAGTATATCAGTATATCAGTATATCAGTATATCAGTATATCAGTATATCAGTATATCAGTATATCAGTATATCAGTATATCAGTATATCAGTATATCAGTATATCAGTATATCAGTATATCAGTATATCAGTATATCAGTATATCAGTATATCAGTATATCAGTATATCAGTATATCAGTATATCAGTATATCAGTATATCAGTATATCAGTATATCAGTATATCAGTATATCAGTGTATCAGTATATCAGTATATCAGTATATCAGTATATCAGTATATCAGTATATCAGTGTATCAGTATATCAGTGTATCAGTATATCAGTATATCAGTGTATCAGTATATCAGTGTATCAGTGTATCAGTATATCAGTATATCAGTATATCAGTATATCAGTATATCAGTGTATCAGTATATCAGTATATCAGTATATCAGTATATCAGTATATCAGTATATCAGTATATCAGTATATCAGTATATCAGTATATCAGTATATCAGTATATCAGTATATCAGTATATCAGTATATCAGTATATCAGTATATCAGTATATCAGTATATCAGTATATCAGTATATCAGTATATCAGTATATCAGTATATCAGTATATCAGTATATCAGTATATCAGTATATCAGTATATCAGTATATCAGTATATCAGTATATCAGTATATCAGTAAAATCTTTATTTGTTAAGCTATTTGTTTCAAACGTTCAATGGGACCGCTTTTGTTTGCTTATCTGCTTTTATATTAATTATATTTTTTTAGTCTTTAAAGCTAGATCATCAAGCCATAGTTGACCTGTTTTGAATTGTATTTTGTGTACCAATTGGCAGAGCATACCAAGTTTTACTTACCTGTCTTTATATAGTATGTTCACGAAATAAATAGAATTTGAATTTGTAAAGATAAGAAATTCTTGGGTAATGGAGTCGCAGCATCAATCTTAAATGATTTGTCAATAACGCTTTTATGCCTGAAGTTTATTATTTATTACACTAGTGGCTGCCCGCGGCTCTGCCCAATTTTAAGGAAGATTTTCATTCCAGTTTTCCACAGGAAATTGATCCCTGGTTCAAAAGTAGCCTCTGTCTAATGCTAAAGTATAAGCTATTTCACTGTAAGGTTTTATTAAAATCCATTCAGTATTTTGTGCATGAAAAAATAAACCTCCATCCACACACAAAATTTAAGAATTATAAAAATTATAAAATTGTAAAAAGTTGTTTATTCAATGGTGATAGGTAAAAAGCTTGGATTTTGTTAATAAAATGATTTTGAAAATATTTTTGTTTTTGCCTGTATCTCAGATTCTGTTTGTTTTTATGAATTCGGGTACTACTGGCCGTCTTTAATGCGTTAAATATACAATCTAACATTCCAGTTTGACAGTAACATTATAGTTATCAGAAAGCACTTTGTCTAGTTATATGTTTGATTACAATTGATAGTGTAGAAAGTAGAACCGAGCCTTATGATCAAAAATACGCCTAAATGAATTTCCAAAGAAGATGTAAGAAGATACTTGTTTTGTTCGATTTTTATTTTATTTATTTATTTATTTATTTTACAAGTATTATTTACTACTAACAGAATACCAATCGCAGCAAATACTATCTATATAATTATGTACATCAAACTAACGACATAATCTTTAACAATTCACGAATTACAATAGTTGACACATATGTACCCATATTGTAATAAAACAGACAATTACAACAATAGATATTCTGTCAAATATAATAATTATTATTTACACAAAACATAAATTGTATATTAAATTTTGATAAATTTTATAAAATGTGTATAATTGTGTACAATTCATTCATTTAGTTTTATAGGTATAGAATAAATTATCAAAAAAATATCATGTAATACAATATAAAATTAAAAAAAAATATTTAAAAAGTTATTTTATTATTGTTTCAATTACCCTACATAAAATTAGATTAATATTCATTTTTCTAAAAGATTTCTTCTTCCCTTCCCATGAAATAATTTTCATTTATATATATATACAATAACACCGACATAAAGTGGACACTATCTGAGAGTACTAGGAATGGCAAGGGTTTCCAGGTAACGCCCCGCCACAGCAATGAAACCCTGTTAATGAACAAATCCATGTTCGGGTTAAAACATAAGATTTCATTGATATAGCGACAAGCCTGCGGCAGTGGTGCGTGTTGTGCTAAACTAGTGCGCGCGGCTGGCACACACAACAAGCGCTGGCGCTGATTGCCCCGCACCACAATCGTCCCGCGTCGCGGCACATAGAAGTCTACTTGAGCTAGAAGTGCCGAGTCACATGTAAAACCGCGTAGTAGGCGAAAAAAGTATGTGACAAGGTAAACATTACGATATTACATATGGGGTGGAGCCGCGGGTGAATACTATTGGCACATAGATCCCAACTCCCAAAAGTGTCGTACATTACATCGTACGATACCCATGGGGTGAGAAGAGGCCTATTTGTAACATCGCACCACATGCTATAAAACTATAACATCATATACACACGTCTGGATGTGCTGAGATTTCAATCAGGTGCAGAGTGCGTAGTGTAAGTTATTGCGAGTATTTAAACTGACTCACGCGTGAGCGTGTTACCGTGGATTTGTATGGAGTCGAGAAAGGTTCCCGAGTTTGTTACTAGGCGCTGAGCTGTCTCGTTTCTGTACGTGAGCTTTGCCTAAAAATTACACTAGACACTCTGATTAAAATAGAAGGATTGAGACGTGGTGGCAGGGCAGAAGCACCGTATATATGCTTAACGGGACGAGAGGTGTAGCGTGAAATTAAAACGTCGTGCGGCTTGCATGGACACGACTTCGGTCACAGCAGCACAGTCCATGCGGTTATACGAGTCCTATTATACGTTAGTAGGTACTACTAATTATTCTGTGACTATACTCCGTGTTTTACTACGTTCAATGCTTACGAGATCATAAAACTAAGATCGTCATAATAAATTTGTAGGTATATAAAGCATATTAATAGTTTTTATCTTATATTTTGAGAAAAATGAAGAGCCTAAAACATATATTTCATACTTTAAATATAATCTTTTAATATAGGACTCATTAAAACATATACTCGTAGTTGAATAAACATAAAAATGATTATAATCATAACAATTATATTCAAAGTCATTTATAATTGATTGTAAATAAGTTTAAATAATAAGTAATATTAACATTATATTAATAATATAAAAACTAACTAACTATGTTTACGCTGTATCCCTGACGGGATGGTCAGAGAGCTCTGCGATCCATGCATATTTCTTTCGTTTTCTGCAGATTCATTCATCGTTTCATACACGTACGTCTGGTTATCCGAGTACTTTTGACTTTTCCATTTTTGAGCAATCTGCTCACGCGGTCTTCATAATTATGTAAGCCTCGGCCTACCCTGACTCCTTCTACCCTCTACTTTCGCACAATATATATTCTTAGTCAATCGTCCTCACCCATTCGTTGAACGTGTCCAAACCAACGGAGCTCGCCCTTTTCCAGCTTAACGCTGACACTTTAATTCAAACCTGCATATTGCGTATCACTTCGTTAGGTATTCGGTCGGCCAAGGTTACGCCGCACAATTTTCGAAGTGATCGCATCTCCACAGCATTCAATTTAATTTCATGCATCTGCTGACATACCCAGATTACGCTACCGAAGCAAAGTTTCTCTCACAACGTTATCAAATACTTTTTATGATTCTGAATAAATAAATGATTTATGATTTATGCTTTCGCCAGATCCTTAAAAAGCTCAGAAATCTTTTATTTTTGTTGAGCCTCCCACAAATGCCTTTCACGCATTCAATGCCGTTCATCATAGTTAATTAGATTAATAAAATTATATGCTATTTTACAAAAAATAAACAAGGTATTTGGTGAAAGTAATATGTAAACAATGACAGAGTGTTCAGATGGCAGGATTGTTCAATTTGACAGATTTATGCATAAATGCAATCTTATGAATATTCAATGGACAGCGTTTTGAGAAGCAAAAAAAATGTTTATGAATTATTAAAAGGAAAAGGTCATACCGTGCTACACCCACAACTATATACCCACACAAGAGACAACACAGAAAAATCTTTTGCTACAATCTTACAGGAAATTGGGTGTAATCAATTTAGTAGCGCGCAGGGTAGGTAATGTCACTGGGTCACTGGCCGCGCCCTCTGGGACACATCTTAAGCGGAATATAAAGCATAAGGCAGATTCTCCGTTGCGGGATTCACATTTTCCTGTGGCCAATAATTATGCTACAGAAAATAGTTGTTGTAAATTTATTAGCAATAAGTAAACATTACATTAACCAAAGCGTCTGTCTATCCCTCAAACATGCTAAACTCGACTTCTTTTACGAGGACGGCAATAGTCGAGTTTAACTTTGTCAAATATCAGGCATTCCTAATAGCTCTAAGATACATCCTTGTACCTTATTTACACTCTCGCGCCAGCCACGTGACGTGCTGCGAGACGAGCCGCCACCGGCGAGAGTAAACGCAGTATAATGGTACATTTTTTTCGTACTCGCGGCTCGACTCGCTGCTCGTCTCGTGGCTTGTGCTCGAAAGTAATTGGGGTATTACAAAGTGATAAAATTAATCAATCAATCAACATTCTCTTAAAATTTATCTCCATAAATAAAAAATCTGTTTTACTTTCACCACATTAAACAATAGGTACTTCACCGTTTGCGGCCGAAAATAAAATTGAACGTCACACATTTCGAGCACGTTCATGTAGTATCACGATTAGATTAGCATTTCGCGGTGTCTACAACATTGACAAGGGTGAACGTTGTGGTCTCATGGAACGATGAACAACCACGGACACGTACGCGTGCAGTCATTGCAGTAGCAACCAGCTCGCTAATACACGGGTAGTTCTTTTAATAATAATGTGGAATTTCAAATAATATTTTATTTTTTTTAAATTACATAAATTTTAAATAAAATAATATAAAACACATTAAAAACTAATCAAAAAACCCGCCCCGAATCGTACCCGGCACAAACGTGCCCATCACACTCGCCGCGTTTCCACGCTGGATTGCGATGGCCAGCCTCTGCACCAAGAACGATCCGGATCGAGAGTCACCAGTAAATTCTATGAGCCTCTGTCCAAATTATTTTATAATCACTTTAGCGTCCTTGCCCCAGCACCCCAGGGTCTCAACCGCCACCGGCACAAATTGGTATACTGGCTCCATATCGGCGTATTTAAGTCTCTTTTTTAAACTCGCGTCTTCCGCTGCGGCAGACGGGGAGTGAACGGTGCGACTAAGGTGGCTGGCAGCGACCGTGCTGACGCAAGTCGCATCCCATATTAGGCACCTGCCGTTAGTCCAGGGAATCAGGGGAAAAATGTGGAATTAGTAAATCTATTTAAAGATTATGAGATCTATAATATGCTTTGAGTTGTTTTGTGTTGGATTCAAGTGTACTCTTACCCTACCCGTAAAAAGGTTGTTTTTAGTTATCTGAACAATATCATGGTAGAAGTTGGAATGTATTTACATTTAAAGAAACACTAACTTTAATTTTATGTTTCAATCAATCACGCCTTATTCCCGAAATTATATGCTTACATTTAATTGTGTGCATTCTGTCCTACGTCATAGATGGTGAGCCCATTGCCGTGGTGAAATAGACAGTCGTAAGTTGTGGCTACCTGCGGTTGAAACTTTTCAAACCGCCCATAAGGCCTTCAACTTGACTTAATGACTGCCATGTTACTAGCAACCGAGACCAACGGTGTAACGTGCCTTCCGAAGCACGGAAACGCTCCTAAATGGATATATCACAAAGCGATCACCCATCTGTAAACACCTATCGCAAAGGTTGCTTAACGCAATGATCGTTTACATAACACTGAGTCAGCGGAGCCACGGGCGCTTCTATTTACTATATACTTCTATTAAACTATTTACTCTCACGAAATATATATATTAAATATTATTATACTCTCACGAAAAGCGGACTTATTAGCTGAATCAAGAGTGACTTTGAATTGAAAATTTTGATTATGTTATAGGATTTGTTTTAGATAAATCCAAGATGAGTCTTGAGATTTAAAATTACCACGGTATATGTATAAATATTAAGGGTGTTAGGAACACTGACTTGTTTGAAAATAAATGACACATGTAAGAACAACTTCCTTTCCTGTGACCGACCGACCATGCGGACCCGCTCATAACGGTTATGACGCTTTATACTACGAACACACTACGTAAAATGTGCAAAATAGAATTTCAGGACATTGAGTTGAATTAATAAGTGTAAAATATTCGAAACTAAAACTTTAATACCCGCGATATGAACTAGAAACCACCAATATTGAAGGAAAAGGCGGCCAGTAAATCACTGGGACCCGTCGCGTCGCCTCAAGTTATTGAGTTAGGAAGTGCGGACGTAGCTTGCTATAGATCGTGACTGCACTTCGTGTATTCTAATATACTTTATATAAATGCTTTGACCATATCTATAATTTATTATAGAACAAAGAAAATATACAGAAAATAGGCAAAGGTCACGGGTTCAATCCCCGTCTCGAACCAAGTTGTCTTCTATCTCTTGTGATTCTAGACTTCAAAGTAAGACATCATATGGCAATGTAATATAATCCAGGGCTGCCAGGTGCAAAAATGTCACAGTCGTACCATAGCAAAAAATAAAAAATCGAAAGCCCAAGAAAAATTTTAATATAAAAGTTGTTTTTATTATTCATCATTTTATTATAAAATTAACAAAAAAAAAAAGAAGTTAATAGTTTAAAAGAGTATAAATTATAATAATAATCACCTTCTTAAGGTTCTGTACCTCAAAAGGAAAAAACGGAACCCTTATAGGATTACTTTGCTGTCCGTACATATGTCTGTCCCTTTTTCTCAAGAATGCGTTGAAATTTATATCAAACGCTCGAGTCTACTGTCCCTTGGAGTTGTGAAACATCAACAAACTTCTAAGCCAACGTAATCAAAAGATACAGCTGTTTAACGTCTCATAGCACAGTTATAGGAAAAATTCTAAAATATAAAAAAGTAGCATACCTATATTCATAGTCATTAATTAACATAATAATCACTAATTAACATAGACCTCTGAGTAGTCTGGACGCTTCTACAATTCGGAGGTCTAGCTTAGTTGGCTTTTAACTCCAATAAGGTACTATTTTTTTACAGATTCCCCGGCGCACGAGTTCGACTCGTGCCTGAGAGGTTTTTTATAATTACTCGTATTATCCGTATTCATCAGTTTAATCTTTTATCTGTTGGTTCAAAATCGGTGCAGTTTCCGTTGACTCATTTGCTTTAACGTTTGACAGACAGTTTTCATTCATGTAAAGCAATAAGAATAAAAGGGGCTTCCCGAAACTCTGGGCATTATTGATAAGTTTTCCGTTTTCCAATTTAGATGCTTTGATCGTAATCGCGTAATATCTACAAAAAATAGCAGCCCTGATATAATCCCTACTATACTAACCCACTCTTCAATGTGATACAAATGTATTGATATCCTCACAAGGCGTGTATTCGATGGAAAAGATATCTGAATCGTATTTACATCAAAATATACAAATCCCCGTTAGTTGTGTGATCCTCGGTGCTTCAGGGCATAATCCCCAATCAGGCCCTGCTTGATCCTCACTTTAAGTGATTTTGGTAAAACAATCCTTGTGTAGTTTAGGATTGATAATATACATGACTATCTATAACTTGAGTGTCGTAAATGATTTAATTAGAGCATTGGGAATACATTTCCTCGAGGGTTATATTATGATAATTCATAATATTAAAATCTATGTGAGCTTCAAAGCGAGCATAAATTCAACACGTGATGAATTTTAAGTTTCTAAATCATTATGCTAACGGTTCAAATAACATTAAAACAGACATGTAGCTACACAAAATTTATGTCTTTAAACATTTAGTTGTCATCAACATACAGTTCACATCTAGATTCCCAATAAATTAGTTTCATAACAATGCTTACATTTGTATACAAATACTTTTGAGTATTGGGGGCTACTATCATCACTTTAAGCATTATAATTCAATATAAATTTAACTTTCACAATGCGTACACACAATAATATTGTTTTTTTTCATACCTAATTGATAACTTACTACTACCACAGAATACGCAACCTCTACAAATAAGATACCAATTTTTTTTTCGTAGTTTATATAATTTACGAAAATCGGCAACACACGTCAATATATTCTAAACTTTATTTTACACTTTTATTTATATTCTTGTGCACCTGTACCTCGATTTGGTTTCCGAATATAGCCGTGTTATTCAATGATCTTCTCGCAATTGACTTAAATGATAATAATGAAATTTTATATTCCTATTTTCACATGAAATTTCACTTAATGTGCCATCACGTTTGTTGTCATTCGTCGTCCAAAGATAGTTCTAACAAAGGCGCTAACAAGTCTCGATTGAAACTAGTTTATCGAGCTTGTAAGCATTGACCTGCGGACAGTAACAATAAGATCAAACACATGCAGATATAGTAAAACATCTTTGAAATCTAAATATGGAGAAACATAATTTTCTTAATTTTATTCGTGCAGAGCTTTGTAGGGAATTAACTCTAACTTATCAGTCGCGCCTTTATCCCCGAAGGGGTGGCAGAGGCATACTAAACCCACATTTCACCGTAAGCATTTTGTTCTACGTAACAGGTGGTTAGCGTTGGTTGGGTAGTAGTTAAATTTATAGTAGTTTCGTATTGTAAGTTTATAGTGTACAATAAAGAGTTTTGTGTTGTATCGTTAGCCAATTGCCAATTGCCGTGATAAGAATGGACAGGCCCTGGTGGTGACCTGTTGTTGACTTTTTAAAACTGCTAGTAAGACATTTAATTTAGCTCAACGACTGCTATTTATTTGCAACAGGGACTAACAGCTTAACGTGCCTTTCGAAGCACTCATCCGAGGTTTGCGAATATTTCAAAAATATGTATGTCTAATGGCTGTTAGATTATCATAATCTTACTCTCAATAAATCATAAAGTAATGTAACGTTTATTAATGTGTCCTCAAACAAGTAAGTTGAGGTCTGAACTAAGCCTACAAGCTGTCACATCTGGGCGTGTTGTGTTTAACATTTGGTGGTTATAACAGCGCCTGTAGTGTTACCCTTCAATTATTTTGGCTACATGACGTGTTAGGATATATATTAATATTTCATTACTTGTGTGAAGTTAGGTAGTTAGATGAGTGCCCCTGGGTGATTAATATTTTAAAGTACACAGCAAATTCTTGACGTACCAATTTAGACGAGGTGATTTACTTAGTAACTGACTTTATTCGCTTACTTAATAACGACGCAAGATTTGCATAGGTTAATTAATTACAAAGTTACTATCTAAAGTTAGCATAGTCAAATTTAAAAACAAGTAGAACGAAATTGTTGTCGTCCCGAGGAGTCGTTGCTTCATTGACTTTTGTAAAAAAACAATAATCATTGTTAAACAAGGTATATTTACTTATCATTCACGCGTTTATTATCTGAATGGGTGGCAGAGGCATAAGGTAAAACGAACAATGTAAGTGTAATATTAATGTTGTAAGCCATACCTACATTTTAAAAGAGCATCCATGGACTTTCTTGCCAGACTCTTCTTCTTAAAGAGTAGGCCTTAGAACTAGCAACTAGAATCGCTCTCATTTTGATATGATTTTAAACAACATTGATTTATTTATTTTTTGTATAAATTCATTACTATATAATTGGTCAAATATCATGTAAATCAAACTAATGTAATTACTGGCGTTTAGAAAAGAGTGGCCATGAGTTTTATTGCCAGGTTCTTCTTCAGGCTCTACCTATTGCTTGTGACTACTGTTACTTTGTGACCTACATGAATAAAGATTTTTCATTTTCCATATAAATGCATACGGTGAAATGTGAGCGTATTTAAAAGGAAAACCACAGTCAACCACGGTCAGCCATAGCGAAAGATCCTTAACGCAGCGATTGTTTACATAATACTGAGTTAGCAGGACTACAAACGCTCCAAAACAAACATGATATAAAATGAACTAAACTACTCCCATTAAGCTCTGAATTGCATTAGTATTCCATGATTTTGGTGCACATTACAAACCTTGCGTTTTTTCGACAAATAGGTATACCTATGTTTTTAGCAACCATATACGGCCGTATATTTTTTTCTTTAACTCAGATGTTTGATAATTTCACAGTTTAATGTGATTGTTGAGTAATCCTGAGTAGATTTTTATGGTTTTAATTTTAATTTGAGATAATGAGAGATAAAGGATCTTGACAACTAACTATTGATTCAAAGTTGCAGTGGGGACCACATATAGAAAAATTGTCAGACAAATTAAGCTCTGCTGCATATGCAGTAAAAACAATAAGACGGCTCACTGATGTTGAAATGGCTAGAATAGTTTATTTCAGTTATTTCCATAGCGTTATGTCATACGGAATTCTTCTCTGGGGAGACTCAGCGGACATTAATACGATATTTATTTTACAGAAGAGAGCTGTGAGAGCAACATACCAGCTTGGTCCCAGGGTATCTCTAAGAGAAAGATTCAAAGACCTTAATATTCTTACCGTTATATCACAATATATATATGAGAATTTACTTTATGTACACAAAAACATAGACACATTTCTTAAAAAAAGTGATATACATAATGTAAACACTAGGCATAAAGATAATCTTGTATTACATTCTACTCGTCTCGAAATAATCAGCAATTCTTTTATGGGGCAACGTATACGATTCTATAACAAACTTCCCGATGAAATTAGAATATTGTCAATAAATATGTTTAAGACAACAGTCAAGGCCAAATTGTGTAACAAGGCATATTATAAAATTTCAGACTATATAAATGATAAAAATGCATGGGAGTAAGTCGCTCTAAGTCAACACACATAAATATACAAATATAATTAATAATAATAATAAAGAATGAATGTCATGCTCGCCTAAGTGTCCTGGCAGTGGTGGTGCATGTATCGGGTCGCCTTATTCCCTATAATACGGTTGAGTAGGGCGATGGCTGATATATGCGTCATACCCGTGAACGGGTGCCGTCTGTTGGGACTGGTAAGCTTATAGCTGTTATAGCAATTATTACAAATAAAACTATTTATATTTAAGGCAAATTAAGTTTAGTCGACTGTTCTCACGTAACTCCAAAGGAGCAATGTAAGCTTAATATTGTAAGCCATACCTGTATTTTAAAATAGCAGCCATTTAGTTGCCGGAGTCTTCCTTATAAGGGTGGGCTACCTTTAAAACTGGCAACTAGAAACGCTCTCATTTTGATTTGATTTGGTTTCTTTTGTAAAGACTCATTACTATATAATTTGTTCAAATATCATGTAAATAAAACTAATGTAATTACTGGCAGTTAGAAAAGAGTGGCCATGAGTTTTATTGCCAGGTTCTTCCTCAGGCTCTACCTATTGCGTTGCGAATCTGGCAGTAAATGTAAATGTAGAAGCAATAATCTTGACGTTTATAAGTGTTACTTTGTGACCTACATGAATAAAGATTTTTCACTTTTCACTTTTCACTTGACAGACATACGGTGGACGGGCAACAAAGTGATCCTATGAGAGTTCAGATTTTTAATTTTTAAATATTTATTTGGAATTGATAACAATCTATACAGTACAATATAACGATGATATCCGCAATAGTATAAACTGTGACGCGGTTATCAACGCCCACATCCGAACAACAGTTTGAATCCAAGATTAAAACAATTTACATACATGCACAGTTAAGAATCTAAAAATAATATGAAAAACATGTAGTGTATGTGTGTTGTGTGTATGGGTGTGTCTGAGTGTGGGTGTATGTGTGTGTGTGTGTTATGAGTGTGTTTGTGTGTGTGTTTAATTGTCTAAGCAGTTAGCCATCAAGCAGAGATTCAGAGTCATCATACCGTAAAGTAAGCAGCCATTCTCTGCATTTCTTTTTACAATTATGCAGTAATAGTGGATATAAATTTAGCTTCCTATTCATTATATTATATAATTTTGAGCTAATAAAGTAGTAATGTCTAATGGCTACTGCGAACCCTAAAAATAGAAAAACTACTAAAAATCCTTGAATATTCCTAAAACAACAGAGAACTTAAGCTCATTTATGTAATTACCATTACAATGCATTACGTGGAATGGTAACAATATATCTCGGTGTTTGTGAGGTGGTCGTAAGATGGATAGGTATGTGTGTTTACTTAGGTCTGTGTAAACTTTGGGCAGCACCAGTGCACCCCCAAAGCTCTATCTCCGAACAACCTAATAGGCACTATTCTATTTATGTGCACTCTTTGATCGTAACTTTAGTGTAAAAAAATTAGAACAAGGTGAAGCTCACTATTAGGAAGGATTATGCGGCCGGTTACAACCAAAGAAAATGCGCCTTCAGGAATATGCTACCTATTATTGCAACAAATATGGTATTATGTTAAGCACACCAATTAAAGTAAAATTATTATTTTTTTGGTAAATTAGCGACAAACTCATAAAATTAGCTTCAAACAGCAACTGAGTATATTTCTGCCATACTCGTACGTGGGTGCTCAGCTTTTATAGATTGTAGACCTCTCGATAAGTCAGTTCAGTGTGACGTCACAATCAGAGTCGACGAATATGTGTCAAGCCCCTACTTTGGTTTTAATAAACACGTAAAATCTCTCCGAGGTCCAGTTATGGCAACTAAACAAATATTGGTCGAGGTACAATGATATTTTCATGTCGTTCTGTTTGAAAAGACGTACTCATACGACAACTTGATCTTTTAGATAAGCTTCTACACCTAAATCACTAAACATAAGAAATGTTTTATTAATTTAACTATAAAGATAGATAGAATCCCAGATATCGTTTGCATATTATGTGAAGAAAGAAATCGGTTTTGTGCCTTTAGCAACTAACATGGTCCCACGGTCCTTATAAGGTCGAAGGACCTTTAGGACTGAATAAGATGGAAGGACTATAAAAGTTAAGTTGCATTTCTTTGACATCCTTGATCTTTTATCAATCACTCTTGCATTATTGTGATAAATGAACAAAGTAGTAATTTATCATGTTTTGGGATAGTTGACAACCATGTAAAAGATTCTTTGTTTTAATTTATTGAGTATTACATTTTTTTTATCTCTACTATATTATGTATCCTTGTTTAAAAGAATCAATCACCGCTATTATTTATTATTAATGTGAACATTTCAATGAGTCATAAATAATTTTACAACGTATTATTTGTTAATATTATGTATTTATTGTTGGATACTCTTCTAAGTAAAAAACGGATATTTTATTAAGTCCTGTAAGTATATATTGTATATAAATATTATTACAGTTATAAATTTATTCACGGCTTCTCCCCCCCTCCCCCATAGCCCCGAAGGGCATATTATATGCCCACTTTGCACCATGTGTATTCCTTTCCCACGTACAATAGGTGGTGAGCTCATTGCCGTGTTCAAATAGACAGACGCAGGGTGTGGCTACCTGCTGTTGAAAATTTTCAAGTCGCCTATAATGCCTTTAACATGACTTAACGACTGCCATGTTACTGGCCAACGGGACCAGCCTCGCGATATATTCGCCACAATGTGGTCACCCATCCGAGGACCAGCCATAACTTTCACGTTGCGTAACTCAGTGATCGATTACAGAACACTGAATCCACGGGGCCTGGGCCTGTCCATTTCAACACGGCAATGGGCTCATCACCTGTTAAGTGAAATGTGGGCGCATAGTATGCCTCTGCCTACCCCTTCGGGGATAAAGGCATGACAGTATGTATGTATGAAATGGTACTAGCAAAAAGATATCGGTTTATATAAAAAAGATATATTATAGCTTTAAAATAGATACAATAAAACATTGACGGTGACACAGATTTAAGAAATTTTATAAAATTATGTAAAAGTAAATCAATAAAGATACAGTTACGTACGATAGGTATTCCTTCCTATGAGTGCATAACATTGCTTTATTGACATCTTTGGTTTACCTCAGGGCACGCGCCTATGTTGTGGACGTGAGCTGATTGGAGACTCGGGCAAACTGCACTTCTCTTCTCTAAGATAAGGTATTACGAGAATCATTAAGAATCTTATGATCATAACTAAAAGCTTTCCTCACCATAATTTGACTGCTTCACTTTTCACCATTTGTAGAGATCTTATTGAACGTTCAATTAGTTTATTAGTATGTAAAATGTATGTATAACTAAATGAAAAAAAAATGTGATGTATGTTTTTCATGTACGAAGCAAATTTCTGAAAATGTATTTATTGAAATTCTAACCTACTATGACGATTTTGATGGTGAAGTTTGCCCGTTTCCCACAGTAACGTGTTCCCATTATAAAAAGCAGCCTATGTGTTATTCTGATGTGTATGCTATATTATTGTAAAGTTTCATCTATTCAGTACATTTTGCGTGAAAGAGTAACAAAGACCCATCCATACTTACAAACTATCGCGTCTTTAACAGGATAATTTATTTGGATTAAAATTATAAGTTAGATATAAGTAGTAGCTATATTATTGTAAAGTTTCATCTATTCAGTACATTTTGCGTGAAAGAGTAACAAAGACCCATCCATACTTACAAACTATCGCGTTTTTAACAGGATAATTTATTTGGATTAAAATTATAAGTTAGATATAAGTAGTATCTTTATGTATTTTACTATTTATAAGTACTTTAATTTTTTTTTAGCTGTTATAGTTTTCAAGATATCTCGATTTTAGTTGTCATAGGTTAGTTACGAAAAACTGGGTCATCAAAAAACTGGGACATTCAAGTTGTTATCACATCGAATCCGCGTAACTGCACTAAGTGCCACAAAAAGCAAATATTAAACGCATTAAGCATACCTGACTAGTTATAAAAGATATGCAAAGCAGAGTTCTGTTAACGTTCAGTGCTTTCAACGACAAGAAAAGGCGTGGCTGTATGTAGGTATGTATTGTGTTCTGTTTGGGCTTCACTAGATTATATTTGTAGACAAAATCAAATAAATTGATCATAGTCTTCATGTCAACTCTCAAAGGAGCAACCGTAAATTTATATCTCTACAGATAAATGTAATAAAAGTGTCTGTTAGTAATTAGAAATTAACTGGCTATTCACTAAATTCATATAATACTAAATACTTTAATCACATAAAATATCAGTTTTTAATACTTGCTCAGTCTGTCTGGTTGTTTCGGCTAATTTCTGAACGGAACGGAACGAAAAATATTTTTATATATTTTCACTTTTATTATATGAAGAAAAACAGAAAAGGAAGTACATACTCTAGGGTGAAATCTGAACGCAATCATTGTGAAAGCAACGCTTTTCATTTCGCCTGTCCCTGCCTCTGTCAAACTTATTATATGAAAACTGTCGGCCAGACTCTAAGCATCACAATATTTCATCCAAAATGTTACGCTTTAAAATCTGTTACTATTTTCTCCACTCAAGTTAGTTCCCAGTTATTTTATTGCGCCCGAAGTGAATTTATTTACAGTGTATCCAACCTTTATGCCAGTTTTAGGATCGTGGTATGAGCAATAAACATTTTAGATGTCACTTTACCGTTAAAAGCTTCAGATTTACAAAAAAGGGGATATAACTTCAACTGTAGATAAATAGAGCTAGGGAAATTGCAGAATTGTAATATATTTCTAGGATATTTATGCTTGGAACACTGGATACGAGTGGAAACGATGCTTTTGCTATTAGTTTTAAGCTGTCTGTGTAAGTTATCACTTTCAAGTTTTAAAAAAATCTTCTCTATTCGTTTTTCAACTATCTATAACACGGATGAAAATTATTTCGTACCAAAATATACACTCCCAGACTCTTGAATCGAGCCACCTTACATTCCCGGGCCTAAAAGCCCAATACACAAAGATATACAATATAACAAAAAAGTTTTTATGCATTTTTAATGCTGGCATATTTTATCGTCTTTCCCGTATGTATTATTCCAAATTAGAATTTTAGAGTTTAAAATAAAGAACATGAGCCGAGCTTGGTCACTGATTTGAAAAAAATAATGACTGTTGAAAGTTGCTTTTGAAGCAATTTAATGTCGATTTTGTTTTGAATTTTCGCAATTGTTGTTAACCAAAGTTTAGTTTGGTTATTTTTCTATAATTTGAACCGTTTTTGGCTATAAAATTATGGATACTTCACCTGAAGTAGCCGCGCAAGCTTTAGCACCTCTTCAATCTGGGCTAAGTCAGCGAGATGTGAGTTCACAACTTGACATAAGTTCAAAGAGTGTACCACCAATACCTGGAGACTGGCGGCTTCGTTCGGCGAACAGGAGGACCTCGTTACCGAGTGACAACGGCGAGACAAGATCAATACATTGTCACTACTAGCTTACGAAATCGACGCCTTACCTCCATTAGGATACAAGAACAGCTCAAGGACTTTCACGGAGTGGCTGTAAGTGCTCGGACCGTTAGAAGGCGACTCAATGAACGTGATTTAAAGCCCCATAAGCCAGCCAATGGACCCAAATTGACACGAGCACACCGAATAGCCCGTCTCGAGTTTACGCGCGAACATCTAAATTGGACTCGACATCAATGGAGCCAGGTTCTCTTCACAGATGAGTCCAAGATAATGCTATAAGGTAATGACGGAAGGAGTAAGGTGTACCAAAGACAAAACGAACGTTTCGCGCAAAGCTGTATTGACGAGAAAGTGAGTTATGGTGGAGGATCATGGACAGTCTGGGGAGGAATCTCTATGGAAGGCAAAACTGAGCTAGAGGTAGTGACGGGACCACGACTGCCGCCCCTAGATGGCAAGAGATACATTCGCCAATGTTTAGAGAACCACGTGATGCCATATGCTGGATTTATTGCCCAAGATTTGGTTTTAATGCATGATAATGCAAGGGCCCATACTGCGGGAATGGTCAGGGAGTACTTAAATGGCATTGGTATCACTGTTATGAGATGGCCAGCGCGAAGTCCTGTTATTTATCCTATAGAGCATCTATGGGATGAGCTGAAGAGGCGTGTTTGAGCTCATCATCCTGCCCCGCAAACCATGCAGGAGCTCAAAAATGTAATTTTGGAAGAATGGGAGGACATTCCTCAACATGTCATAACGACATTGATTAATTCTATGCCAAACCGTATGAGAGTAGGCAGATAGGCAGAGAGGCAATACAAGTTAATTAATAAACATTTCTTTTCATGTAAAACATGTTTTTATTTAAAAATCGAAAGGTTTTTTTCCTTGAAAACAACAAATATGGACTTGTTTCAACGTAACTCGACTTTTTTAATAAACTGTAGTTCAAATTTAGAACAGTGGCTAAATGAATGATGAGTAAACCAGCTCCAAAACTGCATCAAAACATTTTCCTTCTATATACATCTTTTATAAGTTACAGTACTCCAAACCAAAAAAATCAAGGTGGCTCGATTTAGGTGTCCGGGAGAGTATAAACGATGTATTCAGAGAGAGTTGACAACAAAAAAATATGCTATCTAAAATTGCCTTATACATTAAGAAAAAATGTTTTAATTAATATAGTGTTCCTAGTTGTATTATAGCTTCATGTATTGCTTTGAAGCCGTTCCTGCTATAATTATGTGTTCAGTCTAGCCTAGTGTAACCGTAGTAGTGTAATCGCGAAACGGGTTTGTCATCTTCCACAACTTCAACAAGTCTTTATTAAAGGTACATAAAATAATAATAATAAATATTTTCCCATTGTCATAATAATTGTTCATGGTCCCCCCTTAATTCGTATTAATCCTCCGAAAATTGTATCACACAAAAGTCCAATACCAATCTAAACGTTAATTAGAATTGCTTCTGATATTCCGATTAATTTGTTCGATCTACCGAACAATTATTAAAAACGATTTGATATATGAGATTTTATTTAACAATTTTGTTTTCTACGACATTGATGGTTGTTTAATACTTAGAATGCTTTTTTATTGGTTTATACCTAATTGAAAATTGGATATTATTTTTGAAGTGAAACTTCTTTATCGAGGTTGAGAGAATTTTTTTTTAAGTGAAACATTTTTATCCTAAGTGAAACTTCTTTATGAGAGCTGTAAAAATGTCGTAAAGAAGTTTCACTTCTTACCTGTGTACTCAGGTACACACACATACTTTTTATTTTCTACAACAAGTTATATACAATTTAAGCAGAGTGAAACCGTGTCTAAGAACATCTATCTCCTCTTGATGGATCCTCCGTCTGGTGATCCTAAGATATCTCATGTGGAAGCTGGTAGCTTGCAGATCTTCATACGAATATAGCTACTACCCGTCAAAAATAATAATATTGCATAAAGACGACGCTGATTCTGAAGCTGAATATAAAAATGTGCCAGCAAGTAAAGGATGCACACGAAGAAGTACAGTGGTATGTAACTTTACTAGATTAAAAACTATTTAAGTGATGAACTAAGGTAACATTACAATATTTATTTTCCACTTTCTTTGTAAAAAATGTTCTACCCAAAATTATTTAAATTTTGGGTAGAACATTTTAGTTGTAATTAATATCGGTACCTAATTTTTAAAATAACACATTTCGCGTAACGGCTAAATTAGGGTTGTCCGTCACAATAAAATACATCTAGACAACAATAAATTCGCGATTATAATATTAGTAGGAAAGATACGTTGTGGGGCTCCACTAAAAAAGGCAATAAAGTTATCCTACAGCGTTCCAAGAGGTATCAATGCACCTTGGTGTATTCGAAATAATGTCCTCCTGAGGATCGTTGTGCATAGGCTAACGAACACAGACTTCACTAATATTATAACAAGCCCGACGTAATTTATAACGATAGGACAATCTTAATTCAATTATTTATATGGTCTTTGTGTTTAGACAAGCTAAAAAGAAAACTTCAAAGAACACATTTGATGTAGTCAAGTCCAAGGTGAAAATTGTAAGTTGCACAGGGCTTTTAGTTTGCAACACAAGAACAAAGTGTAGAAGATTTAGTGTATTTATCAGACTCTCCTCAAGTACATGGATATTTTTATTGGAATAAATATCTGTAAATTTTATTTCAACATTGTGACCTATATTATTTTGCATATTTTTTCTTTCTTTCTTTCTAAAAAGATTTAGAATTTTTTAATTTGGCTGTTTGCAGCCCTTCCTGACTGAGTAGAAGAGAGCACGCAATTAGAACATTCGTCATAATTCTGTTATTGTTTCCAAATTCATAATATATATATTCGCATAATATAATTCATTGCACAGTCTTGTGGGTGTCAACGAACCATTGGTATTCGTAGCATGTTGAACTATTTTTGCACAAATGAGCTTCTTATATTTTTTTACCCAAAGATAAAAATAAAGTCCAACTTCTGCCTTCTGACCGATAGATGGAGTTTAGTTTATGGCTGTTTAGAATACATAGGATAATATAATACAAATATATATTAGTCATAGGTATTAACTCATGATCATGCTCATATACCTTGAATTCGCTTGACGTTTCGTTTCTTTACACAAGCAGACTGAATGAAAGTCGTTAAGTCGTAATATTTAGAAATAACGTGAAGTAGTGTTAAATTAAAATGGACATGATTATCCAAAAATACATCAGTTGATAACCTTCATTGTTGATGAAGATTATCCCAAATTCGTTACTTGAAACATTTGTCGTAGAGACAGATTACATGAAATTTCGTCATCACCAAACTTGCTGTTTTAAGTTAGACGTGATCAAGCAACACTTAACTTAGTTTAACAGAGATTACTCAATGCTCAACAAATTATCGTGCTAATCCAGCTTAAACACGTGCTCTGGTGCGTGAATTACATGCAACTTAATGTTTAGACGTAGCAGAGACATTGCTTAGAAATTCAATTAAAGCTGAAACTTTAATTGAATTTCTAAGCAATGTCTACATCTACACATTAATGGTCCGTTTAAAAAAAAAATGTTTTGTCTTTAAAAAAATACCTTAACAATATAAAAAGAAAAAAATGTTAGTTATTCTATAGAAATTCCTTTCATATATTTTCCCACGTATGATTTCAAAACTAACCGTAAAAAAAATAAAAAAGCTTCCGCAGAGGTCAAAATACCTTCCAATGTACATACTCTTCTACTTAAAGGAGAGATTCATGAAGATTTATCAGCTTCTATTGCTGACCTTTCATTTGTTAAAGAATGGAGAAATTCTAGATTAAAAGGCCTATGATACTGCTTGATAATTTTGAAAAGTGTCCCGGGGTTACGGGCTTTGAAATTACTGGCCTTTCAAATTTAATTGCTGTTTCCGTCGGAGCTGAAGAAATAACTCTCGTTTGCATCTCTAGAGAACAAGCTGGGTTTCAAAGTAACTTCTCCACAATTGATCATGTACATGTAATCAAACAACTTATAGGGAAGTTAAACGAATATAACCATCCATACTATTTAGGTTTTGTCGATTTTAGCAAAGCTTTCGACTCAATAAAACATAAATATATATCTGAACGTCTAGAGCAAGTGAATGAAATTGTGTATTTAGGGAGTATGTTTAGCGCGGATGGAAGATGTGATTCGGATGTAGAACGGCGAGTAGCTGCCGGAAACAGAGTTAACAGTGCTTTGTCCCAATTATTAAAGCGACAAAGCATCGTAAAAGAAGCACGACTGGCGATTCATAACGCAGTGCTAGTGCCAACTTTGCTTTACGTTAGCGAAACCTGGGTATGTCAGCAGATGCATGAAAGTAAATTAAATGCTGTGGATCTGCGATCACTTCGAAAATTGTGCGGCGTTACTTTAACCGACCGAATACGTAACGAAGTGATACGCAATATGGCAGGTTTGAATGAAAGTGTCAGCGTTAAGCTGGAAAAGGGCGTGCTCCGTTGGTTTGGACACGTCCAACGAATGAGTGAGGAACGATTGACGAAAAGTATATATTGTGCGAAAGCAGAGGGTAGAAGAAGTCAGGGTAGACCGAGACTTACATATAAAGATCACGTGAGCAGATTGCTCAAAAACGGAAAGGTCAAAAGTACTCGGATACCCAGACGTGCGTGTATGAAGGAAATCTTGAAGAAGCGAAAGAAGTATGCATGGATCGCAAAGCCTGGCGATCTGTCCTCTCTGACTACCCCGTCAGGGATATAGCGTGAAGATAAAAGAAAAGAAAGCGCTACATATATAAGGAATCGAAAAAAATAGATAAAACTAATAAAAAACATAATAATTGCACAGCAAAAGTAAGACTTCAAAGAATAGGCCAAGAATTTCATATAAATAAAGGCGTCAAACAAGGGAAATCCCTTATCACCAAAATTATTTTCTGCAGTTTTAGAATAATTTTCTAAGAAGAATCTACAACTCTACTAAAAATGTTATAAGAGCTATCTACAGAAAGTGCAAAGGTGGGATTGAATCTAAACATTAAAATACTAAAATAATGAGCAACATGTCAAAAGAAAATATAAAAGTTAAAAGACAGAAAAGTTATTAAATATGTTTTAGAGTATACATGTCGTGACCAAATTATATCGCCAGATAATCTTATTAATAAAAAATATAGAGTAATGGGTAGCAAGCACATGGAGACGGTATAGGTTTTTAAAAAGTATATTGAAAAACGATGACATATTGTTTAGACGTAATAAAACACAATTGAGAGAGTACTGAATCGTTTAATTAATTCTGTGACTTATATATACATTATTTACAAACCAATCTGTCGAGATCCAGATTTTAAGATAACGCCATCTAACGAATGTTAATGTATTACTGTATTATGTGTCAAACTTGGCATAGGCTTGAACATACCGCCCGCCATGGACAGAATGTTCAGAACTAATGAAACAAACATAAAACTAAAAAACACTTAAACTAAAAATTATACACATAGTTACCAACAGGCAATATAATTAATTTAGTTACAGGTTTCTTTATTACTTTATTACAGATACCTTGCAACGTAGGGAAACAACTCTAGTGATATTGTCCGCGAGAGTTATTTTTTTTGTTTTTTATATTTCATGATCCATTTACAATAGGCCATTACTCTGGTTATAGCACAGTCTGCAGGGTTGTCCATGGATTGGACATGCGACCATTGTCTGATCTCCATGGTGGTAAGTATTTCTGATACTCTATTCCCTACAAACGTTTTCCAGCTGATGGGGTGACTACTCAGCCAGGCGAGAACTACTGTCGAGTCAGTCCAGGCATGAATATTTTCTTTACAGATGTTTAAGGTGTCCGAAACTTCACGGAGAAGTTTTGAGAGGAGAACAGCACCACACAATTCCAGCCGAGGAATTGATACCTGCTTGACAGGAGCCACCTTAGTTTTAAATGCAACTAGACTGATGTGAACAACACCATCGGAATCAATACACCGACTGTAAACAACAGCTGCGTAAGCAACGTTAGACGTGTCACAGAATCCGTGGAGTTCCAGTAGAATATCATATTGGCTTGTCTGAATCCATCGTGGTATGTGGAACTTCTTTATAACATGAAGGTTGTTTCTATAACTCAGTTCAAACCCGCTAACCATAAACGCTGAATGAAGATCTTGGCTGTTATTATGATTGGAGTAAGCCAACCAAGAGGGTCGAATAAACGAGCTATGTCTGATATTACCTTGCGATTGGTTATAGGCATTTCATGCGTGGGAAGTTGGACAGTATATTTAAAAATATCTAAATCATGTTCAACCTAATATCTTAGAAAGTGTATCAATTCTAAGCTCTAAATTCTCCTTACCATTATCAACATCTATTTTATTCAGCAAGTCAGTACTGTTACTGGACCACTTCTAAAGCTGAAAACCTCCGTGGCCCAACAACTTATTCATTTGGTGATAAATTTGTTCACCTTCTGCAACAGTTTGGCAACCAGTTAATAGATCATCGACATAGAAGTCGTTAATGAACTCATCCGCAACTAAACGAAAATGCTGTCCTTCATCACGAGCCAATTGGAGTACGGACCGCTAAGTATGGTGCAGAGGAGGTATCAAACGTAACACGTAGTAATCTAAGATGCTGTAGTTCTGCCTCTGGGTTATCACGCCATAAAATGCGCTGATAATCAGCATCTTCACGTGCTACCTTAACCTGACGGTACATTTTAATCACATCTGCTACTAGACATATGGGGTGACGTCGCCACCGTATAATTGTATGACGTAAATTAATTATACACCATTATGGTCCGTACAAGAAGCGTCAAAGACGACCCTAACCTTGGTAGTGCGTCTATCTTCACGCACTACTGCGTGATGTGGTAGATAGAATGCATCATTATGCAATTCTACCTGTGGAACAATTTAAACGTGACCCAGCTGAATATATTCATTAATGACATAGGTATACTGGGTCCTAAGTTTTGGCTCCTTCAACAATCGTTTTTCTAGGTTTAGAAAACGCCTACGAGCAATGATCTCTGAACCGCCAGCGGTGCAACGAGGTTGATCAGTTTTAAATGGTAGTTTCACTACGTAGCGCCCCGTTGTATCACGTTTGGTTGTACTGGAGTAGAAGTCTTCACACTTTTGTTCTTCCTCCGTCATGATGACTGTTTTGACAGAAGGCTCCGACTCTAACTCCCAAAATTTATGAAGAAGATCATTGATGTCTGGTGCTACCCTTGTATGATAACACATAAAACTAGAAATAGCAGACGATTGTGTCTTACCCGATACGATCCATCCAAATTTTGTCTTTTGCGCAATAGATGTTCCCGACTACACAAGCCCCTAATAATAAATCTATTTTTGCAGGCGTATGGAATGATGGATCAGCGAGTTGTAGACTTGAAATGGATGGTGAAAGTTCAATAATCCTTTTATCGGGAAGATGATTTGTGAGCTTTTTTAACACATAGGCATCAACAAGTAAACTAAACTTGGAATCTAGGCGAGACTGTAATTTGAATGTCACAAGTGACCTAGAGGGCACAGCACTGCCCTCGTCATCACCTAATCTGTGTATGCCTGTGTAAGTGGGTCCTTTGCGTAGTCCTAAGAACTGAACTGCGGCCTCAGTGATAAATGAGACCTGAGAGCCCTGATCTAAAAGACCTCTTAAAACCTCAGTAGTTCTAGTTTTTGACTCAACATGGACCAGAGCTGTAGCTGGCAGCCCATGATTGTAATGAAAATGGTGAGTACCCTCCCTTTGAGAAGATGAAACAGCTACGGTGGCAACAACGACGTTATTCTCTGCTGAGTTATCAACAGAATTACTAGAAGTAGAACTCGCCGTGGAATGCAGTAATGAATGATGTTTCCTTTTACAGATTCTACATCTTTTTAATTGGCGACACTCATAAACGGTACGATTTTTAGCTAAACAGTTAAAACATAACTTGCTTGCTCGAACAAACTCACGACGGTCGTCACAGTCACAAGATTTCTTTGCAAACTCTTTACAATTGCATAGCTTATGGTCAGCCGCACATAACACACCAGATTGCAGTACGACATGAAAAGAACTTACAGTCTTGTTGCGACTATTGTTGTTACTATTGCTTGATTTTTCAGGTTTTGTACCCATATACTCCAAGGAGCGAAATCTAGACTCAAGAAATAGTTTAAACTCTTTAAACGTTGGCAAATGATCACTGGAACCGATATTGGTTTCCCATAATTTTCGCGACTCGTTGTCTAATTTGCCACTAACTAAATAAACAACAATAGTGTCCCAAGAACTGACATCAATATCTAAAGTTCGTAAACCATGCAAGCAATCTATGGTAGTATCTAACAGCATCTTGATACCATGTGATGTTTCACGAATAATACTGGGTTGGTTTATGAACCTTTTAAGCATACAATTTGCAAGAAACCGTTTATTATTGTCTTTTTTTGAGAATTGACCAACATTCATCATAATTTGATGCAGTTACAGGAGTGTGGCGGAGCAACTGTTCTGCTTCCCCCGAGAGATGACCTTTTAAATAATACAATTTTTGAACTGTGTCTAGCGATTGATTATTGTGAATTAAAGATAAAAATAAATCTCTGAATGTAATCCACTCTGAATATTGTCCCGAAAATATGGGCAAAGAAATGTTTGGTAATTTAACGTTAGACTGTTGGCTTTCATTAGTATTACTACTGCAATTAGACGTGTTCTTAACGTTAATAAGTTCTTTCAATTCAGATTTATAAGTGAAATACATTTCTTCTGTTTAATCATAAAAGTCGTTAGTGAAATGGCTATTGCTCTTTATATCAGAATCCGTTGCCCGTTCTATGATACTTCTATGTGCTTTGCTGAACTCTTTCCATTGTTCTTCCAAAGATTCTAATCTAGTGGTTGCATATGATAAAGTTAATCTTTCTTTGAGTGACTTTTTGAAGTTAATGTGACCCTTTTCAAAAATAGCTTTGTTGTTGACTTGGACTTTAATTAAAGTTTCCATTTTTATAAGATAAATATTATCCAAATAGGGAAATAAGAGTTCAAGCGTAAATAATCTAACTTAATAGGCAAATTAACAATCAAACACAGTTATTGTCGGGGAAATACACAGAAAATACTAAAGTCTACTTACAAACGTCACTGCAATCCGATACACATCGACGCACTGAGATACGTATGCCGCGCATACACTATTTTCTTAAAAATGGCCGGCGGCAATTTTCTTAAAAAAGACTGGTAGCGTCCCCTATCGGCAAACTCAGGAAACTCCCGAAGTTGTGACGTGTGGGTCCGATTGCACATGCACCCTTGTATGGCCGGTCAGCGCCAGCCTCTGCTTCAGTTCCCGTACTGAAACACGACGGGCACAGCACCAAGACCACAGCTATGTCCACCAGGATCACAGCTATAGCAACAGGATCACAGGTATGTTACCAGGATCACAGCTAAAGCAACAGGATCACAGGTATGTCACCAGGATCGCGGCTATAGCACAACTGCACCAGCACTATATGCGCCAGCACCTAAACTTACCCCCACACCACTTCTTCAATACCAATGCACTACCACTTACTGCATTGATTTCACCGCACTACTTATCAGAGTGATCCGTTCCTACTCTGATTTCTATTCCACCGTGTCTGTCCGACGCGACAGGACCAAATGTTTAGACGTAATAAAACACAATTTAGAGAGTACTGAATCGTTTAATTAATTCTGTGACTTATATATACATTATTTACAAACCAATCTGTAGAGATCCAGATTTTAAGATAACGCCATCTAGCGAATGTTACTGTATTACTGTATTATGTGTCAAACATGGCATAGGCTTGAACACATATCCCAGACACTAAAAAGCAAAGTATTTCATATTTGTATTGGCTATCAAACATGGTTTTTAACAAAAAAAAATCCAGAAAAATTAAGTTTGCCAGCAAGGATTATAACGAAATACTTTAAAAAATTAAAAGGATAGATAAAGTAAGAATAACAAATATAAGAAAAAGACAAACTAGAAAGCATAAAGTTAAAGTGGCGTTGGGCAGGACATACTATGACAAATTCTGCAGACAAATGGACAAAAGATATTATAGAGTTGTAAGAAATCGAGGAAGGCTGGGAAGACGACATCAAAATAATAGGTGGTCCACTGTGGAGAAAGACAGCATTTAATAGGCTGCAGTGGAAAAACCTGGAGGAGCCTATGTCAAATAGACAAGCAAACGTAGACGACGAGTTAGTTATAAATTTAATTAGATTAGTTATTTAAGTCAAAAGTACTCGGATACACATGTGTGTATGAAGCGATTGATGAATATTCAAGAAGCGAAAGAAGTATGCATGGAACGCGAAGGCTAGCGATCTGTCTTCTCTGACTACCGCGTCAGGGATACAGCGTGAAAATAGTTTTTTTTTAGTTAAATGTTAATTTTCAGACGATAATAAAGTTTAACCTCATGTTTACAATAATGGCAATATTCATTCATTCAATTTAAAGAATTACCATACAATTAATCAAATCAGCCTTTAGCAGTTCACTGCTGAACGTAGGCCTCTCCCAATTCACGCCATAACACAAGGTCCTGCGGTTTACGCATCCAGTCCCTCCCTGTTATTTATACATCCAGGTCTATTGCTAGGATTTAGAATATAATAGTTGTCTAAATCAAAAATAAATTGGGTATTAGTATGATAAAATAAAACTTTATACCTGTAGAACTACGATAAATATGATTATAAATTCTCAACCAGACGTCTACGATTATATAACTTGACGTTCATGCAGAATTTCCAAACCAACGACCTTAGTTTAAAGCTTTCAAAATTAACTCTTCGTTTTCATTTAAAATTTGTTATTGTAATTTAGATTTTATGTCTATGGAACAAGGTCTAATTTTTAGTATTACTTAGTGAAAATGGTTGATGAATACCGTCTTTAGATCATTTCATTTGTTCAAGTACACCTTCGATAGCTGAAAATACCCGGCTTATCATGGGGACAGGTCTTATACAGGCTGTTTACAAAAAATCTAATATTATTAATAAAAAAGACTACGTTTAATTTAATGGATAATATTAATACCATATAAGAAATAGGAGTGTCAGTATAAAGATGGAAATGGACGTGTTGTGTTACTTTGGTCACTGCTGTGTGACAATGAGTGAGAAATGATTGACGAAGAATATGTATTGTGCAAAAGAAGAGGTTCGAAGGAGTCGGCCATGGCAGACCGAGACTTAAATACGAAGACCACGTGAGCACATTACTCAAAAGCGGAAAGGTCAACAGTACTGGGGTACCCAGACGTGCACGTATGAAAAGATTAATTAATCTGCAGGAAGCAAAAGAAGTATGGATCGCATAACCTGATGAACTGCTCTCTAAACACCCCGTCTGGGATACAGCATCAAGATATGTCAAGATAGAAATAAGGTGCTTTTAATTTATTTTCATCATTTTTTAAAACATTACTTAATATTAAATTAAATCTAACTTGTATTAATAGTGAAAGAACGTTTGACATCGGTTCACTATTCTCTGAATATGCCTTTACAAATATTATAATTATATCCTACTGTAGAGTAAACGAAAGTTCTCGACTGCGTGTGTTTATAAATATGTTAAGGCCCAAACTAACCTCATTAGTTGCTGACTGACGGATGAGGACACAGTGGATGCGCCCATTATGTAGTTGAAAAGTTAGATGGCAGTCTTTCAAATAATGCTGAAATACCATTGATAAATGATAGCTGCTCCTTACATACAATATTGACCGCAAACTCCATGGTAGCACGGTTAAAATATTGGTAGTAACCAGCAACCGGGAATTAAAGTTAATATAAATCTTAATATTTACTTGGAAACACTAATTTCTAAAATAAAATATACAATCTTAAACAAAATCTGACTAACAGCATAATTTTAAAATATATCCGCCTGTATTTTCCATCGTAAGAAGTCTAAATTGAATCGAAATTGAAAGAATTTCCGTACGTGGAGTTCTATTGTTGTATATGTATTTGTGTCTATGTGTGAGTGTTCGAAGTTTTTATATATTTGTGTGTGGCAAGGAATACCTACTACAAATACTGTACGGAATAGTTCGACAATTTTTTTCAGACCAAGTAGAATTGAATTTTCTATACAGTTTCAAATGATTCTAGAAAATTAGACACACCACTTAATGAATTTCAAACATAATCTTTGTGATGTCAAATGTCCGATCACATATCATGGGGGCTAAGTCTACTAATGCAATCGCGTCATAATAGAATAGAAATCGTCACTTAATAGAGAGCCGATAGAAAAAATGTCAGTTTTCGTAGTCCACTATTACAATTGCCCTCCGATAGAATTCTATCGGTCGGCCGGTCGGTTAACCAGGAACGTCTAGAGCAAATGAATGAAATTGTGTATTTAGGGAGTATGTTTAGCGCGGATGGAAGATGTGATTCGGATGTAGAACGGCGAGTAGCTGCCGAAAACAGACTTAACGGTGCTTTGTCCCAATTAGTAAAGCGACAAAGCATCGGAAAAGAAGCACGACTGGCGATTCATAACGCAGTGCTAGCGCCACCTTTGCTTTACGGTAGCGAAACCTGGGTATGTCAGCAGATGCATGAAAGTAAATTGAATGTTGTGGAGATGCGATCACTTCGAAAATTGTACGGCGTTACCTTGGCCGACCGAATACGTAACGAAGTGATACGCAATATGGCAGGTTTGAATGAAAGTTAAGCGTTAAGCTGGAAAAGGGCGTGCTCCGTTGGTTTGGACACGTCCAACGAATGAGTGAGGAACGATTGACGAAGAAAATATATTGAGTGAAAGCAGAAGGTAGAAGAGGTCAGGGTAGGCCGAGACTTACATATGAAGACCACGTGAGCAGATTGCTCAAAAACGGAAAGGTCAAAAGTACTCGGATACCCAGACGTGCGTGTATGAAGCGATTGATGAATCTCGAAGAAGCGAAAGAAGTATGCATGGATCGCGAAGCCTGGCGATCTGTCCTCTCTGACTACCCCGTCAGGGATACAGCGTGAAGATAGTTAGTAGTTAAGTGTAACAATTTAGTAACTGCAATTTAATATCTCTATCAGTTTGTAAACTATGTTGTACTTGTAAAATAGAGAACGTAGACAAAGTATTTTGAATCTGACGGTCAGTTAAAGTGTCCCTCTTGAATTGTGAGAACCGCTGTTCTTCTTGGGTCTTATTTGGTGCAAATAATTAAATAATGTGAGACACTCTTGTTACACAGCACGATATATGCCAAAGTAAGCTAATGTAAGCTTGGGCTATGACATCTAAACAACTGATAATCATACTATCTTACTAATATTATAAAAGCGAATGTTTATAAGTATAGATGCATGTTTGTTACTTTTTTACGCAGAATCTACTGAATGGATTTTGATTAAACTTTACAATAATATAGCTTACCATCAAAATAACACATAGACTACTTTTTATACCGGGAACAAGTTCCTGTGCGAAACAGGAACGGACAAAATTCACCACGCGTGTGGAGCCGCGGGCGTCAACAAGTATTTTTATATACACTGTTTGCATTATAATATAATGCAAACACCCAAAGTCCGAAACAATTTGTGAATTAAACAAATATTTGTTCCGGCCCGGGAATCGATTCCGAAAACTCAGCGCGAAAGTCGCATAAGTCCACTTAGGTACGTCACCGAGGTAGTCAATAAATAATATTTCAGCAAATAAAATTATTAAAAAAAATAATCACGCATTCTTTCTATTTTGCAATAACAAGTATTTTGAAGATGTTCATGGATTGAACAACAAGCAATGTGAAATATTTTTTTCGCGTATTTTTACTGTATACTTATCGCATGTTATTTATGCCTTAATTTTAATTTGGGCATTAATACCAAAACATAATGTATTGTTCGAAATTACATTTAATAATAAACGCCGTACCGGTGAATTAAGGGACTATACAGTATACCCTAATATGTCACACAGTCATAGCTGGTCTAACCGATAAGACATTACTAACCTCGTTGCTCCTCTTTTTTTTACTTGTGTGGACAATTTTGTGTGCTTACTTCATCGGACCCGTCCCACTATAATTTGTAAAGTTTAGAAATACTCCTAAGCTTTGCTTAATAGATTTACTTAATTTTAGAATTAATTCAGTCACAGTTGCTAATGTGCTCCAGCGCGACAATTAAATAGCTTTTAGTAAAATTATATAGGTACTTAGTATGTATACCTACATTTTATAAAGCCTGTTAGTTTTATAAAGTTGCCAATACCAAAATCCGCTACTGTTGTTCTCATTGTGCCGTATCCAATACAATCCATTGTCCATATATCAACCACAGTCAGACACATTGGTCCAGTTAATGAATTTCACCCAACGTCGTGATGCCTCACAAATCTGTTGTGATTTAAACAGCGGCACGATCAGACTTAACCCTTTGTGATGGAAACATTATGAAAAATATTTATTTAGCAGCTGTAGTTTGAATTTTCTTTTACGTCTATGTTGGGAGCAACTACTATCTGACCTACATACCTCGTAAGGGCGCCTATGGCGTTGCCTTGTCTATTGATCAGCAGGTGCACCGCTGATGACGATGAATGTTGCTTGAGACCCGGAGAACTTGATGGGGAACCATATATGTTCTATAGAGTAATCATAAATGTTATTTTGAGCATTCGCAACATCTGGTCGGCAAAACCATAGTCCATCTGTTGACTGTGTGTTTGTTTTTGTTCGCTTCTTCTTCTTCTTTCAATTATTAGATACATTTTAATTGTGAATAGGTATTTTTAAAATGCAGAGTTGATGATTATGGTGGCGGTCATCTAACACCTTAGACAAAATTATTGTGTACGCTGTTCAGCAATGAATAAATGAATTATAAATTCTTTTACTTTCATAAGTGTTTTCCGACAAGCTCGCCGGTTAAGTAAAAAAGACCGGGTCAAGGGTCTTTTTTCAAAAGATCTTCAATTCGATTGGCATACGTACGCCGAGTCCGAGCCCTACCAGATTGCCCATTCACTCTCTTCGCGTAAATCTGCTTCGTCAGTCTATTTCATCCATCCTTTTCACGTGTCCACCATTTAAGCATCCCATTTTCTATCTTGGTCACTGCATCTTCTGTCTTATACGAACATGATGCAAAATAAAATGAAAACTAAGGCTTTAAATAACAAATAAATGATTTTACTGTTTGATCTATGATCGTATGATCTACGCAACCAATAGAGTGCGATATTTAAATAAAAATTTTAGGTATAAAAATAAACTTGCAGTCCAATGTAGTCAACTACTTTATAACAAACTGTACTGTGGCATTAGATTTTAGAAGTAAATGAATTTAAAACAAATATCAAATACAAATTTTGTAAAGTAAGTAAATAATTTAAGAGTTCATTGAATAATTGCAAATTCACCTAGTTGGACCATGGGAATTCTTTTTCCCATAGTCAACCCAAACATAACATGACTCTACAGTAAGTTTAAAATTTAAAATAGAATGCTAGTTTCTTGTTTAGTCCTTGTGAATTAATGTCATTAAGTAATTATGTTCTTTGGTGTAAGGGGCCCCACCAAGATCTTCGGGGCCCAAGTCAACCTCCCGTGCTAGTGCGTGCACCTGCTGATTAACGGACGAGGCTCTGGCGCTAGCTTTGCCATCTGGGGTTGGGAGGTCTGAGGGTGTCGCTCCCATAAAAGCCACCCGCCGATACAACGTTTTAATAGAAATAAAAGGAAAGTTGCTAGGGCCGCAAAACGGCGCGCAGAAGCCCCGCCCGACTCCTGTGGCAAGTGGGCTAGGGCTGCCGTGTGTCGGGCCAGCACGGCTAAAGAAGTTAGCCCCAACCCGTATCCGCTTCGCATCGTGGAACATTGGCACGCTGACTGGGCGTGCGGTAGAGTTGGCCGAATTACTCTCCAGGCGGAGGGTGGACGTGGCGTTCCTGCAGGAGACTCGGTGGAAGGGCAACAGAGCCCGGCCTTTGCAGAAGAGCTACAAGCTGTATTACAAGGGTGCGCCTGGTAGGGAGAACGGGGTGGCCGTGGTGCTCTACGAGGGGCTGCAGAGCGGCATCTTGGAGGTGAAACGCTGTAACGATCGGCTTATGATCGTGAGGGTGCTTATCGATGGGATTACTACCCACCTGATAAGTGCCTACGCGCCACAGGCCGGTTGTAGCGACGCCGAAACGATGTCGTTTTGGGGCCATCTCGAGGGAGTGCTTCGGAGCATTCCGTTGTCACAGGGAATCGTTTTGGGCGGCGACCTAAACGGTCATGTGGGTGAGAGGTGTGAGGAATTTGAGCGTGTTCATGGTGGTTTTGGATACGGCACCCGCAACGCTGAAGGAGGAACTATCCTCAGAACGTGTGCGGCTGGCGATCTGACCATTGTGAACACGTATTTCAAAAAGAAATCCGAACAACTCATCACCTACAAGAGCGGGAGGCGTACAACTCAGATCGATTTCCTACTCACTAGGCGACACAGCATCGGCAAGGTGGCCAACTGCAAGGTCATACCCGGAGAGAGTCTTACTACACAACACCGTCTCCTTGTCATGGACCTACTGCGTGAAACCCAAAGGCAAACGCATCAAGCGGTGCCAGCGCCGCATCAGATGGTGGTTGCTTGATGAAACTAGGTCCCAGGAGGTCGTCTCAGCTGTCGGTGACAAGTGCACCGACACTGAAGACGTACCAGTTCAAGATTACTGGGACAAAATTCAGGCGGCCATCCTTGGAGCGGCGAAGGTGGTGCTCGGTGAGTCTAAGGGTGGACGTAAATGTGATGAGGAAACTTGGTGGTGGAACGACGCAGTCCAGAGGGAGACTAGGGAGAAGAAAGCCCTCTTTAAAAAGTGGCAAAGCGACCGGATCTCCCGAAGACCGCGACGAGTACAGGGTTGCCAAGCGCGCCACAAAGAGAGCTGTAGCCGGAGCCAGACGAGACCACTTACAACCTATGTATGATAAGCTGGAATCGTCTGAGGGGCAGAAGCTCATCTATAAGTTGGCGTGCTCCAGGGTCAAAGCGGCACAGGATATATCCAAGTCATCATCATCATCCGAGCGTCTGTCCCAGTTGCGTCTCGCGACGCCCGGGGTCCGCTTTCCTACATTTTCTCCTCCACTTCGCACGGTCTTTGGCATCCCCTGTAGTGAGACCATTGGCACGCATGTCATCCCTTACGACGTCAAGCCAGCACTTCTTGGGTCTTCCCCTCTTACCGGGACCCGGCGGGGCTGACATGGCCAGACATTTGTTACCTACGTAGCCCGGCGGTTGCCGCAAGACGTGACCATACCAACGAAGGCGACACTCTTGCAACTTGTCTGCAATGTCACGGACGTGAAGGCTGCTGCGGATGGGAGAGTTTCTCACGCGGTCCATCCGCGTGACCCCACACATCCACCGCAGCATCTTCATTTCCGTGACACGCAGCTCCTGTTTGTGTCGCTCCAATATCGGCCACGTCTCACTGCCATGTAAAAGGACAGGTCTAATAATGGTTTTGTAGACCTGTCCCTTCAACCGGATCAGTATTTTAGGGTCACAAATGACACCGGTCATCTCCCGCCATTTGGCCTACGCGGCAGCAATGCGTGACTTGACGTCGCAATCGATGTCACTGGACGTGTGAAAAACAGATCCCAGGTATATCCTGTGCCGCTTTGACCCTGGAGCGCGCCAGCTTATAGATGAGCTTCTGCCCCTCAGACGATTCCAGCTTATCATACAGAGGTTGTAAGTGGTCACGTCTGGCCCAGGATATATCCAAGTGTCGCTGTGTAAAAGACCCAGAGGGCAACCTGTTAAGCGAAGACCAAGTGGTAAAGGAGAGATGGCGCTCGTATTTCCACGAGCTGCTTAATAAACAGCATAAAGAGGTGCAGTCTCCGGACCTCCCTCCGAATCAGGGACTAGTGCCACCGGTAACACCTGGAGAAGTCCTGACTGCGCTTCGCCGCATTAAGAATCGGAAAGCTGTCGGTCCCGATGGAGTCCCCATCGAAGCCTGGAAGGCGATGGGTCCTCGCGGTGTGGGCATCTTAGTAAACCTTTTTAACCGCATACTCCTTAGCGGGCAGATCCCAAACCAATGGAGACTGAGTATTATTACCCCAGTCTTCAAAGGTAAGGGTTCGGTGCAGGAGTGCGGGAGCTACCGCGGTATAAAGGTGATGTCCCACACCATGAAGATCTTCGAGAGGATTATAGATTCTCGGTACTCTCTCGGAGTGTCAATATGGGTTTCACTCTGGTCATGGGACCACAGACCCTGTTTTTGCCCTGAGGGTTGTCGCAGAGAAATACAGGTCGAAGAACACGCCTCTGCACTGTATGTTTCTAGACATGCAGAAGGCATTTGACTGTGTTCCTCGTGCGATGATCTGGTGGGCACTGCGGTCCAAAGGGGTTCCAGAGGTCTATATTGACACTATCCGGGACATGTACTGTGACTCCGATTCCATGGTTCGGACTGCTGTTGGCGACACGAAACCCTTCCCCATCACCCTCGGGGTACACCAGGGTTCGGTCCTTAGTCTGCTACTGTTCAGTGTAATATTAGACGAATTGTCGGACAGCCTCAGGAACTCGCATGAGCAGCGTCCATGGTTGCTCATGTATGCTAACGATATTGCGCTGGCAGACGCGGACAGGGGCAGATTGGTGAGACGTGTAAAGGCGTGGAAGGTGACGCTTGAGAACGGCTGAAACTAAATGTGGCAAAGACCGAGTACTTGGCACTAAACTCGACAGATTCCACATCCGTCCGCATAGGCGGTGATTTGGTCGAGCGCACGGACCAGGTTAAATACCTGGGATCTGTTTTTCACACGTCCAGTGACATCGATTGCGATGTCAAGTCACGCATTGCTGCCGCGTGGGCCAAATGGCGGGAGATGACCGGTGTCATTTGTGACCCTAAAATGCCAATCCGGTTGAAGGGACAGGTCTACAAAACCATCATTAGACCTGTCCTTTTACATGGCAGTGAGACGTGGCCGATATTGGAGCGACACAAGCAGGAGCTGCGTTTCACGGAAATGAAGATGCTGCGGTGGATGTGTGGAGTCCCGCGGATGGACCGCGTGAGGAACTCTCGCATCCACGGCAGCCTTCACGTCCGTGACATTGCAGACAAGTTGCAAGAGTGTCGCCTTCGTTGGTATGGTCAGGTCTTGCGGCAACCGCCGCAGGCTACGGAGGAAACAAATGTCTGGCCATGTCAGCCCCGCCGGGTCCCAGTAAGAGGGGAAGACCCAAGAAGTGCTGGCTTGACGTCGTAAGGGATGACATGCGTGCCAATGGTCTCACTACAGGTGATGCCGACGACCGTGCAAAGTGGAGGAAAAAATGTAGAAAAGCGGACCCCGGGCGTCGCGAGACGCAACTGGGACAGACGCTCGGATGATGATGATGAAGTACTTATGTTCTACGGTTCCTTCGCCCTGGTCAACAAATCTTTTGTAAATCAGCTTTTGGTCGTGGACGCTGGACTTGTTTTGTTGATTTGATTGGTGATATTTGGAAATTATCTGCTTGCTCTACTACGCTAACAGGTATTTTATGCTAAACATTCATAAAAATAGCGTGTCGAAATTCTTTCATGTTGTTTATTTTTGTGTGGAAATCCTCATAGATGCTATGCCGGACACCTATCGACTAAAACTACACGTATCTCTTTTAACTTTCTCTGACTTAAAGTCCTGGGTGAGCCCTTGGAAGGATAGCCTCAAGGCTCTCGACTTCATTTGTCTGCTACCGTGAGCTCGTTCGAGTGTTATCCTTTGGGAGGTTCGGATGTTATACCACTTCCTTGAGGTGGTGATTCTTTCTTGTGCTACTCGGAACAGGGTCATGCTTAGAACCGGTGATCTCGTTTGAATTTGGGTTGTATGTTTCGTAGGTAAGCAACATTGAAATAATCTAAGTATACTAAATATTTTGACTTTTACTCAACAAGAACCGAAGAAATCGAAACATCAACACAATATTCGCTAAAGATTTAAAGGAGTATGGTATAAGGTAAATGGGCAAATTATCCGCGAACATAAGCCGGTTCAGTGATGCGTTTTCAGATACGCTTCGACGTTTCCATCGGGATGGATATGCCTCTGTGCGATAGAAAATTTTATCTGACAGTATCTGTGTGCGTGAGTGAAAAAAAAGCGCTACTCTTTATTAAATTTGGTTTTGGTCCATATCGCTGGGATTTTTTATTTTCGAGTTTAGATACTTTCGAGGCTGCTTGGGAAGAAAATCTTGGAAGGTACTTACCGCCCGTTTCCATTAATACAAATAAATTATAAAACTAAAAGTCTGCATGTAATTTCGTTGTCGCACAAAAAAATATCCTGTGGAAATAAAATGTTTTCCAAGATAAATAGTAACCTTTTGTATTCTACAGGCGTAAAACTATCCTTGTAGAAAAACAATAAAAAGGATAAACATACAAAGCCACTTTCTTTACGATTGCTTATACTAAGTGTTGAGTAGATTTTTTTAATAATGTACGGTTCACTGCAGACACTACTTTTATTTATGTAATCTTCTCTTATAAACAACGGCAATGCCATTACAAAATTAGAGGCTGCCAGATATTAGTTTGAACTGAAATATTAACATACAAATATAATAAAGTTAGAGAGAGAGACTACTGACTACCTTTGGGACCCTCTAGGGAACCATTGAATTTAGCCACACTGCCTCTGGCTGTACAAGGCATATTTTAAATTAGTACATTTGCAGCACTCAAGGGAGTTTTTCAGAATGTACTAAGTAATAGCTTTTGCAGATAGTGGACATCTATTATATATTTATATATATAAAATGAATCCCTATTTCCCTTGGTCACGCCATCACACGTGAACTTCTGGACCGATTTGAAAAAATATTTTTGCTATATATAAAATGAATCCCAATTTCTCTTGGTCACGCCATCACGCGTGAACGGCTCTACCGATCGGAAAAAAAAATGATTAGCCCATTTATAAAGGAAGGTTATTAGCTATACATCATCACGCCACTACACAGGTGAGCGGAGCAGTAATCATAAATGTCAACAAATCGGGGAAACTTTTTTTTAGAAAATTAATAAGCAACGGGATTAAATGGGTGCCACGGGGTTGGAAGTATGTCGCGGACGAAGCCGGGCAAGTCAGCTAGTATATTATAAAAATGAATCCCTATTTCCCTTGGTCACGTCATGACGCGTGAACGGCTGGACCGATTTGAAAAAATATTTTTGTATTAGATAGCCCATTTATTGAGGAAGGTTCTAAGTTATATATCATCACGCTACTCAAAGGAGAGCGCAGCAGTAATCATAAATGTCAACAAATCATGGAAAAGTTCATACATTTTTGGAAAAGTAATAAGCGACGGGATTCATTGGGTGCCACGGGGTTTGTAATGTAACATTTTTTACTTACTCTCCAAATTATCTGCATAGCCATTATCTGTAACATTCCTAGGCCTTTATATTTCGAAATACTTAGATTTTCTAGTTCTCTCATAATGTTTGTTTACCTTTTGTAATTTTTAATGTCAGTTAATGACAAGCCTAGATTTTATTTTTTATTTATTGTTAGAGCTGCCAGTAGGTTAGGTTGTATAGATATTAGACCTTGTTATAAATTTATATTATTAAATTATGTTTATTCTAAAATTGTTTAAATTTTGAAATGCTCTGTAAAAAAAGGGAACCGGGGCCGTCAGATCAGTCTACTTTTGGTGCTCACCTTGTGAGGAGGTGCTGATGAATAAGTGCTGAGTGAGAGGGTTGTGCCCTCCAGAAATAGTGAAGTCATTGTCTGCGGTGTTGTGTGCTGTTACCGGCTCTGTTAAAGACGCCGACGGCTTGTTATTTTCAGCCCTTTACCTGCCTGAATTAGCGACCTGCTTCTCCGAGGTCGGCGACGTGGAGGCCTTGAGGGGTCTTGAGGCCCCTTCTTAGTGACGTGGAGGCCTACTTGAGGCCCCTTCTTAGCGGCGTGATCTGTTAACCGGCTCTGTTAAAGGAAGAATCAAGATCTTAATTTACCCCCGGCTTTCCTTGGTTTTATTTTTTAACATTTTTATATTATATTTAATTAACTTTACCTTTTCTCCTTTTTCTTTTACTTTTCCTTTTAAGCCAGGACTCCTCCAGTCCTGGTGATAGTTTTCTCCTAGAATTTACCTTTTTCTCCTCCCGGAAAATAGTAACGTTACAGGTTGGAAGTATGTCACGTGTAGTAGCGTAATGATATATAGCCTGTAGCCTTCCTGGATAAATGGGCTATCTAGCCCAAAAAGAAATTTTTAAAATCCGACCAGTAGTTCCTTAGATTAGCGCGTTCAACCAAACAAACAAACAAACTCTTCAGCTTTATAATATTAAAATAAATATCCATCACGCCTTATCCCCGAAGGGGTGGCAGAGGCATATTATATGCCCACTTTTCACCGTGTGGATTCCTGTCCCACGTAATAGGTGGTGAGCCCATTGCCGTGTTGAAATAGACAGACGCAGGTGGTGGCTACCTGCTGTTGAAATTTTTTTTTAAGCCGCCTATAAGGCCTTCAACCAGGCTTAACGACTGCCATTTTACTGGCAACCGGGACCAACGGCTTAACGTGCCTTCCGAAGCACGGAAACGCTCGCAAATGTAAATGCCACAAAGTGGTCACCCATCCGACGACCAGCCATAGTGAAAGTTGCGTACCTCAGTGATCGTTTACCGAACACTGAGACCGCGGGGCCACGAGCGCTTTATAATATTAGTATAGAAGTATAGATTTAACCCCTTTAGGGTTGGACTTTTGACAAATCTTTCTTATTTTTGTTTATCTATCACGCCTTATTCCCGAAAGGATGGCAGAGGCATATTATATACCCTCTTTTCACCATGTGTATTCCTGTCCCACGTAATAGGTAGTGAGCCCACTGCTCTGTTGAAATAGAAAGATGAAGGTTGTGGCTACCAGCTGTTCAAATTTTTCAAGCTACCCATTAGGCCTTTAACTTGACTTAACGACTGCCATTTTACTGGCAGCCGGGACCAACGGCTTAACGTGCCCGGAAACGCTCGCAATTGTAAATGCTAAAAAGTGGGCACCCATCCGTGACCATCCATAGCGGAAGTTGCTTAACGCAGTGATCGTTTACAGTAACACTAAGTCCAAAGAACCACGTGCGCTTCTTTCTTATTAGGTGTCTATATTACAAGGGCAGCTTACCCTAAAAATTTCAAGTACCTCGGTCTAAGGGTTTTGGCTGGGCTTTGATAGACAAGTGAATCACCCAGTAATTTTGTTAATATACTCGTAGATGGTGCAATTAAATATTTTTTATGTCGAGTCATGCGTAATTAAATTAAATTAAAGTTATGAAAATAAAGCTTTTATTGGACACATACCAAACACGGTACATTTACAATATATTAGATTATTTTACAGGATTTTATTTGATCTAGTGGCCGTCGAACTGAATATTATAAAAAGTCCGCAGAATATCAATATGCTTCTATTACCTAGTTTGTCAATATCGGTTCAGTAGTAAAGCGAAACAAATAAAAATAGACGTAGACTGCTAAGTTTATTACCTTTTTTTTTCTAGCATTTGAGTAAAAAGTTTCAGAAAAATCAATGTCATGGTGTTCAGAAACAGAGTTAGGCCACCGGTAGATCTGGTTATCGAATATGAAGGCCAACAAATAGAAGAGGTTGACGTTACAAAGTTCTTAGGTTTAACTGTTGACTGCACCTTGAACTGGAAACTATATGTAGAAGATGTGTGCTCTAAACCTAATAAGACGTCGTATATGTTGTACATGGTGACAAGGGTAGTTAATATCTCTACTGTTTTGAAAGCATACCACTCTTATGCAGAATCTATTTTACTCTACGGTTTGGTATTTTGGGGAAACTCCACAGACTGGGAAATGGTATTCAAGGCTCAAAAACAGTGCATTAGATCCATGTGCAAAATTAAAAGAACAGACAGCTGTAGACCATATTTTATACATTTAAAACTATTAACCCTTCCAAGTTTGTATATCCTTGAAGCAGCAACCTTTGTCAAGCAGAACATACAGTTATTTGATCATCTTTGTAGCACTAGACATCAGCACAAAATAAAGACCGTGCCTAATAAGACTACTCTTTTGAATAAAAGCATTTTATGTATGACATCCAGAATATATAATAGACTGCCAGCTGAATAGTGTCACATTCAAAATCTGCGTGAGTTTAAATTAAAGTTAAAAATCCTACTTATTGGAAAAGCTTATTATAGTGTTCAGGGTTATTTGGATGATAACTGTATTATGCAGTTACCATGAAATTATTCGATGTTGTTGAAATGTATTTTTTTTTACATTAGTTCATATAAAAAACAATATTTTAATTTTTATTTTTATTTAATTTAGTTTCATTAATTATAATTATTTAATTATCAATTGACATGTGTATTTTGTATTAACTTTTCGTAATTGTAATTGTTCTGCATTTTTATTTTAAATTGTTTTATGTCGTCGTAATAATTAGTGCTTAAAAACATTTTATATTATATAATTAATTTTGCATGCCGTAAGGTAGAATGTGGCTGTACTTAATTTTATATCCAATGTAATATCACCACAAACTGTTAACCTCTATTTGCAAATAAATGATTGAATGAATTGAATTGAATTGAAAAGGCTCTCCATTTTTACACTGAATAAAAAATAGACTGTTCATAAAATATTTGGACAAAGGAAAATTCTTGGAGAAGGTTCGGTACAAAGCTAAGTTTTTATGAACTCTGTCTATTTCGGCCATTTCTATTATTTATCGTTCGCAGTTGTCTTTGGAATTAATTCAAGCACTTACTTTGTTCAAAGGGGAATTTTTTCACCGGAAATTCTAATACCCTTTTTAAGTTTATTGACAAATTCCTAAAGTGTGTGTTGAGATAGCTGTCGATTGTAAGTCGATTTTGTTAATAGTAAAAAATCAAAACGTGTACTAATCTATGCACATCGCTTTATGTGATTTATGAATGACGTAGAAGCAGTGTGCAGTTTAATTTAAAATTTTGCAACAGCTGACCGCATTTCAGATTAAATGTACGCCATCTACATTATTCAAAATATAGTAAGTAAGAAATAACTAGCGGGCGATCTGCAGTTTCAACTACCCCGTCGGGGATACAGCACGAAGATACTGAATTTACTCCTAATAACGAAAGAAAGTCCAGTTAAAATAGGTTCAACCGTTACACAGACTAAATAAAACAAACAAACATATATATATATACAGAGCAAAAGATTAAACATTGTTTTTTTATATTCGTACGCATTTAGTGAAAAGCTGTTAATTTGTAATTACAAACAGACACGAGATAGGTAACGTCATTATCAAATAAAATCATTTTAAACTCCTCAACCGCTCTGCCTGTTACACGCAGATAACTATTACTGCAATTATGCAACAGGCTGATCTAATTTCATAGTAACAATTATTGAAGCACTAGAGCTGATTTATCTGCACTGAACAGACGATCCCAAGACAAATAATTTGTATTCTCTGTCTGGTCGTTCCAGCTAATCTGTAAAACAGTTAGACTAATTTTAACGTGACTTTGTCGAATTTATGATGTTATAAGGAGTAAATTAAGTTATATTTAACCCTTTAATTCCACGGAAACTAGCACTACCTGGGTGAAGCCCCGAGGTGCCTGCCAGTTAAACATAAGATTCTTTTTATCATAATTTGCAATTCGCCCCACTCGTAATCTTAACAAATAAATTTTAAAAAGCCTTTCCCGAAGGGTTGTTTAATACAGTCTATCTGATTTCAAGCTGCACTCTCGAACCGCAACAAGTTGTGATCTCTGCAGCGCTATAATTGGACTTTTTATTGGGGAATTTGTTCATTTGTAAATTTACGATTCAGGAATAGTTTTCTCTTTGTTTTATTGCCGTGCAATTTATAGTAGCAATTAGGCTTTAAATATTTAGTGTAAACGTCGCGAGAGGACATTGACTATTTGAACAGTTTAATTTAGTGATATAACTTTTATTTTCAACTAGCTGACGCCTGATGTTTCCATAGGAATACGAAGAAAAAATGTAGCCTAAGTTACTCCTACTAACATCTAGCTATCAGTTTCGTTAAAATCGATCTTGCCTTTTAAGAGATTACCTAAACAAACAGGCAGACAGAGAAAAAAAAAGACGTGTGGCACTCGGAGACTGCCGCGGTAAAGCTATTGCATAGCATACCTTTGTTTTCTTTGATATTAATTCAAGTTAAAAAAACACCCTCACCCTCCCCCTCACCCCCACCCCCGCCCTCCCCGTTACCCTCACCCTCACCCTCACCCTCACCCTCACCCTCACCCTCACCCTCACCCTCACCCTCACCCTCACCCTCACCCTCACCCTCACCCTCACCCTCACCCTCACCCTCACCCTCACCCTCACCCTCACCCTCACCCTCACCCTCACCCTCACCCTCACCCTCACCCTCACCCTCACCCTCACCCTCACCCTCACCCTCACCCTCACCCTCACCCTCACCCTCACCCTCACCCTCACCCTCACCCTCACCCTCACCCTCACCCTAACCCTCACCCTCACCCGCACCCGCACCCTCACCCTCACCCTCACCCTCACCCTCACCCTCACCCTCACCCTCACCCTCACCCTCACCCTCACCCTCACCCTCACCCTCACCCTCACCCTCACCCTCACCCTCATACTCACTATCATCACGTCTCGATCTGTGCGAGCTTCGTACAATCGTACCATATAATATATGTACATACACGTTAAGCCAACGCTCGGCCGTTCTCGGTGAACTTCGTGTGACCTCGTCTCGACCTTCGTCTTCGGTTTTTATCCTTACGGAATTTCTTGATTAAAGCCCACTCAAAGCCCGCGATAAAAACTATGCAATAGCTTAAAAATTAAAATTGATTACATTCAAATACCGTTTACTTTCACAAGCATTTAGTAAAAAGTCGTTGATTTGGAATTACAAAGAAATACTTCATTTTATTTATTTTTAAAGATGTAAGGATTGAGGCAATAATTGCTATTACATTCACATTTTTATATACCTATCCATTTTATTATAAAGTTCAGATCTTGGGATCTAACTGTAATTTTCGACAGTTAGACCCCAAGATCTGAACTGTTAAGATTGCTATTAATATACAATATTGATTTTAGACCAACAGCAAACCTTCGACAGGAAATATTTTGGTAGAAACTGTTGTAATCTGATTTATAAAGGAATGTGGAATAGCTATTTTATTTAGTTAGAAAAGAGTCCAAATTATATTCGTTGTCAAAGAAATCTCAATATGCATCTGCCAGCTCACCGCACTATCGAATGTGCCATACATTCCACATTCCATTCAGTACGTGCCTGGAATGTAGCTTCTTCTCATGGAAATAACTGGCTGCACTTGATATGAAAGCAGGTCTGGAGATTTATAAAGGTACTTCTTGAAAAATCAAAGGCAATCTTTGATTTTTCTGCTGATTGTAACTACTATCCATCAATTTTTACCTTATGAACTAAACTGAAACTATTTTTATTTAACTATGCACGCTGTATCCCCGACGGAATAGCCAGATCGCCAGGACACGCGGTCCATACATACTACTTTCGCTTTCTGTAGATTCATTCAATTTAACCCATTGAACTTACTAGTTTAAAATGATAATATTTGCTCCAAATAATGAAAGATGTAAAAAACCTAACCTAACCACTCCGGGAGTGCCGACAGAAGTGAAAACTCAATTTATTAATAATTTATTTATCTAGACGCGTTGGTACATGCATATATGCACACACTATAGCTGCGTATCGTAACGGGGTGTAGCGAGTCCAGAGATTTATCTCATCTAAAAAATTGCGTACCGCGCTAAAAGAAGTTTTTCCTTCAAAAATTGACCGGGATCGACGTTAATGATGATGATGATGAAAAATAAATCTACACTGAAAGAGTCCTAATTGATTACACAGCATTATTTAATAAGACCTGTAGATGACCGGAATCAACGTTAGATGATGATGATGATTATGGTCGCGAGTCCAGAGATTTTATCTCATCTAAAAATATGCGTACCGCGCTAAAAGAATATTCACTTCAAAAATTGACCGGGATGTTCGTTAATGATGATGATAAATCTTACGCTTTTTCGATCAGGTCACGTGTCCTGACGCGAGTTTAAGATTTTATACCCATTACAGAAAAAGTGCTCAACGCCGCTAAAGAAGTTTTCACTTCAATAATTCTACTCTGAAAGAGTCTTAATTGATTACACAATATTATTTAAAAAGACCTGTAGATGACCGGGTTCAACATTAGATGATGATGATGATTATAGTCGCAAATCCAGAGATTTTATCTCCTCTAAAAATATGTGTACCACGCTAAGAGGCGTTTTCACTTAAAAACTCCATCCGTCTTACGCTTTTTCGATCAGGTCACGTGTCCTGACGCGAGTTTAAGATTTTGTACCCATTACAGAAAAAGTGCTCAACGCCGCTAAAGAAGTTTTCACTTCAAAAATTGCGTACCGCGCTAAAAGAAGTTTTTCCTTCAAAAATTGACCGGGATCGACGTAAAGATGATGATGATGAAAAATAAATCTACACTGAAAGAGTCCTAATTGATTACACAGCATTATTTAATAAGACCTGTAGATGACCGGAATCAACGTTAGATGATGATGATGATTATGGTCGCGAGTCCAGAGATTTTATCTCATACCGCGCCAAAAGAAGTTTAGCCTTCGAAAATTGACCGGGATCGACGTAAAGATGATGATGATGAAAAATAAATCTACACTGAAAGAGTCCTAATTGATTACACAGCATTATTTAATAAGACCTGTAGATGACCGGAATCAACGTTAGATGATGATGATGATTATGGTCGCGAGTCCAGAGATTTTATCTCATCTAAAAATATGCGTACCGCGCTAAAAGAATATTCACTTCAAAAATTGACCGGGATGGACGTTAATGATGATGATAAATCTTACGCTTTTTCGATCAGGTCACGTGTCCTGACGCGAGTTTAAGATTTTATACCCATTACAGAAAAAGTGCTCAACGCCGCTAAAGATGTTTACACTTCAAAAAAAAAAACAAAAATGTAGTGTAGCTACCTTCTACCTAAAACAGTAAATGTGGTGTTTGTCTTAGTACTTAATCTACTGGAATCTGCTAATCGGGAGACTTGGGATATCATTCCTAAGTTGGGTAACTTAGGAATGATGTCCCAAGTCGGACGCCCGGCGCTAGTCAGAAAGGTAAATATCGTGTAGTTTTATTCAAATCGAGTTTAGTCAAATCGAGTCCGGTGTGACATACCTGGGGATCTTATCACATTGAAATATAATTAGTAGCCTGAACGCCAAGGAGTCTTAGTTTAATATAATAACGAGCCCTATTTTTATATAATTGGTATAAGTACAATTACATTCTAAGTTTGATGATCATAAAATTTAAATTTTACAATGTTACAATGAATTTCAGTTTCCTTAAAAGAATAAACTATTGTAAAGAATTTTCTACGTTCGTTCCTAAAAAAATGCACAATGTTTTTCAAACCCACCAAGAAATGATTCCACCTACACAAGCTTTAAACAAATAGCGTGCAACTAAAGCAACACCCGTTGTGGGACGAATGTGTCTGCGCCCCGGCACGACATTCACAAATGACGTTATCATACCTACGGTTAATAACTCCACAGGCACTGTGGAGAGCGAGCGAAGTGATATTGTAATAACAAGAGATCAAGTCTACTCGTTCATAGAACTAGACCGCCAATGTCTTTCATAATAATTTGAGATATTTTACAGTTTCAATTTCGATTTATATTATAATTTAATTATACACATACTGATTTTATGAATGCAAAAGTATATGCTTTTGTCATCGTTTAACTGAGTCAATAGTAATGAAATATAGCAAGGGTATAGAGTACATCAGGGGTAAGGACGTAGACTATCTTTTATCTATTGCTGTTAATATTTGTTTAAGAATAAGTTGTATAAAATGAAAAAGTAACAGAAAGTTTGTTATGAAAGAACAATTAACAAAATCATTAGTTCTAGAAACAGTATATTTGTGCACCACATCATTGTGGTGCGTAAAAGTCTATTTATACCAGTTTCATTTCATTATCACTTAAGTGGTTTCAAATCCTCTCTATCTAATTTATGATGAAAGTTTTGACAGCTCGTGCAAGTGTTGAGGGTAGGGTTCAATCGGTTTTAAATCTAATTGACTTTAGATTATTACTCTAATAGAATGACAATCATTTATAAACATAAGACTTTGATTTGATACTTAAGAACATGATAGTATGTTCATGCTAACATGTGAATTAATTAGATTTCGGTGTCCAGATCGTGCGTGCGAGGTTGCCTGCCGTCTCCCAATCCCATCTTCTTAACCCTAACTTTTCAGACTAAAGCAACTTTTTACGAATGATTACCATGTTAAGGTAAGTAAAGGTGGCGCCTATTACTGATTTTAAACTCTAACAGGGTTTAGCAGCAACTGGGATTACACTATGATAAAGAAATAAAATTAGATATTTCAAAACTGTCTTAAACGGAATGACAATGGCTAGCGAAGTATTCGGGACAATTATTTAAATATAATTTTATACCAAAACCCAAATTCCAATTTTTTTGATACCTTACTCTTTACATATCTTCATATACATTACTACAATAACAACTTTAGATTTCGGTGAAAAACAGAATATAATCACTACATATTATAAAACAAAGTCGTTTTTCGCTGTCTGTCCCTATGTATGCTTAGATCTTTAAAACTACACAATGAAATTCGATGCAGTTTTTTTTAATAGTTGGAGTGATTCTCATAGAAGGTTTTTATGTATAATTTGCTAAGTTTTTGCATACATTAAGTTAATTATAACGATATATGTTGGGGGTGTCGGAAAAAATGAGCCGTCTGGGAGCTTTTAACGAAAACGCTGCCTAAACCCTTTGAGATATAACAAAATAATGTATTGTGGAATTGTGTATCTAATATAGGTCTACAAAAACTCCACGATGGTATATGTCTATCTCTTAAGGATAACATACTGTATCCATTTTTATACTTAAAAAAAAAGCAATTATAAAGCAGTAGTTTGAAGGCTATTTACACAAATATATTATTAGTCCTTATCATTTTTAATATGTTAGTTGGATTCAGCATTTTATGAAGATTATTTTGGCCCTGTACACCTTTCAAATTAAATGAATATCTTTGGAGATATGACGAAATCAAAAGAAAAAATGCAAAGAAATTAATTTCCAAATTCGACCAGGCCGTGCGAGCGTAGGTAACTACTTGAGAGCGGAGGAGTAGGTAATCAAGTAATTTGGAAAATGTTTATACATAATTGTGAAATTAGTAAACGACGGGATTAAATGGGTGCCACGGGGTTCGAAGTATGCCACGGGCGAAGCCGGGCGGGACAGCTAGTAAAGAATAAACTCAGAAGGCCAAGTTTATACAATTTAAAGTGACTAAAAACAACATGTAAGTGTAATATATCTCATCCCAACTGTTATTGAGTTGTCGATAGTAGTGGTGAAACAATAACAGAACAGAACACAGTTCACAAGACTCAGGTTCCAGTTAAATCGCGGGCGGTCATTCGCTCATTCAATGTGCACGGACCGTTGGGCGCGCGCTTCACTGAGTTCCGACTTGTTGATACATCGCTCTGATTGAACCTCACTTTACACTGTGTTATTTTGAATTACATTGCTGGAAAGTAGGATAGTGTATGTTACAAGATTTGTTAAATTTTATTGTTATTGTTGAAGCGATTCAGATCATCGGTTACAAAATTACTGCCAATAACTCAGTATTCATCAAAATGATCACTACCTACATTAAGCATCTTTCGCTATTACTGGTCCTCAGGTTGGTGACCAATATGTAGTATTTTCATTAACGAGCGTGTTCGGCTTAGGAAGGCACATTAAGCCATTAATCCTGGTTGCTGTAGTGACATAGCATTTGCTAAAGTTGAAGGCCTTTTGAGAAATTTTAACAGCATGCAGTCACAACCTGCGCCTGTCCATTTTGACACATGCGTTAACTAGTATGTGACGAAATATGGACGTAGAGTATGTGTCTCTGCACTCCTTCGGGATATAGGTTTGGCTACATGTATTTGTAAATACTTATGTAGGTTTGGTACATAACAAAAGGTCCTAAACGTAATCTATTTCTTAAACACGCCTATTTATATTTTGATAACTAAACATTATATGGCTCTAGCATAATATCTCACCGCAATTAGGCACATAATGATACCAATTATCAAACTGTGGTTTTTTGATTGTTATTAAATTACGAGCAGGATAATAGATTTTTTTTATTATATTGGTTGAGTTGAATTATTCCTAATTCGCGTTCAATAGAACAAATAAATTTATATACCTACTTATTGCTTGTTCACCACCCGATATAAGATGTGAAGACCTTACCGTAATAGACAGTTTACTACCTGAAAACTCCAAGGAAAAATATCTATTAGCGTACCAAAAGTTCATACAATGGCAAAACAACAAGAATACGCAGTCTTTTTAGAAAATAAGATCATGGCATATTTTAAAGAATAAATAAATACAAATCTAGTACTTTGTGGTGTAATATATTTAATGTTTAAAAGTACAGTGCGAACAAAGAATGAAGTGGACTTAAAAACATACTGTAATTTGTCAGTTTATCTAAAGAGACAATCCGATGGATACAGAAGCAAAAAATCAAATGTTTTATCTTCTGACGATGTTGAAATATGTATTAAAGATGCTCCGGATCACTAATATCTGGCTACTAAGATAACTTACATTAATTTTAAATATCGAGCGACTTCAGCCTGTGTTGTGCCTTGTACTTAATTTTTGTGTCTATTTTTAATATTTGGTGTAGTTAACAGGTGCATGTAGGGTACAAGAATTAACAAACATAAATGTAAAAGTCATAGAGAACCATGATCAAATGCTTTTAGTGAAGATACCACTTACGAAAAATAAAATACTGAGGTCATTCGCCATACACAGTCCATTTTATGAAATAGTTAAGAAAATGAAAGTTTGCGTTCACCGAAAGCAAAAAAAATTAATTGTTTGTTTCAAAATTACCAGAATGGGAAATGTACCTGTCAACCTATAGGTATAAACAAATTTGGTTCTATGCCTAAAGAAATTGCTATGTTTTTAAGTTTAGCAGATACTGAGAGCTGCACTGGACATAATTTCAGGAGAACTTCAGCTACATTGCTGGCTAATTCAGGAGCTGATGTGATGACTTTGAAGCGTCGTGGTGGATGGCGATCAAGTAATGTTGCAGAATCATACATTGAAGATTTCATGCAAGAAAGAAATTTGTACCATAATCACAAAAAGCTAATGGGATGTCTTCTTTTTTACTTTGGTACATTTAATATTTTTTATATTCCAAAATATTAATTTTAATACTTTAGTGAAAGCAGAAGTTATAATTTTATGCAGTTAAAATCAGATTTCCTTAGATAAATCCAAAAAAACAAGTTTACATCTAACTATCCTTGGAAGAAGCCTTTCTTCTAAAACTACGTCAAATAACGAGCTACAAGTAACAAAAAAGAACAAAGGTAACCCGTTTTAATGCTGAGTATCACCCTCAGCTAATTGTCTTCACTTGTTAACACAGCCTGTTTAATTATGTAAGTATAACAAATTGCCTCCGCCACTGAATGAGAAGCTAAATTAAACTTTACTGTTTAGTCGGCAGAAACATGATCACTCTGAAGTAATCCAACAATACGCTCGACTGTATTAAAATAACTTACTTTTAGTAAAGAAGTCAGTCCACTAATATTCTATCCTGCTTTCTTATAAACAATAAAATAACTATGAGCTCGTCCATACCCTAGCTGCTTAACGTGACCTAACCATCAACTATCACTTATCACGGAGCGTGCCATATCATACAGCCCTGATGTTTATCGTGCTACTCTGTTAAAAAAATATCGGAAAAGTAGAAGCAACACTGTGTAGACATCCTATACTGTATTTATTTAATGATGCTTAAAAGGTCCATTCTTTGATTTTCATTAAGCTATGCTGTATACCTATATCGCTGTTGCAGAATAAAATAAATATTAGGTACCTTCTTAAAAATTTTCATCGCAACCATTTAGCTAATTTTACACGTTCATAAAATGCAAGAAATTGTAACTTTTTTATATATGTGCGATATACTCCTACCAACAAAAAACAACTGGTTGCTCGTTGGCCAAGAAGGTTGAGCCCTCGGAAGGATAGCCTCAGAGTAGAAACTGTGATCTATGTATATATAAAAGGCAAAACCACTCACTGACCACTACCCGAGATTTGAACTTCGCATGGGTGTTCCTTTTAACACGTAAGTGTCCTATAAGAAGGGATTTTACGAAATTCTACCCCTAAAGAAGTAAATAAGCGACAAAACGTTGTATGGAAGTTCATCATTTTCAAAGATACAAACGTGATTTTAAGTGCACCTGTTTCTTGTTACAAATAAATGAGCACGTGTATCGCGTTTCTCTAAAGTTTACCTATAAGGGGGTGAAACAGAGTTGTACTAACTGACTAATTGATCACGAAATCTATGAAGCTAATGGAGCTATGAAGCCCAAACTTCGCATGTCCAAAATTCTTTTAACACGTAGGTAACACAAAGTCGGGATTTTGCGAAATTCTTATCCCTAAGAGAGTAAAATGGACTGCTAAAGTTTGTAGGGAAAGATAGACTAACAAATTTTAATTTAGAACACTCTTAAGATACATTTTCACGACTTACTCTATTTTTGTTTTCAAAATTTCGACGCTATATAAATAATGTCATTTGTCCAATTGTGTCTACTGGGGGTAAGTGTGTAACCCCACCAAGATCTTCGGGGCCCAAGTCAACCTCTCGTGCTAGTGCGTGCACCTGCTGATTAACGGACGAGGCTCTGGCGCTGGCTTTATCCTTTGGGGTTGGGAGGTCTGAGGACGTCGCTCCCATAAAAGCTACCTGCCAAAACAAAAAAAAAATAATCAGAAAAAAAAGGAATGCAGCTAGGGATAGGGCGCCGCCGCAAAACGGCGCGCAGGAGCCCCGCCCGACTCCTGTGGCTGCCATGGTCGGGCCAGCACGGCTAAAGAAGTAAGCCCCAACCCGTATCCGCTTCGCATCGTGAAACATTGGCACGCTGACTGGGCGTGCGGTAGAGTTTGCCGAAGTACTCTCCAGGCGGAGGGTGGACGTAGCGTTCCTGCAGGAGACTCGGTGGAAGGGCAACAGAGCCCGGCCTCTGCAGAAAGGCTAAGAGCTGTAGAGCCTGGTGGGGAGAACGGGGTGGCCGTGGTGCTCTCCGAGGGGCTGCAGAGCGGCATCTTGGAGGTGAAACGCTGTAGCGACCGGCTTATGATCGTGAGGGTGCTTATCGATGGGATTATTACCCACCTGATAAGTGCATACGCGCCACAGGCGTGTCGTTTTGGGGCTCGAGGGAGTGCTTCGGAGCATTCCGTTGTCACAGGGAATCGTTTTGGGCGGCGACCTAAACGGTCATGTGGGTGAGAGGTGTGAGGAGTTTGAGCGTGTTCATGGTGGTTTTGGATACGGCACCCGCAACGCTGAAGGAGAAACTATCCTCAGAACGTGTGCGGCTGCCGACCTGGCCATTGTGAACACGTATTTCAAAAAGAAATCCGAACATCTCATCACCTACAAGTGCGGGAGGCGTACAACTCAGATCGATTTCCTACTCACTAGGCGACACAGCATCGGCATGGTGGCCAACTGCAAGGTCATACCCGGAGAGAGTCTTACTGCACAACACCGTCTCCTTGTCATGGACTTCTGCGTGAAGCCCAAAGGCAAACGCATCGAGCGGTGCCAATGCCGCATCAGATGGTGGCTGCTTGATGATACTAGGTCCCAGGAATTCGTCTCAGCTGTCGGTGACAAGTGCACCGACACTGAAGGCGAACCAGTTCAAGATTACTGGGACAAAGTTCAAGCGGCCATCCTTGGAGCGGCGAAGGTGGTGCTCGGTAAGTCTAAGGGTGGACGCAAATGTGACAAGGAAACTTAGTGCTGGAACGACGCAGTCCAGAGGGAGACTAGGGAGAAGAAAGCCCTCTTTAAAAAGTTGCAAGACCCAAGAAGTGCTGGCTTGACGTCGTGGCTTGAGGATGATATGCGTGCCAATGGTCTCACTATAGGGGATGCCGACGACCGTGCGAAGTGGAGGAGAAAATGTAGGAAAGCGGACCTCGGGCGTCCCGAGACGCAACTGGGACAGACGCTCGGATGATGATGTCCAATTGTGTCTACTTTGAAACTTTTATCGTTTTCATTTTATTCTTAGGATAATGATTGAATGTACATATAGTATAAAAAGTCTCAGTACTTGACTAAAAAAAGGTACCTAGATATTATATTATGAAAATGTCTTTGCTACATGATTACAAACGCTGATTTAACCAGAAAAAAAGAGTATCAAAAGAATTTTTTTTATTGTCATTTGTTTATATATTTTTTGTTTTGTTTGGAAAATATTTTGTTTTCCAAAGTAACAAAGACATTTTCCTGATAACATATATATTAAATAAATTTGCATGTGATCTGTATCTAAATTCGAAGCAGTCTCCATACCATATTTTTTTTTTATCTAATATGTACTAAATCATTTACACATAAAACTCTATTCGATTTTATTTTCAATATTGACTGAAATAATAATCTAAGTTTAAAAAACAATACATATTATAAAGAATTAAAATTTCCGATATTGTGTGAGTTCAGTCACCAACTGTGAAGTTGTAGCGGGTGATCTCTGGATCTACTGAACCAATTTAGAAAATTCTTCTACCAATAGGAAAGTAAAATTACCAGCGTGTTTGGTGTTCCCACGGGAACCGAAACTATGCGGGTAAACCACGCACAGACTTTTGAACGTGGACGTGAAGCATAAACAAACACAGCCTTAACTATTAGACATAGATACCTGAAATTTGGTGAACGTATTCTTTACGTACCGACGTTAGATAAGCACAAAGAAAGGAATTCTCGGTATTCCCACCGGAATGTAACCCTACTAATACTATAAGTGTGAAAGTTTACGAAGTTTTTTTTAGTAAACAAAATGGTGGGCACACCAAAGGATGTACTGCTTTCCAAACGCCGGGCGTTTATAAAATAAATTGCAGTGGCGGTAGTTCCTACATAGGCCAAACAAAGCGGACCGTAGCTGAAAGGATAAAGGAACATATCGCCGCTGTAAAGAACCGACAGACCAACAAATCAGCGATTGCAGAACATACAATACAATCAGGCACCGATCACTGGATTGAGTTTCACCGTCCCCAAGTCCTCTCTACTGACCGCCACTATTATTCGAGAATGGTGCGTGAAGCAATTGAAATCAAAAAACACACAAATTTCAATAGAGAGGAGGATTTCAAATTATCTACGACGTGGACCTTTTGTTTTAAGGATACTCTACTGAAATATTTAACAACATCCCAGATGGTGTAGTCAGAGCAGGCATATGGCTAGGTTTCGCAATCCATCCATGCATTATTTCGCTTTCTTCAGATACTCGGCTATGATATACCTTGACTCTGTCTACCCTCTACTTCGTCAATTGTTCCTCAATCATTCTTATTTCTATGTTTATCTCCACTATATCGTATAGAAAACTACATTTGTAGAATATAACTGTAGAATATATGACTCATCATATCTTTTAGTATAATTATAATTAAAAAAGTAAAACAGTCGTACCTAAAACCTATAAAACTCACTGTGTGTACAGTTACCACCCTTTTCGGTAATTCACAACAATGTCAACGACGCTCTACGTGTATGAATAACAAATCTAATATAACATATAAACTAGTTGAACGTGAAATTCAATGCGAAGTACTTTGTAAAGAGATCAATAAGTAGCGTAGTTTGTCGGAACAGGATATCGGAGACAAAGTTACTTCAACTTCCCTTGTTATATTTTGATATTTCGTTCATGGAGTTTTATATTTTTTAAAGAATATCATTCTTAAATCATTCCTTTATAACTCTATATCACATTTAGAGTAGCTAACGGCCGAATACTGGAACGTTACTCATGTACAACACCCAGGTGAAGGGCTCTTAAATTTAACTATCTCCCAAATTAAAGTGGTATACACAAAGGCTACTCAAACAATTTGAAGGGATAGTCAGCTGAGCAGCCGTTAAATAATTTGCGTCATGGCAACATTAACGATGCCTCCATTTTACGCAACAGTTTTGGACTATATAATATTTACTATGCTACTTAATATAGTTAAAATAATAGAAAATAATCATAGTTTTATTTGGTACACAATGTAATTTCTATAATGTACTGATAGGTAGGTTTTGAAGTTATGTATCAGAATAAATAACTTAACTAAACTATTTCGAAATTGAACGTAAACATTTGCTGACCTAATTGTCGTAAAACGAAACGTTCATTTTGATTGAAACTAGTGAAATTAGCGTGACTTGTAAACATTTTACAAAAATAAATTGGGAAAAACATTACCATTACAGCGATGTTCACATGATTAAGGTACTCGCGAGTTCGCAGTGCGGTATAAGGCCGAGCATTATCTTGCATCAACACAAGCCGTCACCGATAAAGGGGGCAAAAGGTACCACGTTTTTTTCAAGAACCTCCCTTATGTATCGATCAGCAGTCAGACTCTTTCTATCGAACACCACCAAGTCCGTGACATACATACCCCCCCCCCCCCTCCCTCAAACCAATGTGGGCCCTCCGCCGTATGCTACCGTAATTTCAAAATTTAACTGATTGTATCGTTCCCCTTCCCGTTTCCATAATCTTTGACGTCCATCAATTTGATTTAAAAGAATTCTACACTCATCACTGAACAAACCTTTACTCCATTAGTCCGTGGTCTAAAGACAATGCTCTAGAGCGAAATTGAGTCTGTTTCTGCGATGATGTACCTCGAGTTTGAAGCCTTGGCGGGCACGCGTGAACGCAAATGCACTGCTTCGAACCGTCTTCGTACTGTGCGTTCACTTACTGCTACTCCTCGAACTTCTTGAAGAAGATTTCTGGCTTGCACAGCCGTCAAACGCGGATTCCTTCGAACACGCAGCTGAATGAAATGTTCATCTCTTCTAGATGTATGCCTATTTCTGCCTTGCCCGCGACGTCTAACGAGAGAATTAGTCTCCCTGTATCGCTGGACACTGCGATGAATGGTTGAAATAGATCGACGAAGCATCCTGGCGATATCTCTGTAAGTTTGATTACTGCTACTCATCTCAAGTGCCCTGACAATTTCAGTCGGGGTTAATTCAGGCATAATGATTCCCTTATCCTTCAGTAAGATTTAAGGAACATAAAAAGTCCAAAAAGTCTTAAATTTAATAAAAAAATAAGATCTTTACATACAAACTTGTGCACCCGTAATATGGAACACTTACTAGAAATTATTAAAACGTCGATTAAAATTAAAACAATCACAGAAAAAAGTGACGATCAACATTGTTCTGATTTTAAAATATTTTATTCTAAAATATAATAGTCATAAACCAGCCAGCAACATTAATTTAAAAAGGTTTAACTTTTTTTTTATGTTCCGCTAATTATGCCGGTGTGTGTATATAAATACCATTAAATGAGATAAGACGTACAATTCTGTAGTACAGATGGTACCTGTCATAAGTTTTAGGTCCGTATTCCAGAACGTTTCTCAATACTCAATCGATACTTGAGAGTAGATTTTATAAAGCAAAATCTAGCCTCGAGCGTTGATTGAGTATTGAGAAACGTTCTGGAATACGGCCTTTAAGGTTCAAGGAAATCTGGAGGCCTTAAAATCTTATCTTATTATTTATCAAAAAAAGAGTGTTACAATCCTATGCTACAGAATCAACACCATGAGTTTTAATTACTCTCAGTCTTAGCTAAGCCAGTTTAGCGGTATTGGATTGCGTTTCTGCGCGTTCTACCATATAATGAAGCGACACCAACGTGGACTTACGAGACTGAAAGCTCCTTTATTTCGCACGTTACTTTACGAGCTGCATGATGATGAAGCATACACTTTAACTCTGAACGGGTAGGTTGTCTTTTAACATGCGCCATGCAAAACGAAGCACTTAAGTGCTTCACCTAGTTAAGTGCCTGCCGTCTCGCAGTGCGCCTCAGGCACGTTCATATGTGTTATAATTACAACTAAGTAATTGTTACGTTTCAATGCCCTTTGTATGACAATTATTGTTGCAGGTGTAGCTGTATATTGTCGAATAGTTTCATAAACCGTTGTATTCGACAAGTGCTGATTGTGAATTATAATTTATCGTACTAATATGTAATACAAATTAGTGTTTGTTTAATTTATAATGAATATAACCAACTAATGACTAGATAACCGTTCCGAGTGTAGTTGTGATTGTGCGGAGAGTGATTGTTAATAGGAAAATACTAGTTAGTAGCTCCGCACGCCCGTCCCACAGGAACTTGTTTACGGGATAAAAAGTAGCCTATGTGTTATTCTGATGTGTAAGCTATATTATTGTAAAGTTAGTTAAAAAGCAAAACCCATAGTAGATTTTGAATGAAAGAGTAAAAAAATCCACCCATTCTTACAAACTTTCGCGTTTATAATATTAGTAGGATAAGTTTTAACTGTTTGATGTAAAAGATAATTATAATGTAGGATGAGGAGGGTGATATGACATCAAAGGAGTGATGCCATTCCAAGCTCTATTGAACGCCTTGGCAATGTCCAGGCTGACAGCCAAGAATTCGCCAAGCTTGTCCATAGCCCAACCTAAAGGTTTAATGTAGGCCAGAAGATCACCCATTGCCCATTTCGGCCTAAAACCATGTTGAAGGTCATGACTATGTCTAAACACTAACAAGAAACCTTAGGTTACAAAAAGTTTAGTGTACAGCGTTGCTCATAGACCATTCCGTTTAGCAAAACTGACTGAAAATCTTGGCTTTTTCCTCCAGCAGTCGCCTTCTCTTATTTTGAGTTTTTCGTATGCCTCACAACAAACATAAATGATCCGGGAATAAACTAGAGATAAGAATCAAAGTCGCAACTTCGTTTCCCACACAATGTAAAGACGGAAAACATAGCTTTATTGATGAACATGGTCTAGTACCGAATCCGCTGATATATGAAAGTAGACGACGGCTTTCGGTCAAACGGTTTCGCTAATTCAGCCGTGGAAAGGGCAATTGTCCGAAAGAGATACGCTATGCTACTTAGAGGAAAAGTAAAGCGCTTGTGGGGAACACGTCCAACTAAGTTCTTTAAATGCACTCACAGCGTTAAACAACTTTCGCTATGGCTGGTCCTCGGATGTGTGACCGCTTTGTGGCATTATCCATGGATGAATCGCTAAGCCGTTGGTCCTGGTGGCCAGTAACATGGCAGTCATTAAGCCAAGCTAAAGATCCTGTTTCCGTTTACCCGGCGACTGTATAAAAGGGGAAAAACGGAACTTCCAACGGTCAACCCTCTTCTTTTCATTCCCGAACAACGCGCCCAGAGCCACTCCCGTACAGTGAGAAAATTTTCACCAGAACAGAACGATTTAAAAGATCGTTTCTCTGTCGAACGATAGTAACCTGGAACACTCTGCCTGCGCACGTGTTTTCTTCCTCTTACAATCCCGGATTCTTTAACGAAGCGTAAAGAGGCAAATCATTGGGCCACCAACTTGAGGGACGCTGTCAGTAGTCAGGTAGACAAAGAGAGTGCCCCTCAATCCGCTAGATGTTGTCATGGCTTTTCATCAGGCGGACGGGGTCATTTTGGCGAGCTAAATATAAAAAGTGAAGGTTTCCCAATCTGCACCCCTAAATGATCTGAAGTCAAAACGTATAAGAACTTGTTATTATCTGTTTCTATTTACGAATTACTAAACTAGAGAGTAAAATACTAAACACGATTAAACGCGATCCAAATAACCCGAACCGAACAAAGGAAAAAAATACAAATTTTAAAATGTTTACATATTTTTTTGGTCATATTTTTACATTATCAACTTTGTTGGCAGTGATTGAGGTTCTTTAAAGACGGCAAAGTGCTTTATTTTGCGCGTTGTCTTTACAAAAGTAATTCTTTTCATTATTTTGAAACTGTTCTAAAGTTGTGGTACTCAAAAGCTTAGGGATATTTTATGATGACTTCTGTCAAAATCAATGACGTTTATTAAAAACAAAGAAGATGTAATAATACTGATGCAATGTAGAAAAAGTTTGGAAGCAAACAGTTGCAGATTTTTTTCATAAAAAAAAATCTCTTTTCAGCACGATAACGCAATTTGGATGCAATTGGCAATAACAACATTATAGTAAAATCATTACTTGTTGTAATATACTCACAGAATTAGTGACAAAAGGATTCAAAAATCCTGTTGGACCCATTAGTGAAACCAATAGTCCTGAACCTAGCAGAGCTATTATACAGTGAAACAGCGCAGGAAACTAAAGGTTTTTTAACCATCCAAATATGCATTCGCAAAAGCAAATGAACAAATAAAGCATTACCCTAACAAAAATATATGATACAAAGGATTTGTTTTCGTAAAAAAAGTTAAATGAATTAAAGCGAATTTCAATTGTCAATGGATACTAATAGGTAAGTAATATTATACTACGATAATAAGCAACAGTTATTGTGCACTTAGACAAGCTGTCTAGTTATGTTGTAGCACGAACTTCCTATAAGTCAAAACGTTTTAGAAAGTATTTGCCAAATTTGTTTTTCCTCGTGTGTTACAGCAAAAACAAACTGGTCAATTTTATCAAAATTAAGTCTAATGGCAGTCTACTTTCTGATCGTATAGAAAAGGCAAATCAAATATTGCAAAAACCAATCCGATAAATGAATATAGTCACTAGAGTAACAAATACTGATTTTCATTGTTCGTTATGATATGCTACGCCAGCAATACACCAACGAATATTGTCAGAAGCCTGCCAAAATATGTTTCTTTCTATACATGTAAGGTCATAACTCGTCAGGGGGGTACAATGAAGCGATTTGTTAGCTTACTTTATGGACATGAATTTTCGAGAAATATATGTACTCGTAGCTAGGGTGGCATTCTAATAATTTGAAATAATTACACACTACTTAAAAATACTAATTACAAAAATAATCCTACTGATATTATAAACGCGAAAGTTTTTAAGAATGGATATTTGTTACTCTTTCACGCAAAATCTACTGAATGGATTTTGATGAAACTTTACAATAATATAGCTTACACATCAGAATAACACAGGGGCTACTTTTTTTTCCCGGAAACAAGTCCCTGTGGCAAACAGAAACGTGAAAACATCACCACGCGTGCGGAGCCGCGGGCGTCAAGTAGTATTTTATAATTATATTAAACAGTCACCTACCCTATGAATACGAGCGCTTCGAATCGCTGGAGAATGGGGTAAGCTTTTATTGATTGCTAGGAGCTATGATTTAGCCATTTGCTTTTCGGCGATATTGAAAGTATACCTCCTAATCCCCTTTATAAGTGTGTGCATCAATCAATATATCTCTTCTGATTTCAATCCGTTTCCTGAGCAAACTAGTATGGCCCACAAAAAATATTGATACCAAAGTGCACACGCAAGTTTGTTTTGCGAAGTTTCAAACAAGAAAATAGCCAATGCTTTTTAAGATGTCAACAACCTCTCCCAACGATAAATATCTCGTGTTCGCAACGTTTTCTAGCAAAAAACATAGTTTTCAAATCATAAAAGTTGTCGCTGGCTTTTAGTTTAACAAGGTCTGGATAAGCTGAATCTATTTATTCACGCTTTAGACGAGTTTTTGTACTTGTTCAAAACTTTAGCTTCTTTCACAAATGAAAACATCACAAGAACATGTTTATAAGCAAGTTATCGAACGCTACATTAATCTATATGTCGGAGGAAGGGTTTAGTTGCTTAGGCAACACAATAATCTAGTATTGTGATTGGTCGAAAGCGTATTTGTACTAAAGTTAATAGTTTGTTAAGATATCATAATATTCACAAGTAATATCTTGTTAAATTTTCATTTAATTAGAATTGATTTATCGACTACTAATATTGTGTAAAATACCTCTCTAAAATTAATGACTTAAAAAGAACATGATGAGGAATGAAACATGTAATATTCCTAATTAAGTTATAGTGGTTTTTTAATACTAAACGGTCTATGTTAATTCCTAACTCTATTTAATTAGATTTATCACACATTTATATCGTGTTAATACTTTGTGTTTAGATTAAATAGTCTTTAACATGTCACGAGTTGAGGCAGGACTGCCTCAGTGGAGTCGTGGGCCAGCTAGCTAAAGAATGGCGGGAACGGAACACGGTCGATTGTCGTTTGTTGAGTTTTAAAAGGAGTGATGATAAAGATGGGGGCATGTCTTGTGAAGTGAATCTGATAATGACCGAAATAAGAGTTAGATTGGACCACGAACCCAGTACTCGTGTATTGTTTATGTTCTTTATTATATTATCGATAATCTGTGAAGATAAATAAAAGTGTTTCGAGTTTATTGAGTTATGTACTTGCCGTAACCCGTAATGACGCCCACAACCTGATAACAGCAACGATACTTTGAAGAGGTTGCTGTTTATCTGTTCATTCTCCGACATCTATATATATAAAAATGAAACCCTATTTCTCTTGGTCACGCCATCACGCGTGAACGGCTGGTCCGATTTGAAAAATTCCTTTTGTATTGTATAGCCCATTTATTAAGGAAGGTTCTTAGCTAAATATCATCACACCACTACACAGAAGAGCGGAGCAGTAATCATAAATGTCAACAAATCGGGGAACTTTCATACATTTTTGGAAAAGTAATAAGCGACGGGATTAAATGGGTGCCCCGGGGTTGGAAGTATGTCACGGGAGAAGCCGGGCAGGTCAGCTAGTTCATTATAAAATAGATAAACTACACGTTATTTTATTTTGGGAGCTAAACTGTTAAGATTTGGAGTCCGATGTTAAACCAAAAAAATACATACGTACATACTGGCACGCCTTTATCCCCGAAGAGGTAGGCAGAGGCATACTATACGCTCACATTACACTGTATTTTTTTTTTGTCCCACGTAACAGATGGTAAGCCCATTGTCGTGTTGAAATGGACAGACGCAGGCTGTGGCGACCTGATGTTGAAATTTTTCAGTCGCCCATAAGGCCTTCAACCAGACTTTACGACTGCCATTTACTGGCAATCGGGACCAACGGCCTAACGTGCCTTCGGAAGCGCGGAATCGCTCGCAAATGTAAATTCTACAAAGTGGTCACCCATCCAACGACCAACTATAGCAAATGTTGCTTAACGCAGTGATTATTTACAGAACACTGAGTCAGTGGAGCCACGCGCGCTTCTAATAATATGTATCATATATGAAAAAGAAGTTATTGAGACAGCGTTCGTGGCCCCGATGACTCAGTGTTCAGTAAACAATCACTGCGTTAAGCAATTTTCGCTATGACTGGATACAGATGGGTGACCGCCTATGGTATTTCCATTTACGAGTGTTTCCATGATTCGGGAGCACGTTAAGCCGTTGGTCCCAGTTGCCAGTAAATGGCAGTCTTTGAGGTTAGATGAAGGTTTTATAAACTAATCTTTCTTCACGCTGTATCCCTGACGGGGTAGTCAGAGAGGATAGATCGCCCGGCTTCGCGATCCATGCATACTTCTTTCGCTTCTTCAAGATTCATCAATCGCTTCATACACGCACGTCTGGGTATCCGAGTACTTTAGACTTTTCCATTTTTGAGCACTCTGCTCACGTGGTCTTCATATGTAATTCTCGGCCTACTCTGACTCCTTCTACCCTCTACTTTTGCACAATATATATTCTTCGTCAATCTTTCCTCTTTCATTCGTTGGACGTTTCCAAACCAACGGAGCACGCCTTTTTCCAGCTTAACGCTGACACTTTCATTCAAACCTGCCATATTGCGTATCACTTCATTACATATTCGGTCGGCCAAAGTTACGCTGCACAGTTTTCGAATTGATCGCTTCTCCACAGCATTCAATTTACTTTCATGTATCTGCTGGCATACCCAGGTTTCGCTACCTTAAAGCAAAGTTGGTACTAGCACTGCGTTATGGATCGCCAGTCGTGTTTCTTGTACGATGCTTTGTCGCTTTACTAATTGGGAACTCGCCGTTCTATATCCGAATCTTATCTTCCATCCGCGCTAAACATACCCTCTTAATACACAATTTCATTAAAGGCTTTATAGACGGCTTCAAAAGTTTCTACTGCAGGTAGCCACAACCTGCGTCGATCTACTTCAACACTGCAAAGGACTTACGACCTTTTGTGTGAGACAGGAATGCACACAGTGAAATGTGGGATATAAAATGCCTCTGCCACCCCTTCGGCGATGAAGCGTGATTGATAAAGAAGTTAATTATGTATACGTAGTGGAGACAGGGTAATAAAATCAATGGAACATTTCAATTTCCAATGGAAGTTCCAAATCCAATAATCCAGTAGAATATAATAGAGTAGCAATGACGCAGCGCAACGCTTCAATGTACAGTACCTACTATGCTTTATAATGAATTATCAAAAGTCTTAGAATACTCATTATTGGTTGTGAAGTTAGCTGTCCAGTTCTAGCAAGTTACTGGTGTTTCACATACATACATACCATCACGCCTGTTTCCCATTGGGGTTGGCAGAAACTATGGATTTCCACTTACTACGATCCTGGCATACAACTTTCGCTTCTCCTACTTTCATCAGTGTTTTACACGCCAGGTGTTCCACAAATCCTATCATCAGCATCCGAGCGCCTGTACCAGTTGCGTCCCGCGACGTCCGGGGCCGCTTTCTTACATTTTCTCCTCCACTTCGCACGGTCGTCGGCATCCCCTGTAGTGAGACCATTGCCACGCATGTCATCCCTCTTACCGGGACCCAGCGGGGGTGACATTGCCAGACATTTGTTTCACACGTAGCCCGGCGGTTGCCGCAAGACGTGACCATACCAACGAAGGCGACACTCTTGCAACTTGTCTGCAATGTCACGGACGTGAAGGCTGCCGCGGATGCGAGAGTTCCTCACGCGGTCCATCCGCGTGACTCCACACTGTAACGTTACTATTTTCCGGGAGGGGAAAAAGTAAAGTTTAGGAGGAAACTGTCACCAGGACTGGAGGAGTCCTGGCTTAAAAGGAAAAGTAAAAGAAAAAGGAGAAAAGGTAAAGTTAATTTAATATAGGTAATATAAAAATTTAAAAAAATAAAACCAGAGAAAGCCGGGGGTAAATAAGTTCTTGCAATGTTTCTTTAAAATAGCCGGTTAGCAGCACTCGTAGCTAAGAAGGGCCTCGCGTAGGCCTCCACGTTGCTAAGGGGCCTCAAGTAAGGCCTCCACGTCGCTGAGAAGGGGCCTCAATTCCCCTCAAGGCCTCCACGTCGCCGACCTCGGAGAAGCTGGTCGCGAATTCAGGCAGGTAGAGAGCTGAAACTAACGAGCGGTCGGCGTCTTTCACAGAGCCGGTTAATAGCACACAACACTGCATACCATCACTTCACTATTTCTGGAGGGCACAACCCTCACACTCAGCACTCATTCCCAGCACCTCCTCTCAAGGTGAGCACCAAAAGTAGACCGATTTGACGGCCCCGGCTCCCTTCTTTTACAGAGCATTTCAAAATTTAAATATTCTAAACATATTTTCTAAATTTATAACAAGGTCTAATATCTAAACAACCTAACCTACTGGCAGCTCTAACAATAAATTAAAAATAAAATCTAGGCTTGTCATTAACTGACATTAAAAATTACAAAAGGTAAACAAACATTAAGAGAGCATAAAAACTCTCGAAATATAAAGGCCTAGGAATGCTACAAACAATGGCCATGCAGATAATTTGAGAGAGTGTAGAATGAAACTAATGAAGTAAACATACATTACAACACATCCACCGCAGCATCTTCATTTCCGTGACACGCAGCTCCTGCTTGTGTCGCTTCAATATTGGAAACGTCTTACTTCCATTTAAAAGGACACACATACAAGGACATGTCCCACAAATCCTATATACGAAGAAATCTAAATTTAACTATCTGTATTAATGACGTTAAAGCCATTCTGGATGCTAAATTACTACCAGCAAGGACTGCGACGACAAACCGTTCTATAGCAATAGACCTAAGTTTTAATTGTAATCAATGGAAAAGTCTAATGGAATCTAAATCTATTTCTGAATTTGCTTACCTATTTTATTATGAAAAAAAAATTAATTTTATTATGTCAACATTTTACTAGAGTTGGTAGTGAATATAGGTAGTAAATATATGATTTATAGAATTCGACATTCGACACTGGAATATACTAACGACTATTTTCAGTGTTTTAATGGAAAAGTAATATCCTAGTAATTAAATTCTACTATTTGGTCATATTGAGTCAAAATTTAACAGCATGAGTGGAATAGTAAAATTGGTGGCAAAACCTTAATTGGTCATGAACATTAATTATTCATTATTTATACAGAATACGTGGCCTTTCCACTGAAACAGTTGCAAAAAAGTTTATATCCAACACAAAATTCTATAAGATCCCAGAATAGATTGTTTTCTTTCTGACAACCTATTTTAAGGACAACCTATACTTCAGTATCAAAAGATTTTAAGAAACTTTTACATTCAGTTGAAACAACATATTTATTGAAACGATATTCCGTAAACAGATTGAAATTATAACTAATTTAGTTTAGAATTTAGTTAACAACTAAAGTTATACGTAACTCTTGTACTATTTTTAAATTGCTATTAAACTATGATCCTTACAATAAATAATTATGCTAGGATAATATATAAATCGAAAAACCCTCAAGTTCTAAAACGGACCATGGATTTAAGACAGGCTAAGAGATACCTAATTAATGATCGTATAAACATTAGCTTTAAGCTAATCAAACAATTTATCTTAACTGAACCCTTCAGTCAGAGACGCAATCTCATTTAGCAAACTCACAAGGATTTAGCTTTGGGCGGCTGAAATTTGCAAATGAATACCTTCCATTACGAAATATAGGGTGTGCTGATATATTTATTTGGAAGTATCGCATACTTAAACGTCGATCAATAGTCAAGGGAGATTATATAATATTTTTTATATTATATTTATATGAGATAATATGATATTCTGATAATATTTTTGTTTGAGTACGTACGGTCAGCTATTATAGCGCTTAGCAGAGCAGAATATTTTCTACAAATCTAACCAACTAACTAACTATCTTCACGACGTATCCCTGATATGACTGCATCTCCGACTGTAGTCAGAGAGGATAGATTGCCAGGCTTCACGATCCATGCATACTGCTTTCGCTTCATGCAGATTCATCAATCGCTTTATACATGTACGTCTGGGTATCCGAGTACTTTTGACTTTTCAGTTTTTAAGCAATCTGCTCACGCGGTTTTTATATGTAAGTTTCGGCCTACCCTGACTCCTTCTAGCCTGTACTTTCGCACAATATATAAAAAATATATATTAATATATATTCTTCGACAATCGTTCCTCACATACGTTGGACGTGTCCAAACCAACGGAGCACGCTCCTTTCCAGCTTAACGCTGACACTTTCATTCAAACCTGCCTTGGCTAGTGCCAACGTTGCTTTACACCACTTATGCAGTTTTGCACTTCGTTACAAACGAGATAACACTCGAACACCCAATGAACGAGGCCGCGGAAGCGGATAAAGTCTGTCGGGAGCCCTGGGGCTATCCTTCCGAGGGCACACCCGGGACTCCCGGCTATAGACAGATGAAAGGGATACGTGTGGATTCAGTCGGTAAGAGTCCGGCTTAGCATCCATGAGGATTTCCGCACGAAAAAAAAAAAAACGTCCTTTACGAATCGCGAGTCGTGCTTCTTTTACGATGCTTTGTCGCCAATTGGGAAATAAAATTAAATTTAAAATTCAAATCTAAAATTTTATAAAAAGACATTATACAATACAAATAACAAACATGTCATAAATTCCGCATATCATGATACATACATACTGTTTTGAACACTCTTAAACAATTTGACAAATAAGCAAATGTTTATTTTCAATCAGAAATCTGTTCTGTAACTATGGATTGTATTAATCTTGTTCTGAGGTTGACTGTACCTATTTTACTCGTATTTATAAACTGCACACATGGAATTCAGTACAAATACATGAAGGGCGGTCTATTGCAGTCAACCTTTGGATGAATTAGGTATATACCTTTACCTAATTTTGATAAATCTGCAAGAAGCGAAAGAAGTATGCATGAATCGTGAAGCCTGACGATCTGTCCACTCTAACTACCCCATCAGGGATACAGCGTGAAGATAGTTAGTTAGTTTTTTAGTTAATTTATCTAAAAGTAAAAGTTAAGATGATTTTCAGAACTTGAATATAATTACTATAACTATTATATAATAAATAATATTTTATTAAATGTATTTATTAATGTTTAAATAATTTAAATGTACCTTTTTCGTCTTAAAAGTACTAAATGAATACTTGCACAAAATTAGCTATTGCATAGAGAAGAGAAATTCCAATTAACCCGTTTGGTCATCGTGGTACGCCACTACGGTAAGGTAACAAACGGAAAGTGTGTGTGTGTGTGTGTGTCAGCTATTTAAACTAGTCACCCATTCTTTCATACAAACTTCGTTGAATAATTACTCAAAAAGTTAAGGTTGTATTATCAAAAATAATTACTATCACATTAATTTATATAGAGCCGAAATGACAATAAGATAATAGTACAAAAGTTATGAGTCACGACGCTCCCTAAAGAAAGCCCATATCGGAAAATACAGTAATAGTATATACCTACGAGTACATTAGCATCATATATATATTTATTACTTTCCTCGTACACATTCCTGAGTTCTTTAGCAGGCATTTGTCAGAATCTCCAACGTGAGGAAGTTACATGAACTGTGACAGTTATGACACGAGATCTTATGATTTGACGTGCTAGATCGATAGGGAACAATGTGTAATATGCCGCGATAGCTACAGGCAAAATATATCCAAGTTATATCTAAAACGACAGTGTTGATTATGTGATCAGCGAAGCCCAAGGGATATGCATTTTTAAGCTATTGCATAGTTTTTATCGCGGGCTTTGAGCGGGCTTTAATCAAGAAATTCCGTAACACAAAATACCTAAGACCCGAGGTCACACGAAGCACCCGATCACCAATAAAGAAGATTTCCCAAATTCGTTACTTTAAACATTTATCGTAGAGACAGATTACGTGAAATATCGTCATCACCAAACTTGCTATTTTAAGTTAGACGTGATCAAGCCACACTTAACTAAGTTTAACAGAGATTACTCAATGCTCAACAAATTATCGTGCTAATCCAGCTTAAACACGTGCTCTGGTGCCTGAATTACATGCAACTTAATGTTTAGACGTAGCAGACACATTTGCTCAGAAATTAAATTAAAGTTTTAGTCTAAAGTCACCTATACATTAATGGTCTGTATTAAGAATATTATTTTGTATTTTAAAAAATATACCATAACACTATAAAAAGAAAAATGTATTAAATTTCGTATCATTTTAAGCTATTGCATAGTTTTTATCGCGGGCTTTGAGTGGGCTTTAATCAAGAAATTACGTAAGGAAAACACCTAAGACGAAGGTCGAGACGAGGTCACACGAAGTTCACCGAGCACGGCCGAGCGTTGGCTTAACGTGTATGTACATATATTATATGGTACGATTGTACGAAGTTCGCACGGATCGAGACGTGATGATAGTGAGTGTGAGAATGAGGGTGAAGATGAGGGTGACTGTGAGAGTGAGGGGTGAGGGTGAGGGTGGTGAGGGTGGGGGTGCGGGTGTTTTTTTTTAATTTTTTAGTGTAACTTGTATTAATATCAAAGTAAAACAAAGGTATGGTATGCAATAACTTTACCGCGGCAGTCTCCGACTGCCACACGTCTTTTTTTGTAAAAATTGAAAATAGCACCTTAAACTTAAAAATAGTGTACCAAAATCCAACCTGATAAAAAAGATTTACAAATATTTGAAACGTTTACATTGTTAGGTTAACAAAAGTACAAACAATTTTCACCTCCGTCAATAAAATCATTTCATTGGAGGGAGGTGGGTGGATACTTCATTCCACTGCGACAGTGCGCAGCGATGAACAAATTGGTAGTCACGTGGCTTCCTATATTGAAATATTTTACATTAAAGCACAGGTGTATTTGTGTAAATTTTAACACGCTCTTTTTAGTTACATCGTTTAAGGCAAAGATTTTATTTCACAGGGGGCCAAGTCTACTAATTCAATCGGGTCAGAAAAGAATAGAAATCGTCGCTCAATAGAGAACCGACAGAAATAATTGACAGTTTTCGTAGTCCACTATTGCAATTGCGCTGCAATAGAATTCTATTGGCCGACCGATAGAATGTTATTAACACGTGTAGCGCCAGTATGTAGCTCTTAATTTACATTTTTGGATGTCTATATTATTATTTTGATAGCTAAAAACAGGTATTTTGTCTCTATTCTGCAGCTTGAGAAGTGTGATTGTGAAATATAGGTACTTATAATCGTTTTAGTAGACTACCTAGCTTTTGACTAATCGCAATGAATGAATGAAATGAATGAATGAAATATCTGTACTCATATAGGTCACAAAGTAACACTTATGAACGACAAGATTATTGCTTCTACATTTACTGCCAGATTCGCAAAGCAATAGGTAGAGCCTGAGGAAGAACCTGGCAATAAAACTCATGGCCACTCTTTTCTAACCGCCAGTAATTATAACCGCTAAATAGAAACGCTGTAGAATAGAACTGGAACGGCTTTCTATCGGAAAATAGTAGACTCGGCCCCCAGATCTTTTAGTCATCAATGGAAGTCAAATCAGTTATAATTGTGAAGTACGAACTCCATCACGGGGTGCACTTAGGTCATCGCAGAACAAATATTAATAGGTAGATTTAATTGTTGTTCGGAAGTGGTTACACAAATGTCTTAATTCATGGCATTGAATTAGGATCTCTATGTTTTATGTAAGTATGTCAGGATCTTAGCAAGTGGAAAGCTATAGTGTTTGCCTTTACGATGGGAGACAGACGTCATAATATGTATGTTTTATCTACATTTTATAATTATAAAAATTATAAAAAAATCATTCATTATCTTAACTACAAATCAACAAAAGCTTTGCTAATAACACGCTTAGGTAACCAAACAGTACTTATTAAAACTCTCTTTTTTAATTAAATTAATGCAAAGTAATATGCGCTGCGTATCAGGAATATCAAAGAAATAATCTCTTAGTTTATAAAGGTGAAGAATGTTGGCATCAAGTTACATGTATGTTGTCGTACGTGGCTTCATGAATATAATATAACGTGTACGCGATACGAATATAATATAATACGAGTACAACGTCAGTTGTTGTACATATCAGTCTAAACTAAATGTTGTTTAAAGGACACTTCTACATCGTCAAACATTTCCATACAACAAATTCAGTCAGGCTTTTGAAGATGTTTGCAAGTGTTAAAGTGGATAAAGTTGGTGATTGTCTATAATTGTTGCATTTTTAGTTTTCAGATTAGTTATAACAATATAACTTGAAATATCTATTTGTCTTTGATTTTTGTTGCAAATAATAGGTACTATGCTAGCGTCTGTGCTTTTAATATTAATTTATTCAAAGTAGGGTTGGAAGTAACTGGGAATACGCAAAGATGAAGAGAAGACACATCTATTGTATCAATTATTGTAACTAACTATCTTCACGGTGTATCCCTGACGGGGTAGTCAGAGAGGACAGATCGCCAGGCTTCGCGATCCATGCATACTTCTTTCGCTTCTTCAAGATTCATCAATCGCTTCCTACACGCACGTCTGGGAATCCGAGTACTTTTGACCTTTCCGTTTTTCAGCAATCTGCTCACGTGGTCTTCATATGCAACAAGTCCTTGTGGCAACCCTTATACCAACAACCAGGCAACCAGGTATAACAGCTGATTTGAATTGGCTCCGTATTTTATATTGTAATATTGCAAAAATAATTATAATTTTAATTAAAAACCAATTCATCATTGCCAAATAATACCATATTGAGTGTTAAATAATCATTTTCACCATTTATTGTGCTAAAAGTAAATAAATATAAACTTAAAAATTGTACCGGTGTAGTGACAGTTAGAACATCGGAAAAATTTTCAATATTTGAAATTATTACTTGGATTTGGCAAGATTTATAAAACTAATAGTTTTTTCAATCAAGGTTTGTGAGTTTATTTACTTTTACATCCTCATATGTCCATTAATAGTGTGATTTTGTAATTTTCTATGAATAAAACATAACCTCGTTTTGTTACGCATTTCTTTGCTCTAAGTCTACTTTGCTAATAATTACTGATTCTGTAGCACGTAATTATAACAAAATGTCGAATACTAATAACATGATAATGACGCGTAAGGCCTTAGCTCATCAACAAGAGACAAGGCTTCAATTAACGTTGAAAGAATTACAGATTTTTAGGGAGAAGTGCGATAAACTGAACAAGGAAAGGGACGAAAATGAGTTAGAACTGCTAGGTATTTTAAGTAAGAACGGACAACTCAAAACAGAACTGGCACAGTTGCATTCACTGTATACTGATACCTTACAGGATCGGGATAGGTTACAACTTATAGTTGACAGTTTTGACTCATGTAGGGAACATTATGAACAAACTCTGCACCAAATTAGAATACTAAAGGAGGAGCTACAACGATCGGAAATCAAAATATCGCAACTAGAAGACAAGAAACAGAGCACAGTGGTTCAATCTAATCAGAGTTTGTTCGATGAACTGATGGCTACAAGCTTAGATACTGCTACAGCTCACCCCTCCATTGTCATAGACCTCACTTCTGATGATGAAACCGGGGGCTGTTCTAAATCATTAAAAATTATTAAGTGTAGTAAGAATAAGTTAAAAAAATATTTAAAAATTAAAAAGTTTATTACTAAATCTAAAAAAATGATACATAAATACAAGTTTTTTATAAATAGCATGTCACTTAATAGACGAGATTGAGAGATTGCAACTGATTGACCAGGTAAATATGTATATGTTAGAACTTGATACTGTTGCACAACAGTACAAAACTGATACACAGGCCCTTCAATGTCAGATTGACCGACTTCAAGACTCTTTGAAATCAATTTCATATAAATATGAAACAGCAGAGAAACAGAGTAGGGAACAGGTGTTAGCCATAGGTAAATTAGTAAATTCATGTCATTGTCAAAATGACCAATTGACATCCGCAGGCCATGTTCCCTCCTCACCCTTAAGTTGTGAAAGAATTAGATGCAATGATGAATTTTCACCAGTTAAAACTGTGTGGATAATAGTATATTAAGTTCAAGTAGTAATTGCGAGGCATCTACGAGTATAATAGAAAAGTTGCAAATAAAAAGTGATGCAAAGACCATAGTCTATTGCGATGAAATAGGTAAAAATTTTGGACATTATTTATCACAGTTAAGTCATTCTGTAATAAATCATACATATCCAGGAGCTTCATACTCTCAAATTATAGATTTTATATTGACTGGTACACACTGCATGCAGTCTACTATAGTGGTGCTAGTTGGCAGAAGAGGCAATATTAATAGTGACAAACTTTTAAAAGTTTTTGATAAGTTATCAAGTCTGCAAGTAAAACAAGTAATTTTGTCCACCTTGCCATACAGCACTGCTATGAGCCACAAGGAAAATCACTCAAGATACAAATTAAATATGAAACTACATACCATGGTATCATATTCCAAAAAAATTGAATTGTTCGATTGGAACATAATTTTCAATAATAATAGTTTGTTGACATTAGATAGATATTTTCTATCAAAATTTTTACAACGAAAGGTAGCTCTGTTGCTATCTAATTTTTTAATTTTTCAAGCCAAATTATTGGCTAGTACAACTGCTTTTATTGAGCAGGATAGTTTTGATACTTCACATTTGGAAAATGAAATTCCAAAAAACTAGTTTATAGGACAACAGATAATAAATCTGGCCAGTTGACTTTGGCCCCTGAGAATAATCTTAGTAAAAATATTGTTTTTATAAACCTGGTGCACCATAATGTTAGAGGTTTAATAAATGGTAAAGATTTAGAGTTAGAGCTATACATTAATGCAAATTCTATTAATATTTTTTGTGCTACAGAGCACTGGTTAAAAGATCATCAAATCACATTGTTGAACTTCGTAAATCACCAGGTTGCTAGCTCGTTCAATAGAAAACATTCTAAACGTGGAGTTAATATTAATTAATAAAAACTTAAAATTTAAAGAACGTTAGGATTTAGTAGCCCTCTCCATTGAGCGAGTTATTGAGATTGCCAGTATTGAGTTTGAGCATTTCATCTTGTTAAGCGTATACAGTCCCCCTGATGCTTCTTACATTAAATTTGAAGAAAAGCTTGAAGAAGCACGGTCAAATGCCAATGTTCTAAGAAATCTTTAATAGTTTGTGGCGATTTTAATGTTGATATATTAGAAACATCATTAACTCCATCAGAGAGAAATAAAATGAAAAATTTATTTAAATCCTTTAATCTGCATAGTACATTCTTAGAACCCACTCGTATTACAGCCACCAGTGCAAAATGTATTGATAATATTTTTACTGATATTAAACCTATAGATAAAGGTATTGTGGATCCTGTGGAATCAGATCATCGTGGCCAATGGGTAAAATTTCCTAAAAGTAGTAACAAAGTCAGCAAAAAACAAATTAAATATGTACCAATTAACCAAAGTCGTTTGAATAATTTTAAAGAAAATGTATTAAAGAGATTACCATATCTACCTAACTTCACTTGTGTAGACCAGTCATATAAACACTTATTTAATTTGATTAATGATGAGTTTGGCAAAGTTTTTACCTCAAAAACTCTACAGATTGGTGGTCGTCCTGTTTTCAGTGACTGGGCAACACCAGGTATCTTTAAAAGTAGAAATAAATTATTTGAATTATATTCAGAAAAATCATATAATTTTAGGCAAACCTGTCAGGAATATGTTAAAAATTATTCAAAGATATTTAAACAAACGTGTTATCTTGCTAAGTCAAACTTCATTAAAAATAAAATTTCTAATTCTGTAAATAAAATAAAAATGACTTGGAACATCATTAACTCTGAATGCGGTAGATCTTTAGTGACTGAAAGGGATTTCCACTTAAAAGTAAATGGTTGCCATGTTACAGGGGACCTGGAAGTGGCTACGGAGTTTGAACACTTTTTCAAAAATGTACCTATATTGACAACAAAATCTCTCCAAGCATCTTCCAGTTCCGCTGAACTTTTATTAGAAGAATCTGTTCTTTGTTGCAGGGATGCATTTGTATTCACAGATATTTGTGCTCAGGACATTGTAAAAACATTTAAATGTATCGAAATTAAGAAAAACGGGGAAATTTGGGGATTATCGGTCAAAACTGCATCATGTATAATTGAGGTAATTACGCCCCATCTAGCAACTGTGTTTAATGACTGTGTTTCTAGTGGTGCATTTCCTGATTTAATGAAACACAGCAAAGTCGTTCCCTTGTTCAAGGCTGGCAGCGCTACAGAGCCGTCTAATTTCCGACCAGTGTCAGTGCTGCCAACTTTGAGCAAAGTATTTGAAAAAATAATCTTGAATCAAATGCTATCCCATTTTAATAGTCATAAAATACTCCATGCGAATCAATTTGGGTTTACGAAAGGGCGCTCAACTTCCGATGCTGGTGTTGAGTTATTAAAATGTATTCATGAAGCATGGGAAGACAAGCACGATGCATTAGGTATATTTTGCGATCTATCAAAGGCTTTTGATTGCGTTCAACATGAAACGCTGTGCAGGAAACTACACCACTATGGAATAAGAGGCAAAGCTCTCGACCTTCTGTCTTCATATTTGAACAATAGAATACAGAGGGTCGATATTAATGGTACACGTTCTGTAGGATCCATGGTTACAATGGGTGTGCCGCAAGGCTCGATACTTGGGCCATTCTTGTTCCTCATTTATATTAATGATTTACCATTTTATGTAAGGGACAGGAATAGGATTGTTTTGTTTGCAGATGACACCTCATTAATTTTTAAAATTAAAAGACAATTAGATAACTATGACGATGTAAACAATGCAATTGCAAGAGTAGTTCATTGGTTCAGCTCAAATAATCTTTGCCTTAATGAAAATAAAACTAAATGTATAAAATTTACTCTACCAAATGTAAAACAAGTTGCGGCCAATATTCAACTGAATGGACAAGTGTTAGAGTTTGTAGAATCAACTGTGTTCCTAGGTATAACTATTGATGCCAATTTGCAGTGGGGCCCACACATAGAAAAGACAGCCTCTAGATTAAGTTCGGCTGCATACGCTGTAAAAAAGATCAGGACTCTAACAGATGTGGATACGGCTAGAATGGTTTACTTCAGCTATTTTCATAGTATTATGTCTTACGGTATTCTCCTTTGGGGGAGTGCTGCAGATTTAAATATTATTTTTGTTCTACAAAAGCGGGCTGTACGCGCTATTTATAATTTGGGCCCCAGAGTTTCTCTCCGAGAAAAAATCAAAGAAGTAAATATTCTAACCGTACCATCACAATACATTTTTGCCAATCTTATGTATGTCCAGAAAAATCTATCACAGTTTTCTAAACTCTGTGATAAACATAATATAAACACTAGAAATAAAAATAATCTTTCAGTCCACCACAGTCGACTACATAAGATTGGCGATTCTTTCCAGGGTAACTGTATACGCTTTTACAACAAGCTTCCCTGTGACCTGAGAAATTTACCTTTAAATAAATTTAAAAAATTTATTAAAAGCAAGCTTTGTGAAAAAGGTTTTTACTCCGTTACAGACTATTTGCAGGACAGGGACGCCTGGAAATGATCTGCTGGCAAAGTGAAATAATATTAAATTGTAAATAGGCCATCAAAAAAAAAGCCTTCCTAAGTTTCTTGCCGGTTCTTCTCAGGTGGGCCGCGTTCCGAACCGGTGGTCGCTTTAAATATTTTAAATAGGGTATGACATTTTGTAAGCGCCGTTAAAATGGTCTATGCAAAATAAAGATATTTTTATTTTATTTTTATTTTATGTAAGTCTCGGCCTATCCTGACTTCATCTACCCTCTACTTTCGCACAATATATATTCTTCGTCAATCGTTCCTCACTCATTCGTTGGACGTGTCCAAACCAACGGAGCACGCCCTTTTCCAGCTTAACGCTGACACTTTCATTCAAACCTGCCATATTGCGTATCACTTCGTTACGTATTCGGTCGGCCAAGGTAACGCCGCACAATTTTCGAAGTGATCGCATCTCTACAGCATTCAATTTACTTTCATGCATCTGCTGACATACCCAGGTTTCGCTACCGTAAAGCAAAGTTGGCACTAGCACTGCGTTATGAATCGCCAGTCGTGCTTCTTTTACGATGCTTTGTCGCTTTACTAACTGTGAAAAATTATTGTGTTTGTTTTTTTCAACATTATTTACAAATTTATTGTATTTTTCAAGCGATATATTTTTTACCCATACAAAATTGTGTATTGAAAACAATATTAACCGCTGTGATTAACTATGTTACATTTTTTCAGAGAATTACATAACAAAACTTATCGACATATTTTTAACAAATAACAATAAACGTAGTTAGATTCTCATTACTGAGTGATGTAAACGACGAGCTACAACGGAGCTACGAACTAATAAACGCACAGTATCACTGCCTGTTATATGTAGTCGCTTTGAGAGAAACCCAGTAATATTTTACTTTAATTAAAAGGCACATCAAATCCTCGTATTTGTAAGTATCTCGTATCACACCGGCGTTATGACAGGGTATAATTTCTTTAGATATTATTTTTATAAAGTCTCACTGGCGATATGTTTCATTTTCAATTTCTACTAGAGACGATGAGGACGTTTTTAAAGCCCGAGGGTCTTGCGTAAGCTCGTATTGAAGGAAATAAAAAGTCTAAATGTCGTTTAAGTTACTGATACGAAACAGTGTCTAAACGTTTCATAACCTGTTCAATTATATGTATTTTAAAACTTAAAAACTTATTCTAAACCATTAGTGTGAACATTTTCATGTATTCACAATGCTGCGGTAGACGTAGGCAATATCTAATGCTGCAAATATTTGTTGAATTCTACGAAAACAATGATTATAAACCTATTTATAGTTATGTAAGTTCAATAGGCATACCTGTCATACCCAAGTAGTACCAGCGTTCCCATCGTATTAAAGTGCAATATTGCTTTTTGAAGCGCTCTTGTCCCTGCGGACTAAGTGTTCTGTAAACGATCACTGCGTTATGCAACTTTCTCTATAGGTGGTCCTCGGATGGGTGACCACTTTGTGGAATTTACATTTGCGAGCGTTTCCATGCTTCGAAAGGCACGTTAAGCCGTTGTTCCCGGTGGACAATCAAATGGTAGTCGTTAAGCCAAATTGAAGACCTTATAGGCGGCTTGAAAATTTTCTACAGCAGGTCACCACAGCCTGCGCCTGTCCATTTCAACATGGCAATGAGCTCACCACCTGTTACATGGGACGTTTGTGGGCGTTAAATATGCCTCTGCGTACTCGGATACGGGGATAAAGGCGTGACAATGATTACTGTTAATACTTTTAAAAAATCTGAATAAGCTCGTTTTTGCGTGACTATTATACAATTAAAATGTCGAATATATGAAACGCGTCGCTCAATGTTCTAGGAACGACTATGCCAGTATAAATATTATTTTTCATTTCGCAACTACAATACGGTGCTTCTTAATTAATTCACCGTCGGATCTCAACAAGTCAAAACAATAAATCTTTTGTTCAGGAGTTTCTTGCCCGGTTTGACCTGATCCAATTTAATTGGAGGTTCAATTAAGATTAAAGTTTTCGAAAAGCAATTTAAATTTAATAAAACATGCAAATATTTGTCGTTAGTATATTTTAGTTATTATAATAATAATAATAAAATTCATTTAATCAAGTAACAAGAACTCATAAGTGTTAGTAACAATTCAACTTAAAACTATATTAGTACTCATATTATTAAAGAAACTTATGTATATAAAAGTGAGTTCATATGCCTCTATATCAATCAGAACTGCAACCTCACCACTGACGTAGTGAGCCTGCAACAATGATTGACATAAGCACAGTCGAGCCTGCTTGCAACACAGTTCATGACGCTGTTGTAATATTGTTGTAAAACGTGTTGTTTATATTTATAGGAATAAAAACAGTAACGATTTTTTATCTTATTTTACTGCATGATATTTTAAGAATAGTATTTGAGAAATTGTGTAATTATTGAATAGTATTTGAGAAATTGTGTAATTATTGTACGTTTTTTCATTAACACAAAAACAGTGAATACATTTAAAACTTGTCAATTATTGAATAGTATTTGAGAAATTGTGTAATTATTGTACGTTTTTTCACTAACACAAAAACAGTGTATACATTTAAAACTTGTCAATTTGCAAAGCAGTTGACAACATTGCCTATTTATTAGTATGATACTAGTTATAAACAAAATCACAAACGTCACTTAAACATTTACAACACTAACTTCAGAGCATCATAAAAACACACACCAAGACATTAGTTACACATTTAGTAACTGCTGTAAAAATGAGACTAAAAGGTCACATCACACAGGGGCTAGACTAAAAGCGAACGGCCATTTTCTTTTAAAAGGCACTCTGATGCTTTTTAGCTGCAAAAGATACCTATATATATCGCCATACAGACCTTTGACGAAGTTATCTCCTCTCATCTATTTCATGGCTCACATTCATGGTGAGTTGTATTTTTATTTTTTAAAGCGCACAGAATGAACTTTTTCAAGACACTGCTTATTTTCTGGTACATTTCACTCAACAGAACGAGCCTCAAATTTTCCTTATTTTAAAGTTAGAGGTTTCTCAGAAGTTATTTGACATCGAATTATGTTCAGACTTCAATGAACATTAAAATCGAGTTATAACTTTCAGACATACTTTAGACAGTATTATGCTTTATTTAAGTTTGGTTCGGTAAGATAGAGAGAATATACACCACTTTTGGATCTTCCTTTATTACCAACCAAATTATCACGTAAGTGGTTGATCTTCAGAAAACGATGACAGTCACACTTGTGCTGTTTGAATGCATTATTACCAACAAACATGTATTAAACTCCCTTTGAAATTAATAAATAATGTGCTTTTATTTTTTCTAAACGACAACCCGATATTCAAAAAGTTATTTGCCTTTGGCGAATATGCTCTTTGATATTGCTGAGTCAAAGAAACCTGTACTGAAAGCTGGAGACTTGAATTTTAAATACTGAATGCGGTCTGTGATTGACCGATTGTCAATACTACGTTAATGGACTTAAGGGAACTGAAATGAAATGAAATGAAAATGAAATGAAAAATCATTATTCATGTAGGTCACAAAGTAACACTTATGAACGTAAAGATTATTGCTTCTACATTTACATTTACTGCCAGATTCGCACAGCAATAGGTAGAGCCTGAGGAAGAACCTGGCAATAAAACTCATGGCCACTCTTTTCTAACCGCCAGTAATAACATTAGTTTGAGTTACATGATGTTTGACCAATTATATAGTAATGAATTTATACAAAACAAAATCAATGTTGTGTGTAAAATGAATTTATATAAAACAAAAAAAAACAAAATCAATGTTGTGTTAAAAATCATATCAAAATTAGAGCTATTCTAGTTGCCAGTTCTAAGGGCAGCCTACACTTTAAGAAGAAGAATCTAGCAAGAAAGTCAATGAATGCTCTTTTCAAAAATGTAGGTATGGCTTACAACATTAAAATGACACTTACATTGTTCTTTTGGATTTATGTGAGAACGGTCGACTAAACTTAGTTTGCCTTAAATTTAAATAATTTTATTTGTAACAATTGCAATAACAGCATGAGCTGACCAGTCCCAACAGACGGCACCCGTTCACGGGTATGACGTATATATCAGCCATCGCCCTACTCAACCGTATTATAGGGAATAAGGCGACCCGATACATACGCCACCACTGCCAGGACACTTAGGCGAGCATGACATACCCAAAAAACTGCACAGCAACTATCATGTCAATTTCAAAATAATAAATAAGTCTACTTGGTGCTCACACAAACTCAAATTACATATTTTTATATTAGTTATTACTGGGACTAAACGCAGCCAATTTAGAAACCTTTAGTTGTCAGACGTTTCAAATTATTAAATATGCAGAAATGTAAAAATACAACATATATATGCAGATTCAAGACAAGTACAAAATAACACAAAGTAGTTCGAGCGAAGAGCAAGCACCTCATTTCCATTTATTTTTATCATTCAAATAATAATTAATTGTGTAATAGGCCCTTTTCAAGAGGTGCGTCTTAATTTCCGCCTTAAATTTATGTAACGGCTGGTTCATAATGTCTAAAGGAATTTTATTATATAGGCGTACACCAATTCCTGCAAAAGAGTCGTGAACCTTTTGTAAACGATGATGCGTTCCAATTAATTAATGTATTTCTAGTATTTATCGAATGTATGTCACTGTGTCTATTGTATAAATGTATGTTCTGTTTAACTAACATTATATTTGCAAATATAAACAGTGATGCAACCGTTAAAATGCCAATTTCTTTGAATTTCTCTCTAAGAGACACTCTAGCACTCAATTTATTTATTGCATGTATAGCTCTCTTCTGGAGTACAAAAATTACTTGTATATCAGCTGCTTTGCCCCACAGCAAAATGCCGTAAGACATGACACTATGAAAATAAATAAAATAAATAAATATCCATCACGCCTTATCCCCGAAGGGGTGGCAGAGGCATATTATATGCCCTCTTTTCACCTGTCCCACGTAATAGGTGGTGAGCCCATTGCCGTGTTGAAATAGACAGACGCAGGCTGTGGCTACCTGCTGTTGAAATTTTTTAAGCCGCCTATAAGGCCTTCAACCAGGCTTAACGACTGCCATTTTACTGGCAACCGGGACCAACGGCTTAACGTGCCTTCCGAAGCACGGAAACGCTCGCAAATGTAAATGCCACAAAGTGGTCACCCATCCGACGACCAGCCATAGTGAAAGTTGCGTACCTCAGTGATCGTTTACCGAACACTGAGACCGCGGGGCCACGAGCGCTTCACTATGAAAATAACTGAAGTATACCAGCCTAGCAGTTTCCACATCAATGAGCTGCCTGACTTTACTAACGGCAAAGGCTGCCGAGCTGAGTTTACCTGCAAGACACGTTATTTATTTGGGCGTTCCACTGCAGTTTGCTATCTAAAGTGATCCCCAAAAATACAGTTGATTCTACAAGATTTAGGATATCACCGTTCAATGTTATATTTGTACCGCATTTCCTGACATTAGGCATGCTGAATCTCATACACTTTGTCTTCTTAGCGTTTAGTAGCAAATTATTGGTCGTAAAACAATATACAACTTGGGCAAGTGAACTATTTACTCCGTTAAAATCAGTAAGCGTGCGATCAACTTTGAAAATAAGTGACGTATCATCAGCAAATAGAACAATGTCGCACAAGTTCTGTATATAGAATGGCAGATCATTAATATAAATTAAAAATAGAAATTTACCTAGAATTGATCTCTGCGGTACGCCCATAGCTACATAGGCTCCAGAGGAGCTAATTCCATTGACATCAACATGTTGTATTCGATCATTTAGGTAGGAAGCAACAAGGTCCAGTGCAGAGTGTTTGACACCATAATAAAATAGTTTTCGCCATAGTGTTTTATGGTCAACGCAATCAAATGCTTTGGAGAGATCGCAGAATACATTAATAGCATCTTGTCTATTCTCCCAGGCGTTATATATATGATTTAGAAGTGTCACACCTGCATGAATGGTAGAACAACCACTTGTGAACCCATACTGCTCTTCATGTAATAGTATATTTGAATTAAAATGAGCTTGTAATTGCTGCAATATAATTTTTTCAAAAATTTTGCTAATGTCAGGTAGTATTGAAATTGGTCTGAAATTACCAGGGTCGGTTTTAGATCCAGATTTAAATAGAGGTATTACTTTACTGTGTTTCATTAAATCCGGAAACACTCCTTTATCAAAACATTTGTTAAATATTTCAGCTAGATGTGGTGATATATTAACAATAATAGACTGTATCAATTTTACAGAAATACCCCACAAGTCAGATGTCTTTTTTGAGTTAAGCGACTTGAATACTTTAATGATATCGTTGGGATTTACATATTTAAAGCTAAATAAGACACTACACTGATCCACGCTGCCCCCAAGCATACGTTGAGCTTTTATTGGACAAGAATTTAACGAGCTAGTTGTTTTCGCGGGTATGTCTGTAAAATAGTTGTTAAAAGTTTGTGCTACATCTAATTTATTATTAATCACTTTATAGGCCCGCGCCTTGACATACTTCGAACCCCGTAACCCCCGTTTAATACCGCAGATTTTTCATTATTTACGATAAACCCAACACAAAAAGAATTATTCGATTCGAATTAGTAGTTCCTGAGATTAGCGCCTGCAACCAAATAAACTTTATCTTTATATATTAGTATAGATGTACATAGAATTTCAATATAAGTATGTTTATCAGTTGTCAAGATCTGATAGCACATACTTATAATCCTTAATTTGACGTGTTATTTATAATTTTTGGGGTTTTATACCTCAAAAGGAAAAACGGAACCCTTAAACATAGTGTAACCATAAATACTGAATACCGTTACAAAAAAAAAGTTGTATACTACATTAGACAATACTACAATAGAATTTGAAATAAATAAATTAAAAATATATGGGATTTTTTACACAGCGTTATCTAGCCAAAATAAGCTAATATAGCTTGTGTTATGAGATCTAGACAGCTGATAAACATACTTATATATTTCTAAATATACATAGGAAACACCTAAACTCTGTAATAAACATTTGTGGGTTCACACATCAGTTTGTTATTCTTGTCTGCCGTATGTTTATCTGCCACCTCAGTGGTATAAAAAACGTCTTCTTGTAATAAGGTACGTGAAACAAACTACTGAAATGCTTACGAACAGGTTTTCTGCCCATTTTATTAAGCTTTTTGTATTCCTGTTTTGGAAATATTGTTGGATGTGACGGAACTGAATACGACCCTCATTTTAATGGCATCGTGTAAGGAACACCTGCTACTTTAATACCCTTCCTTGTCAACTTATACGGTTTATTTCTTCCTAAAGAGGATTTCTATTGTAATTGATAATGATGATCGGATGAATTTGGATTCATTATCTACTTTTTTTTACTGATTGGTGGCTGTAGGTTTTATTTTTGTTTCACACATAATCTACATTGAATATAAAATTATAATTTTACGAAAATTAACAGATTTTACATTAAACTGGAGTTTAGTTGGGACGGAGCTCCCATGGATCAGCTTCAATGACAAAATGTTTAACACAGAGTTCTCAACAGATTTTCACAATTTTCGTGTCAATTCGAATCAACAAAACGAGGACCAGATTGAGACAGAGAATGAATTTTGAACGTCTCAAAAAAAACCAAAATGTCTACATCAATGAGAAAAAAAGTATATCTGGAAACAAAAAACAAATAAATTGAACGTGTAATATTATTTTTCTTCTTATTTTACAATTTTCTCTTTCGTGTTATCAGTAATTTTCTATTTAATAAACATTTCATCGAGTATTATTAATATTATTAGAAATAACAATTGATAGGCACTTAACCTGGAAAGTCCACATAAACAATTTAAGATTAAAACTGTCCAGATTCGTCTATGCTCTCCGAGAGATCAAGAAAACCACTGATTTGCAAACAGCTTTAACCCTCTATTATGCCTACGCTCATGCCTGGCTCAGATATGGTATCATTATGTGGGGAAATAGTCCCGACGCTCCCTCACTTTTCATCTTACAGAAAAAACTTATTCGGATATATAAACCAAGAAGTTAGTTGCAAACCGTACTTTAAGAGGCTAAAAATACTTACCTTACCGTCCATCTATATCCTGGAGATCTGTAAATTCGTGCGAAACAATATAACCTTCTTTGTAAAACGTGGTGACAGACATACAGATAGACTGGTCAGGCACGAGAACCGCCTGATGTTACCAACTTCTCGCATGACCTTACACTCCAACAGCCCACACGTTATGTCCATAAAAATATTTAACCAACTTCCAGAATCTATAAAAACGGAAGTCAGTACAAAATTATTCTTAAATAAAATAAAAAACATGCTCATTGAAAAAGTATATTATGATATTACCGAATACTTAAATGATAAAGAAATAAATCAATACTTCTTAGAAATTCAATAATAATAATAAATTCAATAATAATCATAAATACAATAATAATAATAATATTTTCAATAATAATCATAAATTCAATAATAATAACCCCTCGAGGACCTCGTTATCTTTTATAGGATTAACGCAACCCTATGAGGGCATAGTAGATTCGCTTTTTGAGTCATCCACTTTCTGATATCAACAAAAAAATGTATCAGAAAGTTATTGAAAAGCTCACATCCGCAGGGCAGCTTGTGGCGAGCTGAATGTGCGTGGCTACACATCGGTCCCGATTCCTCAGAGTTTTGTTGCCCTTCTGCACCGGTTAGCATTTAATGGGCTAACGGGAGAGCAGTGAGAGTGCTACTCCCGGGAGTGCAGCAAAACTCAACTCTGGCTTGCCTTAATTGGCCGGTCAGAGGGAGGGAGCCAGAGCTATATGCTCGGGGGTGGAAGTGTCATTTTCAAGGGTATAACTACGGGGAAGCCCGCTCCGGGCCTGTCCCGCGAAGCTGAAACCGGCGCCGCACCGGTGTGAGCGGCTTGGGGTGTCGCCAAGCCGCTCACACCGGTGTTGCCCTCTGTCGCCTTACAGGCTTATCATGCCTATAGCGATTGTATAGGGGGCCCATCTAGTGAGTTGGCGAGTCACCGTCTGCCAAATTTTTGATAATCAGATATTAAAATGGCAGACGCCGCCTTCATCCATAGTTATAATCACCTAGTTCATCAAACCCCCAACCCAATAGCCCATTTCTTAGTTAGCATATTTTACAATAGTTTAACTCCCATTGGAGGTGGTCCATTATCGTTCTTCTACATAAGGCGGGCGTGGACTGTATGCAGTGGGGGTCCCATTTCCTTTTAGATTAAAATTCTCAAAGGGCCTCTGCGTGTTGGACCAGTATGTCCCCATGTACGCCTACCAAAAGCCCGGGTATCTTCATAAAAAAAAAGAAGATACCCGTGAAAAGAAGAAAGAATTCAATAATACATTTAATAATTTTAAAAATTATAATAAATTTCATGGATTTAATAATAAAAATTCTATACTTAATTATAATAAATAAATAATAGCGACTTTTTTTTATGTGGATTGTCAATAAATAGAAACTGAATTACTAACCAAATAAATAAATAAAATATTATCAAGTACCGAATACATGCAATAATTTAGAAAAATAAGTAAATCGTATTGTCTTGTATTATTAATTATATCATATACATATACGATGCTTCCTCCTCTCTTCTACGTTGCCGTGCCCGACAGGGTCCATAATGTACCTTATTATGTATTTTATAACAACTGTAATCACCTTATGGAGCGCAATAAATGAATATGAATACGAATATGAATATTATCTGTTGATGGAATATTAGTGACTGTTACAAAATATGTTCTATTATCGACCAGACTATTACGCTCTGCTCCATTATATAGAAGTTTTATGCTTTGTGACTGCATCAAGCTAGCAACTTCGAACGAATGAAAACAGTTTCAGGAACACCGAAAACTATATCCTGCAATTTTCTACTCACATATTTCCTCCTGACTATCAAACGGTTCAAGAGGCGGGTTATATCGTGCCGACTTTCAGACAAGCTGGCGGCTTATAATTGCGAACCTAATTGTGCGAGGGAAGGAAGTAATAAACCAACGGTATTATCATATACACACCGTTACTTCTCTCGTTTTAGATGTGAATTTAGTAGGTACGCGGGGCTAATACCTACCTGTCGATAGGTAGGTATTAGCCCCGCGTACGTATCGTTTGATTGCTAATTTCTTTATATTTATCTAAACTGCGATAAATTTAGTCCTTGACTTTTTCTTACTTCATATTTTTGATATTTCTTAATGCCTTCTTGCAAACTATTCACGTAATGGTGGTTCCCAGTAAATTATATGGAGTCTCGTCCTCTTTATTTTTTTTAGTGTCTATAACATTAAAAAAGCATAGAACTAAGTACTGTTAACACTGTTAATTGATGGCACTTGAAACTTGCTACACATCTTGATTAAAAACCTTTCTACTATTTCACATTAACCAGACCAGCTTCGCATTAAAATCAATTATCCATATTTTATAAAATATGTGTTTAAAATATGTATATGCAATAATAATAAATATTGTGAGGCATTTTTTTACACAGCGCCATCTAGCCCAAAGTAAGCTAATATAAGCTTGTGGTATAGGATCTAGAAAACTGATAAACATACTTAAATATTTGTAAACCATATAAATTATACACAGGAAACACCTAAACTCCGAAACAAACATTTGCAGATCACACAAATATACAAATATTTGTCGACCCGGGAATCCAATCTGGTACCTCAATGCGGCAATCGCTACATACACTACACTACCACTGAACCACTGAAGCAGTCAAAATCCTGCTGTTTATTTATTTTTGTATAATAGTACAAGTGATTTTATTCAAGATATCGAGCTGAATAGATATTAAAATCGATTCAAAATGTCTGCTTCTTGTTTTAACTGTGACCGTACTGTATAATGTAAGATAAAAATCCGAATGCAAATACTGAATGTATTCCACCGACCCTTGTTATATTTTGATGGAGGTTAGCGTATGTTTATGGAACTATAAAAACAACGTAACTTAAACAAATTCGTAAAATCAGGACTTCATATGACATAGCGGTAACATCTAGTACGCGTTCATAAAAAGTTTCATTGCACCCGGCAGGCACGCGCAAGAAAATAGAGGGCCTTACATAACTGTATCTACCGAGATAAATTTCTCGCATCTCCAATACCTCTTTCTGTGAAATCAGTTTTCTATACTACAAATAAAGTCTATTACAAATGTCTGAAAACTTTAGGCTTTATTTCAACAAGACACAAAATATGGAAAGTTCACTAAAGCAGCTGTTACTGCTTTAGTGAACTTATCCCCCTAAGAGATTTTTTGCAAGGAGAATACTACACGAGCGTAATTCAAATCACAATAGTCCGCCTAAAAACAAAAAAAGCATTTGGCACTGTTCCAGCTGAACAGAATAATACAGTAACCTTTTCCTGTGTAGTTTCAAAAATGACCAAATTCAAAACCAACACGAAAAACTGTTGTAACTATATATCTCAAAACAATGTTCACAATTAATTCCGTTTATTGTACACATATAAACTTTCACTAGCCACTGCATCGCTCAGCTCACCGCGTATTTAAATTATCTATTGCCTCTAATTACTTGTAAATTATATCTGTGTGTTATTAGCACTAAATCCTGTGGTTTTATTTATAGAGTTCAGCTCATAATTTGATCAGCGAGAGTTTTTCAACAATACTTTAATCGTTGATACCTAGATGTTTATTTTATTTTTGAAACTTTTTTTCTATCTATATCTACTTTTGTATTTAAAATTGATTTTTAAAATAAAAAAAAATATATAAGGGTGATATGTGATGTCCTTTATGAATAACGTAAATTAACTATATGCATACATAATATGGTAAATGTAACCACTCTGAATCAACGCCTGGCTGTTGTAAAAATGAAAATACTCACCGTAGCGTAAAGAAAGAGGATTCGTAATAAAGCCCTATTAACCTATACCACCACGTTTAGTCAGTATAGTAAAATAAAAAAGAAAATTCCCCTAAAAGGGATCGATTGATACTTGGGGGAAGCCTATACCCAGCAGTGGGTGCTGATCGGCTTATGTTTATGCATTTTGAAACATTCACACAGCCTTTAGAGCTTTTTTTAAACGGTATTGCTCGTAAATGTAGTAAGTTGGATAAAACTAAATTAATATAAATATCTACCTACTAAATTCAAATATTGATTTTATAAGAAATGTCGACAAAGACACATAAATAAGGCAGCCCAATTATAAGCTTATGTTCTTAAATCAATCAGTGAATAGTAAACCTCAGTAACACACTTGTAAAACCCATTAGCTTTACCTTCTAATCTCGTGGCCGTGTCCAACCCACACGAGTTAGTTCTGTGTCCACTAATGAGAAACTTCCGTGTCCGCCGAGCCTCATGACTTTAACGGAATAATTTATTTTATAACAATATATTTATGTGTTTGCCAGTCGTATTTGTTACTTTTTTTTGTTGTGCCAAAAGTGTTAGTTTATAAAATGTGTTTTATTTTTTACATGAGTTCTTATATATTAAAGACAAAATGAAATTGAATTCAGCTTAGGACTAGCAGAGTTAAATTTGTCCGCCGTTGTTATATTATTGATATTAATAAAACAGTATTTTATTTTAAATTCGTAGGTGTTTTGTGTAAGTACTAGAGTTTTTGATTTTGACACCTTTGATAGTTGACATGGTTGAGTCCTGGTGACCAGCAACTGCTGCCCATACAAACACTTACTAGTAATTGTGTGCTTTAGAAGTTCCTAGAGCACGCTTTAGTTATAGGCACATAATAAGCAAGCCATTATAAACTTTACAACTTGGTGTTTTACATTAGTAAGTAGGCTAGTTTTTATATTTATTTATGTACACACTAAGAATACAACAATAACAGCAGGAGGAGTCATAGGTACCATGGTACCTACTGTCTATTTCTATAAGAAGTATCTGCCAGCAGACCGGCGAGAGAAGAACATGAATAAGTAGGAAAAGAACATGTAAAAGTGTGTAAATAAAAAAGGCAGATACGAATTAAATTAACACACATACAAAATAGCTCAGAACACATAAATGTTAAAAGTTATACATATGTACATGTACTGTTCATTAATAGCTATATAGATTTACATAAAACACATATAAATTCGGTTTATAGAGTAGAGATATAGTATTCACGGTTTTTTATTTTGAACGTAGTAATTGTTTTATTGTCTCTGATAATAGGTGGAAGTGAGTTCCATAATCTAACAATCTAACTGTATGCACTGTAAATGAAGTAAAGAGAAAATCAATTTTATGATTAGGCAAAATGAGATTTGAGCATAGGCCTGTTTTTCGTATTTAAAATTGATTTAAAAATAATATATATAAGGGTGATATGTGATGTCCTTTATGAATAACGTAAATTAACTATATGCATACATAATATGGTAAATGTAACCACTCTGAATCAACGCCTGTCTGTTGTAAAAATGAAAATACTCACCGTAGCGTAAAGAAAGAGGATTCGTAATAAAGCCCTATTAACCTACACCACCACGTTTAGTCAGTATAGTAAAACAAAAAAGAAAATTCCCCTAAAAGGGATCGATTGATACTTGGGAGAAGCCTATACCCAGCAGTGGGTGCTGATCGGCTTATGTTTATGCATTTTGAAACATTCACACAGCCTTTAGAGCTTTTTTAAAACGGTATTGCTCGTAAACATAGTAAGTTGGATAAAACTAAATAAATACACAACTTTGGGCGCAAATAACTTACGTCCAGTGGTGAACTGTGACAGGCTGAGTTAATTGATGATAAAACGATACAAATTATCAAGGATTATCCCAAGGTTCGAGCGGAATCACACAAACTGTTCACTTATACGATAACGGATATTAGTTAATTAATAACAATAAAAATATATCATATATATATATATATATACATATTGTCAAGACTTTATCACCGAATGGGGTAGGCAGAGACATAATATATAGCCTACATTCCACCGTATGCATTTTTGTCTCACGTAAGAGGTGGTGAGCCCATTGCCGTGTTGTAATGGACAGGCGCAGAATTTTTAAGCCGCCCATAAGGCCTTCAACCAGGTTAAACGACTGCCATTTTACTAGCAACGGGGACCAACGGCTTAACGTGCCTTCCAAAGCACGGAAACGCTCGAAAATGTAAATTCTACAAAGTGGTCACCCATCCAAGAACTACCTAAAGCGAATGTTGCTTAACGCAGTGATCGTTTACAGAACACTTAGTCAGCGGGCCATGAGCGCTTTAAAAATAACGGATAAGTTAATTTCGTTATATATTATGTGCCACCATCGTGAATATTCTCCTACGCCCAGAACGAACCGTAGCGCTAATAGGGCATCGGAAATACCAAAAATTAAAGCTTATTCCACTGATACTTCATAATTGGATCCTGTGGATACACTACTAATTAATTCTACTAATTCTCGTATTATATACGCGAAAGTTTTTAAGTATGGATGGATGTTTGTTTCTGTTTTCACGCAAAATCTACGAAGAAGATCTAAAAAATCTTTAAACCTAGATAAACTTAAAGAACATCAGAATAACACATAGGCTACTTTTTATCCCGGGAACAAGTTCCTGTGGGAGACGGGAACTAGATAAAAATAATATTTTTACTAAGAAACCATAAATTTACACGGATGATTATGATGAAAATTAGTATCATAGTATTACAAAAAAAAAAATCATCTAACGAAATTTGGCGTTGTGAAGAATCAGAAATATGACGATAAAAAGGTTGAGCACATAGGGGGCGGAAGTGATTGCGGTTGTGGGACAAATACATCAAACGCCAGATACATATTAATTGGTGTTTGTGACATTTCTACGTAATTACGTTGGTCCTTTGGTTGTGCTGCTGTTTTGTAGCACATTAATAATGAATTGATGAAACAGAGTAGATAAAAGGGTACCTTAATGTATGTAATATGGAAATACTTGAAGTATAAAAATATTAACCACAAGCACTGCTCGAACACTCTATGTGTTATATTCTTTTGAGTTAATGTAGTAACAGTGAATAAACAATGGTGATAGAGCTAATATAATAAAACACGTTAACAAAAAAAAAATAAGCGTTGAAGCGCTCGTGGCCTCGCGGTATCAGTGTTCGGTAAACGATCACTAAGGTACGCAACTTTCACTATGGCTGGTCGTCGGATGGGTGACCACTTTGTGGCATTTACATTTGCGAGCGTTTCCGTGCTTCGGAAGGCACGTTAAGCCGTTGGTCCCGGTTGCCAGTAAAATGGCAGTCGTTAAGCCTGGTTGAAGGCCTTATAGGCGGCTTAAAAAATTTCAACAGCAGGTAGCCACAGCCTGCATCTGTCTATTTCAACACGGCAATGGGCTCACCACCTATTACGTGGGACAGGAATCCACACGGTGAAAAGTGGGCATATAATATGCCTCTGCCAGCCCTTCGGGGATAAGGCGTGATGGATATTTATTTATTTTATTTTATAAAATAAATAAATATCCATCACGCATTTTATTTTATAAAATAAATAAATATCCATCACGCCTTATCCCCGAAATAGACAGACGCAGGTTGTGGCTACCTGCTGTTGAAATTTTTTAAGCCGCCTATAAGGCCTTCAACCAGGCTTAACGACTGCCATTTTACTGGCAACCGGGACCAACGGCTTAGCGTGCCTTCCGAAGCACGGAAACGCTCGCAAATGTAAATGCCATAGTGAAAGTTGCGTACCTCAGTGATCGTTTACCGAACACTGAGACCGCGAGGCCACGAGCGCTTCAAATTTGGTTCATTTTAATAAAAAAAAAGCCGTGTGGCACTCGGAGACTGCCGTGGTAAAGCTATTGCATAGCATACCATTGTTTTTCTTTGATTTTAATTTAAGTTGCACTAAAAAAAAAAACAAATAAAAGAAATTCCTCACCCTCGCCCCCACCCCCATCCTCACCCTCACCCTCACCCTCACCCTCACCCTCACCCTCACCCTCACCCTCACCCTCACCCTCACCCTCACCCTCACCCTCACCCTCACCCTCACCCTCACCCTCACCCTCACCCTCACCCTCACCCTCACCCTCACCCTCACCCTCACCCTCACCCTCACCCTCACCCTCACCCTCACCCTCACCCTCACCCTCACCCTCACCCTCACCCTCACCCTCACACTCACCCTCACCCTCACCCTCACCCTCACCCTCACCCTCACCCTCACCCTCACCCTCACCCTCACCCTCACCCTCACCCTCACCCTCACCCTCACCCTCACCCTCACCCTCACCCTCACCCTCACCCTCACCCTCACCCTCACCCTCACCCTCACCCTCACCCTCACCCTCACCCTCACCCCACTCTCACTCTCACAGACACCCTCATCCTCACCCCCACACTCGCACTCATTATCATCACGTCTCGATCCGTGCGAGCTTCGTACAATCGTACCATATAATATATTATGTACATACACAGGGGATGAAGAGTAGAAGCGTGCACGTCGCCATCCCTGCCAGCTACGGCTGCAGTTCTACTCCAACACGAGTGCCACCAGGACGAATGATGCTAGGGCGTGCCCCCGAGGCGACGCGCACCAGTTCGTCCCCGCTGGTGCGAAAAGTGTGTGCCAGAGCGGCGTAGGGGACCGCCACCTTACACGCGCGGCCCGACACGGCGGGAAGTGGAGGATGGAGTGCAGGGTAGCTGCGTGAAATGTTAGGGGAGGAATGACAGATAAGATGAATGAGTTGATGGATGTTATGAATGAGAGAAAGTTAGATGCAGTGTGCTTGACAGAGACCAAGCACAAGGGCAGCGAAGTCTTGGAGCTCCCGGGTGGGGTGCTCGCGCTTTGGTCTGGAGTACCAGAGAGCGAGCATGGCAGTCGGGGGGTTGGAATTTTGCTGTCCTCGCGATTGGCCTCCGGTATGTATGAGTACAAACTGGTAGGTCCTAGAATCCTCTAGATCCGTGTAAAACTTGGTTTGACGAAGATTTTCCTGGTAGCTGCTTACGCGCCAGTATCTTCGTCGAACGCGAGTGAGCTAGAGGACTTCTGGGAGAGTATGAGAGAAGCTCTAAATGTGATAGAAGGAAATGAAAGACTTATAGTATGTGGAGACTTGAATGGATGGGTCGGTACCGCTCGCGATGGTTTTGAGTCGGTACTCGGGAAGTATGGGGATAAAAGGGTGAACGACGCTGGCAAGCTAATACTGGCATTTTGTAAGGAAACGGATTTGTTTGTGGCGAACACAATGTTCAACCACAAACAAATTCATATGTATACGAGGAGATGTAAGTCAAAGAGAAGCATGATAGATATATTCCTAATGGATAGTCGGCTCCGTAAACAGGTGATGGACACAAGGGTTTATCGAGGCGCTGAGCTGGGACCAGACCACTACCTAGTCATAACTAGGATTAGGGGTCTGTTCGCGTGTTGGCGTCATCGTACCGAGTGTCCTGAACCTGAGCCGACTTATAGCATCAAAAGCTGGAAGCTGCAGGATGCATCCATTAGGGATAAATATAATGAGGGTAGCCGAAAAGCTTGGCGACGTCAATGTAAGCAGTGAGAATGTGGAAAGTGTATGGCAGAACCTTAGGGACAGTATGATAAATGCCGCTGTGGAAGTGTGTGGAGAAACGAAAAGAGGCAGTAGTAATAAGCGTTATGCATGGTGGAATGAGGAAGTGAAAGAAGCAGTTCGAATGAAGAAGAAAGCATGGCTAGACTACTTAGCCTCGCGGAATGATTTTAATATGAAAGAGAGATACAAGCTGCAGAAAGTTAACACGAAGGCACTGATAGAAGAAGCTCGTGAAAGGTGCAGAATGAAAGCGGATGAAAGGTTGTCGTCCAATTTCCGGGATAATGCCAAGCTCTTCTGAAAAGAGGTAGGCAAGACCCGGAGTTGTTCGGCAATCTGCAGTATGAATAAAGTGCTTAGTGTTAACAATGACGTCCTAACGGACCAAAGTGACGTCCTGCAGAGTTGGAGTGAATATTATGAAAAGATGTATGCAAGAAAAGACAGACATACCACATCGGGAAGTGGAGCTCACTTCGATGCTCCGGATCCCGATGTCATTGAAGTCATTAGTATGAAAGAAATAGAACAAGCGATAAGAAGTATGAAATGTGGTAAGGCTTCGGGAAAAGACAGAGTTACTGCTGAGATGATCAAGTACGGTGGGTCGCGTGTCTGGGACACACTATGTCTGTTATGCAACTTGTGCTGGCGGACGGGTGAGTTCCCAGATGACTGGCGAGTAGCAGTTGTAGTACCTATTTACAAAGGGAAAGGCTCGCGCCTAAACTGCTCCAGCTACAGGGCGATCAGTTTGGTCAGCTTAGCTAGTAAGGTGTATGCAAAGGTTATAACGGCACGAATGCAAGAAAAGTCTGAAAGGTATTTATGGGAGGCTCAATGCGGATTCCGACGTGGAAGAGGTTGCATGGATCAAGTGTTTTATCTCCGCATAATCGCGGAAAAGTTTCTGGCTCTTAGCCAGAAGGTTTTCTGCGCTTTTGTGGATCTAGAGAAAGCATTTGATAACGTTGTGAGAGAAACGCTGTCGCAGGCGTCAAACAGGGATGTGTCATGTCCGCCTGGCTGTTCATAGTGTATCTGGATAGTTGCCTGCAGAAGGTGAAAGATTTTAATATGGGTGTGAATTTGGGTGACTTTACAGTAAACTGTCTGCTGTACGCTGATGATGCGGTGCTCATGGCCTCATCAGAAGCCGACCTACAGGCATTAGTCACTAATATGAAAGAGGGGTGTGAAAGTAAGGGTCTCCGCTAGAATGCAAGTAAAACTAAGGTTCTAGTATTTGAAAGAGGTGACGTAAGAACTAAATGCGAGATTAGGGTAAACCAGGAACGTCTAGAGCAAGTGAATGAAATTGTGTATTTAGGAAGTATGTTTAGCGCGAATGGAAGATGTGATTCGGATGTAGAACGGCGAGTAGCTGCCGGAAGCAAAGTTAACGGTGCTTTGTCCCAGTTAGTAAAGCGACAAAGCATCGTAAAAGAAGCACGAATGGCGATTCATAACGTAGTGCTAGTGCCAACTTTGCTTTACGGTAGTGAAACCTGGGTATGTCAGCAGATGCATGAAAGTAAATTGAATGCTGTAGAGATCACTTCGAAAATTGTGCGGCGTTACCTTGGCCGACCGAATACGTAACGAAGTGATACGCAATATGGCAGGTTTGAATGAAAGTGTCAGCGATAAGCTGGAAAAGGTCGTGCTCCGTTGGTTTGGACACGTCCAACGAATGAGTGAGGAACGATTGACGAAGAATATATATTGTTCAAAGTAGAGGGTAGAAGGAGTCAGGGAAGGCCGAGACTTACATATGAAGACCACGTGAGCAGATTGCTCAAAAACGGAAAGGTCAAAAGTACTCGGATACCCAGACGTGTGTGTATGAAGCGATTGATGAATCTCGAAGAAGCGAAAGAAGTATGCATGGATCGCGAAGCCTGGCGATCTGTCCTCTCTGACTACCCCGTCAGGGATACAGCGTGAAGATAGTTAGTTAGTTAGTTAGTATGTACATACACGTTAAGCCAACGCTCGGCCGAGCTCGGTGAACTTCGTGTGACCTCGGGTCTTAGGATTTTTTTCCTTCAAAGCCCGCGATAAAAACTATGCAATAGCTTAAAAATGATGAAACGGATGGGTGACCACTTTCTGGCATTTACATTTGCGAGCGTTTTCGTGCTTCCGTTGCCAGTAACATGGCATCATGGTCTTTAAGCCAAGTTGAAGGCCTTATAGGCTTTTCAACAGCAAGTAGCTACAACCAGCGTCTATCTATTTGAAATCGGCAATACGCTCTCCACCTATTACGTGAGACAGGAATACATACATACATACGGCGAAAAATTAGGCGTATAATATGCCTTTGCCACGTGGATAAGGCGTGATTGATAAACTAATAAAAAACATATTTTTGTAACAATTATCATGAAATGGTACTTAAATAAATATCTCAATTCGATAATAGAACTGAAAAATGTAGATAATTAAATTCGGGCCCGAACGACCTCACCTGCTGATCAACGGACGAGCAACAACGACAAATTTAAAAATTCCAACCAAAACCACCCTTGAAATTTAAAATGAAAATTACATGAAATGAAAAATCTTTATGCATGTAGGTCACAAAGTAATACTTATGAACGTCAAGATTATTGCTTCTACATTTACTGCCAGATTCGCAAAGCAAAAGGTAGAGCCTGAGGAAGAACCTTACAATAAAACTCATGGGCACTTTTCTAACCGCCAGTAATTCCATTAGTTTTATTAATATGAAATTTGAACAAATCCTATAATAATGAGTTTATACAAAGAATCAAAATCAGCAGCCTACCCTTTATGGAGAAGAATTGTTATTGTAGGTATGACTTACAATAATGTTTAAGTCAGTCATTCAATAAAGGCAGACCTCAAGCTCAAAGGCAAAGAAAAGGGAAAGGAATTACACAAAGAAGAAGAAAAAAACAAAACAAAGCCCTCTTGGGGTCTTCAAAAGAGGTCTTAGAAGGTTTTTAAAGGGTCGGCAGCGCGAGTGCTGCACCTCTGGTGTTGCAAACGTCCTTAGGCTACAGTGACCACTCTCCATCAGGTGGACCCCATGCTTGTCTGCCACCTCAGTAGTATAAAAAAAAAATTGAAAAGAAATATTTTAAAAAGTTATCTACTGTAGTTCTATCAAATATTGATTCATAAAAGTGAAAATATTCCGCGGCATGTTGAAATATAATGCGAATATAAATTTATACCGCACCAAACTAAAAAGGTTACTTTGAATACACTTTAGTTTGTTACTGTATTACTTTTTAATACTTGGAACGCAAGGGTTCGATATGTGACATTTGGGTAACATTATGGGTATGTGTACTTACATAAAAATATACGAATAGTTATTTTAAAAATTAACGAATTTTGTACACAAAGAGGCTCACATGTGTTTAGTTTCATACTCGTACTCGTAAAATGGAGTTACATATTGAGTACACCAACTTGCTAATAAAATGAAGATAAAATTATAAAAAAAAGGTACCGCGCGGCTTCGGTTTGGTTTTCCTGTTCCGTCAACCAAAGAGTGAACATCCCTAATTGTGAATAATGTAAAGTGCTTGTATCTAGTGTTTTTATAGAAGAATATAGGTGAAAGTGTTTAATGAAGCGTTTTATTGGAGAGCCCTCCCACACGCTCTAAATTCCATCACAGTTATTTCCCCGAAGTTTAAGCATACCTAATTTTTATGCTTACAGTTTGCCAGATGTATTTGATCCCAACATTTTGTGTTTGTATTTTTTAGCCAAAAAAGCATCGTTCGAATACAATTAGCCAAAAATCCTTTTAACAACCTTATAAATTTTAATTGATGCCCTTTGTAATGCTACCAGCGCCGCTGGGTATATGATCTTAATTTTTTAACACATTTTTAAAAATACGAGTACATATGAGCACTAATGTTTACTTTTAATTCCATGCTTACTTTGTCCAAATTGATTTGAATTGTAGTGATTAGACATTAACTATTGTTGCAAGTCTACCTCATTACGGGTGGACTGCAGATGTTGGTTTGGTCCTACTGTTTTTACTTTCTGTAATTATTTCTCAATATGGCTTTTTATTCACCATTGTAGATTGCAACTGTTGTCTTATATCTCAAAGGTCAGCGCAGTATGAACCTCGTAAGCAATTCTGTTAGTGTAATTATCGGGTATGAAAATATTACGGCACATACCACGCACATAGCAAATACCACGTGACTCACTGGAAAGTACGTGGCGCGTGACGCTATGGTGAGTTTAGTGGCGGTTATTGCCTTTTAAAAGGTAATAAATTTTCCAGGTGACCTATCCTTTAGTACTCAAAATCACAGTTTTACTTAATTACAAGCTTGACGAACAACCTGTAGTTAATCCACATATAATATTTTAAAAACGTACAACTCTAAGAAGGATTCAGGTTTTCAGTTTCATGGAACAAGTTCAGTTTGTCCCGCGTTCCCCTTGCCTCCTTGCAGTGCTTGCAACCAAACTCTAAAACATACATTGGTCATACCAGGATACAAACCCGAGACCACTGCGCTACAGAGGCAGTCTGAAGTGGTACAGGTTTTATTATAATAGCTAACAGCAGTTTATTAATGCCTCACTGCTGGGATTGCGTCTCTCTTCAACTATAAAGAATTGAGAATGAAAATTTTTGATAATGTTACTTACTATTTTCACTGCGTTCCTCTGTTTCATTATCAAATATGATATTTTGTAATTGACGCTTTATAGCACTTCCAGCTCCATTAAAAGGGTTTACTTGGTGTTATCTGAAAACAGTATAAAGATATATTAATTAATTAGATATTTTGTAAAACAACTATAATGATTATAAGGAGAATAAAAATAAAATAAATATCCATCACGCCTTATCCCCGAAGGGGTGGCAGAGGCATATTATATGCCCACTTTTCACCGTGTGGATTCCTGTCTCACGTAATAGGTGGTGAGCCCATTGCCGTGTTTAAATAGACAGACGCAGGCTGTGGCGACCTGCTGTTTAAATCTTTCAAGCCGCCCATAAGGCGAAGCGCGGAAATTTTAATTTAATAAAATGTGTAAATTTTAGATGTTAAATTTGGAAGATATTTTGAACCCGTTGCCTTTTTCGTGAGGTGGTAGCAAGAAGGCTAAAAGGCCATGATTTTATAAAATAGTATAGTTAATGCTTATTTCTACACCAAACGTTACACAAGTTAAGACAAAGAGCGGCATTATCCCTAAAACCGTTGATTTGTATGAATAAAAATACCTACCTTATTTATCAAAGAAATCGAAAAATATTTAAGTATATCACAAGTACAAATAGGGATAAATGCGATTAATGTTACTAACCTTTTTCTTGTATGAAGCTTCGGCGAGGTTACAGCGGTCGTGATCCCAGCCCGTGACCTCTGACCTTAATACACCTCGACATCGATTACTCATACTTAAAAATTAGATATTCCATTTCGTGCTGAAATATAAACGACTATGTGTACCAATTGGAATAACAAACACGTTTATTTCTAAAAAACAAAAACCGTTTTCAACCTCGTACCTGCCTAAAATGCCCTAACTTTTAATAGTTGGATGAATTAAAGGGACTATAGATAGCTGTTTATGCACTGAAGCCGACCAGTTAGGTTGAGTTCTTTTTTTATACTACCTAAGTGGCAGACAAGCATACGGCCCACCTGATAGAAAGTGGTCACCGTAGCCTATGGACGTTTGCAACTCCACAGGTGCAGCACTCGCGCTGCCGACCCTAAAAAGAGTTATGGAATGACGATTATAATAGAAACATGTACTCTCAATGCAATCGCGTATATTTTTTCGGGTGACTGTGCAGGTCAGTCTAAAGTCTAATATCATGATCTCGGAGAGACCGACCGCGTCGTATGAGAATGTATATTATCCTGCATGAGTACAAATTCCCGGCCCATTTGAATGCTGTCCAAAACGGTAACAAACAATTTGAACACCAAATCAAATCAAATCAAATCAATCAATCAATTGTTGTCTCGTCGTATTTTAGAGCAGTCATGTTGCTATCGAAATGAATTGGTTTCTTCTGCCGAAATGTTAAGGGTAAAGGTGCCATAGATAACAGGTTCTGCTTGGAATTCTTCAAAGGTTCTCCGCGAGAATAATCTTAAAAAAAAGCATCTAAAGCGGGACTCATTTAGTAAACTGCAGCAATTACCATTGTTGGCTACACCTTGAAGAAGAAACGATGCCGAGTTTAGGAATCGACTAGCCACGCCGCAACTCTATAACTCGTAGGCAATAAATAATCTATATAAAGTAATATTAAATTTGGTTTTACTTATTTGGAAACTATAAGCTTGTACTATAGGATCTAGACAACTGATATACATACAAACATCTCTAAAAACATAAATATTATACATAGGACACCTTTAAACAAGAGCAACCTCATAGTGACAACCTCTATTTTTAAAATGTAAAGTTTCGCAAAACTGCGATACACGTGTCCATTGATTTGTAACTGGGTGACACCCCGGCTTCGCCCGTGCCATACTTCGAACTCCCGTCGCACCTATATAATACCGTCACTTATAAATTCTACAATAGTACACAAAAAATTGCCCGATTTGTCGACATTTATGACTACTGGTCCGCTCTCCAGGGTAGTAGCGTGATAATATATAGGTAAATGGTCTACCTAACACAAAAAGATTTTTTTCAAATCCAACATGATAAATAATAACATAGTTCCTGAGATTAGCAAATTGAACCAAACAAAGAAACTCTTCAGCTTTATAATTGTAGCATAGATTAGAAATAAGTATACGTAATGTTATGACTCCAACTTTGAAAATGACGAACTTTCATACAGCCTTATAATACCTCCTTGGCAGTGTAATTTTGAAAAATCCTTTCTTAGTGGGTGCCTACATTATAATAGTAGTTTGCCCTAAAAATTACAAGTTTCTAGGTGTAAGGGTTTTGGCTGGGCGTTGATAGATGAGTGAGTCACGCGTAATATCTTAATAATATTATAAATGCGAAAGTTTGTATGGATGTTTGTTAGTCTTTCACGTAAAAACTATTGAATAGATTTTAATGAAACTTTACAATAATATAGCTTATACATCAGAATAACACATAGGCTACTTTTTATCCCGGGGACAAGTTCCTGTGGGAAACGGGAACGGGAAAACTTCTCTACGCGGGCGAAACCGCGGGCGTCAACTAGTTATTAATGTTGATAGAAGATAAAAGTCTTTAAAAAAAAGAGGGTAATAATATAAAAGCTTTTTAAAACAATTTTTCTAAAACTTTGGTGTGCAGAGGTTCTACAGTTTTCAGTATAAATTGTATGTTAATTTATGTCTCATGTGTGTTGGTGAACTCGATTTCCAATGGTATTCCGTAACCGCAAATACACTATATCGCATTCTATACAAATTAATGTAAAATACTGGTCGCATTATCTATTAGGGCGGCGGTCGGCCTCAGTCACGTTACATATGTAAATATGAACCAGTTAGCGACCTTGTTTGCAGTGAGTAGGAATTACTTTTTTTTATTGCTATGACCTATACAAAATAATCTAAAATATTATATTATTCCAGAAATAATTCTCTAGAATATCTAAACTCTGAAATCATTTCAGAGTTTTGATGTACTACATGATATTACAATATAAGTAGGAAAAAAGGTTGTGGTTCATTTTATAGTAGGGCATTTTTTTTATTATCAAATGTATTTAAGTATTTTTGTAAGAGTATTGTTGTGCAAGGCAAACGTTTGTTTCATTAGAATGAAATATACGTTATTGAAAATTATAAAAAAAACTAACTAACTATCTTCAAGCTGTATCCCTGACGGGGTAGTCAGAGAGGACAGATCGCCAGGCCTCGCGATCCACACATACTTCTTTTGCTTCTTCAAGATTCATCAATCGCTTCATACACGCACGTCTGGGTATTCGAGTACTTTTGACTTTTCTGTTTTTAGCAATCTGCTCACGTGGTCTTCATATGTAAGTCTCGGCCTACCCTAACTCCTGAAAAATAAAATTTATTTTAATCACCTTATCTACTACATAAGATGAGAGTAAACATGAATCATAATTACGTGATGCGCCAACCGTTCTAATAGTAACATCCTTTATTTATTACCGTTAACCTGATATGGTAATATCGCTTTTTAACATTTTCTTTAGGTAAAGTATAAGTTCGTAATAAATTCTCATAAAAGATAATGAGTGGGCATTGATTGCTAGTTTATTGAGGTATATCCAATGGCAATTTTGGAAAATATCCAGTACTGATATGCTTCAAGTTTGGAACGGTGCCCAGAATGGTGCGCTTCTGTGTTCCCAGTTCAGGTAATGAGAATAGCAAGGAAGAAAAAATAAAAGAAACAAAAGCAAATAAAAATAAAGAAAAAATATGTTCCGCGATTTGCATTGATCAAATTTCCATTTGATTATTTTTGGCTTTTAGAAAGAGATAAATATTTCTTACAATTCGTACGAAGATTTTTTTAAAGTTTTAAAAAGGCACCTTATAAAGTCGTCTGGTGACCCAAGGGCTGCAGTTATTTCGTGCAGCGTATAAGTATCGCTATTTAAAGAGGAAACGGTGCAGCCTTTTGGGCACAATGCCACGAGGGCCTTACTTTTGAATACTTTAAACAGTGTGGAATTTTTTTTTACACAGCTCCACGTAGCCCAAACTAAGTAAATATAAGCTTGTACTATGCGATCTAGACAACCGATGTATATACTTAAATGTTTTAAATACAAACATATTATTTACAGCAAACACCCAAACTTTAAAACACACATCCGTGAATCATACTAATATTTTGTTCTGCCACGGTATTCAAAACCGAGACCTCAGCGTGCCAGTCGTAAACACTACCACTTAACCAACATAGCAGTCAAAATCCAACATAGTAATACTCAGTACTGTTGAAATACTCATATGACCATAATCACGGTGTTGTAATATTATTTTGAACATTTTGATGAGGCGGAGGTGTGTTTCACGCCTGTAATTTGTCATGTTGTGTCCTCAAAACAGCTTGGGTTGTCCCGGCCGCGGGTTTCACGGTACCTCGTAGTACGTGATGTCGTAACAACACGAATGTGTGGACCGCGTAGCATGACATAGTGACACCCTAAGATATGCGCTACGAAACGCCCAGTCGTAGAAAATGTTAAGTACATTCAATGTAATAGAGTTCATAAAAACGTAAATAAAAACATTAATTGTGTATCATGAAGAGTTAAACCAAAGAAAATTAAGTTCCTAGCATTACCGTTTATCGTGTCTATGCATACTGTTGAAGATATAATCACGTATTGCAATGTGCAGAAAGAAAGGGGAAGTCATAAAAAGATATGGGCAATAAGATAGTGTTGGAGCTTACGTATCACAGACCTTATGAGACTTGTTATGAGGGTTGTACAACATTATGTGCACCGAGTTGAGGTTTGTTGGTATACCACATAAAAACTATGAAGAATATGGCCATAAACATATAATTAAGTGAAATGACTATCTAAACATTAAGTTCATAACGATGAGAGTCTGATAATTGTTAACAAAGACAGTTTATATGATCGTTAGCAACACTACAGCAGGAATTTATCCACACAATAGGCTCACTATTTTACCCTTCCTACTTCGTTAGCACAAAGAGTATAGGAAGGTGCGGTCACAATGGATGTGAAGGGGTTGGACGCAAGGAATACTGTGAACCCTCATTAAACAAGTTGTCGTGCCGCGGAACATTTCATAAGATCCGACCTGTTGTTTGCGGAAATGTTTTGGAATTTGAAAGGTAATTTTCACTATAAATATTTGAGCTTAAACGTGTTGGTGATTTTAACTAAATTATGCATAATATGTGTAAGTAACTCTGGCTACGAAAATATGGTGTCGCTTTTGATTTACACTTTATAATTAAATTGCAATTTTATAAAGTTATAAACAACAGACTATAAGATACGAGTAGTGTTGTAACAAGTCCAAACTCGCCAGAGGCTAATTTATTAACATTAAACACAAACAGTTCTACACATACTGTTTGTGTCTGAATTCATGAATACTAGCTGTCTAAGAAACAAGCTTTCGAAATTATGAACACCTCAATAAACACTTTCGTGGCACAACAGAGTACAAAGCCGACACAACCAACCCCTTTCTTGATTAACAAAGTAACAGGAGTGTAGCTTCAAATTGTCTCATTATTTTCTCGAGTTACTAAATTTTAAGTTAACGCGCTTATATTCTAAAATATATTGTATCTCAAACTAAGAAATAAATTCAGCGTTTAGCGATTTTTGATCTCTAAGCAGACTCGTCCACAGTACTAAGCTCGAACACTGCACTATGGAAATGTCCAGTCACTGAATAGGGATGCGATGCATCGGTTTGCAAATTGCGGATTCCCTGTGTCTACATGCGCCGGTAGATCTCTCATAACCTTCGGATTACCGGACGTTGTTTCTTCTTTGTCGATTTGTTGCAGTCTATATTATGTACGAGTCATATACCCCATTCTTTCTCTATCCTGGTGAACAATACAAACTTAAAACGGCAGTGGTTATTTATTTAGAATGAGAATGTTAAATTATAACAACGAAGCAATAACTTGAAACGAATTTTAAATTACAACAATGTTACTTATATTTACAATGTAACTTGTAATTAAAATACTATTATTATGAAGTAATGTTGAACAATGATATCTATAATCTGATATAATGATATTTTGGGTAAATAAATTGTGTACCTGTATGTTATCAACATACAAATGCAGCCACGGAGCGATGAAGGCATGATGAAGCTATGTGTTTCTATGTACGGTTGTGGATCACATAAGAAACACATAAAAATTAGAACGTGGGCAGGTAACTTCTTCGAGAAGTTTTCTAGTCTTTAAAAACTTAATACATTATTATTGCCATTACAGTCGAATGCTGCTTTACGAGTATGTTGTGTCTGGATATAATACCTAGAAAATAGCATAAACTTGTTAAGACGTATATACATTAATAGTAAATGTGTTAAAATTTAATTAAAGGTGATAAGAATCGACCTTGTGTCAACCTCAGTATTTATCAATTAAAAATTATCACCGACACAAAAATACTACTTATGATTAAAAAATAAAATATAATAAATAAATAATAAATATCCATCACGCCTTATCCCCGAAGGGGTGGCAGAGGCATATTATATGCCCACTTTTCACCGTGTGGATTCCTGTCCCACGTAATAGGTGGTGAGCCCATTGCCGTGTTGAAATAGACAGACGCAGGTTGTGGCTACCTGCTGTTGAAATTTTCAAGCCGCCCATAAGGCCTTCAACCAGGCTTAACGACTGCCATTTTACTGGCAACCGGGACCAACGGCTTAACGTGCCTTCCGAAGCACGGAAACGCTCGCAAATGTAAATGCCACAAAGTGGTCACCCATCCGAGGACCAGCCATAGTGAAAGTTGCGTAACTCAGTGATCGTTTACAGAACACTGAGACCGCGAGGCCACGAGATATTTTAAAAAATAAAATATAAAAATTAATTTAAATAAATAAAAAATAAATAAATATCCATCACGCCTTATCCCCGAAGGGGTGGCAGAGGCATATTATATGCCCAATTTTCACCGTGTGGATTCCTGTCCCACGTAATAGGTGGTGAGCCCATTGCCGTGTTTAAATAGACAGTTGCAGGTTGTGGCGACCTGCTGTTGAAGGTTTTCAAGCCGCCCATAAACCCTTCAACCAGGCTTAACGACTGCCATTTTACTGGCAACCGGGACCAACGGTTTAACGTGCCTTCCGAAGCACGGAAACGCTCGCAAATATAAATGCCACAAAGTGGTCACCCATCCAAGGACCAGCCATAGTGAAAGTTGCGTAACTCAGTGATCGTTTCCAGAACACTGAGACCGCGGGGCCACGAGCGCTTCTCGAACTTCTTCGAACGATATTTACATAACAAACAATTAGTTACATTGATACATACAAAATTAAAGCTTAGAAGTACATTATTAATTCGAGATAGTGTCCACCTGGAGATGCACTACTCAGAGTCAGCAAAACCTAACAATAAATTTCTGCAAATATAACATGATAAATAGCAAGCTCAACATTAAAACAGTAATTAAAATGTTACTTAATGTATAATGGACATACAATTACCAGTATTATTAAGTATGTATTAAAATCTAAATATGGTAAAACAATATTCACCAAGTTTTGTTGACTCTAAAACATTTATTCTATTGTTTATTCTTTAATTTATATTAATAGCTTTAAATGTAGAATTGATTGATGGCTAAGCTTGGGCTTGGCACTGTGTAAAAAAATGTCCTACAAAATTATATTTATTAAAGTAATGAATTTGATACAGAGAGCAAAATATTTCATTTAACTTAACGATAAATTAACCCATTGTGAGTTTAAATAGAAAATTGGTTTTGTTTCTAACTTATTGTACACAAAGCATGCTCTAATCAATTAAGAACTTAAGAATAATATTTGCAGAAAATTTTAACAAAAAAGGATAATAGTATTGAAAGAGTCAAACAATGCTTTATTTTATTATACGTTTTGCCTGTTTGACACATTAATATTAAAAATATATTGTATAGATTATGATTATAGATTTTAATATAAAAGTATTTGAACCGCACAATATAGGATATACCATAATTAACGGAAAAGCTACTCTAAATTGAAAATGAACTGACTTAGTGTTCTGTCAACGATCACTGCATTAAGCAACTTTCACTGAGGTTTTCTGTGCGTTTTCGTGCTTGGGAAAACACGTTAATCCGTTGATCCCGGTTGCCAGTAACATGGCAGTCGTTAAGCCAAGTGAAGGCCTCATGGGCGGCTTGAACATTTTAACAGGTCGCCACAACCTGCGTCTGTCCATTTCAATACGACAATGGGCTTGAAAAGTGAGAGTATAATATGCCTCTGCCACCCTCAGATGTTATATTTATTATAGTATTGCATTTCTAAACAATGCTTGTTGAAAAAACTATTTTTAAGTGTTTTAAAACAACACCAACATTTTCTCAACTGCTTGTCTTAATCTGACTTTCAAAAAGTTTACAGATTTTGGTATCCATACCTATGAGATTTTCCCTTTGTTCGTGTTTGAAAATCATTTTAGAAGGTAAGCACTAGTTTTGAGTTTAGAACGAGCAAACTTGTAATTAGTGAAACGAAGAGACAGCTTTGCGTTAATAACACTATTGACGAACATTACAAGTTTCAAACTACCACCTACATGACTGTTTGAAAGGTTTCCAAGTAAAGTATAATTATACTATAATATTGAAATATTGTAAATATTTTGGGTGTAAGAGGCTCAACCGAGCCGTTCTGCAGAGCCCACACCCCACCTGCTGCCCCAGCTGTGCACCAGCTGACCAATAGATGAGGCAATGACGCTGGTGCATTTACGAGTTTAGGAAGTAAGATGGCATTACCTCACTATTAGAATAAAGTACGTTTCCAATACCAATGATTCCGAAAATAAAACATTAATTATTTTCGGAATCATTGGTATTGGAAGCAGGTATATAAATGGTAGCTCTAAACAACATCTTAACTCAACCGTTCGTTAAAAGTTATTCACATTGATTTACTGGCGGCGCAGCATATTTCTGTCCTGCTGAATACAATACCCTTAATCACGGGTCGTCATCACTATTTAACATGAGGTGCGTGGAGCGGTCAAATATTTAAAAAATACTGAAAGATGGACACGAATTCAGATAATGCTAATTTCGCTTCTGAATGAGGCACGACCTCGTCTCATTGCTATGAACCATCACTAACATCACAGGATTATAAAGGCCAATGACACTTACAATTAGCTACAAAGCTAGTTCAGGTATAGGGTGATGCAGGATGAAGAAAACCAATAACCTAAATCAAAACTAAAACCATGAATCGTTTTAGCCGTTTCACTGTTCCTTGCGGTAGTTCACAACAGATTTGGATGGTCGTCTAAATACCAAACTGTGTGACTATAACTAAACTTGGAAATACTATCAAAGTTGCCGATGCAGTTTACTTACTAACTAACTGAATAGTCCATAATACACTGTTGTAACTTTAGCTACCGATGTTGTGATCACTATGTCTTTCTATTGATTCCGAGACATTTTATTACTGTTTGTATATAATTTCATTAAAAGTATTCTCAAAATTTTATGCACAAATTAAATACTATGACCATGAAAGGGTAGACATACTGATTTCTAGATCGAATTTTCCTTATATTTCTTGAAATTAATATCAAACATTAGGACACAAGTCTTTTACAACTTTTACATAACAGTTCAAACGGGATGACAGAAAAAAAATGCATTTAACTATCCCCGTACGTTGCGACAGTATAAAGTTTCTTAACAGTTCAATAGCCGATTTTTACAGCAATACGGGTAACGGGTTTACAGAGGAGCAATAAAGTTGTTACTTGTTTTTGGCGACGCGCCATTGGTCTCCAATGACATGTGTTATCACAGGACGTTAGTTCCTTAAGCTCTGTCTACTAGGTGAGACTTAAAGAGTATGGATGGTTGGTTAGTTTTGATATTTTTTGTAATTATTACTGTAGGGTATAAGAGACCTCAAGAAAACCTCAATAAGCCAAATTTTTTATACATTCATACATACATATCTTCACGCCTGTCTCCCATCGGGGTAGGCAGAGACTATGGCTTTCCACTTGTATTTTTTATAAAATCAATAATTTTTGCTAAACCTATTTTTAATGAAGTGCTTAGCAGTTGTTAAAAATCCATGGTAGTAAGAAATTAAAAACCTATAACAGCTAATTATATTTTGCAATTACGTATTAATAATAATATATAAATGGAAGCGCTCGTGGCCCCGCAGTCTCAGTGTTCTGTAAACGATCACTGAGTTACGCAACTTTCACTATGGCTGGTCCTCGGATGGGTGACCACTTTGTGGCATTTACATTTGCGAGCGTTTCCGTGCTTCGGAAGGCACGTTAAGCCGTTGGTCCCGGTTGCCAGTAAAATGGCAGTCGTTAAGCCTGGTTGAAGGCCTTATGGGCGGCTTGAAAATTTCAACAGCAGGTAGCCACAACCTGCGTCTGTCTATTTCAACACGGCAATGGGCTCACCACCTATTACGTGGGACAGGAATCCACACGGTGAAAAGTGGGCATATAATATGCCTCTGCCACCCCTTCGGGGATAAGGCGTGATGGATATTTATTTTTGAAAATTTCAACAGCAGGTAGCCACAACCTGCGTCTGTCTATTTCAACACGGCAATGGGCTCACCACCTATTACGTGGGACTGGAATCCACACGGTGAAAAGTGGGCATATAATATGCCTCTGCCACCCCTTCGGGGATAAGGCGTGATGGATATTTATTTATTTATTAATAATAAAAGGACTGATATAAAGTATATTTTTTAAGTAAAAAGTTATTGAAATAAATATTTAGAATAGCAGCTGTTGAATACAATATTTCGCATGACTCTCACTTGTTAGCCATAGCATAGAGCCTACAGTTGATTATAACTAGTTTGGAGCTCGACCTGTGATGTGGTTTCACCCTCTCCTGCTATTTATCAATTTAATAATTATTTCGAATGTTCTCGTTTATCGATTATGTCTCACATACAACAGCTACAATTATTTAAAGTGACTCGGCGGGCGCGTGGATTTCCGCTTTACCACTGAATGCAATATTTATAAATGTGCTTCGCAATTGTCATCACAGGTTGGTAAACTAAATATATAAATAAATATCGTTGGGACAACTCACACAACGCCATCTGATTCCAAACTAAGCAGAACTTTTACTATGGTAACCAGATAACTGATAAACATACTTTTATATTTCTAAATACCTAAATATTATAGATAAATAAAACCCAGACACAGAATAAACCATCGTGCTCATCACACAAAGTTTTATCCTGGGTGGGAATCGAACCCACGACCTCTTGCGTAGCAGTCGGCACTCCCACGCCCCCCACAGAGGCAGTCAAACTAAAATTAAAGTAAAGTTTAAAACTCAATTTTCAATCTGTACTGTAGCGCAATGCCCCAACGATCACCACCACATTCCGTAACTTGCGGTCTACGGAGAGGTCGCGAGAGTCTCGCAGTACGCGGTCGCCATAGATGACTTTAAGATTCCGTTGAAGACTATTTTCTATATACCTAGTAGCTTTTCCTGCTATTTTCAGTAAACCTACTCTGATTTTTGATTTGACTGCCTCGGTGGCGCAGTGGTAGTGTATGCGACTGCCGTCCAGGGTTCGATTCCCGGGTCGGATGAAATATTAGTGTGATCCACAAATGTTTGTTCCGGTATTTCCTATGTATAGTATGTATGTATTTAGAAATATATAAGTATGTTTATCAGTCGTCTAGTTCCCATAACACAAGCTTATATTAGCTTACTTTAGGCTAGACGGCGCTGTGTAAAAAAAATGTCCCACAATACCTATTTAAAAAATAAAAATTGTTTTAATATTTTTAACCGTTTCATTTTTAAGGCACTCCAGTCCCGGCTGCTTGTAAAATCGTTGTTAATTCAACTTGTCTCTATCTGTTTCGTCGCGGCAATAAGCTTACTATCAAACACATGAGAAAAAACAAATATGAAATGTTGGTGTAGCATATGTTTGCTTTCCAAATCAAAACCTCTAAAATCGATTACATTCTGCAGCATACCATTCATTACTTTGATCGATAACTCACAGTTTAAACTATGAAATGGGTTTTAAAACGAACCAATCGCACTAAAGTGATTTTAAATCTTGTAGACACGGTGCAGTGGTACCTATCACACCGTTGCGCACATTTGACGGCTCTTTCTAACATATTTAACCCAAATTAATAGTCTTAGTTGCTTAGTATTGGACTGTTCTTCTATAATTATATTGCTTTCATATAATATATTTTGTATAGCGCATTTGAGAGTTGGTAAAAATATTCCCCTTAAGTTTGCACTGTGGGTAGTTTTGGCTGCCGTCCTTCATGACTGAGGGCCTAAGGGCGGCGGGTGTTCGCGACGCGTGGCCTGGTTGCAGTTCTTACAGAAGCAGGCCCCGGTTGGTGGCGTGGCGTGAGAGCTACACACACGCCCTTCACCCACTCAAGAAAGTGGTATAAAACCCGATCCCCCCAAAGATGCAAGATAACATTCGAACCCCCAAAGAGACAGTATAATACCCGAACACCCCCTGAACGAGGCCGCGGTAGCGGACAAAGTCTGTCGGGAGCCCTGGAGTTATTCTTCCGAGGGCTCACCCGGGACTCCCGGCCATAGACAGATATATTAATATAATACTAATATGTGGACCAAGTCCACCCGTGACCAGGCTGGTGTAATCCGATCGATAGGTCAGGAAGTATAAGGTAGGCTTTAAAAATAATAATATTAAAATGAGTGAAAATCGTGTAAGTAGAAACCATGAGGATTTCAACAAGAGAAAAAAAAGCACTTTTCGTAAGGAATGTACTACGTTTGCAATTTCCACGAATTTCATACGAAATTTAGCCTTTCTGACGGCAGTAGATGACACACCATAAATAAATATAAATGACACAATTCTGGTGCAGCTATACACACAGCAATAACCAAAGGCAAGGTCGTTTAATCGTGCCCTAACGGTGTAATAGGCAGACTAAAGGGAATTCAATAGATTACTTTCATAACTTATAAATTCTGCTTTTATCTACCTTGATGGTTTAGGTTCGCCTTTATATTTATACCATTTCAACTTTCAAGAGGTCATACTCTGTAGTACACTAACATTCAAACATTTTTTCTACCACGAAGCAGGCAGACAAGCACACGGCCCACCTGATGGAAAGTAGTCACCTTACCCTATGGACGTTTGCAACACCAGAGGTACAGCACTCGCGCTTATAGACCATGTATTCTATTTTAATAACTCTATTTATATTTCGGCAATGAGCTCACCAACTATTACGTGGGTCAGGAATGCACACGGTGAAATACATATATAAATAGTACATCACTTCACTTATTATTGACGTGAAATTCAAACCAGACATTTGTGCTTACGCGAAGTTGATGTTGTGCTTTCAGCAGCATTGATGTATTCCGTAATCATTTCGGTAAAAATATGCTTTGTCTAGTGTGGTAATAAAAAAAAATGAAAAATACCACAGAAACTACCGCAACTGTAATCGACTTAGCCTTGATTGGAGTGTGTGGCATGACATGCACATGGATGAAAACAATATCGATAACATTGAAGATCCACCTAATCTTTTACCAGACAGACTTGACGATTCCTCCACGTACACCATACTCCTGTGGGAAACGCGTCGACTAATTTCACATAAATTAAACCTTTGAAACATGAAGTCAATTGACAATTTGGTAAATCTGTAGTTTCAAATCCAACCGTCATTTCTATATATTAAACCAGCCAAAATTTAAATTAGTGAAATTAATGTCGGCACAAATTTTATAATTGCAATCCAAAGATTTTAATTGCAATTAGGACAACATTAACAAAGCAAACCTTTCCCAGATATTCAGATCACTTTCAGAGAGTGACGGCCATATTCTGTGGGAAGAAATTAACACATTTCTGGCGTAAAGTAGGTAAGTAGAACGAAGTGCCTTTAAACTCACCACTTGCATAATTCATTAGTCGTCATCTTGCACCGGACTGTCACAAGTACTCACATTTTAGATTCATAAAATTAATACCATTATTATGGCGATACACTACCACAGATTAGATAATAGTTTCTACTCTCTCAATATCCGAAGCTATTAAGAGATTTCTTAACACGAATTTCTATTTACCACGGATTTCATGTGGACTGAATATTTGTATCCACCTTCACGATAAAGATTATTAGCATGCCTTTTTATTTCAACCTCACGAACATCCTGACGGTAGTAATGACGTCCGGTGAATAGGGTTTTCGGTGTATGTACGTCTACCTATCCAGAATGTAAATTTATTTACTCCAAGTGTATACAGTTGTACTCATGTGGCTATTTCGGAATAGTACGACTAAATTACTAAACTATCTAAGAAATGCCTCACTCCTACTGGCGGAGGCTCGTGACTACCCATCAAGTTGAAGTCGCCATCTGCTATAATTAGTTTTCTGTTGAACACGGATGTTTGCAATAAAATCAAGATTATATAGGTGTACTACCTATATAATCTTGATTTTATTGCGAGATACGGATTCAAACTCCACAAATATAAACAAATATATAAAATTAATTATCACCGGTATTGTATATAGTAATCATTCAGCACTTTTAGGAAGAATTTTACTAGAGTCGAATCCAATATATAACGTTTATAATACAATTAAGGTTAACCGCGATACCATCGCAACGAGGTTTGGTTTAATTCATATAATTCAAACAAGTCGCTCTTGCAAATGTAACGTACATTTATGTAATTAATATTGCGTCCGTTTTATGCTGTACCCGAAGTGATTGTGTGAACCCAATAATTAAGACAGCATTTCCATTCGTCTGCCATTTTACGAGCCTGTAATTTATAACAGAGTGTGTTACGGATAGCCGCGCCTATAGAAAACGTTAGGACTAAACTGGAATAACGGCGCCTATCATAGTTAATAGCTTTATAATAACTGCTCACTATTTTAGAGGTGTAATCAAAGTAATGAAACTGTCGATTCATAACTGACATACATAGTAGGGAACTATACAGACGCCTGTAAAAATAACAAACAGACATCGTATAAGCAAGAATATTATCATGAACAGCAATAAAATCTATCAAATTTTAGGAATTGAAAATTTCATTATATTGATTCCAACTCTAGAGCCGTGAGACGGTAGGTAATTGAACAATCACATACCTCGTCCTGTAACCGTGGGCCACAGGTAAACAGCCGTTAATATTTCATAAACAGTGGAGCCGGTTATTGCATCGATTACAATACCATGCATCCACATCGCCGTTATATAGCTGGCCAATACAATTTTCCGTATGCATTTTCAATTTGCATTGATATCAGCTATAGATTTGTGATGGAACGGGTAGAGATGGGATATGGGTGTAAAGGGTCTTCTTTCTACTAGCGGTGCACCTGCTGACTTAAGGACGAGGCGACGACGCAGGCAAACGTAAACCCCAGGCTCCAAATAAAGATAGAGTTTGGCAGCAACTGGGATAACGCTTAAGATTAAAAAGAAGATGGGTGGATATAGGATATATATTACAGCATATTTTTATGTTTCATTGAATTGAAAAAAAACAACTTAGTTAGGACGGGGATTAAACTCGTGACCTTTGCCTAAGCAGGGCAATGTTTTAACCACTGAACTACCCGAACCGAAACAAGTTGATTCTTTACTATATTTTTAATCGTCATTTAAGAGTATGACCAGAGCCATCTTTCGATATACTAAACAACTCAGATATCAATATACAGTGTTACAACTATTTTTAAACATCTATCTATATATATAAATATACATATACTATATATATATATATACACTCAATCTATGGATAATTATTTAAAGTAATTAGTATGCTAACTTTCATATAAATTTATATTACAATATATTACAACATATTTCAGCATTTGACTAACTTCTACATATAAATAGTTGGCCTGACTCTAGTAGGTACTATCACTTCAATGATGATGAACACCAGTGATGAATCCAGTTCATTCAATTTAAATTGCCATTGTTTCTTTAATCACCATCTAATCAACAATTCAATAATCTCAAATCTGTAATCGTTAGATTAAGCTGCCGATTTAATTAACGCTCTTTCAACTTTATGTTCAAGATTGACAAACCTTTAAACCTTACTATTACTACTCGTAACATCAAATTATTATTTTTTTGTCGCGGTTAATGCTTTTACGCGCCGTCATTCCTACGTCGTCATACTACGGGGGCAGCAGGAATGGTGTGTGGTCCTCCTTTCGATCGCATATTTTTTTGCAGCATAATGTATTTTGGCATAACAGTTTCAGCATAAAGTTTTCTCGCATTAATTATGATAAGCAAAGTGTTATAAACGCATAATGGTTTTATTGGCATAACATTAACTAACTCTAATTTTTTTATCATAATTTTAATCAGCATAAATGTAAAGGGTATAATTGTTATACGCTAAAGATAATTTATCATAAAATACAAAACGCATAATGGAGGTATGGATAACCGTTTAAATCATAAATGAATAATAATTTGACTAAGAATATTTAAGAAATGATAAGACACCATTGTAAATAATCATCTCACTCATAGCCAAGTTTTTTAAGCTGTAACATATACAACGATATTTTAAATGTTATTTTTTTTAGACTAGTGTTGAGCAAAGTCGTAAATAGGTACGACGACGAGCGAAGCGAGGAGGAGTGTTAGGTCACTTGTGACCACAACGCGCGAGCCGAGTGAGCGAAGCGAGCGGGCCGTGGCAGCGGCCGGCGATGCGCCAGAATAGAATCGCTCGTTTTAATCTACCTACTTCCTTTTTGTATTTTATTTATATATTCTATATATGTGTTGAAATTTTGAACTTCAGTATTTTAGACATTTTACACACTTTAGACATTTTTAATCAGTGGGCATTTTAATCTTAGACAGTTCAAGCTTAGATATAAAAATAAAAATATGTACTCGTTAACATTATGGTATTCTATATGTATGGCTTGTAACCTTTATGCGAGAGTGAGTGAGATGCCAATAAGTGTTATGATTAGTAATTATTATTGTAAAAAAAATATGCGTAAACATTTTATGCGGGTATATCATTATTATAAAAAAATTATGGGAAAATAAAGTATGCCTAATGATTTATTCTGTTTTAACGTTATGCGAAACGAAGAGTATGCCAAAAAACGTTATGCAGTTTTAAGTTATGCCTCTAAAATTTATGCAACCCAATACGGACCCGTCCTTTTGGGGGCCGTTCTACCCACTAAGCCCCGCGGTGTTCCGTTTTCTTCCCAACCGGGTCGCAGGATAGGCTGAGGGCTATTCACTGCGACCCGTCTAAGGGAATGCACCAAGATGAGGCTTCCTCGGGGGGCCAGATGTGCTACCCCCCACGATCTCCCGGATTAGTCTGTGCCCGCTTCGAGCCATCCCCAAACGTCCCTGTGAGAACAGAGGGGGGTGGAGAGCGATCGAACGGGCACTTGAAGGCACCCCGGAACACGAAAGGTGCCAGCTGCCTGAAGGCCATTGTGAACGGGGTCCCCTGACCTTCCGCCCACGGCCATAAACTAGTCGGCGGCGAGCCGGGACTCCACCCGGCGCCACCCTCGCGATTGCCGGCGGGACGTGAGCGTGCATCCTGCTCGCTCCTGAACCCGCAGTTCCTCTCTTTTTGCCACCATCACCTCGCTGGCGAAGAAGAATGATGAAAGATGAATTAAATCATGATTAGTATTTTACTAATCATGATTTAATTCATCTCACGATCAAATATTCAGTCAGCATTCAGTTATGGTTCTATTATTGTAGGATAGGCGTGAAATAAAATAATAGAAGATTGTTTATATAATTTTATATACTTGGGAGATTATTAGATTGAGATATTGCTCAGTAAGTAATATCAAGTGTTATTTTATATTTGATTGATTGATATATTCTTTATTGTATCACCAATAATACTGTAATTCTAAATTATTTATAGAATTGGCAGCCTTATCGCACAAAGGCATTATCTTACAGGCAACTTTTGGATGGAGGCTTGTTAAGACTGAAATTGCAGAATTATTTTTGTAGGCTCAACATAAAATATCGTTTACTATTTTTACGTTGACAGTTTACGTGTACGAAAACACTTATGAAAGTAGAAGAAGCGAAAGTGGTATGTCAGGATCGTAGCAAGTGGAAAACCATAGTCTCTGCATACCGATGGGAAACAGGCGTGATAATATGTATGTATGTATGTAATATATATAACATACATACATACATATTATCTATTATTGTAACGTGTTTATTAAGACGTCCTTTGTGTGGTTATACAAAGGACGAAATAAACACGTTACATCCAAAACAAATTAATAATATAACGTTTAAGTGAGCTTTGTTTGAACAAAAGTATTTTAGTTTAATTAATAATGAATAATTTGTACAAGAAGAAGGTTAACCCTTGGAAGCCTCTTAATGGCAGACCTATTTATGAACCATTTTGAAAATAAAGTTATTGCCAAAAACAGTAATACTGTATATTATCCTACTAATATTATAAACGCGAAAGTTTGTGAGAATGTATGTCTGTTACTCTTTTACGCAAAAACCAATGAATGGACTTTGCTTAAACTCTACAATAATATAGACATAACATAACATACTTTCACGCCTTTATCCCCGAAGAGGTAGGCAGAGGCGTACTATACGCCCACGTTTTATCGTATGCTTTGCTTTTTGTCCCACGTAACAGGTGGTGAGCCCATTGCCGTGTTGAAATGGACAGGTGCAGGTTGTGGCGACCTGCAGTTGAAATTTTTCAAAAAAAACGTAAAAGCAATTAGAACACTAAAACACTTAGTTTACTTACACAAATTTTAATAAATAGTCTGTCCTTATTCTTGCACCAAATGGGTGCCCAGTTCAGCATAAGTCAGGATGTAATATAGCTTACACATCAGTATAATAAATAGGTTACTTCTTATCCCAGGACCAAACTCCCGTGGGAAACGGGAACGGGAAAACTCACCACTACACCACGCGGCGTAGCCGTGGGCTGATGCCGACGGCTACGCTCGCACACTATTTACAGATAATAATATGACAACGAGTATTTTTTATAACATGTTAAATTATAATCACCTTAGAATTAAATTTAAATTAAATACATGACTAATAATCTTACCGAATTATCTGCATTTATTTATATCCAGAAAGGACACCAAGGACGGATTCACAAAAGATTCTCCTTAAATCAATGTATTTATACAGATACTACGATTCTATATACGCCGTGTCATCCCTGGCAGCACAAACTAGCTGATCTCCATAGGTAGCACAATGCCATCTAGCCCTCTACTATGGGATCTAGACAACTAATTTGGATTCAGGATTCTTTCCAGGGTAACTGTATACGCTTTTACAACAAGCTTCCCTGTGACCTGAGAAATTTACCTTTAAATAAATTTAAAAAGTTTATTAATAGAAAGCTTTGTGAAAAAGGTTATTACTCTATTCAAGACTATTTACAGGACAGGGATGCCTGGAAATGATCTGCTGGCAAATAAAATATTATAGTCATAAAATACATAATTAAAATATTACATTGTAAATAGGCCATCAAAAAAAAGCCTTCCTAAGTTTCTTGCCGGTTCTTCTCAGGTGGGCCGCGTTCCGAACCGGTGGTCACTTTAAATATACATTTTTTTTCTTTACTTTTAGTGTATAACATTTTGTAAGCGCCGTTGAAATGGTCTATGCAAAATAACGATTTTTTTTTAAATAGAAGAGCATAAAGAATTGCTCGTGGCCCCGCAGTCTCAGTGTTCGATAAAACGATCACTGAGGTACGCAACTTTCACTATGGTTGGTCGTCGGATGGGTGACCACTTTGTGGCATTTACATTTGCGAGCGTTTCCATGCTTCGGAAGGCACGTTAAGCCTGGTTGAAGGCCTTATCGGTGGCTTAAAATATTTCAACAGCAAGTAGCCACAACCTGCGTCTGTCTATTTCAACACGGCAATGGGCTCACCACCTATTACGTAGGACAGGAATCCACACGGTGAAAAGTGGGCATATAATATGCCTCTGCCACCCCTTCGGGGATAAGGCGTGATGGATATTTATTTTATTTATTTTTATTTTTTTAAATAAAGATATTGATTATATTTCCAAATACATACGTATTATTCATAGAAAACATGCAAAACCCGAAATAAATATTTGTGGATCATAGAAAAAATTATTCCGACCTCAGATTTGCGAGCTTTTCCGTGCTTCGGTAGGCACATTAAGCCATTGGTTCCGGTTGCTAGTAAAATGGCAGTCGTTAATCCCAGCTTAAGACCTTATGGGCGGCTTGAAAAATTTCAATTGCGGGTTGCCACGGCTGACCGTTTCAACACGGCAATGAACTCACCACCTGCTGCTACGTGGGATAAAAAAATGCATACGGTGAAATGTGGGCGTATAGTAAAATAATAAATAAAATAAAAATATCTTTATTTTGCATAGACCATTTTAACGGCGCTTACAAAATGTCATACACTATTTAAAATATTTAAAGCGACCACCGGTTCGGAACGCGGCCCACCTGAGAAGAACCGGCAAGAAACTTAGGAAGGCTTTTTTTTTGATGGCCTATTTACAATTTAATATTATTTCATTTTGCCAGCAGATCATTTCCAGGCGTCCCTGTCCTGCAAATAGTCTGTAACGGAGTAAAAACCTTTTTCACAAAGCTTGTTTTTAATAAACTTTTTAAATTTATTTAAAGGTAAATTTCTCAGGTCACAGGGAAGCTTGTTGTAAAAGCGTATACAGTTACCCTGGAAAGAATCGCCAATCTTATGTAGTCGACTGTGGTGGACTGAAAGATTATTTTTATTTCTAGTGTTTATATTATGTTTATCACAGAGTTTAGAAAACTGTGATAGATTTTTCTGGACATACATAAGATTGGCAAAAATGTATTGTGATGGTACGGTTAGAATATTCACTTCTTTGAATTTTTCTCGGAGAGAATCTCTGGGGCCCAAATTATAAATAGCGCGTACAGCCCGCTTTTGTAGAACAAAAATAATATTTAAATCTGCAGCACTCCCCCAAAGGAGAATACCGTAAGACATAATACTATGAAAATAGCTGAAGTAAACCATTCTAGCCGTATCCACATCTGTTAGAGTCCTGATCTTTTTTACAGCGTATGCAGCCGAACTTAATCTAGAGGCTGTCTTTTCTATGTGTGGGCCCCACTGCAAATTGGCATCAATAGTTATACCTAGGAACACAGTTGATTCTACAAAATCTAACACTTGTCCATTCAGTTGAACATTGGCCGCAACTTGTTTTACATTTGGTAGAGTAAATTTTATACATTTAGTTTTATTTTCATTAAGGCAAAGATTATTTGAGCTGAACCAATGAACTACTCTTGCAATTGCATTGTTTACATCGTCATAGTTATCTAATTGTCTTTTAATTTTAAAAATTAATGAGGTGTCATCTGCAAACAAAACAATCCCATTCCTGTCCCCTACATAAAATGGTAAATCATTAATATAAATGAGGAACAAGAATGGCCCAAGTATCGAGCCTTGCGGCACACCCATTGTAACCATGGATCCTACAGAACGTGTACCATTAATATCGACCCTCTGTATTCTATTGTTCAAATATGAAGACAGAAGGTCGAGAGCTTTGCCTCTTATTCCATAGTGGTGTAATTTTTTGCACAGCGTTTCATGTTGAACGCAATCAAAAGCCTTTGATAGATCGCAAAATATACCCAATGCATCGTGCTTGTCTTCCCATGCTTCATGAATACATTTTAATAACTCAACACCAGCATCGGAAGTTGAGCGCCCTTTCGTAAACCCAAATTGATTCGCATGGAGTATTTTATGACTATTAAAATGGGATAGCATTTGATTCAAGATTATTTTTTCAAATACTTTGCTCAAAGTTGGCAGCACTGACACTGGTCGGAAATTAGACGGCTCTGTAGCGCTGCCAGCCTTGAACAAGGGAACGACTTTGCTGTGTTTCATTAAATCAGGAAATGTACCACTAGAAACACAGTCATTAAACACAGTTGCTAGATGGGGCGCAATTACCTCAATTATACATGATGCAGTTTTGACCGATAACCCCCAAATGTCCGCGGTTTTCTTAATTTCGATACATTTAAATGTTTTTACAATGTCTTGAGCACAAATATCTGTGAATACAAATGCATCCCTGCAACAAAGAACAGATTCTTCTAATAAAAGTTCAGCGGAACTGGAAGATGCTTGGAGAGATTTTGTTGTCAAAATAGGTATATTTTTGAAAAAGTGTTCAAACTCCGTAGCCACTTCCAGGTCCCCTGTAACATGGCAACCATTTACTTTTAAGTGGAAATCCCTTTCAGTCACTAAAGATCTACCGCATTCAGAGTTAATGATGTTCCAAGTCATTTTTATTTTATTTACAGAATTAGAAATTTTATTTTTAATGAAGTTTGACTTAGCAAGATGACACGTTTGTTTAAATATCTTTGAATAATTTTTAACATATTCCTGAAAGGTTTGCCTAAAATTATATGATTTTTCTGAATATAATTCAAATAATTTATTTCTACTTTTAAAGATACCTGGTGTTGCCCAGTCACTGAAAACAGGACGACCAATCTGTAGAGTTTTTGAGGTAAAAACTTTGCCAAACTCATCATTAATCAAATTAAATAAGTGTTTATATGACTGGTCTACACAAGTGAAGTTAGGTAGATATGGTAATCTCTTTAATACATTTTCTTTAAAATTATTCAAACGACTTTGGTTAATTGGTACATATTTAATTTGTTTTTTGCTGACTTTGTTACTACTTTTAGGAAATTTTATCCATTGGCCACGATGATCTGACTCCACAGGATCCACAATACCTTTATCTATAGGTTTAATATCAGTAAAAATATTATCAATACATTTTGCACTGGTGGCTGTAATACGAGTGGGTTCTAAGAATGTACTATGCAGATTAAAGGATTTAAATAAATTTTTCATTTTATTTCTCTCTGATGGAGTTAATGATGTATCTAATATATCAACATTAAAATCTCCACAAACAATTATAGATTTCTTAGAACATTGGCATTTGAACAGTGCTTCTTCAAGCTTTTCTTCAAATTTAATGTAAGAAGCATCAGGGGGACTGTATACGCTTAACAAGATGAAATACTCAAACTCAATACTGGCAATCTCAATAACTCGCTCAATGGAGAGGGCTACTAAATCCTTACGTTCTTTAAATTTTAAGTTTTTATTAATTAATATTAAAGAGCCTCCACGTTTAGAATGTTTTCTATTGAACGAGCTAGCAACCTGGTGATTTACGAAGTTCAACAATGTGATTTGATGATCTTTTAACCAGTGCTCTGTAGCACAAAAAATATTAATAGAATTTGCATTAATGTATAGCTCTAACTCTAAATCTTTACCATTTATTAAACCTCTAACATTATGGTGCACCAGGTTTATAAAAACAATATTTTTACTAAGATTATTCTCAGGGGCCAAAGTCAACTGGCCAGATTTATTATCTGTTGTCCTATAAACTAGTTTTTTGGAATTTCATTTTCCAAATGTGAAGTATCAAAACTATCCTGCTCAATAAAAGCAGTTGTACTTGCCAATAATTTGGCTTGAAAAATTAAAAAATTAGATAGCAACAGAGCTACCTTTCGTTGTAAAAATTTTGATAGAAAATATCTATCTAATGTCAACAAACTATTATTATTGAAGATTATGTTCCAATCGAACAATTCAATTTTTTTGGAATATGATACCATGGTATGTAGTTTCATATTTAATTTGTATCTTAAGTGATTTTCCTTGTGGCTCATAGCAGTGCTGTATGGCAAGGTGGACAAAATTACTTGTTTTACTTGCAGACTTGATAACTTATCAAAAATTTTTAAAAGTTTGTCACTATTAATATTGCCTCTTCTGCCAACCAGCACCACTATAGTAGACTGCATGCATGCAGTACGCCTCTGGCTACACTTTCGGGAATAAAAGCGTGACCATATGTATAATGTAAGTACGAATAGATGAAGAAAAGGAAAAGTTTGAATTGTGGGCTAGTCATGAATAGCTTGACGTGGATCTGACACAGATCAGAAATTGAGTTCAGCAAAAGCATCTCTTTTACTCGATTAACTGGCTACATCTTATTATTTTTTCTTCAATTATTTTGAATAACCTCATTCTTATTCTAAATTTCTGAAACCCTGGTATTATCATTATCAAACGAGTGGTGGCCGAAGATATTACTATAATAGTGTAGAGGAAAATTATTCTTATATTACAAAATTATTTAAATGGCACTACGATTTAAAAGTATACACATATTTCTATATCTATAATCCTAGCTATTTAGCTGCCCTCCTTCATTTCGTATGGATTGACATGATTTTAAATATGAATATTTTTCTGGTCTTATTCTTATTTCAGCTAAGCATCCTTTTTTCCTTGGAAATAAATTAAAACAAAATTTTACAAAGGCGGAGTCGCGAGTCTGTGCAGAAAAAGTGTTTGATGTAAACAACATTTCACCCCTTTCGTTGGTCGAAAATAAAAGGGTAAACTGAAATTCCGAGCACGTGCAAGTACACGAGTATCACCCGTCGATTACCATTGCATACTGTCTGCACCATAGAAGAGGTGATAAAGGTGAATCTCGTAGTCTCATGAAGCGAATTCCTACTGTCTTTTTTAAGAAGAAAGTGAGGATGGCTATAAAATATATACAGATAAATCTGTTTGCAATTTTAAACCAACAGCTTTTCACCAAATGCATATGAAAGTATGTACAGTACTCACATAGAATAAAAGTAGCTGTCTTTGTATGTTAGTTTGTTCCAGCTAATCTTTAAAACGATGCCACCAATTTTAACGTGACTTTCACTGGCATACCGCTGATGTTATAAGGAATAACTTAGGTAACATTTTATTACCGTATTCCTACGAGCACGGCAATGGGCTCATTACCTGTTACGGGGACAAAAATGCATAATATATGGTGCAATTTGGGCGTATAGCGTACTATACGCATACCTCTGCCTACCCCTTCGGGGATAAAGGCGTGTCAGAGTGTATGTATTCCTACGAGAACGGGCACTACACGGGTAAAATCGCGGGGAATCCGCTAATGTACATTAAGTTTAAAACTATCATAAATGCAGCATATGACGTCGTATGTGAGCAGGACTAGCAGCGTCTTCGCCAGAGGTTTACACAATGAAACGTTGCCTATTTTGGATATTTATCTATGTTGTGAGACGACAGCTCATAGAAAGTGCAACCGCCTAGTTAGTAATCTACAGACACGGGTTAGGCGCTGCCTTTGAATATCTCTCAGTAAACTTCTAACATACGTAGAAAGATAAATATTGACGCTTTCTATGTCTTGCTTTATTTCATAGGTGTGTCTCAACTTTATGTTTTAGTTTAAAACTATATAATATCCATATTATTTTATTTGTGTATTAAGTGTATTAAGATTTTTTATAGTTTCTCCATTTAAGCTATATCCGACTCAAATTAAAGGTCAATTTCAAAGGTTAAGGTGCCCTTTGATTTAACAAGGAAAACTTTACCTGAAGTGAAAGCCAAGAGGCATTGTTTTAACAACTTATAAATTGGTGTACGATTTCTATAAAGTATGGTGTTACCGGTAGAGTTTGAACTTGTTGGTAACATTCCTAGCTGCGGCTGTGTATTGCTCGACTCTAACGACCCTTTAACCTGATTGTAAAAGATTGTTCAATCTATATTTCTCTAAAAGCTAATATACTGATTTACAAGTACTTTACTTACTTGCGTATCCCTGATGGGGTAGTCAGAGTTCGCCAGCCTTAGCGATACTTGCATATTACTTTAGCTTCTTTCAGATTCGTTAATAATTTCATACATGCACTTCTGGATATCCAAATACTTTTGACCTTTCCGGCTTAGAGTGATTAGCTCACGTAGTCCTTGTATGTACGCCTTGTTTCTGACCCCTTGGGCTCTTTTATTTCTACTAAAACAAAATTTCTTATTCTCTACTTATAAAATAAAATTGTATGTATAGTTAGACATTTAACTCAGGTATATATCTATAATGCTCACATGAACAGGCAAGTATGATCACGTTTCACAGTTTCGAACACAGCTCAAGTGGTTACCTATACGACTTCGCAGGAATACTCATATTCTATCCTTTTTATATAATATATTGAAATGAAATGAAAAATCTTTATTCATGTAGGTCACAAAGTAACACTTATGAACGTCAAGATTATTGCTTCTACATTTACATTTACTGCCAGATTCGCACAGCAATAGGTAGAGCCTGAGGAAGAACCTGGCAATAAAACTCATGGCCACTGTTTTCTAACCGCCAGTAATTACATTAGTTTGAGTTACATGATGTTTGACCAATTATATAGTAATGAATTTATACAAAACAAAATCAATGTTGTGTGTAAAATGAATTTATACAAAACGAAAAAAACAAAATAAATGTTGTGTTTAAAATCATATCAAAATTAGAGCTATTCTAGTTGCCAGTTCAAAGGGCAGCCTACACTTTAAGAAGAAGAATCTAGCAAAAAAGTTAATGGATGCTCTTTTCAAATATGTAGTTATGGCTTACAACATTAAAATCACACTTACATTGGATTTATGTGAGAACGGTCGACTAAACTTAGTTTGCCTTAAATTTAAATAATTTTATTTGTAACAATTGCATTAACAGCTATGAGCTGACCAGTCCCAACAGACGGCACCCGTTCACGGGTATGACGTATATATCAGCCGTATATCCGTATAATACTCAACCGTACTATAGGGAATAAGGCGACCCGATACATACGCCACCACTGCCGGGACACTTAGGCGAGCATGACATACCCAAAAACTGCACAGCAACTATCATGTCAATTTCAAAATAATAAATAAGTCTACTTGGTGCTCACACAAACTCAAATTACATATTTTTATATTAGTTATTACTGGGACTAAACGCAGCCAATTTAGAAACCTTTAGTTGTCAGACGTTTCAAATTATTCAATATGCAGAAATGTAAAAAGAAACATATATATGCAGATTCAAGACAAGTACAAAATAGCGCAAAGTAGTTCGAGCGAAGAGCAAGCAACTCATTTCCATTTATTTTTATCATTCAAATAATTATTAATTGTGTAATAGGCCCTTTTCAAGAGGTGCGTCTTAATTTCCGCCTTAAATTTATGTAACGGCAGGTTCATAATGTCTAAAGGAATTTTATTATATAAGCGTACACCAATTCCTGCAAAAGAGTCGTGAACCTTTAGTAAACGATGATGCGTTCCAATTAATTTATGTTTATTTCTAGTATTTATCGAATGTATGTCACTGTGTCTATTGTATAAATGTATGTTCTGTTTAACTTACATGATATTTGCAAATTTATACTGTGATGCAACCGTTAAAATGCCAATTTCTTTAAATTTCTCTCTAAGAGACACTCTAGCACTTAATTTATATATTGCACGTATAGCTCTCTTCTGGAGTACAAAAATTACTTGTATATCAGCTGCTTTGCCCCACAGCAAAATGCCGTATAACATGACATTATGAAAATAACTGAAGTATACCAGAAGTATGCCTAGCAGTTTCCACATCAGTGAGCTGCCTGACTTTACTAACGGCAAAGGCTGCCGAGCTGAGTTTACCTGCAAGACACGTTATTTGGGCGTTCCACTGTAGTTTGCTATCTAAAGTGATCCCCAAAAATACAGTTTATTTTACAAGATTTAGGGTATCACCGTTCAATGTTATATTTGTACCGCATTTCCTGACATTAGGCATGCTGAATCTGTTACACTTTGTCTTCTTAGCGTTTAGTAGCAAATTATTGGTCGTAAACCAATCTACAACTTGGGCAAGTGAACTATTTACGCCGTTAAAATCAGTAAGCGTGCGATCAACTTTAAAAATAACTGACGTATAATCAGCAAATAAAACAATGTCGCACAAGTTCTGTATATAGAATGGCAGATCGTTAATATAAATTAAAAATATAAACGGACCTAGAATTGATCCCTGCGGTACGCCCATAGCTACAGAGGCTCCAGAGGAGCTAATTCCATTGACATCAACATGTTGTATTCGATAATTTAGGTAGGAGGCAACAAGGTCCAGTGCAGAGTCTTTGACACCATAATAAAGTAGTTTTCGCAATAGTGTTTTATGGTCAACGCAATCAAATGCTTTGCAGAGATCGCAGAATACACCAATAGCATCTTGTCTATTCTCCCAGGCGCTATATATATGATTTAGAAGTGTCACACCTGCATGAATGGTAGAACGACCCCTTGTAAACCCATACTGCTCTTCATGTAATAGCATATTTGAATTAAAATGAGCTTGTAATTGTTGCAATATAATTTTTTCAAAAATTTTGCTAATGGCAGGTAGTATTGAAATTGGTCTGAAATTACTAGGGTCGGTTTTGGATCCAGATTGATTAACCCATCTACACCTTCCTATTTAAAAGAACGTTTTAAGTTTCTTCATGATACGCATGACCGATGTTTGAGAACATCGGAAAGCTTAGAATTAAAAATGCCACCACATTCCACAAATTTTGTTGATCGTTCCTTTAGTGTGATAGCAGTTCGCTTGTGGAATAATTTACCAATGGAGTTAAGGCGCGCTGAGACTTTACAAAGGTTTAAATCTCTTGTTAAAAAATATTATTTGGCAGGTAATTGAACAAATGAAATCCTCCCAGAATTTATAGGACCCATAATTTTTATATTTATTTGTGTATGTATTATTTGATTGTATATTTATATATCAATGATTTTGTAATATTAGTATTTTAGTTTTTTTTTTTTTACATTTTAAATATTTATGTACTTAGTAAATATGTTAGTATATATTTTGATAAGACGCCAACCTACCAGTTTATTCCTATCAATTTACCTTTCCATCCAAAGGTTGCCTGCCATCCAAATCTATGTAACATTAAATTTGTTTAAATGTGTTTCCTAGCGTTAGTGAAGAGATTTTTACTTTTACTAAGCTGAGTTTCAGAGAGACAATCGTGAATCTTAGTAATATTTGTGTAAGCTAAAAATGAAGCTTCTGCAGACATTTTATAGACTAGTTATCAGTACGATCTAGATATCTGACACCTGCATAATCACGTTGCAAGCGCAATTTTGGTTGTCATGTGCAGGAGGTATTTGGTGTGGGGCAATAAATCTTCACTGTTAGATTATAATTTAGTCAATTCATAATCATTTGGCCTTCAAAACCTGCAATCACATGTATTTTTCTTATTTAGTTCTTATTTCGGAACCATTTATTTCACGGATATTTATATTTACTTTATTTTACGACAATGCCGAAGGTTACTGACACATTAATAGAATTACGACTGCCTCAGTAGTTTATGCGACTGCCGCGCATGAGGTCCCGGGTTCGATTCCTGGGTCGGAACAACTATTTGTCTGATACACAAATGTGGGTTTCTGAGCTTGGGTGTTTCCTATGCATAATATGTATGTATTTTAAAATATATAAGTATGTATATCAGTTGTCTAGATCCCATAGTACAAGCTTATAGCTTCGTTTGGGCTAGATGGCGCTGTGTAAAAAGTGTACCACAATATTTATTTATTATTTTATTTATTTATTATAACGTAGTATTCTGTATGCCTTTTGGCTGTTAGTTCATACTCAACATAATCTCTTCATTAATCTTCTTGTATTAAATACTAAATAGTGTGCTTCAGACAAACAAAGGTAGGTTAGAGCTAATTGTCTGTCGAGTGAGGGCGTGGTGTGTTTAATAGTTGGATATCCCTTCAAATGATTCTGTCTTCATGACATGTTAGGTATCATATAAATATTTTATTACTCGTGTGATGTGGGTTAGCCGAGATTAAGGGATCCTTGTTAATAATATTACGAAATATATTCAGCGATATACAGAATATTATAAAATATTTATGTATACTACTTGGTTGTATTCAAGACTAGATCCCCACGGCTTCGCCCGTGACATACTTCGAACCCCGTCTCAACCATTTCATTCTGTCGATTATTAATAATAATATAATCTTTATTTTAGGTAAATTACACCCATGTACACAGTATTTATTCCAAAATGTTTATAAAAGAAACCGAAACAACAAGTAATACATTAAATGCAATAAGAATCAACAATTAAAAAAATTAAAGCATTTTGTCAAACAATGTTATTGCTTTTACAAAAGTGAATGAAAATTTGTCCAATTTGTTGACATTTATGAATACTGCTCCGCTCTTCTGGGTAGTAGCGTAATGTTTAATAGCCTATGACCTTCTGCGATGAATAGACTTTCGAATACAACAGAAAATTTAGATCAGTAGTTCCTAAAATTACCGCGTTCAACCAAACAAATAAACAAACCAACTCTCAGCTTTATATAGCTTTATTATATAGATATCAAATTTTAAGAGTATTTACGATATTTCATCCCAATTTTTTATATCCCTTTAGGCATTTCACTAAGTAGTATTATCTACTGATCTCATTACAATGCCGATATGTAAAAAGGGACTTGGAAGAAATCCGTATACAGCCGCCGTTTACAAGTATGCGTGAAATACGTAAGCATTTAAACATCACTTGAAAACTCCTGATCCTAAAAGATGTTAATCTTGTCGAAGCATTCATGTTTTTGCAACTGAGCTGACACAGAAATTAGTGTTATGTAGTTATAAGTATAATTTCGCATAATTCTTGCTGTGTGCTTAGTATGCGAATTGCCGTAATGGTCCGCCTTACGGTTTAGCTTATATCTCAAGCCATCTTAACCTGTAGGAAAACGCTTAAGTAAGTGTAATATGTAGCAATAATTTCCCACTTCCGACAATCCAGTGTAACACGAACCCTTTCGCTTTGACCCTCATCAGAGCACAATGACGTTATACGTCCCGATTTGTCGTCTGACGCAGCTAGTTATAGACTCGTTGTGTTTGAACAAGCAATTATATTGAAATGTTAATTTAGCATTTTATACTACCCCATTACGGCCAGTGTAATGTGTAATGATTTCGATAGAGTCTTTTAATGTGACTAATTAGGTACATAAAAAAAATATTGTAATGTTCTACTATTTTAAGATGTATCATACATACATACATATTGTCACGCATTTATCCCCAAAGGGGTAGGCAGTCACACAAACGCTCACATTTCACCGTATGCATTTTGTCCCACAGCAATGGGCTCACCACAGCCCATTTCCGTGTTGAAATGGACAGGTGCAGTCTGCGACGACCTGCTGTTGAAATTTTTTAAGCCGCCCATAAGGCCTTCAACTTGGCTTAACGACTGGCATTTTATTGGCAACCGGAACAAACGGCTTTATGTGCCTTCTGAAGCACGGAACTGGGGTGGGTCTAAAGGGCCGATAAAATTTAGTAAAATGTGTCTATTTTAGATGTCAAATTTACCCGTTGCCTTTTTAGTGGGGTGGTAACAAAAAGGATAAAACGTCTTATGTGCTAGAAACTAATTAGCACGACCAATTAAAGTCCTGGTAGTCTCGGACTAATAACTAAAATCGGACTTAAACTAAATAACTAAAAAGATTTGAAGCGCTCGTGGCCCCGCGGTCTCAGTGTTCGGTAAACGATCACAGAGGTACGCATCTTTCACTATGGCTGGGTGTCGGATGGGTGACCACTTTGTGGCATTTACATTTGCGAGCGTTTCCGTGCTTCGGAAGGCACGTTAAGCCGTTGGTCCCGGTTGCCAGTAAAATGGCAGTCGTTAAGCCTGGTTGAAGGCCTTATAGGCGGCTTAAAAAAAAATTCAACAGCAGGTAGCCACAGCCTGCGTCTGTCTATTTCAACACGGCAATGGGCTCACCACCTATTACGTAGGACAGGAATCCACACGGTGAAAAGTGGGCATATAATATGCCTCTGCCACCCCTTCGGGGATAAGGCGTGATGGATATTTATTTATTTATTTAACTAAAAAGATATATCAAGATTATATAAATACTTAGAAAGAAAAAAACAACGAAGCGTTCAACGAAACGAAGCGCTCGTGACCCCGCGGTCTTCGGAAGGCACGTTAACAGCTGGTAGCCACAACCTGCGTCTGTCTTTTTCAACACGTTAATGGGCTCTCCACCTATTACGTGCGACAGGAATCCACATGGTGAAAAGTGGGCATATAATATGCCTCTGCCACCCCTTCGGGGATAAGGCGTGATGGATATTTATTGAGCGAAGCGAAGCGAAGCGAAGCGAAGCTCCCATGGAGCTACTTCAATGGCGTTTGTAACACCGGGCAGAACTTCGCCATTTCTTATCCGTTTTCGGAATTTTTTTCTGCTACCGAAATCTATTCAAATTATGCAGGTCGTGACGATGCCCGAATTTCAAAATTCGATCTAATAAAAAAGTTATCCGCAAAAATCATATTGTCTATGGGAAAATACTTAGTTTGATTTAACGCTTTGCTCAAATTTATGCTGCTAGCATAGGATACACCTTTGCGACTGCGGCTACCTAGTTTATTAAAAAAACAACAATATTTGTTCACAAGAGTATTTAATCTCACTATATAATTAGTATTACAGTACATTACGTACAATAGTAACAATATATTACGGCGTGCGCTTGCAAGGGGCTCGTAAGACGTACTGCAAACACGTGTGTTAACTTAGGTCTGTGTTAGCTTTGGACCTCACCCCAGAGACAACTTCATAGCCGCTATTTTATTTATAAATGTGAGGTGCTTCATTTATAAAGTATGCAATCACAGATTCTATCTATCGATACTCTTGATTTGATAATTATTATTACTTAAAGAGCTGATTTAGGTTTATTTAAGAGTAAAGGCTCAGTGAAGATCTCCGATGCACAAGCTGATATCTCGCTTAATTTCTACATATTAAGTACCAGTGCGGAGTGGATATGTGGCATCCAAAATGAAATATTGGGAAACAGAATTATTCCATATATGTACTTGTGCCAAATTATAGTTTTGTAGTGCTAAGGGTCCCCTAACTGACTGCGGACACAGACACAGGGAGGATAAAAATACAGATTGCAAATATAAAGTTCCTTGTTAAATACTGTTTAATGTTTTCTATGCTTTTGTGGATTTGAAGAAGCATTTGACAACGCTGTGAGAGAAACTCTGTGGGACTTGCTGCCCGTATATGGTGTGAGCGGCTCGCTACAGCGGGCAATACAGTCTCTTTATAGGGACTGAAAGGCTTGCGTGCGAGTAGGGGGCATGAGTCACCTCTTTTCGACGTCTGTATAGGCGTCAAACAGGGTTCTGTCATGTCCGCCTGGCTGTTCATAGTGTATCTGCGGGCCTAGACAAGTGGCAAACGCTTCATGTCGATTCTAATTCTATAAACGTAAATGCCTCAGCGAAAGCGATGACAATTTGGTAGACAAGTGTACACAGGCTCGGCGAACGTTCAGTCGATATCGATACGTAAGTTCGTAAAAAGTCAGTCGTTTGTCTACGGTTTCGCTGTTACATGTCATTTTGACTTTTTGTGAAACAAACTTTTTGCCCGCCGATTTAAAAATCAGGCTTTAATATTGACGTTATTGTGAGTTTTTCTTTAATTATCGAATACCTAGTTATAAGGTTACAATAAGGATTAATATCAAGTGTAAGTGGTTACTATAATAGCAACGCAATAAGTGAAATTAAATGACGATTTATAGTATTTGGTAACTACAATAGCTACAATAAAATTATAACATAATGAAATATGTGGATATGATGACTTGTTCATATGATTTAGGTACCTACGCCTAAATATTAACGCCACAAGGTATTACAACATAAAGTAATATTGTTTTTGTATAAAAAATCCAACCGAGGTTAAGGGCTAGTCCATAACAATTTTCTGTTCTAATAGATTACATGGAAAGGTTTTATTACCTATATTTGTCTTAAACTAGCCATATAAATCAATAATAAATGCTTTCATTGGGTATTGCTACAAACCTTGGCATTGGAATATAACATAAACAATTACATCACCAAGGCGCCCAATACTTTACTGTGTCAAGCACTTATGATTTATATTGGTTTAGAAATGGTGATCTTTCAAGACCCTAGCCGAGTCCTCAAGGACGAATTAAAAGCGACCACTTGTGGCAGGAATTATCAACAAATATTATGGAATTCTCTCGGTGGTTCTGTTCAAAGTCAACAGATAAATGGAAAAAGTAAGTATTAAGCGTTTAAAAACTAAAATTAATGATTTCTGGCTATGGCCTCATATAAAACAAATTTTATTAGGTATGGGCTGACTGGAAAACAAAAACCAAAATAAGAATATTTGAGTACAAGGCTACAAGCTAGTGGCAGTGGTGGTGGTCTGAGCAGTAGAATTGCACTAACTGCCTCGGAGGAGAGGGTGATGGCAGTTATTGGAGTGTCTGCAGCGGTTGGGCAAGCTGGCATATTAATAATTTATATGTACTATATACCCGGCTGTTCTATTCCATACTTTTAATTACACCTTTAATCTTCTAATACTTACCTACTTCTTACTAATATTATAAATGCAAAAGTTTATATGTATGTTTAGATGAACGCAGTGAAAATAGTAAGTAACATTATCAAAAATTTTCATTCTCAATTCTTTATAGTTGAAGAGAGACGCAATCCCAGCAGTGAGGCATTAATGAACCGCTGTTAGCTATTATAATAAAACCTGTACCACTTCAGACTGCCTCTGTAGCGCAGTGGTCTCGGGTTTGTATCCTGGTATGACCAATGTATGTTTTAGAGTTTGGTTGCAAGCACTGCAAGGAGGCAAAGCTACAAGCGCTTCTATATATATTATGAATACCTATTATGTACCTATTCAAAAATTGTTCAGTATATAGGTTATACCTATATCAGTTGTCTAGATTCTATAGCACAAGCTTGTATTAGTTTAATTTGGGTTAAATGGTGTTGTGTGACAATGTCCCAAAAATCATTAATTTACTTAATATTTTTGTTTTATTGCAGTTGCAGTAGCATCAATAAGCAGTGTGCCATCATCAGCCCAACCACAGCACATTACACTACGTGAAGTGGCGGCTAGCGCGACTCCAGCCCTCAACCCCGGCCCCCCACAACAAGCGCCACCAGCTCCGCGCACTCCACCGACGCGCAGCAGGCAGCGGCCGCTCCACGGTCGACAGCTACGCCACGTCGGGCGTTATTAAGAGCGAGGAGGTATAGGGGACCGACTCTTGAGAGAGCTCGACGACTTTTGATAGAGCTGCAGACCAATTTTCGGCCGTCGAGCAACGCTGTATTGATCATGAGGAGGTACGCGACTGGCGCCTTCATACTGGAGAGGCTCCGACTGGAAGATGAAAGGATTTGCTCGGGAACACAATTCCTTATTACATGAATTAAGCCCTCTAGGTCAACGGCTTCTTTAGGTAAAAAGTCAACAGCAGCGTCCAGTTGGCAGTTTACCATCAACTGACCCTTTATAGTAACTAGCAGTTGTTTGCTGTTTCACCCATGTGGTTGTGAACCACACATAACTATTTTTCTCTTGATTATACCACTGAGGTAGCAGACAAGCATATGGCTCACCTGATGGAAAATGGTCACTGTAGCCTATGGATGTTAGCCCATATTTGCAATATAAATTTCATCAAAAAATGCGTGACAGTCCATTCTCGATCTCATCATCATCCAAGCGTCTATTCCAGTTGCGTCGCACAGCGCCCGGGGACCGCATTCGTAATTCTCCACTTCGCGCGGTCACCGACATCCCTAGCAGTGAGCCCATTGGCACGCATGTTATTGTCAAGCCTATCTAACAACGAATTTAAAAACCCTTTTTCGCATTAAATCCCAAATCTTTTTTCAAGCTCTGTTACATCTCCATACCAAATTTTATCAAAATCGGTTCAGTAGTTTAGTTTAAGAGTAGAAATTTTACTGATTGTTATTACTGCTATTTTTGTCAAAAATCACACCGCTATGCTCTATGATTTTGAATTCAAAATGGTGATACAATCAAAATGGGTCTTTAATACGGGACCGGTTGTATATACAATCATTAAATATTAGTGCAACTTATATGTTACACATTATTTACAAGTTGCTAGCTTATAATTTTATAAAATTAGACATCATTAATTTAGAATAAATTTATTACATAAATTAGGTTTAAGAATGATTATACAATAATAAAAAATATAAGTGAGGATCAAATGACTATTATTGATTATAATTTGTATTAATAAATAATAAAGTTAAATCTTACAATGTATTTACTAAGCAATTAAGTGTTGCTCTGCCATGTAAGAGGTCTTCTTGACTGCTGAGAGCAGTGGTGCACACTGGTACGCTATCATCACCCACATCAGGTTCTTCAGCTACATCAACTGGATGTGGTAACCGGGCTTGCAATGCAATGTTGTGCAATACACAACATGCTGATACAATTTTGCTGGCAACGTGAGGATGGTAATGAAGGGTTCGGTGCTTGAGCAAACATCTCCAACGTCCTTTGAGTAAACCAAAACAACGTTCAATGCAGTTTCTAGCTTGGATATGACGGTCAGTGTATACTTCTTCCCGAGAACCAGGTGCAGCATTTAATATTGATGTCATTAACCAAGCCCTCTGAGGATATCCAGAATCACCTTAAAAGGTTAGATAATCTTGTTTAGTTATAATAAATATTACAATGATGAAGCGCTCGTGGCCCCGCGGTCTCAGTGTTCGGTAAAAGATCACTGAGGTACGCAACTTTCACTATGGCTGGTCGTCGGATGGGTGACCACTTTGTGGCATTTACATTTGCGAGCGTTTCCGTGCTTCGGAAGGCACGTTAAGCCGTTGGTCCCGGTTGCCAGTAAAATGGCGGTCGTTAAGCCTGGTTAAAGGCCTTATAGGCGGCTTAAAAAATTTCAACAGCAGGTAGCCACAACCTGCGTCTGTCTATTTCAACACGGCAATATGCTCACCACCTATTACGTGGGACAGGAATCCACACGGTGAAAAGTGGGCATATAATATGCCTCTGCCACCCCTTCGGGGATAAGGCGCGATGGATATTTATTTTTATTTTTAAAAAAATTACAATATGTATAAAACTTGCCGCTTACACTTACCTAATAACCAAGTTTGTTCACCATGTTGATGAAGTCCACGCATGAAGAATTCGACTTGGCTAGATGCCCAAATAAAAGAGTCATGTGTAGCTCCACCATATTTTGCATTTACATTTAAAATTTGTAAGTTATGATCACGAACCTGTGAAATAAGTAAATATTACTTTATCACCATTAATTTTTTTTTACAACGGATGTGTTACACGCACATGGTCAACAAGGTGTTAAGCAGTAACAATGGCCTATTAATGCACATAGATGAAAATAGGAAACGAAAAAAGGACCTCTGGTGCTCTCACATACTGTAACTGCCTTAAGTTTCTAGTGTGATGGTAGGTCCCCTGTGGAGCTGACGCATTCTGAGAGAAGCAGCACCCAATTACTACCATAAAATGTGTAAAATATATGAATAGATTTATCCCTTATTTTTAAATTACATTATCAGGCAGTTGCAAAAACTGATAATGCCAGTATCCTGCTAGTAACAACTATGTGCGTCATTGTGGCTTACTAGATGTTCATCTTGTTTCTAAATTGGTCAAATAAATAAATAAGAAAGGCTAACAATTTTAATAATAAACCTATTACTTTCAGTATAGTAGGTGCATACTCAGTCCTATATTATTTTATTCTTACCATTTGTATATTCAAAGAGTTTATATCCTTACCATTTGTACGTTCAAAGAGTGGTATCCTTTCCTATTAAAAATAGATGCTCATCTTTATCTGGTTTGGCTATGGCTATATGTGTACAGTCAATACACCCAATAACACCTGGCAAATTGAATCTTCTTTGGAACCTAAAAGCAATTAGGTAATTCAATAAAAGTTCATAATAAATGAATGTGTTATATTTACTTTAAAGTAACTTACTCTTGTCTTATTCTTGACCTTTCATGCAGTGTTTGGGGAAATTCAATATTCCTTAGCGTATAATGTGAGTTGAGTGCCTCTACAACTTGTCTAATACACCGACTCGCTGTTCTCTGTGGCAAATGCTGCGGCCATCGATTCTTTGATATGACCCTGTAGACAAGAAGCTTAGAGTACATAGGACCTATATAACATTAAATGGTATTTTTATTCATGGGATGAAGAGTAGAAGCGTGCCCGTCGCCATCCCTGCCAGCCAAGGCTGCAATTCTACTCCAACACGAGTGCCATAGAGGCGAACCATGTTAGGGCGTGCCCCCGAGGCGACGCGCACCAGTTCGTCCCCGCTGGTGCGAAATATGTGTGTGCCAGAGCGGCGTAGGGGACCGCCACCCTACACGCGTGGCCCGACACGGCGGGAAGTGGAGGACGGAGTGCAGGGTAGCTGCGTGGAATGTTAGGGGAGGAATGGCAGATAAGATGAATGAGTTGATGGATGTAATGAAAGAGAGAAAATTTGATGCTGTGTGCTTGACAGAGACCAAGCGCAAGGGCAGCGAAGTCTTGGACCTCCCGGGTGGGATGCTCGCGCTATGGTCTGGAGTACCAGAGAGCGAGCATGGCAGCCAGGGGGTTGGGATTTTGTTGTCCTCGCGATTGGTCTCCGGTATGTATGAGTATAAATTGGTTGGTCCTAGAGTCCTCTGGATCCGTTTAAAGCTCGGCTTGACGAAAGTTTTCCTGGTGGCTGCTTACGCACCAGTGTCTTCGTCGAGCGCGATTGAGCTAGAGGACTTCTGGGAGTGTATGAGAGAAGCTCTTAATGTGATAGAAGGAAGTGAAAGACTTATAGTGTGTGGAGACTTAAATGGATGGGTGGGTACCGCTCGCGATGGATTTGAGTCGGTACTCGGGAAGTATGGGGACAAAAGGGTGAATGACGCCGGCAAGCTTATACTGGCATTTTGTAAGGAAAAGGATTTGTTTGTGGCGAACACAATGTTCAACCACAAACAAATTCATATGTATACGAGGAGATGTAAGTCAAAGAGAAGCATGATAGATCTATTCCTAATGGATAGTCGGCTCCGTAAACAGGTGATGGACACAAGGGCTTACCGTGGCGCTGAGCAGGGATCAGACCACTACCTAGTCATAACTAGGATTAGGGGTCTGCTCGCGGGTTGGCGTCATCGTGCCAAGTGTCCTGAATCTGAGCCGATTTTTAGCATCAAAAGCTGGAAGCTGCAGGATGCATCCATTAGGGATAAATATAAAGAAAGGGTGGCGACGTCAATGTTAGTAGTGAGAGTGCGGAATGTGTATGGCAGAACCTTAGGGATAGTATGATAAATGCCGCTGTGGAAGTGTGTGGAGAGACAAAAAGAGGCAGTAGTAATAAGCGCGATGCATGGTAGAATGATGACGTAAAAGAAGCCGTACGAATGAAGAAGAAAGCATGGTTGGACTACTTAGCCTCGCAGAATGATTTGAATATGAAAGAGAGATACAAACTGCTAAAGGTTAACACTAAGGCACTGATAGAGGAAGCTTGTGAAAGGTGCAGAATGAAAGCGGATGAAAGGTTGTCGTCCAATTTCCGAGATAATGCCAAGCTCTTCTGGAAAGAGGTAGGCAAGACTCGGAGTTGTTCGACAATCTGCAGTATGAATAAAGTGCTTAGTGTTGTGAACGACAAAACAAACTGACGTCCTGCAGAGATGGAGTGAATATTATGGAAGGATGTATGCAAGTAAGGATAGAGAAGCCGCATCGGGAAGTGGAGCTCACTGTGACGCTCCGGATCCTGGTGTCATTGAAGTCATTTGTATGAAAGAGATTGAACAAGCGATAAGAAGTATGAAATGTGGTAAGGCTGCGGGAAAAGACAGAGTTACTGCTGAGATGATCAAGTACGGTGGGTCGCGCGTCTGGGACACTCTTTGTCTGCTATGCAACGTATGCTGGCGGACGGGTGAGGTCCCAGATGACTGGCGAATAGCAGTTGTAGTACCTATCTATAAAGGGAAAGACTCTCGCCTAAACTGCTCCAGCTACAGAGCGATCAGCTTGGTCAGCTTAGCTAGTAAGGTGTATGGAAAGATTATAACGCCAAGAATGCAAGAAAAGTCTGAAAGGTATTTGTGGGAGGCTCAATGCGGATTCCGACGTGGAAGAGGTTGCATGGATCAAGTGTTTTCTCTCCGCATGATCGCGGAGAAGTTTCTGGCTGTTAGAGATGATGTTAGAGAAAGCATTTGATAACGTTGTGAGAGAAACTCTATGGGACTTGCTGCCCGGATATGTTGTGGACGGCTCGCTACTGCGGGCAATACAGTCTCTATACAGGGACTGTAAGGCTTGCGTGCGAGTAGGGGGGGATGTGACGCCTCTTTTCGACGTCTGTACAGGCGTCAAACAGGGTTGTGTCATGTCTGCCTGGCTGTTCATAGTGTATCTGGACAGTTGCCTGCAGAAGTTGAAAGATTGTGATATGGGTGTGAATTTGGGTGACTTAACAGTAAATTGTCTGTTGTACGCTGATGATGCGGTGCTAATGGCCTCATCAGAAGCCAACCTTCAGGCATTAGTCACTAATATGAAAGAGGAGAGTGAAAGAAAGGGTCTTCGCTTGAATGCAAGTAAAACTAAGGTTCTGGTATTTGAAAGAGAAGACGTAAGAACTAAGTGCGAGATTTGGGTAAATCAGGAATGTCTAGAGCAAGTGAATGAAATTGTGTATTTAGGGAGTATGTTTAGCGCGAATAGAAGATGTGATTCGGATGTAGAACGGCGAGTAACTGCCGGAAGCAAAGTTAACGGTGCTTTGTCCCAATTAGTAAAGCGACAAAGCATCGTAAAAGAAGCACGACTCGCGATTCATAACGCAGTGCTAGTGCCAACGTTGCTTTACGGCAGCGAAACCTGGGTATGTCAGAAGATGCATAAAAGTAAGCTGAATGCTGTGGAGATGCGATCACTTCGAAAATTATACGGCGTAATCTTGGCCGACCGAAAACGCAACGAAGTGATACGCAATATGGCAGGTTTGAGTGAAAGTGTCAGCGTTAAGCTGGAAAAGGGCGTGCTCCGTTGGTTTGGACACGTTCAACGAATGAGTGAGGAACGATTGACGAAGAATATATATTGTGCGAAAGTAGAGGGCAGAAGGAGTCAAGGTAGACCGAGACTTACTTATGAAGACCACGTGAGCGGATTGCTCAAGAACGGAAGAGTCAAAAGTACTCGGATACCCAGACGTGCATGTATGAAGCGATTAATGAATCTGCAGGAAGCGAAAGAAGTATGCATGGATCGCGATGCCTGGCGATCTGTCCTCTCTGACTACCCCGTCAGGGATACAGCGTGAAGATAGTTATTCATAATGTTTAAGGTGACATACAACATTGCATGTAAGTACATAATGTATATATAATATCAAATTAAATTTCAAGTGGCGTATGCAGACAAATACCTTTATTTCCAAGGGAATCTCTTTAGTTCCTCGCAATAGAGTATGGGCACGTCAATCTTGACAAAGTGTTTGAAAAGTTAATTTGTTGAGTTGAAATCTATCCCGAAATAAAAAATCCGGCATTTCACTGATTAGCTCCAAACACTGTCGAGAGATATGCCTTTGGTGGCGCCTGAGCCACACTTCTTCGTTATGCGCAGTCCACAATAATCTAAGTTGATGCATTTTACAAAAATAAAATAACACAAACACAAAACACTTCAACGAAATAAGCAGCTGATTAAACAATCGCCATTTTGTAGCGCTAACTACAAGGTCCGTGCTTGCGCTTCGTTTCTATTCGTGTAGATCGCTGGAAGCCGAGTTCATATGTCAAAAAGTGCCACTTGGCTAGCATATATATGGCCACTAATGTAGAACTCAGGCGTTTCCTTTAAATGAATAGCTTGATTGAATGTTTGGCTGCCAATTACAAATTCTAAACGTTGAATCAAATTACATGCCGAAAACGAGTGTCAATCTCATACATTGAGAACTCTATTCTACTAACGTAAAAGCCACTTGTCTAAGGCTGCTGGACAGTTGAAGATAGAAGAAGTTGATTGTGAAATGGGTGTGAAATTAAGTGACTTTACAGTAAACTGTCTGCTGTACGCTGATGATGCGATGCTCATGGCCTCATCAGAAGCCGACCTTTAGGCAGAGTCACTAATACGAAAGAGGAGTGTAAAAGTAAGGGTCTTCGATGGAATGCAAGTAAAACTAAGGTTCTAGTATTTGAAAGAGATGATGTAAGAAGTAAATGCAATATTTGGGTAAACCAGAAACGTCTAGAGCAAGTGAATGAAATTGTGTATTTAGGGAGTATGTTAAGCGCAGACGGAAGATGTGATACAGATGTAGAACGGCGAGTAGCTGCCGGAAACAAAGTTAACGGTGCTTTGTCCCAACTGGTAAAGCGACAAAGCATCGTAAAAGAATCACGATTTATAACACAGTGCTAGTGCCAACGTTGCTTTACGGTAGCGAAAGCTGGGTTTGTTTGCAGATGCATTAAAAAACTGAATGCTGTGGAGGTGCGATCACTTCGAAAATTGTGCGGCGTTACTTTGGCTGACCGAATACGTAACGAAGTTAGACGCAATATGGTAGGTTTGAATGAAAGTGTCAGCGTTAAGGTGGAAAAGACCACGTCGGCAGATTACTCAAAAACGAAAAAGTCAAAAGTACTCGGATACTCAGACGTGCATGTATGAAGCGATTGATGAATCTGCAAGAAGCGAAAAAAGGATGCATGGATCGTGAAACCTGGCGATCTGTACTCTCTGACTACCCCGTCAGGGATACAGCGTGAAGATAATTAGTTAGTTATACATAAACCGTTACTTCATAGACCTAAATTACTGGAACACCCGTTTCAGGTGTCAAATCTAAAGATAAATGGATATACGCAGAGGTAGTCCATTTTACTTATATAGATCATAATGATATCGGTAGCAGCGATATAAATATAATAATAATTGCGTTGTAGATAAAAAAGTTTTAAAGTGATTTTAATTCAAATCGTTAGTATCTGCCCAATAGCAAAGATAATATGTATGATTATACACACAGTGAGGCGACACTAGAACGTTATCCTACCTTCACATTAAATTGTGAAAGGTAGGTAGGTTAATGGAGTTTCCTGTTAATATTCAGAGCAGTATGGCCGTGACACCGCAATGCAGTCTACAAAACACGCACAGTGACTATGTTGCTACTAGGTTCCCACAAATAATTAGGACAGGGTTAGAAGCTCGCCTACTTGTCAACATTTTGACCCTTTAACAAGTTAAAAGACTCATCATTATCATCATCTCGGTCGATTGACGCCTTAAGGCTAAACGCGGCAGCATCCGGCATGCTTTTGAGACCTTAGCACCCTGCATTTTCAGTCTTTAACTCCACTTGGTGGTGTCATGGAGACTCATTGCGGTACGAGGTTGCTACATTAGAACTCTTCGATGCGCATTTAATTGATTTCGTTGGCAATGAAGTTTTATAAATCAGAAAAAGTTCATAGGTTGCTTTTTATCGCGGAAACAAGTTCCTGTGGGGAACCGGAATGGGAAAACTTTCCCAAGCGTGTAGAATAACGGGCATTAACTAAAATGTGCGTATTTCTTTATAAAATGAATTGTTCAAGTTAATTCAAAACAAATATTGCCCTGCACTGCCAGTCGTTAGAGCACACAATTACGTGAATGCTGGTCGGAAATTAAAGCGAGCTCTAAAGCGGATACAACGTGACCTGGTGGCGGCACTTGCGGATCAAATAATATAATTAACGTAAAGTTAGTTACTATTGGTATTTTTCTTACCATAGTGGACTTCCTCGTTAGCACTTAATCGAAACAGAATATGTTAACGCTAAATACTTAAAATTTATGACGCTACTGTAGTTCTAAGTTTTTAAGATATCTTTAGACAGACTTGATTATTACTTGGCAAAGAAATGAGCGAGGAACAATTGACGGTAGATTTAGAGGGTAGAATGAGTCAGGTTAGACTACGATTTCCATAAGAGGACCATTTCAGCTGCTAGCTTGATTGATTATTGAGTCCTAAAAGGAGGTAGATTTGACTCTACCGGCCCAACTAGTCAGTGAATTGTCATCAAGCTCATATAAATTGTTTATTGAAATACGCATCTAATTAGTACTTGAGAACCGGGATGGTTATTGAGAAATTATAAATATAATTAAACTTTAACATACGCTGATGATGCATCACATTTATGGACCGAGCCTGGTCTGTACCTAGATACTTTCTATTCCAACAAAACATCTAAATCGAAGGAAGTCTGCACGTGGAGTCTTCAATGCGACATTGAAGTTCTATGTTTGATTCGTCACTATCATATCTGTGGGTAAATAACCAGAATTGCCTGTGTGGGTACAGCTTAAAATAAATTGCTTTTTCTTGGAAGTCATTAAATGAGTCGTACTTATTTGACTTAACTTCAAATTTCTCATACCTACGTATCTGTTTAGTTGTGGTATGTTAATGCGAGTTTAGTTGGAAAAGTGTAAATAAAGTTACAGCTTTTAAATACAATCAGGCTAAATTTAGTTATCTAAAAAATAAATTGTTTGAACTGTCAACTTGCCTGAGATTTCTAGCAGTTGGGAAATCTTTAAAAAGAAAGTTACGTTAAACTTGTCTCTTTTAAGTCATTATTAGTACAATGAACATTAACATTGAAGCTTAATTCAACAAAGAAAGTATTACGCCTGTAATTGTGCAGATACTACGCGTGTCTCCTAAGAAAATTACTAAAGTTTAACGAACAGATCAGTAGAAATACTTATTCAAGTTATTTGAAACACCAACTGCGTCATGTAGTCATGTGTTATTGATGTGAGGTGGATTGTATCTTAGGGGTCATCCTATTAATATTATAAATGTAAAAGTTTGTAATAATGTATGGATGTAAGTTTGTTACTCTATCACGCAAAAACTATTAAATTGATTTTTATAACTCACACATCAGAATGACACATATGCTACTTTTTATCCTCGGATCAAGCTCAAGTGATAAATGGGAACGGTAAAACTTTCTACGCGGAGAAGCTGCAGGGGTCAACTACTTATTTATAAACTCAAAAATGTTGTCCACCCACGGGAACACTCAGGTCTACAAGAGACGCATAATATTCACATGCACGCTACTTAGCACGTTGCGGATAATAAATCATTATTATTATTATTATTATATCTTGTTGCTGACACTCCACTGTCACCTCCAGTAGGATACAACACTGGGAATTTTTGATTACCTACTGTATGGCGATCAGTCAGTGAGACCAGAATTTCTACCTAAGTACACTTCAATGTACTTCTAAGTGCAGTCAGCTAAAAAGTGATCTAATACGGTTGAGATTCATTAGACCATTAGACCATTCATTAGACCATCACCAAACATTATGACATTCTCTGATTTCACCTTTGTTACTGTTAATTAGATCTCATATAAAACTTTTGACAAACTGGCCAATTTCTTGGATCAACTGTATCTAGTACTAGTAAATTAAATCTAGCTTCTGTCAATTTCGATAAGAGAAGTTTGTGTAAATTAACGGCATGTGTTAAAGGATTTCATTGGATTCGGAGTGGCAATTTGTAAAGTGGCTTTTAATCAATAGGACATTCGGCCTGCGTGAAACGCTTAACGGATTGGAGCGCGCGTGGAACTACGAGGATTATGGTGATAGCACAGAACTCTAAATATCTTACTTTATCTTATTGTGTGTTCCAATTGCGTCCAAACTTTATATATTATATTAGCGCTCGTGGCCCCGCTGACTCAGTGTTCTGTAAGCGATCACTGCGTTAAGCAACATTCGCTATAGGTGGTCCTTGGATGGGTGACCACTTTGTGGAATTTACATTTGCGAGCGTTTTCGTGCTTTGGAAGGCACGTTAAGCCGTTGGTCCCGGTTGCCCGTAAAATGGCAGTCGTTAAGCTTGGTTGAGGGCCTTATGGGCAGCTTGAAAATATTCAACAGCAGGTCGCCCCAACCTGCGTCTGTCCATTTCAACACGGCAATGTCTCACCACCTGTTCCGTGGGACAAAAGTGCATACGGTAAAATGTGGGCGTATAGTATGCCTCTGCTTACCCCTTTGGGGATAAATAGCAGGACAATATGTATGTATGTAAACTTTACATACATTTAGAGTCTGTATCTCTGCATGTTATTAAAAAGTGTCTGCAGAATTGTATCGTCCGTTAGTCAGAAGGTGCACCGCTAGCACCCAGTATAGGAATCTTAATACAAATTAATAAAAAGAGCATGTGCCGTTTAAACTATTGGAAACGCATCGCTTATTAACCGAATTCCAAAAACGAGAAGGGTATCTATTCGATTGTTTTAATTTTATGTATGGACATCGAGTACGCTGAGATTTATGATCCGATTTACGTGATTCTTCTTTGTTTGGTTAAGAATAGTAGTTTGGCTTAGTAGTTTTCATTTTACGAACATTTATTTTGTTTATCAGTTATCTGGTTACCATAGTACAAGCTCTGCTTAGTGTGGAATCAGATGGCGTTGTGTGAGTTTGTCCCAACAATATTTATTTATTTATTATTTTATTTTCTTTTTTTTCAACATTATCACAAAATAAAGAACAACGGAATTCCGTTATTATATGCATCAAATTAATTTTCTAGTACGATATGCTCGGTACTCGACTAGAATTTTATCTTTACCCTACATTATCAAAATAGTATATAACCCCGGAAGTAGTATACACCAGCTAAACCTTATATACAGAATTACAGAAGCATAAAAAACTTAGAACTTTCTGAGATACATATTCTACAATTCGTTTTAAAAACCTCCAGCCATATTTCACGGCGTGAATATCTCATAGCGAATTTGTTGAGGTTAAAGTATCTATTAATAAAATGATTTATATTTATTTCTTAGCGCATTATGCGTAAAGTTTGTGCTAAAGCATCTCATTAATCACAATGAAAATCCTACGCAGGCGATTTTTTTTTAAATAAGGAATACAGACTAAACTCACATAGGAACGCGTGTATAATTTTAATTCCATCCTAATAGGAATTACCTACGAATTACTACTTGCCAACTTCATTCGGTTTTTTATCAACGCAAAAAAAGCCTTTTAAGAAAGTAAACCAAATATATTTTGAATTCGTTTCTAAAATCTTAAACAGCCCGTCATAACCAACCATCTTTTATAATTAACTTTGAGTATCAAAGTCACGTAAAGTCAGTAGACGGCTCGGCTAGACTTAAAACTTTATCATGGGACGCATGAGTTGGATTAAGTTGGTATTTTCTTTGGGAAAGTTTTGTTAATCTGTAATTGTGTGATTTGACGGGAATAATAGATATACCTATGATAACTTCGTATTCTAAGTCACGTTGGTGTAAACTGATATCGCCAATGAACACAACGATAGTGCAGTAGACTCCCAAACTTCTTGAAACTGGCTCAACTTGTCTGTGATAGGCCTTATCTGAATAAAAGTGATCAGTAATCACTTATTTCCTAGATAATAAACGATTCAAGAGCCAAAGAATTATCAAAATAAATCATGCACAAATTTAAAATTCATTATCAACTTAAAAAACATCGGAGGGCTTTACATTTCGATTTGAATGTTTCGTAGGAGCCTTGCGTTATTCTTTCCGAAACTAATCTACATTGTAAAGGTATTTTGCGGACACATCCCGAAGCGAGCCGATTGTGAATACAGCGCCGACTTTCGAAGGAATGGTTATGCTAGGTTTCGTCAAGAACTAGCTATTCTCATCACACATATGACAGTTGAAGTGAAAAAAAATGTAAAGTCCATTTAGTTTAATGGTCTTTACACTTACAAACCGTCAAAATAAAAGGAAAAGCCCCAAAAAGAAGTCCGGAAAGAAACTCAAATGATTTTAACGGCACTTTTACGGAAAATGTTTTTTGCTATTAGTGCTTGTGGTGCCCGCCGTTATACTCGTAATAGTCAAAGTCGTAAATCCAACGAGTTACATGTAGGTTTTTTCTTGATAATAAATTTAAGCATGATAATTTTCAACGATATTGTAGTAATTCTCCACTAAGGTGGTAAACAACCATAAGGTCTACTACCAAAGAGCATAAGGTTAGACTAGTGATGACCGTGCTATTTAAAATACACTTAATATTTAAATAATAATTATAATAACGAAGGCCTTGCGGTATCAGTGTTCGGTAAACGATCACTGAGGTACGCAACTTTCACTATGGCTGGTCGTCGGATGGGTGACCACTTTGTGGCATTTACATTTGCGAGCGTTTCCGTGCTTCGGAAGGCACGTTAAGCCGTTGGTCCCGGTTGCCAGTAAAATGGCAGTCGTTAAGCCTGGTTGAAGGCCTTATAGGCGGCTTAAAAAATTTCAACAGCTGGTAGCCACAGCCTGCATCTGTCTATTTCAACACGGCAATGGGCTCACCACCTATTACGTGGGACAGGAATCCACACGGTGAAAAGTGGGCACATAATATGCCTCTGCCACCCCTTCGGGGATAAGGCGTGATGGATATTTATTTATTTATTTATATAATTATTGTCAATATATTAATGATAGTAAATTATTAGATTTATAGTGGCCATATAATAGCCCACTATAATTCTTTTCGGACGCCACGCACAATCTATTCATTCGGTCATACATCAAGCACAGTCAGATACATTGGCCCTGCTAATGAATTGCACCCAACGTACTGAGCCTCATAAATTTGCTGTAAATTAAACGCCCGCCCGATTTAATGATAACCACGTATAACCAACGATATTGACATCAATATAAATAATAATATCAAATAAAATATGTGCTTCTTTAGTTAAAAAAGTGTATAAGTTCTCGTTGCCGTAGTTACCCCCACGGGTGCTGTAGTATAGGCAGAGGCTTATTACGAGTACACGCCTACTCTTTACAAATTATTAATAACATATTTAATATTCTATATATTAACTTACAAGCAAATTTATTATATTAACATGTATCTCGGGGATCAGGGGATATACTTTTCATCATGAGGCTAGCGCAACACCCTACGCTACCCTGCACGGGACGCGAACCTAGGGATCACCTAATCGCCGCCCCAGGAGGCTGAATGAGAGGTGGACCCGACCGAAGCATCAGGGGGCAGCCAGTCAGCTGCATTTCCTCTACCTGCTGTTGGAGAGTTAGAGCTTCGCTTAGTTTCCTGTATCACCAGTACACAGGCACCCCTTCACCTTCCCCTTCTTAACCCCCCTTTATTTAAAACATGGCTCGAGTCAAAAATAAAAAGGTTACCACAGCGGCATCGTCGTCCGCACCTGCATGTGGACTTTTGCAACATCAGACGAATGCACACCAACATCTACGCAGTCCACCACCACCTCGAGACTGCGCAGCCGACTTTATTTTTCATGACGGAGATAAGATATCATACCCGGACGATACATCTTACTTGATGTACCCTGGCTACAAGCTTGAGGCGACAAACCGAGGTATGTATGACATGTATGTACGTCCGCGATGATATCTGTAGTCACCCTCTTAAGACCTTGAAGACAAGACATCGACCTGTCTACATTATGAGTATGTGTGGATCCCGGAGGCCGCACCCGGATTCACGTGTGCATTTACAGGTCTCACGGTGGTGACCTCTGTTTCCGCACAGTTTGCCTTTTTTTGACTGACAAAGTAATTGAACAGTATCCCTCCGCAGAGATCAGAGAGAGAGAGAGCCTACAGGTCAGCAGACTGGGATAGACTGCGAGTTTTTTGCATCGTACCCATAGAGGCGGCTTTGCTTTACTTCAGACGATGTGGACTCCTGCGCTGCTGCAGTTGTTGAGGGGATCTTGGCGGAGAATTTAATTTTTTCAAGTATTATATTCCTCACCGCTGGAATCTCGCAGGGCCCAAGAAGCGACCGTGGTTTAATCAGCTTTGCAGAAAAGCTAGACTGCTTAAGGACTCTGCCTACAGAGCTTGAACCACGGCTCGTGCTAATAAAGATATAAACATCTCTGAAGCGTAAACTAAATGCCGCCTAGAGGGCCAGCAAAAGAACGGCTAGAGAGCTACCCTGCTGGGAGTCGTGAATTCTAGTCGCTTGCCAAGACTGCCGAGGTAAACTTTTTTCTAACTGGTTCAACACGCTTACTTAAACCTAACGGTAGTTGGGCTCAGAGTGTCAAGGAGAAATTCGGATTTCTAGAGAACCCAGAAGGTCGGCCTTCTGGGTTCTCTTCTCCTTTGCCTCTAACTCGACTATGGACGACGGGGGCTTTGCCGCTCGGCATCCCGTGGTGTGAAATTTACATGCCATGTCTGGCAAGTCAGTCTTCAGTCCCTCGATGTTCATAAGTCGAGTGAGCCCGTCCGTATACCCGCGGTGGTACTAAAACAGTGTGGTCCCGAGTTGTGTCCGATACTTACACGTCTTTTCACGCTTTCTCAAAAATTGTTTTTGGTGTTTTTTGTTAATTGTCTGTCTTACGTTGTTGCTGACAGCATAGTAACAGTGCTGTATCAGCGCATATTGTGTTGATATTTCGTATAGATACTTTCGAAATCTTTACCAGAGATTGTCTCGGAGGTCGTTCAGTATCCCAAAAGTCCCCATTAATATTGCTACATCAAAATATTAGGTTGATTTGTTCGTTTATCTCAAAAATACTCATCAATAGACAGTAAACAAACTTAAATAGCGCTATATCAAAAAATTATTAACAAAATTGTAGTGGGAGATCGACCTGACCTGCGGCCTAACTGCTTCACACATAAAAACCAGATCCAATTAAAAAACCCACATTCATCACAGTTCGTCGTTCGGCTTAAATTTCTAAAAAATCGCCTTTCAAATTTAGTTTTTTCAAAGTTTTTCTAAAGACGCTCATTGCTTTTTGTATACCGGTGGAAGCCCCCTGACGCGTTTTGTCGATCGGTACCCATTTGATTGAGCTAGGACGTCTAACAGCTGAAATTTACATAGATTTGTGTCATATATCATTTTCAAACAGATCACACTTTCGCTGAATTTACAAGAGTTTTATCAATAAAGGTATAGCATTTTTATAGCATCCAATTGTGCGCATCAAAAATACAAATCTAACGACACCTCAGCTGAATATCTGCGATTTATTGTTTATGTGATAATCGGTATTTTATCTATTCGAGGCATATTTTAGCTGCTTAGCCATATGGGCTTAGTCAGATCTTTTTGATTAAAAAACTTCTATCACCATTTCAAGTTCAGCGGATAGCAGAAACTGCAATTGACCCAATTTGAGCTGCCGCACACTAATAGTTATTTAGTAGGACAATTTATTTTAGACTTTAGTCCTACCGGCAATGAGATAAAAGACCTCATAGCCCTATTGGCACTTAGAATAAGATTTTGTTTTTTCTTTATTCATTTAGGTCATAAAGTAACACTTATGAACGTCAAGAATATTGCTTCTACATGTACATTTACTGCCAGATTCGCAAAGCAATAGGTAGAGCCTGAGGAAGAACCTGGCAATAAAACTCATGGCCACTCTTTTCTAAACGCCAGTAATTACATTAGTTTAATTAACATGATATTTGACCAATTATATAGTAATGAGTTTATACTACTAATAAACTGGGAGTGTAATTGCGAAAACGTATGGATCACCATTCAGTTCAGTTTGAAAAAAATTGCCATATGCGTTGCCTATCCACCGCCCCCTAACAATTTAGTGGCTCTCAACAGATTGCTAGACAATGTGGATGGCGTGCTGGACACAGTTGATGACGTAATCATACTTGGAGATTTTAATTTACCCTCCATTAAATGGGCTAAGAACAATGACTATTCATACGCAGAGCCAATAGACTACAATGATTCATTAGGCTATTCACATATTGATTGTAAGTCTATTAACAATCTTCGTCAATACAATCACTTTCACTTTTTTATGAGATTCTTATGACGATATTTGAAAAATACGTCCCCAAACGAAAAAGTACCAAATCAAAATACCCCTCGTGGTTCAGTTATGCACTAATAAAATGGTTAAAAGACAAAGATAAAGCTAGGCTTAGGTACTATAGGTACAAGAATCCCTTGGACAGAATTGCTTTTCACACATTGCGAGAATACTGCAATAAAATATATCGTGTCTGTCACTCAAAATATATTCACAACATTGAAATAAACATTTCCAATAATCCAAGAGCATTCTGGAGATTCGTAAAGGAGAGGAAAGGCAACTCATCATCAATTCCATCGTGCATGTATGGGGGCGGCATGGCTGACACTGGGCCTGCAATTGCAAATTTACTGTCATCCCAATTTTCTACCGTTTATAGCCTCAAGGACAGTAACGCATTCAGTGTCACTAATCTTAAACTGGATCCAATTTCTGATGCGAGTTGTATTGCTATCGTTGATGTGACAGAACTGCAAGTTGTTAGTAAACTATAAAAGATTAATATTTTTAAGAGTGCGGGTCTAGATGGTATTCCTCCTATTTTCGTCAAACGCTGCAGTAGAACACTAGCTCTACCACTTGCTTTATTATTTAACCGCTCTTTAAGAGAAGGATGTTTCCCAGACGAGTGGAAAAAAGCTAGAATTCATCCTCTATTCAAAAAGGGTGACCCCAGTGATGCTATAAATTATCGTCCCATAGCAATTTTATCATGTTTTTCAATCAATTGTTTGTCCCGTCTTGACTAATCACGTGGACGCGTTAATATCACCCAACCAACACGGTTTCCGTTCTGGTCGTTCGACTGTGACAAATCTGTGCTCCTTCGTGTCCGATCTATTTGATCAATTGGATAAGGGATTGGAAGTTGATGCGATATACACTGAATTTGCCAGCGCGTTTGACAAAGTGAATCATAAAATTCTCATTAAAAAACTTGGCCACTTTGGCATAACGGGTTCCCTTTTACACTGGTTTCAGTCGTACTTAGCAAAAAGACTTCAAATAGTTACTCTCAATGGGTACAATTCACAATCTTATTACGCGGTCTCTGGAGTACCTCAGGGCTCCCCTCTTGCTCCGGTTTTGTTTTCAATTTTCATAACGACGTAACGTCAGTCATACAAAATTGTAGTTGTCTTCTCTTTGCCGATGACTTAAAAATTTATAAAGTGGTCAACTCACAAAACGATGTAGATCTTATTCAAAATGACCTAGATAGAATACAAGACTGGTGCAACCTTAACCTCATGCAACTTAGTGTGACCAAGTGTAGCCATGTTAGATATTCAAGAAAATTAAACAAAATTGATTCCAAATATAGTGTTGGTGTAGCTGAACTGCAGCAGGTCAACAAAACCAGAGACCTCGGAGTAACAATTGACAGGAAGCTTCAATTTACATCTTATATTGATGCGATTGTCGGGAAAGCCGCCCAAATGCTGGGGTTCTTGAAACGGAACGCAAGAGACTTTAGACAAACTCAAACCAGAATAACACTTTACAATGCATTGGTGCATAGTCACTTGGAATATGGGTCCGTGATTTGGAATCCATTTTATGCCGTACATGCACAGAGAATCGAAACCATACAGCGTGCATTTACGCGACTTTTAGCGTTCATGTCACAGAGTATCACACAGAACTGTCTACGATCAGCGTCTAAAACACTTTAAAATTACATCGTTATCGAATCGTAGAAAGTTGCATAACATGATCCTCTTGTATAAAATTATTAACAATAATGTCGATCTCAGTAATCTGTCGAACCGCCTTCTGCTCACTGTTCCTCGGAATCCACCACGCCGTCCTCTAACCAGAACATTTCACCAGCCATTAGTGAGAACGAATATAGGGCTTAATTCACCCCTGATACGCGCTTGCCGTGAGTACAATACGCTGAACAGTAAACTCGATCAACTAGATATTTTTCATGACTCGTTCTGCGGGTTCAGGAAAAAGTTGGTGGAATCGCTTGCATAGTCTCCTTTTAGCTTTAACTCTTTTACACGTTCATCCTGCTTTAATTCTGTTTTAATTTTTATTATATCAATTGGCACTTAAATGTAATCTATCATGGTGTATACTGAACATGCCTGTAATTGGTCTACATATAAGAACTATGACTTGTAATTTAAGATGAGAATGTTGCATATGTATACTGTTGGTGTGTCTATAAATAAATAAATAAATAAATACAAACAGAAAAACAAAATCAATGTTGTGTTTAAAAACATATCAAAATTACAGCGATTATAGTTGCCGGTTCTATGGGCAGCCTACCCTTGAAGAAGAAGAATCTGGCAAGAAAGTCAATGGATGCCATTTTAAAATGTAGGAATGGCTTACAACATTAAAATTACACTTACATTGTTCCTTTGGATTTATGTGAGAACAGTCGACTAAACTTAAGTTTGCCTTAAATATAAACGTCCCAACAGACGGCACCCGTTCACGGGTATGACGCATTATATCAGCCATCGCCCTACTTAACCGTATTATAGGGAATAAGGCGACACAATACATACGCCACCACTGCCAGGACACTTAGATGAGCATGACATACTCAAAAACTGCACAGCAACTATCATGTCAATTTTAAAGTAATAAATAAGTCTACATGGTGCTCACACAATAACAAACTCAATCATCATCATCATCCGAGCGTCTGTCCCAGTTGCGTCTCGCGACGCCCGGGGTCCGCTTTCCTACATTTTCTCCTCCACTTCGCACGGTCGTCAGCATCCCCTGTAGTGAGACCATTGGCACGCATGTCATCCCTTACGACGTCAAGCCAGCACTTCTTGGGTCTTCCCCTCTTACCGGGACCCGGCGGGGCTGACATGGCTAGACATTTGTTACCTACGTAGCCCGGCGGTTGCCGCAAGACGTGACCATACCAACGAAGGCGACACTCTTGCAACTTGTCTGCAATGTCATGGACGTGAAGGCTGCCGCGGATGCGTCCATCCGCGTGACTTCACACATCCACCGCAGCACCTTCATTTCCGTGACATTTACGTCTCACTGCCATGTAAAAGGACAGGTCTTATAATTGTTTTGTAGACCTGTCCCTTCAACCGGATCGGCATTTTAGGGTCATTTGGCCCACGCGGCAGCAATGCGTGAATTGACATCGCAATCGATGTCACTGGACGTGTGAAAAACAGATCCCAGGTATTTAACCTGGTCCGTGCGCTCGACCAAATCACCGCCTATGCGGACGGATGTGGGATCTGTCGAGTTTAGTGCCAAGTACTCGGTCTTCGCCATATTTAGTTTCAGGCCGCCGTTCTCAAGCTTCTCCTTCCACGCCTTTACACGTCGCACCAATCTGCCCCTTTCCTCGTCTGCCAGCGCAATATCGTCAGCATACATGAGCAACCATGGAGGCTTTCTGATGCTGTCCGACAATTTGTCTAATCTTACACTGAACAGAAGCGGACTAAGGACAGAACCCTGGTGTACCCCGAAGGTGATGGGGAAGGGTTTCGTGTCGCCAACAGCAGTCCGAACCATTGAATCGGAGTCACAGTACATGTCCCGGATAGTGTCAATATAGACCTCTGGAACCCCTTTGGACCGCAGTGCCCACCAGATCATCGCACGAGTGCGACAGTGTGCGAAACAGTGCAGAGGCGTGTTCTTCGACCTGTATTTTTCTGCGACATCCCTCAGGGCAAAAACAGGGTCCGTGGTCCCATGACCAGGGCGAAACCCATATTGACACTCCGAGAGAGTACACTTCTGCCGGATCCGAGAGTCTATAATCCTCTCGAAGATCTTCATGGTGTGGGACATCACCTTAGTACCGCGGTAGCTCCCGCACTCCTGCACTGACCCCTTACCTTTGAAGACTGGAGTAATAATACTCAGTCTCCATTGGTTTGGGATCTGCCCGCTGAGGAGTATGCGGTTAAAAAGGTTTACTAAGATGCCCACACCGCGAGGACAAATCGCCTTCCAGGCTTCGATGTGGACTCCATCGGGTCCGACAGCTTTCCGATTCTTCATGCGGCGAAGCGCAGTCAGGACTTCTCCAGGCGTTACCGGTGGCACTAGTCCCTGATTCGGAGGGAGGTCCGGAGGCTGGACCTCTTTATGCTGTTTATTAAGCAGCTCGTGGAAGTACGAGCGCCACCTCTCCTTTACCGCGAGGTCTTCGCTTAACAGGTTGCCCTCAGGGTCTTTTACACAGCGACACTTGGATATATCCTGTGCCGCTTTGACCCTGGAGCGCGCCAGTTTATAGATGGGCTTCTGCCCGTCAGACGATTCCAGCTTATCATACAAAGGCTGTAAGTGGCCTCGTCTGGCTCTGGCTACAGCTCTCTTTGTGGCGGGCTTGGCAGCCCTGTACGTGTCGCGGTCTTCGGGAGATCCGGTCGCTTGCCACTTTTTAAAGAGGGCTTTCTTCTCCTTGGTCTCCCTCAGGACTGCGTCGTTCCACTACCAAGTTTCCTTGTCACATTTGCGCTTTCCGCTCCAAGGATGGCCGCCTGAACTTTATCCCAGAATTCTTGAACTGGTTCGCCTTCAGTGTCGGTGCATTTGTCACCGACAGCTGAGACGAACTCCTGGGACCTAGTTTCATCAAGCAGCCACCATCTGATGCGGGGCTGGCCACCATCTGGAGCTGCTTAATCAGTGCCTCCACCTCGGCTATTTTCCTATTCTGATGTTCACGATATCGGTCTCTGTACGACAACGTTGTTACAGTTACATAATTTGAATATTTATTTTTATCTATCGGGATTTAATCGTCACCAACACTTATAAATAATCTTCTCGACTTACATAATAATAATGTACCAATTATAATCAACAATATTTTAATTAATGACCTGGAGATGAGGCCTCTAAAAAATCTATAATTATTTGCTTCATTGCGATTATACCCTGCGGCAGTATTGCCGACTGAAAATAGATACCACTTGGCTAAATAGACTTTAAAATAAATAAATAAATATCCATCACGCCTTATCCCCGAAGGGGTGGCATATTATATGCCCACTTTTCACCGTGTGGATTCCTGTCCCACGTAATAGGTGGTGAGCCCATTGCCGTGTTGAAATAGACAGATGCAGGTTGTGGCTACCTGCTGTTGAAATTTTTCAAGCCGCCCATAAGGCCTTAAACCAGGCTTATCGACGGATTCACGTGCCTTCCGAAGCACGGAAACGCTCGCAAATGTAAATGCCACAAAGTGGTCACCCATCCGAGGACCTGCCATAGTGAAAGTTGCGTAACTCAGTGATCGTTTACAGAACACTGAGACCGCGGGCTCACTAGCGCTAAATGGACTGTAAATATAATAATAGGATTGTGACACCTTGAAAGTTTCCAGAAGATTTATTTTTTTAATAATTCCATAGGTATGCCAGCTTCCTGGTATAAAAAAAACGCTACCCTGTTGGTTGCGTCAAATAAGTATTTAGATTAAAGGTTGATCATAATAACGTTCATATTACATTCAATAGGGGTCTATCTTTTCAATTCACGTCTCTACTCTCCTACCAATTGTACCCACATGCAATACGCGGCTACACACGGCGAAAATAAAATCATTATCATAGAAAGTATTTTTTGTGATGTTATCATCATAAGACCACTGGCACTCTGCAAATAAACATGCTTAGTTTAGTGTGTTAAAATACACCAAAAAGTTCCTAATTTTTTTTCTAATAAAATTTCGGGGGGCTATTTCCAATATTTGGTTATTGTCAGTCAGAAATTTAAAAAAAATCGAAACAGGTTTTATATATAGGTATTAGGTAAACTTCACGGATTAGCCCGTGGCATACTTCAAACTCCCGTCGCTACTATTCCACTTATTTTTTTTTATAAGGGTACAAGTGTTTTATTTCAAGATGGTTATAACATAAAACTGCCCAATTTCGCGACATTTATAATTACTGCTCCGCTCTTCAGGGTAGTAACGTGATATATAGCCAATAGCCTTCCTCAGTAAATGGGGTATCGTACACAAAAAGAATTATTCAAATCCGACCAATATAATTCAGTTCCTAATATTGGCGCGTTCAAACAAACAAACTCTTTAGCTTTATAATACTAGTATATATATAAATAATATTTTATATACTTTATAATATTAGTATATATAAATATATACATATATATATATATATATATATATATATATATATATATATATATATATATATATATATATATATATATATATATATATATATATATATATATATATATATATATATATATACATATATATATATATATATATATATATATATATATATATATATATATATATACAGTCAAGGCCAAATTGTGTAACAAGGCATATTATAAAATTTCAGACTATTTAAATGATAAAAATACATGGGAGTAAGTCGCTCTAAGTCAACACACATAAATATACAAATATAATTTATAATAATAATAAAGAAACATTATAAATATAATGTACATTTGTTCAACATAAGTCATCTGAAACGTCAGGTTAATTAAAATAATTATATGTAATTTCAGTTTGTTATTGTGTGAGCACCGTCCACATAGCTTTTTATAATTTTTCAAATTAACATGATGGTTGCTGTGCAGTTTGAGTATGTCATGCTCGCCTAAGTGTCCTGGCAGTGGTGGTGCATGTATCGGGTCGCCTTATTCCCTATAATATGGTTGAGTAGGGCGATGGCTGATATATGCGTCATACCCATGAACTGGTGCCGTCTGTTGGGACTGGTCAGCTCATAGCTGTTATAGCAATTATTATAAATAATATTATTTATATTTAAGGCAAATTATGTTTAGTCGACTGTTCTCACGTAACTCCAAAGGAACAATGTAAGTTTAATATTGTAAGTCATACCTGCATTTTTAAAATAGCAGCCATTTAGTTTCTTGCCGGAGTCTTCCTCATAAGGTGGGCTACCTTTAAAACTGGCAACTAGAAACAATCTCATTTTGATTTGATTTTGTTTCTTTTGTATAGACTCATTACTATATAATTTGTTCAAATATCATGTAAATAAAACTAATGTAATTACTGGCAGTTAGAAAAGAGTGGCATGAGCTTTATTGCCAGGTTCTTCCTCAGGCTCTATCTATTGCGTTGCGAATCTGGCTGTAAATGTAAATGTAGAAGCAATAATCTTGACGTTTATAAGTGTTACTTTGTGACCTACGTGAATAAAGATTTTTCACTTCACTTCACAGCATAGATATAAATTCGGAACCATTTTACAGAATAATAATTCGATAAAAATTAAAACACTATTTTAAACTGGCCATGTTTCAGTTCAATGTATTGATAGAGTAGCATCAGATTATCCTTTGAAATAACAAACATCTTCATTTCAGGTCAATTTTAACAAATTACAGCGGCGTTATGCGGCAGTGCCAATTTGCGTCAGTTAACGAGTAGATATCGTTTGCAGCCCGACAGACGCCGATACACATAGTTGATGTTTATTGGCAGTTAAACTTGCCCAAACTACATGTGTGCTTTACGTACTAACCGTTGGTAATTGTAGATGTCAAACAAAACTAGTTAGTGTCATGGATATGTATCATTAGTAGAGTGTCACGAGATGATCATTGGAGTTCGCGAAAGAGGCTGCGGAGAAAGAGCGGGAGAGCATTCTCTCTCACGAGATGCGTAGTCTGTGGCGTGGGTGCAGGACTGTCTTTGCCCAGGACTGCTGGCCTCCATGACTGGGGACCTGAGGACGACGGGTGAGTTGCTCGCTGTCATTACAGAAGCAGGTCTTAGAAATCGCGTGGTGTGACAACTACACGCGAGCCCTTCACACAGTCAATGAAGCGGGAAAACACCCAAACCCCTTAAGAAGCGGGATCATACCCGAACTCTCCGAAGATGAACCCGCGTTGGTGAATAAAGTCTGTCGAGAGCCTGGGCTATCCTTACAAGGGCACACCCTACTGGCCATTAGCAGAAGGGCACCGTATGGTTTTAGTCTGTAGAAGTCAACTGAGGTCAATTAATCAGAGATTGTTGGATCTATGAAATTCTGTTAAATCACACATTGAAATCTTTCACAAAAAAAAATTAAAAATTTCAACAGCAGGTGTAACGGTACTATTTTCCGGGAGGGGAAAAAGTAAAGTTTAGGAGGAAACTGTCACCAGGACTGGAGGAGTCCTGGCTTAAAAGGAAAAGAAAAAGGTGAAAAGGTAAAGTTGATTTAATATAATATAAATATAATACAGGTCGCCACAACATGCGACTGTCCATTTCAAATAGCAAAACCTATTACAAAGGACACAATTGCTTACGATGAAATTGGATGATAAAAGCGTGGATTATAAGTTATAGTTAAAAATGTCATACTAATTAGGCTAAAAATTCTTTTGAAGATGTTTGGATGTTCGATATTCATACATAAATATTGTCACGCCTTTATCCCCGAAGGGGTAGGCAGAGGCATATTAAACGCCCACATTTCACCGTTTGCATTTTTGTCCCACGTAACAGATGGTGAAATGTCCCAATGTCGTGTTGAAATGGACAGGCGCAGGCTGTAACGACCTGCTGTTGAAATTTTTTAAGCCGCCCATAAGACCTTCAACTTGGCTTAGCGACTGCCATTTTATTGGCAACCGGGACCAACGGCTTAACGTGCCTTCCGAAGCACGGCACGGGGTGCGTCTAAAGGGCCGAATAAATTTAATAAAATGTGTCTATTTTAGACTTAGATTATATAAACATAGATGTTAAATTTGGAAGAAATTTTGAACCCGTTGCCTTTTTTAGTGAGATGGTAACAAAAAGGCTAAACTGTCTTATGTGCTAGACACTAATTAGCACGACCAATTAAAGTCCTGATAGTATCGGACAATAAAAAAAAAGATTTCAACGTAATTGAATATTCGATATTCAATTACGGTGAAATACGAAACAATTTGGTTAAAATTCGGTATACAGACGGTTTTAACACATTTCATCTCATTTCTGAAGAAACGAATACAAAAAATTCACCACGTGGGAAAAGTCGCAGGCCTTAACTAGTAATACATAAAATCAACTAATTGAAATCTGTGTTTGCTGATAAGAGAATTTTGGCATAGAATTTAGAGCTCTTCAATAGGGCACCTAACAAGGGTACAGAATCTAATAAGGAAAATCAAGTCATTCATCAATCATTATGTCAACTGCCTTTACGAATAAGAATACGTTTCTTATGTTGATCATTTGTCCTCGTTTAACAAATAGGAAGTATCAACATTTTCTTCCCAAGAGTTTGGAACTCCTACTTATGTTCCATTAACGAGAAAGCATTACCTACACAATATTTAGCTATACTATTTCTTACAGACGATAGGGAGTCAGACTCGTATCCGCTACTTCTCACTCACCGGGTGCTTGCTTATACAACTAAGCTACCAAAGTATTTTTTAAATAGGTATTGTGTAAGGTAGAAATTTATATCATTTCAATCGTCTCAAGATCAACATCAAACAGCTGTCAAATAAAACATGCAGACGAGATTTCTCATTAAATAACAAATTTACTTAAATTTCGGTGATAAAGTCCTCTTGAAACATAATAATTGGGTCCTCGAATTAATTTCAAAGATAACAGCAGACGATAAATAATATAAATGCCCCCAAATAGACAGACTTCATAAAAACTTAGCATTGTACCAAACCGTCTTGAAGAATTTTCTTTGTTCAAATTTGGAATGATCAGTTTATTTTTTATTCAGTGCAAAAATGGGTTTGCTCTTAAGATAACATTGTTTTTATACCGTGATGAGGAAAAATGATTTTCTGCCTGATATAAAACATTTTCGTTGTGACTGTTTTATTATAGAAATCGCTGCTGTAAACTGTTTCATTGATTGATGGCACTTGGTAGAAATTACTAAACATCTGTAATGATAACAACTGTACGATTTCACATTATTCATAATGTGGAATAGTACAAGTTATCATTCAAGACTGCTGTAAAAGTTATTTGACAATAGCACGTATTAAAAACATTTTCATAATATAAATGGCTTTATACCAAGTCGCATAAAATAATTTGAGTATTTAGCAAAATTACAGGTCAAATATTATAATACTGAGTGAACTAATTAAGCGCCCAGCATGTTTGGCGGAGATACCTCTAACTGCGATTGTGGCAGGCTGATCTAATTTCATCGCGGCACTAATTATTGAAGAACATTCAACTGAGTTATCAGCTCTGAGCAGGCGACCTACCTCCCTGTGTATACATTTGGAGACAGGTAGGATCTACGCAGTGTTATTATAAAGCAGCACGGTAATATGACGCATTTATAGTGCACTAATTATGCCCACGGCTTCTCCCGTGACCGATTTCTAACCTCTGTTGCACCTTTTAACGCTATTTATACAAGTGAATTATTAGTTTAACAATGATTTATGAATAATCACCGTCTTTAGATTTTTTTATGTATAGTAGTAGTTATATGAATACTCTTTAGAAATTTTTTTGCAGTCCTCACTCCAACAGAACTTATTTAGAAATGCAAAGTGCGACCAGAGCAACTAAAGTGGGGAAACGTCACAATAATCGAAGCGCTCAGAACGGTCATGCACGAGTTGCTCCAGAAGCTCTCTTTACCGTATTTCATAGATGATTAGCGGACACGGGTACTTCACGGGAACAACTTGGATCTCCCCCCCGAGCTGTCAACCGGTACCGACGTATTGTGATTGTTGTCGTAGTTTTAAAGTGTTTAAATTACTTAAGGTGTTGTAAATCGGCTATAAAGTGATCAGTGACATTAAATAGACGTTATATTTGGTGAAGAGTGCAAAATTTTACTCTTATTTGTATATCCGAAATAAACAAACTGTTTTATACATAAATTGTCAGGATACCCCCGGCAACTAATGTGTAAAGCGCCTGCACAAATTCTCGGTTAATATTGAGGACCGCTGAAATTGTTACCTGCTTAGCGCCTGTATTTACAAAATAGCATTACACAATCTTACTACTAAGGTCAAACACCAGTATCTCTGTCATGTCCCTCAAACGCACTCCCCCTATGATCTATATCGCAAAGTCAAAGCCCGATTCTGATACGGCCTCTTATAGAATGCAATCAGATTCTGACCAACACAGCTCCTTTCAAGCTACGCGAAGGAACAAGCGGAAACATGAGGATGTAGCAAATGTTGAATTAAAGGAGTTGCTGTGCGAAATTCAGCGAAAACAAGATGAACAACATTCTAAACTAGAGCGTGACTTTAACACAATAAAGCAGCAGAATTACGATACTCAAAAATCTTTAGAGTTCCTTTCCGTTAAATACGATGAATTACTGACAAAGTTGAACAGAGCCGAACAGCAAAACATAACCTATAAAGCGCATATAAAGGGCCTTGAAAATAAAATCGAAATGCTTGAAAGAAACTCGAAATCATCGGCAATAGAAATACGAAATATTGATGCTACTCCAACAGAAACGAAAGAAAACTTATGTTCCTATGTAATGAACCTTGGCGAGATATTAAATCAACCTATACAGGAATCTGACATTCGAGACATATTCCGCATTAAAAATAAATCTAACAAGCCAGGCTCCATAATTTCTGATTTTACAACTACAATTTTGAAAGTAAAGTTTATGAAAGCGGTAATTAGTTTTAACAAAACTAACAAACACAAGCTGAACACTAGTCATATCAAAGTTCAAGGTGAATGTAACCCCATTTACATTATGGATAGATTGACGAGACTGTGTGTCGAGACTAGACACCTTCACTACCTAGCTAGAGAATAAGTGATAAAGCACCCGAATGCCAGCTGTTGGATACAATTTGGAAAACTGTACCTGCAACAAAAAGATGGAATGCGATCCGTTCCGATTAAATGTGAAGAGGACATTTATAATTTAGCAGAGATCTGACTATGGTTAACTTTTCAAAACAATGTTAATTTATTTTTACTTATATATGTGCGTAACTATATATCCTTGCTTTATAGTTTTGTAGTCATATTTTACCGTGTAAATACACTTTACAAGCAACATATTTCAGGCTTATTGGTATACTACAAACAAAATCTTTAACAACATTACCATACTACTTTCCTCGCACACACACATGTACTCACACACTACACCTCTCGGAAAATTACACACATCACAGACTTCTGCACGTGTGTCCGGTTTTGTGAGCATTATGCATCATTCATAATTATGGGCCCTACATCAATTATATTCATCCTCATTCAAGCATTGAATCTGGCTGCACCTGAGAGTCTCGCGTCGCGCCGCAGGTTATTTTGGTGGTACTCTCCTTCAAGTCTCGAGTCTTACCACTTCGACACAGTTTACTGTTCATAACATATTGTAACCAACATAGACCAAATGAACTTGTTTACTTCAGCAGCTTGTGATCCGGAACAGTGTGCTTCATTCATAAAGTCATCTAGCGATAGTATAAAGATAATAACGCAAAACATACGAAGTATAGGGCGTAATATTTCAGAATTTTTCTGTTTATTGGTTAGAATTGACGTCCCGCCGGACATTATTGTGTTAACGGAATGCTGGCTAGAGTCCAATCATTATACGAGTAAACCCCAACTAACTAACTATCTTCACGCTGTATCCCTGACGGGGTAGTCAGAGAGGACAGATCGCCAGGCTTCGCGATCCATGCATACTTCTTTCGCTTTGTCGAGATTTATCAATCGCTTCATACACGTACGTCTGGATATCCGAGTACTTTTGACCTTTCCGTTTTTGAGCAATCTGCTCACGTGGTCTTCATATGTAAGTCTCGGCCTTCCCTGACTCCTTCTACCCTCTACTTTTGAACAATATATATTCTTCGTCAATCGTTCCTCACTCATTCGTTGGACGTGTCGAAACCAACGGAGCACGCCCTTTTCCAGCTTAACGCTGACACTTTCATTCAAACCTGCCATATTGCGTATCACTTCGCTACGTATTCGGTCGGCCAAGGTAACGCCGCACAATTTTCGACGTGATCGCATCTCCACAGCATTCAATTTACTTTCATGTATCTGCTGACATACCCAGGTTTCACTACCGTAAAGCAAAGTTGGCACTAGCACTGCGTTATGAATCGCCATTCGTGCTTCTTTTACGATGCTTTGTCGCTTTACTAACTGGGACAAAGCACCGTTAACTTTGTTTCCGGCAGCTACTCGCCGTTCTACATCCGAATCACATCTTCCATCCGCGCTAAACATACTTCCTAAATACACAATTTCATTCACTTGCTCTAGACGTTCCTGGTTTACCCTAATCTCGCATTTAGTTCTTACGTCACCTCTTTCAAATACTAGAACCTTAGTTTTACTTGCATTCATGCGGAGACCCTTACTTTCACACCCCTCTTTCATATTAGTGAATAATGCCTGTAGGTCGGCTTCTGATGAGGCCATGAGCACCGCATCATCAGCGTACAGCAGACAGTTTACTGTAAAGTCACCCAAATTCACACCCATATAACAATCTATCAACTTCTGCAGGCAACTGTCCAGATACACTATGAACAGCCAGGCGGACATGACACAACCCTGTTTGACGCCTGTACAGACATCAAAAAGAGGTGTCACATCCCCCCCTACTCGCACGCAAGCCTTACAGTCCTTATAAAGCGACTGTATTGCCCGCAGCAGCGAGCCGTCCACACCATATCCGGGCAGCAAATCCCACAGAGTTTCCCTCACAACGTTATCAAATGCTTTCTCCAGATCCACAAAAGCGCAGAAATCCCTCAGGCTAATAGCCAGAAACTTCTCCGCGATCATGCGGAGAGAAAACACTTGATCCATGCAACCTCTTCCACGTCGGAATCCGCATTGAGCCTCCCATAAATACCTTTCAGACTCTTCTTGCATTCTTGCCGTTATAATCTTTGCATACACCTTACTAGCTAAGCTGACCAAGCTGATCGCCCTGTAGCTGGAGCAGTTTAGGCGCGAGCCTTTCCCTTTGTAAATAGGTACTACAACTGCTACTCGCCAGTCATCCGTGACCTCACCCGTCCGCCAGCACAAGTTGCATAACAGACATAGTGTGTCCCAGACACGCGACCCACCGTACTTGATCATCTCAGCAGTAACTCTGTCTTTTCCCGCAGCCTTACCACATTTCATACTTCTTATCGCTTGTTCTATTTCTTTCATACTAATGACTTCAATGACATCGGGATCCGGAGCATCGAAGTGAGCTCCACTTCCCGATGTGGCATCTCTGTCTTTTCTTGCATACATCTTTCCATAATATTCACTCCATCTCTGCAGGACGTCACTTTGGTCTGTTAGGACGTCATTGTTAACACTAAGCACTTTATTCATACTGCAGATTGCCGAACAACTCCGGGTCTTGCCTACCTCTTTCCAGAAGAGCTTGGCATTATCCCGGAAATTGGACGACAACCTTTCATCCGCTTTCATTCTGCACCATTCACGAGCTTCTTCTATCAGTGCCTTCGTGTTAACTTTCTGCAGCTTGTATCTCTCTTTCATATTAAAATCATTCCGCGAGGCTAAGTAGTCTAGCCATGCTTTCTTCTTCATTCGAACTGCTTCTTTCACTTCCTCATTCCACCATGCATCACGCTTATTACTACTGCTTCTTTTCGTCTCTCCACACACTTCCACAGCGGCATTTATCATACTGTCCCTAAGGTTCTGCCATACACTTTCCACATTCTCACTGCTTACATTGACGTCGTCAAGCTTTTCGGCTACCCTTTCATTATATTTATCCCTAATGGATGCATCCTGCAGCTTCCAGCTTTTGATGCTAATAGTCGGCCCAGGTTCAGGACACTCGGTACGATGACGCCAACCCGCGAACAGACCCCTAATCCTAGTTATGACTAGGTAGTGGTCTGATCCCAGCTCAGCGCCTCGATAAACCCTCGTGTCCATCACCTGTTTACGGAGCCGACTATCCATTAGGAATAGATCTATCATGCTTCTCTTTGACTTACATCTCCTCGTATACATATGAATTTGTTTGTGGTTGAACATTGTGTTCGCCACAAACAAATCCTTTTCCTTACAAAATGCCAGTATTAGCTTGCCAGCGTCGTTCACCCTTTTATCCCCATACTTCCCGAGTACCGACACAAAACCATCGCGAGCGGTACCCACCCATCCATTCAAGTCTCCACATACTATAAGTCTTTCATTTCCTTCTATCACATTTAGAGCTTCTCTCATACTCTCCCAGAAGTCCTCTAGCTCACTCGCGTTCGACGAAGATACTGGCGCGTAAGCAGCTACCAGGAAAATCTTCGTCAAACCAAGTTTTACACGGATCCAGAGGATTCTAGGACCTACCAGTTTGTACTCATACATACCGGAGGCCAATCGCGAGGACAGCAAAATTCCAACCCCCCGACTGCCATGCTCGCTCTCTGGTACTCCAGACCAAAGCGCGAGCATCCCACCCGTGAGCTCCAAGACTTCGCTGCCCTTGCGCTTGGTCTCTGTCAAGCACACTGCATCTAACTTTCTCTCATTCATAACATCCATCAACTCATTCATCTTATCTGTCATTCCTCCCCTAACATTCCATGCAGCTACCCTGCACTCCATCCTCCACTTCCCGCCGTGTGGGGCTGCGCGTGTAGGGTGGCGGTCCCCTACGCCGCTCTGGCACACACTTTTCGCACCAGCGGGGACGAACTGGTGCGCGTCGCCTCGGGGGCACGCCCTAGCAGTAATCGCCCTGGTGGCACTCGTGTTGGAGTAGAATTGCAGCCGTAGCTGGCAGGGATGGCGACGTGCACGCTTCTACTCTTCATCCCCATATAGACAATTATTTATCAATATCTTCTGCAATACTTTATAACCAAAATGATGGAGTGGTAATGTATGTGAAAAGTAATCTGATAACTCATAGCTACGAACCAAGTTTTGCAGAGGCAAATTGGCTTGTTACAACCATACTAAATTCTTTAACTATTATAGCCATTTACAGGCCACCAGCTTTCAGGAGAACGGACGTTTTTGAAACCTCCTTGGATAGGCTCCTAATGTCATTGAGCACATATAAAAACATTGTACTGATTGGAGATATAAATATTAATGCACAATCTGAAAATATTGAGAACGACTCATACAGCTACCTAAATCTGACCTCCATGCATGGTTTGATACCGGCTCACACTCTACCAACAAGATTAGGCAGATGTCTTGATCATGTACTGGTTAAGACTACCTGCCCGTGCACAACCTTAGTAGTTAAAAATACAATGACAGATCATTTTTCAGTGTTAATGTCTATTGATATTAAAAGTCATACTATTAAAAATAGTGCTAAGCAGACTGTCTCAAATACTAACTATTGGGGTGTTTCTTCGGCTTTGAATTTGACTGATTTTTCCACAGTCCTACATTCAAATGACCCTAATGAATCTGCGTCTTTACTGGAAGATATTCTTTATACAATATTATTATATAAATAATAATACTACCATAATCACATGTTCGCGCAGGAAATCTCCCATTAAGCCATGGATGACCCCTGGCATCTTGCGCTGCTTGAGAACGAGGGATAGGATGCACTCAAAACTTAAGGCCGAGCCCTATAACACAATTCTCAGTGTGACTTATCGTAGGTACAGAAACTTTTGTAGATCTTTGCTCAGAAAATTAAAAACCGAGTATGAGAAGTCGGCTCTTGAGACGGCGGGTAGAACTAGTGTCAAGAAGACATGGGAAATTATAAATTCCATCACTAATTTTAAAACTAAGACCCATACCTCTCATGATCTTTTGGCCGGGTTTTCTGCTCCGCTGGCTGCTGCTGAATGTGTTAACAATTATTTTGCAAGTGGGAGAAACATTGGCTAATTTAATTAAAAATCATACTAATCCTATTAACAATACACGAGTTGTGCTACCATCGCCTTCATCATCTTTTGTTCTCTTGGAAACTGACCATAACGAGGTCGCAATTTTAATAAACTCTCTCAAGAATACCAATTAATTCAGTGGGGTGGGATAATGTATCCTCAAAAATTATAAAACAAAATATAGAGGTACTAGTTGATCCCATAGTGCATATTTGCAACCTTTTAATGGTAACTAGTAAATTTCCTAATGTTTTCAAGAGATCAGTAGTGACACCAATTTATAAGAATGGTGACAAGACCATAGCTAGTAATTACCGACCTATTTATATTCTCCCTACTCTCTCGAAAATTTTAGAACGTATTCTCAATAGTAGGCTCATTAATTATTTGGAAAGTAACTGTCTCATTTCTGAAAATCAATTCGGTTTTAGAAAAGCACGGTCGACAGCCGACGCGGCGTTTGAATTAACCGATACAATTGTAAAAAAGCTGGATGCTGAGAGGAAATGTCTCACTATTTTCTTAGATCTCGCTAAAGCGTTCGACACCGTGTCCATTGAACAGCTAATAAAAAAATTAGAGCAAATCGGAATAAGAGGTTCCCAGCTGGAGTTGTTTGAGGATTTTTTGAGGGGTAGAACACAATGTGTACGTATTGAAAACTCTGTTAGTAGTCCACGTGAGGTGACTTTTGGGGTCCCTCAGGGGAGCATACTTGGCCCAACATTGTTTTTAATTTTTATAAATCAGTTATGCAATATGCCGCTTCAAAATGGTCGTATAATACCTTTTGCCGATGACACTGCATGTATTTTTTGGGGAGAGAGTTGGGATGAAACTTTTGCAAGCGCTCAAATTGGTTTTAACAAAATTTCACAATGGCTACAGGAAAATTTTACTTAGCCTCAACACTAATAAAACTAATTATATAACCTTCTCAATGAGGAATAACAGTCAGGCCTTGGTTGCAGACGATTACAAAATTAAAGCCCGTCACCCCTTTTGTCTTGATCACCAAATGGAATCATCGTGTACCTGCCCATTGTTATGCAAAACTTCAAGTGTAAAATACCTCGGAATTATTTTAGATAACAACCTGACATTCGAGTTGCACATTGAATTACTTGCCTCGAGAATACGCAAACTGATAGCCATATTTAAAAACATTCGCCATACTGGAAGTCCCAAGCTTATGAGGACTATTTACCGCGCTCTGTGTGAGTCGCTGCTTTCGTACTGCATTGACTCCTGGGGAGGTGCCGCTCAAACCCACTTGCTGACTCTCGAACGAGCCCAGAGAGCCATCCTTAAGGTAAGCCAGTTTCGGCCTTTCCTGTATCCCACAAGCCAAATATATCCAAAAAACGCATTTAACGTGCCTAGATTTAACACTATATTCACAAATAGATTTCCCTGCTTCCTCGGCAAATATCTCTTTAACATCATAAACAAAGAAACTCAACTTCAATCCGCTAATAGCAATAAGGTTAGAAAATTGCTTTTTGACTGGCTACGGTGTTTGAATTATACCGATACAGAGAGTTTAATACAACCTATAAAATTATAAAAACAATCATAAACTGATGCTCAACAAACTGTCCTTACTTATCTAACACACATTTGCCCATGCGCTATAACTTCGTCAATCACCAATAAAACAAGCACTCACCTAACACACATTCACACACACTCAGACACATAACACTACACACATCGCATGCATTTATATTCTATTGCAAAAAAAATGAAATAAACAAATAAATAAATGGTACATATACATACAAAATAAACAGTTCATAATGACGTAGATCCAAGGAATCTAATACACAAACTACAAAATGTGCGTCTGACATCAAGTTAGTTTACCTTTCTTACCTCTTGATTACTCACAAGTCTGACGAGGTAGTAAGAGAGGATAGATCGTCAGTCTTTCAGATTCATGCATAATTATTTTGCTTCACGTAGATTTATTAATCGTGAACCCTGTATGAAACATGCCCGTTTAGTTTTCCGAGTATATACAGTATACTCGGAAAACTAAACGGGCATATGACTGTGCTATACATACTGACATCTGCTTTAACAGTTTGATTCTTCATTGCAATAAGTTGTGTTTTATGCTGTGAAATTTATTTGTAAAAATGAAGACAATATACTGCCTACCTTAAGCGAAATACGTTCGGCAGAATGTGTGTGTATGTAGTAGGTTATGGGATAAAATTATATGACAAGTGAATTAAAAGTAAAAATAATAGTACTACATACTACTGAAAGTTCATTCTCTTAAACGAATAAACGAATATACAAAGTATTCCAGTAGATGTCGATATATATAGTACATAAAAAATAATATTTATAAGTTTATTCAGGGCGCTTAACACACACGGTTATAGCCATTATGTTCCGACGCTGGTTATGTTACTGAAGGAAAACTGCTAAGAAAATATGTAAAAAAGGAATATGTTTCACGTAAGTATCAGACAGACAACAACAATACATCAAAGAGGTCATAAACGGGGTCTTATCACACACTTCTAAACTCTTACATAATGCCTACGTGTCATATATATTATGAATCAAGAGCCACACTGGCGTGGTAGACATAGGGGACAATGTTTCTCTGCTTTTTTTTTTTATATTCGTGGAAACAAAGACAAAGTAAGGTGGTCTGCTGTACAAGACTCACACCCTTGGAACCAAATGGAACTGACATTCTCATACAGTGGACAAAATATACTTCTGACCCCAATCATCAAGAAATGTATACTCTATCATACCTTAAAAACTTGGAACGCTGTGAATCTTATTTATCTCTAACAAACCTGGTATCTTGAAGAGGAGCGTATATTTTAGGGTAGTCAATGGTCTTTCAGCCGGTGAAATCGGCTCATTTATTTGTAACAACTGACAGACTGACTGACTGATATCGTACGGCGAACTGTTAATCTGTAGGGCCCTTTATTACACTGAAGAGAACAAATCTCACCGTGTGAAGTCCTTACAAGTGAGGCTTCTTAGATCTACGTAAAGATACTATCTTCCTACAAAATATCAACTTCAGTGTTTGAAGTACATGAATTACCCACACAAGATTGTTGGGAGACTGTATAAAGTAGCACTACTGAATGAGAAGCGAGATAATAATAATAAGTTTTCATCCGTAGTTCAAGTCACCTACTACATTTAACCTCCAACTCAATAGCCCAATAGTAGTTACCATATTGTACAATAGTTTAACTCCTATTGGAGATGGTCCATTACCGTTCTTCTACATAAGGCGGACGTGGATTGTCTGCAATGGGGGTCCCATTCCCAGTTACATAAATATTCTCAAAGGTCTTCTGGCCAGGTGTTGGACCACTATGTCCCCATGTAAGCCTACCAAAAGACCGGGTATCTTCGTAAGAAAAAAAAGGAGATACCCGAGAAGAAGAGACAAATAATAATAATAAGTTTATTTATTTTCTTACACAAAATTATTACAAGGGTAATTCTTAATGAAGGTACATTTCTATAAGTAGTACCTGTGTGATACATTATCAGCCTCTCCAGTCTCTCTCTCTGTGGTCATTTCAAGAAGTGAGTGTATTAGGTGATTCATAGCATAGCATGAACTGCTGATGTAGTTGTTACAAGGAATGATAAAAATGCGTCTATGCTAACTAACTAACTATAACTAACTATCTTCACGCTGTATCCCTGACGGGGTAGTCAGAGAGGACAGATCTCCAGGCTTCGCGATCCATGCATACTTCTTTCGCTTCTTCAAGATTCATCAATCGCTTCCTACACGCACGTCTGGGTATCCGAGTACTTTTGACCTTTCCGTTTTTGAGCAATCTGCTCCCGTGGTCTTCATATGTAAGTCTCGGCCTACCTTGACCCCTTCTACCCTCTACTTTTGAACAATATATATTCTTCGTCAATCGTTCCTCACTCATTCGTTGGACGTGTCCAAACCAATAGAGCACGCCGTTTTCCAGCTTAACGCTGACACTTTCATTCAAACCTGCCATATTGCGTATCACATCGTTACGAATTCGGTCGGCCAAAGTAACGCCGCACAATTTTTGAAGTGATCGCATCTCCACAGCATTCAATTTACTTTCATGCATCTGCTGACATACTCAGGTTTGGCTACCGTAAAGCAAAGTTGGCGCTAGCACTGCGTCTATGCTCATTTTCTAATATCCCTTATAATAACTAATTGAATCAGGCGTTACATGGCGGAAATCCATTTTAAAATACTATAATTATTTTTAAAATACTATAAATACACGAGGCATTATCAAGACTGTTTGGCAGGCTGCCAAACAGTCTTGATAATGCCTTGTGTGTAGGCGAAACACGTGTCGACATCGTACGACATTTTAAAAAAGCGGAATATTGCAAAAATAACATTTAAAAACAAAATAATTATAGTATCCCTTATAATGTTAAGGGACACTTTCAATGGCTTAAAGGTTCCAGACTCCTAAGCTCCTCGAAGTTTTATCTAAACTAGGACAAGCTTGCGTCACTAGTCTCAATGTTATAGAAAAACTATACTGAAGTTCGTGCACATCCGAAAAGCCCAAAACTCAGCGAGTCACAACAGGATTATTACACCTACGCGCCCAGTTATCATTAAATCGTTTTGTTGGAAATATACTTTAAGTTTTCACAACAGTTAAGCACCTTACACACCAGCACAAACTTAAATCACTGTTCTTATTTGCATATAAAGTACGGACGCGGATGGCACCGCATTTTTCAGAACCGGATAATGGATGTTAAATATTTTAACAGGACCACCATTCTTTTTAAAAAATAGACATAGACTTATTGTCACGCCTTTATCCCCGACGGGTTTGGCAAAGACATACTACACGCCCACATTTCACCGTATGCACTTTTGTCCCACGTAACAGGTGGAGAGCCCATTGCCATGTTTAAATGGACAGACGCAGTGATCGTTTACAGAAACTGAGTTCGCGAGGCCACGTTAAAAAATAGTATCGTCGTTGTATTTTAACGTTTAAAACGTTTTAACTCTTAGTTATATCATAAAGGTTGCTTTACTTGTACTCTATGAAGTACATGTCTAATAGTTATGGGGTAACTACGCACACGGTAACAGCGTACAGCAATTACGAAAACAATTATCGAGCATTCCGAAGATGGATTCGATGTACTGTAAACTAGAGCACGACTTATCAAAATAAGGGGTTCTTCTAAAGGGGTCTTAGAAGGTTTATAAAGGGTCGACAGCGCGAGTGCTGCACCTCTGGTGTTGCAAACGTCCATAGGCTACGGTGACCACTTCCCATCAGGTAGGCCGTATGCTTGTAGCTATATTTAGACTGCCTCGGTGGCACAGTGGTACTGTATGCGACTGCCGCGCTGAGGTAACGCGTTCGATTCCCACTTCGGATCAAATGTTTGTGGCGATCCAAAAATGTTTGTTTCGGAGTTTGGATGTTTCTTAGGTATAATATGTATGTAAAACACCACTTGTACTGTTCCACAACATTTACTTTGTAAACCTGACCGGTTTTGCCTCACGGCTTTCTCAAATATAATATTGTGTACCTATAATAGGATATTATTTGTAAAATAATATCCTACAATATTTTATACCTATATTTTATAGCTAGCAGAACCCCAAAATGTAATATATCTTTAAATTACTATTGAAAGTGTAAAACTGCACCCGGATAGTCGGTATATTTACACAATTTTAGTAACAAGGAACGTGCCCGTAAATAATAATATTAATTTAGGGTTTCACGTTAGTTGCTGTACAGTGCAACGTAGTAGAGTAGAATGGTAGCGGATCAGCAGTAATTGGATGCTGTGGCTGGCCACTTCCTTAACTCGACTAATCGTGATCGAGGTTTATGTATAGGGATTTGTGGAGCTGTAGTTAACATCACTATTTATCACTGCTCATTATGCGTATGCTCATGGACTAGACAATATTAATTACATTATTAATATTGTCTAGTCCATGAGTAACTAAGTCTAACTACAAACTTAAATTCGATTATCCGATTGGAGTCACCTTCTAACAAAACTTACACGAATGAATAGCAACAAGATAATACCTAACTTACTCACGGCTCAGTGCTTTAAATCAAGCGATTATAGTTTAACAAATGCATGTGCCATGTCATGTCATATATATATATGTCGTAAATATATTCATTGTTTTACATCAAAACATATAAACGCTAAGTAGGCATGTGCCTGCGATTTTATAACTATCATTTTCTAGGCTATTTTTGCAGTTTAAGATAGGATTAGCGCCAGGCTATCCGCAAATCCATAAAGTGCTACAAGTACGGCGCTTGCAGCAATCTCTACAATCTTGCTTTAAGGTAAAAAATATATAATACAGCTCAGACACTACTTAACCACAAATAATGGTATTACATTATAAAGGCATCTCACATAAATTACCATACAATGTGTTAAGAAAACCCTGTCCGACCGGAAAGGGGTACATAGGCACTTCAATAACATAACTAGAAACAAATTATATTATTTATAAGTATGAAATAGTTTTTTTTTTTGAAGTGAAAACTTTTTTAGCGGCGTTGAGCACTTTTTCTGTAATGGGTATAAAATCTTAAACTCGCGTCAGGACACGTGACCTGATCGAAAAAGCGTAAGATTTTTTTATCATCATCATCTTTACGTCGATCCCGGTCAATTTTTGAAGGAAAAACTTCTTTTAGCGCGGTACGCATATTTTTAGATGAGATAAAATCTCTGGACTCGCGACCATAATCATCATCATCGTCTAACGTTGATTCCGGTCATCTACAGGTCTTATTAAATAATGCTGTGTAATCAATTAGGACTCTTTCAGTGTAGAATTATTTTTTATCATCATCATCTTTACGTCGATCCCGGTCAATTTTTGAAGGAAAAACTTCATTTAGCGCGGTACGCATATTTTTAGATGAGATAAAATCTCTGGACTCGCGACCATAATCATCATCATCATCAAACGTTGATTCCGGTCATCTACTGGTCTTATTAAATAATGCTGTGTAATCAATTAGGACTCTTTCAGTGTAGAATTATTGAAGTGAAAACTTCTTTAGCGGCGTTGAGCACTTTTTCTGTAATGGGTATAAAATCTTAAACTCGCGTCAGGACACGTGACCTGATCGAAAAAGCGTAAGACGGATGGAGTTTTTAAGTGATAACGCCTCTTAGCGTGGTACACATATTTTTAGAGGAGATAAAATCTCTGGATTTGCGACTATAATCATCATCATCATCTAATGTTGAACCCGGTCATCTACAGGTCTTATTAAATAATATTGTGTAATCAATTAAGACTCTTTCAGAGTAGAATTATTTTTTCATCATCATCATTAACGTCCATCCCGGTCAATTTTTGAAGTGAATATTCTTTTAGCGCGGTACGCTTATTTTTAGATGAGATAAAATCTCTGGACTCGCGACCATTATCATCATCATCATCTAACGTTGATTCCGGTCATCTACAGGTCTTATTAAATAATGCTGTGTAATCAATTAGGAGTCTTTCAGTGTAGATTTATTTTTCATCATCATCATCATTAACGTCGATCCCGGTCAATTTTTGAAGGAAAAACTTATTTTAGCGCGGTACGCAATTTTTTAGATGAGATAAATCTCTGGACTCGCTACACCCCGTTACGATACGCAACTATAGTGTGTGCATATATGCATGTACCAACGCGTCTAGATAAATAAATTATTAATAAATTGAGTTTTCACTTCTGTCGGCACTCCCGGAGTGGTTAGGTTTTTTAAATGCGTTTTTTTGGAATCAGAATTAGTCTAATTTCCTAAAAATATAGCAAAATTTCAAAAACTGACCACACCTTTGTTGGCATGCGGCGACAAAATTTTTGTGATTAATTTTTTGGGGTAATTTCTAAAGAGGATTGCCCGAATAAAATCACATCTCGATACCTACCAATACCTTCACGGATCAGACAGGGTTTTCTTAACATATTGTATATATATTCATTGTTTTATATCAAAACATATAAACAATTCGAAATATTTTATAACTTGATTCTTGGCTTTATTCAAGTTCGACGCTAAGTAGGAATGTGCCTGCAAGTTTATAACTTTAATTTTCTAGGCTTTGCTTGCAGTTTAAGATAGGATTAGTGCCAGGCTTTCCACAAATCCATAAAGTGCTACAAGTACGGTGCTTGCAGCTTTGTATCATCTCTAGAATCTTGCTTTGAGGTAAAAAATATATAATACAGCCCAGACAAAACTTCAACACAAATAATGGTATTACATTATAAAGGCTTCTCACATAAATAACCATATTTTATATCTGGTTTATATACAAACACGTAGGTAGTTGTTTTTAATATTTGGTGTATTATCAAAAGCTGGAATATAGTTTCTTTCTTTTCAATATCGTAATTCAAAGATCTATTTTAGTGAGTAAGCCCTCTAATTTCAATAAATATTTTTAAAAAAAATCCGTGATAGATCATGTATCTCCTCAGTAGTGACCTCACCGTCTTTGAAAGCCATTACATTCTAAGCCTCATTCAAAATCGTAGTTTTGCTGGTCGGCGATTGATTGCGTTTCTGCAACATTGCTCTTAAGTAGTATCAGCGACACTACAGCGCAGACACCGCACCAGCTTTACCTTTATTTCTTACGTTACTTCAAATCTGCAATAATAAAGTTCACTCACAAAATTATGAGGTCGTAATCTCTAAACATACATAAGTGTTCAACCGAGTTAAGTACCATATACCAACCGTTAACCGAGTTATGAACAGGAATGCACGGGGTAAAATGTGGGCGTATATTATGCCTTGGTTGCCCATTCGGAGACAAGGCGTGATTGATAAACATAAAACCAAGTACCGTCTAACATTGCGCCACGATGTTTCGGGTCTTATTCGCGTCGTATATTGTGAGGTACATACAAAGCCTACTTAATACTTCCCGACGTTTCGATCGGATTTCACCAGCCGTGGTCACAGCGTCGCCTCCTCGAAGCTCGATTACTTTCTTCAGCTTCCCGCACTTGGTCGTCACAGTTTTGATTAACGGTTCTAATGTCGGTCGGTCTCATTGAGGTAGAAATAAAGGTCGGTCTACACACAATACTCACAATGTCTATACAACGTTCGCACGATGATAATAGATAGATGTCTTTATTTGCCAGAACATTGTTATAAAGATCTTATGACTATAGGTAGGTACATTATGTTCCGCCTAAACTTGGCATGCAAAAATTAAAGACAGCTTTTCTCATAAAAACAGAAAAAAAAAAACAAAAGAATAATATAATAATGGGTCTCACAATAGTATTTAAATAAGCACAAAACAGGATCTTGTTCATTTTCCTACTTAGTAATGCGTTCCATACACGTTTAGAAAGTCCTTAGTTGAGTAAAAACATTTTTCGACTGGCCATTTTTTTAACTTTTTGACTAAGTGCCTATATAGGTATATAAGCTCTTTAAAATTTGCTCTAATTGTTTAGAGTCACAGAGGTCGTGGGCTCGGTTGGTCAATGAACTAACAACGGATCGCAAGTGGCGTGGATGGTGGTGTGATTGAGCATGTAAGTATCTGTCCGTATGTGTAGGTGGCCGGTAAACTGTATGTCCCAGCGTTACGTTCTGTTTCACCGCCAATATTGCATCAAAGAAAGTCAACGATCTGTCCACCTGTATACCAAAAATTAACCTAATATGTGGGTGGATGGAGTTTAGGTGGTAATAAAATCATTCCACTTCTTCCCTTTTTCCCTGCATTATACAGAAGATGTTGTCTACGTACCTTTTCCATAGTCTGACACAATAGTTCATTGGTAATATTATAGCTCAGTACTAACGAGACGCTCAAATCCCCAGAAATAAAGACAGATATTTGACCACTTGCGCTTCTGACGACATGCTGCGAATCCATTGATAGGGTGTTGTGCAAGCCACTGCCGACACCGATGGGAAAGTTAGCTATGCTATGTATACTTTACTATCTTAATTTCGGAAACCTTTTCCGTACATAGTAATATTTATAGTTTATATTAAACGTCGTCCCAAAACCTACACGTATCTGATTACATGAAGAACTCCAAAACAAGCTGTAATAAATACTAACTTTTAAACTTTCGCGTTGCATATTAAAATTAGTATAGAATACAGGTATAAACGCGATCATGCCTTAACCTTAAATTAGCTTGACGTTTCGACTGGGTTGCACCAGCCGTGGTCACAAGCAGACTCAGTATACCTATAGTCAGCATGATCGCGTTAATACATACAATATAGGCTGAAAATTCCTGCATTCTCGACCTAAATAAGGTTACATTCAAAAACCGTAGGGGTAATTAGTCTGGAGACTAATTACCCTTACGGTTTTTGATTAAGCCACAATGCCAAGAAGTATTTCATTAATACGCCTATCCTCATTTGTGTAGTGTATTGGATAGGTAACAAATTAACACTCGTTGTCCCGTTGATCATGAAATAAAAAGAACAACGCAAGTAAAATCAGACACGCGTCACATGTCAGGAACACGTATCCAGACTATCTAGTACGAAGCTAAAGCGGAAAACACACGACAGCCTTTATTAATGAGCATCGTTAATTAACGGCCTCATTGACAGATGAAAGTGGACGATGGGATATAGTGAAATGGTTTTGTTAACTTTGAAGGGCAAATGCCTGAAATAGATCACATGTTAGGTTGTTATAACATATATATATATATATATAGTTTTACTCTACCCAAAATTTTACAGTGATAAAATTATGAAAAGGAACAAAAAGTCTAATATTCATTAACGTATGTAGTATGTACCACTAAAAAGTGCTAGGCGATGACCTTTCCAGGGAGTTATTTTATTGGTAACGTGGGAAACTTCCGCGCTAAACTTTGCGGCCTTTAGAAGACACCTAAAGAGAGGCGAAGTCCCTTTATATCTTGAAATGAAATAGGCACTAAGCGGGGGAAACTACGGGGCGTCCGCTAGTTAATAAAAATTAATATTTATTTATTTACTCTTACTTACTTATACCATTACAGGTTCCCCTAATGCGATATAAAGTAGCAAACATTTAACACTAATACAATACACTTATTACCTATCTTATTGACCACTTAATTACCCACTTAATCTTCTACTGACTTATCTAAATATTTACCTATTCTAAGTTCTAAATTCCCTAACTAAACTAAATTCTATACATATCACTAGAAATTCTATATGCTATTTCTGTGAATTCGTTCAGTAAGCGAGAGAAAGAAACAATTTTGTTTGCCATCCCATTGAGTATCTGTAGCGCCCGTGTCCAAGGCGCCAGGTGGAGCAGGTTGGTGAGCGCTCGTGGCACATCTAACCACTGCAGCTCCTGCCACCGGCCAATATAGCAAACTGGAACGCATAATTGTATTTCCTTCAGGATGGTTAGATTTGGCACAGTTTGGCAGTATTGAAATAAAGTTTTCTTACTCCAATCAAGAACATTGTCGATATCCTGCTGTAGCACATCGTGATCAGTTTGAAGTCATCTGCAAATAAGAGACACGTTGACTTGACAATAACTGCGGGTAAGTCATTAACCAAGATAGTAAAGAGAACAGGTCTCAAATTACTCGCCTGACTCACTCCAAATCTCTTATAATATGTCTCCGAAAGGCAGGCGCATGCGGTCCATAGAAGCAAATAAGCACTGCATACACATGCATGCCCACAATCCCAATACTACAAGTTGTATAAATAAATAATTCCCTATACAATAAAATATGTTTTAGTGCCATCTATTAGTATTTTAGAGAACTACTTACCTAACACCTAGCAGCATGTATGGAGGTCAGTGCCTTATCGGCGAATCGTATCGCGACTACGACTAGCAGCGCTGCGCGCGGATTTATGCAAAGCTGATGTATGCTTTTGGTTATCATTTTTTATAGTGCAAATCATTTGTATGTGTGTGTCAATTTTACGATTGTGTGCGAATACGATTATGAGTCGCGGAGAAAGCACTGCCTCTGAGTATAAAGCGTAGTATTTAAGTAGTTGTCAAAAATAGAATAGTTGTTTCGAATATAGATCTATTTTTTTAGGTAATATAATATGAATACGCCATTTGTAATTAAAATATTGTTTCACTACAAAGAGCTGTCGAGTGAATTTAAGCGCCGTGTTTGATATCTAATTAATAATTAATTACTTAGTTTACTAAAATTACTGTGAATTATGGAAAATTATAGCTGTGAGATCTGTGCTGGTGATGAGTGTTTAAATAAATTAAAAACTCGTGTTTTCTCGACGTTATCGTAAAAAACAATATTATTGTCAGAGGACGTTCTGTTCGCGATTTGAATCTAATTTAAAAAAAAGGTAATAGCATACGTTATTTTAATAAAAAGTATTACGATAATTATAACTGGCTACTGGGCTGTGTACACACAAATAAATTATTTTGTTTACCTTGTATATTATTTTCAAAACAAGAAAAAAATAATGTTTGGTCTTTTATCGGGTATTTAGATCTAAATATTTTTACAAAGCGGCTGCTAAACACGATTTGTCGGAAAAACTTAGATTCTGTTTAAAGTTCAAAATTTTTGGAAAAGGTAGAATAGTCTAGTTTGAATAGCCAGTTCAAATTAGACGTTCAAATTAAATTAAGCCAGTTCAAATTAACGCAAAAGTTGATAGGAATATAAATATTTTTAAACGATTCATAGAAGTAGTTTGCTTTCTCGGTAAAGAAGTCTAATACTTGTTTACAGAGAAAGCAAACTACTTTTCATGGTCATGATGAACACGCTTCATCATATAATAAAGGTAATTATTTCGAACTTGCAGATCTGTTAGCTAAATATGACGGTAATTTAGAAACTCATTTACAATCGACATCTGGTAGCTCATTTACGGGGTTATCGAATAGAACTCAAAATGATCTGATTTCTAGCGTCGCGTCTGTAATGTATGAGATAAAAAAAGAAATAACACAATCTGATTTTGTTGTTGTTATTGTTGGCGAAACCCCGGATGTCAGCGGTCGCGAACAGTTAGTCCTTGTTTTAAGATATTTACGCGACTCAGAAATAATAGATCGATGTTAGTTCTGATCGGAAAGCTGTCACTTTAAGGTCGATTATTATCAACGTTTTAGAGAAATTTAATTGCCTAAATAAAGTAGTTGCTCAAACTTACGATGGGGCGTCAGTTTTATCTTTTGAGGTTAATGGAGTTCAAAGCATAATAAGACCAAAATGCCCACTCGCGACGTATGTTTGGTGTTCAGCACATGTACTTAATCTTATTCTTTCCAAGTCTTTTGAAAGAGTTTCGGAAACGAAACGTTTTTTCAGTATTGTGAGTTAGTTATGTTTAACCGCGCCCGCGGTTTGTCTCACGTCGTTCCTGTTAACGTCGCTACATCAGAATAATAAGTAGATATGTTAATCCATGTCTCTAGCTATCTACATACCAAGTTTCAATGCAATCCGTTGCCGTTTTTACACAACAAACATCCATCCATCCAAACTTTCACATTTATGTTTATCAGTCACGCCTTTTTCCCGAAGGCAGGCAGAGGCATATTATACGCGAAATTAACACCGTATGTACTCCTGTGTCACGTAATAGGTGGTGAGCCCATTGCCGTGATGAAATAGAGAGACGCAGGTTATGGCTACCTGCTGTTGAAATTATAAAGTCGCCCACAAGCCCTTCATACTTGGCTTAACGACTGCCATGTTACTGGCCCCGGTTGCCAGTAATATTGCAGTCGTTAAGCCAACCAACTGTTTAAGATGCCTTCGAAAGCACGGAAACACTCGCAAATATAAATGACACAAAGTGCACACCCATCCGTGACTAGCCATAGCGAAAGTTGCTTAACGCAGTGATCGTTTACAGCACACTGAGTCAGCGTTTCATTTCTCGCGGGATTTTCTGGTAGTTAGGGCATGCATACCCTATCCAAAATCCTTGTGCACGCCACTGCCGAAAGGTACCCACCACAGTCTACGTACTGGCATGTGTCTCTTAGATAACTGGCAAAAAATGTTAGCGTGTGTGGAATACATCCAACACTTGCCAATTTTATTAATAGGACATCATTGTCGACGTTGTCAAAAGCCCTCAGTTTGTCTCCGTTTTGGGCGTCGGCAACTGACAACTTAACTGCGTGTACAAGCATTTGTGGATAGCCATTTCAAATTTCAATATAAACCGGCGTTGTACCACCGGTGTACAAGCTGTAGTTAAACCAAGCGGCTTAGTTTGCAAGATACCGGACGGTTTGTCTTAAATACTGTGAAAAATAGGTAAGTCCTTAGTATGGGACGCCACGCACAAAGGACACAATTGTATTTTCTCATGGTTTTGAAAATGCTGGCTATTCGACGCCACGTGGGCGTCTTTTCAAACAAAGTACAAGTCGAGCGAAATAAAATGGCTAGAAACTCGACACATCTTGCGTTGACTTTAATCGTGCGATCTCAGTAGCGTTATGATAAAACAATATACTTACTACTCTAAACTGCAAATTAAAAACACACATACCATAGTCTTTACAATCCATTTTAAAATAATTTCGCTTCACATGTTTCATATACGTCATGAATTAATACAATGTTGTTTCCGTTCCGACTTTTAATCTGCAACAACCAAGCTGGCATTAGCGTAAGCCGATAAAACGGCGAACAAAACCTCGCAGAGCACTAACGAGCCCGCCACAAGAATGCATGGGACTCATGTAACCGCGGTAAATCTCATTTGCTCCTAAACGCTGAGACAATGTAGGGCTTTTTAACTTGTTGTTGTTAATTACACATGTAACTATTCATGTCCAGTTTCTATTTGGAAGTTTAATTTACACCACTTTTCGGTGTACCGAATTAATCCTACGTTTTGCGTACACACGTTGCGATGCATGGAAAATGCATGGCCATCTAATGGCCAGTGGTTCGGTCAGTATGACTATTTATTAACCTATTTAGTATTTAGTAAAATGCACTAACTTTTACTCAAAAGATAATACGGGCAGGTGGCCGCTCCCATTCGGCGTAGACGGATGGGCAGGAGAAGGCGGGTGGTTTTGACCGCAGGTTTTGTCTAGCACTAAAAGTGACCTGCACACGTCAGGTGGCACTGACGTGTGTATTCCACAGGCTACCACGTCTGGGGATTATCTAAGCATACCCAGATAATCCTCCACCGGCGCGGCACCCCGGCAAGGCCGGGCAGCCAAGAGGTGTTTTGGTGAGTTTAACAGGTCCCAAAACACCTCTATTCGGGCAAAAAGGTAGCCGAGGAGTTTTAGTGGGTATTCCTAGTGCCACCATGATCAGGTGCTAAGCGACCCCCACACAAACCCATTGCCTAGCCAGCACTGGGTAGTCTTTAAGAGAATCACTCCTCGTTTAAAAAAGGAAGGTCAGCTGTTTCGTCTGAGGTATCGTGTGCTAGGTTTACACTTTTGGAACTTTACATTTGGTGACTTTTTGACGTAGCAATAATCAAGAGGTTGTTTGTTGCAGGATACTCTAACGACAATATATTGCTTTTCAGTCTAAAGCGCGGAGCTCCATATTTGTTTACAGATACGGATGACATAATTTTTTTTAACAGCATGTAGTCACAAGCTGCTCCTGTCTATTTCAACATGGCAATAGTAATCAACTCCTTGTCGTGTAATTTAAATTCAACCAATAATAGTTTATAAACAAAAGTGACAGCTTCCCAAATCGAGTTATGAGGTAAAAATGAACTACAAAGATTCATACAGAAATCATCGTATCTGTTTATATTCAACTTCATTGTATATTACGATTTAGGAATGGCATTAAACTCATATCAGTTCCTATGCACAGGACCGACTGCTTATCCTGCTATCACGTTATTGCAATTACCAATGTTAGGAAGATAGCTATTTTAAGCCTACAGATCACACAATATTTAAAATTACTAGCTTTCTTATCGAATTAAGTTTTTCTCTATACTCTATAATACCTATATAATGCTAAGGCTAAGTAATTTCAGTGATCCGTTTAAGGTGTACTACGATAGTACTATAATTATGCGATACGCGTTCCATTACATCTACATTCGGGATCTGACAATCAGAACTAATACTTACGTGAAAAGGAACGTGCAATATTACACTATATTTATTTCTCATTAAAAACTGTAATAATATTCAGTTGTTTTTACATATTCACATATTTCCTAGAGTGTGATATGACCCTTTGACCTTTAAATAGATGGATTTAATTTTAACCAAAAACGTGCTTTTGAATTATTATCATTATCTTGCATTTACTATACCTACATTGATATGTAGTTGTAGATTGTATGAAGTTTTATACACAATCTATACTTTTGACCTCCCACATCGTCTGGAGTGTAAGCAGCATGTTTGTGGATGATACTAAAATATTTGGTAACCCGCTTATCAACTATGATCGCCTACAGGAAGACCTGAATAAAATGGCAATTTGGTCCAAGGAGTGGCTCATAAGTCTCAATACTTCTAAATTTACGGTGCTCCATATAGGTGGCCGCTACCCTCATCTGCCTTACACATTGGGTGATTCTCACTTGAAAGGAGTGGAAGCTTAAACGGATCTCGGTGTTAATATTACAGAGGATCTAAAGCATGGGACAGCATATAACAACAAAAACAAAAACGCTAAAAGTCTTATATACCTTATAAGGAAAGCTTTTAAAACATTGACACCAAAAATGGTCCTAAAAATTTACAAGACCTTTGTAAGAGCAATTTTAGAATATGCTTTCTAAGTTTGGAACCCTTACTTCGTCAAATACAAAGATCTCCCAGAGAGAGCCCATTATTGTCACTATAATTTGCATTGTAATTTTCAAATTGAAGTATTAAAACTAGCAATCTGCGTTATTATTTATAACACTGTATCATTGTAAATTTTCATTAAAATCAATTCAGTAGTTTTTACCTAAAAGAGTAACAAACATCCATACTTACAAACTTTCGCGTTTATAATATGAGTAGGATTATGACAAGATTTTGAGTAACTAACAGAAATTACATAGTTTCTTTTTTTTTTTAAACCACTGATGTGACAGACAAGCGTACGGCCCACCTGATGGAAAGTGGTCACCGTAGCCTAAGCTGCTGGCGCGCTGCCGACATTTATAAACCTTCTAAGACCCCTTTTGAAGAACCCCATACTGTAGACTTCGGAAAGCCCAGGCAGGGAGTTCATTCCACAATCGCTTAGAGACGTACGCGGAATAAAGCCTTTATCGGACCTAACCGTATGCGAGCGCTCCGGATGCAAAACAAAAAATATGTGAACACCCTATCTATGGCGAGCGGTGCGGTGATAGAAGGTTTAGTAAAGCATTCCACCAGTATCAAGACCCACCAGTATCATTACCATTTCTTAATTTTTCAATAAAAGTCATTTATTTCGCTAAGCGTCAACAAAAGTTCATTTAATTTGGTTCAGTAAGCTTCGGAGCACCGCAATGACGAAACAATTTTAATAAAATGAGAAGAATTGCTTTAAAACGCGCCCTTCTCAATTTGAAGGATTTCTGATTGTGCAACAATTTTAATGATGAAAGAAAGACATTAACAAAATTGTGTATCAATTATAACTAACTAACTATCTTCACGCTGTATCCCTGACGGGGTAGTCAGAGAGGACAGATCGCCAGGCTTCGCGATCCATGCATACTTCTTTCGCTTCTTCGAGATTCATCAATCGCTTCATACACGCACGTCTGGGTATCCGAGTACTTTTGACCTTTCCGTTTTTGAGCAATCTGCTCACGTGGTCTTCATATGTAAGTCTCGGCCTACCCTGACTCCTTCTACCCTCTACTTTTGAACAATATATATTCTTCGTCAATCGTTCCTCACTCATTCGTTGGACGTGTCCAAACCAACGGAGCACGCCCTTTTCCATCTTAACGCTGACACTTTCATTCAAACCTGCCAAATTGCGTATCACTTCGTTACGTATTCGGCCAGCCAAGGTAACGCCGCACAACTTTCGAAGTGATCGCATCTCCACAGCATTCAATTTACTTTCATGCATCTGCTGACATACCCAGGTTTCACTACCGTAAAGCAAAGTTGGCACTAGCACTGCGTTATGAATCGCCAGTCGTGCTTCTTTTACGATGCTTTGTCGCTTTACTAACTGGGACAAAGCACCGTTAACTTTGTTTCCGGCAGCTACTCGCCGTTCCACATCCGAATCACATCTTCCATCCGCGCTAAACATACTTCCTAAATACACAATTTCATTCACTTGCTCTAGACGTTCCTGGTTTACCCTAATCTCGCATTTAGTTCTTACGTCACCTCTTTCAAATACTAGAACCTTAGTTTTACTTGCATTCAAGCGGAGACCCTTACTTTCACACCCCTCTTTCATATTACAGGATCGGGATAGGTTACAACTTATAGTTGACAGTTTTGACTCATGTAGGGAACATTATGAACAAACTCTGCACCAAATTAGAATACTAAAGGAGGAGCTACAACGATCGGAAATCAAAATATCGCAACTAGAAGACAAGAAACAGAGCACAGTGGTTCAATCTAATCAGAGTTTGTTCGATGAACTGATGGCTACAAGCTTAGATACTGCTACAGCTCACCCTTCCATTGTCATAGACCTCACTTCTGATGATGAAACCGGGGGCTGTTCTAAATCATTAAAAATTATTAAGTGTAGTAAGAATAAGTTAAAGAAATATTTAAAAATTAAAAAGTTTATTACTAAATCTAAAAAAATGATACATAAATACAAGTTTTACATAAATAGCATGTCACTTAATAGACAGAGATTGCAACTGATTGACCAGGTAAATATGTATATGTTAGAACTTGATACTATTGCACAACAGTACAAAACTGATACACAGGCCCTTCAATGTCAGATTGACCGACTTCAAGACTCTTTGAAATCAATTTCATATAAATATGAAACAGCAGAGAAACAGAGTAGGGAACAGGTGTTAGCCATAGGTAAATTAGTAAATTCATGTCATTGTCAAAATGACCAATTGACATCCGCAGGCCATGTTCCCTCCTCACCCTTAAGTTGTGAAAGAATTAGATGCAATGATGAATTTTCACCAATTAAAACTGTATGCAGTGTGGATAATAGTATATTAAGTTCAAGTAGTAATTGCGAGGCATCTACGAGTATAATAGAAAAGTTGCAAATAAAAAGTGATGCAAAGACCATAGTCTATTGCGATGAAATAGGTAAAAATTTTGGACATTATTTATCACAGTTAAGTCATTCTGTAATAAATCATACATATCCAGGAGCTTCATACTCTCAAATTATAGATTTTATATTGACTGGTACACACTGCATGCAGTCTACTATAGTGGTGCTAGTTGGCAGAAGAGGCAATATTAATAGTGACAAACTTTTAAAAATTTTTGATAAGTTATCAAGTCTGCAAGTAAAATAAGTAATTTTGTCCACCTTGCCATACAGCACTACTATGAGCCACAAGGAAAATCACTTAAGATACAAATTAAATATGAAACTACATACCATGGTATCATATTCCAAAAAAAATGAATTGTTCGATTGGAACATAATTTTCAATAATAATAGTTTGTTGACATTAGATAGATATTTTCTATCAAAATTTTTACAACGAAAGGTAGTTCTGTTGCTATCTAATTTTTTAATTTTTCAAGCCAAATTATTGGCAAGTACAACTGCTTTTATTGAGCAGGATAGTTTAGATACTTCACATTTGGAAAATGAAATTCCAAAAAACTAGTTTATAGGACAACAGATAATAAATCTGGCCAGTTGACTTTGGCCCCTGAGAATAATCTTAGTAAAAATATTGTTTTTATAAACCTGGTGCACCATAATGTTAGAGGTTTAATAAATGGTAAAGATTTAGAGTTAGAGCTATACATTAATGCAAATTCTATTAATATTTTGTGTGCTACAGAGCACTGGTTAAAAGATCATCAAATCACATTGTTGAACTTCGTAAATCACCAGGTTGCTAGCTCGTTCAATAGAAAACATTCTAAACGTGGAGGCTCTTTAATATTAATTAATAAAAACTTTAAATTTAAAGAACGTAAGGATTTAGTAGCCCTCTCCATTGAGCGAGTTATTGAGATTGCCAGTATTGAGTTTGAGCATTTCATCTTGTTAAGCGTATACAGTCCCCCTGATGCTTCTTACATTAAATTTGAAGAAAAGCTTGATGAAGCACTGTTCAAATGCCAATGTTCTAAGAAATCTATAATAGTTTGTGGAGATTTTAATGTTGATATATTAGATACATCATTAACTCCATCAGAAATAAATAAAATGAAAAATTTATTTAAATCCTTTAATCTGCATAGTACATTCTTAGAACCAACTCGTATTACAGCCACCAGTGCAAAATGTATTGATAATATTTTCACTGATATTAAACCTATAGATAAAGGTATTGTGGATCCTGTGGAGTCAGATCATCGTGGCCAATGGATAAAATTTCCTAAAAGTAGTAACAAAGTCTGTCTATTTCAACACGGCAATGGGCTCACCACCTATTACGTGGGACAGGAATCCACATGGTGAAAAGTGGGCATATAATATGCCTCTGCCACCCCTTCGGGGATAAGGCGTGATGGATATTTATTTATTTATTTAGTAACAAAGTCAGCAAAAAACAAATTAAATATGTACCAATTAACCAAAGTCGTTTGAATAATTTTAAAGAAAATGTATTAAAGAGATTACCATATCTACCTAACTTCACTTGTGTAGACCAGTCATATAAACACTTATTTAATTTGATTAATGGTGAGTTTGGCAAAGTTTTTACCTCAAAAACTCTACAGATTGGTGGTCGTCCTGTTTTCAGTGACTGGGCAACACCAGGTATCTTTAAAAGTAGAAATAAATTATTTGAATTATATTCAGAAAAATCATATAATTTTAGGCAAACCTTTCAGGAATATGTTAATAATTATTCAAAGATATTTAAACAAACGTGTCATCTTGCTAAGTCAAACTTCATTAAAAATAAAATTTCTAATTCTGTAAATCAAATAAAAATGACTTGGAACATCATTAACTCTGAATGCGGTAGATCTTTAGTGACTGAAAGGGATTTCCACTTAAAAGTAAATGGTTGCCATGTTACAGGGGACCTGGAAGTGGCTACGGAGTTTGAACATTTTTTCAAAAATGTACCTATATTGATAACAAAATCTCTCCAAGCATCTTCCAGTTCCGCTGAACTTTTATTAGAAGAATCTGTTCTTTGTTGCAGGGATGCATTTGTATTCACAGATATTTGTGCTCAGGACATTGTAAAGACATTTAAATGTATCGAAATTAAGAAAACCGCGGACATTTGGGGATTATCGGTCAAAACTGCATCATGTATAATTGAGGTAATTGCGCCCCATCTAGCAACTGTGTTTAATGACTGTGTTTCTAGTGGTACATTTCCTGATTTAATGAAACACAGCAAAGTCGTTCCCTTGTTCAAGGCTGGCAGCGCTACAGAGCCGTCTAATTTTCGACCAGTGTCAGTGCTGCCAACTTTGAGCAAAGTATTTGAAAAAATAATCTTGAATCAAATGCTATCCCATTTTAATAGTCATAAAATACTCCATGCGAATCAATTTGGGTTTACGAAAGGGCGCTCAACTTCCGATGCTGGTGTTGAGTTATTAAAATGTATTCATGAAGCTTGGGAAGACAAGCACGATGCATTAGGTATATTTTGCGATCTATCAAAGGCTTTTGATTGCGTTCAACATGAAACGCTGTGCAAAAAATTACACCACTATGGAATAAGAGGCAAAGCTCTCGACCTTCTGTCTTCATATTTGAACAATAGAATACAGAGGGTCGATATTAATGGTACACGTTCTGTAGGATCCATGGTTACAATGGGTGTGCCGCAAGGCTCGATACTTGGGCCATTCTTGTTCCTCATTTATATTAATGATTTACCATTTTATGTAGGGGACAGGAATAGGATTGTTTTGTTTGCAGATGACACCTCATTAATTTTTAAAATTAAAAGACAATTAGATAACTATGACGATGTAAACAATGCAATTGCAAGAGTAGTTCATTGGTTCAGCTCAAATAATCTTTGCCTTAATGAAAGTAAAACTAAATGTATAAAATTTACTCTACCAAATGCAAAACAAGTTGCGGCCAATGTTCAACTGAATGGACAAGTGTTAGAGTTTGTAGAATCAACTGTGTTCCTAGGTATAACTATTGATGCCAATTTGCAGTGGGGCCCACACATAGAAAAGACAGCCTCTAGATTAAGTTCGGCTGCATACGCTGTAAAAAAGATCAGGACTCTAACAGATGTGGATACGGCTAGAATGGTTTACTTCAGCTATTTTCATAGTATTATGTCTTACGGTATTCTCCTTTGGGGGAGTGCTGCAGATTTAAATATTATTTTTGTTCTACAAAAGCGGGCTGTACGCGCTATTTATAATTTGGGCCCCAGAGTTTCTCTCCGAGAAAAATTCAAAGAAGTAAATATTCTAACCGTACCATCACAATACATTTTTGCCAATCTTATGTATGTCCAGAAAAATCTATCACAGTTTTCTAAACTCTGTGATAAACATAATATAAACACTAGAAATAAAAATAATCTTTCAGTCCACCACAGTCGACTACATAAGATTGGCGATTCTTTCCAGGGTAACTGTATACGCTTTTACAACAAGCTTCCCTGAGACCTGAGAAATTTACCTTTAAATAAATTTAAAAAGTTTATTAAAAACAAGCTTTGTGAAAAGGTTTTTACTCCGTTACAGACTATTTGCAGGACAGGGACGCCTGGAAATGATCTGCTGGCAAAGTGAAATAATATTAAATTGTAAATAGGCCATCAAAAAAAAAGCCTTCCTAAGTTTCTTGCCGGTTCTTCTCAGGTGGGCCGCGTTCCGAACCGGTGGTCGCTTTAAATATTTTAAATAGTGTATGACATTTTGTAAGCGCCGTTAAAATGGTCTATGCAAAATAAAGATATTTTTTTTATTTTTTTTATTTTATTAGTGACTAATGCCTGAAGGTCGGCTTCTGATGAGGCCATGAGCACCGCATCATCAGCGTACAGCAGACAGTTTACTGTAAAGTCACCCAAATTCACACCCATATTAAAATCTTTCAACTTCTGCAGGCAACTGTCCAGATACACTATGAACAGCCAGGCGGACATGACACATCCCTGTTTGACGCCTGTACAGACATCAAAAAGAGGTGACACATCCCCCCCTACTCGCACGCAAGCCTTACAGTCCCTATAAAGCGACTGTATTGCCCGCACTAGCGAGCCGTCCACACCATATCCTGGCAGCAAGTCCCACAGCGTTTCTCTCACAACGTTATCAAATGCTTTCTCTAGATCCACAAAAGCGCAGAAAACCTTCTGGCTAAGAGCCAGAAACTTTTCCGCGATCATGCGGAGAGAAAACACTTGATCTATGCAACCTCTTCCACGTCGGAATCCGCATTGAGCCTCCCATAAATACCTTTCAGACTTTTCTTGCATTCGTGCCGTTATAACCTTTGCATACACCTTACTAGCTAAGCTGACCAAGCTGATCGCCCTGTAGCTGGAGCAGTTTAGGCGCGAGCCTTTCCCTTTGTAAATAGGTACTACAACTGCTACTCGCCAGTCATCTGGGACCTCACCCGTCCGCCAGCACAAGTTGCATAACAGACATAGTGTGTCCCAGACACGCGACCCACCGTACTTGATCATCTCAGCAGTGACTCTGTCTTTTCCCGCAGCCTTACCACATTTCATACTTCTTATCGATTGTTCTATTTCTTTCATACTAATGACTTCAATGACATCGGGATCCGGAGCATCGAAGTGAGCTCCACTTCCCGATGTGGCATCTCTGTCTTTTCTTGCATACATCTTTCCATAATATTCACTCCATCTCTGCAGGACGTCACTTTGGTATGTTAGGACGTCATTGTTAAAACTAAGCACTTTATTCATACTGCAGATTGCCGAACAACTCCGGGTCTTGCCTACCTCTTTCCAGAAGAGCTTGGCATTATCCCGGAAATTGGACGACAACCTTTCATCCGCTTTCATTCTGCACCTTTCACGAGCTTCTTCTATAAGTGCCTTCGTGTTAACTTTCTGCAGCTTGTATCTCTCTTTCATATTAAAATCATTCCGCGAGGCTAAGTAGTCTAGCCATGCTTTCTTCTTCATTCGAACTGCTTCTTTCACTTCCTCATTCCACCATGCATCACGCTTATTACTACTGCCTCTTTTCGTTTCTCCACACACTTCCACAGCGGCATTTATCATACTGTCCCTAAGGTTCTGCCATACACTTTCCACATTCTCACTGCTTACATTGACATCGCCAAGCTTTTCGGCTACCCTTTCATTATATTTATCCCTAATGGATGCATCCTGCAGCTTCCAGCTTTTGATGCTATAAGTCGGCTCAGGTTCAGGACACTCGGTACGATGACGCCAACCCGCGAACAGACCCCTAATCCTAGTTATGACTAGGTAGTGGTCTGATCCCAGCTCAGCGCCTCGATAAACCCTTGTGTCCATCACCTGTTTACGGTGCCGACTATCCATTTGGAATAGATCTATCATGCTTCTCTTTGACTTACATCTCCTCGTATACATATGAATTTGTTTGTGGTTGAACATTGTGTTCGCCACAAACAAATCCTTTTCCTTACAAAATGCCAGTATTAGCTTGCCAGCGTCGTTCACCCTTTTATCCCCATACTTCCCGAGTACCGACTCAAAACCATCGCGAGCGGTACCCACCCATCCATTCAAGTCTCCACATACTATAAGTCTTTCATTTCCTTCTATCACATTTAGAGCTTCTCTCATACTCTCCCAGAAGTCCTCTAGCTCACTCGCGTTCGACGAAGATACTGGCGCGTAAGCAGCTACCAGGAAAATCTTCGTCAAACCAAGTTTTACACGGATCCAGAGGATTCTAGGACCTATCAGTTTGTACTCATACATACCGGAGGCCAATCGCGAGGACAGCAAAATTCCAACCCCCCGACTGCCATGCTCGCTCTCTGGTACTCCAGACCAAAGCGCGAGCATCCCACCCGGGAGCTCCAAGACTTCGCTGCCCTTGCGCTTGGTCTCTGTCAAGCACACTGCATCTAACTTTCTCTCATTCATAACATCCATCAACTCATTCATCTTATCTTGCATTCCTCCCCTAACATTCCACGCAGCTACCCTGCACTCCATTCTCCACTTCCCGCCGTGTCGGGCCGCGCGTGTAGGGTGGCGGTCCCCTACGCCGCTCTGGCTCACACTTTTCGCACCAGCGGGGACGAACTGGTGCGCGTCGCCTCGGGAACACGCCCTAGCAGTAATCGCCCTGGTGGCACTCGTGTTGGAGTAGAATTGCAGCCGTAGCTGGCAGGGATGGCGACGTGCACGCTTCTACTCTTCATCCCCACTACTCTTCATCCCCCTTCTACTCTTCATCCCCTATATAGTATCAATTATATTGTTTTTATATAGGCTTACTATTTAAAGTTTTGTAAGATGCTTTGCGGGTGTATATGTATACTGGCTTGCCTGTCACCTGCCTACTAACTTGTTCACCTTTTTTATTTCATTACCATATTTCATAATTATGGAACTGACTTTTAAAAAATTAACTGTTTTATAAATGCTCGCATGCTTTATACTCTACATAATTATTCATAAGAAACTATATTTTTTTAAATTCTCAGACCTTCAAGTAAAACTCAATGAAAGCTTTAAAGTGTGCAGTAATAATATTTGATAATATCATATGAATAAAACAAAAATCGATTTTATCTTCTTCTGAAACGCTCATCCATCTAGCACAGCGCTCTGTATACGATCACTTTGTTGGGTCATCTATGGAGCACTACCATTTATGAGCATTTATAGTAACAAGACTACCAGTCGTTAAAATCTTAATCTTATCGTACTCCCAGTTGCTTTCAAACACTGTTTGAATTTGGAGCCTGGGTTCTACATTTGTTGGCTTTTTATGTTAGGAACAACTGCTGTTTCACCTTCCAACCCGGTAATTAGGTATTAGGTTCACCGCTAATAGGTGAGGTTGCTTAGACTTCAGATAAATTGGTGGAGCTTCTAACACAGGAAATTTTTGAATCCATAAGGATCCCTAAAAAATTTTAACAAGGGGTTTTGACGGTTTATTCTCAGTGGATCCATAGACCAAATCTAGTATGTATCTAATGATATATTTTTCTCAATAGGCCTTACAGTCTGCCCCTGTCTATTTCAATACTGCAATAGGATCACCAGCGCGTGTATAACGCTTCTCGTGTTGCAACCATTCATATAGACTAAGACAGTTTTGGATTAGGTGTGCCGTATATATTTGTGCGCCTCCTAAATGGATATCAACTTATCGAAACCGTTCACTAATCATCCAGTGAAGTTCAGTTATGTCTATAAAGAATTTGCTAATATTTATGAAGAAGTAAATAATTATACAATAGGTATTTTCTATTTGAACTCCAAATGCTAACTTGTAATGGCGTAGGAATGTGTTAAAAAAGGTGACATTTCGTTTGTTGTAATAATTCATATAAACTGAGCAGGGCGTATATTGAGATAACTCGCAAACGTTTTATATTGCGTTCTTTCTCGTGGGCTTTTCCTATTCCTTGCACTGAATGTAAATGAAGTTTGTGACTTTCATCGTGTTAGTTCTCATCCGTGTGATTTAGATGGATAAAATATGTTGCGTTACAGTTTCAATGGAGTCGTTTGTGAAATTCGAACCACTCGACACTAAAAGTTACTTCACCTCGGCAAACAAATTGAACAGAGACATCGTGACAACTTCTAAGACGAACGTGTAAAATTGTATATATATTGCGATGACAGTTACTGATTCAGCATTCACTTTTCACTCATAGAGAAAGTATAATAAAATTGACTGTACAATAACTTTGTAAAGTGTAAATTCTAAGTAATTAACCAAACTCCGAAGGCTCACTATCATCCAAGTAATCTTCATAAATGAAAGGTGAGGTCCCATATTTTTTATTAAATATGGCCGCTGCAGTAACAAACAGAGATATTCATCGCGTGTAAGCTACGGTGTTAAGCCTGCCAAAAATATGTGTTCTTTTCTAGTTTACAGGTGAGTTCATAACTAGCTCACAATGACGCGTAAGTGTACATGGAAAAGTCTTGGAAAAAGCATTGTTTTGGACACGTTTCTTATTGATGTAAATCCTATATTGTAGATTATAGTGCTGGTCAGAAAAAATAGATAATGTTTTAAATTGTTGATCATTATTTTGTACATGGCGTATAGAGTACGGCTTAATTAATTTTACAACGATGGTGCTTGTAGCTTGTTATGGTAGTTACTGCACATAAACTACAGTCAAGTTTCGTGGCATCAACAGTCAACATGAGCCGTTCTTAATACATTAATTAGCTCCAAGTAAACAGTAACCAATTAACTTAAGAGAATAAGCGTCTCATGTTATGTCGACTTGCAAACTCGTAATAGCAGTGATAGATTCATGCTTGAGTGTTTTATCTAAAAGAAAGATATATGTATTGTAGTCACGTCTTTATTGACCGAATGGGTAGGCAGTCAAACTGCACTCCTAAATTATAATTGCCTGTTGAAATGGACAGGCACGGGTTGTCTCTCTGCTGATTTGATTTTGAAGCCCTCAATAAGCCTTCAATTCGACTAATTCTCTTAACGACTGCCATGTGGTTGATAACCAGGACCAATGACAAAAATGCCTTCCGAAGCATGGAAATGTTCGTAATTGGATACGCCCTAAAGCGGTCACCCATCTTCTGTACAGTCACAGAGTAAGACGCACAACGCAGTGACAACAATGGGTTATTCTATGGGATTATAATGGGATATTATAATGGGAATATTATAATAGGTTTTCTAAGATGGTAACACGTAGATATTGATATAACTAAGTAATGCTTTACTGTACCCCAAGAATATTTTATAACAGATTAGTTTATAATGTACATTTGATAAAATTGGCGGCCTTATGTGCGATAATAATAAGAAGTGGCAATTTTTTACAGGCAACCATGGGATGGACACTATAAGATAAGGATTTAGATATGGGGCAGTATGGTGCATATATATAAAGAACAAATAAAATAATAACAATAATATCCACATCTATAATATCCATATTACATACTTGTATTAAATATACAAAATTCATACCATATATACCAAAATACATACTTAGATATACTATTATACACATACGCATCCATATACAGGGTATATGGCTATTACTAAAACTAAGGGCCATATTCCAGAACGTTTCTCAATACCCAATCGACGCTTGAGGCTAGTTTTTGCCTTATAAATACTATTCTCAAGTGTTTCTTAAGTATTGATAAACGTTCTGGAATACGGCCCTGAGTGTTTGTTCCTGGAAGTAGGCCTCTTCGAATTTCATTTTGGGAGGGTGACTGTCAGTACTTTACCTATGGTCTAAGAGGCTGTACCAATATTTCCGGCGTCCAAGCAACGTCTATCAGCGTTGCAAAAGATCCACAAATTATTAAAAACTCTTCGGTAACGAAACGGTCAATATTACACGGCTAAGACTATGGACTTAATATTAATCAGGACCGTGATCTGAGCCAGTGACTCTCAACCACTTCCATGAATACCTCTCCAAGAAACCAGAATATTCATTCTTATTTTTAAGCTTATGCGGTGTAAACTCATACTTTATAATATTTTGTACTCGGGACTTCACGATAAACAATTATTACTTACTTACACCGACGTTTTAAATATGTTGCAACGCCTGTGGTAGATCCAACCGCGACGCGTCCGAAATGTCACAAAATAAGTAAATATTATTTCAAGTGAAGTCCCGACTCCGAGTAGAATATGGAGTATCAGTTTGTACTATTAATTATTATGTGGTATTAGAATGTGTTTTCAACCGAATTACAAGTGAAGATGTTCGGTACCGGTTCATCGTTCAGTGGTTTTCGGTAACATTTCAAAATATTATTACATTATTAAATTATCTTATTATTATTCAGCTTGTTCGAGTCCTACCGCCTAGTCGTGTTGTTGTAGGTATCACAGAACGTATTCCACATACGGTTATGTGAACGCCAACTTCGGAAGTCGCAACAGCTGCGCTCTAAGATTTCGATGCTAATGAACTTAAGTTCCGCCATAAAGGCATATCAAGTTATTTGCATTTTAAGTAGCGTTGTGAGGACGACTTCGAAAAATATATCTACAGAAATTAAGAGGGGGTTAAATAGGAATATAAATAAGGTTTCAAAAAAAATCGGCTAAGGGCTTTTATGGAAAATGCTGCCTTAACCCTGGGAGATATTACAACAATGTATGACGGTTTTATTCCTTCCTTATTACTACAAAAAAGTATATAAAGAGAAGAATAGCTACCCTGTAAGAAATGGGTATATGGGAAAACATGACTACACGCGGGCGAAGATACTTTGATCAGTGAGTAGGGTATATTTTAAAAACTAATTATTGATTTACAGTTGAACCACCAATCACGATGCAAATATGTCAATCAATGTAATGTCTTTATTAAGTTTGTTATAGCTCAGCAGCGGCGATGTTCAGATTAAAGCGATGCCGGTGTTGCAATCCAATTATCTCTCGCCCTCGCGACAAGTCTCGTGGTAAATAGAAGCAATATAAACTATTAAAGTTGCCTCTCGAAGTGGTTTACTTACGAAGAGTAAGTTGAACTATTTAGACATCAGTCGACTTTCATACATACAATTTTACCTATCTTACATACATACATACATATTGATATATGTATATTAAGATGGTAAAATTGTGCGGTGAAATATGGGCGTATAGTATGCCTCTGCCTACGCCTTCGGGGTATGCATTTTTGTAGCACGTTACAGGTGGTGAGCCCATTGCCGTGTTGAAATGGACAGGCGCAGGCTGTGGCGACCTGCTGTTGAAATTTTTCAAGCCGACAATAAGGCCTTCAACCAGGCTTTACGATTACCGTTTTACTGGCAACCGGGACCAACGGCTTAACGTGCCTTCCGAAGCACGGAAACGCTCGCAAATGTAGATGCCACAAAGTGGTCACCCATCTAAGGAACACCTATAGCGAATGTTGCTTAACGCAGTGATCGTTTACAAAACACTGAGTCCGCGGGGCCACGAGCGCTTCATAAATCTTATAATCGCTTATGGATGTGAATAAATGCATGCCACTCAATTACGTTAGAAATTGCTTATAGTGCCATGTAATATGTAAGTGTCGAGCCTATAGTTGTAGTGAACTTGATTTCAGGTATCAGTAAGATCCCTATGTGTGGTAGGGTAGCCCGGGTGTGTGACATAATAGCGTCTAGGGGCTTCTCCGCGGGGACGATATAAAACTCAGTTAACTTTTATGACTTGTCCATAAATAAAAATTATTCAGGAACACGAAAATCCCAAAGAGTCTGTTGAAACGTGTTGTCGATAGCCGATTCTAAAATGGCCATGATGGCGTTATTTATTGTATTGTAATCAATTAAATGCTAACAGCTAGAAGTTTAATTGAATATATATCTACGGGAAAAGAATTAATGTTTTATATTAGTGTAAGCAAATATCAGCCTTATACCTTCCCCTTTAGCCTTATTTCGCTTGTAAATACAAATATGTCACAATTTCGAAAGGGAGCCATACGGAAATGAACGATGTTGTTTATTTAATATTAAATGATCATTTGTGGTCAACTGATTTGTGACGTATTTAAACGTACTTAGTTTTTTATTTATTTATTTATTTATTTAGTTGTTAATCTATTAAGAATTGAATGGATACTTATCGATGGAGAACTTAAAATAGTACTAGTATCATCTAATCAGGCTATTACCGTTTACATTATATCAAAAGCACCTGTTATTTGGTTAGTTTGTAAATGTGAATAAACTACTAATTCGTGGTCCAGAGTAAATATTTTGGATGCAAACGATATTTAATGCTAACCACAATTGAACTGACAACATATTTGTATATTTAATCGTTCGATAATTAATCTCATTTATATTTAAATTGGTTAAACTGTAAAATGATGAATGATTGGTCCAGTTACATGGTACTCGTTAAAGTAAGTTGAAGACCTTATGGGGGCTTGAATATCAAACCAGCTGATAGGCACCTGCGCTTCTGCATTTCAACACGACAATGGCCTTACGACCTGTCATGTGACACAAAGATGTAGGAGTATAATCTGCCTCTGCCTCTCCTTCGGAGATAAGAGCGTGACTGGTAAACAAAACAAAGTAACACAAAATTAAAAACTCATTTCGAATGATCCACAAACAATGAAAACTACATTTAGATGAGCTCCTCGAAATCGAATTAATTAGTATGTTAAAGCTGTAATTGTCCTCAAATTTGCCTTAAACTAAAAACGGGCATGTTATTTTAGGATGTCATTGCACATTAAAAATAATTTTCAAAGACATACAAAGACACAATCTAATATTAATGTCTTTTACACATTTCAATAGTGTTGGAATCCTTGGTGTTGAAATCCGTAGTGACGTCCAATACCCTAGTCATTTAGAGGACAAGGCGAAGCTGGCGTCCAAAAACTGGGCGCGGCAGTACTTTACTGCGAAGCAAACAGTGCTCCTCATAAGTCACAACATGGAGTACTGCTGTCACCTTTGGGCTGGTGCACCTGAATACCAGCTTCGACCTTTTGACTCAGTAGAAAAGCTTGCTATAGGGATTTTCAACGATCCTACCTACTAGCAGGTGGTGTTGAGCTTCTTCGTCATAGGAGGGACTTCGCCTCTTTATGTGTCTTCTATCGCCTGTAGAACGGTCTGTGCTCTGAGGAATTGTTTGATATGATGCCCACGGTTACCTTCTATCATCGCACCGCTCGCCATAGACAGGGTATTCACCCTCACACACAGCGTCCGGAGCGCACGCATATGGTTAGGTCGGATACAGCCTTTATTTCGCGCACGCTTAGATTGTGAAATAAACTCCCTGTCTGTGTTGTCCCAAACGTCTACAGTATGGGGTTCTTCAAAAGGGGTCTTAGAGGGTTTTTAAAGGGTCGGCAGCGCGAGTGCTGCACCTCTGGGATTGCAAACGTCCATAGGCTACCGTGACCACTTTCCATCTTGTGGGCCGTATGCTTGTCTGCTACCTTATTGGTATAAAAAAGAATCAATCTGAATATTTTTTAACTGATGGCATGCAGTTATCATATAATACATAATTGATAAAAACTGTTTCGTATCTTTTTTATCCGGAGATTACCTTTAGTTTAGATCGGAGCGAAGTAACTGTACCGAGTAATAATGGAGTCAAAATCTGTCTGAGTTGCACCGTTATGATCTATCTAACTGCGATGAATACATGGAAGTTGGTTTCATCTGAGGGTTGCTTATATGTTTTTTATTGAAACATGAAAATGAAATAATATATCTATCTATACTATTATAAAATTGTAAAATTAGCCGTGACGTACATTTAAAAAAAAAAATACTGTAATGACTATTTAAGGGATTCTGAGTCTGAAACTGTGATTTTTTTTCTTCGTGTCTGTTTGTTTGTTTGTTCGGGGTTGGAGAAAAATCCAGACGGTTAATCACAACTCTGCTTAAAGAATATTGTGGTTAATTTTCCAGCTTAAATACAGCTCTATGTTTCATCAAAATCGGTTCAGCAGAAGTGATAATACGGCTTGAACTACATCTTACTAGACGAGCTATACACAGGACAGGTCAAAGTATTTTGGTTTCTTAGTTAGGCTTTAATTAAGACATCATTTTTCACATGTCCACCGATTTTCAGTGATGCACATTCTCATTTCGAGTTGCATTCACCTATAATTTAACGATAAGTGGAGTTAAGTTACCTAAGTGCATTATAATTTTGGATGGTTGACCACTTGAAAGTAGGCAGATATACGCTACTTTCAGTTACAGTCGCTAATGGGTACAGGTTCAGTAGAGTTAAGCGCCCTATGCGCATTCGACTTTTAGATGGGTGACCACTTTGAAGAATGCACAATTCAGCAGACACTTTGTTTTTAGTTACGCACATAACAAGTTTCTGTTAAAGTAAGTAAAGTAGTCAAAACTCACTCAACTTTAGGATGGATGATGATTTTGCGATATCTGCAGTTATCTAAGAACAACTTCAGTGATATTTATGCACTAAAGGAACACTCACTTGGCCCAATCCTGCTTCACCAGCACCTGATAACTGATGGTGGAGGTAATGGTGAAGGTGCCTCGGAAAGCTCAGGAGGTCGGTAGGCCAATGGCAGTCGCTACTAATATATAATGTTTTTAATATCAAACATACATATAGTCACGCCTTAATCCCCAAAGGGGTAGGCAGAGGCATACCATACGCCAACATTTCACCGTATACATTTTTGTTCCACGTAACAGGTGGTGAGCCCATCGCCGTGTTGAAATGGTGCAGGCAGTGTAGCAACCTGCTGTTGAAAATTTCAAGCCGCCCATAAGGTTTCAACTGGGCTTAATTTTACTGGCAACCGGGACCAACGGATTATACCAAATGAATGATAATAAGGGGATAGATACTAAGAGTATTGTCAATTAAACAAACAAATTTTTGTACTTTTGAGGTAAAAAATAAGCTACCTCACGAAAAATGTTCACCATAGCCTAAGTACATTTGATGAAAGACCAAAGATGATTTGATTTAGAAGATAATCACTCGCGTTGCCACCCACTGTGTATGGATCTAAAATTAAAGTTATCATTATGCTTTATACCTCTATCTATCCCTTGAATAATTTAGTGATTGTAAATAATGTTATGTGCGTAACTATACTCGTAGATTGTAGTCAAACGATGTTTCCAATTTATAAAAGGGTTTATATTAATTAATACATCGCCTCTATCGCCGAAGGAGTAGGCAGAGGTATGCCCAATATACGCTATATGCCCACATATCACCGTATGTATTTTTGTCCCACGTAACAGGTGGTGAGCCTATTGCCGTGTTGAAATGGACGGCGGCCGCGGCCTCGGCCACTCCAGTCGTGATCTCGTATAACAGCTATAAGGCGGCGTCCTCAAAACAGACGACGGAGATGAAGCGCCGCACCTATAGTGTTTTATTCCTCGATGCCATCCCCTCACAGGCAAACGAGGACACCGTGACAAAACTTGCCGGCTAAGATACATCCAAACCAACGATGCTGCAAACACTTTCTGTATCTCGCTTCTACCAGTCAGCCCTTACAAGCCCCCTATACCATGATGCTAGCATGCAATGGCGTTAGCTGTCTGGAATTTGAAAGATGATCTATAAGGGCAGCGTTCACACCAGCAAGTGGGATGTTGCATGATTTTCCGAGCAAGTCATGCTTACGAAAGAGGCGGCAGTGAGGGAGCGGGAGAAAAATCTCCCTCTCGAGTTCCGTAGCTCGGGCGCCGCAGACATTTTTCGCCCAAGACTAAAGGCCTCCATGATCGGGGGCCTGAAGACTGTGGATGCCTGCTCGGCTTTTCCAAAAGATCGTCGATTTGATTGACATACGTGCGCCGAGGTCGACTCCTACCAGTTTGCCCATTCACTCTCGCCACATATATCTGCTTCGTCAGTCTATTTTCATCCATCCTCTCCACGTGTCCGAACTATCTAAGCATCCCTTTTTCTATCTTAGTCACTACATCTTCTGTCATACCGCAATGTTTCCTTATCACGCTGTTCCTTTCTTTATCCATCAACTTCACTCCAGCTATACTTCGCAGACTTCTCATTTCCACGGCATTAATTTTACTTTTATGCGTCTTCTGCCATACCCAGCTTTCACTGCCATACATAAGTGTGGGGACCAGCACTCCTCTGTGTACAGCCAGTCTTGCCTTCTTAGACACATTCTGCCTGCTCATAAAGGCGTACCTGGCTCCATTCACTTTATTTCCTGCCAAAACTCTTCGCTCAATGTCATAGTCACACTTTCGATCTCTCGTAAATTTTGTACCCAGATATACAAACTCTTTCACTTGCTCTTTCTACTTCCACATGAATTGAGCAATCCGTCGTACTTACCTCTCTTTCAAAAACCATTACTTTCGACTTGTTTACATTCACTTTAATTCGAATCAAATATATATAAAACGAATCATGCATAATGTTTACCATCAACTGCAACTCCTCCGCCGATGTTGCTAGTATTACTTGATCATCGGCGTATAGGAGCCACTTGACGGTCACTTCATCCATTTTTTTACCATACGTACTCTCTTGCAGTTCTTTCAGGCAGCTGTCCATGTATAGGTTAAACAGCAACGGCGACGCTACACAACCCTGTCTCACACCTTTTTCAATGTGAAAAAAGTCTGTGCAAGCTCCGTTGATCCTGAAACAAGCACTGGAGCCCTCATAGAGAGATTTCAGTGCTCGTGTCAAGTGGCTGTTTACTCCATACCTGGCCAGTGTTGACCACAGTTCATTCCTCACCACTCTATCATAGGCCTTTTCCAAGTCTACAAATACGCAATAGACTTTTTGACATTTCGCCAAAAGCTTTTCTACTACGCGTCGTAAGGAAAAGACCTGATCCGTGCATCCCCTTCCTTTCATAAATCCTGCTTGTACATCCCACATTTTTCCTTCTGTTTCATTCATCACTCTTTTTATCAAAACTTTTGCATACAATTTGCCGACGATGCTGAGCAAGCTTATGCCGCGGTAGTTTTTGCACTCTTGCTGTGACCCTTTTCCCTTATAAAGCGACACGATGACAGCCTTACAACAATCTCTTGGTACGCTGCCATTCCTCTAACAAAGGTTGAAAAGACAGTACAGCTGGCAAGCTACCACGCCTTGTCCCGTTTTCACCATCTCGACAGAGATCCTATCAAGTCCCGCAGCTTTTCCCACTTTCATGCTATTCAATGCTTCCACTATTTCTTCCATACTTATGACTTCTTCTTTACCAATTTCATTCATTTCCCAGATACTAGTCTGTACTTGCATATTCTCTTTTTCAAACAAGCTTTCAAAATATTGCATCCATCTTTTTAACACACATTCTTCTCCTTTCACAAGACTACCATCATGGTTTCTGATATGGTTGAGATGCGATGTCGTCTGTTGACCCCTCACTGTTCTTATGGACTTCCAAAAGAATTTCATATTCTGTTGGAAGTCATCAGATAACCTTTTATCAAATTCATATCTGTCATTCTCTTTCTTTCTTTTCATCACCTCTTTTGCAACACGCTTATACCTTTTGTACTCCTCTTTTGCCATTTTTAGGTCCACATCCGTTGCCTTCTGCATTCTTTGATTGACTTTTGTAGTCAACCAATCCAACCATGCTTTCTTCTTATCAGACAACGCCTTTCGGACTTCTGCACACATTCTCTTTCTCTTACACCCTTGGCTTCTCTTGCTTACCCCACACACTTCCACCGCAACTTCCACTAGACCTTTCTATATGACTTCCTTAATTCTTCGATCTCACATACGTCATCAGAATTTTCAAAGTTTTTGCTCAGCTAACACTTAAATTCCTGTTTTATGCCTATCCCTTGCAAATTCTCGACTTTTATGCATTCTAGTACACTAACAGGTGCAAACGATGCCGCAGTGGTCTGTCAGTTGCCTTGGGGCTATCATTTCGAAAGTTCACGTGGAAATCCGGGTGGACTGAGGAATTCAACACGTAAAGTGGAAGTTACCCGATCTGCATCTCAAATCTGAAAACGACCATCAATGACCTTTGAGAGGAGCAGAGACCGGTCAGGAGGCTCTACTCTCAAAAAATTAAAAGAGTGATTTAGAAAGATCAGAGTGATCGAGAAAGCAAAAAGAAGTGAGCAAAAAGAAGGTAAACATTAGGGTGCATAGGGGTTCTACCAAGATTTTTTGGGCCCAGTACGGCTTTGTCTAGAAGTAGTGTACCTACTGACTAACAGACGAGGTCATGGCTTAGACAAATAAAACTTTTAATCAACACCCTGTACTTACTTATCTGACTGACTCGGTGTGGAGCATTAACCTTAAACACTTTCCAGATTACCCCCTACAGGATAATTAGTACCTATAAACGTACTCATGGAATCTATCAAAGGTTAATAGCAATCGATGCCGACAAGTTTTAAACTTTATGTTAAGTAACATACAAAACACCACGTGAGCGAAGCCGCGGGCAAAAGCTAGTTTTAAATAAAACCATTGAAACGCGCTCAAGGTCCCCTGAATAGTAGGTAGGTATTGTGTATTTTATTTCATTAGATACGTTCTATGGCCGTTTAATAAACATGCTAGTCGAGCGAATTAAAATGACACCTGACTTAGAACTCAACTCCCCCTGCTTTCTCCCCGCTCTCAAAGGTCAGTAGATATTTAAAAAAAAAAACAAAATATTAAAAATAGAAGATTTCAACTTTTATGTTTAGAAACGTCAAACTAGGCAGGTGTCATGTTAATTGGCCCCGGTCATATCTATATGTATGCATTTTTGCAATGTTAAATCCCAGATACTAGACTGCCTCTGTGGAGCGGTGGGAGTGCATCCGACTGCTACGCAAGAGGTCGTGGGTTCGATTCCCACCCAGGATAAAACTTTGTGTGATGAGCACGATGGTTTATTCTGTGTCTGGGTGTTATTTATCTATATTATGTATGTATTTAGAAATATATAAGTATGTTTATCAGTTATCTAGATCCCATAACACAAGCTAATATTTGCTTACTTTGGGCTAGATGGCGCTGTGTGAAAAGTGTCCCACAATATTTATATTTATTTACTTTTCGTATTTTTTGGCTCATTTTATCTTTGGCATCTTTGAAATATTTGTTTTGTCTTTTCTTTTCTATTTTTTAGGATTCTAGTAACTATAATTACTCCGGCTGCTATCACCTTCTTAAGTTAAACTCAACATTTTATGGAATATTGTTTACATGGACTAAATGCTATGTATTCAATGTCTAAACCAATCTGTTACTACTTATAGAGACCAAAATACTTGTAAATGACCTCAGAAAATGACGATTACAACTTTCTTGTGTAGTATTTAATTGTAATAAATCAGTTTTTTATTCTGTCAATTTTTATACAGATTTTTTATACTATACTATCTACTATAAACTTCACACGTATAAAAAATAAGAAGGTAAGGAATATTTACATATATCAAAAGAAAAATTATTTAGGCATCAAAAAACTCCTCCACATCGCTGTCAGCCACAACTGTATCCAGAATGCTGTGCTGGCAGCATTGCCATTCAACGAGCCTTTGACCCAAGTACAAGCCAGCCCTCTGATCATGAGGACCATCGACAAAAAACTTAGACTCTAAAAAGAAGCTTTGTACCTTTGGACCCCACAGACCAAGAGTTTCGACTGCAAACGGCTCAAATACATCATTTCCAATAATTATTTTATTTTATTGTAATAATATACTCTTTTTGTAATCTGTCTGTGATAGATTACAAAGAGAATATATGTAATTATCATAACCACTTATTTATATCTCTTCCACCCTAAAACAGATTCTTAGAATTATATTTTAGCTTAGAAAGTAATATACGAAGCCTATGGAACAAAATCCACTTGCTTAATTAAGTAGAAGCATACGCGTCGGCAGCATCAAAGGCAAAGTGTACGAACAGTCGCACACGAGATGATTGTTTTCAGAACGTTGGATGTGCGGTGAGGATTATTGTCAGCGATGATTGAACACCGCTAATGAACACAACTTAGCTTTGTTTCCAGAAAGAGATGATACTCTTAATCCTTTTTGTTTTTCCAGTAGAAGCAATCTTATGTTCTTACATTTATGTGATACTAAATAATTAAGTCTTTTATTTATTTGGAAATGTAGTAGGCAATGCCGGAATTTTCTTTTGTATATATGGCTAACGTGTTTATTAATAACAATGTTTTATTGTCGTCGGAGATTTTGAATTGACGGAAATATGACAGTCAAAAGGGTGGAAAGTTTGGTGTAGATGTTTAATATTTCTTGTTCCACACACAAGTCAAAAGTTTATATATATATACTTACATACTTTCATCTGTCTATCTATCTTCACGCTGTATCCCTTACGGGGTAGTGAGAGAGGACAGATCGCCAGGCTTCGCGATCCATGCATACTTCTTTCGCTTCTTGCAGATTCATTAATCGCTTCATACATGCATGTCTTGGTTTATCGAGTACTTTTGACTTACAAATTACTGTATATAAATTTCTAATTCATTTTTGACAATAATATCTAATTAGTTGCACGCCTCATTAGCGAAGCGTTGAGGTGGGTACTTCTGTCACTTTGCGCAAAACATCTGATTTTTCAAACTTAGAATGTCTCTATTTATCATATATTGCACTTGTAAAATAATATATATACACACATATCAAGAAAAAACACTATTTTAACACTCATGGTATTTTTGATGCCATTTTTGTTATTTAAACTAGTTAAAAAACTGTTTAAAAAAGTTTTGTCTTGGACGTCCGTGTGTCTGTATGTGCGTATGTTAACACGATAACGACCGAAATACTTTACTAATCGAGTCTCTTTTTTCTCTTACGCTTCAGTATAATTATGAATAGAACCCTTTCAATTTTCACGGTCTGATTCGATGTGGTTTAATTGTTTTTATCTTTTTTTCAATTCGAGTATTTTCGAATATGATCGTATACTAGCGTCATCTATGGTAAGAGTTGTGTACTGTCTAATACACATTCTCGTAAAGTTGTTAACAACTGCGAATATAGATGTCGCTGTGCACAACTCTTGACTGGTGCAATAAAAAGGGACGACTTTAGTTTTAATTTTTATTTAATATTTAACTTTTTTTTTTTATAATAAAATAAAAGCGTGTGAGGCGTGCACTTTTGGATTTTCCAACCTTTTTTAGAATTATTGCAATAGTTAGCGGGGACAATCAGCGTCACTAGTATAATACCAACTAGGAACTAAAATCAACGAGGAAGTCACTAAAATCTACTCTCTTTACCGAAATTCAAGTGTAAATATTTTCAAATTGAACACAGTAATGAAAGCACGAATAACAATTGCAATTGACTTCTTTCTTGTTTTCTTTTCATTTTAATTGTAGCAGAATGTTTGTTATTTAATCACTTGTACCAGTATTCATCCTGGCTACTCCATTGACTGGTCACAAAACAAGCACTTACATGGCTGGACGCTAAAACTTTCAATGATATTTTTCCATCTGATAATAGTTGGTGTAAGCCTTGAAATACGCGGTCAAAATATGAACGATATACGAAGTCATTTATTGTACTGTGCCTTACAAAATGAATTTAAGATGACCATTGACTATTTTTCTTTTTACAATTGTTCTTGGATTACCATATTTTGGATTGGTAGAGAAATTCGCAATATCTTGGCTGGAAAACACAAAAAATGTTATATGCTTTTATCTAACGATGGTTAACAGAAGTGACTTGATAATTAAATTGTACAATTTGTAAATACTTCTCTTAAATAAATCATATACGGACATGTTAACCTTTTTTTGTAGGATAACGAAGCAAATGCTGAATTTGATAGTATGAAAAACTAAATCAAATCATAAAATATGTTAGATTACTAAACAGACGGCTATTAGGAGTGGGTTAAGGATTTACTAAATTGTCAAGCGCATAGCATGATCATTCTCTCGGTCATTCTCAACGGTAAAATAATACACAAACTGACCTCTCTATCTATGACGTAGTAAATGGGACTAATCCCACCCACATTCCTATTACTGTGACTCCTGTAAACCAGTATTTACAGCAATGACCAAGAAAAGTTACACCGAGCTTGATCTCGGTGAAGTCCCAGGAGAAATTAGAGTGTCTTGGAAACTGCATCGAAATTAATCACAAGATCTTCGAAATTAATAAGTTAATTTAAAAACATACTACGGTTCTAGAAGGTTTAGGATCTTGCTGTTTATCTTTTTGTTTTAAACCATAAAATGAATTCAAACGCTTGAAAGACACCAATAATATATGAATTTATGTTGGAAATAAAATGTTTAATACATCAGATAATTCGCATTTTTCGCAGCCCCACGTCTAACTTGCCTTCCTGTTTACTAAGTAACTCATAAATTGTGCGGCGTCTAAGTGCAGCCCACACTTAGCCGGAGTATGCCGATAGTTTTGGTCTTCCTGGTGCGCAGACAATTGCTCGGGAAATGAAAACCAGTTTAAATTATTGTAATTTGGACAAGACTCTTTAGACTTTCGGAGTGAAAACAATTCCAACTCATTACTCTGTGGCACAAAAATTTTAAAACACTCGCCCTAAAAATAACTTAATTTAACTTAACTATCTTCACGCTGTATCCCTGACGGGGTAGTCAGAGAGGACAGATCACCAGGCATCGCGGTCCACGCATACTTCTTTCGCTTCCTGTAGATTCATTAATCGCTTCATACATGCACGTCTGGGTTTCCGAGTACTTTTGACTCTTCCGTTCTTGAGCAATCCGCTCACGTGGTCTTCATATGTAAGTCTCGGTCTACATTGACTCCTTCTGCCCTCTACTTTCATTCAAACTCATCACTCAAACCTGTCATATTGCGTATCACTTCGTTGCGTTTTCGGTCGGCCAAGGATACGCCGCACAATTTTCGAAGTTTTCGCATCTCCACAGCATTCAGCTTCCTTTTATGCATCTTGTGACATACCCAGGTTTCGCTGCCGTAAAGCAACGTTGGCACTAGCACTGCGTTATGAATCGCGAGTCGTGCTTCTTTTACTATGCTTTGTCGCTTTACTAATTGGGACATAGCACCGTTAACTTTGTTTCCGGCAGTTACTCGCCGTTCTACATCCGAATCACATCTTCCATCCGCGCCAAACATACTCCCTAAATACACAATTTCATTCACTTTCTCAAGACATTCCTGATTTACCCAAATCTCTCACTTAGTTCTTACGTCTTCTCTTTCAAATACCAGAACCTTAGTTTTACTTGCATTCAAGCGAAGACCCTTTCTTTCACACTCCTCTTTCATATTAGTGACTAATGCCTGAAGGTCGGCTTCTGATGAGGCCATGAGCACCGCATCATCAGCGTACATCAGACAGATTACTGTAAAGTCACCCAAATTCACACCGTCTTTCAACTTCTGCAGGCAACTGTCCATATACACTTTGAACAGACAGGCAGACATGACACAACCCTGTTTGACGCCTGTACAGACGTCGAAAAGAGGTGTCACAGCCCCCCCTACTCGCACGCAAGCCATACAGTTTCTGTATAGCGACTGTATTGCCCGCAGTAGCGAGCTGTCCACACCATATTCGGGCAGCAAGTCCCACAGCGTTTCTCTCACAACTTTATCAAATGCTTTCGCTAGATCCACAAAAGCGCAGAAAACCTTCTGGCTAACAGCCAGAAACTTCTCCGCGATCATGCGGAGAGAAAACACGTGATCCATGCAACCTCTTCCACGTCGGAATCCGCATTGAGCCTCCCACAAATACCTTTCATACTTTTCTTGCATTCTTGCCGTTATAACCTTTGCATACACCTTACTAGCTAAGCTGACTAAGCTGATCGCTCTGTAGCTGGAGCAGTTTAGGCGAGAGCTTTTCCCTTTGTATATTGGTACTACAACTGCTAATCGCCAGTCAACTGGGACCTCACCCGTCCGCCAGCATAAGTTGCATAGCAAAGTGTCCCAGACGCGCGACCCACCGTACTTGATCATCTCAGCAGTAACTCTGTCTTTTCCCGCATCCTTACCACATTTCATACTTCTTATCGCTTGTTCAATCTCTTTCATACTAATGCACACTTCCCGATGCGGCACCTCTGTCCTTACTTGCATACATCCTTCCATAATATTCACTCCACCTCTGCAGGACGTCAGTTTGTTTTGTTAGGACATCGTTGTCAATACTAAGCACTTTATGATTTAAGAGCTAGGCATTATCTCGGAAATTAGACGACAACCTTTTATCCGCTTTCATTCTGCACCTTTCACGAGCTTCCTCTATCAGTGCCTTAGTGTTAACCTTTTGCAGTTCTTATCTCTCTTTCATATTCGAATCAATCCGCGAGGATAAGTAGTCTAACCATGCTTTCTTCTTCATTCGTACGGCTTCTTTCACTTCATCATTCTACCATGCATCACGCTTATTACTACTGCCTCTTTTTGTCTCTCCACACACTTCCACAGCGGCATTTACCATACTATCCCTAAGGTTCTACCATACACATTCCACATTATCACTACTAACATTGACGTCGCCAAGCTTTTCGGCTACCCTTTCTTTATATTTATCCCTAATGGATGCATCCTGCAGCTTCCAGCTTTTGATGATATAAGTCGGCTCAGGTTCAGGACACTTGGCACGATGACGCCAACCCGCGAGCAGACCCCTAATCCTAGTTATGACTAGGTAGTGGTCTGATCCCAGCTCAGCGCCACGATAATCCCTTGTGTCCACCACCTGTTTACGGAGCCGACTATCCATTAGGAATAGATCTATCATGCTTCTCTTTGATTTTCATCTCCTCAAATACATATGAATTTGTTGGTGGTTGAACATTGTGTTCGCCACAAACAAATCCTTTTCATTACAAAATGCCAGTATAAGCTTGCCGGAGTCATTCACCCTTTTGTCCCCATACTTCCCGAGTACCGACTTAAATCTATCGCAAGCGGTACCCACCCATCCATTTAAGTCTCCACACACTATAAGTCTTTCACTTCCTTCTAACACATTAAGAGCTTCTCTCATACTCTCCCAGTAGTCCTCTAGCTCAATCGCGCTCGACGAAGATACTGGTGCGTAAGCAGCCACCAGGAAAACTTTCGTCAAGCCGATCTTTAAACGGATCCAGAGGACTCTAGGACCAACCAATTTATACTCATACACACCGGAGACCAATCGCGAGGACACTAAAATCCCAACCCCCTGACTGCCATGCTCGCTCTCTGGTACTCCAGACAATAGCGCAAGCATTCCACCAGGGAGCTCCAAGACTTCGCTGCCCTTGCGCTTGGTGTCTGTCATGCACACAGCATCTAATTTTCTCTATTTCATTACATCCATAAACTCATTCATCTTCTCTTCCGTTCCTCTCCTTACATTCCACGCAGCTACCCTGCACTCCATCCTCCACTTTCCGCCGTGTCAGGCCGTGCGTGTAGGGTGGCGGTCCCCTACGGCGCTATGGCACACACTTTTCACACCAGTAGAGACGAACTGGTGCGCGTCACCTCGGGGGCACACCCTAATAATAATAATATAAATTTTTTGTCAGCGGACGTTAGTATGCATCGGGATGTAGTAGCAGTAGACAATGGAATTACCCTGCTTAATCTGGCTAAATAGAACTGGTGCAAACCTGTGATACTCACTACTGATGATCGCAAGGAGATATGGAGGAGCAAGGAGCTGCATGGACGATTTTTCCGGGCCCTATATGGGTCCGACGTAGATTTAACAGCATCTGTTTCCTGGCTACGGTTTGGTAACCTCTTTGGAGAAACTGAAGGTTTTGTCTGTGCAATTACAGACGAAGTAGTAATGACGAATAACTATCGGAAGTATATTCTGAAGGATGGGACGATTGACATTTGTCGGGCATGTCATCGTCCGGGAGAATCTATTAGACATGTTATTTCTGGTTGTTCTCGTCTTGCTAACGGGGAGTATTTGCATAGACACAATCAAGTAGCCAGGATTGTCCATCAGCAACTAGCTCTTAAATATAAACTTGTGGAATTGGAGGTGCCCTATTACAGGTATGTACCCGACCCAGTTCTTGAGAATGGTCGTATCACTTTGTACTGGGATCGATCTATCATTACTGACAGGACTATTGTGGCCAATAAACCTGATATAGTAGTGATAGATCGATTAGAGCGTCGCGCAATGATTGTTGATATTACCATTCCACATGACGAAAATCTCGTGAAAGCAGAAAAAGAGAAACAATTAAAATATTTGGACTTGGCTCACGAGGTTGTCGACATGTGGATGGATGTGGATTCGGCGATCATTGTCCCGATAGTCGTATCAGCACATGGGTTGATTGCCAAGAGCCTCGATCAACATCTTACGAGGCTCGCGTTAGGCAGCTGGGTCAAGGGCTTGATGCAGAAGGCAGTTCTCCTCGATACGGCACGCATTTTGAGGGGGTTCCTGTCTCCGGAACCATAACCACCGGTAGCTTGGTCCCTGTACCCGATACCGGTGGGCTACTATTTTTTATATTTTTAAATGTATTTGTTTTTATAGATATATTTAAAAATGTAATTTATATGTTTGTATTGTAAATAAAGAGAATAATATTAAAAATATTGTTTTAAAAGTTAAAACAGATTTAAACTGTTGACGGTGAGACGAGCTGCGAGTGTAAACACAGTATTATGGTACATTTTTTCGAGCTCGCGGCTCGTCTCGTGGCTCGTGCGAGAGTGTAAATGAGGTATTACAATGTGACAATTTTTGTGTCAATGTGAACGAAATGTCAATGTGACGCGATAAATAAACTATAATACCACATTTACACTCTTGCGCAAGCCACGAGACGAGCTGCGAGACGAGCCGTGACCCGCGAGTGTAAACACAGTATTATCATAGCATAAAGAGAAAAACCTGTATGTCTTTCGGCTGTGGTATTATGGTACATTTTTTTGAGCACGCGGCTCGTCTCGCACCTCATTTCGTGTCTCGTGCGAGAGTGTAAATGGGGTATTACAATGTGACCTTTCATCTATTCATTTAAATTAAGTATCTGTTTACGTCTCGGCACCGTACGCAATAACTGGTAGGACACTTTCGTCTTCACGTACGGTCTAGGCGTATAGAAAACCCGATGCAGTTTTCTGAATGCCGAATAGGCCAAGTGGAACCTTCTGGGAATTTCCTTTTCCTGGTTTTTTTCGTCAAGCTGGATAAACTACGCCAGATAGGTGTATTGATAGACAACTTCAAGTCTTAAGGCTTGGTATTCCTGCCGTGGCCACGCTTTTCAGTTTTTTAAAACAATGTGAATCGTAGAAGAAAGGGTTTTTGATTCTGAAAAAGAGATATATGTTAGTTAAGGATTTAAGCTAGTTAAAATGGCTTTATGTTACAAAATCTAATAAACTTGACTTGATAGAAAAACATCCCAAAGTTGCCCCCTTCCGAAATGTTCTTTTCAATGCCAAATCTAAACTACAGATAATTTTCATGAAATTTTTATACACAACTATAGCTACTAAATATTTATAGACATAATCGCTTACTTTGACTATATACAGTGATTTTTATAGTACAAATGTTTAAATAATATCAGATTCGCGACGCTAAGGCCTGATCAGTCGCGCGCTGGCGCTTACTGAGGTAGGACCTGCGTTAGGTTTTTTCGTTGCGCTCCCCTTGCTATTTTTTCGCAATGGCACAGTATATTTATGAGAGCAGTAAGCATTCCATCATCATCCGAGCGTGAAAGATAAATAAAATTTATGAGAGTTTTAATATGAAATTAAACTACTTACACTTCACAGAAGCTTTTGAATTATCCCTGTAAGTAGTATAAAATCGAACCCGGTATCCACAGGTTAGAAGGCAGTTATATAACCAACTGAGCCAGTGCGCCGTTTAATGTATGTTTACCTATTTTTCAGCTAAATGCTGAGAATTTAAAACAAATATTTTGTAGCGTATACTTTCAATTGGGTTCTAAACAAATTTGATCAATAGATTCTGAAGATTAAACATACCGACTGCCACTGGCTGAAGTAATCAGTGCAGTTATTATATTGAAGTTTCACTTCGCTTCGCATAAATTATTAAAATTGTTTTCAAGACCTTTGTTTTATGCTTTCAGTATTATTTATTTAAGAATATTTATAAATTTATTAGCCACGACTTTATACCCGAAAGTGTGGCAGAGGCATATTGTGGTGAGCCCAATGCCTGTCGAGTGTCGATTGCAACGTTACTATCAACCGGGACAAACAGCTTAATGTGTCCTTCGAAGCACGAAAACACTGGTAAAGGAAAATGCTACAAAGCGGTCATCCATCCAAAATCCGAGAGAGTTTCTTAAATCAGTGATCTTTTACAGAATCCGAGTTAGTAGGGCTACGAGCGCTTTTTATTTATGTTTTTACTTTGTGTTAGTAGCCTTAAACAATGTATAACATTTCATTTAACTAATAATTAATAATGTTATATGCCCACTTTTCACCGTGTAGATTCCTGTCCCACGTAATAGGTGGTGAGCCCATTGCCGTATTGAAATAGACAGACGCAGGTTGTGGCTACCTGCTGTTGAAATTTTTCAAGCGGCCCATAAGGCATTCAACCAGGATTAACGACTGCCATTTTACTGGCAACCGGGCCAACGGCTTAACGTGCCTTCCGAAGCACGAAAACGCTCGCAAATGTAAAAGCCACAAAGTGGTCGCCCCTCCGAGGACCAGCGATTGCGTAAGTTGCGTAACTCAGTGCTCGTTTACAGAACACCAGACAGCGCGGCCACGAGCGCTTCTACCTTCGCCTATTACGTGGGACAGGAATCCACACGGTGAAAAGTGGGCATATAATATGCCTCTGCCACCCCTTCGGGGATTAGGCGTGATGGATATATATATAACTAACTAACTATCTTCACGCTGTATCCCTGACGGGGTAGTCAGAGAGGACAGATCGCCAGGCTTCGCATCCATGCATACTTCTTTCGCTTCTTCGAGATTCATCAATCGTTTCATACACGCACGTCTGGGTATCCGAGTACTTTTGACCTTTCCGTTTTTGAGCAATCTGCTCACGTGGTCTTCATATGTATAATATATATAATAATTAATAATCCCAACATTTTAACGCGAAGGTTTTTTGCGCTTTAGTGGATCTGGAGAAAGCATTTGATAACGTTGTGAGAGAAACTCTGTGGTACTCGTCCGTGTGTGGCCGTCCACACCATATCCAGGCAGGATATGGTGTGGACGCCAGCCAGCTGCTGCGGGCGATACAGTCTCTTTATAAGGACTTTTAAGCCTCTTTTTGACTTCTGTTCGGGCGTCAAACGGGGTTGTGTTTTGTCCACCTGGCTTTTCATAGTGTATCTGGATAGTTGTGCAAAAAAGTGACTGCAAAAGTTAAAAGATTATGATGTGTTGTAAAATCGGAAATTTTACAGTACATTGTCTGTTGTACGCTGATGATGCGGTAGTGATTGTCTTATCAGAAGCCGACCTTCAGACATTAGTCACTAATATAAAAGTAAAGGTCTTCGCTGCATGTTAAACTAAGAATCGGGTATTTGAAAAAGAAAAAGTAACAACTAAAAGCAAGATTTGGGTAAACCGGCAACGTTTAGAGCAATTGAATGAAATTGTGTACTTAGGGAGAATGTTTAGCGCGGATGGAAGATATGGTCTGAAGACAAAGATGACTAGCTGCCGAAGACAGGAACATAACATTATGATTTTTTGATTTTAATATTATTAAAAAATAAATTTAGAAAACCCAAAAGTGTACGCCTCACACGCTTTTATAATATTATAAAAAAATAGAATTACAAGCTTACAAACTTCGCTATGAATTATCGCGTTATGAAATAAATAAAGTAAAGATAATAACAATTAAACCACATCGAATCAGACGGTGAAAATTGAAAGGGTTCTATTCCTAACTATACTGAAGCGTAAGAAAAAAAAAAGACCGATTAGTAAAGTATTTCGGTCGTTATCGTGTTAACAAGAAAATATCCGTAACATACAGACAAACGGGCGTCCAAGACAAAACTTTTTTAAACAGTTTTTTAACTAGTTTAAATTACAAAACATCATGAGTGTTAAAAATAGTGTTTTTTCTTGATATGTGTGTGTATATATTATTTTCCAAGTGCATATGATAAATAGAGACATTTTAAGTTTGAAAAATCAGATGTTATGCGCGAAGTGACAGTAGTACCCATCTCAACGCTTCACTTATGAGGCGTGCAAAATTGAGTGTAATGAGTACGGGACATTTTATTTGGTACTTGTACATAAAGCCTAAATTTGTTATTAAATGTATCATCATTAACTCCTACTAATATTATAAACGCGAAAGTTTGTAAGTATGGATGTTTGTTACTTGCACGTACAACTAATGAATGGAATTTAAATAAACTTTACCATAACTATATATTAAATATATAATAGCTTATCTATCAGAATAACACATAAATTAAATAAATAAATATCCATCACGCCTTATCCCCGAAGGGGTGGCAGAGGCAAATTATATGCCCACTTTTCACCGTGTGGATTCATGTCCCACGTAATAGGTGGTGAGCCCATTGCCGTGTTGAAAATAGACAGACGCAGGTTGTGGCTACCTGCTGTTGAAATTTTTAAGCCGCCCATAAGGCCTCCAACCATGCTTAACGACTGCCATTTTACTGGCAACCGGGACCAACGGCTTAACGTGCCTTCCGAAGCACGGAAACGCTCGCAAATGTAAATGCCACAAAGTTGTCACCCATCCGAGTACCAGCCATAGTGAAAGTTGCGTAACTCAGTGATCGTTTACAGAACACTGAAACCGCGGGGCCACGAGCGCTTCTTATAATAGAGAATAACACATAGGCTACTTTTTATCCCGGGAACAAGTTCCTTTAGAAAACGGGAACGGGAAAACTTCATCACGAGGGTGGAGCCGCGGGCGTCAACTTGTATATCATAAACCTAAAATAAAATCCAACACAATAACAGAGATGTTCCATTTCGATTGCTACTGCCAATCATTTTTACTGTGGCGTGCCAGCAGAATACATCGTCGATCTATCTCGGCGGGGGCTGAGGAAGCGTTGTGGTGCCTACGCGACTTGGCCTACCGGTCCTTAACCTCTTTGCAATCTGGCTATTTTTAAATTACAAAAACTATATTGTGCGATACACATATTAAAAAATATTTTTGTTATGGAACTCTTAAAATAAGATTGTGCATAGGTAATACAAGTAATTAATAAGTTGCTTGTCAACAATATTAAAATTGTACCTACTTACATTGTCTAAGCTAGAATTCTCACACTAACCTCAGTTTCACAATATCCCCACAAAGTAGCAACTCAGCCAGACAGGTGTACAGTCCCACAGTAATGAAACCCCGCTGCCAACAATACTGGGCACCCTCTTCACACGCGACACATATTGCTTTTTCACGTCTTCCATTTTAACCAGCGGTCAGTACGAAAACGTTCTTATAATGTATTTGAGTGATGACGCAGGGATTTCCGTAGTTATTTTACCCACAACTGAATGGTTGAGTTGAGTGCTTTGATTTTTGCCATTACAACGTTTATTCTCTCATCATGCAGCTGGTTTTAGTAGTAGGAGGATTTCGTACCAAGTGTATTACCTACTATTAATATCCACTATACATTTTGACTCTTTTTTCTGAACACTTAATCGTGGTAACGCAACTACTTAAATTGTGTTCGTGTTTGACCCAAATTGGCCTACGAATCTACTGCATTAAGTAGTACACATAATTGGTAGAGCGATGAGTACTGCCATTACACATCTGTCGCGTGGCAAGTATGTACCAGGGATAGTCAATGGAGTACTGAAGCGGAACAGTGGCGGAAATGGTTACGGAAATCGTCACCACGCGGGCGAAGCTGTGGGCAACAAATAGTCTTGATGTATTTTATGTAGTTATGAGCTACTAATCTATGAAACAATAATTACTATCAAATAATTATTGTTTCCTAGATTAGTAAAATATAATAGAAGAGTAGGTTCCACTTCATGCCAAATTAAATTTAGTTTAGCTCTCAAATTAAATTATGCAACCGGTTTTGCTTCAGTAGTGTAATAAGTGAAAATCTGCAAGCTTTTGGTGCTGATTTTACAATCTTTAGGCGAAACGGACTTATTGGAATAAAGCCAAATGTCATTGTTCCATAAAAAGTTTTTGACAAGTTGGATTTCGAACTACTTAGGATTGAACTACGAAAAAAAATAGTTTTATAGTGGATCTCTACGTCACAAATAAAACTACTGTCCAAATTCCATCTCTAGTCATTTTAGCTGGGTGTTGATGAGTCCGTTAACTACCTTTTTAATGTATAACTAGTTGACACCCGCGGCTCCGTACGCGTGGTGAAGTTTTCCCGTTCCCGTTTCTCAAAGGAACTTGTTCCCGGGATAAAAGTATAGATATAGATAGATAGATAGGCTATTATATATTATGTAAAGTTGCATCAAAATCCATTTAGAAAATTTTGCGTGAAAAAGTAACAATCATCCATTCATACTTACAATCTTTTGTTGATTATCAAATGTCAAACGGAAGCTATCAAACCATTATCAAACGCTGCTTTTTATAGGACACGGTGTCGCCGGCGCCGTTCAGTCTATGCTGCGATGTGTTCTCTGTTCAAGGTTTTTGTGAGTTCGGTGGAGCTACTTAGATGAATTTTTGCTCGTTATCATTTTGATTTTCCTTAAATTAATTTGCGTTTTTATACTTTATATTGCGGTAGTTTTATACCATATAAGATGACAGCTGATCACTTCTAGGTTGTCCCAGTTCTAAATTTTCACAATTTAAACTAAATTGCACATTTAGCTACCAAAATCACTAAAGTATCTAACTTTAATTGCAGATGTTTGCTATTTTCTGTTGTTTCTTTAATTATTAGTTGTACTTTCCTTCTTTTTAATAATTTGGTTCTCATTCCAGTTTAAGTACTTGGTAGCTTACAATATGTATATTGTTATAGTAAAAAAAATAGCTGTAATACACATAGAATATACTATTCTATTATTAGTAATTATATCTGTGATTAGGTAGTGTACATTGTGTGTCCATACAAAGTTAACTGGAATAATACACTGTAAGTAATAAGAACAATGAATGTACAAAACTATATTTTTGATTTATATTGTTTAAATTATAATATTCAAGAAGTTTCTTCATTTTTGCCTCGCTAGCCAGCAGGGGGACCGCCAACAAGTAAGGCTCGCTTAGGAAAGATGTTTCTTAAATCATTGTATTGATCATCATTGTACAAGAAGAGTGAATGTTTGTCGTTGATCACCTCCGTTATGTCCTGAATAATTTTAAAAATAAAAAATAATTGGGAATAAGCATAATGATGAGTAGTTTTCAAGAAATCGAAATTAGAAAGTTACATACATATTGTCACGCCGTTATCCTCGAAGGGGTAAGCAGAGGCATAATATACGCCCACATTTCATCGTCTATACTTTTTTGTCCCACGTAACAGGTGGCGAGCCTATTGCTGCATTGGACAGGCCGTTATAAAGTAACAGCGAAAATTAAAATATCTATAGGAAATTCCATGCAAATAAAAAGCGCACGCATCATTTCGAATTTCAAGAAGAATTAAAAAGCATTTTAATTACTAATCAAATATATTTAAATTAAAATTCGTTTAAAAATTAAAAAAAAAAATTTAAAAAACATTTTGCATAAGGTAAGGTTTGGGCACATAAAACATAAAATTAGACAGGCACTTTTTTATTATAAATAATAAATTTGACAAAAGGTTTATGTTTTAAATTATTAATAGATTAAAATTAAAATATTATTTAAAAAATAAGAATAATTATGTAATAGTTAAATGCTCTGCTCCAATTATATGCTACAAGCGAAACAGTAGTGCGAGCGACTGCGGCCTCCCTTGTTATTAATATTACATTTATGGAGTTACAATCACGTTTTCCCTGAATTGGAGTAAGTTTCCCTTGATTTATTTCTTTCGAGTAACTATTCAAACATTGTGGAGCAACACACACGCGTTGACAGAGGAACTATCTACCTATTCCGGGCCTCCCGATGTGGAGATGTGAGATGCAGTTTAGGATCAAACTGACTTTCGACGTCGACTGATTACAGAAGTCATGTGTTTAATTATTCTATACTACTATATAATCTATACTTCTATATCTATACTAATATATAAAGCTAACGAGTTTGTTTGTATGTTTGTTTGTTGGACGCGCCAATCTTAGGAACTACTGGTCAGAAATTAAAAAATCTTTTTGTGTTAGAAAGCATATTTATCAAGGAATGCTATAGGTTATATGTCATCACGGTACTACCCAGGAAAGCGGAGCAGTAACCATAAATATCAACAAATCGGGCAAATTTTCATACAATATTGTAAAAGTAATAAACGACGGGATTAACGAGGGGCGTTCTAAATAGGTCACGGGCGAAGCCGCGGGGCGGGCTTATATTTGAGTCGTACATAAAAGCGTGCAATTAATAAGCATTAAGTTTATCAAAATGTTGCTACTAGTTTTTATTTCTTTTAATGAATTCGATATCTACATTTTTAATTCTCACTTGAACAGGTTCTTTTTGAAATTGTATACCGCCTTGGTGCACATGAGTTTTCAGAGTATAATGTCTAAGGAAATGCACTAAGCCACTTAAAATTTGCATGCGAGCATATCTGGCTCCGATACAAATTCTGTTACCTTTGCCAAATGGTAAATACGTCATATCACTCATTTCTTCATCCCTTAAAAACCTATCTGGGTCAAAAACTTCTGGATTTTTATGATACTTTGGATCATAATGAATATCAAAAATTGGCAGATATACCTTTACGCCTTTTTCTATAAGTGTATTACCAACTGGAAGAGTGGTATCGTTTATGCACTGTCTGGACAAGTAACCGAGCGGAGGGTACATTCGTAGACTTTCATTTACGACTCTATTCAAATAATCGATTTCGAAAATAGCTTCGTATGTCAATTGATTGTTATATTTTTTGAAAACTCCATCTACTTCTTCATGTACTCGTTCTAATATTTCAGGATTTCTTCCCAACTCCATCATGGTTGAAAACATAGTCGCTGCACAAGGTTCAATGCCAGCGATAAAGAAAAAAAATGCTTGTGCTGCAAACACCTCGTCAGTTGGTTCTATAGAAATGTTGTTTTCAGGATCAATCATTATACCTTCTTTCTGAAGTTTTACACATATATCAGCAAAGTCATGTCTATTTATATCATCGTTTTCACGTTGTCTCATTACTTGCTTCATAGCAGCTACAAAAACTTTTTCATACGCCCCAAAAAACTTAATCTTCAATGTTTTAAATAAGCTATCACTTACTGCAGCTATTGCAAATTTGAAATTTAACGACGTCGTGGGTTTGACAGCTTCTAATATCAGTTTCCTAAATGGAGAATCAAACGTGGATTTGGTGCCAATTCCAAAAACAGAAGCCGAAATAGCTGCCGTACAAAAATGTGTGATTGTATCATGAGCAGAACTTACGTTTCCCTTTAGTCTATCGGGGTTAAGCTTAAGGAATTCTATAAAATCTTGTGCACTTTTGTCTATAATATAGTACATATTTTTAAGTTTCGCACTAGTAAATACTGGTGAAAACTTCTTTCTCAGTAATTTCCACTTTGCGCCATTTAGAAATAATACACTATTAGCTAAAACATCTTCCTTATTTATAGGAATACCTCTATGGTTAAAAGAATGAAAATCTATTTGCGTAATATGATGCACATTTATAGGATCCTTTACGTACAATGCCTTGTCAAATAAAGATCCTAATCCAACTGCTGGAATTTGTTCACAATCACTATAAATATCTCTGAATATTTCAAATAACGATCTGCTGCCTGTGAAAAATTCCCAAAAAGGCCCACCGGTTTTACTTTTCTCGTAGAAAAAAACATTACGTTTTGTCCAATAATTGTGGTTATATCTTCCCCTCAAATACGTAAAGGATATTATTATGAGTGCTCCTACTAATATTATTGTCAATAACATTTTAAAAGATCACACTGACACACGGCACAATTCAAGAGCAAACTAGTTAAAAGTAAACGTGTTTATAAAAATCATATCATTCTGCGCAGAAATGACGTAACTATTACATACAGGCTGGATTGTTGATAATAATACACTGATGCATTATAATTCTCAATCTGCAAATGTTAAGTAATAAAAAACAGTTAAAAAATAAGCTACATGTTGAATTTTGAAACTCAATTATATTAATAAATGATAAAATATTTTCGAAAAGACAGTTGTTGTTTTTTTACTTTAGCGAGTAGATGTGCATTTTTCGGTAAATATAAATAAACATTTGTTTGAAAATTTTACACTTTAAGTGTCTTAACTAATCCGAATCATCTTAACTAGTCAAATTATTAAGCCTTGTTTATAGCTGGAAGTATCAAACGATTGCAGGGCGTGATTCACAAGAGAAGACTTTACACTACTACTCTTTTTAGACATTTCCACGAATTACATTGAATTAGATGAGGTTTCCGTCTTAAATAAACTATCCACTCAATTATTATACTATTAAAAAAAATACATCATACTGTATAAGTGACCTTCAATTCGTAGGCTAGGTACCTATTCGCGTGTTACAATCGGACAGTAGTTAAAACACTTATATTCGAGACAAGTTTTCAAATGCGTTGTATTATGATCCACAATTTATTGCATGTATTTATAAAATTAACTAATTGTGGTTTCAGGTTGTCATTGAGCTGACACAGTGTCTAATTCACTGTGCTCATAAGGCGTTGCGTCGCTCTAAGATATCATAGGTTTGACAAAACAGCATTTTGTATTTTTGTATTTTTTTACATTTCTTTTTTTTACATTCTCCAGTATAAATAATTTTAAACGCCAGGCAACTAAAGGTATGGCTGCGTTTAGTCCCGGTAATAACTAATATACATAATTATATGTAATTTGACTTTGTTATTGTGTGAACACTATGTAGACTTATTTATAATTTTGAAATTGACATGATAGTTGCTGTGTAGTTTTTGGGTATGTCATGCTCGCCTAAGTGTCCTGGCAGTGGTGGCGTATGTATCGGGTTGCCTTGTTCCCTACAATACGGTTGAGTAAGGCGATGGCTGATATATGCGTCATACCCGTGAACGGGTGCCGTCTGTAGGGACTGGTCAGCTCATAGCTGTTATAGCAATTGTTACAAATAATGTTATTTAAATTTAAGGCAAACTAAGTTTAGTCGACTGTTCTCACATAAATTCAAAGGAACTATATAAGTGTAATTTTAATGAACACAACATTTGTTTTGTTCTTTTTGTTTTGTATAATTTCATTACTGTATAATTGGTCAAATATCATGTTAATCAAACTGTGTCAAATGGCGGTTAGAAAAGAGTGGCCATGAGTTTTATTGCCAGGTTCTTTCTCTGGCTCTGCCTATTGCTTTGCGAATCTGGCAGTAAATGTAAATGTAGAAGCAGTAATCTTGACGTTATAAGTGTTACTTTGTGATCTACATGAATAAAGATTTATGATTTTGATTTTGAGCACACATTAGAAACAATGGGCATTTAACGGTACTTCGTTCGACTTATGAAATGCATCCACACTGAAGGAGACCGCAGTAATCAAAACCTGGTTCTGCTGGGTTATGTTCTCCGTCAGTGAAGTTTGAACGTACACTATGCCTCTGCCTACCTCATCAGGGATTATATGTATTTGTTAATGAATGTTGGTACGGCGCCCGTTCGAAAGACCTGGTGAAACGATTGACCACTGGCTACCCGCTGATTATACGGAACACGAACCTGAGGTTCTTTTTTTTTTCTTTTTTCTTTTTAATCTCCATAGTGAGTAGTTTGGCCCAGAGTGCTAAAGATAAAGTTGACGTTCGGGAATTTCTCTTAGCCTCTATCTAACTCAACCAAACAAACTACGGCAGCGCTTTGCTGCCTGACATGCTACTTTGTGTCTGGAGCGTTCGCATACGGTAAGGTCCGAAAGAGACTTTCTTTATAAAATGCTAGGATTAGGGAATAAATTATCTATCTCGGCGTTGTGACTGAACGAAAATAAATCTTTTCCCGAACGTCTTCAAGATGGGGTTCATCAAATGGGGATTTAGAAGGTTTTGCAAGGTCGCGGTTACAATTTAAACGTCCATAAGTAAAGATGACCACTTTTGATCAGGTGCGACTGTATGTTCGTCTGCCACTTCAGTGTTATAAGAAAAAAGAGATACCTATCATAAATACAGATTAATATTATGAGGCCTGAGTACTCTACTAGATGTATCCATCTGTCTTTTTTCTGTCCTTTTCCTTGCAGAATTCTTTAACGAAAAGATCTCATTTTTACAGTCAAATTTCCAGTAGATTTATCTGCTAGAACAAACGAGAGGAAATAAACCTTTCAAATACGATTGGTTTCAAATGCTTATTTAATATGTACACTATCAGAATCAATTATCGCGTGCGTCAATATCACTAATGATAGTAATAATCGTTACTTGTATCGAACGTAACCGGGCTGAAGTAGATTGCGGTTTTCGTACAGTTTCATTAAATAGCTAATAAAATATTTCTCTTTAATGCAGAGCGATTAACTTAGTGCATCAATTCTCGATAGTACAAATAATTAGAGGTATAGTCAGTTGCAAAGGTCTTATGATAGCAAAGAGAGAAATTTTTAGCTGTAAAAAACTCTGGTAGACACACACGCATATTTAATAGAAATCGGTTTACAGTATTTTGACAAGGTGCATGAACACCTCAGTCATAACCATCTAGTCCAACGTTTCCCAAAGTGGGCGATAACGCCCCCTTGTGGGAGCTGTAGGCCTAAAGGGGGGCGATAAGAGACCCAGAAAAAAAATGGGGGCGTTGTGTAGGCTTCGGGGGGCGATTTGTAATTTCATCTAGCTAGGAGGACTCTTAGACCGGTGTCTCTCGGTATCGTATAGGTCAGAGCTCTGTCGGTACAGAGCTCTCGACTCTCGGCTACAACTTGTAGACATCAACTAATATTAATTAAGAGATTGCTCAAACTAGGTTCCATATTTCTCTCCGCGTAGTTCATGTATCTGTCCTGTTTTATTCAATAAATAGAAGAAAAATCATGTCAATCGGTCGCTCCGTTTCGAAATAAAAGTAGACACAAACAAACAAATAAAAAGGCAATAGACACACTTTCACATTTTAATAGTTATTAGTATTCCTAGATAGGTAATTTTCGTAGACAATACACCGCGGGCAATCATGTTTTAATAAGTTTTTGTTAAATAACCCGATTTGTGCATTCCTGTACCAATCGGCTGATTCAAAGAATACTTGTTTTTACTTGTTGAGTACAATTGAGCGTCGAATGAGCGTCGATGACCGCGGGCAATCATGTTTTAACAAGTTTTTGTTAAATATCCCGATTTGTGCATTCCTGTATCAATCGGCTGATTCATAGAATACTTGTTCTTACTTGTTGAGTACAGTTGAGCGTCGAATGAGATAAACGAGTTAATGCATGTTTGTCTTATTCCTGTCGGTGCGTGCTGCTTATGCAATCCTATATAAACAAGGGAATATTTATTTTATTATCATTTGCGGTTTCGCGTGTAATAGATAAGCATTACTTAAGTTCAACACTTACTTACGTATTTCTTAAAACAAAACAACGTCGGAAGTAAAAAATGAACAGACGGCAATACTCTGTGGAATATATTAAATTCGGATTCATTGAAAATACCACAAACCCATCGTCGCCTCAGTGCCTTTTATGTCTAAAAACATTTTCGAATGAAGCAATGAAGCCTTTAAGACTGCAAGATCATTTGAATAAAATGCATCCAGATAAGAAAGACAAGAATTTAGCAGATTTTCAAGACCTAGAGATGAAGCATAATACTCAGCCAAGTGTAGCAAAACTATTTTTGGCAGCTGCTAATCAAGATGACGATGGACTTCGAGCTTCGTACACTATCTCTTTGTTAATTGCTCAAAAAGGCAAACCACACAACATAGGAGAAGAATTAATTTTGCCAGCAATAAAGGAAGTAAAAACTACTGTGCTTCATAAACCGACAGCAGATATTATCCGAAAAATTCCTTTGAGTAATAATTCTGTGCAAAGACGAATTGATGAAATGGCTGAAAACATTGAAGGATCATTGTGCAATCATCTGAAGACTAGTCAATTCTTAATTCAGCTCGATTAGTTCACTTTACCTACTAATGAAGCATTGTTGCTGTCTTAGGTGAGGTTTATTAACTATGAGAAAATATGTGAAGAACTATTGTTTGCTAGAAATTTAAAGACCGACACAAAAGGCGAAACCATATTCAATACATTGGAAAAGTTTTGTAATGAGAAAGAATACCCTTGAAAAATATTATATCAGTTGCTACGGATGGCGCTCCGGCTATGACAGGGTGCCATAAAGGCTTCATAGCGTACTTAAAAAGCAAAATTCCAGATGTACTTGCTGTACATTGCGTTATTCATAGACAACATTTGGTTGCTAGAAACTTAAGTGAACGACTATTTCAATCACTGCAATATGTCATCAAAGCAGTCAATAAAATCCATACCAGTTCTTGAAATGATAGATTATTTCATCAGCTTTGTGTTACTAATGACGAAGATTCCAACTGTTGCTTCATATTGAGGTTCGTTGGCAATCAAGAGGCAATTGTCTGACTCGATTTTACAACCTGTTTGACTCTGTGATAGAGTTCTTGGAAACTAAAGATACAGAATAGTGCAACAAGCTCATTACATCAAAAAATGAAATAGCTTACATGACAGACCTGTATAAATTGTTCAACGACATGAATCTCCAACCGCAAGGCGATGAACTAAATATAATGAAAACAATAAATGTCGTTGCTGCTTTCGCAGCTAAACTGCTTCTACACAAAAAGAATATGGGCAGACGTGAGTTTAACAATTTTCCGAATTTATCAGTATCCTGCAGTAACGACGACTTGTTTGCCTACTGCCAACATTTGGAAAACCTCCACATTGACTTCACCGAACGATACCAGGACATTTTGAACTTGGAAATACCAGGCTGAGTGTTAGATCCGTTTTCAAATGTCAACACAGCAATCTCACCTCAGCTGGAAGAAGAACTTATAGAATTGACAACAAACGAGGAAATAAAAATCAAGTTCAAAAATGGCTATCAAGAATTTTGGCTACAAAAACCGATCCCGCAATTGTACCCTGGATTGTGGTTAATCGTTCAATGATTCTTGAAAGCATTCCCATCGTCATATTTGTGTGAACGTGGATTTAGTGCTGTGGCAACGCTGCTTACTAAAAAGAGAAATCGTTTGCATGTTACCGAACGTGGCGACTTGCGGCTGTTCTTGAGTAAATTGGAACCTGATATCAACAAACTTTTTAAACAGCATCAGATTCATGCTTCACATTAGTTTTTCGTCGATTATGTTTGTTTTATTTTGAATAAAAGATACTCTGTCTGAATACTATAAAGTTGCGTTTCAATAATCATTCTCATTGGCAGGTGTAGCCCGTAAGAGTTAACTTGAGACCTGAGCGTCGTTATGTACTACCTGCTGTGCTCAGGTCTCAAGTTAACTCTTGCGGATTATAGTAAAAGTCTATTTTAGAATGAATGTTTAATCTCCGCTAATATAGCTCACAAACAATTAATTAATTTAATTTGAAAATATAGTGGTTTTTAAGTAGGTCAAAAAATGGGGGCGCTAAAAATTTATTTAGTCTCAAAGTGGGCAGTAGACAAAATAAGTTTGGGAACCTCTGACTAGTCGATTCTATATGAATACTATTCTTAGTACGCGAGAAAATTTGTTTTGGAACATAATATTTTGGAGAGAGCCATCCAGGTGGGGTAACAGAATAGCCTACGAACTATTCCCAGACCTACCAAATTTATACAAACAATTTAATAGAAATCGGTTAAGCTGTTTTGTAAGAGTTTAATAATTTAAACACTTTGGCTACTATAGGTACATACAGATAAATAAATTAAAGTATGTATGTTTAAGATTACAAATTTTCTCGAAATTCATGTGAAAGTATTTACGATACTTACCAGCAGTTTTTATAACCAAATAAAAACCAAAACAATTTTTTTTTCCGTCTTGAATGTTTCGGTTAATCTTTGCAACAGTTTGATCGATTTTTACGGAACTTTCATTGGCAGATATCCGACGTTAAAAGGAGTAACTTAGACTACAATTTTCGCTAGAACTGTAAATACTCGGTTAAAATCGTTGTACACGTTGTACTCTAGTAGAGTATAAAATGAACCTTATAATATGACTGAACTTTGTTTTGAAGTATGTAGATTGGAAAATGACCACGTCTCAATTGAAGCGTAGAGCTCAATAAACCTCGGTTGTATGTCCCTCTTTTAGTTTTATATTTGTTATACACATAGTTGGTTACGCTGCCTGACAGATTAGAGTTTTAGGACCTTCGTATGTATCCAGACCGTGTACTCATTATTCCATGTTACATATTTATCTACTAATTTAATGGATACATGTATGTTCGATAATGTTCTACGAAGTTTGACAATTTCAGTGTAATTTTATAAAACGTAAGACATTTTTATGGTGATGATACTCTAATCGATACATTTTTTATCGATATATGAACGTGGGCGCAGTGACAGTATTAAAGTCTAACGAGTGAGCTTCGCTAGGGCGAGTAATCTATGCACAATGTTGTTTATAATATTATTATTGGTTTGTTTATTATTATTCATCATTAGATATAAAATAAAAGACAATTTTTGGAAGAAAAGAAACGTATTATATACTGATGATTTGACTTGGACATTTATGTTTGAGAAACGTTCAATGGCCGAAATTATTAAAACTATTTACGACAAGTATGACGAACGTTATATTGGAACATCTATGGGATCTACACCAGTTTTAATATTGAAAACTATTGAAGATATTCAAGCAGTACTGGTTAGCAATTTTCAGAACTTCTACAGCCGTGGGATAGAAACGAACCCTAATGATATTTTAGCAGACAATATACTTTTTATGAGTGACTATCGAAGATGGAAGTTGACAAGGCAAATGATATCCCCTATGTTTACAAGTTTCATGTTGAAAAAAATGTTTTATATTTTTGAGAAATGTTCACGTGATTTAGTTGAACTAGTCGAGGATAATCAATATGCAAGAAAAAAACCATTTAATATTTTATATACTTACACTACAGCGTCAATTGGTGCCACCATTTTCTCAATCGACACTCAATCTAAAAATAGTACTATGGATTCGCCGTTCTTGGAGATGTCGTGGCAATCAGTAAAACCCTCAATAAAAACAACTATACGCGTAATAATAGCGAATATACTTCCCAAATTGTTCAGATTATTAAATCTTAAAATTTTTGCTGAACAAGAAAAGTTTTTTCTTGATACATTTAAAGTTCTTTTAAAATGTAGATCAGAAAACTATGTAAAAATGTACGATTACATCGACATTTCTGTACGGTTACAGAGTCGTCTTGTCATTCATGACTTTTATACGAAATATGATTTATACCCAACAGATAATATGTTAGCTGCACAAGCTTTTGCACTATTTATAGCTGGAGCAGATACTTCAGCTAACGCACTCCATTTTACTCTACTGGAACTTGCTAATAACCAAGATATCCTTACAAAGATACACGAAGAAATTGACAGTGTATTTGGGACTTATAGAGAAGAACTATCTTACAATGATATTGAAAAGTTGCAATATCTTGATATGGTTATTAGTGAATCTTTGAGAATGTATCCTCCAATAGGTTTCATGCAAAGGATTTGTACAAAGAATACTGTGCTGCCTGGACAATTAACGGTTGAAAAAGATACTTCAGTTATTATACCGATATTTGCCATACATCGAGATAGTAAATATTATCCAAATCCAGAAAAATTTGACCCAGAACGATTTCGTGATTACAAAAAAACTGATAAGAAGTTAACTTACTTATCTTTTGGTGATGGACATCGTAATTGTATTGGTGAGTAATTTTTTGAAAAGAAAATTCTTTTTCGAGTTTGAAGGAAATTTTATGGCTTAAAAAATCGTGACGTTTTTCGGTTACGCGCCATGATGTGTTGAAGGGAAACTTATTTATCATAAGTGAAACTTCTTTATCGACGTATGAGAGAAATTTTTTAGCTGTAATAAACTCTGGTAGACAACACATATATTCTTATTTTCTTAAATATTCCTTTTCAAGGATGCCATGAATCAGTAGTAAATAAATATCTAACTAACTAACTATCTTCACGCTGTATCCCTGACGGGGTAGTCAGAGAGGACAGATCGCCAGGCTTCGCGATCCATGCATACTTCTTTCGCTTCTTCGAGATTCATCAATCGCTTCATACACGCACGTCTGGGTATCCGAGTACTTTTGACCTTTCCGTTTTTGAGCAATCTGCTCACGTGGTCTTCATATGTAAGTCTCGGCCTTCCCCGACTCCTTCTACCCTCTACTTTTGAACAATATATATTCTTTGTCAATCGTTCCTCACTCATTCGTTGGACGTGTCCAAACCAACGGAGCACGCCCTTTTCCAACTTAACGCTGACACTTTCATTCAAACCTGCCATATTGCGTATCACTTCGTTACGTATTCGGTCGGCCAAGGTAACGCCGCACAATTTTCGAAGTGATCGTATCTCCACAGCATTCAATTTACTTTCATGCATCTGCTGACATACCCAGGTTTCACTACCGTAAAGCAAATTTGGCACTAGCACTGCGTTATGAATCGCCATTCGTGCTTCTTTTACGATGCTTTATCGCTTTACTGGGACAAAGCACCGTTAACTTTGTTTCCGGCAGCTACTCGCCGTTCTACATTCGAATCACATCTTCCATCCGCGCTAAACATACTTCCTAAATACACAATTTCATTCACTTGCTCTAGACGTTCCTGGTTTACCCTAATCTCGCATTTAGTTCTTACGTCACCTCTTTCAAATACTAGAACCTTAGTTTTACTTGCATTCATGCGGAGACCCTTACTTTCACACCCCTCTTTCATATTAGTGACTAATGCCTGTAGGTCGGCTTCTGATGAGGCCATGAGCACCGCATCATCAGCGTACAGCAGACAGTTTACTGTAAAGTCACCCAAATTCACACCCATATTAAAATCTTTCAACTTCTGCAGGCAACTGTCCAGATACACTATGAACAGCCAGGCGGACATGACACATCCCTGTTTGACGCCTGTACAGACATCAAAAAGAGGTGACACATCCCCCCCTACTCGCACGCAAGCCTTACAGTCCCTATAAAGCGACTGTATTGCCCGCAGTAGCGAGCCGTCCACACCATATCCTGGCAGCAAGTCCCACAGCGTTTCTCTCACAACGTTATCAAATGCTTTCTCTAGATCCACAAAAGCGCAGAAAACCTTCTGGCTAAGAGCCAGAAACCTTTCCGCGATCATGCGGAGAGAAAACACTTGATCCATGCAACCTCTTCCACGTCGGAATCCGCATTGAGCCTCCCATAAATACCTTTCAGACTTTTCTTGCATTCGTGCCGTTATAACCTTTGCATACACCTTACTAGCTAAGCTGACCAAGCTGATCGCCCTGTAGCTGGAGCAGTTTAGGCGCGAGCCTTTCCCTTTGTAAATAGGTACTACAACTGCTACTCGCCAGTCATCTGGGACCTCACCCGTCCGCCAGCACAAGTTGCATAACAGACAAAGTGTGTCCCAGACACGCGACTCACCGTACTTGATCATCTCAGCAGTAACTCTGTCTTTTCCTGCAGCCTTACCACATTTCATACTTCTTATCGCTTGTTCTATTTCTTTCATACTAATGACTTCAATGACATCGGGATCCGGAGCATCGAAGTGAGCTCCACTTCCCGATGTGGCATCTCTGTCTTTTCTTGCATACATCTTTCCATAATATTCACTCCATCTCTGCAGGACGTCACTTTGGTCTGTTAGGACGTCATTGTTAACACTAAGCACTTTATTCATACTGCAGATTGCCGAACAACTCCGGGTCTTGCCTACCTCTTTCCAGAAGAGCTTGGCATTATCCCGGAAATTGGACGACAACCTTTCATCCGCTTTCATTCTGCACCTTTCACGAGCTTCTTCTATCAGTGCCTTCGTGTTAACTTTCTGCAGCTTGTATCTCTCTTTCATATTAAAATCATTCCGCGAGGCTAAGTAGTCTAGCCATGCTTTCTTCTTCATTCGAACTGCTTCTTTCACTTCCTCATTCCACCATGCATCACGCTTATTACTACTGCCTCTTTTCGTTTCTCCACACACTTCCACAGCGGCATTTATCATACTGTCCCTAAGGTTCTGCCATACACTTTCCACATTCTCACTGCTTACATTGTCGTCGCCAAGCTTTTCGGCTACCCTTTCATTATATTTATCCCTAATGGATGCATCCTGCAGCTTCCAGCTTTTGATGCTATAAGTCGGCCCAGGTTCAGGACACTCGGTACGATGACGCCAACCCGCGAACAGACCCCTAATCCTAGTTATGACTAGGTAGTGGTCTGATCCCAGCTCAGCGCCTCGATAAACCCTCGTGTCCATCACCTGTTTACGGAGCCGACTATCCATTAGGAATAGATCTATCATGCTTCTCTTTGACTTACATCTCCTCGTATACATATGAATTTGTTTGTGGTTGAACATTGTGTTCGCCACAAACAAATCCTTCTCCTTACAAAATGCCAGTATTAGCTTGCCAGCGTCGTTCACCCTTTTATCCCCATACTTCCCGAGTACCGACTCAAAACCATTGCGAGCGGTACCCACCCATCCATTCAAGTCTCCACATACTATAAGTCTTTCATTTCCTTCTATCACATTTAGAGCTTCTCTCATACTCTCCCAGAAGTCCTCTAGCTCACTCGCGTTCGACGAAGATACTGGCGCGTAAGCAGCTACCAGGAAAATCTTCGTCAAACCAAGTTTTACACGGATCCAGAGGATTCTAGGACCTACCAGTTTGTACTCATACATACCGGAGGCCAATCGCGAGGACAGCAAAATTCCAACCCCCCGACTACCATGCTCGCTCTCTGGTACTCCAGACCAAAGCGCGAGCATCCCACCCGGGAGCTCCAAGACTTCGCTGCCCTTGCGCTTGGTCTCTGTCAAGCACACTGCATCTAACTTTCTCTCATTCATAACATCCATCAACTCATTCATCTTATCTTGCATTCCTCCTCTAACATTCCACGCAGCTACCCTGCACTCCATCCTCCATTTCCCGCCGTGTCGGGCCGCGCGTGTAGGGTGGCGGTCCCCTACGCCGCTCTGGCTCACACTTTTCGCACCAGCGGGGACGAACTGGTGCGCGTCGCCTCGGGGGCACGCCCTAGCATAGTTCGCCCTGGTGACACTCGTGTTGGAGTAGAATTGCAGCCGTAGCTGGCAGGGATGGCGACGTGCACGCTTCTACTCTTCATCATCATCATCCGAGCGTCTGTCCCAGTTGCGTCTCGCGACGCCCGGGGTCCGCTTTCCTACATTTTCTCCTCCACTTCGCACGGTCGTCGGCATCCCCTGTGGTGAGACCATTGGCACGCATGTCATCCCTTACGACGTCAAGCCAGCACTTCTTGGGTCTTCCCCTCTTACCGGGACCCGGCGGGGCTGACATGGCCAGACATTTGTTACCTACGTAGCCCGGCGGTTGCCGCAAGACGTGACCATACCAACGAAGGCGACACTCTTGCAACTTGTCTGCAATGTCACGGACGTGAAGGCTGCCGCGGATGCGAGAGTTCCTCACGCGGTCCATCCGCGTGACTCCACACATCCACCGCAGCATCTTCATTTCCGTGACACGCAGCTCCTGCTTGTGTCGCTCCAATATCGGCCACGTCTCACTGCCATGTAAAAGGACAGGTCTAATAATGGTTTTGTAGACCTGTCCCTTCAACCGGATCGGCATTTTAGGGTCACAAATGACACCGGTCATCTCCCGCCATTTGGCCCACGCGGCAGCAATGCGTGACTTGACATCGCAATCGATGTCACTGGACGTGTGAAAAACAGATCCCAAGTATTTAACCTGGTCCGTGCGCTCGACCAAATCACCGCCTATGCGGACGGATGTGGGATCTGTCGAGTTTCTACTCTTCTACTCTTCATCCCCTAATAATATAAATAAATATCAAATTTAGATTTTCTCAGAACTAATAAAAAATAATATAAATACAATAATATAACCTTCAAATTAAAATTAAAGATTACTACTAGTCGGATACAATTGTTATAAATTATGCTTTTTAATATTGCTTTTTAAACGTGAATAAAAAAATAATGATCATAATAATGCTTAATGGATTTCGGGTCTTTTTAGCATAATATTACACATATATATTTCCTTTGCTATACCTATAGCTATTAAAAATATAAGATTACGCGAAAAGGACTCAACATCCATAATGCATCGTACATGTCGTCTGAGTTTAAAATATCATTATAATAACAATTAAATGGTTTAAAATTTCATTGCAGGAGCAAAATATGCGCGCCTTCAGCTAAAAGTGGCTCTGGCGTGGTTGTTACGGCGTTTCACGTTACTTGAGCAGAATATTAAACCGGTATTTGAACGAAGTACCTTCGCTCTTCGAGACCCTGCAGCTCACTACCAGTTAATAGTCAGAGATATTTTCACTGAATAGATAAATATACTGATTAAAGAAGTTTTACGATAGCAGTGTAAACTACATGGCAAGGGAGTAGACGCGACTTCGATTCCGCTCGAGCAAGTGTCTGATTTCATCACGTGTAAAGATTACTGTTATACTTAAAAAAAAAATGGCTAAATAACCTCGCTAATTGTTATATTACGTATTCAGTGGCTAAAGCGCTAATGCACGGGCCACAGCTGTTACCGATTTCCAGCGGAGAATATGAAGCACTGAATGTAGTCAAATGGAACAACAACCTGAAAATTGGACAAGTCTGGATAAATAAGACGTGTATGTGATGGCTCGATGCCATCTTGTATTGTCTGCAGTGGTGCCGTTGTGATTTTGTTTATATGTCTAAATAAGATCCATATTTCTCATCTTGAATGACTGTTGAAATTCTACTGACTTTTTAAATTACCTTTATATACTGCTCAACTTAATTCTCTTATATACTGTTACATGGGTACTGTCACGGATTTTCAAAGGAATCCTGAAGCCCGTAGATATTAATTTGAATGAAGGTGTTTATTATGCTCGAAGTTTCATTGGCGATTTCATTAACGATTTTTGAAATTTATTTTGAGTTAGCTCATCATCATCCGAGCGTCTGTCCCAGTTGCGTCTCGCGATGCCCGGGGTCCGCTTTCCTACATTTTCTCCTCCACTTCACACGGTCGTCGGCATCCCCTGTAGTGAGACCAATGGCACGCATGTCATCCCTTACGACGTCAAGCCAGCACTTCTTGGGTCTGCCCCTCTTACCGGGACCCGGCGGGGCTGACATGGCCAGACATTTGTTTCCTACGTAGCCCGGCGGTTGCCGCAAGACGTGACCATACCAACGAAGGCGACACTCTTGCAACTTGTCTGCAATGTCACGGACATGAAGGCTGCCACGGATGCGAGAGTTCCTCACGCGATCCATCCGCGTGATTCCACACATCCACCGCAGCATCTTCATTTCCGTAACACGCAGCTCCTGCTTGTGTCGCTCCAATATTGGCCACGTCTCACTGCCATGTAAAAGGACAGGTCTAATGATGGTTTTGTAGACCTGTCCCTTCAACCGGTTCGGCATTTTAGGATCACAAATGACACCGGTCATCTCCCGCCATTTGGCCCACGCGGCAGCAATGCGTGACTTGACATCGCAATCGATGTCACTGGACGTGTGAAAAACAGATCCCAGGTATTTAACCTGGTCCGTCCGCTCGACCAAATCACCGCCTAGATGCTATGCTTCTCTACAGCAGCGTTCGCTTTATGATTTCATAATCAAGTCCGATGAACGGCTCTGGTCCAGTGAAATGAAAATATCATATTAATCTTATAATGCACTGATGATGATCAAAAAATCGACTGTGAAATTTGCTCCAAGAAATGATAATTCAAGTTTTCATTACCTTGTGGCCTTAAACTATTTTGTAGAACTTACCTGTTAAAACGAATGAAATCAATGAATGTCATTGTTAGTTAATTTTTTACCTGTTAAAACGACTGACAGTTAATTTAATCAGCTGACAGCCATGTCGAATGCCATATAGGGTTTGTCATACATAGGCTGCACTAAAAGTATCGGGAATGGAACATTTCCACTGTTCCTGTCATATTAAAATCTTTTTAATTGAAAACTCCTTGGTTTTAAAACTCGAATACCATATATTTATTTAAAAAGAGATTCTCGGTCTTGTCACAAGGTTTTGTCACACTTGTTTAGTCTCTCGAGAAAATTCAAGAGCAATGATTTATTATGACTTTCGAAGTGGTTTAACACAAAAACAGTGTTGACCGGATGATTTCTGCATTTGGTGATGAAGCTCCATCCAAAACCACAATTTATCGCTGGTTTGCTGAATTTCAACGTGGACGTGTCAATCTCAGTGGGGATCCCCGTCAAGGTCGTCTAAAAACTGCAGTCACCCAAGAAAACGTTGATGCTGTGCGTAAGCTGATTGAGGAAGATCGACATGTGACATACCGCGAAATTCAGGCAACTTTAGACATTGGCATGAGTCAAATACAAATAATCTTGCATGAAGAATTTGGTGTAAAAAAGTTGTTTTCCCGATGGATACCGCATTCGCTCTGTGAAGAGCAAAAACCGGCTCGCGTTACTTGGTGCGAAAGATTGCACGCAGGATCCTCAAATGCTGTATACAACATCGTATCAGGTGACGAATCCTGGATATACGCGTACGAACCCGAAACAATAAACGAGTCACGAGTTTGGGTATTCGAAAATGAGTTAAAGCCAACAAAAATTGTTCGTTCACGGAGTGTTGCAAAAAAAATGGTGGCCACGTTTGTCTCCAAAACCGGGCATGTTGCGACTATTCCTCTTGAGGGACAAAGAACGGTTAATGCAGAATGGTATGCTAGCATTTGTTTGCCACAGGTCGTTTCTGAACTCCGTAAACAGAACTGCAACCGCCGCATCATCCTCCATCACGACAATGCGAGTTCTCACACCGCGCACAGAACAAAAGAGTTTTTAGAACAAGAAAACATAGAGTTATTAGACCATCCGCCGTACAGCCCGACCTAAGCCCTAATGATTTCTATACTTTCCCTAAAATAAAGAATAAATTGCATGGTCAGAGATTTTCATCACCTGAAGAAGCTGTGGACGCCTACAAAACGGCCATTTCGGATACCCCAACTTCCGAATGGAATGGTTGCTTCAATGATTGGTTCCATCGTATGGAAAAATGTGTCAAATTTCGCGGAGAATACTTCGGAAAGCAATAATAACATTTTTAAATAGCAATGGTGTGTCACTTCCTTGATTCCCGAAATTTTCAGTGCCGCCCTCGTAGTGTGGTTGTAAAGGTTCTTTTAATTTTTTAATGTTTCGCGTAACCCTAAGACCACCAAACTAACCCTTATACCATCTGACCATTTACATGATCAAAGGTGTAACCTTTTCAGTTTTTCTTACATAAAAACTATCTCCTGACAAAAGCAAATACAATAAATATGAATTAGCTAAATTGGACCAGCAGTTGTGACAAAGAAAATTAGAATTATATTTTATACAGAGAGATTATTATATTTGAAAATATTGAAAATCATAATGTTTTCCCATAAATTGTTTCTAACACTGTTATAGTCAGCATGTTTAAATGCAGATAGGAAATATGAAATAAACATATTTTCCATAAATACTAAAATAACCCAATACATTCATGATTTTCAAAGTATTCCGCGTTGCAGCGCCACGATTGGACATTTCAAAGCCACCACACGTGCTGCAACGCGATCCATATGTCATAAATGATCCCGTGCTCCAAATCCCGGTAGAGTTTTTACTTTACTTTAAGTGCTAGTAGTGCATCATCTATCGTTTGATTTGTGGCTTTCTTGAGAGCCACTGCCGCCTGCCCTGCCAAACCCGTAAAGGTGCCTCCGTCATTGCGTTGTTCATTAGTCTTCTTTTTCTTTATTACACTTTTTTTTTATTCACTTATTTCCGAACCTGATATGAATTTGTAGAACGCCTTTATTGGCAGTTAGGAACGTTTGGCAATTTATTCTCGGCATTGTTGGGAGCGACTGCCGTCAGACCTCCCAGCCCTTGGCGGGCGCCTGCGTCATCATCGCCACGTACGTTGACCAGCAGGTGCACCGCTAGCAGATGAGGTTGCTTGGGTGGGCCCCAGAGATATTGATAGAGCCCATACACCAGTGGCCCCGTCCGTTAGTCAAACAGTAAAATAAAGAAATCAGAAGCTAAACGAGAGAGCAGCAGGAGAAAGAAGCACAAAGGTGACAGCTGTGTGGTCGTACTTGCTACCTATAGAAAATAAATGATAACTGACGTGTACTAACTGCGTATCACACACTGCGCAAGGAGCTCTCGACATGTCACCAAGAGGAGCTGTCGGTATCGTTGATTGTGGTAAGGTCACTAGAGTTCTCGAACTGTCAAAATCGCTCAATGATTTTGTTCTATCTAGCAACCGAGAAAATGCACATCACATCGCCATTACCTTTTTTTAGGTACCTTTACCTACATATATTATATTGTGTAAAGTAGGTTTCACTCAATATAATATAGTACAGAATTTCAAGCCACTTTATGACTTTGCTGTTATCATTTCCATATAAAGATATTTTTAATATTTCATACATTTGTCTCACTTAGTATAAAAAAAAATCACGTATCCTTGACCAAAATGACGACGGTGTCGTTTAAGGTTAAGTGAGTATAGGAGGTCCAATTATTATCACAAATAGAAGAGGTCAAACTCATTAAAAAATATGTCTACGATACTGAACTACACAAGCTGTTAAAGCTATAACTACTACCTACATAAAATCATTGAATTGCTGATGGTAGTACTCGTATTTAAATAAATTAAATAGTTAAAAAGAAAACAAAGAAATTTCATTTTTAAGGAAGCATAAAATACAAAATTGGCTTATTTTTCGTCAAATCATAAAATCACTTTATTTTCCGAATATTCTAAATATTCGGACCGACATCCGACACTCATATTCTAATAGTACATTAAAAATGACCAGTCCGCTATGTTGGGTGTTCCACCATGTTGGGCTTAAAGAATGTCACACAGCTAATCAGGCCAGTAAGTCATCCAAATTTAAGGCGTATACAAAAAGTCAACTCAATTGGTTGAAGTTATCTGTTTCAATATTGAGTTGCAAGATTCCATTCGGATGAATATATTTTTACACAATGTTATTAAATATTATGATGGAGGAAAAGTAAAAGAAATTTTGCATGCAGTAACTAACAGTAACTAACGTTAGTCACGATAGACCTATTTTAATAGCTTAAAATTAATAGCTTTCCAATGAAAGAATTGTACATTTTGAATATTGAGAGCGCCTCAGCTGTAATGTTGATATATCCTTGTTGCTGAGAACGTAATTTTTTAACGGTAATAGATTTAAAGCCAACTTATAACGAAACGTAATAGAAGCAGAGAATATGTAAAGGTGCGTAGCAGGCAGTGGTGGCTGGTGAGTTATCGAACTGGTGGTGCACTTTACTTGCTCACTTAGTAGGATTGGAAATTGCAATAAAACAATAATTGACCTACATAAAATATGTTAATTGTTTATTGTTTTTTATACTTAAATCAATGCAATGTTAGCATTTAAACAATTAGATAATTATTTTCATAATGCACATACATTTTGATTCTAGAGTATGTTAATAGTTTATTGTGAGTAAATTATTATTAATATAGGAATATGCTAACAGTATATTATAACCGCAAATAGAGCCCTGAAAGCATTTCTCGAAACATGACTGTCGGCGCATTTTATATTTTAATGAGGGTGGTTTTACTTTTGCTGATTATTCAGAAAATTTATAAAAGAGGCATTTTGGAGCAGGACACGACATTCAGTCGGCATCATTTAAAAAGTATAGACATGTAAGGTTAGCATTACTGTAATCAAGATGCAATATACGGTTATACTGTTAACAAGTATTTAATTTTAACGTGTAAGTCAATAACTATGACATTTTTTGGTCCGAAGTATAACCGTCGGGACTCCTCTCGGGTAATGGTATAAATCAATGTTTATACTCGTTTTCACTCACTCCACACACTCGACGACTACGACCACTAAACGAAAATAAAAAGACAATTCAGTATTATAATAAGTTTACACAAACAATAATTAACGCATCACAGGCGAATTTCATTACGAGTATTCGAGAGCTCTCGGTAATCTTCGGTTGGCAGATGCGGCGCACAAGAACAGGCTCATTACTCGGTACCTTTCCATGAACCTATGAACTATGTTTTGTTTCACGTGTCAGGCGTATTTGCTCTCGTCTCATTCAAATTGAATTAGCGGTTCTCGTGCACTCGCCGGAGTTTTACTTTACAGGGAAAATAAGTCTTAATAGTATAGCAAAGTGCTTAAATTGTTTCATAATAACCGGAAATTTTATTACTTATTATGTGTTTAAAAATTATTATAAAAAAGTAATTAAAAATAAAGATAAAGTAATATTTATAATTTTTAAATCTTTTCATTTTGGTGGTTCAGTGCACGAGCGCACTTTTTTTTAACGTGAGGAGATCCTCATGTATGCTATGCCGGACTCTTACCGACTAAAACCACACGGTGCCCTTCCATTTGTCTATGGCCAGGAGTCCCGGATAAGCCCTTCAGGAGGATAGCCCCACAGCTGCCACTAGTAGCAGGTGATGGTGGTTTGATAACCCCTCACCCAAGCTGGTCTTAGCATCGGTATATAGCTGGTATTAACAGTATTTCATTTCTCCTACATAAATACACTAGCTGACGCCCGCGGCTTCGCCCGCGTAGGTAAGTTTTCCCGTTCCCGTTTCCCATAGGAACTTGTTCCCGGGATAAAAAGTAGCCTATGTGTTATTCTGATGTATAAGCTATATTATTGTAAAGTTTCATTAAAATCTATTCAGTAGTTTTTACGTGAAAGAGTAACAAACATCCACTCATACTTTTGCATTTATAATAATCTAAAGATTATTTTATGGGCACGTAACGTAACAAGAGAAATTTATATTTTCTTAAATGGCATATTGTTTTGTGTATTGCATATCACTTCCACTAAAACTCAATACCACTAATATAATTTTTGTCACCTTGGATGCTCCTGGTGGAACAGGGACACATTCATGCAAACTGCCATTCTTGCAAAGGTTAGACTAACTAACTATTTTCACAACGATGAACAGATAAAAGGTTTGGAGGACAGTTAAATTTGCCATTGCTGCAGCACTTTCTTAAATCACTGCCACTGCTACGTGGTGGCACAACAGCGCATGCCATTATTAAAATTTCCATAGATAAAAATACATTGTACTTTGTAATGTTCACAGAAACAAAACAATTATTGTTATCATATCACAGAAAAGTTTCATAATATTATACTGATTGCAAAAATTATACGATAATTATTCTGTGATAATGATTAAAATGATTAGTATATGTTGTTTCGAGTTAAGTTACGTACGTTTCATTCAATCATTGTTTAATTATTAATTGATCGTATATAATGTTCTTTTTAATAGTTTTGTTATTATGTGTTGGGTTACTGATCGTAAAGTTGATAACAAAGAATAATCGTTACTGGAAGAAACAAAATATACTTCAGATAGAAGATTTGTTATTGAAATTTGCATTCAGTAGTCGCTCCATGCCAGAGATATCCAAAGAAATTTACGACAAGTATGATGTTCCTCACATAGGAACAACTACGGCACTCACTCCTACATTGATTATAAAGAACGTTGAGGATATTCAAGCCGTATTTGCGGGTGATTTCCAAAGCTTCTATAGTCGCGGTATAAACATTAATTCAAATGAAATCTTAGCTGATAACCTTCTCTTTACCGGAAATTTCCAAAGATGGAAGTTGATAAGGCAAAAATTATCACCAGTTTTTACAAGTGCTAAACTTAAAAATATGTTTTATATTTTGGAGAGATGTGGTCGTGATTTTGTAGAACTAGTACAAAGCTCCCAGGAAATGAGACAAAAGCCATTTAATGCTTTGTATACATATACCACTGCGTCTGTAGCGGCTTCGGTCTTCGGTATTGATGCTCAAAGTAAAACAACGATGGATAACCCTTTTTTAGAAATGTCATGGAAATCTGTAGAACCATCTCTAAAAACAAACATTACTGTCGTCATGGCTGACTTATTCCCCAAACTCTTTGAATTATTTAATTTTAAATTTTTTGGAGAGTATGAGGACTTCTTTGTAGGTGCTGTGAAAACTGTACTTGAAGACAGAAGAAATGGTAGTGGAATAAAACGGCATGACTTTATTGATATATGTTTAGAACTACAAAAAAATGGAGTACTGCAGGATCCTTCAACTGGATATGAGATTGAACTTACAGATGAAGTAATTGCTGGTCAAGCATTCTTCTTTTTTATAGCCGGAGCAGACACTTCAGCTACCGCGATGCATTTTATTTTACTTGAACTCTCTGCAAACCAAAAAGTGCTTGCAAAAGTACACCAAGAAATAGACAGCGTATTTTCACCAAACAAAGAAGAATTAACTTACACAGATATTGAAAACCTAGAGTACCTGGATTTGGTTCTCAGTGAGGCTATGAGAAAGTACCCTCCCATTGGTGTAATTCAAAGAGCATGTACTAAAGATACAGTACTACCTAGTGGAGTAAAGATAGAAAAAGATAATATCATCAGTGTACCCGTATTTGCAATTCAAAGAGATGAAAAATATTACCCAAATCCAGAATTATTCGATCCAGAAAGATTTCGACCTAAGAATATTTCAAATACTTCTAAATTTTTAAATTTATCTTTTGGTGAAGGCAATCGTATTTGTCTTGGTGAGTAATCGCAATAATTCCCATTAAAAAGTAAAATAAAAGGAATCTCAAATGAAAAGCTTGTACCGATAGGACTGAAAATATTTAATCTTGTTGCCTAAGTGGTAAAATGGTACAAATTTACAATGACAATTAATTTTAACTTATCTTACTATCTTCACGCTGTATCCCTGACGGTGTAGTCAGAGAGGACAGATCCCCAGGCATCGCGATCCAATTAATTTTAACATAATATTTATCTTTGTTCTTGTTTGTTGTCGATGCAGAGCGGGGCAGATGGGGGGACAGAATGACCATGTGTCGTAATGTCCAAAGGCTCAAAAAGTTCAAAACTAATAAAGATGTATGTTGTATCCTATACATTGTCTTATCATGGATCCTGGGTTATAATTAATTCGATGGGGTGATTGTTGATCGAAGGTTGATCATGCTTTTTCTTCACGTTAATGATAGCGCTTGCCACCTGCTCTAGATTTATTATTTTCTTCATTTTGCAGGTCTGAGATTGGCGCGTCTACAACTCAAAGTGGGATTAGCTTGGCTGTTACGTCATTATACTTTAGCAGAACAGAAACATTATGACTTGAAGTTAGAAAAAAGTCCGTTCGCACTTAGAGCGCCGGACTCACGCTACGATTTTATACCCCGAAATGTTTAATTTGATTTTATTTACTTTTTGACTTTGAACTTATATTTGTAAATTAATATAGTTAGAACACATAATGAACATATTCTTACATAGGTCATAGGTAGATATGAACTTTATGCTTTATTACTTCCTGGGTATATTAATAACAATACTTGAAAAGTGTTCAGATCAAGCATTTACATACTAAACACATCACTTAGGTATAACTACATTTTATTATTTGTTTTCATTGCGACGCCATAGATGGCGCTGTACACTTGTCGTTATGGTTTAGTTCGTGATAACTACGTCTATTATAAAATTTTATATTGATTAGTGTGAATCGTTTACGATTGCGAATATACATTTAGTGTTCAAAGTAACCTGGTGTATTATTTACTCTTTGGACCCTTTGGAAGTTTGTTCATTTGTTCATGGTCCTTTCGAGTCGGGTGACTGCTACTACGTATAGCAGACACATTCAGCGTGGTAGTAGTGAATACTACCGAGCTACACTTTTACTGGTCAGTGAATCGCTGCCAGAACACATCCCGCAGGCAGAGGACGCTACGTGCTGCGTCCTAGCCAGCTGTGGAACTGGGAAGATACCCGGAGGAGGTGTGTGTGCTGTTGAGTGCGGCATCCACCAGAGGGCGGCATTTATATCAAACTACGCGTCGAAGTCTTTCAGTGAAGTGAGTGCTGTGAAAAAACCGTAAGTACATTTTCAATATTATATGTCAAATAGAAGAAATCTATTGAAAGTGAAATTGCTTCGTATTTGAACCTTAAAGTCAAGAATAAATAAACTTAGTAACAGTGAGTGAACTTTGTACATTAATTATAGGTTTGAACCTTAAAGTCAAGATTAAATTAACTTTGTAAAAGTGAGTAAACTTTGTTTAGAAATAGTCTTTAGCAAATAATTATTTTTAGACTTGTAATAGTTTTAAGTAAAAACTTGTTGAGACGGGGAATCCATGCCCGATTTTACTTAGAATATTTTAGATCTAAAACACTTGTAAATTTTTCAAAATTTACTTAGACTTAGGAAATTACTTAAGCACTTTGAATTGGAAAAGTTGAACTTACTGAGACTTATATTTTTTTGAATTTGGTACATACTTGCACACTGTTTTTGAATTTGGTACATACTTGCACACTTGCACAGTGTTTTTGGGACTTAGAATTTCTACTACATTATTATAAAATAAGACAGGGCTAATTTGTTGAATATTATTTTTGTACATTATTGGGACCTTTAGGAGTTGTTGAACAGTAAACATTTTGTTTGGCTAGCAATTGTGATCCACAGCTTAATCCACTTATCAAATTTTTTCTATTATGTTTTTATTGTTTAGTGCCCTTTCGTATTAATTGCTTGTAGTTTGGTTTCGAACATAAATATGGAATCGTTTAGTGACTTGCAAGAAGACATTGTAGGTAACATACAAAGGGTGCAAACTAACTTTAAGAAAACCCCCAAAGATCGTTTGACGCTTCAATATGTGGAAACTAAGTTAGAGACGTTGGAAAAGCAATGGGTATTATTTACAAATATTCATGCTCAAATATTTACCAAAGTTAAAAGATCTGAACTTAAGGAATCCGAGTACTATAGGCACGGATTGTATAATGTAGTAGAGGACTTATATGTACAGTATAAAAGTGAATTAAAATTATTGTTACATAAATTGCAAGCTGCTGAGTCGAATGCTAACCTCAGCACACCCTCTCACAGCGAAGATAAAAAGAACCATGTGAAGTTACCTGAAATTAAAATTCCAGTTTTTTCGGGAAGTACACTGAATGGCAGTTGTTTAGGGACTTGTTTTCAGGGTTAGTCCATGAAAATAGGTCTCTGGACGATGCCCAAAAGTTATATTAGGGGGCAATTGATAGGAGAAGCCGAACAATTATTAAGAAATTTCAAGGTGACTTCAGACAGTTATAAGCTGCTTGGGAAAGGTTAGATCAAATGTATAATAATAAAAGATGTTATTTTGGGATTTTAAAAAGACTTTTGTATCAAAGGAGTTTGTTGTCTGAGTCGGCTGTGGAAATCAAAAACTTAATTAGTGCAACATCTGATTGTTTAGAGGCCATTAAAAATATAGGTGTAGATGTTTCATCGTGGGACATTCTGATTATTAGATATATTGTATTATATATTGTGGGAGACACTTTTCACACAGCGCCATCTAGCCCAAAGTAAGCTAATATTAGCTTGTGTTATGGGATCTAGATAACTGATAAACATACTTATATTTTTATTTAAATAATTCTAAATACAGACATATTATAGATAAATAACACCCAGACACAGAATAAACCATCGTACTCATCACACAAAGTTTTATCCTCGGTGGGAATCGAACCCACGACCTCTTGCGTAGCAGTCGGATGCACTCCCACCGCGCCACAGAGGCAGTAAATTATACATATAATCAGTGCAAAATTAGACAAAGATACGCGAAAGGCATGGGAATTGAAAATATCATCGGATTCTAGTGATGAGTTACCCACCTTTAGCCAGTTCTCGGATTTTTTGATAGGTCGATACAGAGGTTTAGAAAACTTAGGTCCAAGAGAAACATTTTGAGTAGAAAAAAAGGTTACCAAATCATTTCATATAGTCAAGGATAAAATGTCGGGTTGTTTTGCAATTATTGTTCAGCAGCTCATAAGATAACTTCGTGTAAAAAGTTTTGCAAGGAGTCTAATGATGTGCGACGTAAATTTGCTCTGGAGAAAATGTTGTGTTTTGTCTGTCTGTCTGTCAACCACACAGCCAAGCAATGTAAAAACATAGCACGGTGTCAGGTTTGTAAACGCCGCCACCATTCATTGTTGCACCCAACTAGTGTTTCTGGGTCTGAAGGGGATGACAGTAAATCGATTCACCAAGAATCTTTGTCTGTCGATTCTGATGTTGATAGTCATAAAAACGCCGCGCAAGCGGAGGAGTCTAAGAAGCCATTGGTGTCTTGTCTTTCGACAGGGAACAGTTGTGAAACTGTTTGTTTAGGCGTGGACTTTGCCCAACACTAATAACTGCGGCGAGCGGCTCAGCGAGTGGGGATGCAGCCGTCGTCGACACTACGCATTCAAATTCGACTCAGCGACACAGTGCTAAATACACATAAACCTATTATATTGACAATCATTGTACTCATCCAAATTTTTGTAATATATGCAAAGATCAAATTTTCAAGCGCTTATTATTTTCACCAAACACGCAAGGAGCTAAACATATGGTGACCCTCGACGTGATCTTCAAGAATAGATAGAAGACGTGATTTGCGAGAATTAAATGTGCAAGCGTGGAGGTGCTGAACCCGGTGATTCGAAAGGGAAGTAGGTCCAGTTTGAGTATTTAGTGTACTAAGTGTTAAAAGTGTACGTGTGTTTAAAATTGTCTCAGTTTGCTAATCAATTATCTAGCTGCATATTTTCTCCATTTCGCAAGCTTGCTGGCAACAATTTTCGCGGTAGTTACCTACCTACCTACTTGCATACCTATCCGCTTATCTTTGCAAATATACAGGTAAATTATTTTATTGTTGATCGCTGCGTTGCCCTTTTTTTCGAGTCACATACTTATTACTTTAATACATTAGCCATTTGTGAAACTAATGTGCTAAAGCTGTGTGAAGCTACCTACCTATTTATATTAGCTTACAAATTAGCCAGTAGCCCACTGCCTATATTATATTAGAACTTTTTTCACTAAATTGCTTAAACCTAAAAACATTCATCTTGTAATACTTATTATCTATTCTACAATTATACAACGTGCCTATGTACTTAAATAAAAATAGGTACCTAACTAACAGTAAATTACGTGCTAGTTATTTAAATACATACATGCCTTTTTTTTTTAATTGGGACTAATCCCACCCACATTCCCATTACTGTGACTCCTGTAAACCAGGATCTACAGCAATGACCACAACACCGGAAAAGTTACACCGAGCTCGATCTCGGTGATGTCCCAGGAGAAGTTAGCATGTCTTGGAACCCGCAATGAAATTAATCAGAAGATAATGTGAGGAAGTAAGAAAAGAACGTAATGACTCTTCCCTCCTTTGCAAAGCGGGAGACCTGGAAAGCAACTAGGTTTAAATCCTATAGAAATAAGGAAGCACCACGGTAATAGTATATTACGAGTCCTATGTGAGCTATGTTTGATTCCAGTAATATGTATGGCAGAAACGTTTAATAGCACGAAAATTTACCCTCGATGCCACGAGATCCGCATAGTAAACTACTCCCGACGTTACTTGTAAACAATTAAGCATATTATATCGCTCATTTTGCCAAATGCTACACTCCCAAAGTATATGATGGGCGGTCTGATCATATTTGGCGTCAGCAGTTGAACACCGACAGAACGGTGACTCAACCAGCTTAAACGAATGTAATTTGCTCCTAAAGTTACCATGTCCCGTGAGAAATTGAGCAACACAGTGATCAACCTCCAGCCAGAACATTCCCAGGCGTTCACGAACGTCTGGGAAAAGCTGGTAGAGGTGGCGCCCTTTGATGGAAGTATTCCAACGCAGCTGCCATTCGTCTAAGTCTAAGTCTCTCGAGGTGTGACGTCACGGACGTTAAGTACAGTTGAGTGTCTCGTTGTAATTGTGAAAATTAAAAATAATATCTCGTCTTTTTTTAAGTTATAAATAATCACAAATGTTAACAGTGAAACTATCGTTGGTATACAGTGTTTGCAACGTGATTGCTTCTTGTAATAGTGTATAAATAAATGTTGAAAATAAAATAGTGCTATTGGGTCATTAAACTACCCTATACTTTGGGAAAGTTAGCCGAAGTTGGTACATTGCAGTCAAATCAAGAAATAATACCACTATAAATGGGATATAATGTCCAATAGCTGTAGCTTTGAAAGTGGCTACCTCTTTACTTAACTCGAAAGCCTTCAAATATAGCCTTAAAGATTTATTGGTAACAGCGCCATCTGTTGGTCGAAGTAGAAGATTTTAAAATCGGATATTGGAGTTTGAAAACGCCCTCTATTTACCTTATTAGTATAACGACCACTTCAGTTATTGTATAATGGCGAAGTGCAATATCTGTGGTAAGTTCCTTTCTACTAGGGGGACAAAAGATGGAGCGACTGGCGGAAGCTGCAAGTGTTGTGTTGAGAAGCATCAGAATAAGGACAAGACTCCTTCAAAAGATTTTAATATCAGAACTCGTGGATCCCCGTCCGAATTGGGTAGCCCTTGCCAATTATACGAAGATGCCGCCGAAGTACCACAGAGTGAGTATTCTGGGAGGGAAGTAGCTAATGAGATCAGGCTCTTTAGGGCTGAGCTTCGAGCGATGAAAGATGATCTGACCAGGGAGCTGAAGGACTTGCGCAAGGAGGTAGGAGACTTGTAAAGTAGCATAACTGACTGCGAAACTCGAATTACCAGTTTAATGGGTAGGGTAACTAAGCTGGAAAATCTACATGGCAGTGAGCATGGCCTGGAGAAGACAGTGTTGGCTCTAAAGGAAGACCTCCACAGCCGTGAGCAGGATCTACTATCATCCGATCTTGAAATAACCAATCTCCCAGAGGAGAGCGGAGAAAATACGGTGCATCTTGTGGAGTTGATATCGAAGAAACTGGGGGTACCCTTGGAGCCGCGTGACGTAGTGTTTGCAGAAAGAGTGGGTCCTCTGGTTAGACGGAGTGAGACTGGGAGTTCTATACGGGCGAGTGCGGTCAGCGAGTCGGGAGGCGGGGGTCGTCCGCGCTGTTTGGTGGTGCGCCTGGCGCGCCGACAGCTACGTGACGATCTGCTAAGGGCCGCGCGGGTACGCCGTACGGCTAAATCTGAAGGCCTAGGTCTCAGCGCTGCTCCACGACGTTTCTTTCTGAACGAGAGGCTGAGTAGGTATAATAAGCCACTGTTCTATCGCGTGCGGCAGGTGACGAGCCGCCTAGGATGGAAATATGCCTGGACGAAGAATGGGAGAATCCTAGTGAAGCAGGCCGAGGGAAGGCAGACCTACAACGTACGCAACGAGGATGACCTGCAACGTGTTTTTGGTCCTGATTCGAACAAAGACTTTACTGTGTAGAATAGTCAAATGTAAGCAACAATATCACACAGGACTCTGGCACATGTAAGCTTGTTAGAAGTAAAAAAATTTAAAAAGTTATATTATAACACCTCTTTTTTTTCTTTTCTAAATAATAATAGTAAAATAGACTATTTTAATTATTGTATTATGGTCGTAAGGGATTGTGATGGAGTGTGTCTTTGCCTGGGTGACTGGTTGTGTATACTAACTTACGTCTTAGTCGTGTGTATATTAAAAACAGACTGGTACAATTGTTTTTCTATTGTTGTGAATTGTATTGACGCTGATTGTTGTGAGTATATAGCTATATTTTGTAACATGTACCTTATTGCATATAAAAATTAGCATTGTCAACATACATCTGTAAGATTTTGTATTTGGTTCTCTGTAAATCTTCACAAGACTATTATCAAATTAGTGCAAACTTATGTTTTATATAGACATTTGGCATCTAACCGCATTTATACCTCCAAGTTGAACCTAGCTTATATAACTGGGGCAGTGGTCTTACTCTCTTTGTACCATTGCAATATAGTGTCATCGTCATCATCCGAGCGTCTGTCCCAGTTGCGTCTCGCGACGCCCGGGGTCCGCTTTCCTACATTTTCTCCTCCACTTCGCACGGTCGTCGGCATCCCCTGTAGTGAGACCATTGGCACGCATGTCATCCCTTACGACGTCAAGCCAGCACTTCTTGGGTCTTCCCCTCTTACCGGGACCCGGCGGGGCTGACATGGCCAGACATTTGTTATCTACGTAGCCCGGCGGTTGTCGCAAGACGTGACCATACCAACGAAGGCGACACTCTTGCAACTTGTCTGCAACGTCACGGACGTGAAGGCTGCCGCGAATGCGAGAGTTCCTCACGCGGTCCATCCGCGTGACTCCACACATCCACCGCAGCATCTTCATTTCCGTGACACGCAGCTCCTGCTTGTGTCGCTCCAATATCGGCCACGTCTCACTGCCATGTAAAAGGACAGGTCTAATAATGGTTTTGTAGACCTGTCCCTTCAACCGGATCGGCATTTTAGGATCACAAATGACACCGGTCATCTCCCGCCATTTGGCCCACGCGGTAGCAATGCGTGACTTGACATCGCAATCGATGTCACTGGACGTGTGAAAAACAGATCCCAGGTATTTAATCTGGTCCGTGCGCTCGACCAAATCACCGCCTATGCGGACGGATGTGGGATCTGTCGAGTTTAGTGCCAAGTACTCGGTCTTCGCCACATTTAGTTTCAGACCGCCGTTCTCAAGCGTCTCCTTCCACGCCTTTACACGTTGCACCAATCTGCCCCTGTCCGCGTCTGCCAGCGCAATATCGTCAGCATACATGAGCAACCATGGAGGCTGCTCATGCGGGTTTCTGATGCTGTCCGACAATTCGTCTAATATTACACTGAACAGAAGCGGACTAAGGATAGAACCCTGGTGTACCCCGACGGTGATGGGGAAGGGATTCGTGTCGCCAACAGCAGTCCGAACCATAGAATCGGAGTCACAGTACAGGTCCCGGATAGTGTCAATATAGACCTCTGGAACCCCTTTGGACCGCAGTGCCTACCAGATCATCGCACGAGGGACACAGTCGAAGGCCTTCAGCATGTCTAGAAACAAACAGTGCAGAGGCGTGTTCTTCGACCTGTATTTCTCTGCGACAACCCTCAGGGCAAAAACAGGGTCCGTGGTCCCATGACCAGGGCGAAACCCATATTGACACTCTGAGAGAGTACACTCCTGCCGGATCCGAGAGTCTATAATCCTCTCGAAGATCTTCATGGTGTGGGCCATCACCTTTATACCGCGGTAGCTCCCGCACTCCTGCACTGACCCCTTACCTTTGAAGACTGGAGTAATAATACTCAGTCTCCATTGGTTTGGGATCTGCCCACTGAGGAGTTTGCGGTTAAAAAGGTTTACTAAGATACCCACACCGCGAGGACCCATCGCCTTCCAGGCTTCGATGGGGCCTCCATCGGGTCCGACAGCTTTCCGATTCTTCACACGGCGAAGCGCAGTCAGGACTTCTCCAGGCGTTACCGGTGGCACTAGTCCCTGATTCGGAGGGAGGTCCGGAGGCTGCACCTCTTTATGCTGTTTATTAAACAGCTCGTGGAAGTACGAGCGCCATCTCTCCTTTACCGCGAGGTCTTCGCTTAACAGGTTGCCCTCTGGGTCTTTTACACAGCGACACTTGGATATATCCTGTGCCGCTTTGACCCTGGAGCGCGCCAGCTTATAGATGAGCTTCTGCCCCTCAGACGACTCCAGCGTATCATACAAAGGTTGTAAGTGGTCTCGTCTGGCTCTGGCTATAGCTCTCTTTGTGGCGCGCTTGGCAGACTTGTACGCGTCGTGGTCTTCGGGAGATCCGGTCGCTTGCCACTTTTTAAAGAGGGCTTTCTTCTCCCTGGTCTCCCTCAGGACTGCGTCGTTCCACCACCAAGTTTCCTTGTCACATTTGCGTCCACCCTTAGACTCACCGAGCACCACCTTCGCCGCTCCAAGGATGGCCGCCTGAACTTTGTCCCAGTAATCTTGAACTGGTTCGCCTTCAGTGTCGGTGCACTTGTCACCGACAGCTGAGACGAACTCCTGGGACCTAGTTTCATCAAGCAGCCACCATCTGATGCGGCGCTGGCACCGCTCGATGCGTTTGCCTTTAGGCTTCACGCAGAGGTCCATGACAAGGAGACGGTGTTGTGCAGTAAGACTCTCTCCGGGTATGACCTTGCAGTTGGCCACCTTGCCGATGCTGTGTCGCCTAGTGAGTAGGAAATCGATCTGAGTTGTACGCCTCCCGCTGTTGTAGGTGATGAGATGTTCGGATTTTTTTTTGAAATACGTGTTCACAATGGCCAGATCGGCAGCCGCACACGTTCTGAGGATAGTTTCTCCTTCAGCGTTGCGGGCGCCGTATCCAAAACCACCATGAACACGCTCAAACTCCTCACACCTCTCACCCACATGACCTTTTAGGTCGCCGCCCAAAACGATTCCCTGTGAAAACGGAATGCTCCGAAGCACTCCCTCGAGTTGGCCCCAAAACGACATCTTATCGGCGTAGCTACAACCGGCCTGTGGCGCGTAGGCACTTATCAGGTGGGTAATAATCCCATCGATAAGCACCCTCACGATCACAAGCCGGTCGCTACAGCGTTTCACATCCAAGATGCCGCTCTGCAGCCCTTCGGAGAGCACCACGGCCACCCCGTTCTCCCCACCAGGCGCACCCGTGTAGTACAGCTTGTAGCCTTTCTGCAAAGGCCGGGCTCTGTTGCCCTTCCACCGAGTCTCCTGCAGGAACGCCACGTCCACCCTCCGCCTGGAGAGTACTTCGGCCAACTCTACCGCACGCCCAGTCAGCGTGCCAATGTTCCAAGATGCGAAGCGGATTCGGGTTGGGGCTAACTTCTTTAGCCGTGCTGGCCCGACACACGGCAGCCCTAGCCCACTTGCCACAGGAGTCGGGCGGGGCTCCTGCGCGCCGTTTTGCGGCGGCGCCCTATCCCTAGCTGCAATCCTTTTGTGTCTGTCCATTTCTGTTTCGGCGGGTGGCTTTTATGGGAGCGACGCCCTCAGACCTCCCAACCCCAGAGGGGAAAGCCAGCGCCAGAGCCTCGTCCGTTAATCAGCAGGTGCACGCACTAGCACGGGAGGTTGACTTTGGCCCCGCAGATCTTGGTGGGGCCCCTGACACCCAATTTGCAATATAGTGTATTTATACCAAAGTAATGTAATGGTATCTCTGTATAATTTGTATGTACACAGTCAGAACAAAGTAATTAGCAAGTCCCTCGCTCGGTCACGCTCATTTTTCAGTACTAATTGTTTTGCGATGATAGGGTTACTATTCTCGTCTCATTGTAATATAATTTATTTGTTTCTAAGTAATATAGTGATAAATAAATATTTTCAGAATTTATTCGTAAATAATGGTTTGACGAGCGTGCCACTAATATCGTTTAGCGCTAGATACTGTAATCCAAATGAAAGTAAAATAAATCGGTCGTCTCAAATAAATGTTGTAAATAAAAATCATAAAAATGCTAAAAAATAAAGAGAAAAATTTGAAAATAGGATTATTCAATGCGGGGTCTCTTGGGACCAAACATGAAGAATTTATCGTGGCTATGAAAGGTATTGATGTGGATGTCATGGCGATTAATGAAACATGGATCAAGGAGAACACAGAGGGTCGTGCACCGGTGGTACCAAATAACAGACTTCGGCACACGCCGCGCCCCACACATATTCGTGATGGACATGGTGGTGGGGTCGGCTTCTATGTGCGCAGAGGACTACATGTGCGAAATGAGCTGCACCCTCCTGCTCGCCAAGTCGAGCAGATGTGGATGCGACTCATCAGAAACTCACAACCGATTGTAATTGGTACAGCACAAAGGCCCCCTTAATAATAAGGCTTAAGGCTTAATATTAATGTTTTTTTGGATGCATTGACTGATTCGGTATCTTCGTTTACTGGAGCCGATAAAATAATAATTTTGGGTGATTTTAATGTGGACCTCTTGGATCAAGTAGATTATAAATATAAGTTACTCAACTCCTTTTTGGTTAGCATTAGCCTGAAGAACATGGTAACCGGGCCCACTCATTTTACGGATCACAGTGCAACATTAATTGACCTTATTTGTACAAATGCAAATGTAAAGAGTCTCATGGTGCAACATATTCCTGATTTAGGTCGACATGCCTTGATATCTGCAGTGATTAATTTTAAGGTTGAGAAACCTGCTCCGCAGTTAATCATTTATAGGCCGATCCGTGACATACTATTGGAGAGGTATGAGAAAGATCTTGGCAACATGGATTGGGATTATATCGGGAGATTAGGAGATGTGGACTCCATGGTGCAAACCTTCAACTCGTGTATCACAGCTCTGTTTGATTTACATGCCCCGGTCAGAAGAGTGTTGCTCAAGGAGAAATCATACCCCTGGATCACCAGCACTATTGAGGACATGATGAGTCTCAGGGACAAATATTATAAAAAGTCTAAAGTCACAAACCTACTTTCCCATAAGAATTCATATATAGAACTTAAATATTTAGTTAGGGCAGCGATAGAGAGAGAAAAACATGCATATTTCAAGTCAAAAATTAATGACAATATTGAACATCCAAGGAAGCTGTGGGGTCGGCTCAAGAATGACATACTTACTAAAAGCAGTATTAACCCAGAGCTGCCCGACATCTGCAGTAGACCAGAGACACTAAATCAATACTTTCTAAGCGTTCCAGGCCCTGATAAAGTGACAATATCTGACCTAACCTACTTTGAGTTTGAGAGATTCGGTAGTAATTGTTTTAGTCTAATGCCCGTTGATGAGGAGGAGGTGTGGAGGATGTTAGAGGGCTGAAATCCAACGCCATGCGTGCTGATGGCATATCTTTGGACATGTTGATAATGACTCTACCTCAAACATTATGTGCCATCACACAAATAGTTAACACATCAATAAACACCTCTACATTTCCTAGCAGTTGGAAGACAGCAATTGTGAAACCGATACCCAAGGTGTCTAGGGACCTTCGGCCCATAAGTCTGCTTCCTTGCGTTTCTAAGGTACTGGAAAGAGTAGTTAGCAATCAACTTACAAAATATTTGGAAAAAGCTAACATATTACCCGTTAAGCAATCAGGGTTTCGAAAGGGGCACAGTACTGCAACTGCTCTATTGGATGTAATTGATGATGTACTGGAGGCACGAGATCAAGGTATGGTTACCGTGCTAACGCTGCTTGATTTTTCTCGTGCATTTGACAGCATCAATGTATCACTGCTACTGGCTAAGCTCGCGTACTATGGGTGCAGTGTGGAGGTGATCAGGTGGTTTAATAGCTATCTTACAGATAGGTGTCAGTTTGTACAAATAAGAGACAGCAGAACGGGTGATATGATTGATTCGGCACACAGTCAGGTGAAAAGAGGGATTCCACAGGGATCTATCCTCGGGCCCCTTCTCTTCATTCTTTATAGTGCAGATGTGATTAAATCAATTAAAAACTGTAACTATCACCTGTATGCTGAAGATCTTCAGTTGCACCTATCGTTTCCGTTATTGGAATGGCTGGAGCATGTGGGTAAAATAAATGAAGATCTGAACCGAGTTGCGGCTTGGTCATCTAGAAATGCACTTGTATTGAACCCTGATAAGTCCAAATACATAGTGTTGGGTTCAAGGCAGATGATTGACAGCTGTTCTCGGCATCAACTGGGTATCAAAATTGCGGGCTGTGCTATCCAAAGGGTGTCTGAGGTGCGCAATCTTGGAGTCACATTTGATGAGCAGCTTAAGTTTGAGACTCATGTGCTGCAGGCTGTCAGGGGTTGTTTTTACAGACTAAGTCTGCTATATAGGATACGCCCATATATTAGTGTTAGCATCAGAGTACTACTATGCGAGTCTCTTATTCTATCCAAGCTTAATTATGCAGACACTGTTTATGGCAGCTGTCTGCTAAGAAGAACAGAGCGTATCCTACAGCGGGTTTAGAATACCTGTGCTCGTTTCTGTTTTAATGTTCCACCCCGTACACATGTAACACCTTTTCTTAACAGTGGAAATATGTTGAAAATGTCTGAACGTCGCGAGTTGCACTTGGCTAGCCTTCTCTTTGGTGTGGTGTTGACTGGCAGACCCAAATATTTGTATAACCGATTAACCTGGTCTAAGGATGTAAATAAGTACAACACAAGAGGTTCCACATATCTTATGTTAACACCAAGCCATAGAACTGCTGCATTCCGGGGTAGTTTTAAGTTGGCAGCTAGTCGTATTTGGAACGACCTTCCTCCGCCGTTTCGTGCCCTAATAACATTAAACTCGTTCAGGAAAAATATAAAGCTTACCTGTTAGATAAACAAAGAAGCGCATAATTAAGATTTCAAATGGGCTTTTACTCTGAGGTAAGAGACTGGATCGGAACTGCTATTGAGATGAGGGTCCTGGGCTCGTAGGTAAGCAGCGATAACTGTGATAAATTCTCTGATCCCTTCTATCGTGAATATTATTTAGTTTGTTGTTGTTATAAGAGCAACGCTATGCATATGTATTCGGTTTCTTCAAGGGACATTGGATAGGATTTCTCATTTGTCACTGTCAGATGCCGTTTTATCCCTTTATTTATTTATTTATTGTTTCTTATATCCGTCTATGCAACAGATCCTTAATGACCGTGTTACATGAATGTGTGTATCTTGTGCGTTTTTGTGTACTATTATTTTATTATATATTGTAAGTAATTGTATTTGTCTGTTTGTGATAAAATATTTAAAAGTTTATGGTGTTAACTTCTGAATATGGCGTCACTGCTAAGGTGCTTCCAGAATACCAGCGTTGCATGTCATATGGCATCGCAGCATTTTAGCTGAGGAGGCAACCTTTTTTCTACTTCACACAACATGTCACCTATTCAAATGTAAATAAAAATATCATGTGTAGTGTGTTTTTTGAAAATAATTTTTTTCTTTCTTTCTAAAAGTTCTTCACGTACATTATCACGATACAGTCTGGCAATTCTATAGCGATCTCTTTCTAACAAAAACCTATCATCCATGCCATCCTTAGCCGAATAGTATAAATCCGCGCGTCTCTGAATTTCGAGATCAACCGGGAGGACCCCTGCCATCACCGGCAGAGCCTCCGTGCTAACCGTCCTGTAGGCCTTGCATAAAAATATCAATGCAAGGCGTTGACTTTGCAGTAACTTTAAACGTGCAGCACCAATAGTAGTCTTATCTGCCTATACCGGCGCCCCGTAACACATACAGCCTAGATAAGTGGCCCCGTAAACGACCTTCAGTGTTTTGAACGAAAGTCCCCATGTAGCAGTAGATATTCTCGACAACGCATAGAAGCTATTTTTAGCCTTTTCACCTACAGTTTTTATGTGCTCAACGAATGCAAAATTTCTCTCTAAAATCAATCCTAAATAGCAAACCGAAGTTTTATTTTTAATGTAAACGTTATTGAATTTAATGCGCGATGGTACTTTCAAACTTCCTTTCAAAAGCAACTGAAATGTTTTGTTGGGTGCAATAAATAACCTGTTTCGTACGCCCCACTCCGCAACGACGCGCATACTCGTGTGGGCCAAGCTCCCCAGTCCCGCACGAGTATTCGACTGAACGAGCAACATACCGTCATCGCCGTATCCTGTCATTGAACAGCCCTCCGGTAATGGTAAACTGAAAAAGTCATCAAATCCTAAGTTCCACAAGTGTGGGCCTAGCACAGACCCCTGAGGACAGCCTATTGTTAACGTTTTGGTAGCAGAATAATGACCTAATTTTAAAGTTGTTGTACCTTGTGAGAAATATGAATAAATAAGAGCGTAAATATTTCTATAGCAACCGCGAGACTTTAATTTCATTAATAGCATTGGCTACCAAGCGTTATCGAAAGCCCCGGAAATATCTAGGAAGATGGCCAGCACATATTGAGAAACCGATGAAGTGACAGTCTTTCGCACTGATATCGCTGCGTCAATAGTAAATTTTCCTACTGTAAATCCAAATTTATTTTCGTGAAATTTAATACTGCCCAGCAGGAGCCGGGGTACTATGAGACGCTCTAAAAGCTTTCCGAAGGAGGGCAACAATGTGATCGGTCGCTACGACTTAGGGTCATCTGGCGGCTTGTCGCCTTTTTTAGGAATAATCCGAATATAGCCACATCGCCAAATACGGGGGAACACTCCCTCGTAAATACACCGGTTAAAAACATTTAATATTACTTCACTCGACAGCTTGCAAGCCTCCTTTATCATTTTGTTAGATATTTTATCGTCCCCCGACGCCTTACCTATGGACAACGACCTAACAATTTCGAGGAACTCATCAGAAGTTGGTAGGTCTGACTGGGGTGAGTATGGTGGCTCAAGAGCCCACTGTCTTATCTGTCGGTGATAATCACTATCGTTCTCCGAGCAGTCGTCGGGTATAAGAGAATCCAAGAGGTAATCCGCGGTTTCCTTCAGACCTATAGTATGCGGGTTATTAATTTTGAAATTACGTACATAGGCAAGATCAACAGAACGGTTAGCCCTACACTCATGGTATATAGGCGACCACGGACCCTCAGCTTCCAACCCATGCACTAGTTTACGTAGCAAATTACCCTTTGATTTTTCAACAGCCGCCCTGTAATGGGACCTGGCAACTCTAAGAGCAAGTAAAGCGCTATTCTATTCCGCACCGGCACTAATTTTATGCTTTTTAAAATAATTTAATTTTCTACGAGCTCTCCGGAAACGCCTTCGAAGCTCAGCTAAACGATCACTCCACCAATCGCATCTCCGAGTGTTGTTAATACATCTACGACCAATGGCCACGTCGGCACAGTAGGTAAAAGTTTCTGACATTAACGAAGCACTCTCTTCGACAGACAGGTTACCACGACCAAAACAGAGAACCAAAGAGCTCCCAGTTTGCGCCCCTACTTTTATATTTGAAATTACAAGTAGTACTATGCGCCTCTCGTGCATCACCGGGTAAGAGCTTGTAAACGATTAGACGATGGTCACTACAGGACGCATCCGGGAGGACACGCCATTCGGATATCGAGACGTCGCCGCGTGAAAGCGTCACTTCAATAGAAGACTCACCCATAAGGCCGCAAAAAGTAGGTGGTCCATTGGGACAATTGTGTATAGATAAATTCATTTCTGCAATGAATTCTTCGACATACATGCCTGTTGCATGTTATTATTTCGTAGTAAGTAAGAAAAGCTTACGACTTGTACATTCCGCGAAGCGGTAGGCAGAGATGTTTTGACATCTTCCTATTTTTTTTTTGTTTCGTGTAGTGAACGTGAACTTATTGCCGTCTATAGGAGCTTATTATTAAAATATATAGAATAATCTGCTGCGTTCACGGCTCAATTACACTAAAATACTACGTTCTAAATTATAATTATAAAAAAATTGTATATATAGTTATATAACACTTGGTACCTGCCGATTCTACTTGCATTCGTTCATTTATAATCTAGTTACTTACCTACAAGTTCAGGAAATACCTACACCTACTTTTAGGTCCTATGCCTACGTAGCCTTTCTTCGGTTAATATTAGATAATATTCAAAGTGAACTATATAGTAATACTTTATCAGTTCAAATGAGATTTTAGTTATAATCTTTTATAAACAATTACAAATTATATGGGTGCCTAATTTGTAATTGAGTGGGTGATTGTGTATGAAGGATTTTTTTAACATATTAACTATCTAACTAACTAACTATCTTCACGCTGTATCCCTGGCGGGGTAGTCAGAGAGGACAGATCGCCAGGCTTCGCGATCCATACATACTTCTTTCGCTTCTTCGAGATTCATCAATCGCTTCATACACGCACGTCTGGGTATCCTAGTACTTTTGACCTTTCCGTTTTTGAGCAATCTGCTCACGTGGTCTTCATATGTAAGTCTCGGCCTACCCTGACTCCTTCTACCCTCTACTTTTGAACAATATATATTCTTCGTCAATCGTTCCTCACTCATTCGTTGGACGTGTCCAAACCAACGGAGTACGCCCTTTTCCAGCCTAACGCTGACACTTTCATTCAAACCTGCCATATTGTGTATCACTTCGTTACGTATTCGGTCGGCCAAGGTAACGCCGCACAATTTTCGAAGTGATCGCATCTCCACAGCATTCAATTTACTTTCATGCATCTGCTGACATACCCAGGTTTCACTACCGTAAAGCAAAGTTGGCACTAGCACTGCGTTATGAATCGCCATGCGTGCTTCTTTTACGATGCTTTGTCGCTTTACTAACTGGGACAAAGCACCGTTAACTATGTTTCCGGCAGCTACTCGCCGTTCTACATCCGAATCACATCTTGCATCCGCGCTAAACATACTTCCTAAATACACAATTTCATTCACTTGCTCTAGACGTTCCTGGTTTACCCTAATCTCGCATTTAGTTCTTACGTCACCTCTTTCAAATACTAGAACCTTAGTTTTACTTGCATTCAAGCGAAGACCCTTACTTTCACACTCCTCTTTCATATTAGTGACTAATGCCTGAAGGTCGGCTTCTGATGAGGCCATGAGCACCGCATCATCAGCGTACAGCAGACAGTTTACTGTAAAGTCACCCAAATTCACACTCATATTAAAATCTTTCAACTTCTGCAGGCAACTGTCCAGATACACTATGAACAGCCAGGCGGACATGACACATCCCTGTTTGACGCCTGTAGAGACATCAAAAAGAGGTGACACATCCCCCCCTACTCGCACGCAAGCCTAACAGTCCCTATAAAGCGACTGTATTGCCCGCAGTAGCGAGCCGTCCACACCATATCCGGGCAGCAAGTCCCACAGCGTTTCTCTCACAACGTTATCAAATGCTTTCTCTAGATCCACAAAAGCGCAGAAAACCTTCTGGCTAACAGCCAGAAACTTTTCCGCGATCATGCGGAGAGAAAACACTTGATCCATGCAACCTCTTCCACGTCGGAATCCGCATTGAGCCTCCCATAAATACCTTTCAGACTTTTCTTGTATTCGTGCCGTTTAAGCTTTGCATACACCTTACTAACTAAGCTGACCAAGCTGATCGCCCTGTAGCTGGAGCAGTTTAGGCGCGAGCCTTTCCCTTTGTAAATAGGTACTACAACTGCTACTCGCCAGTCATCCGGGACCTCACCCGTCCGCCAGCACAAGTTGCATAACAGACATAGTGTGTCCCAGACACGCGACCCACCGTACTTGATCATCTCAGCAGTAACTCTGTCTTTTCCCGCAGCCTTACCACATTTCATACTTCTTATCGCTTGTTCTATTTCTTTCATACATAAATAGGTACATAAATAGGTACTACAACTGCTACTCGCCAGTCATCCGGGACCTCACCCGTCCGCCAGCACAAGTTGCATAACAGACATAGTGTGTCCCAGACACGCGACCCACCGTACTTGATCATCTCAGCAGTAACTCTGTCTTTTCCCGCAGCCTTACCACATTTCATACTTCTTATCGCTTGTTCTATTTCTTTCATACTATACATTTCTTTCATATTATACAGACTTCAATGACATCGGGATCCGGAGCATCGAAGTGAGCTCCACTTCCCGATGTGGCATCTCTGTCTTTTCTTACATACATCTTTCCATAATATTCACTCCATCTCTGCAGGACGTCAGTTTGGTCTGTTAGGACGTCATTGTTAACACTAAGCACTTTATTCATACTGCAGATTGCCGAACAACTCCGGGTCTTGCCTACCTCTTTCCAGAAGAGCTTGGCATTATCCCGGAAATTGGACGACAACCTTTCATCCGCTTTCATTCTGCACCTTTCACGAGCTTCTTCTATCAGTGCCTTCGTGTTAACTTTCTGCAGCTTGTATCTCTCTTTCATATTAAAATCATTTCGCGAGGCTAAGTAGTCTAGCCATGCTTTCTTCTTCATTCGAACTGCTTCTTTCACTTCCTCATTCCACCATGCATCGCGCTTATTACTACTGCCTCTTTTCGTTTCTCCACACACTTCCACAGCGGCATTTATCATACTATTCCTAAGGTTCTGCCATACACTTTCCACATTCTCACTGCTTACATTGACGTCGCCAAGCTTTTCGGCTACCCTTTCATTATATTTATCCCTAATGGATGCATAATTACATATTCACATATATACATATTCACAACAAATAAAATTATACAATTCCAGGTTCGCTGCCTTTACTACGCGCTTCCACTTTCAAACCGAAACAAAACAGATTTGAAGGGCGTTCAAAACCTGCTATACCCGCACACAAGTGCTGCGTGCTCATCGTTGGTTTGTTAGTGCATTTACTGTCTGGTAACGCAAGTAGCGACCTACGGACCCTGCTGGTTTGCATAACAGTGCAGCCGGCGTTCTTGAGGTTTGGAAATTAATTTCTTAGTTCTGTTGTTTACATTAATTTTTAAGTTACTAAATTTTATCAGTTGGTTCGGTGTTAGCCCTTACTAAGTATTGTACCTGCGTATCTTATTACAATGGCGGAAGAATTAAGGGAGTTAGTTCACCAACGAGGTACTATTATGGCACGTCTTACTATGTTCTCTAAATATCTAGAAGTAGTGAAACAAATTGAACCGGATAAATTAGAGCCCGTGCAGACTGGGGAATTGCAATTAAAATTAACCCGAGTTCAAGACATGTTGCCATTATTTGACGAGGTACTAGGCAAAATAGAAATGCTTAGTGTTGAGAATATTGATGCACAGCTGATAGAACGGAATGTTATCGAGACTTCGTTCTGTCAACTCATTTCTATAGCTCAGAAGTTACTCGAGTCTGTTACAAGTACGAGGGGCAAGCACCTTGAGAATGATAGGGAGTCACACGGTGGTTCTGTTCCCATTCTTGCAGTATTCAAAACACGCACGTCAAACTGCCTACTGTTAAGTTGCCGACATTTGACGGCAACCATTTGATATGGTTGGAGTTTAGGGATACCTCTCATTCATAACAATACCAGTATCCGTTCGATTACTAAATTTCATTACTTACGCAATTCTTTGGAAGGTAGTGCGTCCGTTGTCATCAAATCAATTAATTTTACTGCATCGAATTATGAAATAGCTTGGAACATACTGTGTGAAAGATTTAATAATGAAAGAATTTTAGTTAACAATCATATCAAGTCCTTATTTACTTTTGAAACGATACAAAAGGAATCTTTTAAGTCTATTCGGTTTATGGTATTTATTCCAAACATTTACGTTCATTAGATGAGTTAAAGGAGCCTGTCTAATTTTGGGATACGTTAATCATTTATATTATGATTGCAAAACTAGATGGCGTCACAAGTCGTAAATGGGAACAGTATCGAAACACATTAGAGTTAGCTCCAAGACTTGTGGATTTTTTTGAATTTTTAAGAAACAGAGCCGATGTTTTAGAGACTATTCAGTATGGCAAGGTGGATTTGGGTAGGTCAGATAAACCTACAAACAAAGATAATAAACCAATAAAAACATTTATTACGTCAAATACATTACATACGAACATAAATTATCTAAGTGTGTTTATTGCAATCAGGTTTTTTTTATTTACGCCTGTGATAAATTTAAAGCAATGTCGTTGTCTGAAAAATTAGATATTGTTAAGAAAAAAACTTATGTCAAAATTGTCTTCGCCCAGGTCATCAAGTAGCTCGCTGCCGGTTGAGCCCATGTAGAATCTGCAAAAAACTACATAATTCATTATTACATAAATCAACACAAAATATTAACAATAATTCTCACAGTTCGTCATCGAGCTCCAATGCTGCTTCTTTAAGCACAGATGTGTCAGCATTGACAGTTCCTAATGTATGCTTGTCGGCTGTGGTTCCAGTCCAGGTGTTGCTATGTACTGCAAAAGTTGAACTTGTTGATCCAATTACTAATAAGTCTTATCCAGCGAAGGCTATTCTTGACAGCGGCAGTCAATCTTCTTTTTTATCTGAAAAAATGAAAAATATTATGAATATTAATTGTGTTACAACTAAACCAGTATCAATATATGGGTTAAATGATAACTTAGTTACAAGTATTGTTGAATCTTGTAATATACATGTGAAATCTCATTTCAATAATTTTCAACTAGATGTATCCTGTCTTGTAGTTCCTAAAATTACCAACAGCCTTCCAAGTTTGCCTGTGGATGTGGTTAAGTTGAATTTACCGACTCACATTTCACTGGCTGACTCTAAATTCTTCATACCTTCAGAAATACACGTTTTACTTGGAGCTGACGTATTTTGGGACATTGTCACACCTAATCAAATCAAACTGGGACTTAATAAACCAGTCCTACAGGAGTCAAAATTTGGTTGGCTTGTTGCAGGTCCAATAGGGGCATCATTGTTACCACAAACTAAGATTTATTGTAATTTTTCCTCCGAAATACGAGAAGCCTCAGCTAAGTTTTGGGAAGTCGAAGACCTTCCTAATAACGATAAAGCGATTCTATCTAAGGAGGAAGAATATTGTGAAACCCATTTTGTACAAAATACTATTCGCCTAGCTGACTGGCGATTTTGTGTCAAGCTGCCATTTCGTGAGCTACCTGAAGAAGCGTTAGCTGATTCCTACACTGTGGCACAGAAACAACTGGTAAGTTTGAACAAAAAGCTTGTACGGACTGGGCTTGGAGAAAGATACAATGACTTCACTTTAATGCATACTGCCACTGGTAAATCATAGAATGATTTGATGCTAATTGGACCAGTTGTGCAAGACGATTTACTTTCTATCCTCTTGAGGTTTCGACAAAATACTTTCGTGGTAACAGGGGACATTGAAAAAATGTACCGCCAAATACAAGTAGATGAGTCGCAGCGCCATCTACAAATGATTCTATGAATTGAATTAAAACCACTATCATACACTAGAGATAATCAGATATCTACCTTAGACGAGTCTTCATCGGTAAAAACTTACACTTTGAACACCGTTACATATGGGACAGCATATGGTTCGTATCTAAGCACACGTTGTTTGTTACAGCTGGCAAATGAGTGTGCAAATAACGACATAGCTCGAGTTATTTAAGCATAATTTTTATGTAGATGACTTGAACACAGGGTCATCATGTAGAAGTCACTTAAAGGAAGTTGTATATGGGGTAGTCAAAAAATTAGAAGAAGCACGTTTTCATTTACGAAAATTTCGCAATAATGTACCTGAAATATTTGATGGATTGGAAATCGTAGACCAATCCCAAGACTTTAGCAAGGATTCCAGTGTACTAGGTTTAAAATGATCGCCTAGGGCTGATACTATTCAGTTCACTGCGAATATTTTACTTGAAAGCTCAGAAATTACTAAAAGGACCATTCTCTCCACTTCATGCAAAATATTTGATCCTTTGGGCTTATTGTCAGCATGTACGATTATTTCCAAAACCTTTAATTCAACATTTGTGGCGCTTTAAAAGCGATTGGGATGATCCAGTACCTAGCGAAGTTAAAGCAAAGTGGGAGCAATTTATAAATTATATTAACTGTCTTGCAAACTTAGTAATACCCAGATACGTTTTGACTTCGAATTCAGTTCAAATTCAGATACATTGTTTTACAGATGCCAGTGAAGTAGCCTACGGAGCTTGTATTTATGTTAGATCAACAAACAGTTCTACTGGAGTTGTTCAAGTTAGACTGTTGACTGCAAAGGCAAGGGTTAGCCCTATTAAGCCCGAACTGACAATCCCTAGATGGAGTTGATGGGTGCTTTACTCGGCGCACGTTTATATCAAAAGGTTAAGTCTTCCCTAAGAATTCCTGTTTCACGATCTTTATACTGGTGTAATTCGACTATAGTTTTAGGGTGGTTAAAAACACAACCGAAGACGTTGAAAACATTAATCGACCCCTCCGGGCAATAAGTCGGTAATCGCAAAAAGCAAATTTTACAGGAAAAATGATTTACTGTTTTTGTTGAATTACTTTCCAACCAGTGGGAGTATTGACATCATTGATACATGAAATAAAAGATGTTTTTTTTTGAAATAGTATTTAGTTATCAGTTTTAAACTACATGTAGAAGCATGTAGCTACAATTTGAAAAGAAAGATCTTACAGTTTTAAAAAACGTTCTATTGTCCTGTAATAGTAACTTACCGGATTATTGTGGTAATTTTTTGATAAGTGTTGATACGTACTAACATACTGCGGACTTTTATAACGTTATTTTGTATAGCAACAAGTGATCATAATATATCATAACCAAGTTATTGTAGTAATATTAAAGGGCAAAAAATACTGTAAGAGTAAATTACAGGGTTGTTTCCGGAAATATTACAACAATATTTTTCAGTAACCATTCAATCCCAAAAATCATTTGAGTATAAAAATCTGAGGTATTTTAAAAAACATAATTCAAATTAAATAGATTAATCATTTTTATTGCACTAAACAATATTTCAGTAAATCTTACACATATTTTAAACATAACCTGCTTAACAAATTAAGAAAAACAGTCACAAAATTTAATATATACAAGGAAGAAGTCGGATCGAGAGCTATGCCAGCAAAATTGCTCTATAGCCCCTAAGGCTAGACCTAGACCTAAACCTAGACCCTAAGATATACGGGTGAATTTCACACATACAATCCTTACGATATAAAGCCAGTGCTTCTTGGGCGTTCCCCTCTTACCGGGGGCACGGAGAAGACGGCATGGTCAAAAAATTGACCTATCTGCATTGTTACGGACATGAAGACTGCGGTTGAGGTAGTTCTTACGCGGTCCAGCCGCATGATTATATGACATACTCCCCAGCATTTTCATTCCGTAATTTGCAGCTCCTGCTTGTGTTGCTTCAATAATGATTACACCCCACTGGCATGGCAATGTAACATGCCTAATGATGCTTTATTAGACCTGTCCCTTCAACCTCACTGACATTTTAGGGTTCCAAGTGACATCAGCCCTCAACCGCCACTTAGCCCATGAGGTAGCAATGCGTGACGTGACGTGTGAAATACAGATCCCAGGTATTTAACCTGGTCCTTGCCCTAGACCAGATGCAGTCTATAGAGGTTGAATCTGTAGAGTTTAACGCCAAGTATTAAGCTTAAGTAAAGTTTAAAACCACCACTCTTAAGCATCTCCGTCCACGTTTTCACACGTTGCACCAAACTGCCCTCGTCCGTGTCCGCCAGCGCTGTATCGTTAGAATTCATAGTAAGCCATGGATGCTGCATATTTGATTCTTTTAAACAGCAATGGACTAAGTGGAATGTTCTGTGCTCTGGTGTACTCCGTCCGTGTGGGAAAGAGTGTTAAAGCCGTGCGCCAAAGCGATCAGAACCACATAATAGTGGTGCAAGCGCCTAGAACCTTTGGACATCAGTGCCCACCAGATCATCGTTCCAAGAACACAGTCGAAGGCATTCTTTACGTCCACGAACAGAAAGTGCAGACTCTTCTTCCTGTACGAGTATTTGTTTGTCTCTTTGTCCTGTATTTCTCCAGTAATGAGAACACGGGTCCTGTTTTTGTTCTAATGATAGGATCCTTAGAACAAAAACTGGGTACGTAGTTTTATTACCAGGGTGAAACCCATATTGATACTCCAAAAGAGTACACTTCTGCTAGATACGGAGGTTAATAATGTTCTCTAAATCTTCATGCCACGGTAGCAACCTCATGTCTACACCGACCGCTTTCCATTTGAAGACTGGAGTAATAATACTCGGCCTTCATTCGCTGGGAATCTCTTCGGTGAAGAGTACGTGGTTTAACTTGATATAATCGATAGAGTCTTCATCGACTCCGATAGCTTTTTAAATCATCATGCAGCGAAGAACAGTCTAGACTTCTGCATAATTTTAAAGTTGGCATTAGTCCCTGATTCGGAGACTGCACCTCTTAATAATGCTTATTCAGCAGGTCGTGGAAGACCGAATGCCATCGCTCTTTCATCACGAGTTTTTAGCATAGCAGGTTACCATTAGGATTGTTTACACAGCAGCACTTGAAGGTATTCGACTTATCCGGATACTGGTATTCCCCATGTTTTTGTACGCTACCGAGTCCTGAATGAACGCTGCAAGAAATTGAGGAAAAGAAAATAGAAGCACTGGAAATGAGGTACTGGAGGAAAATACTTGAAGTGACGTGCATATTACAGATATTATGTTGTAAAAATGTTTGTTACTTTCTATTACCGATTAATGTACTATAAATTTAATACGAGATAAATATCACATTATATGCATTTACCGGCAATCACTATAAAATTTTCACCACAATAAACTGGTAATAGCAACTTACCGAACATCGAAAAGAAAAACACTTTTGTAACAATGTATGACGAAGTTTTTCTGGTTATTCCTGTGTTGACATGTTTCCATACAATAAAGTGGTAATTGCAAATATCATCGTTTATATCAGTAGGAAAATTCTGAAAAAAATTACGGACATGTGTCCCGACCCATAGATGCCGAATTTCGCATAACAATAAAAAGTCCATAATAGCACATTACCGACTTATTGTTCGGGGGGGTCGATTTGTGTGTAATAGAATTCATGAAATAAGAAACTTAACTGATGAATCATCATGGCGTCATATACCTACCAGTTGTAATCCTGCTGACTTAGCGTCACGAGGAGTGCCTCCCAATCAGCTGGCTGGCAATACATTATGGTGGAATGGCCCATCTTTCCTACTTCAACCTGAGAATGAATGGTTTTCGTGCTAAAGTCAGTGACAACCCTTCTTCCTGTTGCGAAGGCAACAAGGATAAAATGGAGTTACCTGACATTGAATGATTTGGCTGATCCTGAATATTACAGGCCTAATAAAACAAACAACAAATGAGTGAGAAACGATTGACGAAGAATATATATTGTGCGAAAGTAGAGGGCAGAAGAAGTCAGGGTAGGCCGAGACTTACATATGAAGACCACGTGAGCAGATTGCTCAAAAACGGAAAGGTCAAAAGTACTCGGATACCCAGACGTGCGTGTATGAAGCGATTGATGAATCTTGAAGAAGCGAAAGAAGTATGCATGGATCGCGAAGCCTGGCGATCTGTCCTCTCTGACTACCCCGTCAGGGATACAGCGTGAAGATAGTTAGTTAGTTAGTTAATAAAGTAGACATTTTATTGGGTGCTGAAATGTTTAGCAAAATCATTCAGGAAGACATTAAGAGGAGCCCCACCGGTTCCCTCTTGGCTCAAAATACGGTTTTTGAATGGATTCTGTGGTGTCTCTGGATCCTGTGAGGTGGATAATTCATCCCATATTCACTCTTAAATTACGGTCATGCATTCCTGTTTCACTGAGGAGGATGAATTGAAACGGTTTTTGGAGCTAGAAGCTGAACCCTCAAGGCAGAAGCAATTCTTATCTGAGGATGAAATTAAGTGTGAGAAGCAGTTCGCAGATACTACCACTCGGGATGAGTCGGGACGTTGTATTGTTCGGTTACCCTTTCGTGACATTGATCTCGATTTTCGGTATGGTGACTCACCACGAATTGCTAAAAGGAGATTTAAAAGCTTAGAATACAAACTACAAAAGGATGGCAAGTTGAACGCAGAGTACTGTAAAGTTATTCTTGAATATTTGGAGCTTAAACATATGGTAAAACTAACCGAGCAAGAAAGAAGAAAGAAACATGTAATCTACTTACCTCACCATGCCGTGGTCCGGGAAGATAAGGATACGACAAAGGTCCGGGTCGTGTTTGATGCTTCCTGTAAGGGAACTAATCGGAAGTCGTTAAAATGACAATTTGTTGGTTGGCCCACCCTTACAGGCAGAATTTCGTCATACAGTTATGCGCTGGAGAAAACATAAAGTCTGCCTTGTCGCCGATATTATAAAAATTTATAGGCAGCATTTAGTGAATAGACAAGATTCGACGATTTATCAGCGTATTCTATGGCGAGGTGACCTGACAAAAAATATAGAAGAATACGAATTAATTACCGTCACTTTTGGAACTGCATCAGCTCCATATTTAGCGGTACGCGTGTTACAACAAATCGCTTCTGATGAATGCGAAAATGTCCCAGAGCTAGTCAAAATCATTTTGAATGATTTTTATATGGATGATTTGATGATTTGATAAAATTTATGAAAATATAAAGAGGGTATTAGCCAAAGGAGGCTTTGAGTTGCAAAAATGGATTAGTAATAGTCAAGAGTTGTTGGACCAGATTAGACGGGATAGTCAATCGGAAGCGGAGAAGTTAACTATTAGGATTGATGACACTACCAAGAGACACTACCAATACCACTATCAAGGCTTCCTGGCTGCCTTCAGGCGGTTCTAAGCAAGGCGTGGTCGTTGTTCTCATCTTTACAGCGACAACGGAACAAATTTTGTAGGTGCTGCTCGAGAGTTGCAATTTTTATTGAATAAAGAGAAATCCGAGTATAATTCGGAAATAGCCGATTACTTGGTCAATAATGGGACCGCGTGCCACTTTATACCTCCGCGAGCACCAAATTTTGGGAAATATGGGAGGCAGGCATAAAATCTAACAAATATCACCTCAAAAGAGTGATAGGTAACTCAACTCTAACCTTTGAGGAGTCACAGTCTTGGCACGAATTGAGGCTTGCCTCAACTCGAGACCACTTTCGTATGTGCCGAGTGACGCTGAGCCTGTAGTACTTACTCCGGGTCATTTTTGGGTAGGTGAACCACTTGTTGTGGTGCCAGATTGAGAATTATATAGAAAATAATATTCACAATCTACGGCGATGGCAACTCTATCAACGAATGATGCAGGACTTTTGGCGCCGTTGGTCGCAGGACTTTTTGCATCAGTTTCTGCAAAGACATAAGTGGACCCAACAAAACCCTGAACCATTAATTGGTGATGTCGTCTTAATTAAGGAGGACGATCTACCTCCTGGTAAGTGGTTGTTAGGCAAGATAGAACACAAGCATCCAGGACCAGACTACGTAACGAGGGTAGTTACAATACGGACTAAGGATGCTTTGATAAAGAGGCCTGCGTCTAAATTGTGTATACTGCCAGTTACTGTTTAGTTAAGTTTTAAATTTAGTATAAAATGTAGATCATATTTTATTATTTTTATTAATTTACTTTATGGCACGGTGGGCGGATTTATAATAAGGACATTCTGCAAAGTGTCCTTGGTGGGCGGAATGTTCAGATGAAGCATTTACATACTAAACACATCACTTAGGTATAACTACATTTTATTATTTGTTTTCATTTTGACGCCATAGATGGTGTCCACTTATGTTAAAAGTCGTTATGGTTTTGTTCGTGATAACTATGTCTATTTTAAGATTTTATATTGATTGGTGTGAATCGTTTACGATTGCGAAACCAATCAATATAAAATCTACTATATACATTTAGTGTTCAAATAACCTGGTGTATTATTTACTCTTTGGACCCTTTGGAAGTTTGTTCATTTGTTCAAAATATTTTTTAATGAAAAACGGAACGAAAGATACCAGTTTCGAAATTTACACCAAAATTAAGAAGAATACAAAATTTTGATCTTAATACAGTTTATATTCAAAATATTAGAATTTCTAATGTCAACGTGTCAAATAGTAAATGTCAAAGTGTCAAATTATTAAATGTTAAGAATATATATGTCAAAATTATTAAATGTCAAGAATTCAATATAATGATAAATTATTAAATATTCAATACTGCATTTTGTCATTAACCAAATAAGATTACAAACTAACGGTCAACTAAACATTACACATTCTTTGATAGTAGTATAAATATGTAGATGCAATCACTTTTAATAATGTAGTAAGGGTGAGCGATTTAAATCTAATTGTTGGTTTAAAATAATGTTCTGGTCTGCATTCATGTGTCTACTTACCTTGAGCGCTTCGAGAGCATTCATTTTCCTACCTATATCACAGGAATGAAAAACTTTGAAATTTACTTTTTGGTCGAAACAATGTTTTTCCGTTAGCAGGTGTTCTGCAAAATTGGACTCAGTTTTTTTGAGTCTCCAGCCACTAACATGCTCTGCAATTCTAATCTGGAAGCATGTCCCTATCGGAGAGCGCCGCCGCTGTTGCTGGGGAGATCAGTCTGGGGATAGAATACTACATTGATGTCACCAGCATCCTCAAAGCCCGTCCCTGGTTCGGGCGTGAGTGCACTGATGCAGTTCAATATAAGCAAGTGGCGTATCGCGCCTGGATCAGGGCTAGGGCATCGGGTGGCCAACTTTAGAGCCGCATACAACAGAGCGACGAAGGCCAGCAAAAAAGGCTTCATTAGAGCAGATACCAAGCGCATCGCGCGGCTTGGCCAGGAGCTTACCTCGCATCCTACTAGATCATATTTTATTATTTTTATTAATTTACTTTATGGCACGGTGGGCGGATTTATAATAAGGACATTCTGCAAAGTGTCCTTGGTGGGCGGAATGTTCAGATGAAGCATTTACATACTAAACACATCACTTAGGTATAACTACATTTTATTATTTGTTTTCATTTTGACGCCATAGATGGTGTCCACTTATGTTAAAAGTCGTTATGGTTTTGTTCGTGATAACTATGTCTATTTTAAGATTTTATATTGATTGGTGTGAATCGTTTACGATTGCGAAACCAATCAACATAAAATCTACTATATACATTTAGTGTTCAAATAACCTGGTGTATTATTTACTCTTTGGACCCTTTGGAAGTTTGTTCATTTGTTCAAAATATTTTTTAATGAAAAACGGAACGAAAGATACCAGTTTCGAAATTTACACCAAAATTAAGAAGAATACAAAATTTTGATCTTAATACAGTTTATATTCAAAATATTAGAATTTCTAATGTCAACGTGTCAAATAGTAAATGTCAAAGTGTCAAATTATTAAATGTTAAGAATATATATGTCAAAATTATTAAATGTCAAGAATTCAATATAATGATAAATTATTAAATATTCAATACTGCATTTTGTCATTAACCAAATAAGATTACAAACTAACGGTCAACTAAACATTACACATTCTTTGATAGTAGTATAAATATGTAGATGCAATCACTTTTAATAATGTAGTAAGGGTGAGCGATTTAAATCTAATTGTTGGTTTAAAATAATGTTCTGGTCTGCATTCATGTGTCTACTTACCTTGAGCGCTTCGAGAGCATTCATTTTCCTACCTATATCACAGGAATGAAAAACTTTGAAATTTACTTTTTGGTCGAAACAATGTTTTTCCGTTAGCAGGTGTTCTGCAAAATTGGACTCAGTTTTTTTGAGTCTCCAGCCACTAACATGCTCTGCAATTCTAATCTGGAAGCATGTCCCTATCGGAGAGCGCCGCCGCTGTTGCTGGGGAGATCAGTCTGGGGATAGAATACTACATTGATGTCACCAGCATCCTCAAAGCCCGTCCCTGGTTCGGGCGTGAGTGCACTGATGCAGTTCAATATAAGCAAGTGGCGTATCGCGCCTGGATCAGGGCTAGGGCATCGGGTGGCCAACTTTAGAGCCGCATACAACAGAGCGACGAAGGCCAGCAAAAAAGGCTTCATTAGAGCAGATACCAAGCGCATCGCGCGGCTTGGCCAGGAGCTTACCTCGCATCCAACGGGTAGCCGAGGATATTGGCAACTGGCCAAAGCCTTGCAATCCAACTTCTGCCGACCTTCACTGCCACCGCTGCGGTACCCTGATGGAACCCTGGCTCACAAGGCCCAAGAGAAGGCAGACCTGTTAGTCAACCTCTTCGCGGCCTACTCCCGGATCGACGACCGTAGAAAGCAGCCTCCGACAATCATAAGTTGTGGCAACTAATGACGTTCGGAAGGTGCAGCGGTCGCTCGACGTCCGTAAGACCACTGGCCCCGATGGTATTCCTGCGGTGGTTCTCAAGAGGTGTGCAGCGGAGTTGACTCCAGTACTATCACGCCTGTATCGTCTGTCCTCCTCTACAGGTAGTGTGCCGGATGCGTGGAAGGAGGCTAAAGTGCAACCAATTCCTAAGAAAGGAGATAGGTCAGACCCAGGCAACTATCGTCCCATAGCCATCACCTCAGTCATCTCTCAGGTTTTTGAGCTAACTATAAACAAGCAGCTCATGTGTTATCTAGAAGATCACTCCAAACGACCGGCAATATGGTTTTTAGGCCAAAACGGTCAACGGGTGATCTTCTGGCATACGTTACACCTTTATGGCTACACACCTTTGGAGTGAGGCTATGAATAAGCATGGCGAATCCTTGGCTATCAGCCTGGACATAGCCACGGCTTTCGATAGAGTCTGGCATGCCACTCCTTTCCAGGCTTCCGGCATATGGCCTGCCACCTCAACTAAGGATGGTCGTGTTTGGTCTCGGTAATAACTAATATAATTATATGTAATTTAAGTTTGTTATAGTGTGAGCACCATCCACATAGCTTTTTATAATATTTGAAATTGACATGATGGTTGCTGTGCAGTTTGAGTATGTCATGCTCGCCTAAGTGTCCTGGCAGTAGTGGTCCATGTATCGGGTCGCCTTATGCCCTATAATACGGTTGAGTAGGGCGATGGCTGATACATGCGTCATACCCGTGAACGGGTGCCGTCTGTTGGGACTGGTCAGCTCATAGCTGTTATAGCAATTATTACAAATAATATTTATATTCCAGGCAAATTAAGTTTAGTCGACTGTTCCCACGTAACTCCAAAGGAACAATGTCAGTTTAATATTGTAAGCCATACCTGAATTTTAAAATAGCAGCCATTGTGTTTCTTGCAGTTAGAAAAGAGTGGCCATGAGCTTTATTGCCAGGTTCTTCCTCAGGCTCTACCTATTGCGTTGCGAATCTGGCAGTAAATGTAGAAGCAATAATCTTGACTTTTATAAGTGTTACTTTGTAACCTACATGAATAAAAAAAATTCACTTTCACTTTCACTATGCATATGGCTCGCCAGCTTTCTGCATGAGCGCCGTTTTTGGGTCCAATGCGACGGTCAGGCCTCAGACAGCTTGAAGTTAACTGCTGGCGTGCCGCAGGGGTCCGTTTTGTAGCCCACTCTCTTTCTTCTGCATATTAATGATTTATTGTCGCTGGGCATTGCTATGCAGATGATAGTACATTACATGGGAGATATGTAAGTCACCCGGCGGCAAAACGGACGGATGTTGGGGCTATGAGGGGACAAGTTGTGGTGGAACTTGATCGGAGTCTGGACCGCATCTCTCGGTGGGGTTCCGATATTCTGGTCGAGTTTAATATCAGGAAAACGCAGACGTGTGCGTTTACTGCAAAATTATCCCCTTTCCTTCCCCTTCCAACTCTTCATAATACATCACTACCGCTGCAAAATTATCTCAGCATTCTGACGTTCGTCGAGAGCTTGATAATAAAAATTACATCGAGGGGTGCATCAGCTTGACCTCTCGCAAGTTCGGAGTCCTTAACAAGGTGAGGCGGTTTTTCACGTCGGAACAGAGACGCTTACTATATAAATGTCAGATTCGTCCATTCGTGGAATACTGCTCACATCTCTGGGATGGCTCCGCCAAGTACTTGCTTGAAGCTCTCGACGCTTTGCAGCGACGTGCCAACCGCATAATAGATTGTCCAGAGGTCACTAGCAGACTTAAACCACTGGAGACGCGCAGAACAGTCGCCAGCTTAGCTGCATTTTACCGCATCTACCACGGTGAGCGTTCTGAAGAACTCTTCCAATTGGTCCCACCCTCCCCATTCCGATCCCAAACAACACGAGCGGGGCAGAGATGTAATTCTTTTACTGTGGACACAATCGTGCCGAGAACCATAAAAACATGGAACTCTCTGCCGGCGCACGTGTTTCCCTCCTCTTACAATCCTGGGTCCTTTATGAGAAGAGTGAAAAGGCATATTTCTGGGCCGTCAAAATGAGGGTCGCTATTACTATTAGCGTGCGGGTTGAGATAGCAGCCTTCATTAACGGGTCGTCGTCTTTGCTTACAATCACGCGGGCGACGCCATTTTGACGTGCCAAATATAAAAAAAAAATTGTTATCGTTATAAAGAAATAATTATAATCGTACGATGGGTTTGGTCGCGCAGTCAAATTTGGACATTCTGGTGATCCATGGGAACAAATAATTGCCCGTGGTCCACCCAGGTGTGTTCATGGAACGGTTGTTAACCAAGTAGAACGCGGCGCCTATATATGCCCACTTTACACCATGCGTTTTTGTGTCCCACGTAATAGGTGGTGAGTCTATTGCTGTGTTGAAATAGATAGACGCAGGTTGTGGCTACCTGCTGTTAAATTTTTTCAAGCCTACCATAAGGCCTTCAACTTGACTTAACGACTGCCATGTTACTGGCAACCGGGACCAACGGCTTAACGTGTCTTCCGAAGCACGGAAGAGCTGGCAAATGTAAATGCCAGAAAGTGGCGACTCATCCGAGGATCAGCCATAGTGAAAGTTGCGTAACTCAGTGATCGTTTATAGAACACTTAGTTCGCGGGACCACGGGCGCTTATAGCTAGCTATTTATGAACTTCTAATACAATTACTTCCTATTTCAAATTAAAATAAACTGTATTATGTCACATATCTGTATTAAATACTTTCAATTAGTAGGAGAACAACTAACTGATCCTGTCGACGTTATCAATATTCATGCAGAACGAGTATACCCAAGCGCTAGCTTGATCAGACGAGATGTTTCTCTGCTAGCTCTTTATCACATTAATTACTAGAGAGAATTAGAAGATGGAGCGTATTGAGAGAAAATATCGGAAGCCCCACGTTGTAGTTAGCTGCTTATCTCCATCACTTTCCATCCATCACTAAGTAGTACCAACTAAACTTGTAAACATTACAATAAATAAATAAAAATGTATAGTACCTACAGCAAAAATAAATGTGATATCATGCATACCCACGGTCAAGACCTGTGGAACCGCGTCATATCAGTAACGTTAAAAAGAACATTGTCATCTAAATAAACATTTAGGTACTTTGATAACCTCATTAAAGGTCAAACATGTGGCATACTCGTAATAGCTTTTTCTGTATTAACTACGTACTTAGATTGAAATCACACAATGCTTTAATAAGTCAATGATTTTATTATTTCAATAGTTTTAGTTCAATAGATAATCTCCACCTTTGATAAAGTCATTACTTGTTAAATTTTAAGCACCGAGTCTGTTTTCTTGACATAATACAATAGATATGCTATAATTGAAATCTAAAACATATATCGTCGTTTCCTTTTAAGCCAGGACTCCTCCAGTCCTGGTGATAGTTTTTTCCTAGACTTTACCTTTTTCCCCTCCCGGAAAATAGTAACGTTACAACACTTTATTTTGGTTGTACCTCTATAGGATTGCAAGTACGCGAAATTTTTTGATTGTGTTATATAACGCGTGAGTCTATTAGTAACATATAAATTTTGTAATCATTTAAGATTTGTATGCCGAATGTTGTGCATATTTAATAGCATATTTTATCGTCTATAACTGCACCATATTTTTACGAATAAAAAATGGAAATTTTATCATTATGCCATGACATGCGTTACAAACTTATACCATTCATTAACCTAAGACTACGAATAATAGTTAACTGAAATAAAATATTTTTGTTTTGAAGCGCTCGTGGCCCCGCGGTCTCAGTGTTCTGTAAACGATCACTGAGTTACGCAACTTTCACTATGGCTGGTCCTCGGATAGGTGACCACTTTGTGGCATTTACATTTGCGAGCGTTTCCGTGCTTCGGAAGGCACGTTAAGCCGTTAGTCCCGGTTGCCAGTAAAATGGCAGTCGTTAAGCCTGGTTGAATGCCTTACAGGCGGCTTGAAAAATTTCAACAGCAGGTAGTCACATCCTGCGTCTGTCTATTTCAACACGGCAATGGGCTCACCACCTATTACGTCGGACAGGAATCCACACGGTGAAAAGTGGGCATATAATATGCCTCTGCCACCCCTTCGGGGATAAGGCGTGATGGATAAAAAAAAAATGGAAAAAAATTTTTAGAAGTGAAAAGGATAAAATCTGCTGCGGAACCCTACATAGCGCATGGCCCTACAAGCACTTATACATTTTTTATTTTTATACCACTGAGGTGGCAGACAAGCTTACGGCCCACTTGATGGAAAGTGGTCACCGTAGCCTTTGGACGTTTGCAGCACCATAGGTACAGCACTCGCGCTGCCGACCCTTCTAAGACCCCTTTTGAAGAACTCCATACTGTAGACGTTAAGGAAAATCCAGGCAGGGAGCTTAAAAACGCTTAAAGCTTTTTATAATAGTCAGTCAATTAGGTCTAGTAGCACATTTCACTTTCAAAGTACATAATTTTAAATAAACGATATAATATAATGACAATGGCATTATGTAAATTCTCCCTTGAGCCATGAACAGTGCGACAAAATTACTAAATTGCTCGAACAGATATGCCAAAAGGTGTATGTTCACTTAAGATGATATGTCTCACTTCTTTGACGACTCTATGTACCTATTTAAAGAATGAAAACGCCATAGGTAGATTGGAATATTATTCATAAGGTGAAACTCGGTTCTGCATAAATAATATTCCTATTCGAGTCTACAAGTAGACTCGAATATTGTTGTTTTGTTGATAGTAACTATCTAATCTAGTGGCAACATTAAAATTATAAAAATTTACGAACTTTATAAAATATTGCATCATTATTAACGATGTTATGAATAATTGTGCAATCATATTTTGAACTCTCTCATAATTTTAACATAATAATAATTCTAGCTTGGTGTTCAGATGAAACATGCTCCGCCCGGCTTAGTTAGCAAGGTTTAGTTTAGTATCTGGATGACTAGAGTGCATTAGTCTCCAAATAGGAATATAGTTAAAAGTCTAGTTTTAAATTATTTAAGTTTCCATAGATGGCGTTATTAGTTCATGCTACATCGCGATATGGTTTTGTTAGATATTACATGTAACGGCCTAGATGGCGCTGATAGCTAATAGCTGTATCACGATTTTGTTTAGTTATTAGTCCTGGTTTATAGCTTTAAGATATTTTTATATGGTGTGAATCCTTTTTGTTAATATACGATTAGCAGTATTGGCTAGTATATTATTTTTATCGTTCGAAACCTTCGGAATTTCGTTTATGGTCCTACGAGTGGGTTTGTCTGAAAAGTTGTCAGTCATTAAGTGGTGGATTGCCACCTGCGACGCTTCTACTGGTTACTGGATCGCTGTCCAGAACACATCCCTGCAGAGGACGGACGCTACGTGCTGCGTCTTGTCGGCGGTGGAACTGGGAACATACACCCGGAGGAGGAGCGTGAGCAGTGGAGGAGCATTGTGCGGTTCGGTTGGAGAGCGCTAGAGGGCGCTACAGGCTGCAAGCTACACATCAAAGTGTTAATCAGTGAGTGCTGTGTCAAGTGTGAGTACTTTGAAACCTTTATTTACAAGTAGGAGAAAGAAAGTTCAAGATTAAAGTAACTTAGCAACACAGAAGCATTTAGGTTTTTTTAGTTTACTTGTTTTAAAAAGTTGTTTTATTTAAGGTTCTAACTTAGTTCTTAGTTTAGACTTGTAATAATTTTAAGTAAAAAGTGGTACCAACGGGGAACCTAGCCCGATTACACTAAGAAATAATTTGAGTTGTAAACACTTGTAATTATTCACAAAATTTAATAGTTCAGGTAATTTATTGTGTGTTTTCTAAGATCATGGTTTTGTAAGGGATTTTCACTTAGTAGAGTGTATCTCAAATTGTTGTTGCTTAATAAGAATAAAGTTTTAAACAGTCATCTGTATTGATAGGGTTGAAACTAGTCTGTAGACTTAGAATATTTACTTTAAGTAACGAATTAATTTGTTTTAATCAGCTTTAAAGTTGCAAGTGCTAAGTTGCAAGTGCTTTGTTGTTTGGTAACAATAGAACCATTGATTAATTTACAAGAAGATATAAAGGTAAACATTGTGAAAGAAAGAACTAATTTAAAAAAAAAAGCCTTAAGGATCGTTTAACAGTTCCTTATTTGAAAACGAGACTTGAAAATTTAGAGCAGCAATTTAGTCTATTTTCAAGTACTCATACAAAAATAATTACTGAGGTGAAGAGGAGTGACTTAGCAGATTAGAGACTTATCTGATTGTTACATAAATGGTGTTTGTGATGATGTGGAAGAGTTGTATGTTCTATTTAAATGTGAATTAAAGGAATTGTTGTATAAATCTAAAGGTACTGATTCAGATGCTAAAGTCGATACTGTCCCTCCTGCACATACTGTAAAGAGTCGAGTTAAGTTATCGGAAATTAAAACTCCTGATTTTTTCGGTAAATATACGGAATAGCAAACGTTCAGGAATTTGTTTATAGGCCTTGTAGATCAGAATAAGTCGTTGGATGATGCCCAAAAATTATTTTATCTCAGGGGATATTTAACGGGAGATGCTGAACAGTTATTGAGTAATTTTAAGGTAACATCGGATAACTATAAAGCAGCTTGGGATAGACTTGATCTTATGTACAATAACAAAAGGTTTTTAGAAAATGGGATTTAAATAAATTGTTAAATCAAAAGAGTTTGGTGTTTGAGTCAGCGGTAGATATTAAAAACCTTATTAGCACAACCTGTGATTGTTTGGAAGCCATTAGGACCATGGGGAGAGGATGTTTCATCTTGGGACATTCTAATTATCTACATTATTAGCGGTAAACTGAACAGGGACACTAGAAAGGTTGAGTTGAAGGTTTCATCCGATCCATCTGATAACTTACCTACCTTTGACCAATTCTCAGAATTCATGGTAAGTCGTTATAGGGGTTAAGAGTATTTGGGTGTAAAGGATAGACCAAATGAGGATAAACGGGCTACAAAATCTTTTCATATTGTTAATGAAAAACGAACTAAAATATGTCCGTGTAGTTCAGACGATCACAAATTAACTACTTGCAAGCAATTTCTTAAATTGTCTAATGATAAACGGCGTAGTTTTGTAGTAGATAAAAAGTTATGCTTTTTATGTTTGAATGGTAATCATTCTGCTAAGCAGTGTAAAAGCATAATTCGTTGTCAGGTGTGCAAACGTCGCCACCACTCAATATTACACCCAAGTGATGTTCCTGGATCTGAAGGGAACGAAGTTAAGGTAACACCCAAAAACCTCGTCAGCTGACCCAGGTTCGATAAAGGAAGACGTGGTACGGGAATGCCACAATATTACTGCGCAAGCGGAGGTTACCGACCAGCCTTTGGTGTCGTGTCTTTCGACAGGAGATAGTCATAAGACTGTACTACTAAGCACGGCTTTAGTACAAGCTAAGTCGAAGGACGGCACTTACACGTTAGTCAGGGCTTTATTGGTACAAGGATCGCAGGGATCTTTTATCACTGAAAGCATGGTTCATTATTTAGGCTTAAAAAATCGGCATATAAAACTACTATTACGGGAGTGGTTGTGACCGAAGTGCGACATCAAATTCTACTGTCACATTTAAGATAAGGACAAGGTTTAATCCACAGATCCAATTTGAAGTCAATGCCATAGTGTTGAGGTCAGTTACTACCCTTCTTCCGGTTACAAAGGTAACTAAAATAGAATGGGCAAACCTGACTTCCACTGATTTGCTGATCCTGAGTATTACAAGCCAAATAAAATAGATGTCTTATTAGGTGCTAAGATATTCAGTCAGAACTTCCACGACGGTATTACAAGGAATCAAAGCGGATCTCTGTTGGCACAATACACCGCTTTTGGGTGGATTTGCTCGGGTGTTTGTGAAGTGGAGAAATCATCTTCTATACATTTTTACATTGCTGTAATGCATTTGTGTTGTGAGGTTGATAACTTACTGAAAAGCTTTTGGGAATTAGAAGCTGAGCCTTTGGGAAATAAAAGAATGCTCAGAGATGAAGAGATAAGGTGTGAAAGATTATTCACAGATACTACACGTAATCATGACGGTCGATACGTAGTACGATTACCTTTTCGTGATGACAGTACGGATTATCGGTTTGGTGTCTCCAGAAAAACGGCTGAAAAGAGACTCAATAGCTTGGAACACAAATTTCAAAGGAATGTGAAACTGAAGAAAGATTATACGAAGGTCATTGATGAATATATCGATTTAAAGCATATGATAAAAATTCCAAAATTAGAAGACAGTAATGACCAGGCATTTTACTTACCACACCATGCTGTCATCCGGGAGGACAAGGATACAACTAAGCTTCGTGTTGTATTCGATGCTTCTTGTAAGAGTGCCAATGGGAAATCTTTAAATGATAATTTAATGATTGGCCCATCCTTACAAGCTGAACTACGCCATACGATTATGTGTTGGAGACGGCACAAGATTTGCCTTGCCGCTGACATTATAAAAATGTATAGGCAGGTTTTAGTTAATAGGCAAGATTCTATATATCAGCGTATATTATGGAGAGATGATATTGGTAAGGACATAGAAGAGTATGAATTGCTTACCGTGACATTCGGTACGGCATCGGCACCCTATTTGGCAGTACGCTCTTTACAGCAGGTCGCTAATGATGAGTGTCAAGATGATCAGAGAAATAAATAAATAGTTTATTTCTCATCACAGACACATTATTGACTTAAACATAACTTATTTACTATACACATTGTGATGGCATCGGAGATTGACAAAATATGGACTCTACTCTCTGAACTAGGTGGACACCTGTATCTCAGAGCGTAGCGTTCAGCCTAAATAATATACAATTAACGTATATTCCAAAAAAGGTTTAGATGTCTCTGTTTTTATATTTAAATGCTTTTGTGTTCAGTGATTTTTCCTTGTTGTGTGTGTGTGTGTGTGTGTTTGTGTGTGTGTGTGTGCGTGTGTGTGTGTGTGTGTGTGTGTGCGTGTGCGTGTGCGTGTGTGTTTTTTGAGCGTGATTAAATATTTAGATATTTTGTGCGTAGATGCAAAAAGTTAGGCAATGAAAATAAATAAGTCTTCAGTGTTATGGTAATCGAGCTGCATGAGCCAATCTTTGAGTGTATTTTTCAAATTGTATCTAGACAAATGAGAAATGTTTAATTTTATTAATATGTTTGTAAAGATATGAGCCTAGTACATAGTACTGTCTCTCTGCTATGCATGAACTGCCCGTTCAGCTCTCTCTAGATCGATTAAAATCGTTTTAGCGGCTCCACCCCACATCACAATACAGTATCGCAGTACTGATTGGCACAACGCAATGTACACTTTTGTGAGAAGTTGGAAAGATGACGATTCCCTGAGGTTTTTTAACAAGTGGATCATACTTCTAATCCTTGCAGTCACTTTACTGACTTGTAAGTCCCATCTCAGTTGGTTATCAATTATCACTTCTAGGTACCTTACGTTGTTTGAAGGCAATATAGACTGACAGCTACAACATTGTGTTTTTCCTGAGCATGTATGTATTGTTAGATGAAAGTTTTCGGGTGGTTGGGTGCTATTCCTCATTGAAAAGGTCAGATAATTGGTTTTAGGTATATTCAGAGTAAGTAAGTTATTATTGAGCCATTGAGTTACTTTTGCCAAACAGTTTTCAGCGTTATCCTTTACATCCTCCCAGCTACGCCCATATATCACAATTGCTGTGTCATCCGCATATGTATATTGCATTGTGTAATTTGATTTTACAAAGGTTATTTATGTATATTTTAAATAGAGTTGCCGCTAAAAACGCTTCTTTGAGGAACTCCATAGGTCACAGTTTGCTCTTCACTGAGGTAGGAACCAATAACGACTTGTTGCGTTCTGTTTGTTAGATAGTCTCTGAACATATCCAATTGCTTCCCTCTAATACCGATACGATCAAGTCCATCAAGTAGGATAGGGACAGAGACTGTGTCAAAAGCTTTCGCCATATCGAGAAATATACCAATGCATTTATTTTTATTGTCAAGTTGTGGATTTTGACCCGCTTTATCAATTTATTTTTCTTTATACTCTGTTTTTAATTTACGAAGGATATGATTGCAGTAGTTTCGGCAACGCGTATAAATTAGTTTAGTGGTTAAGTTATTCACGTCCAACGAATGAGTGAGGAACGAGTGACGGAGAATATATATTGTTCAAAAGTAGAGGGTAGAAGGATGGTAGGTCGGGTAAGGTGGTAAAGAGGTCAGGGTAGGCCGTGACTTACATATGAAGACCACGTGAGCAGATTGCTCAAAAACGGAAAGGTCAAAAGTACTCGGATACCCAGACATGCGTGTATGAAGCGATTGATGAATTTCGAAGAAGCGAAAGAAGTATGCATGGATCGCGAAGCCTGGCGATCTGTCCTCTCTGACTACCCCGTCAGGGATACAGCGTGAAGATAGTTAGTTAGTTTTTTTTATTCGGTGTTCTCTTATATTCCTTGTGTAACCTATCACGGTTTGCAATGCAGCGTAATAGACCTGTAGTAAACTAAGGTTTTAAAATTCGCGTCCGCCTGGGAATCTTCAGAAATTGAGTGTTTTTCTCTATAATAGCTGCTACTATTGAAGTGAGTATTTGTGTGGCTTGGTTTGCATCATGTGAGACGTAGACGTCCTCGACGTTTGTGTTTGCCAACTAGTTTTCGATGGATGGATAATCTAGACGTGTTAAAGTGTTGCTAGGATTTCTAGTTTTCGCATAATCAATTGATAGCAAAATAGGGGCATGATCCGTGATAAAGGTATTGAATATTAGGGATGTAGATGCTAGCTTAGACTTCACAAGGATATGGTCGTAGCATTTGTTTTCTCTGGTAGTATATCTATGTGTCGGAATCAATCCATGGGATGCGTTTAGCATTAAATAGTCATTACTCTTGTTATCTATGTTATCATCTTTTATGTCTATGTTCATATCTCCCATAAGGACTATATTTTGGTAAGACGATAGACTGTCATATACGTTATTTAAGGTGGTTAAAAATTCATGAAAATTTTCTATGAAGGAGAGCGATAGATAACAACAAGAGCCAACTCTTGATATAGTGCACGTTAGACCAGTGGCATGTACAAGGGTTGGTTCGCATATTTTGCAATTAATTTCCAAGTCACAGTAAACAACGACACCATCGTTTTGGTTTTTATTTTGTTTTGTGTAATACGAGGCATATCCATCAAGTATCGGTATTTTGTCAACTTTGCTAAGCCAACATTCAGTTAGAATAATTATATTGCAGTGTATTTTTAGTGAAGTTAGTAGTACAGTAAGCTCGTCAAAATTTTTGTTGATACTTCTTATATTTAAATGCAGGACATTGATAGATTTCTTGTGATTAATTAGGATAGCATTGCAGTCTTTTGGAGAACAGAGTACAGATCTACCATGATTGATGCACTCTAGTTCTTTATTTAATTCAATTATATCAGCCATTTAAATTATTATTATTAATACGAGAATGGGCCTACACTATGAGTTTAAAACCTACTTTCATGCTATATTTGTAGTTGGTAATTGCAGATTCTCATATTTATTCCGTTTGTGTATGATGTGTTGTTTTATGTTTGTGTTTGAGTATAAATGTTTTAAATAATGTGTGTTACCGTATTACATGTGTAGTGTATATAATAGAGGTACAATAATGTTAATAAATTAATACTAAGTTTACACAAAAAAAGACTCACGACAAGTACATCTAGCACGTGAAAATTATTATTGAGAATATTATTACAGACTAGTCATTTTGAGGTATCCTCTAGACTTTTTAAGCATTTTTCAGTTTTGATTATAATATGGGACTCGCCTTCCTTTTTTCTTAGGAAAATATTACCGTTTTTGGACCAACAGAACTTATAGCTGTATTTCCTTGCAAATTCACGTGTTAGGTAAAATAGCTTCCTTGTGTGTGAGGGTAGAAATTCTGCTATGTAGATAGGTCGACGTTGCCTAGGCAATTACATAGACTCAGTGTTGAGCTTATGCTGCTCTGTACCTGTCGACTTTTTATTGTACTGTCGAACGAGCGATAACATACTTTGTTTTACCTTAACCGACGAAAGCTCCAAAATGATTGGGCGAGGTACATCCGATTTACCGGGCAGTCGATATAAATCCCTGATTTCAGACGGAGCAATTACCATTTCAACTGTATTGCAGATGTTTGTCACTATTTGAGATAGGTCTTGTACAGATTCTGAAGATTTCTGTGGCACATTCCTCAGTTCCAGTGTAGATGGGCGTGATTGATTGATTATTACATGGATGATTTGATGACTGGAGCGGAAGATGTAGACCATGGCATTACATTTAAAAAAATATGAAAATGTATTAGGTAAAGCAGGATTTCAAATGCAAAAAATGGGTGAGTAACAGTCAAGAATTATTAGAAAAAATAAAAGTAGAAACTAAGCTTAAGGATAAAGCTAAGGATTAAAATAGATTAAACAACTAAGATATTGGGTCTAACCTGGAATTCACGCGTTGACTCCTTTCAGTATACTGTTGATCTTGCACCTATGACTGGACCTGCAACAAAAAGAAAAATAATATCCGATATTTCACGTCTATATGATCCCCTTAGTTGGCTTGCGCCTACCATTATAATTGCAAAAATATTAATACAAAAGCTGTGGTTAGCGGGAAAAGAATGGGATCAAGAGGTTCCAAAAAAAATTACAGTACGAATGGGTTATCTACCGTCAGCATTTGACTTCATTAGCTGATGTTAGGATCCCACGATGGCTAAGTACTCACCAAGCTGTAAAAAAATTAGAGCTATACGGGTTCTCGGATGCATCGAAGCTAGCGTATGCAGCAGTGACATATCTCAGAGTACTGGATGACCGTGCAAATGTGCATGTGACCTTAGTCAGTGCTAAAACAAAGGTTGCTCCAATAAAACAAATTTCTATCCCCCGGTTGGACCTTTGTGGGGCTGTCCTTTTAGCCAAACTGATGGTTGAAGTAGCAGAAGCCCTGGTAATAGAGAGAACTAATTTGTATGCTTTTGTAAAGTAGTTTTGGCGTGTTTGAACTCCCATCAAAGTCGATGGAAAAGCTTTGTGGCCAATAGGGTGACGAAAATTTTGACTACGTTAGATACTCATCATTGGTTTCATGTAACATCTAAGCAAAACCCAGCAGACTGTGCGTCTCGAGGTATCTCCCCTCTGGGATCACCGACACTTTCGTTGTGGTTTAATGGTCCAGAATTTATGAAATTAAATGAGGATGCCCATTTTAAGACTCTACACGGCGGTCCGCAATTAATGATTGCATATCTGCGAACACAATACTGGATTATAGGTGTAAAAATATTGGCCAAAGGCTACTACCGAGGTTGTGTCACTTGTGCAGTGAAAACACGAACGCAGCTTATGGGACAATTACCTGGACCGCGCGTTACGCCTAACAAACCATTTCTAATAAGTGGTGTGGACTATGCTGGTCCAATAAATATACGAGTCTCAAGGGGCAGAGGAAATAAATCCTACAAAGGATATATTGCCTTATTTATATGCATGTCTACCAGAGCAGTACATTTAGAGGCCGTTAGTGAATTGTCGACGCAAGGATTTTTGGCAGCCTTCAGAAGGTTCGTGGCGAGGCGTGGTCGTTGTGCCGGCTTCATAGCGATAACGCTACTAATTTTGTGGCAGCTGCTCGTGAACTGCAATTTCTATATAACGAACAAAGATCTAATTATAATCCGGAACTAGCTGATTACCTAGCCACTAATGGGACCAAGTGGCACTTCATTCCCCCTAGCGCTCCAAATTTTGGAGGCATCTGGGAATCAAATTTGAAGTGCACCAATTTTCATCTTAAGAGGGTTATCGGTTATGTGGTACCAGATTCAAATTATGAAAATTCAAACATTCATAACCTGAGACGATGGCAACTATACCAGAGGATGATGCAGGATTTTTGGCGTCAATGGTCTCGAGATTATTTACATCAATTTCTCCAACGACATAAGTGGGAATTTAAGGAGCCAGAACCATCCATAGGTGCAATAGTATTAATCAAGGAAGATAACGTGCCTCCTGGCAAGTGGTTACTAGGCAGGATAAAAGAAAAACATCCGGGTCCTGATAAAATAACTAGGGTAGTTACCGTTCGTACCAAGGAATCCTTGATAAAACGACCTACATCAAAATTATGAAAATTATGTGTACTACCGGTTTACAATTAAGTGTCCTTGATTAGCTAGCATGGTGGGCGGATTGAATGTAGGGACATGTATCATTGTGTCCTTGGTGGGCGGAATTCAGATGAAACATGCACCGCCCGGCTTAGTTAGCAATGTTTAGTTTAGTATCTGGATGACTAGAGTACATAAGTCTACAAATAGAAATATAGTTAAAAGTCTAGTTTTAAATAATTTAAGTTTCCATAGATGGCGTTATTGGTTCATGCTACATTGCGATATGGTTTTGTTAGAAATTACATGTAATTTTTTTTTTTGTTTTCGCGGGGTTTGCATTTACGCACCGTCATCCCTGCTGCGGGGGCAGCAGGGACGATGTGTAGGGCTCCGGGCCCGTGAGAGAGGGCCGTCCTACCCACTAAACCCCGCGGTGTTCCGCCTCACTTTAAAACCGACTCGCAGGGTAGGCCTGAGGTTAAATCACTGCGAGCCGGCAAGGGGCACCCCAGAACGGAGGGGTCCGTCTCGGGGCTGTCGATAAGCAACCACCCCGGAGCTCCCTAAGGAGCTGAAGACCTATCCCGCACCTCCACCGCTCTCGAGCACCCCTCTGTAAGCAGAGGAGGTGAGAGCGGCCGGTTGGGCGGGGTCCCCCGACCTTCCGCCAACGGCCAGACACTATTCGAGGGCGCGCATGTACTGAGCACGTTGACGCCCCCGAACCGGACGGCGGGGCGGGAGCGTCTGTCCCGTATCAAAAATCAAATCAAAATCAAAAATCTTTATTCATGTAGGTCACAAAGTAACACTTATGAACGTCAAGATTACTGCTTCTACATTTACATTTACTGCCAGATTCGCAAAGCAATAGGTAGAGCCAGAGGAAGAACCTGGCAATAAAACTCATGGCCACTCTTTTCTAACCGCCATTTGACACAGTTTGATTAACATGATATTTGACCAATTATACAGTAAAGAAATTATACAAAAAAAAAAAACAAAATAAATGTTGAGTTCATTAAAATTACACTTACATAGTTCCTTTGAATTTATGTGAGAACAGTCGACTAAACTTAGTTTGCCTTAAATTTAAATAATATTATTTGTAACAATTGCTATAACAGCTATGAGCTGACCAGTCCCAACAGACGGCACCCGTTCACGGGTATGACGCATATATCAGCCATCGCCCTATTCAACCGTATTGTAGGGAACAAGGCGACCCGATACATACGCCACCACTGCCAGGACACTTAGGCGAGCATGACATACCCAAAAACTACACAGCAACTATCATGTCAATTTCAAAATAATAAATAAGTCTACATAGTGCTCACACAATAACAAAGTCAAATTACATATAATTATGTATATTAGTTATTACCGGGACTAAACGCAGCCATACCTTTAGTTGCCTGGCGTTTCAAATTATTTATACTGGAGAATGTAAACAAAAATAAGGTAAAAAAAAAAAAAATACAACATATATATGCAGGTTCAAGACAAGTAGATAATATAACACAAGATTCATTCGAATCCTAAATAGCTCGAGCGAAGAGCAAGCAACTCATTTCCATTTATTTTTATCATTCAAATAATCATTAGTCAAATCATAGCAAAAGAGTCGTGAACCTTTTGTAAACGATGATGCGTTCCAATTAATTTATGCTTATTTCTAGTATTTATCGAATGTATGTCACTGTGTCGATTGTATAAATGTATGTTCTGTTTAACTAACATGATATTTGCAAATATATACTGTGATGCAACCGTTAAAATGCCAATTTCTTTAAATTTCTCTCTAAGAGACACTCTAGCACTCAATTTATATATTGCACGTATAGCTCTCTTCTGGAGTACAAAAATTACTTGTAGATCAGCTGCTTTACCCCACAGCAAAATGCCGTAAGACATGACACTATGAAAATAACTAAAGTATACTAGCCTGGCAGTTTCTACATCAGTGAGCTGCCTGACTTTACTAACGAAGAATACCACCCGCTCTGTTAGGACTGAGTAGTAGATCGCTACTCAGAACAAAGGCCTACACAGACGTGCATCACTGATAGGCAAAGTGTTTGCGTGTGGAGTTGCGGCATTGACGGTGGTGTGGAAGGCAGCCAGAACTTAGTATAGAACTGGAGGTAGCATAGCGGGAGGAACGGCTGCAGCTGAACTACGACACTTATACACATGGCGCAGTATGAACGCAACGGAAAATAAGTGAAGTATTTATGTGGCAGTGTAACTGTGAGTAGTTTTAACATTCTCTTTATTAGTGAAGATTCTACAGAAAATTGAACCTTAAAATCATAAGAAATATAACTTTGTGTTTTGTAGTAAAGCTTGGACTTATAATTTTTAAGTAAAATTACATGGCTTGGTAATTTGACCACGGGTAATAAACGATTTGAAGCAAATTGAGCTCTATTTGTAATAAGAAATTAACTTAGTAGTTTATTTTTAAATTCTTTGACTTGTGTTAGTTTTAAGTATAAAGCGGTTGGCACGGGGAACCTATGCCCGATTTATTTTGGTCCAATTCAATGTTCTAAACACTTAGAAAATATTTCGAGTTTCGAACTTGGAAAATATTATCATTTTTGTTTTTGTATATGGACTTAGAAGACTTTTATCTTTTTATTTGAGTGTATTTCTTTGTCTTGTGTTCTGTGTATTTAATAGCGCAATAAGTGTAAGTATAAGGCTGCTTTTTAGTCTCATTGTGTTTTAACTGTGTGTATTACAAGGTACCTATATTACATTATATAAATATGGAGTCATTTATCAACTGTATGTTGATAAGTGACTCCATATTTACGGAGGACATTAAGTCAAATATGTTTAAGTATAAACCAAACTTTAAATAATGTCCTAAGGATAGATTAAGTGTTACTTACATAGAAGCCCGGTTAGAGGGTTTGGAAAGACAGTGGCATACATTCAAGAATGCTCACATTAAAATTGTTAGCGAAATACAGAAAAAGGAATTGCAAAGTTCAGAATATTATAGGAATAGTGTATATGACTCAGTAGAAGAGTTTTACATGCAATACAAATGTGAATTAAGAGATATGTTAGCTGAATGGAAGGTCTCTCTTGATACACACAAGTCAACTGCCTCTACAGAGGTGGCAATAATAAAACTGCCCCAAGTTAAGATACCTGTATTTTCAGGCAATTATAGTGAATGGCAAACGTTTAGGGATTTATTTATGGGGCTTATACATAATAACCTAAATTTAGATGATGCTCGAAAATTATATTAATTAAAAGGGCATTTATCTGGGGAAGCTCAGCAATTATTAAGCAATATAACGCATAACGCAATATAAGCAGCCACGAACTTAATTCTATTACATTAATGAATTACGATTTGATTTCATCGTATTGTAGACCGCAAATTGAGCGCGGTGGGAGCTGCATCTACGTCCGATCTGGAATCAAAACAGGGATAAACAGTCTAGCGCTAAACAGGGATAAAACCTGTTACATGGTGTTTAAACAAAATGGGCAATGCCGTTACTTGTCAACCCAGTAGATGGCCTGGCTTAATTGTCAACCCAGTAGATGGAAAACGTTCGTTGGGAACCGTGTGTCAGAAATCTTGACCACTTTAGACACAGAACATTGGTCATACGTGCCCACAAAACAGAACCCAGCAGAATGCGCATCTCGAGGTGTGACTCCTGGACAGCTTAGTGCCATTTCTGTATGGTTCGAAGGGCCAGAATTCTTGAGGCAGCCTATAATTAATTATATTAAACCAAAACACCTGGTAACAAAATTAGACGAAATAAAGGTTCATACAGGGACAATTGACATTCCATTTTGGTGCAAATTTTCATCACTTCAGAAGCCAATAAGAGTGATTGCATATTGCAGAAGATTCATGAATCTTAGAGCTCAAGTTGTTAATAGACACTCTACTAGTTATTTGACTAGTTTAGAACTTAATGAGGTACTGACAACTTGCATTAAGAAGTGTAAGAAAGATGAGTTTGCAAAGGAACTTTAAGAACTCAGAGCTCATGGGTATTTAAAAATTATTTTTGGACTGAAAAGAGATTATTTGTAACGGTGGTAGATTGGAGATGTCTAATCTAGATTATAATCGTTAACATCCCATTATCATACCCAAGGATTCATTTCTAACGAAGCTTCTTATTGGGGACACCCATAGCAAAATGCTGCACGGCGGACCTCAGGCAATGATCACTTACTTGAGATCAAAATATTGGATCATGGGTATCAACGTTTTGGTTAAAGCTTATTGTAGAAAATGCATAACTTGCCTTTGTTATGCAAGTAAGTCACAAAACCAGTTAATGGGACTGTTGCCCGCTCCACGAGTGACTCCTAATAAACCATTCCTCTTTACTGGAGTTGACTACGCCGGTCCCATAAATGTGAGAGTATCTAAAGGGCGTGGTAATAAAACGTATAAAGGGTACATATCACTGTTTGTGTGCATGTCCACGCGTGCTGTGCACCGAGCTTCACAGCGACAATGGATCAAAGTTTGTGAGTTGCAAGTATTATTTAATGAAGAAAGATCAACTTTTCTTCGAGAGTTGGTAGAATACCTTGGAAATAATTGTGTTCAGTGGAGATTTATCCTTCCCCACAGTCCAAATTTTTGAGAAAACTGGGAACGGGTAGTTCTACTAAGCATCATTTGAGGAGAGTGGTGGGTGACTCTACTCTCACGTTTGAGGAATTAACGACTGTATTGACTCAGATTGAGGCGTGCCTTAACTCTCGCCCACCAGCGGATTAACAGTATTAACTCCAGGACATTTTTTGGTGGGAGAACCTCTTGTTTTAGTGCCAGATAGCAATTTTGAAACGTCAAATGTTACTAACCTTAGACGATGGCAGCTTACGCAGAGAATGGTTCGGGATTTTTGGCGTCGGTGGTCGCAGGAGTATTTGAACCAATTTCTGCAACGTCACAGGTGAACATACCGAACCCCAGAACCATCAGTAGGCAACGTTGTTTTAGTTAAAGAAGTTGGCTTGCCTCCTGGTAAGTGGTTGTTGGGATTAGTGGAACAAAAACATCCTGGACCCGATGAAATTACACGAGTGGTTACAATTCGAGTAAAGGATTTGATTATAAAGCGACCCGTTTCAAAATTGTGTGTCCTTCCTATCACTTCTTAGTTTTATGATGTGTAAGTTAAGGTTACATAAGTTTATAGCTGTAAGGTCAATTGTTGAATTTGGTAAATATAAATATATATTAAAGTTATTTTTAAGGTTTTTTTTAAGATTCTTGCTTCATTTGTGATTGGTATTACGCCACTAGAAGTTTAAATTCATGGTTATTTTTCCCAGTCTTTTTATGATGGGTGACGATAAGATTAAGGACATTTGTTAATTTGTCCTTAGTGGGCGGTATGAACAAGGTTTACTGTGTATTGTATTACCTGTGAGATACAATTACATTGGGCTCGATAGATGTCGTTGTACATTTACCTAGCCCGCGGTCGATGTTAGTGCTATCGATAGATGGCGTTGTGCATATTGTTTACATCGCGCAAACGTAGTGTAGTAATAACGCATAAGATGTGTTATGTGTTTACGGAATAAAAAAGGATAGCATTGTGATATACGAATTAAAGTTCTTGGAAAAGTTCCTTGAGTTTTTTTACTGTATATCCTCATCCGACAGACCTAACATATTAGAAAATTGTACACCAACCTAATAATGAATGGTTAGAAAGCTGAACTAGTTAAACATTTCCCTAGAGTCGGAAGACTAACTAAAGTTTATATTTTCTTAAAAAAATTCGAAAAAAAATTGTTTTCAGACATTTCCATAAGAAAACAGTATGCAAATGATCAATACTTCTACAAGAATTTCTGGGACTTCAAAAAACAATTGTTGCAATTCAGTTATCATCATACAGCCGGACCGGTTTACACAAAATTATACAACTATAATTTAATTTAATTTATTAATTAAATTGTAAACAGTGACTGTACTGTGATAGCGGCCTGTGTCATTGTCTAGCATCTCGCCTTGCATTACGTACGTCGTTATTATTGTTTAGTTTTTTATTCATTGATCGAACAAAATGTTACTTATTCTATTTTTATTTTTATGTGTTGTATTATTCACTGTATTATTAAAAGTAAAATATTATACTCGGTACTGGCAAAAACAGAACATAATTCAAGTTGATGATTTGATTCTGAAATTTATACTAAATAATCGCTCCATGCCTGAGATCTGCAAAGAAATATACGACAAGTATGATGTATCTCACATCGGGACAACTATGGGACTCACTCCTACTTTAATTTTAAAAAACTTAGATGACATTCAAGCCGTGTTTGCAGGAGATTTTCAAAGCTTTTATAATCGTGGTATAAACACAAATCCCAATGATGTCCTAGCAGATAATTTACTCTTTACCGGTGATTTTCAAAAATGGAAACTCATGAGGCAGAAATTATCACCGGTATTTACAAGTGCAAAACTTAAAAACATGTTTTATATTTTGGAAAAATGTGCTCGTGATTTTGTCGAAGTTGTAGAAAACAATCAGAAAATGAGACAAACACCATTCAATGTTTTGTATACATACACTACTGCATCTGTAGCCGCTTCAGTCTTCGGTATCGATGCTCAAACTACAAATACTATGGATTCACCTTTCTTAGAAATGGCATGGAAGTCTGTAGCACCATCACTTAAGGCAAGTATTAATGTTGCCTTGTCAGGTTTTTGTCCAAGAATTTTCAACATGTTGAATTTGAAAACTTTTGGAGAACATGAGGATTTTTTTGTTGGTGCTGTAAAAAATATTCTTGCGGTTAGAAGACATAATATTGTAAAGAAACGACATGATTTTATTGAAATATGTTTAGAAATACAACAGAATGGTGTGATGCAAGACCCTTTAACTGGATTTGAGCTTAACCCAACAGATGAAATAATTGCCGGCCAAGCATTTTTCTTTTTTATAGCTGGAGCCGACACTACAGCTAATGTTATGCATTTTGCGTTGCTTGAACTTTCAGTTAACCACAAAGTCCTTGAGAAGTTACACTATGAAATTGACAGCATATTTACATCGGATAAAAAAGAACTAACGTACACCGATATTGAAAGCCTACAGTACCTGGACATGGTCGTTCATGAGGCAATGAGAAAGTACCCTCCAATTGGAGTCATTCAAAGAGTATGTACTAAAGATACAGTGCTGCCTAGTGGAATTAAAATAGCAAAAAATACTATTGTGGTTGTACCGGTGCTGGCAATTCATAGAGACTCTAAACATTACCCAAATCCAGAGTTATTTGATCCGGAAAGATTTCGAACTGAAAACTCTTCAAATATAGCGAAGTTTGCCAATTTGGCTTTTGGGGAAGGGCATCGCATTTGCCTTGGTAAGTATGATATAATAGTAGTACTATTTTTTTATATAAAACATACATACATACATATTATCACGCCTTTATCCCCGAAGGGGTAGGCAGAGGCATATTAAACGCCCACATTTCACCGTATGCAATTTTGTCCCACGTAACAGGTGGTTAGTCCATTGCCGTGTTGAAATGGACAGGCGCAGGCTGCTGCGACTTGCTGTAGAATTTTTTTAAGCCGCCCATAAGGCCTTCAACTTGACATAACGACTGCCATTTTATTGGCACCCGGGACCAACGTCTTAACGTGCCTTCCAAAGGGTGGGTTTAAAAAGCCAAATAAATTTAATAAAATAAATTGTGTCTATATTAGATGTTAAATTTGGAAGAAAAATTTTGAACCCGTTGCCTTTTTAGTGAGGTGGTAACAAAAAGGCTAAAAGGTCTTATGTGCTTGACACTAATTAGCACGACCAATTAAAGTCCTGGTTGTCTCGGACTCTATTTTATATAAAAATACTTTCTTATTGAGTTTGTATGCGTTACTTATGCAGGCAATATTTTTTTATGATTTTAAAGATCATCAAAGTAAAGTAAATGCCTTGATATTGCTTTTTTTTTTAAAAGAAGTAATCAAACCTATGCATGTGGCGACATTGCAAGCGTATAAGTCTCGACAGTCAACAATACGTGTAAAGGGCAGAGTGTTAATGATTTGAGGATATTACGTTAAGGATTGTGTTTAAAACAATTAATAAAACTTCTCTTGGGTCAGAGTGTTTGAAATAAGAAAAGAGTATGATCGATTTCCAATTACTCTAAGGTTTATATTGTAAGCTATCTACTCAAACGTTCAAGCTGCTAAAGCAGCTGACTTTTTTTGCCTTTTCTTTTTTAGAACTGACTTCATTTCAAAACCTTTTTAAACAATGTTGTCTGTGGTTTTAATGAATGAATTTTATACCATTAGAATGTGGATAAAAAGCCCGTGTATAAGAGGTTTAATATCTATATGTCACAATATCAAAATTCAAAGTAAATGCGGCATAAACATTGCCGGCGGCCATTTTCCCGCCATTTTTTTAGTTTTGCGTTAATATTTAATGGGTTAACAAATATTTAGTTTTTTTTAGAATAATTATAAGTTATTAGTGTCATATATCGTTTTAATCGTTATAATTCCAAGAATTAAATATGTAAAAAAATAATATATTAGTTTTTCGTGTGAGTGGCAAATTTTTGAAAAATAACGTTTATTTATTTTTTTACCGACTTTTTCGTGTTTATACCAATATATCAGTTGATTATGATTAAAATTCCAAATTATTATAGCTATAAGTTTTATCTTTATATATTTTACGATTTTTCAGTAGTTAAAATTTTTTGTCTAGATATTATAGTTTCCAAGATATCACGATTTTAGTTAATTAGGTCATAGGTTAATTAGAAAAAATGCGCTGCTCTGGCACCGCGAACGGATAGTTCTATAACAAAGTTACATATTATTGAACGATATCGTTGTTTTTACTTTCCAGGTGCCAGAATGGCGCGTCTTCAAGTGAAAGTTGGGCTAACTTGGCTGTTGCGTCGGTTTACGTTAGCAGAACAAACAAAAAATCAAATCAAATTCGAGAAAAGCCCTTTCGGGCTTAGAGATCCTAAGGCTCGTTACGATTTCATATCTAGAGATCTTTGAGTTAAAGGTTTTTCATGTTACAAATTCTTAGTTTAAAAATTTATTTTGTAATTTTTGCATTATAACTGAATTATTTTACACGTTATGTTTCCAATTTTAAAATAGATAGATTTTTTTTATACTTTATTTGCATATGTTTGTCAAAACAAATATAGTCGTTAGAAAAGATACCGTTTTTTTGTGGTCAACACAACTGCATCTTTTAAAATAATTGATGATAATGTCTCAAACTAAAAATACAAACAACTTAATAAAAATGTAGAAATTAAGTAAGTAGGTAATTGTATTGTGATTTTAATTTTGAATTTGGCATAATTTTAGCCTTCTTTTGAATTGTGGTTTTATACGAGCAAAGATGTTTCGTTGTCATGTTCGTGTTGAAACTTATTACATTTTTGAATATGGGGTCTATAACTAACTTTTATTTTATTTTATGTTGTTTATATAAATTTGGCTTTAAGTTTTGTTTATATTTACCTTATTAGAATTTCTATTAGTCTATGCAAATGTGTAAAATAAAGCTTTTTATCATTTTCTGTTGTTATTTTTTGTTATTTTTCTGTTATATGTATTAATTCAAGTGATAAAAGAAAACTTGGTTTAAGACGGGAATCGAACCCGTGACTTTTTAAGATTATGACTGTCCATTGATTGCTAGATTGATTGTTAAGGAGCTTGATAGATACACCTCCTGCAGGAGGCTCTACGCTGGAATCGTGCGGTCCATGGTTCTATATGGGGCCTCAGTATGGGCTAGGAATCTGACGGCCAGCAACATTGCAATATTGCGACATCCACTGCGGCTGCTGGCCGTCAGGGTTATAAGAGGATACCGTACGGTTTCTTTTCAGGCAGCGAGCTTCTTAGCAGATACACCTCCATGAGACCTGAAGGCGAGGGCCCTTGCAGAAATGTACTTGTGGTGCAAGGAGGCAGTGGAGCTGGATCTGGAACCTGCCCCACAAGAAATCGAGGGACAACGGTCCCAGCTACCCCAAGAGGTCATGGAGGAGTGGAGGGAGCGACTTGGGCAACCAATTGCAGGGCGCGACATAGTCGAGGCGGTAGGCCCGTTATGGGGGATCGGCTGGAGAGACGCCACGTTTGCTTCTACTACCTCATCGGGTACGGTTGCTTTGGTGTGTTCCTACATCGAATAGCACGAGAGCCAAACGCCTGCCACCAGTGTTTGGGCTGCTCAGAAGACACGGTGCTCCACACATTGGCAGTTTGCCCAGAGTGAAGGGACCAACGTCGTGGCCTCGCTATGGTTAGTAGTGAAAGCTCGTGGAATATTGTCGTCTCGTTTTGTAAGGAAGTATGGGTACAAAAGAGGCGATGGAAAAGGAACGGAAGAGGAATAGTACTCTCCCGTGCCGCAGAATGCGCACTGAGTGTCGGAGATCCCAAGTCCAACTGCGTCCCCCGTTAGCATAAACCTGGGGTGACACTCTGGGCTAGCGGTCGCCCTAGCAAAGGAATGCTCAAGGTGGTGGCGCGTTGCGTTCTTGCACGCGCCGCTATTGGCAGGGGACGTCAAAGGTTGGCAATCAGGGCTGCTCAGGGTGCCTGGGATTTCTTTTCGAGGGTAACCACCTAGCTACATACAGCCGGGAAGGATAAAAAAATGCAGCTCGATAGATGGTTCTGGTCATAGTGGTTATACTCTTAAATGAAAAATAAAAACGCTTACAAGATAGTAAAGAATTTCCACTTGTTTCGTTACGTTTCAGGTAGTTCAGTAGCGTAGAACATTGCCCTTGTAAGGCCGAGCCGTAAAGGTCGAGCGTTCAATCCGCGTCCTGAATTAAGTTGTCCTTATCACTTAAATAAAATTTTATTCATAAATTATTTATTTAAAGTAAAAAAGTAGATAAAATCTGAACTGTGTGCCAGATAGCCCAGCAGATAACCCAGATAGGCCTCATGAACACGTAACATTGGTGCACTAAACAAACGTGTGAATACAAGCAGGAAATATACACTTAGCCATAATGATCAATGTCCGTCAATAAAAACGAATTTGAAGGTGGACAGAACATGGTCTTGTCTCATTTTGTGAATTGAGAGAAATACTATTACGCATTAACCATGTATTGTAAGAAACTAGCATTTAGTATTACGTAAAATATTATGGTTTTTCAATTGTTTGCGTCATAATTCTTAAGATTTATTTCAACAATCATTCAGCTATGTATTACCACAGTATAAAGAGAGAAAACCTACCAGTAGCGTTACGCCTTTGAAGACGACGAAAATGCCGACAACGTCTAGACAGTGATGCTTGTAGGATTGTCACAAGTATATTAGGCTTGTTTAAGTGGTTTAAAATTATAACCAAACATTTAAGTTGCGCTAATAATTTTTCGATCAGTTGTAGATGGCGTTGTATCTATTATGTGACTGTCACATTTAAGATTTTCCATAAGCGTGTAAGTATATAGCCCAACCTATTGTTTTGCATACCATCGAATATAATCTCGTTGTAACACTTTAACCTTTTTTAATAAATTGTTAAATTGAGTGCTTCGAATTAATTCACCCCAGATCCTTGAGGAGACCGCTTTGTACCGAACTAGTAGTCCGAACAAGGCTTATATTATTTATAACTTACTTATTGACTCGAACTCGCAATCAACTATCAATATGTATATAATAATAAAGCAATAATATAAACACCGGTTTAAAAAATAAGTATATGCGAATTTAGCTTTTGCCGCACACGGAAAAAGGCAAGGTTCATTTCATGTCGTATGGATAGTTTTATATGAGAAAGCGTTTACAAAATGGCGCAATGTGACAGTCATAAAAAGAAGCGCTCGTGGCCCCGCGGTCTTACGTAAACGATCACTGAGTTACGCAACTTTCACTATGGCTGGTCCTCGGATGGGTGACCACTTTGTGGCATTTAGATTTGCGAGCGTTTCCGTGCTTCGGAAGGCACGTTAAGCCGTTGGTCCCGGTCGCCAGTAAAATGGCAGTCGTTAAGCCTGGTTGATGGCCTTATAGGCGGCTTGAACATTTTCAACAGCAGGTAGCCACAACCTGCGTCTGTCTATTTCAACACGGCAATGGGCTCACCACCTATTACGTGGGACAGGAATCCCCACGGTGAAAAGTGGGCATAAAATATGCCTCTGCCACCCCTTTGGGGATAAGGCGTGATGGATATTTATTTATTTATGTTTACAAAATGGCGCCGCTTCGTAGATATAAAATTATAATGTTGGGTCGATTTATAATTAATGGGGTTTCTAGTATCCAATATGGCCACCGAGCCGTTGTTTTAAAATTACATGTTAGGTATCGTATATGGGTATTATATATTGATAGTTGAATGCGTGAAAATTCTCATTTTTCACAATTCGTATGCGTCATTTTTTATATTTAGTAATTAAAGAAATTGATACAAAATTAAAATAATTGTAGTAAGCGGTTGTGCCCTCCTCCGCCTCGTCCCTTGCCTCTCGCACGATTGCTCTGTCTAGACAGCTTAATCGACCGACTTTATGGTATTTCCATATTAAATCTTCACTTTTGACGGGCACATGTACCGAGTCGCAATACTTTTTTAAACCCGAGTCAAACAGGGCAATGTGACAGATAAAAATGGCGTCAACACAATGGGTTCAAAAAGAGCATTACATTACTCTGATAAAAACTATTACATGATATAATACAAGTATGAATTCAACAGTACCTAACTTATCAATAACACTAGATAGTGTGTTGATTATACATAACAGAAAATAAGTAGGTATTTTCGATCATGATACAGCGCAAACGCTAAATACGCCACGATTATATAATACTTGATTACGATTTCCTATTCTAGAACACAAAATATTTTTTTAAGAAACGAGATCTGAAATGGATTTTAAAAGACTACGTAACTGTCTTTCATAACTAGTTTACGTGTATAATTTAAATTACATGAAATAACGCATAATTTTAATAATTATATGACGAATTTCTAAAAATAATAAATTGGACACAGGCATACAAAAAAAAATCTCGTTGTATATCCTTTCAGTATTGTAGAGGTTCTCATCAAAATCATACATGAATTAAAAAAATAGCAACTCAGTTAGTTGCGATGGAAATACTACGACTATTATATAATATAATAAGAATTATATAATAAGAAGCGCTCGTGGCCCCGCGGTCTCAGTGTTTGGTAAACGATCACTGAGGTACGCAACTTTCACTATGGCTGGTCCTCGGATGGGTGACCACTTTGTGGCATTTAAATTTGCGAGCGTTTCCGTGCTTCGGAAGGCACGTTAAGCCGTTGGTCCCGGTTGCCAGTAAAATGGCAGTCGTTAAGCCTGGTTGAAGGCCTTATAGGCGGCTTAAAAAATTTCAACAGCATGTAGCCACAGCCTGGGTCTGTCTATTTCAACACGGCAATGGGCTCACCACCTATTACGTGGGACAGGAATCCACACGGTGAAAAGTGGGCATATAATATGCCTCTGCCACCCCTTCGGGGATAAGGCGTGATGGATATTTATTTTATTTATTTTATTATATAAAAACTTCTCATGTCGAATTATAAAAGAAGCCGCTGAAGATATTATCACCACCGCCACCGCCCATAATACACTTGCCACTACTGTTACCGCTCAGCCGAATCAACCAGCAGTGTTAGTCAAAGAAGTCATTAGCCAACTCAAAAAAGAACTAATACATGAGATACATACCACAATAAGGAATACTCTAAAGCATACTAACACCTCAGCTCAAACTGCCACTACCACCAACGCCAGCTACGCCAGTATCACAAGGAAGCCAGCACTCATAATTAACGCACCGACATCATCGTTCACCTCAACCTCTACGCCCAACAATCTGAGTACCATTGAGCAACTAAAGAACCAAATTATATTTAAAGACAAAACCTTCGCTCCATCCAAGATTCAACCAATAACCAAGGGAAGGGTGTACCTGGAATTCAAAACCACCGAGCAGCAGAAAGAAACTCAGCAACTCATTAATCAAACAAGCAATCTGAAAGCAGAGGAGGCTAAACGCCGACCGCCACTCGCCATTTTAAAGGGCATATACAAGGAAATTGACAAAGAAGAACTCACCAAAATAATCTGCCATCAAAACTCTATCCCCACTACTGCAATACGCTTGTGTTTTCTTACCAGCAATAGATCTGAAAAACTTTACAACGCAGTCGTAGAATTGACCCCTACGGTATATCATAAATTAATCCAACAAAACAGAGTGGCAGTCAACTTCCAACAAGTCCACATTGAAGCCTTCTCGAGATTCATGCAGTGCAGAAAGTGCCTTCAGTTCGGACACTCACACAATAAATGTACAGTAACTATACACCCTTGCGCCATCTGCGCCGACGAGAACCACCAAGCAGCCGAGTGTCCTCACAAGACAAACAAACAATTCGTATGCTATAACTGTACAAAATATAACAGTAAGACAGGATCCAAGCTACCAACTAACCACGCTGCCAACAATCAAGCTGCCTGTCCTAGAATACTTCTCGCAAAGGAGAAAATAGAAGAAACTATTGACTACGGAACAGCTATATCTCCGCAATCAGCACCACAACAGTCATCAGGATTAGTAGATTTCCGCCAATTACCATTCAGCTTATAATCCCATTCCACAGACAGTATTCTAGTAGGCCAGTCCATAGGCTAAGTACTTTTATTATATAGCAGGATAATTCTTAACGACTAAGTTAAAACTAATAACTTTTTTTTAAATGTTATATTGTATTAAAATTAATCATTATTATGCATAACGTTCATCACAACAATCACAACAACACACAAACTACTCATACACAGGCAGGCCGTAACACTCACACACAAACCCATGTCAATAGTCCACCCATCAGCCGCACCACCCAGAGTAGAACCCCAAGACACAGAGACCTATCACTAACACTCACACAGGTTAACCTAGGTCGCGGACGTGCTGCAACACATGAATTGATACAACATTCTCTACAAAGTAATACGGACGTTATATTCATAAACGAACCATATATCGGGAACCAATCTACCATGAAAAATACACCAGGTTATACCACACACCAATATCCAAATAACACACACACTAAGGCTTGTATCCTAACAAAAAATAACATAGGTGCCACACTGGGCCTCACACAATATTCGACACCCAACCTGTGCTCCGTACAGCTGATAACCAAACATAGCAAAAGATTCATTCTAACAAGTGTATATATAGAACCCGACATTGACACAAACAACACACTAAACAGACTACAAGCATTACTTCATGACACAAGTGACGCCACACACATCATTGCTGGCGACTTCAATGGGTGGCACCGTATGTGGGGGTCAATCTCCAATAACCAAAGAGGTGAGGAAGTCGTCAACTTTTTCCAGTCGAATAATATTACCGTACTCAATACGGGTAAATCTTACACATACGAAAGCGTGGCCCTGGGTCAAATTAGGGGCTCAATTGTAGACCTAACCACCGTCAGTGACAATATTGCCTGTTACGTTGACGATTGGAAGATCGACCACTCCATCTGCCCCTCATCCGACCACCACGCCATAACTTTTACAGTAAATCGACCGGACAAGTTCAAACCTAACCCCAAAACAAGCACATTTAGATATAACACTAAATTCTATAAAAACTGGGACGATCTAAAGGAACACTTTAAAGGACAAATACTACATTCAGGCTTACATACTACCGACTTCAATACACTTAACACACAACAGGACATAGAAAGGTACACTAAAAAACTTACAAAAATCATACAAAACTCTTGCAACTTGCATTTACCACCTACAGGTCGCCGCTCGCCACGATCGCCTTGGTGGAGCGACGAACTAGATAATATGAAGCAACAGGTGATAGCAAACCACCACAAATTACAACAACTCAAGCGTCGTAACATTCCACTCACTGAATCTCTCGCCGAAAGGGATACCCTCAAAGCAGCATACGCCAAAGCAATTAAAACCGCATCAACTGAACACTTTCGGGATTTTTGTAATAGGCAGGGTAAAGAAAATGTGTGGTCAATCACCAACCGAATTATGAGGAAAGCGCCTCCCAGGAGGCCTCCGTCAACCATTGAACTGTCACCTGGCACGCATACCACATCTAGTCAAGAAACTGCCACAGCTTTTCTCAGTACATTTTACCCTGATGACACACCTGACACACCCACACAGAACTCTACACGTATTAAAACACACAACCCACCCGACACCGAAGATGATTGTTCATTCACACAGCATGAAATAATTACTCTCTTGAAAAACATGAACCCCTCCAAATCCCCCGGTGCAGACCACCTCACCTCCGATATCTGTTATCAGTTCGCTCTATGTTTTCCTGAAATCATCACTGGGCTTATGAACCGCTGCCTGAAACTTTCTGTTTTTCCTAAAACCTGGAAGCATGCCATAGTCAAAATCATTCCGAAACCTAATAAATCTGATTACTCTACTCTATCCTCATACCGTCCTATAGGACTTTTACCTATACTAGGTAAAACCCTTGAAAAATTAATCATACAACGCCTCACACATCACCTAAACACTACACATACATATAACACAAAACAATATGGATTCAAGCAACAAATCTCTACGGTACACGCTCTCACCAACATAGTGAACACCATCAAAACTCACAAAAAGAACGGATTACATGTCGCGATGATCTCCCTCGATATTAAAGCAGCATTCGATCACGCATGGTGGCCCGCCATACTTGCACGATTACACCACACTAAATGCCCAAAAAATATATACACCATCATTCAAAACTACCTATCAGACCGCACCGCCACCATATTATACTCGGACGCTACAGTAACTAAAGAACTAACTAGGGGATGCATCCAGGGATCTGTATGTGGGCCGACCTTCTGGAATCTGATTTTGGATGAACTACTGGACATGACTGATGGTGACTTACCCGGACGCAGACTTCCCGAGGGATGTCAGCTGCAGGCCTTTGCAGATGACATCACCCTAATAGCCGCACACAAAAAACTCATCAGTCTCCAAAACAATATCAACCAAAGTTTACACACGATTCTAGAATGGGGCAACAATAATAAACTTACCTTTGGACCTGAAAAAACCATTGCTCTAGCTTTTACCAATAAAACTAAACTCCTACACTTAACCATGAACAATACACACATCCCATTCAGTCGGACTGCCAGAGTGTTGGGGGTGATCATCGATGACTACTTACACTTCACACAACATGTAAATTATATCACTAACAAAGCACGTATACTAAATAACACAATTACCAGATTCATCACACCCACCTGGGGAATACACTCTCAAAACATACTCACTCTCTACAGAGGAGTAATTGAACCAATAATATGCTACGCTTCTAGCGTATGGCACACTGCTCTCAATTTTAAAACCAACTGCAATAAACTATTATCGTTACAAAGAGGGTTCGCACTCAAAATAATTAGAGGCTTTCGCACTATTAACACCACTAACGCCATTGCAATATCCACACTTACACCTCTTGACCTCAAAGTCAAAGAAAGAGCACGAATCGAATCAACCAGAATTTCAGGGGTCACCGATTACCTTCCACTCGATCTTACACTTGATACACCTACACAACTATCCCATTTGCTTCACCCGGCAGACAGAAAACCACACTCCTTTGACATTATCGGTACACAGACTGAATTAGACGACACTTTAATCAATCAACAACATGCACACCACATATACACTGACGGTAGCAAACACGACGACTCAGTGGGTGCTGCCTTCGTGGCTTATACTTCACAAAATACCACTGTCACTAAAACATACAAATTACATTCCTCGTGCACCGTCTTTCAAGCTGAACTGGTGGCCATCGACCAAGCTTGTAAGTGGTTAAACAATCAACAAGTAGCTACAGCTTTCATCATGTCGGACTCTAGGTCAGCCTTGGAAGACATTAGCAACACTAACAGCACACATCAAATCACCACTAACATACAAAATTTCTTACACACTACACAAACACAAATTAACTTTGTATGGGTTAAAGCCCATACGGGTATACATGGTAATGAGGCTGCAGACATAGCCGCTAAGTCTGCGGCCTCTGAATCCTGTCAACCCATTTTTATGCAGTTTCCGTTAAGTTACGTCACCAGAAAGGCCAAAACTCATAGCTCCAACTTAGCTTCAGACAGATACAGTAATAATGTTAAAGGAACAGCAATTAAAACCTGGTGCCCATCACTCACACATCTGCACAAACTTATCGACATAACAGGACACACATTTGCACTCACACAATTACTCACCAACCACGGTTACCACAAACAATACTTACATAGATTCCATATTACCGAAGACGACACCTGCCCCTGCGACACCACCACGCAAACATTTACACACCTCATTACACAATGCCCACGATTTACTCGCACGAGACTTAACCACGAACAGCACTGTCACCATGATAATATAGACCCATACAATTTAACACTACTCGTCACAAACACCACCGCCATCAATACCTTCATGACCCACATCACCTACATAGTTAACACACTCAAAGAATTCAACAACACATAATTCACACTTTCTACAATAAACTAAATCCGACTTATTTACGCTTACCACCGCTTCTCTCGCATCATCCACTATTGAGTATAAATATAAGAATCTTATTAACCAAATATATTGTTAACTTATTACAATGTAAATGCAGACAATAACATATAACTACCATATTATATTTCTGTATCAAATTGCAGAATGAGCTATACGAGAATAAACTCCCCCTCAAGGTGGTTTAACCATGAGGGGAAACAAAAAAAAACATAACCTACCGCATTTTACCTTTTGAATCAGGTGATTTCCGGAGCATATAAAGGAGTCTTTAGTAAAGCTTTATCATAAAAAGGGTGAAAGCGACATGTCAAACTGTAGACCGATTACACTTATTCTTAAATTATCAAAAATATTCAAAAAATCCGTTTCGTCGCATTTCGTCCTCTTCGCATTTAGTCCACCAACGAAAAAATTACTATTTCGCATTTGGTCCGATTCGCATTTGGTCCACTTAGCGTTTGGTCCACTTCGCATTTGGTACACTTTGCATTTGATCCACTACGCAATTAATCAACTTCTAAAATATACTCATACATAAATATAGTCATGCATTTATCCCCGAGTGGGTAGGTAAAGGCATACTACATGCCTACAAATCACCGTGTGCATATTTTCCCACGTAGCCCAGGTGGTGAAGCCCATTGCCGTGTTGAAATGGACAGGCACAGGTTGTTGGTGAAAGCCACGTAATGACTAGGGCCAGCCGTGAGCTTGGTGAGACACGAGTGCAAAGCAGGAGTAAGATTGATATGATAGGACAAGAGTTGACTTTGTTATCCATGCAATTAAAGTCGGTAACAAAAAGTAAAATGACTATAATATTCTAACTAAATAACTATCTTCACGCTGTATCCCTGACGGGGTAGTCAGAGAGGACAGATCGCCAGGCTTCGCGATCCATACATACTTCTTTCGCTTCTTCGAGATTCATCAATCGCTTCATACACGCACGTCTGGGTATCCGAGTACTTTTGACCTTTCCGTTTTTGAGCAATCTGCTCACGTGGTCTTCATATGTAAGTCTCGGCCTACCCTGACTCCTTCTACCATCTACTTTTGAACAATATATATTCTTCGTCAATCGTTCCTCCCTCATTCGTTGGACATGCCCAAACCAACGGAGCACGCCCTTTTCCAGCTTAACGCTGACACTTTCATTCAAACCTGCCATATTGCGTATCACTTCGTTACGTATTCGGTCGGCCAAGGTAACGCCGCACAATTTTCGAAGTGATCGCATCTCCATAGCATTCAAATTACTTTCATGCATCTGCTGACATACCCAGGTTTCACTACCGTAAAGCAAAGTTGATACTAGCACTGCGTTATGAATCGCCATGCGTGCTTCTTTTACGATGCTTTGTCGCTTTACTAACTGGGACAAAGCACCGTTAACTAAGTTTCCGGCAGCTACTCGCCGTTCTACATCCGAATCACATCTTCCATCCGCGCTAAACATACTTCCTAAATACACTCTTTCAAATACTAGAACCTTAGTTTTACTTGCATTCAAGCGAAGACCCTTACTTTCACACTCCTCTTTCATATTAGTGACTAATGCCTGAAGGTCGGCTTCTGATGAGGCCATGAGCACCGCATCATCAGCGTACAGCAGACAGTTTACTGTAAAGTCACTCAAATTCACACCCATATTAAAATCTTTCAACTTCTGCAGGCAACTGTCCAGATACACTATGAACAGCCAGGCGGACATGACACATCCCTGTTTGACGCCTGTACAGACATCAAAAAGAGGTGACACATCCCCCCCTACTCGCACGCAAGCTTTACAGTCCCTATAAAGCGACTTTATTGCCCGCAGCAGCGAGCCGTCCACACCATATCCGGGCAGCAAGTCCAGCGTTTCTCTCATAACGTTATCAAATGCTTTCTCTAGATCCACAAAAGCGCAGAAAACCTTCTGGCTAACAGCCAGAAACTTTTCCGCGATCATGCGGAGAGAAAACACTTGATCCATGCAACCTCTACCACGTCGGAATCCGCATTGAGCCTCCCATAAATACCTTTCAGACTTTTCTTGTATTCGTGCCGTTATAACCTTTGAATACACCTTACTAGCTCAGCTGACCAAGCTGATCGCCCTGTAGCTGGAGCAGTTTAGGCGCGAGCCTTTCCCTTTGTAAATAAGTACTACAACTGCTACTCGCCAGTCATCCGGGACCTCACCCGTCCGCCAGCACAAGTTGCATAACAGACATAGTGTGTCCCAGACACGCGACCCACCGTACTTGATCATCTCAGCTGTAACTCTGTCTTTTCCCGCAGCCTTACCACATTTCATACTTCTTATCGCTTGTTCTATTTCTTTCATACTAATGACTTCAATGACATCGGGATCCGGAGCATCGAAGTGAGCTCCACTTCCCGATGTGGCATCTCTTTTTTTTCTTGCATACATCTTTCCATAATATTCACTCCATCTCTGCAGGTCGTCAATTTGGTCTGTTAGGACGTCATTGTTAACACTAAGCACTTTATTCATACTGCAGATTGCCGAACAACTCCGGGTCTTGCCTACCTCTTTCCAGAAGAGCTTGGCATTATCCCGGAAATTGGACGACAACCTTTCATTCGCTTTCATTCTGCACCTTTCACGAGCTTCTTCTATCAGTGCCTTCGTGTTAACTTTCTGCAGCTTGTATCTCTCTTTCATATTAAAATCATTTCGCGAGGCTAAGTAGTATAGCCATGCTTTCTTCTTCATTCGAACTGCTTCTTTCACTTCCTCATTCCACCATGCATCACGCTTATTACTACTGCCTCTTTTCGTTTCTCCACACACTTCCACAGCGGCATTTATCATACTATCCCTAAGGTTCTGCCATACACTTTCCACATTCTCACTGCTTACATTGACGTCGCCAAGCTTTTCGGCTACCCTTTCATTATATTTATTCCTAATGGATGCATCCTGCAGCTTCCAGCTTTTGATGCTATAAGTCGGCTCAAGCTCAGGATACTCGGTACGATGATGCCAACCCGCGAACAGACCCCTAATCCTAGTTATGACTAGGTAGTGGTCTGATCCCAGCTCAGCGCCTCGATAAACCCTTGTGTCCATCACCTGTTTACGGAGCCGACTATCCATTAGGAATAGATCTATCATGCTTCTCTTTGACTTACATCTCCTCGTATACATATGAATTTGTTTGTGGTTGAACATTGTGTTCGCCACAAACAAATCCTTTTCCTTACATAATGCCAGTATTAGCTTGGCAGCGTCGTTCACCCTTTTATCCCCATACTTCCCGAGTACCGACTCAAAACCATCGCGAGCGGTACCCACCCATCCATTCAAGTCTCCACATACTATAAGTCTTTCATTTCCTTCTATCACATTTAGAGCTTCTCTCATACTCTCCCAGAAATCCTCTAGCTCACTCGCGTTCGACGAAGATACTGGCGCGTAAGCAGCTACCAGGAAAATCTTCGTCAAACCAAGTTTTACACGGATCCAGAGGATTCTAGGACCTACCAGTTTGTACTCATACATACCAGAGGCCAATCGCGAGGACAGCAAAATTCCAACCCCCCGACTGCCATGCTCGCTCTCTGGTACTCCAGACCAAAGCGCGAGCATCCCACCCGGTAGCTCCAAGATTTCGCTGCCCTTGCGCTTGGTTTCTGTCAAGAACACTGCATCTAACTTTCTCTCATTCACAACATCCATCAACTCATTCATCTTATCTGCCATTCCTCCCCTAACATTCCACGCAGCTACCCTGCACTCCATCCTCCACTTCCCGCCATGTCGGGCCGCGCGTGTAGGGTGGCGGTCCCCTACCCCACTCTGGCTCACAGTTTTCGCACCAGCGGGGACGAACTGGTGCGCGTCGCCTCGGGGGCACGCCCTAGCATCATTCGCCCTGGTGGCACTCGTGTTGGAGTAGAATTGCAGCCGTAGCTGGCAGGGATGGCGACGTGCACGCTTCTACTCTTCATCCCCTATAAAAAAATAAAACTATAATATTCAATTTTAAGAAATGTCACTTATAATCAAACATTTTCTCTTATTAGAATAAAGTATAGATTTGCTAAATAAAATAGTTTATTAACAAAAATCAACAAGAAAGTGTAGGTATATAAATAAAAAAACTTTGCATAAATTGCCATAAATGTTTTGAAGTTTGTATAAATCGCTATCATGGTTTAAATAATGTAAATTTTTAACCTCCGACGCAAGAACGGCGGGGTGTTATAAGTTTGACGTGTCTGCGTGTTTGTGTGTCAGTGGCAAGGTAGCTCCCGAACTGATATTGACTTTGTTTTTTTTTGTTTAAAAGGTGAATTAGTAGGGAGTGTTCTTAGATATGTTTGATGAAAATCGGTGCAGCCGTTTAAAACTATAATAACCAAATGTCTGCAAAATATACTCGAGTGGGGTTTTAAATAAAAACACATCAAGTGCACATCACAAAATAATATGTTGAGCTGTGAAAATGCTCCAGGGCTAAAAGTGGGGAAAATACCCACTTTCTGCAAATATTATGTGGAGGAGGAGAAAAACTTCCGAATAATAATAAGTTTAATAAGTAAAAAATAATAAAATAAACTCAATCTTAAACTTTCTAAGTATGTATTAATAATTCTAAAGAAAAAAAAACGTCACGTTGGGGGACTGCTCCAAACCTAACAATTTAATTACAAATACGCTAACCTAAACTAACTAAGCGATATAGGCTAATATGATTCTTATGACAAAAAAGTCGTAGATAATGAATAATTAGGAGCGGTGACCCAACGCGACGTACGTAAAGGAGTAAAGTAGTTTGTGACAAATTCAATCTTTAATTGACAAAAAGAATTAGATCTCTAACCCATGTAGTTGCTGAGATCTCCGTGGCCACGCAATCCTCCACGTTTCGTTCGCGCGGCCAACTTTAAACCCTAAAATCTTCTTTATTTTTACTTTGACAAATTTTTGGTTTGTTGCATTCGGTTTTGACAAATTTCGACAAATTTTTGACGGAGTGCTTTTTTTGGAAGAACACCGTGGCGGAGCAATCGAAACGCACACTCGTTAGCGACACGTCGGTGCGGCTCGCGGTGCGGTACGGAGATCATGGCCGTGGGTAAAGAGGACTCTCACATACTCGGTTTTATTTTTAATTATGACTAGCTGTCCCGGCGGACTTCGTATTGTTTTAAAATTAATAAACTTTCTGTTTAACTCTATAACTTTTGATGCAAAGTAAAACTAATTCCTGGAAAAGCACAAACTTTTTTAAAATTTTGCTTTCTATAACTTCTCTTGGTTGCAGTTCCAGGCCACACCGCTCACCATCTCTTCTTCTTTATTTTAGTTAGCCTTCCCGGTTACTTGCAATCCCTGATTGAATTTCGCGACGGGGGAGACTGCGCCACCTTATGCATGTTGTATCGCCTCTATATTATTTTGCTCTGAGGAATTGATTGACATAATACCTATAACCACTTTCTATCATCGCACCACTTGGCATAGACAGGGTGATCATCCTAACACTTTACGTTCGAAGGTCTAAAATATGAAAGTCTAAAGTTGGGATTGTTCAAAAGAGGTATTAGAAGGTTTTGCCATTTCAGTAGCGCGAGTGCAGCACCTCTGGTGTTACAAACGTTCGCAGGCTATACCCGTAATAACCACTTTTAATCATGTGGTATAAAAAAACTTCTAAGTATTCAATCTACGGTTGGTGTAAAAAATTATGTCAATTTCTATTGTACAGCAAATTAGGTGATATTTCGACAGCAGTTCCAATTACCAAGTCAAATTGTATTTTCAAACAATTCAGTAACCCCTTGAAATATACACACAACATTTCAACCAAATCGGTTGTACATCTTTTTTCGTCTACCAACTTACATTTTATTTCTGAAACAGAACTCTTTGTGTTCCAACAAAACAAACCAAGGAGATTGAAACTCATACGACAAATTTCTCAACGCATCTATGAATATTTGACAACCAAGTGACTCTATTTTTAAATTTCTGAACAAAAAACAAAAGAGACTCAAAGAACATCAAAATATCACAGTCAGCGCAGCTAACGCACATTAATTCATTTTTATATGTATATAAGATGCCACAAACCTGTAGCCTGCCTGCGGTAGATTCATTCGCCAGCGAGGTGACAACGGAAGAAGATAGTAGAAAATTCAAATAATCAGGTTTTGCCACAGCATCATCTATCTCAAATTAAGCATTTGCCCTCCTTAATATAACATGTACTTACGTTTACGTTAAACTGTCACTGTTTGTGACATGCTGATAGCTTTATGGGAAAATTTTCAAAAGCAGGTCGCCACTAACGTCTATTTCTAAACGCCAATATATGGCATTTAATATGTAATGTGGGCGAATAGTATGCCTCTGCCTACACCTTTGGAATTAAAATCGTGACTGATAAGTAAGTCATGTTCGTAAATGTATAGAGCTTGGCAAAAATCTTAACCATGTTTTAGTTCTTTGCGATATCTGTCTGTATTGCCCGTTGAGGTCTCGTGATTAACTTTAGCTTAAGTATTTTGTCACACACTGTCTCCTGCTTTAAACTTTTACTTCCGATATGCATGAGAATTGATATGTAAAACGAGGTTTTAATACATTTAAATATTTTGAACTTTGTACTATCATAATTAAATAATATCTAATACTGAAATAAATTATCATTTCAAGTCAAAAGTACTCGGGTACCCAGACGTGCGTGAATGAAGCGATTGATGAATCTTGAAGAAGCGAAAGAAGAATGCATGGATCGCGAAGCCTGGCGATCTGTCCTCTCTCACTACCCCGTCAAGGATACAGCGTGAAGATAGTTAGTTATTTTGTTAAAAAAAATAATAAAGAACAAAAATTTTAAAATGAACAAAAATGTTCGTCAATGAAGTAGGTACATAATAATATAGAAATTAGAAGTTTAAAATGTTGCATCACCATTGTTACCGAGTACGGCCTGTGAGAGTAGCTTGAAAAATGAAAACTGAATTTTATCGTCAACTGCATGCTGTAATATGTAAATAAAGTTTTTAAAAAATAATAAAATGTAAACCTTTGAGGCATTTTAATGTTACACTATATATACTTATACTATAGACTAAACAAGATGGAATGCTGGTGGTGCAGTTTTGTTAAAAACAACAACTGTATGTCCATTGCACTGTTGAGGATAAAACTATCTACTAGTAGTGCTACTGCTACGTAGTGTAGGTGAAAGCCGCGTAACTATCTTTTGGTCTGGCATACAAGCTATGTACAGTTGGTATTTGTGTACTAGACAATATAATTCTGCACATCACACAGTAACATAAGATTATAAAATACTGAAAAACTCAGAGTAAATGCATAGAAATACTCGTAGTTACATCTGAACATGTTTCCTATTACAGAAGTCATTAGCCAAAATTCGTTAGCTAATCGAATAACAGACCAATAAAACAAAATGCTGCGAAAGATTATCCCGAACTTGAGCGTAGTAATCACAATCAGGCACTTTCGTTTTATAGACGCCTTACCAACTTTATTTATGGGCGTTTATCTCCGTTGGGTACAGAGAATAAGTCTTCTTTTAACTGCCTATGTTGAAACTGTAAATTAAATAATCAAAAAGTTTTACAAAACATTTAAGGGTGGCCTGACAAGCAAGCCTTTTCTCAAATTTTCAAAGAAAATATGGTACCTTTTTTCCATCTGTTGGTAAAAAATTCAAAAAAATCTTTTTGTGCACTAACAAAACTTCGCGTGAGCGATGTCGCGAGCATCAACTATTGCAGATATTTGAAAATTATTTTCGTAGAACATTCAAAATCAATTTTGGCATATTTGAGTTTAAATATTGATATTGCCTGTATATTATTCAGTTTTAACTTATCGAAGAAGCGCTCGTGGCCCCGCTGCCCCGCTGACTCAGTGTTCTGTAAACGATCCCTGCGTTAAGCAACAATCAGGTAGTCCTTGGATGGGTGATAAATTTGTGGTATTTACACTTGCGAGCGTTTCCGTGCTTCGGAAGGCACGTTAAGCCGTTGGTCGCGGTTGCCAGTAAATGGCAGTCGGTAAGCCCAGTTAAAGGCTTAAAATTTTTCAGCAGCAGGGGGCCACAGTCTGTACCTGTCCATTTCAACACGGTGACTACCTGTCACGTGAGACAAAAATATATACGGTGAAATGTGGGCGTATAGTATGACTTTACAATAAACATAATTATTTAAGCTGTGTTATGTTTATGATGACAACAATAAAAATATTACTCATAAAGCATCTTGTTTAGTTGTTTTACATTTGCTTAGATCGTTACAGATAAACCTCAGCAGTAACGAGCCACCGCACGTCTCAGCGCTACATCGATCGCCCACTAGCCTACGATATACTAACAGTCTCCGAGGAGTCTTAAAGCTGAAACAGGCTTGCGGATAACGTAACATAAGCCATTAGTATAATAAATATACCCTCGAAGCATTTATTGCACACGTATACCTATACATCTGTAAATACTATACGTCTACACTGCATCATTTGTAGTTTGTAATTTGGAGCCTATTGCAGTGTTGAAGTGGACAGGTGCAGGTTATGGCGACCTGCTGTGGCAATTTTTCGGATAGGTCATTTTATTTCCCTAATTAGTCCTTTTTGGTCCCTAGGTGATCCTAAAGTTGGCTCAATAATATGTCTCTTTAGACTCCATTTTAAGTAAACAAAGAGTTCTACGAGGAGAAAAACACGTGCGCTGGCAGATTGTTCCAAGTTTCTAAGGTTCCTATGGTTCCTTTAACTTTTCATAATGACTGCCATATTACTGGCAACCGGGACCAATGGTTTAAAATACCTTGACATACAAGGAAACGCTTGTAATTGGAGATGCCACAAAGCAGTCGCCCATCTCAGGACCTGCCATAGCGTAAGTTGCTAAACGCAGTGTCCGTTTACAGAACAAACTACGAGCCAGGTTATAACACTTTAACTCGTAATTGGAGATCAAATATCAAGAGCCTACAAAAATTGACAACAACAGATAGATATCCCAACTGTCCTGGTCCTTGTGTTCGGGACACAGCAAAAACCGGTCAAGCGTGTTTCGGGTCACGGGGCGCATGGTAGGGTTCGCAAATGTTTCCTCCTAAATTTACTTCAAGCAGTATGTTTTACATCTTCACTCAAACGGCATCTCTAAGCGAAAAACGTACACACCTGGGCTAGAAAAGAAGATAAATTCACTTTACGCGTAGGGAAAGTAACCAAAAAATTATGATAATTTAGCTGTGGAGATTTTATTGCACCACTTTGTCGCTGTCTTTTTAGGAACTACTCTGACTAGATCAGAAACCATTGACCCTAAATTATCCTAAAGCTGACGCGGCCTATAAACAGAATTGTTACGACGATCATGATTTTATCATAGCATAGTAATTTTCCAAACAAATAGCCATTTATTTCGGTGTTCATTGCTCGCTAAATTATTAGCAAATGAAACGTTCGAAGACAATGATTATCTCACAATCGCAAAGGTAAATCGAATTCAAATTTATTTTAAATTGGAATTAGGGTTACCCGATACCTTCTCAAATGTATGTAATTCCTTTGATACTTGAGTCTTCTTTACAGGCATGGCACGTAGTTTCTGTAATAATTTCTGTAATAAATTAATTCCTATAAATTTACAAGCAACCAAGTGAGTCTAAATGAGTGTTACGAGTACTTATAATCTCAACGTAGTATAAAATAAGTTTATAAAATATATTTTATGTGCCTGGCCATCTATGGCCTGAATGTTAAGTATCGAGCTCGTCGCTAAGTTAGATAGAATTAATTAAAAATTCCACCGGACAGATATACAACTTATAGCGACTTATAGCGGTATTGTGAGATGGAAAGATCTTGTGGTGGAGTTCACTTGTATATTTCTAATTGCTTCTCTAACAGACATACTAAAGCCTTATTATAAACAACTGACTTATCAATGACTAACTATTGACTAACTATAAATACAATCTTTATGTTTTTTATACCTAATTCTTAAAACAATTGTGGAGAGAACATTCGTGTTTTTCGTTATGTTATTTTGCGCGTAATTAACAATATTTTATTATTTTTAAATAATATTATATAATGGCAATCAGACGTGCTCTATTAAATATAAGTATTTTTTCCGCCATTCCGTCACGTCTGATATAAATGCGATACACACTCATTCAAGAAAACAGTTACTCTCGGTGTACTTAGATTCTGTGTATTCAGATTTTACAAAGATTTTTTCTAAACTACTTTACAGATTTTAATGCAGTTTTCATCAATAAATAATGTGTTCATACAGAAAGTCGGGTGCAATATAAAACTACATTTAGTAAAGCCATAGATTGATGTGGTAGTTACGAAACGCTCTCAGACCATTTCATTTGATACCTATATTGTAGGAAAACATAATCCACTTAAACCCGCATCTTACTGTAGTCCGCTATATCTTTATTGTTATATTCTCTACAAGTCTTAAAGTCTATTATATTCTCTTCTAGTGGTAAAATGTGCAATTTTAAAAAAACCTATAGTGGAGCAGTGCATTGACAATAACTTGTCAACTATCTTGGATTTTTCATTATGTTGGATATCAAATGTCATGCTAACCATGCATGGTCATTCAAATTAAGCGTGTAAGCATTGAAATACATTTAAATTATTAAAAAGGCATATAAAACACGCCATGTCCATTGTAACTAATTATAATTGTGATCATTTGCGCACCACAAAAACAGCGTGAAGATTATTTGCGTGCCAATAGTGCCAAGTTGCTCATTTTTGTGTATAACACGGCAATGTGCTCACTGCAACAACTGGCGAGATGGCAACTGAAGAAGGGCGTATAGTAATACCTTTGCCTACACCTTCGGGGACAAAACTGTATACATTATAATGTATGATTCAACTGAAGGGTGTAAAGGGCCTGAGTGTGGTAATATGACTTGTTTATACGTTTATACGTGGATCCGTTCTGTTCTTGAATGCTTGTTTCTGAATTGCGCTGCACTTACTAGCGGTTTCTAAGTTACTACAATACTGAATATGTGTCCACTTCTGCCAGTCTTCGTTATTAAATTACGTTGATATTACATACGGGCTCACCCGTTCGTGTAACTGGTGGAAAATAAATAGCGTTAGTTTTACCCGGTAATTAGGTGAGGCGGACGAATGGCCGCCAGGGGTGTTATGTACCGGCTAACGAACGGACGATACCATTTATATTCGCCAGATAATCAGCCGGTTAACGGAAGAATGACCTTGGCGGGTTACGTTAAGACTTTTAGTTATTTTACTTATAAATTAAATTTATTGAGATGTAAAGCAATAAAACAATTGAAATCGGTCCCTTAATCCAGATATGAATATGTTACACCAAGAAAGGGATAGTAACTTTGCATATCAGAAGATGTAATGACTACAAGATAGAAAAAGGAATGCTCAGATGACTCAAGAACTGATTTATGAAACAATATTGTATGAGCAAACTGATAGGAGTCGACCTCGGCGTATACACGTAGTTCAAATCGAAGAACTTTTACATAAAGGTCAGGTGAAAGTACCGTTATACGGCGAGCATTGCATGAAAACATTAATGAAAGTTGAAGAAGCGATAGTTGTATGCCAAGATCGTAGCAAAGAGAAAGCCATAGTCTCTACCTTTACCGACGTATGTATGAAAATGCTGTAAACTTGTAGCGCCCGTAGCTAGCTCAGTGTTCTGTAAACGAATACTACGATATACATCTTACGCTACGGTCAGTCCAGAGATGGGTGGCTGTTCGTGGCATTTCCATTTTCAGGCTTACTACGCTTCGAAAAGCAGATTAAGCCTTCGATTCCGATTGCCAATGGAAATTTTTAATTAAAGTTTTAGCGTTTAAAGTTTGCAGGAAATATTTCAACAGCAGATAGCACACACAGTCCGCTCCTATCTGTTTTAACACGGCAATAGCCTCGACAGCGTGATAGTAACTCCTTTAGCTGTGTAAACGTCGATTGGTCAGAGACAATGTTTCTATCTAAAATTTTTTTCAGCAGCAATATTGAACTGTTGTAAATACAACGTTTAGTTGCTTTGACTGCATGTATTTTTATTCAAGATTTATCGATTCATATAACATTTCAAACAAAATATGCCATCAAAACGGCAGGTGCAAAGAATTAATTGTCCATTATCCTACACAAAGAGACTGTCCATTTCTAAACGTTCAAGTCAAAACTAAAACCAACACACTCAGTTTACGTGCTATTGGCCCCACTTTAAAACTCACACAAAAAGAAAAAGAATCGATTAGGGGACGCGCAGGTACTCGATTTGGTGCTTTCCATTCATGAATTGCTTATTCTATAGTTCTAATGGACGCGCCATTTCGCCCGGTCCTTCCGAGCTGTCCCATTCAACGACGCCGCGTACTCTACGCAGATAATATAAGCAATTAGTATGCTGTCATTAAGTAGTTAATTTCTTTGGAAGATTCTATGACCACTAGTGATTATTAATAGATATCTCATTTTTATTTGTTTTGTATTTTGCGATAGTATGTGCGTGGTAAAAAAAAGCCCCATTTACTGTAGTCATTTAGAGAACCAGGTGAAGTTGCCGTCCAAAAAGCTCGGCGTGCTCAACAGGGCGCGGCAGTACTTTACTGCGAAGCAAACACTGCTTCTCTATAAGTCGCAAGTGCGGCCACACATGGAGTACTGCTGTCACCTTTGGGCTGTTGCACCTGAATACCAGCTTCGACCTTTTCACTCAGTAAAAGGGCGTGCTATGGAGATTATCAACGATTCTCTTCTAGCATGTGGTGTTAAGCTCCTTGGTCATTGAAGACACTTCGCCTCCTTATGTGTCTATGGCGATAGACGACTGTAGAACGGTCTGTGCTCTGAGGAATTGTTTGATATGATGCCCACGGCTACCTTCTAACATCGCACCGCTCGCCATAGACAGGGTGTTCACAGTCACACTTTGTGTCCGGAGCGCACGCATACGGTTAGGTCCGATAGAGGCTTATTCCGCGTACGCTTAGGTTGTGGATTGAGCTCCCTGCCTGGGTTTTCCCGAACGTCTACAGTATGGGGTTCTTCAAAGGGGGTCTTAAAAGGTTTTTAAAGGGTCGGCAGCGCGGGTGCTGCACCTCTGGTGTTGCAACCGTCCGTAGGCTACGGTGACCACTTTTCATCTGGTGGGCCGTATGCTTGTCTGCCACCTAGGTGGTGTAATAAATGGTCATTATACGATCTATAATAAAAATGCAGTCATGTTCTCTATTAGAAATAGCCTGGAAAATTCAAATAGACTGTGTCCAAGAGCTTTTAGCTGGACACCGTGCATTCAAACCGGCTTTACGTTTATTAAACTATTTTAAGCTTGTGATACATGTATGAGTTCGATATTATGTTTATACCGTGTTGTCGACATTGTGACGACAAAAACATTATTTTTTTCTTGCTCAGTTTGTTTTCATTACCACAATAAAAGACCTGAACAACACCCATTGATTCTTTATTGGAAGCTACTGGTAATTATTTATTGAATATCAACATCTGACTAGTTACGAGACGTCCAGGTCAGCAGTGAACGGTTCACTGCTGATTTGTATCACAAGGTATAGGTACATCGTATCATTTTAATCTTTTCTACTCAGAATAAATAAGTTAACTTAGATATGATCGAACTGAATGAAAACTGAACTAAACTTTACATTAATCAAAAATAAGTTATTTTAATTCCAAAGGCTCGATTGAGCTTCATGTTATTGTTCCCACAATAGGGGGAGGCAGCGCGCTTCTACTAGACCCACAGGAATTTAACGACCCCGATAGTCAGAATAATTACACTATTATAGATAATCGTCTATAATTAATTCATTGGCATTTCTCAGTTTTATATATGTCTTTATCAGTAACTCTAGTATACGTAAAGTACAATGATGTTTTATTTTTAAAGTAAGCATTCAAAAGATAAAGCTGGCCATTTAAAAGACTTTACCTCAGTAAGGACTGGGCGGGTGCTGCGCGTGTAACAATTGAGATTGTTTGAAAGCAAACTGAAAGCTTTGTAACTAAAACCAAGCATATCGTATATTAAGATTTGTTTGACAAGGATTAACTCCTGATTTGTTCCACAAAGCCTTCAACTTGACATAAGGACTACCATGTTACTGGCAGCCGGTACATGATTGAAAAAAAAACGATGAAACACGAGTCGAAATCATGCACCGAGAGTTCCGTAAAAAAATAGTAGGTACCTTATCTATTTGTAGTTGGTGCCAATTATGCTAGTTCTTTAAATTGTATTAGCGCGCCTTTACAACTCAGGAGTCAATGTTAATTGACATTATATTATACTAGCTGTCCCGCCCGGCTTCGCCCGTGACGTACTTCGAACCCCGTGGCACCCATTTAATCCCGTTGTTTATTAATTTCACATTCACAATAATGTATGAACATTTTCCAATTTACTTCACCGCACTCCAGTGCCCTACCTACCTACGCCCGCACGGGCCGGTCGAATTATGGTTACACGAAATTAATTTCTTTGCGCTTTATTTTGAATCTGCGATAACTCGTAAGATATTCATTTAATTTGCAAGGTGTAAACGGACAAAAAAATCTCCATGAAATGCTAAAGCCAACTAACGTAGTAAAAATGATAAGGATTAATAGCATATTTGTGTAAATAGCCTTCAAATTACCGCTTTATAATTGATGGTTTTTTAAAGTATTAAAATGGATATAGTATGTTATTCTCATGAGATAGATATATATAGTCGCGGACTTTTTTGTAGACCTACATTAGATACACAATTCCACCATACATTATTTTGTTATATCTCAAAGGGTGTAAAGGGACAAAAAAATCTCCATGAAATGCTAAAGCCAACTATGGTAGAAAAAATGATAAGGATTTGCATATCTGTGTAAATAGCCTTCAAATTACCGCTTTGTAATTGATGGTTTTTTAAAGTATTAAAATGGATATAGTATGTTATTCTCATGAGATAGATATATATCGTCGCGGACTTTTTTGTAGACCTACATTAGATACACAATTGCACCATACATTATTTTGTTATATCTCAAAGGGTTTGGGCAGCGTTTTTGTTGAAAGTTCCCAGACGGCTTATTTTTTCCGACATCCCCAACAAATATCGTTATAGTTGGGTCAATGTATACAAAAACTTAACAAATTATACATAAAAACCTTCTATAAGAATCACACTAACTATTACAAAAAACTGCATTGTAATTCGTTTCGTAGTTTTAAAGATCTAAGCATACATATGGACAGACAGCGAATAGCGACTTTGTTTTATAATATGTAATGATGGGGACACCCCTAAATTTCCAACTACTTTAAATTTTTGGAATGTTATCTTTATTTGTGCTGTAAAGCCTTCTTTTTTGCCAAATTTCATGATTCTAGGTCAACGGGAACTACCATAAGTTAACTACCATAAGGACCTAGAATTGTCTATTTTGATTAGAGGTAAGGTATAGCACAATTAAAGGTTAAAAAATGAAAAATAAAAAAGTTGGAAAATAAAGGTAAATTTTGATAATTACAAGTTCTCGTAAAAACTAAATTTGACCATATCTATTATTGTTTTGACACAGAACCTTGATTTTTACACCTAATAGGGACTATAGACCTGAGTAACATCATCACTACATATTATAAAACGAAGTCGCTTCTCGCTGTCTGTCCCTATGTATATTACGTACGACTTAGATCTTTAAGATTACGCAACGAAATTTGCTGCGGTTTTTATAATAGATAGAGTGATTCATGAGGAAGGTTTTTATGTATAATTTATTAAGATTTTGTAACTGACTAAATGAAAAACATACCGTCTGTGAGCTTTCTGCGAAAACGCGTCGTACTCGTATACCCTTTGAGATATAACAAAATAACGTTTGGTGAAATTGTGTATCTAATATAAGTCTACAAAAAAATTAGAGATGGTACCGATGTCAAATCAATCATTTTTGGAATTATTTTCTGTTTGCCTGTTTGTCTGTCCGTTTGTGCACGGTAATTTCTGAAAGGGGTAAACCAATCGATGTGCGGTTTTTACTAACCCGCACATCGATTGGTTCGCTTTCATATAGTATATTCGCTTAACATATAGTGTTCATTTTATTTCAATCGGTTCATAAATAAAAAAGTAAAGTATATATAAAGGAGATGCGTCCTTTCGTAAAATTTAGACGACATCGATTTTAACACCACTATCCACGTAACATGATACTGACAATAATTTTTATGTAAAACATGTTTGAGCTTTTAACGAAAACGCTGTCTAAAAAAGGTCTTTTAGATATAGCAAAATATAAAGGTGGAATTGTGTACCTTATATAGGTCTATAGAAAAGTCCACGATGGTATATGTCTATCTCTTAAGGCTTACCATAACACTAGAGAAAACGGGCACGGGAAACCTCACCACGCGGGTTATGTTGTGTACATCAGCTAATTATACATAAAAACCACCTAAACTACAAAACAAACAAGTGAGGACAAACAACCCAGGACCTCGGCATGGCATATACAGCTTCTTTCATGATAATAACCTACCCTGGTGTTAGGTATCGTGTTTATGTTTACTCATTTCTTGTATGTTTGTGATTTTGAACTAAACATCTCAATAAGCTGTACTAGAAGCTTTTCGGGATGTTGGTTTACTTAAAATTTGGACATGAAAAGATAAGAGAAACAAGCACAAATAGAAAAAGACGAAAACAAAAAAAGATATTCATACATACATATTATCACGCCTCTATCCCCAAAAGGGGAAGGCAGAAAAAGACAAAGAAAGTTATTTTTAAAATATTATTGTACTGTGTTATAGGCTGACTCAACATAACCAGTTTGTTAAAAAAAAAAAGAAATCGTAGCGTAGCTATTTCTCAAGAAAAACCTATTAATTACAGCTATGGAAAAATACATTTAGACTAAACGCTAAACATAAGCGCATATCAAATATCTTTCATCTTGTACCTCCCGCCATTCTCATTAAAACTTTTTACAGAAAATTAAATAAGGGGCCACGAACAAATCCGTTTACGACGCTAAAGTTTTTGCAAACTTTTTGGAAAGTAATTTTAAAGTTGTGGTCTTAGTTAGTTAACCTCTTAGAGTACGGGGTAATAACTATTGATGTCTGGTAAAATAATGTTCCAGCAAACATGCAATACAAAGCAGATTTCATAATACACTTGAGAATCACAGCTTTTAAGGAATAAGATATATTGGACGCATACCTACCACCTGTACGCCTCGATTCGGAACCTGATCAAATCTACGTAAACAACGATGAGTAGGTAGTTCATTTGATATTTTCATTTGATATATTAAATTAGATATTATTGGACGCATACCTACCACCTGTACGCCTCGATTCGGAACCTGATTAAATCTACGTAAACAATGATGAGTAGGTAGTTCATTTGATATTTTCATTTGATATATTAAATTAGATATTATTGGACGCATACCTACCACCTGTACGCCTCGATTCGGAACCTGTTTAAATCTACGTAAACAATGATGAGTAGGTAGTTCATTTGATTCAGATTCATTTGATATATTGAATTAGATATATTGAACGCATACCTACCACCTGTACGCCTCGATTCGGAACCTGATCAAATCTACGTAAACAATGATGAGTAGGTAGTTCATTTGATTCAGATTCATTTGATTCTGGAGAAACTAGTGTAGAACTCCATCTATCCATACATTGCGGCTGGTGTACCAAATAATCAGCACGGATTTCTTCGCAAACGATCAACCATATCGAACTTGACGTGTTTCTCGACCTTTCTTCTTGAAAATACCGATGGTGTGGGGCAGGTTGACGTTATCTATACAGATTTTGAGAAGGCGTTCGATCGTGTGGATCATGCCATCCTGCTCAACAAATTGTTTAGACTGGGCTTAATAAATCTTCGAGTATCGAAGATTTATTAAGATGGGTTAAATCTTACTTATACAAGAGGTCTCAAGTGGTAGTAGTTGGAGGTTATCGATCTAACTTTATTGAAATTCCGAGTGGAGTACCACAAGGATCGCACCTCGGATCTTTATTCTACAACGCGTACGTATTTGATATTAACGAGGCTATCAATTATTCTAAATATTTAATGTACGCCGATGATAAAAAAATATTTCGTAGAATTAATAGTATAGATGACTGCGAATTTCTTCAAACTGATCTAAATAACTTAACTGAGTACTATAAAGCGAATAAAATCACAGTTAATATCAGCAAGTGCCAATTCATCAGTTACACCCGTAAAAGGAACCCAGTTATTTATCAGTACCACTTTAACTACAATATCATAGCTAAAGTCAGCGCAGTCCGTGATCTAGGTGTAACGTTTGACAGTAAACTGACATTCTCTGAACATATAGATCATGTAACCACTACTGCTTTCAAAAATTTGGGTTTCGTTATCAGATCATGTAAGTGTTTTAAAAATGTCGGGTCAGTAAAGACAATTTACTCTGCATTTGTATGAAGCATACTAGAGTACGCTTGCCCTATCTGGTCACCCTTTTATATTATTTACAAGGACCAAGTGGAACGGAACAAAATAAATTAATTAAACATCTTAATTACCGCAAGCGTGCATGTCCCATGACATACCAACAAGTCTGTGTTACTCATGGAATTACCCCTTGACGATCGACGCAAAATTTTGGATATGTGCCTGTTATACGATATATTGAATGGACGCCTAGATTCTCCTGACGTAGTAGAGCAAATCACATTTAACGCTCCCGCTAGACGTACTCGACATACACCCATGTTACACGTGCCTCGGCATTCTAAAAACTGTTCCCAAAATACTGTACTTACACGCATTGCTCGGACTCATAATACTACTTTTGGCGATATCGACCTATTCTCATGCTCTAAGCAAATGTTTAGACTTAAACTATTCAGTGCTTTGAGAGAAGCTTAGACCTCATGATCATGACAACTTCTGACTAGTCTTAAATAATCAACTGTATTTTTATTTTTTATTTACTTCCTAAGCAACTATTATCTTTAATCACTTGTTTGTAAAGCGAGCATTCGTCATTTACGCACCGTCATCCCTGCTGCGAGGACAGTAGTGACGGTGTGTGGGGCTCCCGGCCCAAGAAAGAGAGGCCGTCCTACCCATTTAATCACAGTGGTGTTCTGCCTCACCTTAATCTGGCAGGGTAGGCCTGAGCTTAAATTACTGCACGCCGGCAAGGGTCGTCTCGGGAAGCCCGGAAGTGCGACCCTCCAGGAGCTCCCTAAGGCGCTGAAGAATCTAGCGCGCACCTTCTCCGCTCTCAAGCACCTCTCTGTAAGCAGAGGAGCACCCCCTGGAACACGGGGAGGGTGCACGTCGGCATGTGGCTGGTAAGGCGGAGTCCCCCGACCATCCGCCCACGGCTAGACGCTATACGTGGGCGTGCACCGTGCATAAATTGCTCACAACGACGCCTTGGCACTATACGGTGGCATTAGTTTATTCCTAACAAAAAGAATCATCAGAAAATTTACTTGATAATTCAGCACATCACATTCTCCCAAATTTAAACAATTTTAGGTACTTAAATTAACAATCAGATCTAAGTTGAATAAGTTCCCTTAAATTTTCTATCGACTTCTTTCAGTAATTCATTCAATTGGCACTGAATCTTTAACTGAACACATAATTTTTAATTATCGATTTAATGTATCGTTAGTAATGGACACTACTATTTGTGATCTCGGTGTATTCTTTTTGGCAATCAGCAGTACCTCAATTATATACTGATATAATTATAAGCATAGCATTGCAAATGTATGGTTTATTTAAAGTATCTGATTTTGAACGGCAGCTACCTACTTTCATGTTTATAATTTTCTGGCCCGCCCTCAGGTTAAATATGGCTTTATTATATGGAACCTTTATTATATTAATAATAAAGCAATAGAAAGGATACAGCGCAGGTTACTCAAAGCGGTGTATTTTAAATTATGTACATTTAGAACGTCTTTAAAAGCTGAAGGCTACCGCGTGACTCCACAAATCCACCGCATACATACATACATACATATCGTCACGCCTGTCTCCCATCGGGGTAGGCAGATACTATGGCTTTCCACTTGCTACGATCCTGACATACAACTTTCGCTTCTTCCACTTTCATAAGTGTTTTCATACACACACGCCGGTTAAGGGTACTCTTGACCTGACCTTTTGCCAAAATGTCTTATATTTGATTGACATATGTACGTCGAGGTAAGGGTAACTGGTAAGGGGCGACCCTTACCAGTTTTACACTTTCTTCTGATAAATCTGTCTCGTTAGTCTACTTTCATCCATCCTCTCCACGTGTCCGAACCATCTAAGCATACCTTTTTCTATCTTAGTCACTACTTCTTCTACCATACCGCAATGTTCCCTTATCACACTGTTCCTTTCTTTGTCCATCAATTTCACTCCAGCTATACTCCGCAGACTTCTCATTTCCACTGCATTAATTTTACTTCTATGCTTCTTCTGCCACACCTAACTTTCACTGCCATACATGAGTGTAAGAACAAGTACTCCTCTATGCACAGCCAGTCTTGCCTTCTCAGACACGTTCTGACTCCGCTCATAAAGGCGTGCATGGCTCCATTCACTTGATTTCCAGCCAAAACTCTTTGTTCAATGTCACAATCACACTTTCCAACTCCCACAAATTTTGAACCTAAATATACAAATTCTTTCACCTGTTCCACTAGTTTTCCTTCCACAAAAATCGAGCAATCCGTCATACTTTCCTTTCTTTCAAAAACCATTACTTTTGTCTTATTTACATTCACTTTCATTCCTTTGCTTTTTAGCGTATCATGCATAATGTTAACCATCCACTGCAACTCCTCCGCCGATGATGCCAGTATTACCTGGTCATCAGCCTATAGGTCACAGGTTTGACAGTCGGTTCATTCATTTTTAAACCATACGCACTCTCTTGCAGTTCTTTCAAACACCTGTCCATGTATAGGTTAAACAGCGCCGGTGACGCTACACAACCCTGTCTCACACCTTTTTCAATGTTAAAAAAGGCTGTGCAAGCTCCGCTGATCCTGACACAAGCACTGGAGCCCTCATAGAGAGATTTCAGTGCTCGTTATAAGTGACTGCTTACTCCATACTTGGCCAGTGTCGTCCATAGTTCATGCCTCACCACTCGTTCATGGGCCTTTTCCAAGTCTACAAATATGCAATAGACCTTTTGACATTTTGCCAAAAATTTTTCGGCTATGCATCGTAAGGAAAAAACCTGATCCGTGCATCCTCTTCCTTTCATAAATCCTGCTTGTACATCCCACATTTTCCCTTCAGTTTCATTCATCACTCTTTTTATCAAAACTTTTGCATTCAATTTGCCGACGATGCTGAGCAAACTTATGCCGCGGTAGTTTTTGCACTCTTGCTGTGACCCTTTTCCTTTGTAAAGCGGCACGATGACAGCGTTGCACCAATCTCCTGGCACGCTGCCACTCCTCCAGCAAAGATTAAAAAGGCGGTACAGCTGGCAAGCTACCACGCCATGTCCCGCTTTCAGCATCTCGACATAAATCCTATCAAATCCAGCAGCCTTACCCAATTTCATACTACTCAATGATTCCACAATTTCTTCCATACTTATGATTCTTTCGTTGCTTAGTTCATTCCTTTCCCAAGAATTCGTTTGTGCTTCCATATCCTCTTTTTCATATAAGCTTTCAAAATAATCTTTCTACCTTTTTAGCACACATTCTCCTCCTTTTAAAAAACTGCCATCCTGGTTTCTGATATTACTGAGTTTCGATGATGTTTGTTGACCCCTCACAGATTTTATAGATTTCCAAAAGATTTTTTTATTCTGCTGGAAATTATCAGATAATCTACTATTAAATTTATCCCTATCATTCTCTTTCTCTCTTATTATAACTTCTTTTGCAACTCGTTTATACTTTTTATATTCATTCTTTGCCATTTTTACATCCTCATCCGTTGCCCTCTGCATTCTTTGATTCACCTTTGAAGTCAGCCAGTCCAACCATGCCTTCTTCTTGTCGGACAATGCTTTCATGACTTCTGTAAAATTTGCTTGGCTTCTTTTATTTACGCCACACACTTCCACCGCAACTTCCACTAGACCTTCCTTAAGCGTCTTCCATAATTCTTCAATCTCACATACATCATCAAAAATTTTAAATTTCTTACTTAATTTACTCACGAATCCTTCTTTATGCTCATCTCTTGCAAATTTTCGACTTTTATGCGCTCTAGTACACTTACAGGTTCACGCACACGATGCCGCCACCATTGAAACAGACCTCTTACTCGGCTGATAACCAAGAAGTGATCTGTATCAATCCCGGCACAGCGGTATGCCCGGGTGTCTAAGACTTTCTTTCTTAGTCTTGCATCTACAATCACAAAATCAATCATACTTCTCTGGTTTTCCTCTTGTCTAGTATACAAATGAATCTGTTTGTGGTTAAATATGGTGTTAGTTACCACAAGATTTCTCTCCAAACATACTTCAAGCAATCTCTCACCATTTTCATTCACTCGTTCGTCCCCAAACTTGGGCAAGTATACACACAGTAAGGATACACTTTCATATCCATCACGCTTCACTCCAACCCAAACATTAAAATCACCTAACATTACAATTCTATCGTTCCGTTTGCATTTACTCAGAATATCGCTGCAATCTCCCAAAATGCCTGTCTCTCACTTTGGTCTCTTGAAGATCGGCGCCACCGAGCATCTTGCGGAGCATAAACGCCCAAAACAAAGATGCGGGTAAGTCCAACCTTCAACCTCAACCAAAGGAGTCTTGGGCTCACACATTCATAGTCAGTCACACATTCATTCATTCTCGCGGACAGTAGAACACCGACACCCTGGCTCGCTGTACTGGTTGTGGCTACACCTGACCAGTAGGCTGTATAGGGTCCATGTGTAGTGGTGTTACATCCTTTCCTCTTTGTTTCATTCACACACAAAACATCAAGTCGTCTTGCTCGCATCATCTCGCATACCTCATCAATTTTCCTTTCTCTAACATCAAATTTCCTTTCTCCTCTAACATTCAATGTAGCAAAGTGGCTATTCCTAGCCCACTTTCCGCCTCGATGGGAGACGAGACGTGACGGGTTGGGAACCACATCGCCGCCATTCCGGATTTTTAAATTTTCATTATCCATTGCGTTCCCACGAGTTTTTAAGAGCACTTAATATCGATCTACCGCCATTCGCAATCGTTTGTGATGCGTAACATGACCACGCGCTCACAACACGCAATGCTTACGGCATCTAATCGTGGTTTGTTTGGACAAGCCAATTTTTATTAATTTTATTTTATTAATAGCTATTAATTTTATAGATTGAAACCCATCCTCGTGATTTCCATTAGATGCAATAAATTTTCGCGGTCAGTGTGTGTGGGTTTGCTCTATATGGAGCGATTCAAAGAGCCGTCTTTTAACACTGTTCTTCATGTCAGGAAAGCAAAAGTTCTTTCTTTTTCATTAGTACAACTTCATATTGTGATGGGTGTTCTTGTGCCGAATCAGTAGTGTTGTCCAACATGTTTACTCACTTCCAGTATTCAATAAATGTCATCGAAATACCGTTTCCAAATTTGGATTCATAAGGTGTTGACTACGGCTAAGATTTAAATACTCCAATCATAAAACTTGCTACAACAGGAGCTACCGCATTGCTCATTGCCACTCCGTCTATCTCTATGTAGTTCTCATTCCTGTACAAGAAATAATTTGTGATCAAACATCTGTAGTCAATACTTAATTCATTTCCTTGGTGATCATTACGTTTGTAACAGTCCCTTAAAACCGACATAAGAACGAAAACAACAGGTTTGAGCGAATGGAAAATTGTAGTAAGCTACGTGGTAAATACTTTAAAAAACAATAAAAAGTACTATAATTTTCTATATTTGTTAAATTTAACTTAAATTCGTAATTTTCTATGGTCGTGTTTTATTCTTCAAACGACAAAACTTAAAAGGCATGAATATATAATAAAAATACTACCTATAGGCATGCCTTTTAAGTTTACACCATCTGACGCGGGCCGCCTTGTGATCCAATCGACGATTCCAATCCAAGATTCCAATCGACGCTGTGATTAAACAATAGCATTAGTTCTAATAATTTCAACGATTGAGACTACTAACAACATGAGATTCAAAATTTAGACACATTCAAATATAGAACAGTTCCAAATTCAAAGTTGCCGGAAAAAATGGAAACGACAGAACTTAAAAGGCATGCCTAGTAGTACGTGGTAACTATTACTTAAGGGCAGGTAGGCCAAGTCGCGTAGGCACCAAAACGCTTCCTCAGCCCCCGCCAAGATAGATCGACGATGTATTTTCCGCTGGCACGCCACAGTAAAAATGATTGGCAGTAGAAATCGAAATGGAACATCTCTGTTATTGTGTTGGATTTTATTATAGGTTTATGATATACTAGTTGACGCCCGCGACTCCGTCCGCGTGATGAAGTTTTCTCGTTCCAGTTATCTAAAGGAACTTGTTCCCGGGATAAAAAGTAGCCTATGTGTAATTCTGATAGATAAGCTAAATTATTGTTAAGTTTATTTAAATTCCATTCAGTAGTTTTTATATGTATGTATCATCAAACATTCATACTTACAAACTATCGCGTTTATAATATTAGTAGGAGTTTATGATGATATATTTAATAACAAATTTATGCTTTATGTACAAGTACCAAATAAATTGTCCCGTACTCATTATACTCATCTTTTTTTAAAAAAATAATAGTAAAATCAAAAATTCATAATGTTATGTCCCTGTCTCAGGCAGCTAGTCACCGTTGTACTTCAGAACACATCTTCCGTTCGCGCTAAACGTTCTCCCTAAGTACATAACTTAATATAATTGCTCTAAGCGTTTCCGGTTTACCCAAATCTTGCTTTTAGTTCCTACTTTTTCTCTTTCAAATACCCGATTCTTAGTTTAACTAATGCCTGAAGGTCGGCTTCTGATTAGACCAGTACATTATCTGTTGTACGCTGATGATGAGGTAGTGATACCGCATCATCAGCGTACAACAGACAATGTACTGTAACGTTTCCAATTTTCAAATCTTTTAACTTTTGCAGCCAACTATTAGATACACTATGAAAAACACAACCAAGGCGGACTAACACAACCTCGTTTGACGCCCGAAGAGACGTCAAATAGAAGCGCCAGGTGAACATCCCGCTTGGTCGCACGCAAGCTTGGGCGTGTGGACGGTCAGCCAGGCCACACGGAGGAGTACCACAGAGTTTCTCTCACAACGTTATCAAATGCTTTCTCCAGATCCACTAAAGCGCAAAAAACCTTCGGGTTCAAACTGTTGGGATTATTAATTATTAGTTACATGTTATACATTTTTAAGGCTATTAACATAAAGTAAAAATATAAATATAAAAGCGCTGGTAACCCCACTAACTCAGTTCTCTACTTACAGGGATAATTCTAACGCTTCTGTGATGTGTACGTAGCTTATTTTATATCAAAACTCTTATATACACTATACAAAGCGAACACCAGGGGTCGTGAGATGCAGCTTGGACAGACGCTCGGATGATGATGGAATGCTTACTGCTCTGATAAATATACTGTGCCATTGCGCAGAAATAACAAGGGGAGCGCAACGAAAAAACCTGACACAGGTCCTACCTCAGTAAGCGCCAGCGCGCGACTAATCAGGCGTCAGCGGCGCGAATCTGATATTATTTCAACATTTGTACTATAAAATTCACTGTATATAGTCAAAGTAAGTCATTATGTCTATAAATATTTAGTAGCTATAGTTGGGTATAAAAAATTCATAAAAAATATCTGTAGTTTAGATTTGGCATTGAAAAAACATTTCGAAAGGGGGCAACTTTGAATTGTTTTTCTATCAAGTGAAGTTTATTAGATTTTGTAACAGAAAGTCATTTTGACTAGATTAAATCCTTAACTATTTTATTTTTTTCAGAATCAAAAGCCCTTTCTTCTACGATACGCATTGTTTTAAAAAACTCAAAATCGTGGACTCGGCAGGAATACCAAGACTTAATCGGTGCCTTGAAGAGTAAATGGTCTTCCTGGGTCAGTCAAATAGAAGTACAACATACAGCTATGATCAGCATCAATGTCGCTTAATTACGGCAAGCCATTTGTTTATACAAAAGCCATTGGCTATTTGATTTTTTTAAAGTTAAAACAATATACTCTTATAATTATATACTGACTGCCTCTGTGGCGCGGTGGGAGTGTATCCGACTGCTACGCAAGTAGTCGTGGGTTCGATTCCCACCCAGGATAAAACTTTGTGTGATGAGCACGATAGTTTATTCTATGTCTGGGTGTTATTTATCTATAATATGTGTGTATTTAGAAATATATAAATATTTAAAGTGGAAAAAATTTTCAGTCACGGGCTGGACTCGAACCAGCGTCTTCTGGTTCAACGCACCAGAAGCGTTACCAACTACACCACAAAAAAAAATTTTTTTTTTTTGTGGTGTGGTTGGTTAGTTGGTGTCTAAATTTAAATTTCTAAAGTGGAAAACTTTTTCCACTTTAGAAATTTAAATTTAGAAAAAGTTAGCATACTAATTGCTTTTCAAAGATTGTTTCTAATTAAGTATTTTTAATAGTTATCTGGTTACCATAGTACCAGCTCTGCTTAGTTTGGAATCAGATGGTGTTGTGTAAGTTGTAATATATCCAGCATGTCACTTATTATTGCTAAGTCGTAAATAAACTGCAGCCGTTTGTATTCCTCAGGCTTCCAGATCTATCCTATTACAGATAAACTATATAACATATAGATGGCGTGCGGGGCCCGCATGCTAAAGCACATCTCTCTATATTTTTACGGAACAGATCTAAGTATTTTGTGATAATAATGCTAGCTGAAGTTACTTACTTGTGGTGGTAAAGTAAAGTGGTGGTAAATAAAAATTACTATACTTTTTGATCCAGTGTTTTCGTGAATAACCGTGGTATTTTATTAGTGCTTTTTATTGCCGGTGTAGCTGCTATATAGATATGATAAAGTCAACGTTTTTAGACAAGTAACTAATACATACATACAAGGATTCACCACTTACACCAAGGGAGTTGCATTATTTTAAATATTGATATGGTAACTATACCGTATTATGCAATCGCAATTTATTGGATTGCATAATAGCGTATCTATCTCTGACAGTGCCACTACTATCTCTATCACGAACGTAAAGGACAATAATGGTAATAATTTCGGAGTCCGAAGCAAAGGCTCCTGATGCAACCGTGATGGTGATGACTACTGGAGAAAACAAAAATATTATAACTGCAAGTACATTCCAATATGCTCGGTTTACAAAGTAGGGCTTGCTGTTACATTAAACATGGAGTCCCACGCGCTTATGTCAAGCGGGAGGATTATTGTAAAACCAATTTTAAAGCCGTCGTACCTCAATTAGGCACATGAGAGATTATTTAAACATTGTATTCCATATTTATTATAAAAGAGAAAAATGTATAGTTTGCTTACTAACTCTACTTATCGTATAAAGATAAATTTCACATATATGTACCAATGACGTGACATTTATGATCTTTGCAAAACCGAAGTTCGTCAACTAGTCACGGTACATAACCGAAGGAATTAACCATACCACAGCTTAAAGTCAGGGGACTTACCGATTTATCAGCAATCGGGACTGCAAGCTCTATCTCAAGATTATTAGAGTGCTAGAAATAGCCTGCACACTATTTTAATTAACGAGAAATCACCAGAGCAATGGTCTATGTTAGAACCCAAATTTATAATCTTGATCGGCTTTTCCGCCTTCTGGTCCAGTCATTATATACATTTGGAAATGCAAATGAACCGAGAAAGCTAAATTTTGGATATAACGTGGGGGGGGGGGGGGGGGCTAGAAAAGCTTAAGTTTTAATTGTCGACCAAAATAACCTGATGGGTTTTCCGCAATCTTGAAAAATGTAAAAAAAAAAAATTATTTCAACGGGGAACCGAGTTAAGATGTAAAGGCTGAATTTAACCAAGATGGCGGAAAACCCATCAGGTTATTTTGTAATATCCAAAATTTGGCTTTCTCGGTTCATTTGCATTTCTAACCCGATTTTTCCGACATAATGACTGGAGTATTCACGCAAGAAAATAACTGTCACTCTAAAAGATCTGGATATCAGGATCTGGAAAGGCGCAGTTAGTTTAGTTTAGTTCATTAGCTCATAAATGAGTAAGAATTTAAGTAAATATTAGTCGGGCGAGATCAAAGTATATCGCTTAGTTTAGGACGTCGTAGTGACACACAATAATACGAGTACTCCATATATTTCTAGTGGAATGTAAAACAATACTGACGCTGACGTGGGCACACCGGACGAGTGCCCATTGTGGAACACATTTAATAATAAAAAATAATAAAATAAATAATAAAAATATCTTTATTTTGCATAGACCATTTCAACGGCGCTTACAAGATGTCATACACTAAAACGAAAGAAAAAATAATATATTTAAAGTGGCCACCGGTTCGGAACGCGGCCCACCTGAGAAGAACCGGCAAGAAACTCAGGAAGGCTTTATTTTTGAAGGCCTATTTACAATTTAATATTTTAATTATGTATTTTATAACTAACTAACTAACTATCTTCACGCTGTATCCCTGACGGGATAGTCACAGAGGACAGATCGCCAGGCTTCGCGATCCGTGTATACTTCTTTCGCTTCCCCAAGATTCATCAATCGCTTCATTCACGCACGTCTGGGTATCCGAGTACTTTTGACCTTTCCGTTTTTGAGCAATCTGCTCACGTGGTCTTCATATGTAAGTCTCGGCCTACCCTGACTCCTTTTACCCTTTACTTTTAAAAAAAATTCTTCGTCAATCGTTCCTCACTTATTCGTTGGACGTGTCCAAACCAACGGAGCACGCCCTTTTCCAGCTTAACGCTGACACTTTCATTCAAACCTGCCATATTGCGTATCACTTCGTTACGTATTCGGTCGGCCAAGGTAACGCCGCACAATTTTCGAAGTGATCGCATCTCCACAGCATTCAATTTACTTTCATGCATCTGCTGACATACCCAGGTTTCACTACCGTAAAGCAAAGTATGTATATGTAGTATTATGACTATAATATTTTATTTGCCAGCATATCATTTCCAGGCATCCCTGTCCTGTAAATAGTCTTTAATAGAGTAATAACCTTTTTCACAAAGCTTTCTTTTAATATACTTTTTAAATTTATTTAAAGGTAAATTTCTCAGGTCACAGGGAAGCTTGTTGTAAAAGCGTATACAATTACCCTGGAAAGAATCGCCAATCTTATGCAGCCGACTGTGAGCTGAAAGATTGTTTTTATGTCTAGTATTTATATTATGTATATCACAGCGTTTTGTAAACTGTGATAGATTTTTCTGAACATACATAAGATTGGCAAAAATGTATTGTGATGCTACGGTTAGAATATTTATTTCTTTGAATTTTTCTCGGAGGGAGCCTCTGGGGTCCAAATTATAAATTGCGCGTACAGCCCGCTTTTGAAGAACAAAAATGTTATTTACATCTGCAGCACTCCCCCAAAGGAGAATACCTTAAGACATAATACTATGAAAATAGCTGAAGTAAACCATTCTAGCCGTATCCACATCTGTTAGAGTCCTGATCTTTTTTACAGCGTATGCAGCCGAACTTAACCTAGATGCCGTCTTTTCTATGTGTGGGCCCCACTGCAGATTGGCATCCATAGTTATACCAAGGAACACAGTTGATTCCACAAACTCTAACACTTGTCCATTCAGTTGAACATTGGCCGTAACTTGTTTTACATTCGGTAGAGTATATTTAATACATTTAGTTTTGTTTTCATTTAGGCAAAGATTATTTGAGCTGAACCAATGAACTACTCTCGTAATTGCATTGTGTACATCGTCATAGTTATCTAATTGTCTTCTAATTTTAAAAATCAATGAGGTATCGTCTGCAAACAAAACAATCATATTCCTGTCCCCTACACAAAATGGTAAATCATTAATATAAATGAGGAACAAGAATGGCCCAAGTATCGAGCCTTGTGGCACACCCATTGTAACCATGGATCCTACAGAACGTGTACCATTAATATCGACCCTTTGTATTCTATTGTTTAAATATAAAGACAGAAGGTCGAGAGCTTTGCCTCTTATTCTATAGTGATGTAATTTTTTGCACAATGTTTCATGTTGAACGCAATCAAAAGCCTTGGATAGATCGCAGAATATACCTAATGCATCTTGCTTGTCTTCCCAGGCTTCATGAATACATTTTAATAACTCAACACCAGCATCGGAAGTTGAGCGCCCTTTAGTAAAACCAAACTGTTTCGTATGAAATATTTTATGAACATTAAAATGGGATAGCATTTGATTCAAGATAATTTTTTCAAATACTTTGCTCAAAGTTGGCAGCACTGACACTGGTCGGAAATTAGACGGGTCTGTAGCGCTGCCAGCCTTGAACAAGGGTATGACTTTGCTGTGTTTCATTAAATCAGGAAATATACCACTAGAAACACAGTCATTAAACACAGTTGCTAGATGGGGCGCAATGACCTCAATTATACATGATGCAGTTTTGACTGATAATCCCCAAAGGTCCGTGGTTTTCTTAATTTCAATACATTTAAAAGTTTTTATAATATCCTGAGCGCAAATATCTGTGAATACAAATGCATCCCGGCAATAAGGAACAGATTCTTCTAATAAATGTCCCGAGGAACTGGAAGACGCTTGGAGAGATTTAGTCGTCAAAATAGGTACATTTTTGAAGAAATGTTCAAACTCCGTCGCCACTTCCAGGTCCCCTGTAACATGGCAACCATTTACTTTTAAGTGGAAATTTCTTTCTGTCACCATAGATCTACCGCATTCCGAGTTAATGATATTCCAAGTCATTTACTATATTTTCTTTAAAAATATTCAAACGACTTTGGTTAATTGGTACATATTTAAATTGTTTTTTGCAAACTTTATTACTAGTTTTAGGAAACTTTATCCATTGGCCACGATGATCTGACTCTACAGGATCCACAATACCTTTATTTATAGGTTTAATATCAGTAAAAATATTATCAATACATTTTGCACTGGTGGCTGTAATACGAGTAGGTTCTAAGAATGTACTATGCAGAGAAAAGGATTTAAATAAATTTTTCATTTTATTTATCTCTGATGGAGTTAATGATGTATCTACGAGTAGTATATCAACATTAAAATCTCCACAAACTATTATAGATTTCTTAGAACATTGGCATTTGAACAGTGCTTCTTCAAGCTTTTCTTAAAATTTAATGTAAGGAGTATCAGGGGGACTGTATACACTTAACAAGATGAAATGCTCAAACTCTATACTGGCAATCTCAATTACTCGCTCAATGGAGAGGGCTACTAAATCCTTACGTTCTTTAAATTTTAAGTTTTTATTAATTAATATTAAAGAGCCTCCACGTTTAGAATGTTTTCTATTGAACGAGCTAGCAACCTGGTGATTTATGAAGTTCAACAATGTGGTTTCATGATGTTTTAACCAGTGCTCTGTAGCACAAAAAATATTAATAGAATTTGCATTAATGTATAGCTCCAAATCTAAATCTTTACCATTTATTAAACCTCTAACATTATGGTGCACCAGGTTTATAAAAACAATATTTTTATTAAGATTATTCTCAGGGGCCAAAGTCAACTGGCCAGATTTATTATCTGTTGTCCTATAAACTAGTTTTTTGGAATTACATTTTCCAAATGTGAAGTGTCAAAATTATCCTGCTCAATAAAAGCAGTTGTACTTGCCAATAATTTGGGTTGAAAAATTAAAAAATTAGATAGTAACAGAGCTACCTTTCGTTGTAAAGTTTTTGATAGAAAATATCTATCTAATGTCAACAGACTATTATTATTGAAAATAATATTCCAATCTAACAATTCAATTTTTTTGATTTTTTGATACCATGGTATGTAGTTTCATATTTAATTTGTATCTTAAGTTGTTTTCCTTGTGGCTCATAGCGGTGCTGTATGGCAAGGTGGACAAAATTACTTGTTTTACTTGTAGACTTGATAACTTTTCAAATTTTTTTATAAGTTTGTCACTATTAATATTGCCCCTTCTACCAACCAGCACCACTTTAGTGGACTGCATGCAGTGTGTACCAGTCAAAATAAAATCTATAATTTTAGAGTAAGAAGCACCTGGATATGTATGATTTATTACAGAATGACCTGACTGTGATAAATGGTGTCCAAAGTTTTTACCTATTTCATCGCAATACACTATGATTTTTTCATTCTTTTTTATTTGCAACTTTTCTATTACAGATATCTCTCAGGTACTGCTTGAACTTAATATACTAGTATCCACACTGCACGCAGTTTTAACTGGTGATGAAGTGAGTATACCACCAGATGTTATTGAATGTGTAAGTGATATATTACTATGCAATGTACCACCGCACATTTTTTATTTAGGATTGAAGAACTTGTTTGCTCACCAATTCCATCACTGCATATATTTTTTTTACAATTCAACGGTGAGGAGGGAACATGGCCAGCGGATATTAAATGGTCATTTTGACAATGACATGAATTTACTAATTTACCTATAGCTTATACCTGTTCCCTACTGTTTCTCTGCCGTTTCATATTTATATGTAATTGTGGAACACATTGGTTTTAATAAAAACAGGAAGGCTGGTATGCGATTCAGTATAAAAGTACAATAAAATAAAACATTTATATGGCCTTGTCGGCATTACCTTCCATTTTTATGTCGTGCAAGTTACAAAAGCAGAGCTACCCAACTCTGCTTGTAAGTTAGTGTATAGAATTAGCTGTTTGAATTGGTCCATACTTGAAATTACAGGATAGTTAGATTTTCGGTTTTATCAATAAACCCTTGTAGTTCCACATTGTAGCGCACATCTTAATACTAAAAATCTGTAGTTTGGTATGAATTACGCAGGTACAGTGACGCCTTTATCCCGTAAGATATAACATTTCAAGGTGTCTATTTTTGTTCCACGTAATAGGTAGTGAGCCCATGACCGTGTTTGAATATCTGCTGTTGAAATTTTTCAAAACTAAAGCCACCATACACACTCATAAAGTTGGTTTAAAGATTGTCATGTTATTGGCAACTGGGACCAACAGCTTAACGTCTTTTCCCAAGCTCGGATACGCTCGTATATGAAAATGCCACAAAACAGTCACCCATCCCAGATCCAGTCATAGTGAAAGTAGCTTAAAGCAGTGCTCGTTTACAGAACAGTGAGCGGGATTTTAACGCTTCAAGTCACGCCTGTAACAAAAAAGAAGTTACCTCAGGCAATATACCTATTTTAATTTCAACAACCATTATGTGTGGGTTCTCGTTAATATTTTTTGAAAATTTAATGAGTTGAGTAAAACAATTTTTCGATTAAGGGATTCTTTTATGGAATGCTAAACTCTAAAGTACAAATAAATTTTCTGGCATCGAGCTCATTATTTAAAACATTAAAATCGCTCGCTTTGTGACATGGACCCTAACTTTCCTCAACGAATTTATTAGCGTTGGATCAGGTAAAAAGGGTTGAAAAAAATATAAAAAAAAGGCCTGACCTTTTTGGTCAGGGTTTAATTGTTTCGCTGATTACATATTATCCGCAGAAGCCGTTCGGATTTGACAAAAACCTTTTACAAAAGAACATTAGCACTTCTTGTTTTTGCACCTGGTTGGATATCCTTTTAGCTTACGTACACTTTAGGTGATCTGCTTGTTATTGTATCTTATCAGTTGTGATAGTAATTAACACAACTGATAAACATATTTGACACAAAATATATCAACAATCAATTATAACATAATATGATTGAATTTCATGATTGAGATCACATTTTAAAGAAGGTATCAACTGATCTAATTTACTCTAAGACAAATACTAACTAACCTGAATTCTGTCAGATTACCAGACAATTGCGCAGAGTTTCTAGTCCTCGCACCAAAACAAAAGAGTGACACTTTAGTAACTGATAATTTTGACGACTCATCCAAATGAAATTTTAAATGTACGATCCATTAAATTAATAACATTTAGCGCAGTTGTTCCCGCTCACGTAGAAAAGGATATTAAATTAGGAACTTATTCCAAACCGTAAAAGTTTGTGGTGCAAAGACGAACGATTACTCCTCTTCAAACTCTGTAAGTAATTACCATTTACAAAATCCAACTGACTGTTAGTAAAATAGTGAAGTGAAATTAAAACCTTGCTAGTATTTTTTGGAAGTACTGTACTTAGTTTTGGCTTGGATGGTGTACAACTAAGAGGTTAGCAACTTTATATCGCGTATATTTTTTACATATTTAACCGCTATATGATATATAAAGGTGTGTAAGCCTTACTTATACTATTGTTTTCTTGCCATTCTCAATGTTTTTATTAACAAATATCCTAACTAACTATCTTCACGCTGTATCCCTGACGGGATAGTCACAGAGGACAGATCGCCAGGCTTCGCGATCCGTGTATACTTCTTTCGCTTCCCCAAGATTCATCAATCGCTTCATTCACGCACGTCTGGGTATCCGAGTACTTTTGACCTTTCCGTTTTTGAGCAATCTGCTCACGTGGTCTTCATATGTAAGTCTCGGCCTACCCTGACTCCTTTTACCCTTTACTTTTAAACAATATATATTCTTCGTCAATCGTTCCTCACTCATTCGTTGGACGTGTCCAAACCAACGGAGCACGCCCTTTTCTAGCTTAACGCTGACAGTTTCATTCAAACCTACCATATCACTTCGTTAAGTATTCGGTCGGCCAAAGTTACGCCGCACAATTTTCAAAGTGATCGCATCTCCACAGCATTCAATTTACTTTCCTGCATGTGCTGACATACCCAGGTTTCACTACCGTAAAGCAAAGTTGGCACTAGCACTGCGTTATGAATCGCCATTCGTGCTTATTTTACGATACTTTGTCGCTTTACTAACTGGGACAAAGCACCGTTAACTTTGTTTCCGGCAGCTACTCGCCGTTCTACTCACGTTCTACGAATCACATCTTCCATCCGCGCTAAACATACTTCCTAAATACACAATTTCATTCACTTGCTCTAGACGTTCCTGGTTTATCATAATCTCGCATTTAGTTCTTACGTCACCTCTTTCAAATACTAGAACCTTAGTTTTACTTGCATTCAAGCGAAGACCCTTACATTTACACTCCTCTTTCGTATTAGTGACTCTGCCTAAAGGTCGGCTTCTGATGAGGCCATGAGCACCGCATCATCAGCGTACAGCAAACAGTTTACTGTAAAGTCACTTAATTTCACACCCATTTCACGATCTATCAACTTCTTCTTCTATCTTCAACTGTCCAGATACACTATGAACAGCCAGGCGGACATGATACATCCCTATTTGACGCCATTACTGACATCAAAACAGAGGTGACACATCCTCCCCTACTCGCACGCAAGCCTTACGATTATATGATCGGGCAATACAGTCGCTTTATAGTCCCTATAAAGCGACTGTATTGCCCGCAGTAGCGAGCCGTCCACACCATATCCGGTCAGCAAGTCCCACAGCGTTTCTCTCACAACGTTATCAAATGCTTTCTCCAGATCCACAAAAGCGCAGGAAACCTTCTGGCTAATAGCCAGAAACTTTTCCGCGATCATGCCAAGAGAAAACACTTGATCCATGCAACCTCTTCCACTTCGGAATCCGCATTGAGCCTCCCATAAATACCGTTCAGACTTTTCTTTCATTCGTGCCGGTATAACTTTTGCATACACCTTACTAGCTAAGCTGACCAAGCTGATCGCCCTGTAGCTGGAGCAGTTTAGGCGCGAGCCTTTCCCTTTGTAAATAGGTACAACAACTCGCCAGTCATCCGGGACCTCAACCGTCCGCCAGCACAAGTTGCATAACAGACATAGTGTGTCCCAGACGCGCGACCCACCGTACTTGATCATCTAAGCAGTAACTCTGTCTATTCCCGCAGTCTTACCACATTTTATACTTCTTATCGCTTGTTCTATTTCTTTCATACTAATGACTTCAATGACATCGGGATCCGGAGCATCGTAGTGAGCTCCACTTCCCGATGTGGCATCTCTGTCTTTTCTTGCATACATCTTTCCATAATATTCACTCCATCTCTGCAGGACGTCAGTTTGGTCTGTTAGGACGTCATTATTAACACTAAGCACTTTATTCATACTGCAGATTGATATTCATTTTGCACCTTTCACGAGCTTCTTCTATCAGTGCCTTCGTGTTAACTTTCTGCTTGTATCTCTCTTTCATATTAAAATCATTCCGCGAGGCTAAGTAGTCTAACCATGCTTTCTTCTTCATGCGAACTGCTTCTTTCACTTCCTCATTCCACCATGCATCACGCATATTACTACTGCCTCTTTTCGTTTCTTCACACACTTCCACAGCGGCATTTATCATACTATCCCTAAGGTTCTGCCATACACTTTCCACATTCTCACTGCTTACATTGACGTCGCCAAGCTTTTCGGCTACCCTTTCATTATATTTATCCCTAATGGATGCATCCTGCAGCTTCCAGCTTTTGATGCTATAAGTCGGCTCAAGCTCAGGACACTCGGTACGATGACGCCAACCCGCGAACAGACCCCTAATCCTAGTTATGACTAGGTAGTGGTCTGATCCCAGCTCAGCGCCTCGATAAACCCTTGTGTCCATCACCTGTTTACGGAGCCGACTATCCATTAGGAGTAGATCTATCATGCTTCTCTTTGACTTACATCTCCTCGTATACATATGAATTTGTTTGTTGTTGAACATTGTGTTCGCCGCAAACAAATCCTTTTACTTACAAAATGCCAGTATTAGCTTGCCAGCGTCGTTCAGCCTTTTATCCCCATACTTCCCTAGTACCGACTCAAAACCATCGCGAGCGGTACCCACCCATCCATTCAAGTCTCCACATACTATAAGTCTTTCATTTCCTTCTATCACATTTAGAGCTTCTCTCATACTCTCCCAGAAGTCCTCTAGTTCACTCGCGTTCGACGAAGATACTGGCGCGTAAGCAGCTACCAGGAAAATCTTCGTCAAACCAAGTTTTACATGGATCCAGAGAATTCTAGGAGCTACCAGTTTGTACTCATACATACCGGAGGCCAATCGCGAGGACACCAAAATTTCAACCCCCCGACTGCCATGCTCGCTCTCTGGTACTCCAGACCAAAGCGCGAGCATCCCACCCGGGAGCTCCAAGACTTCGCTGCCCTTGCGCTTGGTCTCTGTCAAGCACACTGCATCTAACTTTCTCTCATTCACAACATCCATCAACTCATTCATCTTATCTGTCATTCCTCACCTAACATTCCACGCAGCTACCCTGCACTCCATCCTCCACTTCACGCCATGTCGGGCCGCGCGTGTAGGGTGGCGGTCCCCTACGCCGCTCTGGCTCACACTTTTCGCACCAGCGGGGACGAACTGGTGCGCGTCGCCTCGGGGGCACGCCCTAGCAGTATTCGCCCTGGTGGCACTCGTGTTGGAGTAGAATTGCAGCCGTAGCTGTCAGGGATGGCGACGTGCACGCTTGATCCCCATTCAACAAATATCCTGAAAATTATATTACTGATCCTTATCTTGCAGCATAATTCTTAATTCTCTATTGTTTTTATTTTTTAGATTCAAGCTGTAATTATTTTAACACTTGCTATTGTAATAAGAGAAATGTTGCAAAATGAACTGTATTATAGTACAACGCGCATCATGCCGCTGTAGAACATTGCCTACAATGCCTTAACAAGTTTTGTGGAGAAAATCCGAACACCACGATACCACAGTTTAATTATAAAAGTTCACGGCGACTTAGGGCTTTGTCGAAACGTTGTACAACAGCCTTAAATATGCGAACATTTGATAAGTTTCAAACACGACTTTGAGTATGTTGCTCGTGTGTACCATGTTCGAACCGTGTTCCGTTATTGTGTTTGCTTCCATTATGGGAACATGAAAAATATGATAAATGGTTTATTGGACCCTTCTTTATTATATACCGCAACGTGATAGAGAATTTGTGAATACATCATTATGTTGTGTATGCCCTTTACTTTGAAAATAGCTCAGCCTGCATTATCTAGGCAAATGATATTAGTAATTGCGTAAGGTGGTTTTTGTCTAACCTAACATCGATACATAATACAATTTATTTTGAAAGAATAATAATTTACAGTTTCAAAAATACCTTACTGACCGTAAGGTGTTTTGAAAATGAAATTACTTTATGAAGTGAAACTTTTTAATCGACGTATGAAAGAAATTTTATAGCTGTAAGAAATTGTCGTAAAAAAGTTTCACTTCTTACCTGTGTACTCTGGTACACACATATTTTTTGTTTAGGTCCTTGTGTGAACGTGTGTGAAGGGTTGAGGTATACGGCATCGCTTGCTATGGCTATGGCTCACATGGGTGACCGCTTTGTGGCATTTTCATTTACGAGAGTTTCCATCCATCGCGGTTACTGGTTACATGGCACTCGTTAAGCTAAGTTGAAGTCCTTATGGCTGCTAGAGGTGCTTTCCATTTGTAACACAACAACGGGCTCGCCTCCAGTTACGTAGGACAAACATGCATACGGTGAAATGTTGATATAATAGTATGCCTCTGCCTACCCCTTCGGGGGTAAAGTAATAACTATGTATACTGCTATTTTTTTATTATCAACGACGCTATCAATAGGTATTTAAAGAGTAAGTATATTTAGTTTAAAAAAAACCTTACAAGTTCTTCAGCGGGTCGTAAACAAGAGGGTTTTTGGGAAGTGTAAGCGCGCTGAGCCTCTCTGAAAAGTTATAATGACATTTTTCAAATGTTTTACAGCTTACAAAATGTTGTATAATTTCATATTCACTTATCTAGCGACTTAACATAAAATCTCCATCAAAATGAGGTGGATTATTGATTAAACTATAAATAAAAATAAAATAAAAATATCTTTATTTTGCATAGACCATTTTAACGGCGCTTACAAAATGTCATACCCTATTTAAAATATTTAAAGCGACCACCGGTTCGGAACGCGGCCCACCTGAGAAGAACCGGCAAGAAACTTAGGAAGGCTTTTTTTTTGATGGCCTATTTACAATTTAATATTATTTCACTTTGCCAGCAGATCATTTCCAGGCGTCCCTGTCCTGCAAATAGTCTGTAACGGAGTAAAAACCTTTTTCACAAAGCTTGTTTTTAATAAACTTTTTAAATTTATTTAAAGGTAAATTTCTCAGGTCACAGGGAAGCTTGTTGTAAAAGCGTATAACGTTGCATATAACATTTATTCGGGTACCAACGCGGTTATTTTAGATTTCATACCTTTTTTGCTTGACGTTTCGACCAGGTTGCTCCAGCATTGATCAGCCCGTGCGCTACAAGATTCTTCATCCCGAACATATTTGATGTCATCAGTGTCGTTCTTTCTCAGTGTACCGTCACCCACTATACTTCAAGTGATTCTGCTCTCCTAGCTCACCAACATAACCTATTTTGTTTTCCCAGAATGTTATTAATGAGTGAATGAACGACTACAATAAATTGAGACAAGTCCAAATATTTATTCTGTAACATTGGTACAGTGATTGTGTTTATACAAAAATACATTTCATATTTCATGACCAGGGCCGCAATTCTCATGCCTTCGAAACAGTCTCGATTTCGTGATAAATCTCGAATTCGAACTTTATACGAGTTTTATTGACGTTTAGCTATTCTGCAAATCTCGAACTCAATTTTTTCTCGAAGGGAAGCCACTCGAGTTGCTTCGAATGGTTTATAGCAGTCGAGACGCAGATCTCGAATTCGAATCACTATAATCTTTGGACATTTCTTTAGTGACCAACCCTAAATTAGCATTTTATTACATTTTACATTTAATAAATATCAAAACGAGTGATGAATTTCGTTATTAGTTTAATACGTACAAAACATATTGCAACTCGCTTCAATTTTAAACACGTCGTCGCCGATGTTTGAGCAATGTGGAAATTTCAGCAATTTGTGATTACAAATAACACAGTCTTCAATAATATAGATATTTTTCATTTTACGGGACGGTATTAGCAATTTATTAAAATATACATTAAGTAACATTTATTATGCAGTTTACAATATTTTATCCTTTAATAATTACTATAAAATACGTAATTATTGTTTATAACGTGTAAAATAAGCTTAAAAATCTTTTAGAACATTTTGTAAGAGTAGTCTTGTTGTAACCGTTTTAAAACCGGATGAAACGTGTCGAACGGAACGCATCGTAACGTGACATGGTTCTTAAATGGCAACATTTCCCACAATAATCTCGAACTTTAGTTCGAATAGTGGTGGGAATAAGACATTCGAAAAAACCATCTCGATTTACGAGATTTTATGGTCGAAAAAGGATTCGAAGAGTGAACTCGAATTCGAGATTATTTCGAAGAAAACGAGAATTGCCTCCCTCCGGCACGTTCCGTCGTTTTGACATACAATATTTAACATAATAAAACAACCTATCTACAGACAATATAAAGTTCTAAAAGTGCCTATAGCTTACAATTTAAATGTTACACCTGAATTAAGTTAAACTAATATCAATATTTTCACTAAATGTCAATACACCTTGTATTTACAAGTGAAGTATATACAAATATACAACTATAACTAAGTATATAACTTGCATACAGCGTGAAGATAGTTAAGTTAAGTATATACAAAGAAGCCCTCGTGGCCTTGCTAACTCGGTGTTCTGTAAACGATCACTATGTTAAGCTACTTTCGTTATGGTGGTCATTGGATGGGTGACAACTTTGTGGTATTTACATTTGCCAGCGTTTCCGTGCATTCAGAAGGCAGGTTAAGCCGTTGGTTCCGGTTGCCAGTAAAAAGGCAGTCGTTAAGCCCAATTGAAAGCCTAATGGGCGGTTTAAAAAAATTCAACAGCACGTCGCCACAGCCTACGCCTGTCCTGTTACGTGGGACTAAAATGTATCGGGTAAAATGTGGGCGTATAGGCATACTGTTATGCCTTCCTACCCCTTCGGGGATAAAGGCGTAACAATGTGTATGTATGTATGTAAGTATATACAACAAGTTATATGATTTTATGTCAATCGCTTAGCATTCAGTGGAGAGAACTTGCGTAAGGTGGCATTCATTCCAGTGATCGATGCTCACTTTGAGTATAATTATGTTATGTGATTGGCATGTCATGCAGTTCTTTATAGCATCGATGTGATCTTAACTAAAATTAAACACCTTAGACATTTGAAATTAGTTTAAATTTTGTATTGTAATGTGTAAAATACAACAGCACATGCAAGGAAATATTAGAAATATGGTATTTAATATTTGTGTGTGATATAAGGAAACAGGAGGTTGATGTGATATGAAACGGAAACCAACGCGGTTGTACGAGTGACTGTCCTGATCAAATTATGATGACGCATCACGACACTCACGCGTCTGATACTACAATACATTATTGACGCCGTGGCGTAGCCGTGTGTAGCCGTAAAACTGAAAAACGTTCACAATATTGATTATATTTGATGAAAACATATGTTACGTAAAACGAACCTCGAGCTCCTGACACGGACAGAGCTAAGACAAACTCTAATTCATATTGCTTTTGTCTTCGTAAATTATACTTAGTAAATGTGGTCTTAACGTCGTAAACCATTATCTGACATCATTAGAACAATAATAACATAATACCTGCGCCTTTCGTCTTCTGGGGACAACATGGAGGGTAAAATACAATTGATATGGTGTACGAGGGGGACACGACATCGCGCACTAAGACCTATGACTCGTACAGCAAGATGAATAGCGCTCACTTAGAGTGTGGCGGAGCTTGATCTTCTTTGTTATAGATATATATTATGTGATCTTTCTTCATTGCTATTTTGGTTTACCGGGGCTAACGCTAATGTGGGGTCATCCACATTAGCGTTAGTTCCAAGCCTGCAGTCCATAGTTCTCTTTTGAAGGAGCGACTGAAGCGAATTTTCTAGCAGATTTCAAACCTATGTGGTTAACATTATCATCATCGTGGTACATCATTCAGGGATTTGCCACATAAGTACCTATCAAGAGGTACGTAGAGTCTCCGCTCTTATAATTATCAACTTCACAAATAACTATGTATGTACCTGGATTCCAGGTTCCACTGAGATCGCCGCGGCGCAAACCACCTTTCCTGCTAGCTAGTGCACCTGCTGACTAACAGACTAGGTACTGACGCGGGCGCCCCTATGGCGTTGGAAATCAGGCATTCAGCCCTCGCTCCATAAAATGCCAAAAAACAAAAAATGACGCGTCTAACAGTCGAATAAAGGTAAACATCAGGCTCCGAAGCCAGGTAGAGTTGGAAGCACTTGGGAATACACTAAGATACAAAAAACTAGGTATGTACCTACTCCACACTTCAACATCGCGACATTTTCCAATTTTCATTCAATAAAAATATCTCATTCAATATACAGGGTCATTTGTAAAACACCAGCAACCTGCTAGGTTCTACGATTTTTTTTTTCATATTTAACTTTTAGTTAATGTACTGATTGAATTACAGTAATACACAACTCGTGAAAATCACAGGGGGTGGACCGGTCATAAGTCCTTTGACCTTGACCCTTTTCAACCGCATTGATGCGCGCACATCCATCGTTCATCGAGACATTCAGTACGTGACGAAAAAGAGACCCAGGAGTTGGTGTTTCAGATATGACTCTGTATAATTCTGCAAATGTTAAATTATCTTTATTCACTATCGAAAGAATAGAAGAAAAATTGAAATCATATTTTATTATTAGGATTTGAGACTTGAAACAAGATCCTACTCATTATTTGGCACCATTTCTACACATATTGCGCTCGTGGCCCCGCGGACGTAGTGTTCTGTAAACGATCACTGCGTTAAGCAACTTTCACTATGGCTGGTCCTCGGATAGGTGACCACTATGTGGCATTTACATTTGCGAGCGTTTCCGTGCTTCGGAAGGCACGTTAAGCCGTTGGTCCCGGTTGCCAGGAACATGGCAGTCGTTAAGCCAGTTGAATGCCTTATGGACGGCTTGAAATATTTAAATAGCAGGTTGCCACAACCTGCACCTGTCCATTTCAACACGGCAATGTGCTCACCACCTGTTACGTGGGACAAAAAAAAGCAAAGCATACGGTGAAACGTGGGCGTATAGTACGCCTCTGCCTACCCCTTCGGGGATAAAGGCGTGAAAGTATGTTTTTATATTTATTTCTACACAAAATAATGTTCCATGAAACTTTCAAGCCCGTAATTTGATGAAAAGGTTGCGGTTTCTGTAAGTGAGCGACAACCTTTATGCGCCCAATCGCAGGGCTAATAATGGTATTTGCACTCATAGACTCACTCTACTCACTCTGCCGTACCAATCCACCGGCGCCGGCTAACTTCAATTATACTCGGAATAAATGTACGATGATTTGGAGTTAAGCTTGTTGAAATAATCGTTAATTTGACAGTAGATTTCTATTTATTGGAACAATCATGAATGTTGTTATATTAGATGTGTTACAGTGCTGCGTGTTAGTTGCGCGCTTTATGTTGAAATGAAATGAGATAGGATTGTCAATAATGATAGGTATTTAGATTGTGGAGTGAAAAGAGTTTGAAGGAGGTTCTAATTTCCAGCGTTACTGGATTAGACGAGAGAAATAAAACTTATTTGTAGGCTAGGAAAACGGGAATATTTAACGTTGGCTTCGCACCAGTGCAGTGGCAGCTTTCTCGTTCATGATGTTACGAACTAACCGAACGCTATACTTACGTAGGTAAACTCTGTAGCAAACAAATAAACAGAAAGGTCACCCAAACAGTACAATAATGTTTCATGTTTAAATCACAATACAAAGCAATAAAATATTACAAACAATAAGAGAAACGCAACCAATTTTAAAAACAAGATTTATTATTAACAGTTTACAATTTATTTAAACAAAGGCTTCGCAGCTGCGACCGGATGTGCCGTTATGGAATCGGAACTCGATGATTCGGTGTAAAAGTTAGTGAGCAAAATGGTTAATTCACAAAAAAATATATGGCTGCAGATTTGAAAGAATTATTCAAACGTATTTGATGTTTTACAAGCAACAGCTTTTAAGTTATGAACAAAAAAAAAACAATTATACATTCAAGACGTTTCAAGATGTTTCGGTGACGGTTTTTCCTTTTGTGATGCATAACAGTATACCACAAGCACAAGTGAATCACATCACCGCTAAGAAAACCCTATTCACTGTGATGTCAGAACGTTAGAGCACACCTTCTTACACTATAGGGATACTTGGTGTTAAAGTCATTAACTACTTAGCAAGATAACAAAATATAATGGCTAGAGACGTCCTAAGAGCCTGAAATTGATCACCCCTCCGTCCGCCATCACAGAACATATGCTACATTTAAGTCAGTTAGATTATACTACGTTAGCTTAGAAAACAAGGAAGCATTTATGTAAGCGTAGCGTAAGCGCAGCGTAAGCGCAGCGTAAGCGTAGTATTGCCACTTCCGTCCGTCCGTCCGTAGCTTATCCCTAAATCCCCATAGACGCCATGCCAGACTTCTACCGACTAATATCACACGGTGACCTTAAGAAAAACCTTTAATCTAAGTAGCCCCTGACCTTTACCCGTAGCTCAGCTACCAACACATACATAATTCACGCCGCTTAATTTAATATAAACAAAAGAATTAATCACAAAAACAAAAAATGGCGGAAAAATGACCGCCGTCAATGTTGACATTGACACATGTAGTTATTAAGCCTGCTCTAAACAGTCGCATTATCGACGATTCTACTGGTATAAAATTTATTCATTCAAACCATAGACAACAGTTTAAAAAGGTATTGAAATGAGGTCAGTCAACAAAAAAAAGGGGCTGCCCTGGTCGCCTTAACGGTTGAGTGGCTAAGAGTAGTTGCATACTATCTTGCCTTAAGTTCTTCGAATGTAGCGTGAAGAAGTATTTTCAAGCTTATTTTGAAATACATTTCCTATAACAGATAGGAAGTTTTACAAGTTAAGTTAAGTTTATATTAATGGCCGACTAGCTTAAAATAATATTTCTATATCACTACATATTATAAAACAAAAGTCGTTTTTCGCTGTCTGTCCCTATGTATGCTTAGATCTTTAAAACTACGAAACGAATTACGATGCAGTTTTTTTTAAATAGATGGAGTGTTTCTTATAGAATGGTTGCGCCGGTATACGATTCAAGAGTAGCCGCGTTATTTTTTCTATGTTGCATCGCCGATCTACATTTGTTTTTAATTAATTAGTTGTCGAACTAACCCAAAGCCCCCGCTTCCCTTTATTCCATTTCTCTTTCGCACCTACCTTGTCTCGCATAAAAGAGGAGCGAAACAGCTGTGTTACGCGCTATCTAACGCTCTGTATTAGTTCTGCAATGACCGCGCGCGCGCCCGCATCAAACTTCGCAATAATTATGTTTTCCATGGATAAATAGTGTTTTCGTGCAATGTAACCAGGGATCCAAGTCCAGGGACGTCGCCGGCAGCCTTCACCTCAGCATTTCGCAGCAAAAGCAGTGTGCCCATTCCTGTTTTCCATTTCTTTTTCGTCGACAACCGCTAGTAAATTTCATTTTTGTCTTTCCCCGCAAATACAGTCCACTTTGAATTTATTTATCTCGCCCGCTCAACCATTTTCTGGTCCTAACGATCCAGATTTTGATCCACTCGCTTTAGTAGTTTGCTAATAGAAACGCAATAGTTTTTATCCCATAGGGAATAAACGCATAGGTATAGGTTATAGTTTTTATTCCACCACGGAATAAACACATAGGTCTAGGTTATAGTTTTTACTCCACCACGGAATAAACGCATAGGTATAGGTTATAGTTTTTACTCCATTCGGAATAAACGCATAGGTATAGGTTATAGTTTTTATTCCACCACGGAATAAACGCATAGATTAGGTAATAGTTTTTATTCTATAGGGAATAAACTCATACTTACCTACAGTTTTTCGCATAGGTAGGTACTAAATAGTTGGTAATTTCGACTGCACCGCATAGTAATAGGTAGACCACGCGAGCAGGTACCAAGGCCTGCGCACGCAAGTACCTACGCTCGTTCGCGTCGCGTCTCGCTGCTTACCACCGCTGCCATTTTGATCGTTCGTTAGTTTTGCACTGTAGGTAGCTATAGTTGTTTTGTTTTAACAATGCCTCCGAAAGAGATTCTGGATCTACAGCTAAAACTATTACACGCTAAGAAGGATAGCCTTTTTAAGCGTATGCAATTAATTTGTGATTATTCATCGAGAATCGCAGATGAATCAATAAAAGAATTGTTTTTATCCTCGATCGAAACCGTAGATACTTTGCGCTTAGATTTCGAAAATGTTCTCGATAATATTAACTTGCTTGAATTAAAATTAAATCCCAATTTCTTATTAAGTTATGACGCCATGTCATCTTTCGAAGATTTAATTTGTCGCATAAAACGTGTCGCTAAGTCATTGCAAGCGCCCGTGCCCGTAGTAGTCACCGACGAAACCCGGGCCAGTCGGTTTTGATTTGCTGAAACGGGACCGACCTAAATTGCCGCCCATACAAATACCCGAATTTGATGGCGATATTAAAAATTGGCCTTTGTTTTTCGCTAGTTTCGAAAATACGATCCATAATAATAATTCGTTATCGGATTACGAAAAATTACATTACTTAGTTAGTAAACTAACCGGGAAAGCAAACACCGTTTATAACGGTGTTTGCTTTCCCGGTTATCCGGTATAACGCTTTGCGCCAAAAATTATAGTTTGATTTTGAATACTTTGAAGGTCATAATAAATTGCCGCCCATACAAATACCCGAACTTGATGGCGATAAATTGGCCTTTGTTTTTCGCTAGTTTCGAAAATACGATCCATAATAATAATTCGTTATCGGATTACGAAAAATTACATTACTTAGTTAGTAAACTAACCGGGAAAGCAAACACCGTTTATAACGGTGTTTGCTTTCCCGGTTATCCGGTATAACGCTTTGCGCCAAAAATTATAGTTTGATTTTGAATACTTTGAAGGTCAAATACGAAGACAAACGCTTAGTAACAACCGCTTATTTGGATCAAATATTTAATTTGAAACATAGCTCATCGTGTAATGAACACGACTTAGAAAAATTCTTAGATATTTTTGCATCAGCTGTTCACGCCCAACGTTCGCGTCAACATATTAGAATTTTGCAATGAACTTCGTTAAACCACGGAGTAACGAAAAATAGTCCGACTAATCGTAGTAAACCCACGAAGTCCACGCAGTCTTTTGTTAATTTTGAACCCACAACTTCACAATCGCAAGTGTTGCATTCGAAAAATTGTTCTTTGTGTCAAGGTCAACCAAGACCAACTTTCTAAATGTTCGGAGTTCAATAAACTCACTCCTGGCGATCCTACAAATTTGTACGTTCTAGTAATTTATGTATCAATTGTCTCAGTAAGAAACATCGTGTTTCATTCTGTAATTCGAATAATTTTTGTCGCAAGTGTAATGGTAAACACCATTCATTATCTTGAACTAAAACACTTGTACTATTCCACTAATTTATTACTTAAACCTGACCGGTTTCGCCTTACGGCATTTTCAAAGGTTAGCACATATTAAATGTCGCGATTCGGAGCGCACTCGCGTGTTTTCGTCCCCGTCCGCGCCTAGCAACGGCGGCGCCACTGCCGCGCACCTCCAACCGAACTATGTCGCTTTGTGCTCGCTATTAAGTTAGCACACAAGCCCTACTACGGTACTTCTGGCAACCGCTCGAGTTGTTGTTTACGATTCGCATGGTAGGGGACATAGTGTTCGCGCACTTTTAGATAGTGCTTCTCAAAGTAATTTTATTAGTAAAAATTGTTATAGTCGTCTTGGTTTGCATATAAATAACCGCCCCGCTTGTAATGTTGTGAAAGGTATTGGGGGTTCTACTAAAGCCGTTCAAGGTTCTGTAGGGATTAAATTTCACTCGCGTTTTGATTTTGATGTTAGTTTTTCGATGGATTCGCTAGTCGTCGATAAGGTTACCAAACTTTTACCGACTGTCGCAGTCAATACCTCATCATTGACTAATTTTAGAGATTTACCGTTGGCCGATGATACTTACGCCGTTCCAGGAGATATTGATTTGTTAGTTGGCGCTTCGATTTTCCCGCACCTCCTGTCGCAGCATAAGGTTCAAGGTCACGCATCGCACCCCGCGCCGCTCGCCTTAGAGACGGTTCTTGGGTTTGTTATTGTTGGTTCCATACCCGCTTATTTTGATTGTAACTAGACAGTGTCATATTGCTGCACCGTCGAGCCGCTGTACTCCGCTGTCCGTAAATTCTGGGAGATAGAAGAAGTGATCGTCCCTCCTATTGTCGGACCGGATGATAAACTTTGTGAAGAGTTTTATAGTCGCACGACTACTCGCGATAGTGATGGTCGTTATGTTATCGCACTCCCCTTTAAGGGTGATGTTAATTCGCTTGGAGATTCGTTTCAGTCAGCCGAAAAACGCTTCTTTTGTTTAGAACGGAAAATGCAGACATAACCAAAGTTGAAGGAGGCTTACGAAAGCGTAATAGTAGAATATTTGGATAAAGGTTTCATTTCACCCGCGCCTCCCGAAACCAAAGAGACGAAGCACGCTCCTTCGTATACCATACCGCACCATGGAGTTGACCGCGAGTATAAGCTAACCACCAAGTTGCGCGTTGTTTTAGATGGCAGCGCCAAAACTAGTTCGAATGTTTCGGTAAACGATATTTTGCACAGTGATCTAAATCTCCAAGGTAATTTGTTCGAAATTATAGTTAACTTTCGCTTATTCGCTGTCGTGCTTTCAGCCGACATTAGACAAATGTTTCTTTGTATTGGTGTTCGCGAATCAGATCGCCGATTTCAACGCATTAATATAGATAGAATTATCGCATTCTCGGACTCGACCATCGCTTTGTGTTGGACACATTCTTCGCCCCATCGTTGGGATACATTTGTCGCAAATAGGGTGGCAAAAATTCAGTCGGAATTGGCGCCGCAGAACTTTTATCACAACTCAGGTCCGGACAACCCTGCCGATTGTTTGTCTCGTGGGTTAACACCTGCACAGATTTTGGATCATCCGTTGTGGCTCCATGGCTCTTCCTGGTGCCAAGTCCCACCTGATGAATGGCCTGTTAGTCCTTTCAACCCCGCTACTGTGTCCACGCCGCCAGAGGAAAAGAAAACCTCTTTAGTTACTACTGCACCGGTCGAAAAATCGCCTATCTTAGAGTTGGCTAGCCGTGTTTCATCGTGGTCGATTCTTTTGCGTAGTGTTGTTTTTATTTGTCGATTTTTGAAAATCCTTCCTCGTAGCGAGCACGTTACCGCCTTCGACTTAAACAAGGCTGAGTTAATCGTGCTTCGTGAACTTCAGCGATTTTATTTATCTTCTGAAATTAGAAATTAAATAAACCTTGTAGTCGCGCTTTTCAACATTTGAAACCTTTTTTGAAGGATGGCCTCATTCGAGTTGGTGGTCGTTTGAGCCAGTCCGCATTAGAGTACGATCAAATGCATCCTGTAGTTCTCCCGCGCAAGGATCATTTCGTTGATCTTTTAGTTGAATATCACCATAGGGTGAATTGTCACGTTGGTCCAGATTTATTAATGTCGATTTTGCGCCAGAAATACTGGATTCTCTCTTCAAACTTCGCCCGAAGTCAATCGCGCCCGAAATGGCCGATCATCATCCTTGTCGTGTTGTTCAGGCTGCTAAACCGTTCGTACACACGGGTACCGATTACGCTGGCCCCTTCAGGGTAACAGTTTCTCGTGGTCGTGGTATACTCTCCACGAAAGCTTATGTTTGTCTTTTTGTTTGTATGACGACTCGCGCCGTTCATATAGAATTAGCTGGTGATTTGAGCACGCCATTCTTCATGGCTGCATTTAAAAGATTTTTGTCGCGTCGGGGTTCCGTATCTCGAATGTATTCGGACAACGGTACGAATTGCGTCGGAGCTCGTCGTAACCTTTAAGTAACACTTTAAGTTTGAAGAGCTGAGCACCGTGCTCACTCAAGTCGAGGCCGTAATGAATACGCGTCCTCTTTGTAGAACCTTGTCTAGTGATCCCTCGGAGCTGCTTGCACCGACTCCAGCGCACTTTTTGAATGTTACACTGTTAAAATACTTACCCGCCTTTGAAATAGAGGAAGATCGACTTCATCTTCTCTCGCGTCATGCATTATTGGATAAACTCGTTCAATCGTTTTGGAAGCGTTGGAGGACAGACAATTTGCATACGCTACAGTCACGTCAGAAATGGAATACTCCATCGAACCCTATTACTGTCGGTACTGTCGTAGTTATTTTAACTGAAAATATGCCTCCATTACATTGGCCTCTTGGGGTAGTAGAAGAAGTTTTCCCTGGGTCAAATGGGATCACCCGTATAGTTCGCGTTAAAACCGCAACTGGTTCGTACTTGCGACCAGTTATCCGTCTTTGTCCTTTGTAAATTCAATAACAAATTTAGCTTGTTCGATTAGGTTAGTTTAGTTTAGTTCGATAGCATTTTGTTTAGTTAGCAGCTAAAGCTTAGTGGCAACTGTATAGTCAGTTGTTCCTTTTTTCGAAGGTAACCCTTCAATCCGGGGGGGAAATGGTTGCGCCGGTATACGATTCAAGAGTAGCCGCGTTATTTTTTCTATGTTGCATCGCCGATCTACATTTGCTTTTAATTAATTAGTTGTCGACACTCCCCCCGCTTCCCTTTATTCCATTTCTCTTTCGCACCTACCTTGTATCGAATAAAAGAGGACCGAGACTGCTGTGTTACGCGCTATCTAAAACGTCGCTCACGGGCAGCGACACACGGACTGAGACGCTCTGTATTAGTTCTGCAATGACCGGGCGCCCGCATCAAACTTCGCAATAATTGTGTTTTCCATGGATAAATAGTGTTTTCGTGCAATGGAACCAGGGATCCAAGTCCAGGGACGTCCCCGGCAGCCTTCACCTCAGCATCTCGCAGCATAAGCAAGGTAGTGTGTCCATTCCTGTTTTCCATTTCTTTTTTCGTCGACAACCGCGTGTAAATTTCATTTTTGTCTTTCCCCGCAAATACAGTCCACTTTGAATTTATTTATCTCGCCCGCTCAACCATAGAAGGTTTTTATGTATATTTTGTCAAGTTTTTGTATACATTAACTTAATTATAACGACATATGTTGGCGGTGTCGGAAAAAATGAGCCGTCTGGGAATTTTTCACGAAAACGCTGCCTAAACCCTTTGAGATATAACAAAATAATGTATTGTGGAATTGTGTATCTAATATAGGTCTACAAAAAAGTCCACGACGGTATATGTCTATCTCTTAAGGATACCGTACTATATCCATTTTAATACTTTAATAAAACAGCAATAATAAAGCGGTAATTTAAAGGCTATTTACACAAATACATTATTAATCCTTATTATTTTTAATATGTTAGTTGGTTTCAGCATTTTATGAAGATTATTTTGTCCCTTTACACTTTGCTAATTTAATAAATATCTTGGGCGATATATGGCAATATCGCCTTATCCCCGAAGGGTTGGCAGAGGCATATTATATGCCCACTTTTCACCTTTTATTTTAATAGGTGGTGAGCCCACTGCCGTGTTTAAATAGACAGTGAAAGACAGTGAAAGTTCATACATTATCGTAAAATTAATAAACGACGGGATTAAATGGGTGCCACGGGGTTCGAAGTATGTCACGGGCGAAGCCGGGCGGGTTAGCTAGTTATATTAATAAAATACAGTTATGAACACACACTGCATCGGAACTTTTAAGTTTCCTTTACTGAATTCTAAAATTATAAATACAGCTAACCAAACTACATCACTTTCTACACCATTAGTTAGTGCCTACGTATTTTTTTCAATAAATTCTAATGCTTCATCCATCTTATTAACACAATACTTCAGAAACTAATAAGTACTAAAACCGCATTTTCGGGTAAACAAACGCTTGAACAAAAAAGGAAAACCTTGCTTTTGTCAAAAAAAAATGTTAATTTCTTCCAGATTGTTCGATTTACAAATAAAAGATGAATAAAAGTTTTTTGTTTGGGTTGTGGCTAGAGAAGAGACATGTCACAAAAGTCGTCGACATCGATTATATGTCATTCTTGCTTTGTTGTTATATCGTGTAGAACATTAAGTGTTCATTGGCATCAATCACATTATTCAAGTGTTTTATGCATACATGTATCACTTGGTGAAATAGGCATAACCAGGCACTTATTTTTTAGTAACCGGGTGGTCGCGTGGTATTCATGGTACACATTTGTCTTAAGTTAAAGCTGATTGCCGCAGTTTTCTTCACAAAGTAATAGTGTAAGATGAGTGATACACCGACGTAACTATGTTTGTAAGTATTATTTCGCGTGAAGTCCTGAATAGTATATAAAGTATCTAATATTTAACAAGATTTCATCTACAAAACGTAACTTTGATAAATAAATTGTTTCTTATTCTTCAGCATACTTCATTACGACATACAACACTTTATTTTACTAACAAATTGTTTTCGTTTTTCCAACACTCAATGGAAAAGTATGTTGGATTTAGTTAACCGATAGCTTTTCAACATAAATAAAACTCACAGTAAGACAGGATTTAGGAGTTGGGACCATTTTTCAATAGCAAGCCCATATCGATATTCGACAGTTTGTAATACAGACATCCCTCAATACGACCTAGATGGCTTAAGTTGTACAATGTTATTCAAATAAATAAACCACTCGCACTCTGAATGTTTCTGGAGGGTGAAATTACGAGGGTTCCTTTTTAATATAGATAAAATGACGAGCTCAGTTCTCAGTAGTGAATCTACTCTCTACGACTGGCTGGGGCAGTGCTAGTATAATATGAAAACACAGGCTGGACGACTTTTAATTGTACTCGTATATCGGTACTAAAACAAAAAGTAAGTTTGTTGCACTAAAATCATGATGTAAGTAATGTTCCATACGTACCCAATCAGATGACTCGCCAGTCCGTAGGTCCTTACGTCATCATAACTATCTGCTACAGATTCAAGTACGGCATATTTTGTTTATTCTAATCTAAATCTGCAAGTATAGTATACCCTTGTACCTATATTTGTTTTTAACTTATTGCATAATGATTTTGATTTGATTAATTTATTTTTTATCTTCTCAGTAGTTCATAGTTTCCAATTAGCCATACATATTTAGTACTTTTATCTCTCAAATCTTCTCTATGAGTTTTTGAATTCCTGAAAGTGCGCATTATACAGACCGCGTGTCAACTTGTATCAAAACGCAAGGCGCAGAAATATTTTATACGATATCTACGTTCTACATATATAAACTGATTTCCATCTAGCATCATCATTGAAATAATTTGGCAACTTTTGAAGGGCTCTCATTAGCAAATGCCATTTATCATTGGTGACAGAGGCACTCAGTGATAGGAGCGCGGGAGGGGGCCGAAACTTGAAACATCACAAAGACATTTGATGCGTACCCTGAGTGGAAAATTCTACGTATCCGCTTCGTCAGGACAGATTTAAATTGGACTAAGTTTTGACTCGTCAGCGGCACAGTGCGCAATAAGTTTATGAGTTGGCCTTTTGAGATTTTTGCGTGTATTGTAACAATATTGTGGGGTTCTTTATGTAGGTAGATTGTTTACGCCAGTGCTATATTAAATACAGAGACAATTTTATAAATTTGTTATAAAAGTCAATACATTACGTCATATCTTTTAACAAGAGCATTACACGATACTACCAAGGCTCAGTTCAATGTTGTTATGGAGGACTTTAACCTTAAAGTGCAAGTACAAGTACGCGGCGAAACGATATTCGGCTCTTATTGCAAAGGGTGCAAAAATGACCGTGGGGTTGGGAGCAATGTTTGTCAACTTTCTCGAGTTGCAGGGGCTCTTTTTATTAAACGTGAAAGAATAGTAAAATCCCCAGAAAAAGTAAACTTAGCGAAACCCCGACCGACCCCCGAGGGTCGCAAGGGACGACATAGAGTTCTCCATAACGGGCCGGAAATGTAAAATTCACCGTACATCTCTAATTTCATAAACGTAATCCTTGTTTTTATTAAAATAAAATCTCTACTTATCGATAAACATCTCCCATAAGTAGAGTCATATGAAAGAAACGTTTATACTTTTAAGGATTCACAAACAGTTGGTTCTTGAATGGCTAAAATGGTATTTATTTTACAAACTTATATTTAAAAAAGGGAAGGAACGAAAAACAAATCAATTTTTATACAGAAGGAAAGATCTTCGCTCTTAATTATCACCATTCATCACTGTTCACGACGAGGGATCATATGAGAGATACGATTATATCTGTACCACAAGCATGTAGTGGCTCAGTATTGTACAGTTACAATTTACGCTCAAATAGAGCAACAAACTTAAAGATAAAGAGGAGTGTTGACTATAAGTCTACAAAATGTTGAGTGACAACCTTCGTGCCATAAAACCGTCCATTATTTAGCCACGTATGTGGAGTAAAGCGGCGATTTACGGCTAGTTTTTACGAGTATGGGAACCGAGCTAGGCTTTCATTGTCACCGTATTTGAGGCGGTAAACTTTATTGTACCTTATGATCATACAAGGGGGTTAGCCAGCGTAAACAGGAACAAACTACAATTTATTATGTGTGACATCATCACGCGAGCTGGGGTTTATTTGATGTGTATTATTATTATCAACCCTAACTTGAATGAATTTACTAATTACTTTGCAAGATAATACTTAAAGACTTTTTAAATATACATAATTGAATTAATTTATAAGCAGGAATAAGAATGTTTATTCCCAACTACGATGAAAAGCTAACCATTAAACTTTTGACGTTCATTTTAGAAATTATAATATCATAATAATCCTTTATCAATTATTTATATAAAAAAGCATTTTTTTAGTATTATAAAAACGCCAACAAATTAAGTAGAAAAACAAAAAAAAATAATGTGCATGGAATAAATTGTATGGCTATGACTATACTACTGGCTCTTCAAAATGACGAGTGGTTAGTCGGTATCTCAAGATTGAAAATACCTATCGGCGACCACATTGCGACACAGTCTAGATGTCTCAAGTTAGCGTAAAAGTGGTCACCGTAGCCTATGAACGTTTACAACACCAGAGAGGCGGCACTCGCGCAAAAAAGTTTACTAAGAAGTTTAAGGGCAGGTAGGCCAAATCGCGTAAGCACTAAAACGCTTCCTCAGCCCCCGCCAAGATAGATTGACGATGTATTTTCCGCTGGCACGCCACAGTAAAAATGATTGGCAGTAGCAATCGAAATGGAACATTTCTGTTATTGTGTTGGATTTTATTATATGTTTATGATATACTAGTTGACGCCCGCGACTACGCCCGAGTGATGAAGTTTTCTTAAGGAAATTGTTCTCGGGATAAAAAGTAGCCTAAGAGTTATTCTGATATATAAGCTATATTATTGTAAAGTTTATTTAAATGCCATTCAGTACTTTTTATATGTAAGTATCATCAAACATTCATACTTACAAACTTTCGCGTTTATAATATTAGTAGAAGTTAATGATGATATATTTAATAACAAATTTATGCTTTATACACAAGTACCAAATAAAATGTCCCGTACTCATTATACTCACCTTTTTTTTTAAATAAATTTCTTCGATCAAAAATTCATAATGTTATGTCCCTGTCTCAGGCAGCTAGTCACCGTTGTACTTCAGAACACATCTTCCGTTCGCGCTAAACCTTCTCCCTAAGACTATAACTTCATTAATTGCTCTAAACGTTTCCGGTTTACCCAAATCTTGCTATTAGTTCCTACTTTTTCTCTTCCAAATACCCGATTCTTAGTTTAACATGCAGCGAAGACTTCTACTTTCATATTAGTGACTAATGCCTGAAGGTCGGCTTCTGATGAGACCATCACTACCGCATCATCAGCGTACAACAGGCAATGTACTGTAAAGTTTCAAATTTTACAACATAATCTTTTAACTTTTGCAGCCAACTATTAGATACACTATGAAAAACACAACCAAGGCGGACATAACACAACCCCGTTTGATGCCCGAACAGACGTCAAAAAGAGGCGCCAGGTGAACATCCCCCTTGGTCGCACGCAAGCTTTACAGTCCGTATAAAGTGACTTATATGCTGCCCGGAGATGGTGTGGACGGCCAGTCAGGCCACACAGAGGAGTACCATAGAGTTTCTCTCACAACGTTATCAAATGCTTTCGCCTGATCCACTAAAACGCAGAAAACCATCGGGTTAAAATGTTGAGATAATTAATTATTAGTTACATGAAATGTTATACATTTTTAAGACTACTAACGTAAATAAATATAAAAGCGCTGGTAGCCCCACTAACTCAGTACTCTGTAAGAGATCACTGGTTTAAGAAACTCTCTCGGACTTTGGATGGATGACCGCTTGTAGCTTTTTCATTTACCAGCGTTTTCGTCCTTCGAAGGACATGTTAAGCTGTTTGTCCCGGTTGCTAGTAACGTTGCAATCGGCACTCGTAAAGTCAAGTGTATATACAAGTGTGTATACCCTTTCAGCGACGTAAAACTTACAACAGCGAGTCGCCACAATCTGAGCCTGTCCATTTGAACACAGGCATTGAGCTCACCACAATATGCCTCCGCCACACCTTCGGGGATAAACCTTTTTAACCGCATACTCCTCAGCGGGCAGATCCCAAACCAATGGAGACTGAGTATTATTACTCCAGTCTTCAAAGGTAAGGGGTCAGTGCAGGAGTGCGGGAGCTACCGCGGTATTAAGGTGATGTCCCACACCATGAAGATCTTCGAGAGGATTATAGACTCTCTGATCCGGCAGGAGTGCACTCTCTCGGAGTGTCAATATGGGTTTCGCCCTGGTTATGGGACCACGGACCCTGTTTTTGCCCTGAGGGTTGTCGCAGGGAAATACAGGTCGAAGAACACGCCTCTGCACTGTTTGTTTCTAGAAACAAACAGTGCAGAGGCGTGTTCTTTGGATTTGATATCTAGATATGCAGAAGGCCTTCGACCGTGTTCCTCGTGCGATGATCTGGTGGGCACTGCAGTCCAAAGGGGTTCCAGACGTCTATATTGACACTATCCGGGACATGTACTGTGACTCCGATTCAATGGTTCGGACTGCTGTTGGCGACACGAAACCCTTCCCCATCACCGTCGGGGTACACCAGGGTTCGGTCCTTAGTCCGCTTCTGTTCAGTGTAATATTAGACGAATTGTCGGACAGCATCAGAAACCCACATGAGCAGCCTCCATGGTTGCTCATGTATGCTGACGATATTGCGCTGGCAGACGCGGACAGGGGCAGATTGGTGCGACGTGTAAAGGCGTGGAAGGAGACGCTTGAGAACGGCGGTCTGAAACTAAATGTGGCGAAGACCGAGTACTTGGCACTAAACTCGACAGATCCCACATCCGTCCGCATAGGCGGTGATTTGGTCGAGCGCACGGACCAGGTTAAATACCTGGGATCTGTTTTTCACACGTCCAGTGACATCGATTGCGATGTCAAGTCACGCATTGCTGCCGCGTGGGCCAAATGGCGGGAGATGACCGGTGTCATTTGTGACCCTAAAATGCCGATTCGGTTGAAGGGACAGGTCTACAAAACCATTATTAGACCTGTCCTTTTACATGGCAGTGAGACGTGGCCGATATTGGAGCGACACAAGCAGGAGCTGCGTGTCACGGAAATGAAGATGCTGCGGTGGATGTGTGGGGTCACGCGGATGGACCGCGTGAGAAACTCTCGCATCCGCGGCAGCCTTCACGTCCGTGACATTGCAGACAAGTTGCAAGAGTGTCGCCTTCGTTGGTATGGTCACGTCTTGCGGCAACCGCCGGGCTACGTAGGTAACAAATGTCTGGCCATGTCAGCCCCGCCGGGTCCCGGTAAGAGGGGAAGACCCAAGAAGTGCTGGCTTGACGTCGTAAGGGATGACATGCGTGCCAAGAATAAAATAAAGGTCTTGGATACAATTTAAATAATTTATGCCAATAGGAGCAAAGCTTAAATATAACAACTGCACTGATTACTTCAGCCAGTGGCAGTCGGTATGTTAAAGCTTCAGACTCTATTGATAAAATTTGTTTAGAACCAAATTGAAAGTATAATTTACACAAAAAAGAATTGTAATTCGTCAATAGTTAGCGGAAAAATAGGTAATCATACATTGAACAGCCCACTGGCTCAGTTAATTATATAACTGCCTTCTAACCTGTGGGTACCGGGTTCAAGATATTTATACTACTTATAGGGATAATTCTAACGCTTCTGTGAAGTGTACGTAGCTCATTTTATATTAAAACTCTCATAGACACTATACAAAGCGAATTCCGGGGTCGCGAGATGCAGCTGGGACAGACGCTCGGATGATGATGGAATGCTTACTGCTCTGATAAATATACTGTGCCATTGCGAAGAAATAACAAGGGGAGCGCAACAAAAAAACCTGACACAGGTCCTACCTCAGTAAGCGCCTGCGCGCGACTGATCAGTCGTCAGCGGCGCGAATCTGGTATTATTTAAACATTTGTACTATAAAAATCACTGTATATAGTCAAAGTAAGCCATTATGTCTATAAACATTTAGTAGCTATAGTTGGATAAAAAATTTTCATGAAAATTATCTGTAGTTTAGATTTGGCATTGAAAAAACATTTTGAAAGGGGGCAACTTTAGAATGTTTTTCTATCAAGTGAAGTTTATTAGATTTTGTAACAGAAAGCCATTTTGACTAGATTAAATCCTTAACTATCATATATATTTTTTTCAGAATCAAAAACCCTTTTTTCTACGATTCGCATTGTTTTATAAAACCCAAAATCGTGACCTAGGCAAGAATACCAAGCCTTAATTGTGTTAGTTACAATGTTTCTTTGAAATCGCTAAATTTCATTTGGGATTCGGTGAGAAAATTTAATGGTTGGAACCAAAACAAAGCGCCGGTAAACAGACCTTGGAAAAATACACATTCGACAATTTTTTTTTTGTGTATAACCATTAAATATTTATTTTTACATAAATTCAGATGAGAGTGCACTGATTGTACAAATAAGTTAAAGTTATTACGTGCCGTACATCGACCAACTCGGTCAATTATTCAAGTTTATTTCAATTAATAACGATGTCTCATTCAGAGGACATTTGGCACAATATGATACATTGTGTATAACAATATTTCCAATAAAATAAAGTTACCGAAGTAATCATTTTGGTTAACTCTTTTAGTATCGTTGTGATGTAAGACTCTTTGAAACGAAAAACTATCACTAAAAATGAACACAAAATTACAGGATTTACTCGTTATGTGCGATAAAATTAGATATACTTAGAATAGAACATTTTTGTGCACGGTATTATTACAGTTTTCGGTTCGTGTTCTTCGTATATCAAGTACCTACAAATTTACCTTCCTTCGTGACAATGAACACAACTCTACTAATATTATGATCTTCTTAAAGAAGAATGTATTCCCTTGATATTTAAAATAGAAATATTTTGCTATCCCAGTAGTTGAAATCGTTCCCTCCTTCCTACTACTTACTGACAGCTCTTCGGCATCAGCCTCTACGACGTGCAGGCCAGCACTTCTCGGGTCTTTTTCTCTTTTTGGAACTCGAAGTGGACGGCTTCGGGTATGAAGTGGGATTCTAATATGTATTACAGTTATGTTTGAGTCGGTAACTCCGTTAACTGCATTACTTTACTTAAACGAACAGGTTATAATTTTGTTCCTGTGTCCACACTTACAAATTAATATAAAAATGCTATCAAAGTGTTTTTTTTTGTTTGTATATTAAATTAGAGATCCTCTATTTCAGCATAATACTGCTGTACTGCAACCGTTACGCTAGTCAGACTGTGGTAGCTGCAGGTGTCTCTAAATAGCAATCGAAGTCGCGTCGCATTCCACGAGGCCTCCATGGCGTGATTTAATTCTATGTATACCTGAAACTAACAATTAAACCACCGAGACACATGACTTCATTTAAAAAGCATAATTTTCTATGTCCCATGCATAATCATCAATTAAAATATTGTTAATTAGCCGTGCCTCACGGCTTTGCCTTTGATAAAGTTCAAGCCCCGTACACCAGTTACCAGTATAATGTATGGAAATCTGCCTGATTTGTTAATACATAGCCTATATTACTAACAAATAACTTAACTTTACTTACTTAACAGTCATAAGCCCAACTAACTGAATCAGATCATTCACAGCCCGCCAACTCTCAAAGACGTTTCGATAAGTTTATGATTCAAGTTAGTAGAAACATTTCGTTTATGGAGTTCTTACATTTTCCTATTTTTAAATGTGCCATATGGGTTTCAGGTTAAATACATTTTTAGTTTACACGACACCGTTTAGACCAAAGTAAGCTAATAATGAGCTAAGCAAATAAATATATGTTTCTAAATATATACATATTATATACAAAGGAAAGACCCAAACTTCAAAATAAACATTTGCGAATTACATATATGCTCCGATCCGATGATCGAACCCGGGACTTCAGCGCGGCAGTCGCATACACTACCACGTACACCACCGCGCCTGTCAGAGGATATCTCGGAGGTTGGATGTGGAGACCAAGATTGGTGCAATGAGGGCCAAGAATTAGTAACAGTATAAGAACAGTGTAAGATCTCGAAACTGTAAATAATCAGCAACTTTTCCTCTTGAACTTCAACTGTCTAAGTAATAAATTAGACATTTATCTTCACCAAATAGGATCTATGTAAATGAACAAAGGGAGACGTGATGCGGGCCTCAAAATTGCCCGTATGATTAAACACAGGATTCACAAGACGAATGCTGAGTCCTCATGACGTATGACCGGCTGCGTCACGAACCAGTGTCTCTTACTCAGTGTCAGTTTGTTTGTTTCTTAATTAGGACACATTCTTAGAACTTTCGCAAAAGTGACTACTATCTTGTTAACTTACTCATTTCCCAATAAATGTCAAAAATATTGACAGTCCACTTGTTGATCACAGCCTACGAAGTTTATTGATATGAATGATAACGTGTTGTACTTACTGCTATACGCATAAAGAATCGATATGACAAGGATGATTGACAATGAGGAGAGGGCTAAGAAACTTGGTAAAAAGACAGCACGACATCTGTAAAAAAGTGTAAAATAAAAGTATAAATAAATAAATATTGTAAGACACTTTTCACACAGCGCCATCTAGCCGAAACTGAGCTATAAACTCGTACTATGGGATCTAGACGACTGATATTCATACTTATATATTTCTAAACATAGGAAACACCCAAACTCCGAAATCAACATTTATGCATCACACAAATATTTGTTCCGACCCGGGAATCGAACCCAAGACCTCATGCGCAGCAGTCGCATTCACAACCACCGCGCCACAGAGGCAGTCAAATATACTTACATTTATCATATCTTGGTTTATTTGATTTCATTTCATTTATTTGTTATCAATCACACAGCCTTATCCCACATTTACCGAATGCATTCCTATCCCACGAAATAGGTGAGCCTAATGCCGTGTTGAAATAGACAGACGCCGGTTGTGGCTACCTGCTGTTGAAACTTTTCAAGCCGCCCTTATCTTGCTTAGCCAGTTAACGAATGCCATTTTACTGGCAACTGGGACCAACAGCTTAACGTGCCTTCCGAAGTGCGGAAATTTTCTTAAATGAAAATTCGTCAAATCGTACACATCCGAGAACCAGACATATCGAAAGTTGCTTAACTCAGTGATCGTTTACAGAACAATAAGTTAGCGGAGCCACGAGCACTTCTTTGCAGAAGACTGAGTCGGCGGGGGTCATCATCATATCTCTAACATATTGTTCACTTCTTTGCAGAAGACTAAGTCGGCGGGGGTCATCATCATATCTCTAACATATTGTCCACTTCTTTGCAGAAGACTGAGTCGGCGGGGGTCATCATCATATCTCTAACATATTGTTCACTTATTTGCAGAAGACTGAGTCGGCAGGGGTCATCATCATATCTCTAACATATTGTTCACTTATTTGCAGAAGACTGAGTCGGCGGGGGTCATCATCATATCTCTAACATATTGTTCACTTATTTGCAGAAGACTGAGTCGGCGGGGGTCATCATCATATCTCTAACATATTGTTCACTTATTTGCAGAAGACTGAGTCGGCGGGGGTCATCATCATATCTCTAACATATTGTTCACTTTCGAACAAAGTCGAACATTTCATTTGAGATGTATTGCACCAAGAGCAAACACGTTATAAACTGACACGTGTCTGGTGTCTGAGCCGTATTTGGTGCTCTTGTCTGATTTAACAATCTGCAGCTGTGAACTCTTATATTGGAAACATATTATCTATGTGTCCCAAATAACTGTACGCGCTCAGATTATCATTATTGCTACTGTTAATATTAATTAGTTATGATCATGAACCTGACATTACACGACTGGGTTTCTGGTATATGTGTATACTCGTAGCTACGTTAATAAATAAGCTCAGATAGTTATACACAATGGTTCATCATCAGCATCACGGACATTAGATTGTATTACACTACATGTCTGACACCAAGGTTTTAGTATAGTTCATTTCATAGTTATTATTATTATTAGTTTTGCTAATGCAACCAACCAGGTGTGAGATATACCCAACAGATAGGTCGATACTTTACTTTCTGAATCCCACGTAGTGCGAGTATGTTCTTATCTCTACTGACATCAGTTAATCGCCACAAATTACCCTACTAGCTACACTTAGAGCGTGAGGACAAGACAAATAATCAAACCAATAGAACTGAATCTAAAGCTGGTGGCGCCACTCGCTTTAACGCTAACTGCTATATCTGTATTACGTGATGCAATATCAAGCGGTACCACGTGAGTGTGTGTAACCATACTGTAACGGCTACCTGTATCAATATCCTATTTATATGTTGTTTTTGAATACAGAAACAAACATAGGCTAAAGTTTTGAATATTACTATCGATGTGGTTATCCAAAGAATGATCTGTAAATTCATCGTGAATAGCAGTTCGGTGTCACTAGCTCATTTTAACTATATACTTATTATAATGCATGAGTTCACGACTGTATTGGTAAGAAGACCGCTAACTACATTCAGTGCTAAGCAGCCGTAACGACGTGATCTTCAATTGTTGAATTATAATGTCTATACAACCCCTCACGTGCTCTGACTTCTCACACAGATCTTTCTTATTTTTGGGTGGCTACTTGTATAACAAAAATAACAAAGCCCTTACTATATACCCTAAAACTAGATGTGTGAAAAAAAATGTTTATGACTTTCTACAGAACGTAGACTATAATGAAACGGAAAATTTGCTAAATGTACTAAAGTAACAAATACTTTTATAAATTCCTAATTATCGTACATTCATTTCACATACCTACACCTACAAACACACACAAACTCACACTTACAAACACACCCACACACACACACACAAACCCGCGCGCACACGCTCGCCCAACAGATACACACAGTCAATGGTACCCTGTCACATAAAGTGAACTTACGTAAATATTAACACTTTACTTTCTTTTTTTATGTCATTTTGTTTTTATTGTTGTAAACATTTCCAGCTTCGCCCGCTCCTATATCATATTATGTACAATTTTGCACTGTCTCAGAATAAGATTTTTCAGTGGAATGGAAGCCTGGTTATCCATATCACAGGTTCATACCTGGCTTGGAAGCCAGTCTCCCAATAATCCAATATGTTGAATACCTACATAATGTTAAAATGTATATGGTAGAACAAAAAATATTAATTATTATGATTAATTCCTCTTCACTCATTGGTTTTTGTAAAATATTCTATTCCTACCACATATACAATAAAGCTATTAATATCTCCTGTAGCACTCGTTATTACCATGAGATTGCTATTATGATACGTATTACATTCAGTGCCAGGCTTATTCAAATGCGTTGCACATTTAAATGCGTTCAATTAACGGATTCGGTTGTAGTGTGACGGAAGATACAAAAGCTCTTTAAGTAAAGTAGTGAATCAATCAATCAAAAATCTTTAATTTTTCTTTATGTTATAATTAATACTATAAATATTAAATTACTAGCTGACCCGCGCAACTTCGTTTGCGCCACATAAGAGAAACAGACATAGAGAGATTAGTTAAAGAGGGTGGCGCGTATTCTATTCTTAGGACACAACTTTTGAAGTATTCCCTTTCTAACAACAAAGCACTGAATCGGAAAACTTGTTGATGAGTAAAAACTGAATAATATACACGCGGACGAAACTGCGGGAACAGAATATACATTTAACACACAATTCATCCTCTTTCGCAAAGGAACCGCGCAGAATATCACTATTTAAACTCATATCATGCCAAAATTGATGCAGTATACTCGGCTTGATGGTCGATTATAGAATGTCATACAAAAATAATTTTTAAAAATCTCCAATAGTTAATGCCCGCGGCTACGCTCGGTGAAGTTTCGTAAGTGCACAAAAAGGGTTTCTCGCGGGAAAAAGATGTTTTCCCGGATAAAAAGTATTAATTCAGGAAATGTTCTATCTACATGCCGATTTTCTTCTAAATGTGATTAAATAATAAACGTCTTTTCAAATCTTCACAAATGTACATTTATAATATTAATAGAATAACATTCCTCTGGGAATACCGAGAATTCCTTTCTTGGTGCTCACCTAACGTAGGTACGTAAAATACGTTCACCAAATTTTAGGCTGTGTATGGTTTTTCCCACATAGTTCCGTTCCCGTGGTAATACCCGGTATTCTTTTCTTAGTGCTGATTCAAGGTAGACCTAATGAGAACTCTCACTAAATTTCTGGTATGTACCTATGTTTGATAATTTAGGCTGTGTGTGGTTTCACCTGCGCAGTTCCCATTCCTATATCGGGAATACTGTTTTATTTTCTTTTCCAAAGACTTAAAGTTTACATTACCAAATTTCAGGTTTCTATGTTTAATGCTTAGGCTGTGCGTGGTCTTCCCCTATATTTGGTTCCTGTGGGAACACAGAACTCGATGGTAATACAGGAGCTTTCTTTTAGCCTCATGAAATTCTTCTAAAACAGGTGTACGTAAGTTCATGTTACTAACTTTGAAAATGTCAATTTTCCATACAACCGTTTATCACTTATTTAAGTCCTTAGGGGTAGAATTTTAAGAAACCCTTTCATAAACGGCACCCCCTAAAAAGGAAACTTGTTATTTTTATAGGTTTCGTGATCAATGAGTCAGTTATTACACCTCACGTTTTACCCCCTTAAGGGTAGAATTTATCAAAATTTCTTAAAGCGTATTTTTTTTTATACAGAAGCAGATTTAAGCAATGAAGAATTTCCCATATAGACTTTCAACCCTTGTTTACCACCTTATAGGTACAATTTGTCAAAACCGCGATACACGTGTCCATTTATTTGTAACCAAAAACAGGTGTACGTAAATTCATGTTTCTAACTTTGAAAATGACGAACTTCCATACAACCGTTTATCGCTTATTTACTTCCCTAGGGGTAGAATTTCGCAAAATCCCTTCTTAGCGGAAACCTGCGTATTAAAAAGAATCTCCATGCGAAGTTCAAGCTTCAGAGCTCCGGTAGTTTCAGAGATATCGTGATCAATGAGTCAGTCAGTGATTTTGCCTTTTATATATATAGATTAAACCATGGCGATAAACAAATATTCTATAATATTACATACCTGAAGAAATAACCACGATAACAGAAGGACACGTCGCTTAACCTATCTTGAGCTAGATTCTGAGTATTATTATTGTTGTTGTTAAAGAACCGCAAATTTGATATTATAAAAATTGTCGAACCTTACGTCACCACAGGTAAGCAGATATTTTAAACATTTTCTCTCTGTTGTCTATGTAAACGTAGTATCGTGAAATATTTTTATGAAATATATATTGTGGGACTTTTTTTTACAGTGCCATCTAGCCCAAAGTAAACTAATATAAGCTAGTGGTATAACTGATATACATACTTATATATTTCTAAATAAATTATACAAACGGCAATGGACTCACCACCTGTTACGTGGGACAAAAAGCATACGGTGAAATGTGGGTGTTTAATATGCCTCTGCCTACCTCTTCGTGGATAGAGGCGTGACAATATGTATGTATGTATGTACATTATACATAGAAAACACCCAAACCCCGAAACAAACATTTGTTTCGACCCGGGAATCAAAACTGGGACCTCAGCGCGGCAGTCGCATACACTATAATGGTAAGACCTACTGTCCACGTACGCATATTGCAATCGTCGACCACGCAAAAGAAATGTAAATGGTAGATTGTTTGTTGCTGCCAGAGAGTTGTCAGAAGATGATTCCGTATTTCAATCATTTTACTGAATGACTAAAATTAGGCCATTTTGCCGTCTCACGAGTCCGTCGAGTACTGACACGCTGCCGCGCGAACCGCACGACGAACGCATGAGGCTGACGCGACGTGGCGGCTCCGTGGACACAGTTTTGATTGTTTCTACCCAAGATGCAAGCATGCGTCTTGCAATCGTCAATTGACAAAATGTGCGCATAACGTGCGGTTTACGTGGACAATAGGCCTAAGATGAACCTCATATATAACAGCTCGTTTTTAAAAGATTAAGTTACAATGCTATTAAGGTCCTTTCAACACATATACTTATTCCGACAAAATATACTTGTTCCGCTAAATCATAACTACTAATCCACTCATTCGTTGCGGGTAAATTCATATCATAACTAGTTCATAAGTAATGGACGAACGGATGCCACAAGATGTCATTATACGTTCTTATCTTCTGTCTGACATATCGTATTGTAATCTCGTTGAGATAAACTACCTTGTATCAAGGATAGCATGGAAGTCGTTATTATTCAAAAATTAACATAAGTTCTAGGTAGAGCCGATAGTGGTTAAGGCAAAGTAGTATCTTGATAAGATAGTGTTTAAGTTTTATCTTAATATTAGCGCGTTATAGTTTTCTAAGACCAGTTATCACTGTGGCATATTCTTAAACTAATCACGCTGTATGCCTATCCACGTGAGCAGGTTGCTTAAAAACGAAAAAGTCAAAATTACTCGGATACCAAGACGTGCGTGCATAAAGCGATTGATGAATCTTGAAGAAACGAAAGAAATATGCATGGATCGCGAAGCCTGGCGATCTGTCCTCTCTGACTACCCCGTCAGGGGTATATTCTTAACACGTGTTAATGTTGCATTTTAAATTCAAAATTTTCGAACTTACTTCATTATAAATACACTGTGATTCAATAACTATTGAATCACAGTGTATTTGATGTGTATTTGTTGTATTTGTAGATGGCAACTGCCATCCAGTAGTTGTGGGAGTAACATAAAGGAGCTTATGCCAGTTTCAAAACAGACTTGTACCAAACTTATGTAACTCAGTATATACTAGACACTGAAACGTGCAATGTACGTTCGATCTGATATATATAGAAGTTACATTTTTGCTTACCTCTTTCATGTAAATAAGGGAAATGAATGTTTTAATATTTATAGGAGTTCGGCAGGAGCCGAATAAAGAGGAGTCGCGCGCTTCAGACGCGTTGTCCGTGTAACAAATGAGTTCTGCATTTTACAGAATGAACTTGTTTTATGTTTAAAATATTTTGTTTTTGGTTTGGACACGTCCATAAATGAGTGAGGAACGATTGACGAAGAATATTTTTAGTGTCAAAGTAGAGGGTACAGGGAATTGGGGTAGACCGCGACCTACATATGAAAACCAAGTGAGCCGATTGGTCCAAAACGGAAAGTTCAAAAGTACTTAGATACCTAGACGTGAATGTATGCAACGATTAATGAATCTGCAGGAAGTGAAAGAAGTATGCATGGATATGGCTATCGAGCTTGGCTATCTGTCCTATCTGACTACCCCGTTAGGGATACAGCTTGAAGTTACATAGTTAGTTAAAACTTTGTCTATGTATATTTGGCCTTCATTAACTTGTAGGTGATTTTAAAATACGGCTTATAAGTAGCACATGGGATATAATATTATGATCTATGATTTCCTAACATTCTGAATAGCACTCAATGACCAGATTTTGCTTATTATATTTTCCATATAGATTGAACTAGTATCCAATAGCTATACATAAAGTAATAAGTATAATATTAATGTTTTGAAAATCATTCTTAACATGAGTACATCGGTATGTACTTAAATCTGTCCCACAGAAAGATATCTCAAATATTTTCACGTTCCATTGAGCTGCTATTAATACTTTTACTGCCTATATCCATGTTCGTAAAAGAAATCGCTTACGAGGAGGTCTTCCATTAAATTCATTTCACGTATTTTGCTGTTACATATACTGATACAGAGAATAATTACCGACTCTAGTGCTTGCTGGATGCGATGCGCGTCGGAAACTAAACTAAATACAATTAGATAAATGAAAAATTGGTAATTCTTCTTTTAATATTACCAATTCTATTCTAAAATTGACAATAGTTCGCAAACGTGATGGATGAGTTTGGTAATGTTACATAGCAAGCGAACTTGAAGATTTTACTTTATTTTTAGCTCCTCGTTGCGTTTAATACCAAAGGTTTTCCAACCTTAACCTTAATCTTAGAGATACTATGTCACTATGCGTTACAGCTAAATAGATAGCATTAGTAACTAGAGCATTTTCGTGAAATTTCGAATATGCTGTTTTACCAATCGTTAAATAAAATCAAGCTATCGCTGTCCACTGCTAGACGTAGACGTTTTTAACATTATTTTTATAACTCTGAAGTGTCAGACAAGTATACGGCCCACCTGATGGAAAGTGGTCACCGTAGCCTATGGACGTTTGCAACATCAGAGGTGCAGCACTCGCGCTGTCGACCCTTTATAAACCTTCTAAGACCATAATACACGGTCCTACCGCATTCAGTCTCTAAAAACTTCAAATGAACGATTACGGCATTCCCTGCGTGTAGTACATTGTATCGGTACGTAGAATGTTCTATTGAAACCACAACTAATTGCTCATAAATTTTTAATAAAGTGGAAAAAGACAATCTGATTCGTGACAGGGATTGAACCTGTGACCTTTGCCTAACCAGGGCAATGTTCTAGCCACCTGAACTACCCGAACCGTATCGAATCAAGTTGAAATTCTCCACCATATTTATATCGTCATTTTAAGAGTATGACCAGAGCCATCTATCGAACTAATGAACAACTCGATACCAATGAACAGTGTTACAACTATTTTTAAACATTGATGCAATGGACTCCACTCAGTATATAGATAATTTTTTTTTTATTTTTTTTTTAAAGAAATTATTTGCTAAATTTCTCATAAATTTTTAATAAAGTGGAAAAAGACAATCTGATTCGAGACAGGGATTGAACCTGTGACCTTTGCCTAACCAGGGCAATGTTCTAGCCACCTGAACTACCCGAACCGTATCGAATCAAGTTGTAATTCTCCACCATATTTATATTGTCATTTTAAGAGTATGACCAGAGCCATCTATCGAACTAATGAACAACTCGATACCAATGAACAGTGTTACAACTATTTTTAAACATTGATGCAATGGACTCCACTCAATATATTGATAATTTTTTTTAAAGCAATTATTTGCTAAATTTCTCATAAATTTTTAATAAAGTGGAAAAAGACAATCTGATTCGAGACAGGGATTGAACCTGTGACCTTTGCCTAACCAGGGCAATGTTCTAGCCACCTGAACTACCCGAACCGTATCGAATCAAGTTGAAATTTTCCACCATATTTATATCGTCATTTTAAGAGTATGACCAGAGCCATCTATCGAGCTAATGAACAACTCTATACCAATGAACAGTGTTACAACTATTTTTAAACATTGATGCAATGGACTTCACTCAGTATATTGATAATTTATTTTTTTAAAGCAATTATTTGCTAAATTTCTCATACATTTTTAATAAAGTGGAAAAAGACAATCTGATTCGCAGACGCCTCTTAACACCCACGGTCCCACGCCTGCTGCAGCGGGCTGCATGGTAATATCCCCCCCCCCCTCTTCCAAAAATATTGATAAAATATAAAATATTTTTTTTTTGTTTTTGTGGCACCTGGTACACATTTTGAGTGCCTGCGCGCCGTAGCCTTGTCCGTTGATCAGCAGGTGCACCACGTGCAAGTAAGGTCGGCTTGGGCCCAAAGCTGTTGATGGGCCCCTTACACCCAATCTAAAGACGAATGAAATATCCAGTAGGTAAACGTTACATCAATAAACGTCTTGGAATGTTAGGTACACATTTTTTCCAATAAACTCAACAGATAACGAATTTACTGGGCTGGAAATTTCCGGTGAGTTCTTTTGAGTGTTTTTTTTTTAACTGCGTGTGTTTTTTTTTAAATGTGTGAAGTAATGATCCTCCAACCACGCAAGCTGATTACGCCTGGCGTGTGGGACATTTTGTGGGAATTATTTATCATTGCGACTGCTTTGCAAATGTTACTACGCGGTAAGCCTAAGGCTGCGACCCAATGGTTACTGATATTGATAATTTTTCATGCGCGAAAACCCTCATAACTCGATACCGGGTTAGTAGTGAGAGCTTTGAGTTGTAGAGAAATTCGAAGTTGGACCTATATGCCGCTAACAAAGTTTCTAGCCTGCTCCGTGAAGGCTGCTCCCAATCACTTCGGGGTCACTGTATAGGCAACTGTCTTAGTAACTCAGTTTACTTATACCTGTAAAGATTTACAGGTATAAGTAAAATGAACCACAAGCGTCAAACAACCGACTCTTCAACGAGTCTCACGACAAAATAATAATGCATCACCGATGCAAGCCCGACGAAGACAGTCGCCGGATAATCTTATTGCAAAGGTTATCTCACAAAGGTGTCTCGAGTACGGTTCGGGGAATTTCAAATTGCAATTTGATGCGGAAATGTCTTGCAGAGCTAAATCAGCACATGACCAATCTATTTTATAAGAAAGACACCAAGGGTTTGATGTGATTACCTGTGCCATATAGTGGTTAATTTGTTTAATTGACCGATATTTTTACTTCTTACATCGTTATCTCTAAGTCATGGTGAGGAAACTGAGACTTCTGACAATTGTAAACTTAGTTAACCCATCTAGATTGTGTTTATGCGCTTTGCAAATGTTACTACGCAGTAAGCCTATGGTTAGTTAAACTTTGTCTCGATATTGCACCACAGTAGAACCTAACCTCAGATTTTTAAACTATCACGTTCCATAATTTATGTTAATTTTTTATATTTCACACCTTGAAATGGCGTCGCCCGCTTGATGGAAAGTAGAGACGACGATCCGTGACTGAGGGCCGCTATCCCAGCCGGTAGAGCCCCGCTATCCCAGCCGGTAGAGCCCCGATATCCCAGCCGGAAGAGCCCCGCTATCCCAGCCGGTAGAGCCCCGATATCCCAGCCGGAAGAGCCCCGATAGCGACCCTCAGGTTGACGGCCCAGAAAGGCATATGCCTTTTCACGCTTTCTTAAAGGACCCAGGATTGTAAGAGGAGGGAAACACTTGCATTGGCCGAGAGTTAAATGATTATATTATAGTGCGACACAAGAAAGGCCTACAGAATCTTTCGGTTCAGGGCACAATTGTGTCCACAGTAGTATTGTAGTCTCATACCTTAACTTTATTTAACTTTTTGTTGCCAGCGTTTCGATCAGGTTGCACTAGCCATGGTCATAAGGCACAGATGGACATAGTCAACCTAGTTAAAAAATCAGTTAAATGGCAAATATTATATTAGCTATTGTGTATAGCTCAATAACAGAAATCATTCGTTTGACAAATCAATGTCCATATTGCTACTGGGAATATGTGGAAGTACGAAATATTATAAATATCCCCAGACCCTGCTAAGTGGAGACAGGAATACGGAATTGTGTGCACACAGAATGGATGACACTTCAGACCGTTCCAGTTCACTTGATTGACTGAGCGTATTAAAAACAACTAAACTTCTTCACTTCTTCCATTGATTGTTTTCACACTTTATGAATATTTTGTACTATATCCATAAAGTTATTTTTTATTATGCCTTTATGAATATTTTTCAACATAACATCATATTGGAGACAGTTTAGCAATAAGTTGTATCAAAAGTTTTTCATTCACTAGTTTGGCGAAATGTGCAAATGCAAAATGTATGCGGGTTAAAATTATTCTTGAAATTGTTTTAATGTGGCAAGTCATCTGCTTGTGGCACGGCACTGTAATTACGATCGCATCTACTGCCAACTTTATTTGTTACTTTGAGCATATAAACTTGCAGCCTGTTATTCAAACAAGGCACGATGAACAGAGCGATGCCCTCGGGAAATGTTGTTTTATGCGGTTGCTACACAAATAAACTAGGTTTTAAGAAACTCACAACTTGAACGGTGCTATTTATTGCAAAGCGATTTTTGAATTCAACGACTAGATCTGGGATGCAATATAAACTTGTACGAATGTTTATTGATGAACTATCGTACGAGTTGCGAATGCCTAATTAGTTAATTTTGAGAATAGTGGTGTTAAAGCTGTATACTGTAGCTGTAAAATGTTTTCGCAATATTCCTAATCTTCTTAAATTGACTTGGATCAGTTTAAATCATATTATGGACATCAAGCAAGACTAGAGTCATGACCGCACAGCTGAAGTGAAGTGAAACTAAAATCCTAGATAGTAGATGCGACAAAAGCATACATGATTGGACACTAGAACATCAGTCATTATTACAAAATAACTATCGCGATGCTGAACTGTCGGTATTTATAACACTGTTGTACTTAAAAGTAGAGCAATAATTATCGCTAAAACTCAATAAAACAATTGCTCAACTTACAAAAACTCATTGGAGTATGAAGTTTCAGTAACTTGAAGCAACTGACTTGAATAATATATAATAATAACGAAATTCGGAAAATAGTTCCAAAAGGAAGAATTCATTTGAACAGATGAAAAATTTTATTTCCCTTCATTGTTCGATAAAACGAATAAAAGACAAGTTGGTGAACAAAAACAGATTTTCCGGGAGATAGTGGCTGATCTTTGCTATTCGATTTTCAAGTTGACGGGCCCGTGGGCGAATTTTGCGCTTGAGGATTGTAATCAAATTATAAGATGAATGAACGTTGAGGCTACATTTTATAGCGTTAAAATTTGTTCTTGCGTTTAATCTTAGTGTGGAAACGTCAGCATATTTTTTTCTACCAAGAGAATTCTAGATTTGGCACATTTACACTCACGCTATTTTAAACTGTACCTGATTCTCTATGTTGCAGTTTTGGTTGAAAGGTAGCCTGACATATAATATAATACTTTATTTATTTATTTAATTTCAATACTTACACCATTCTTACAGTCATTCATTAATTCTATCCATTCTTACTAACTGTTTCTGGTGCCATTATGTCAGCATATACATTGTAGTGTTAATTTATAATGTAAAATATTATTAATTTATTTAAATTAAATGCAGCAGTCGAACCGATTATATCAGCTATGTAATGACCGGCCCCTGCACCACTAGAATAAAAAACTGAATTCCCCAGCAATAAATAGCAATAGTTGTCGCTAGCGCATCTGTTAATAATTCAATAATTTCCGTAACGAAACTTAATTATAAAAGATTTTGCAAGATTGTTTACATGTTTCTCTGCAATGTTGTAGCGAAGTTTTGCGCATTACTAACAATCTGGATAGTAAAATTACCTACTGGTCAATTTAAAAATATAAAATTAATTAATAGTTCTACATTTTGTTAGCGCCGTTAAAATGGTCTATGCAAAATAAAGCCTTTTTTTTATTATTTAATTGAAGTGAAAACTTCTTTTAGCGCGGTACGCATATTTTTAGACTATATGAGCCTTGCCCGTGGAATATTTTGACCTCCCGTTGCTCCTTTTTAATCCCGTCTTTTATAAATTCTACAATGAAATTCATCGCGCACTGTATATGGAATTCCACAAGGAAGGGTAGAACCCAAAATATATTATGCCAATAATCTTAATACCAGTGAGACTGTAAAAACAGAGAGAAAAAAACACAACAGCAATTGCTTATGAAATTTATCAATCTTATGATATGGTTGTATTATAACCGCGGTACAAATAGGAAAGAACAATATATCAGTTATGCCTTACCCCCGAAGGGGTGGCAGAGACATATTATGCGTGGTGAGCTCATTGTCATCTTGAAACAGACAAAAGCAGTTTGTGGCTCAACGACTGCCATGTTACTGGCAACCGGCACCAACGACTTAACGTGCCTTACGAAGCCCGGAAATGCTCTTAAATGGAAATACCACATAATAATAATTATAATATATAAAGTACTCGGATACCCAGACGTGTGTATGAAACGATTAATGAATCTCGAAGAAGCGAAAAAGTATGCATGGATCGCGAAGCCTGGCGATCTGTCCTCTCTGACTACCCCGTCAGGGATACAGCGTGAAGATAGTTAGTTTTTTTAGATAATAATAATAAATCTTTATTCATTTAGGTCACAAAGTAACACTCATGAACGTCAAGAATATTGCTTCTACATTTACATTTACTGCCAGATTCGCAAAGCAATAGGTAGAGCCTGAGGAAGAACCTGGCAATAAAACTCATGGCCACTCTTTGCTAAACGCCAGTAATTACATTAGTTTGATTAACATGATATTTACCAATTATATAGTAATGAATATATACAAACAAAAAAAAAACAAAATCAATGTAGTGTTTAAAATCATATCAAAATTGGAGCGATTATAGTTGCCGGTTCTATGGGCAGCCTACCCTTGAAGAAGAAGAATCTGGCAACAAAGTCAATGGATGCCATTTTAAAATGTAAGAATGGCTTACAACATTAAAATTACACTTACATTGTTCCTTTGGATTTATGTGAGACATCCGAGGACCAGCCATAGCGAAAGCTGCTTAACGCAGTGATCGTTTAAAAACACTGAGATAGCAGGGCCACGAGGATATAATAATGGTTGATGATAATAGCTTACATGCATACTTAGCTCTCTTGATTAATACTCAGGCCGACGCAGTGCAGAACTGTGAGACTTAACGCAGCTCTGTCCGTCGATAATACATGTTTCACATCAAAATCCTTCTGAAACTTCCACGTTGTAGAAGAAGCCAACTATGTAGGAGACAAATCGTTTCCCTGCTGGTGATAAATCGATCCACATTAACGTTTACTCCTAAAACAAATGACAAAAACGTGCACCCCTATTCAGGAGCTCATGTGAGGCTTATGATACCTTTTAAGAGTAAAATAATGCAGAATAAACCTACGCTAACATAAACGAATTATTATTCAACCTCCTAAAACTGAGAGTGGCCTTACATTCAGCAGTGGACTCCTATAGGCTGATTGACTGATTGATAGAAATTTCTAATAAGGTGTTTGGGTTATTCTAGCTTTGAGATTATTATATTTTACCAACTATACAATTTGTTTGATAGGTCAGGCACCAATGCCGAAAATTAATAAAATATATTTTCCGCTGCACCTAGCATCCAAAAAACTGTTAACCTCAAGGACAACATGTATTTGGAGTACTTAGCTGTCTTCGACAACGTCCTTTGTCTGTATAGTAAGTGAGAACTCGTTACCAGAGCCTGGCACCTTCAACTTTCGACACCTAAAGGAGCTTGGCTATATCTAGGTAAACAGCTAGTGCCTGGCAGTGGCTCTATGTAACACAATACATTCGACCGGCGAAGTCGAGTGACTGAAGCATAAATCTGAAACGAAATGTCTGTAAAAAAACCGAGTCGAGGAAGACGGGATTGCATAAGATAGAAATTAACAAACTATTTATTAAGACATTAATATCTTATATAACACTGAATGTTGAAATACGTTCGGGTATATTCTTTAAAATAAATCTTCAGGTTTAGGTACATCTATCATTGCTGGTCCATACAATGGTCTATTATACTATATTTGGAACGGTGACCCCGACGTCATTAGAGCAGGCGCGCGCAACTCACAAAAAGTTTTCCCTCAAAACACAGAACCTTGAATGGAGTCCTAATAGTACTACATTTTTTTTGTAAAACTTTATTTTAGTCTACTTATTATATAGACATTGAGGTACGTTTCATTTCGATTACTGAATCAAATATTCATGGTTTTTCTAAACTAAGTATTTTTGTTTTACTAGAGGACGCCCGCAGCTCCGCCCGCGTGGTCAAGTTTTCCTGTATCTTTCCCACAGGTTAAAATGTAGTCTATGTGTTAATCCAGGGTGTTAGCAATCTTTACATAATATTTTCCGTTTCATTGTGAAGAAGTAACAAACATACTCACAATTAGTATTGATTTATTGCGTGGTGATTTCCCATACCCTTTTCCCACAGGAGCCCATTTCCGGATTTTAAAGTAACCTGAGTTAATAAATAAATATTGTTGTTGGGACAACTTACACAATGCCATCTGATTCCACACTAAGCGGAGCTTGTACTATGGTAACCAGAATAACTGATAAAAATACTTATATATTTCTAATTACTTACATTTATAGATAAATAACACCCAGACACAGAATAAACCATCGTAATCACTAATCACACAAAGTTTTATTCTGGGTGGGACCCGAACCCACGACCTCTTGCGTAGCAGTCGGATGGAGTGCACTGCGCCACAGAGGCAGTCGAGTTAAAGTAATAAATACTTTCACACTTATTTTCAGCTACTTTCACTTTAAATCCAGTTTGGTTAAGCCCTTTGAGCGTGTAGAAGTAACAAACGTACACATTTACACATTTTGTCCTTTATAATATTGATCCTGATTAAAACAAGTCACTGACTTTCTGTGACGGTTTAAAGCGGCAGATTTTACACTATTTACAGCGTGGAGGGAAAGTAGCTCCAGCTTATATATAATACTCCAGTATCCAAGAAGAAGATGAGTAAATAAATTGTTAGTTGGAATTCTCCTTGGTATTCTAAATGCTCTTCTGTCCTCTTTATTTATAGTTCTACAAAAAAACTCCAACAAGTCCGCTCCCTACCATTTGCAGCGAACAAAACAAACGCTTTCATTTCAGCAGGTTTTCGTCCGCTGTCGAAACTTATTTGCATAAGTAAAACTGGAAAATGGAGCGAAAAATGCATGTGAACCAAATTGCTCTGTTTGGACGTTGCATGTGAGATGTTACTTAGTGATAAAAGTCATAGTCTCATGGTGGGATGATTTCTTTTAATGAGCCCATTTATATGATGAGCAGATATGTAGGTAAGAAGTGATACGCAATATGACAACTTTTTAACTAGAAAACTTACGGTATTATTACACATTATAAATAAGTAAACGGGATTACGCACGTTTTTACGACCAGTAATAGACTGACCGGTTTCAGCTGTATTTAGACAGCCTTTTTCAGAGGTGCGAACCGTTCGCCGAGCACTCTTTACGCACACTGCGCGCATCCGCTCTTGCCGCTTGCGCGCTGCGCGCGTTTTGTTGTTGGGGTGTTCGGTGGACGTAGGGTTGCGCCGAGGCATACGTGAGATCCGCTTCACTATCGCTCCCATTTGCCGCCGCAAACTATTTGGAGCATCTCTGCATACATAGCTCACTGTGTCTTCAACAGACTAGCTTTCCACATAACAACGAGCACCACGAAGGCACGGCTTCCATGTAGAAGGTAAACTCCAGCCCCCATTTCTATTAAAATTCGGCCGCCTCCCTATCTCTATGGCTTCTCGAATTTTTCGGGGTACAAAGTGCTTCTCCCGCGACAAGATCTTCACCTTATCAAACCGGATAAAGTGACGCGTATCAGAGCTCAGTGCATGCTCCACCACCGCGGATCCGTTGATATCTTGGTTCTTCATGGAACGTATGTGCTCGCTGAGTCTCGTAGAAACGTTCCGCACAATCACAGGGAATCATATAAACACCGGGGACACCCAGAGGGTCTCCTTTGTGTGAATACTACCTTCAGATCGACGGTGTAGCCATGGGTTCTCCTATAGCTCCAGTTGTAGCCAACATATTTATGGAATGGTTTGAATATACCTCATTGGCTAACATTCCATACAAGCCGAGACACTGGTGGCGCTATGTGGATGACGTGTTTGTCATTATTCGGAGGGATAGTGTAGGGCCATTGTTGCAACACCTGAATGGTGTCCATCAGAAGATTGCATTTACCGTGGAATACGAGAAAGACGGAGCCTTGCCTTTTCTGGACGTACTGGTGAAGCGAGATTCGAGTGGTCGACTATCTCACACTATATACAGAAAGCCAACTCACACAGATAGGTATCTGAGAGCGGATTCACATCATCACCCAGCGCATCTCGCTTCTGTTCCACGGACGCTTATTAACAGGGCTTTGAGACTGTGTGACCCGGAATACCTGGATACTGAGCTGGAGCATGTGAAGGGTGTGTTGTGTAGCAACGGATGCAACTGGAGACAGAGTTGGCGGGTGGCAAATACGTGCGCACGGACTCGCCCTGCATCGGTGGAGAGAGCGGTGGCTTTCCTCCCATATGTCAAAGGGGTGACGGATGTGGTAGGCCACTTGTTACGCCGAAGATACAGCATCAAGACTATCTTCCATCCCTTTACACAACTTCGACATTTACTGCGCTCTCCAAAGGATAAAGGAGACACTCTGGGTGTCCTCGGTGTTTATATGATTCCCTGTGATTGTTGAATCCCGTTTACTTATTTATAATGACAACTTTTACCTGCCATATTACATATCACTTTTTACGATTTTGGTCAGCCAACTTTACGCCGCACATGTTTCTAAGTGATCGCATATCCACATTTTTTACTTACTTTCATGCATCTTTTGACTTGCCCAGGTTTCCAAAGCGAAAAGACAACTGCTAAATATACTTAAAATTCAATAAGTTTCGTTTATCAATCACTTGTTATCCCCAAGGGGTGGCAGAGCTATATTATACGCCCACATGACACCGTGTGCATTCCTGTTACACGTAACTGGTTGTGAGCCCATATTGCCGTGTTAAAACTGACAGACGCAGGTTGTGGCTACCTGCTGTCTAAATTTTTCAAGTAGCCCAGAAGACCTTGAACTTGACTTAACGACTGTCATGTGACTGGCAACCGGAACAACAGCTTAACGTGCCTTCCGAAGCACGGCAATGCTTAAATGGAAATACCACAAAGCAGTCCCCCCATCCGTAACCAGCCATAGCTGAAGTTGCTTAACGCAGAGATCGTTTACAGAACTGAGTCAGCGAGGCCACGAGCGCTTCTCATACAACTTAAATAAAAACACTTGTACTATTCCACATCAAGAAAATTTAATTATAATTATTTCACAATCCTAATTTCATTGAATAACATGTTTATTTTAGAAATGACCTTCTAAAGCTACTCATATTGATACCTCACTCTATATAGTATAACATAGTTTTAGCGTCAAAAATCCACCGTATAATTTGTTCTGTTCTTGTTTTTTTTTTTTTACGTGTGGAAATCCGCTCGGATGTCATGCCGGCTCTCTCGAACCGGCTAAAACCACACAGTCCCCGCCTAACTGTCTATTGCCGGACGCCCCGAGTAACTTCTATTCTTATGTACCGTGTGACATGCGGGAGTTCAATACCTCTCATTGGAGTCGTTAGGTCTATAGCAGGGTATATAAGGAACCCATATAATACAAGCTTGCGCAGTCGGGTAAACAGCAGATGCCTTTAACCATCGGTTCTCGTTTCTCATCGGCGTTTTCGTCGGCGCCGCGCTAGCGTGAAGTGTAACAAGTGATGACTTGACACGTTCGATATTTTAAAATACTCACATTGTACAGAAAGCGAGCTTCTCGAAATAGTGAATTTGCATGTCCTGCTCCCTGTTAAAACTGATCACAGACGCCGCGATTTCACCAGCGCTCAATAATAATTCATATATTAGGTCTTTACCTATGAAATTGCCGTTTAGTATGAAAAAAAATTTACAATTTTTTTAATGTATTTTATATTTGTATTAATCATATCCCATGCAATCAATGCATCGTTGCCAAAGCAGTGGCAGTTTATTGATGCCCTTAAAGAAATTAGCTGGACGGGAGGCAACAAATTCTTCAAAGGCATTTTGTACTGCCTCTCGGGTATTGAATTTTTTTCCGCCAAGAAGTTATCCAAATTCTGAAAAAAGTAGTAGTCCGTAGGCGCAAGGTCTGGTGAGGAGGGCGGATTACGGAGAGCTTCCAACCTCAGTTCTTGCAACTTGGAGACCGTCTGCTGTGCAGTATGAGGTTTCGCGTTGTCGTGCAGGAGCAGCGGAGACGAGCGATTGACCAATGCTGGTTGGAGATATGCCAGCTTCTCCATCATTGTGTTCAGTTCTTCACAGTACACATCTGCAGTAATGCTCACTCTGTTAGGTAAGAAGCTGTGATGACCACCGGCGCTAGACCACCAAATAGTGACCATCACTTTTCTATGGGGTAAGTTTTCGTTTAGGGCATTGTTTAGATGCTGAACCAGGATCCAACCAACTTGCTGAGTGCTTGCGGTTATTAAACAGAATCCATTTTACATCGCAGGTAACAATGCGGTTCAAAATTCCTTCATTTGTGTGTCTGTTGAGCAGTGCAAAGCACGTCTCGACGCGTACTTTGCGCTGCCGATCATTGGGTTCGTGAGGCACACATTTGTCAAGCTTTTTTATTGCAATTGCAATCCAATTTGACGCTAATGGACCAATATTGTTTTGACGCTAACGTCGAAAGCTGCTGCTAATTCAGCCGTAGATTGTGTATCATAAGCTTATACAGCAACATAGGGGAAACCCTATCAGTAATTTTATACTGTGACGAGATGTTGTGATACGCTCACTTACTTTTCTGCCATTAAATAATTTTAATGGCAGAAAAGTGAGTGAGCTCATGTCCCTGTGTTCAAACCTCCAACACATTTATCCCTCTTTCGCCCTTATATTGTTGGGTTTTCATTATTCTCTTTAAACATAACCTGTTTGTATAAAGCAGATATAAATTGTGCGGTGTTTGTAATAAACGTAATTTCGCAGAACTCCGCAGAGCGAGCTAGTTCCGTAAAATAGTCGAGGCGTAGTCGTTGCGGCTAGAAAAGGATTTCATTCAAATACTTCCGTCTGCGGTATTATATTGAAATTCTAGCACCAGGCGGTAATCTGGCTTTTATTTTTTGGTTGAAATTAACTTAGCTCTTCATTGTGGCGACCCGCTTCTGCATAGACTCTTAAACGGCAAAAGTAATCTTAACCTTTACTCATTGGAGATTATGTACATGTACCCTTTGCGGTGGAGACACAGGGCCTAGCGCTTGCATTCTTTTTAGTGAGATTGTAAAGCGTCGTAACCAAAAAGGCTATTGTCTTTTTTGCATATAGGGTATACATTGCTTTTTTACGTGGCATTGCTGCCAATCATTTGGAGACACAATCACACGAGGACTGTCATGCAGAGAAATTTTATGATGCACATTATTATATTATGTATTTTTTGAAATGTCGGCGTACAGTATATCTCTGCAGGGGTAGCATTGCTCAATTTTAAAAAACCGAATACAAAAACTAAAATGTATGAAAAACTTAATAATAATTTATTACACCTTTTATGCAAACCTAATACTTTTAGTATTAATAAAATACTATTTGTATGTCCTCTATCTATTTTAGATTTGAACTCGCGTGTGACTTTCAACGAGATAGCTTCGTCTAGAACTCTAGAGCAAATCAACCCAAGCATTGTAACATAATTGATATATTTCTATAATTTGTCTGTTGAAAGAAGCTATAAATAAGTTCTTTGCATAATTGTAGGTATTTATTATTAACTAATTCTATTTTGCGTTTGTTTTCCAAAGAGTCGTGTTGTGTGCTAATCACACAATATGCAAACCAAAAGGTCCAATTCAGGGTTACAAATATATTCATATATTAGTTACACAATCAGGTATAAATTTAATTATCATAAAGTTTTTATCTGGTTCATATTAATTTACATTGTTCTTTAGGTTTATTTACGTAGGTTAATCTTTAGTATAGGAATTTTATAAGCAGCAAATAGGCTGTTTATAGTTTTAAGTTTTAATTTGTTTTAGTTTATACTAATAGATAGAGCACATACAAATAATAGTATTTTAATAATACTAAATGTATAAGGTTTTGCAAAGGTGTATTAAATTAAATCTTTATTAGGTTATTTTATACTTTTTAGTTTTTTACTTACTATTAACTCTTAAATTATAGATGTTATTTTGACTGGTACACACTGCGTGCAGTCCACTATAGTTGTGCTGGTTGGTAGGCAATGTTATTAGTGACAATCTTTTAATTTTTTTTGATAAATTATCAAGACTGCAAGTAAAGCAGGTAATTTTGTCTACCTTGCGATACAACACTGCTATGAGCCACAAGGAAAATAACTTAAGATACAAATTAAATATGAAACAACATAGCAACGTATCATTTTCCAAAAAAAATTAATTGTTCGATTGGAATATAATTTTAAATAATAATAGTAACATAGTTGACGTTAGATTGATATTTTCTATCAAAATTTTTACAACGAACGGTAGCTCTGCTGCTATTTAATTTTTCAATCCAAATTATTGGCAAGTACTACTGTTATTGAGCAGGATAATTTTGACATTTCACATTTGAACAATGAAATTTCAATATACTAGGTTATAGGACATACTGGAATTTGACAGAACTGAGAATAATTGAATTAAAATTATTATTCTAATAAACCTGGTGCACTATAATGTTAGAGGTTTAATAAGTGTTTAAAAAAAACAGTTGGAGCTACACATGAACACAAATTGTATTGATATTTTGTGCTACAGAGCACTGGTTAATAGATCACGAAATCATGTTGAACTTCATAAATCACCATAACGCATTCTAAACATGGAGTCTCTTTAATATCTACTACTTAATAAAAACTTAAAATGTACGTAACAAGTAGTAAGTCTAGGCACAGGTTGTGGTGATCTGCTGTTGAAATTGTTCAAGCGACCCATAAGGTCAATGACACCAGGGACCAAAAGGTTTAATGAGCCTTCCGAAGCTGGAAAACGCTCGAGAATAGAAATGCCACGAGGACAAGCCATATCGAAAGTTGATTAACGCAGTGCTCGTTTACAGCACACTGAGTTAGCAGTCGTATTGGTTATATTATTTCTCAGTTTCTTCACTCCGCACGCTCGCTCCACTTCGATGACAAACTCCCTTAACGGGACACTGGCTACTAATAATATAAAATCATCGTAAATTAAAACTCCTAAAATAATAAAATAATAATACACAAACTAAAATTACAAGCGCTCGTGGCCCCGCGGTCTCAGTGTTCTGTAAACGATCACTGAGTTACGCAACTTTCACTATGGCTGGTCCTCGGATGGGTGACCACTTTGTGGCATTTACATTTGCGAGCGTTTCCGTGCTTCGGAAGGCACGTTAAGCCGTTGGTCCCAGTTGCCAGTAAAATGGCAGTCGTTAAGCCTGGTTGAATGCCTTATGGGCGGCATGAAAAATTTCAACAGCAGGTAGCCACAACCTGCGTCTGTCTATTTCAACACGTCAATGGGCTCACCACCTATTACGTGGGACAGGAATCCACACGGTGAAAAGTGGGCATATAATATGCCTCTGCCACCCCTTCGGGGATAAGGCGTGATGGATATTTATTTATTTTATTTTACTAAAATTACATCGTCCACGTAAACAAAATGATATTTAATTTTAAAAAAATGTTTATTAAATTAAAACTACTAGGCCAAAAAAAATGGCTACTATTCCTCATCCAACTAAAAACTAATCAAGTAAATCGGATTTATAAAACGCATCGTAATAGGCGTGCATACATAAAAAAAATGTGTGTGTACCAGAGTACACAGGTAAGAAGTGAAACTTCTTTACTACAACATAATTTTTCTTAACTTAACTATCTTCACGCTGTATCCCTGACAAGGTAGTCAGAGAGGACAGATCGCCAGGCATCGCGATCCACGCATACTTCTTTCGCTTCCTGTAGATTCATTAATCGCTTCATACATGCACGTCTGGGTATCCGAGTACTTTTGACTCTTCCGTTCTTGAGCAATCCGCTCACGTGGTCTTCATAAATAACCTTCTACTTGTCTAACTTGTAAGTCTACCTTGACTTCTTCTGCCCTCTACTTTCGCACAATATATAATCGAAAGCGAAGCGCTAGTGGCCCCGCGGTCTCAGTGTTCTGTAAACGATCACTGAGTTACGCAACTTTAAGTATGGCTGGTCCTCGGATGGGTGACCACTTTGTGGTATTTACATTTGCGAGCGTTTCCGTGTTTCGGAAGGCACGTTAAGCCGTTGGTCCCGGTTGCCAGTAAAATGGCAGTCGTTAAGCCTGGTTGAAGGCCTTAAGGGCGGCTTGAAAATTTCAACAGCAAGTAGCCACAACCTGCGTCTGTCTATTTCAACACGGCAATGGGCTCACCACCTATTACGTGGGACAGGAATCCACACGGTGAAAAGTGGGCATATAATATGCCTCTGCCACCCCTACGGGGATAAGGCGTGATGGATATTTACAATATATATTCTTCGTCAATCGTTCCTCACTCATTCGTTGAACGTGTCCAAACCAACGGAGCACGCCCTTTTCCAGCTTAAACCTGCCATATTGCGTATCACTTCTTTGCGTTTTCGGTCGGCCAAGGTTACGCCGCACAATTTTCGAAGTGATCGCATCTCCACAGCATTCAGCTTACTTTTATGCATCTTACATGACATACCCAGGTTTCGCTGCCGTAAAGCAACGTTGGCATAATTTTCTAAATAAATTCATAAATCGGGTAGATAAGGCATACGTCGATAAAGAAGTTTCACTTCAAAACAACATAGCATGTAACCGAAAAACGTGACGTTTTTACAGCTATAAAATTTCGCTCATACGTCGATAAATAAGTTTCACTTCAAAAAAATGACAATCGAATACTCCTCGTATTTGCAAGTCGGTTAAAAAGAGTTGTCAGGTAGGAGGTTATTATAACTGGTCCACACGTTTCCGATTACTTAATGACTACCACCATGGATTCCTCGAGTGCCGTGATGCATAGGTAGGTAGTACTTGATAGATGTACGTATACATCACGTAATCTCACATACATTGCAATGTCTAGTAGAACCTAAACGAAATAACAACACAATCTTAAATGTGGAAAAGGTTAAGAATGTAGAAAATATAGTGCTTCGCAGGACGCGTGAAAATTTTTCAATCAACCCTTTGCCTGCCAACATGCCTGTTTAACCGAGCGACACCAAAAACGGCGATTCATGTACATTCTCAATTCAAAACGGAATGCGCTCGAGACGGTGAGCGATGGAACCCGAATTGTAATATACTTTAACGAAGATTATCGTAGATTTTGTCGCTTTTGCCTACACTGAGCGATGTTACTACAGCGGGTAGGTCGGCTTGAAAAAAAAAGACAAGAGCTAACACGTAGAAAAAGGTTAAAATTACAGGTTGAATGTCCTTTAGTTTCGTAATACCAGTTTTTTAAGATTATTTTCTATAATATGCTTGTATGATTGCGGAGCGGTCGCGGCGTTGGATGGTCGCTATAAAACCATTTTAATTGAAAAACTTTCCGCTGCAAAGAGGCTTACGAAGCACAATGTTATGTACAGCATTACGTTGTTTGAAGCCTTATTTATGTTACGGAACCCTCATTTTATTCTCATTATTTTTAATTATTCTGATACAATTTTATCTACACACGTCGTAATTCCCCATACAACTTAAAAAATAAATTACAATAGAGCGAATCATAAAAAAACTTGTTACCATCGTTTACAATTGTTTACAATGGTAACAAGTTTTTTTACCACCTGAAAAGGTAGACCTCGCGGCCTCTAAGTCATGTGACTTACCCAAATCCTAGATCATAACTTGTTGCATGTTCAATCTCTTGGTTTTTCTTAACACACTGTTCACGTCTTCTATACGTGAATCCCCGAGGTCATTGTATTTGTGTGGTCAAAGTTAGTTCCTAATTCTAAGCTGCCGCTATTTTTTTTAAAGTCAGGTTGTAGAGCCAAGCCGCAGTGGCGACAGTCAATTAATGTCTAATCACCAGTGTCAAGGTTTGTGTAAACGTTTACTCCATACAAAGGTAGCTTAAATAGCCATGTTAAAAAAGGATAAGGGTAAGCAAACCCATGAACATTCTCGATTCAGTGTGGCAGCGTGGGCGGGATGGAACTCAAAGTGTAACGAACCTCACCACTTGTGTTTCAAACGAATCAGCCTATTGCAGTCACATGGTGGACATGGGTCCGGTGGTAGGCCTTCCGAACTTTCTCGGCCTTTACTCTCTTCCATCATATGACTGGGGGCGTTCTACATTACATTTACGCTCAAAAATGGAAATGCCACAAACGGTACCCATGTCAGAACTGACTTTAGGCGACGCCGCTTAACACAGAAATCGGTTATCAAACACGGAATAGAGCTTTGATCATGTTTAGTGACGTAATACCACAGTATAATACTGAAAAAAAAATTGAGGTACTGATCTCATTAATGTGTTTCTGGTTAAAGGCTTTATTATCGTAGAAAATCTTTGGCCTCAATCATATACTTAATAACTTAAATCGATCGTTAATTCATTCCGTAATGTTGTGTCTCCAAAGAACTAGGTGTATTCAGATCCTGAGCGTATTCCCGTCACTACACAAACACATCGTTGTCTCGTACTCATATATACGTAATGACGTAATTAAGACGCCCTCTGTGCATATAAGACGAATCTGTTTATTCAGGACACGATTCAAATTTATCTGCGTAATAATGTTTTGAGAGCTAAGTATATCTTATAATTCAAATTATTATCTCGTTTACGTAGCTCAATAAACTTTTAATGAAAAGATAGTCATGGATTGTATTATCATCCAAGCGTCTGTCCCAATTGCGGTTCGCGACGTCTGGGGTTCGTAATCCTTATATTCAGTATCCTATGTAGTGAGACCTTGGCACGCAAATTATCCCCTATGATGTCATGTCATGACTTCTGGGTCTTCACCCTTTTACCGAGACCCGGCGGGAGCATCAGGGTCTTTGTTCCTTACGTAGCCCAAGACATGATAAAACCATTGAATGTGACACTCTCACACCTCGTCTGTAATGTAAAAGCAATTGGTGTCTTGATGCCTCGATGGATGTCACTGGACGTGTGAAATAGATAGATCCCAGGTATTCAACCTAATCTGAACGCTCGATCAAATCATAACCTATGCGGATGGATATGAGGCCAATTTTATTTATACCACTGAGGTGGCAGACAAGCATACGGTCCACCTGATGGAAAGTGGTCACCTACCACCAGCCTATGGACGTTTGCAACACCAGAGGTGCAGCACTCGCGCTGCCAGGATATGAAATGATAATAGAGTTTAACGCCAAGAACTCGGTCTTCTCCGCATTTAGTCTCAGACTGCTGTTTTCAAGCGTCACCTTCCTCACTTTCCCCTGCCTCTGTCCGCGTCCGTTAGCGAGATATCATCAGCAAACATGAGGAACCATAGAGGTCGCTCATGGGAATCCTTGATGCCGGCTGACAGTACGTCTAATATCACGCTGAACGGAAACGAACTAAGAACCAAACCTTAGTGTATCGCGACAGTGATGTTGAGGGGGTTTCGTGTCACCAACAGCGGTCGTAGCACTTAGGCGTTACAGGTAGCACTAATCCCACTAGTCACAAGACTGTCTTTTTATAAAAAAATTGAATTTCTAAGATGGATTCTAGACAGAACTACTGCTGAACGATCAATTACGTGCATAATGTTATAATCCTTAATATAACGTAATAAATTTTCCTACAATAACGGCATGTCATAATTGTAGCAGACTTCTCTGTAGAAGCGACCATCTCTTTCCTTTCGCACCTATTGACACCGCGACTGCTTCAGGAGTATTTATTCGAGTATATCAGTTTTGTCGATGTGGTTATTATCCACACTGAGAGCCAATGGGAAAACAAACTGAAGTCTCAACGAGAAGTAAAATGCATTTATAAACGATACCAATGGAGTGATTTATCGCAACTTTTGTACTCAGCGCGGCTATCAATCACTTGCGAGCCATTTGGAACGGAACAAATAACCCAAGCTTCGATTTCTAGCATTTTAATGGTTATGACTCTGTTTATTTACAGAATAAATAAACTATTCACATCATTAAATATTGCTGATATTCTTTGCCTAACATATTGCGTATAATATTCTGTTTGCAATACAAGTATAAGGGTATACAATGACCTTTGATCATCACTAATGAGTCGCGCTGCACACCACTAATTGAGGGTATTCTAAATAATATAAATACCAAGTTTCATGTCATTATAATAGCATCATTACTAGTCAAGACTGGTGGCCACCTCCCTCCAGGACAGATGCGTCCAAGTCATCGTAGACGGCGTCCTGTCCGGAGAACGCATCGTCAGGGCCGGTGTGCCCCCTGGGGCATGGGAGCTGCCTATCGCCGGTGTGCTACGCTAAGTACACTGACGATATCCCAGCGCCAGACGGCGCGATGTTGGCGCTATAGGCCGACGACGCCGCCTTAAAATCCACTTCTTTGACCCGCCGCGTGGTGTACTGGATGCGCTCCCGCCTTGGCTGGATGAATGGAGACTGACGTTCAACGTGGAAAAGTCCCCGACGGTGAAGTACCTTGGAGTGACCATTGGCCGTCGTCTCACCATGCGACACCACGTGCAGAACATTGTTGGACAAGCTCGTGCCGCTCGAGCTCTCCTGCGTCCGGTGATCTCCTCGTGTCTCTCGCTCCGCGCGAAGCTAGACGTCTATAAGACTTACATCGGCAGCCGCCTCACCTATGCCGCCCCTGCATGGTACGCGGTAGCCGTGGAAACCTACCGTGCACGGCGGCGTGCGCAGCAGTCGCTGTCGCTGCGACACGCTGTAGGCGCCCCTCGCTTCGTGAGAAACGAGACCATCGCCCGAGATCTACGCATGGAGAGCCTCGACGACTACATCGGTCGTTTGAGCGCCAACATGTTCGCACAAGCTGGGGATTCGAACTTCCGCCACCTGCGGGAAATCGCTCCGTACCACCGGCGCCCCCCGGATAGACCTCTACCGCGGGACTTGATCCCCGCTGCAGCCTCGGCCAGTTTCCCCTCAACTCCTCGAGGGGAGTAGTGACATGACCAACACGATAGCATTATTACATTTTTAGTAATTGAACCTTAAACATCACCATGTCTGACTCATCTGCGCTTTCTACGAAATTGGAGTATAGAGCTGTCATAAAATTCTTCACAAAGAAAAACAAAACGCCGAAGGAAATATTTGAAGAGATGTCTGCAGTTTATGAGGAGTTAGCACCTTCATTTGCCACCGTAAAACAACGATGTAAACAATGCAATCACGAAAGTAGTTCATTTGTTGAGCTCAAATAATCTTTGCTAAATGAAAATAAAACTAAATGTATTAAATTTACTCTACCAAATGTAAAACAAGTTGCGGCCAATGTTTAACTGAAAGGACCAGTGTTAGAGTTTGTGGAATCAACTTTGTTTCTAGGTATAACTATTGATGTCAAAATGCAGTGTGGTCCACATATAGGAAAGACTGTCTCTGGGTTAAGTTCGACTGCATACGCTGTAAAAAAGATCAGGACTCTAAAAGATGTGGATACGGCTAGAATGCTGATACTTCAGCTATTTTATAGTATTATGTCTTACGGTATTCTCCTTTGTGGGAGTACTGCAGATTTAAATAATACTATTGTTCTTCCAAAGCGGGCTGTACGCGCTTTTTTATAATTTGGGCCCCAAAAGGCTCTCTCCGAGAACAATTCAAAGAAATTAATATCCTAACCGTAGCATCACAGTACATTTTTGCCAATGATATGTATGTCCAGAAAAATCTATCACAGTTTTCTACACTCTGTGATAAATATAATACAAAAACTAGATATAAAAACAATCTATCTGTCCGCCACAGTCGACTACATAAGATTGATTCTTTCCAGGGTAACTGTATACGCTTTTACAACAAGCTTTCTTGTGACCTGAGAAATTTACCGTCTAACTTACTATCTTCACGCTTTATCCCATAAGGGGTAATCAGAAAGGACAGATCGCCAGGCTTCGCGATCTATGCATACTTCTTTCGCTTCCTACAGATTCATTAATCGCTTATACATACACGTCTGGGAATCCGAGTACTTTTAACTTTTCCGTTTTTGAGCAATCTGCTCACGTGGTCTTCAAATGTGAGTCTCGGCCTACCTGAATCCTTCTACCCTCTACTTTCGCACAATATATATTCTTTGTCAATTGTTCCTTACTCATTCGTTGGACGTGTAGAAATTTACAATTAAATAAACTTAAAAAGTTAATATAAATAGCTTTGTGAAAAAGGTTATTACGCTGTTAAAGACTGTTTGCAGGACAGGAAAGCCTGGAAATGATCTGCTGGCATAGTGAAATAACATTAAATTGTAAATAGGCTATCAAAAAAGGTTCTTCTCAGGTGTGCCGCGTTCCGAACCGGTGGTCGCTTTAAAAATATTAAATTTATCATTAGTTCTAGTGTGGTATGACATTTTGTAAGCGCCGTTAAAATGGTCTGTGGAAAATAATGGCATTTTTATTTTACTTTTCTATTGAAGACTGCTCGTTGAAACCCAAGTTTAATTTTTAAATAAATCAAGTTAAAAAATGTTAATACAAGTTTCCCTGTACTTAGCATCGCGTTGCGCCGCCTCCGTCTACACTGACAATAAATTCGTACAAGATAGTAAGTAGTACGAAGACATTAAGGCAAGCTGCCGTGGTCCGGACACGCCCCGCCGCCGCCCGCCTGCTAATGAGTGCGGCACGAACCCTCGCAGGCTTGCTACTTACTGTGCTGGTCTGATAGTGCAGGAATAAGCCGTGTGGTTGTAATGGCCGATTTGTGGAATTTCTAGATTCATTCCGAAACGCTTTTTTTATCGTAATTGCATGATGTCCATGGTCCATGGCGGGCCGCATATTCGTACTATCGTACGAACTATGGACTGTTCCATGACTAGAGCAGGTATTAGGTATTTGATCATTTTCTAATTTTAGCATATCTTTTTACCTTGCAGGAAACCTGCAGGCAAAAGTAAGCTAATTTTAAAAACAATCCCTTCCTTATTAACCCAAATACACTTCAAGGTGAGCATACTATATTAAAACAAAGTTTCGACTGCTGCGTGGGACAGCCATACACACGGCGAAAAGTGGGCGGATAATATGCCTTTGCGAACCCTTCGGGGATAAGTGGTGATCGATCATAAACAAATGTAGAAATATATAAGAATGTCATCTTTATCAGTTGTCTAGATTCTATAACAACAACTCTTATTAGAAAAGTTTAGGTTAAAAGGAGCTGTGTAAACAAAATCCCACAAAATGTTCCACAATCTGAAGTACATTTTCATGGTACATACCTACGAGTTACGAGGGTTTTGTACAATCTTTCTAGAATGTCTTGAACGTGAGTTTTTGTCACTAAAATGTTACCGTTTTTCCTGTCTCTGAATTCTTGCCAATCATGTCTTTCAAACATAAATCGAATAAAATTGATTGATACTTTACAACGTTTCACGTTAAACTTGCTGAACTTTCAAACGTTTCTATGAATAAAATAATTTCTTTTGAACTTTGCTTTTAATTTCATTACGCATACTTTGATTTGATTTTATGATAGGTTCAGTCAGCTATAAAGAAATATTTTCTAACTCTTTTTATTTCTAGTTTCCAGGCACAGAGTAGAAGTCTGGGAATGAAGCTCTTTATAATTATACCAAAGTTAAAAACTGGTCGCGTCAGAAGAAGATGCACAGTGACGCTCTATTCTGGAAATATAGGACTGTAATGGCACTAGTGACGTTTTATAAAACTGTTTACTGTCTAACTATATTATTCGGCATCAAGTGTAATTTGGGACGAAGTTAGTGCCATTTAGTTAAAACCATTACGTAACGAAATGCAGTATTCTGTGTATATGTGTATGTGTGCGTATGTGTATCAAACTTCAAAGCTAATGAGCACTCGAGCAAGTGAGTGCGCGGAAGGTTGCGGCACTCTCTCTCTGTACCACTTTATCTCTACACACTAATATTTACTCAACACACGGTTGTAGAGACACGTGTATATTGCAGAAAAAGATTAGATAGATCATATGTGAATATTTTATTATTGCAATAAGGAACTCCGACTTGAGTATAGTGTTACTACAATCCGCTAAGTCGTAATTCCTGTCTCTCCAATATCCTTCTATTACTTACAATCTGTAGCACAATTAGAAAATGCACATCTGAGGGCATACTGAGATGTTATTACGAGTAGTACTTACCATAAGTACTGAAGACCCAAGTAGTACTGGTAAAGGATGACATGCGTGCCAATGGTCTCACGACAGGGGATGCCGACGACCGTGCGAAGTGGTGGATAAAATGAAGGAAAGTGGACCCCGGTCGTCGCGAGGCGCAACTGGGACAGACGCTCGGATGATAATTAACTAATACTACGAACCATATACGGTTCATGTAAGGTGCCGTGTGAAGTCTTTAAAATTAAATATCATGTTTTATTGTGTTGAGTGAATTTAGTACAAGTTGAATACTTGCGATTATGGCAATGGCATTAATATTAATGGCCATCTAGGTTTATTATTTTGATAAAAATAAATGCTTGCTTCTCTTACCTTAGTGTATTCTCAGTTAATTACAAACCCTACCTGGATTTGTAGCCCGGGGCCCACTTTAACTTGGCTGCTAGGAGCAGTTATCATTTGGCTTTTTGACATTATTGGGAGCGAGTACCGTAATCTCCCAACTCATACATACAACAACAAATCTCAAACCTGCCATATTGCGTATCACTTCGTTGCATTTTCGGTCGGCCAAGGTTACGCCGCCCAATTTTCGAAGTCATCGCATCTCCACGGCATTCAGCTTACTTTTATGCAACTTCTGACATACCCAGGTTACGCTGCCGAAAAGCAACGTTGGCACTACCACTGCGTTATGAATCGCGAGTCGTGCTTCTTTTACGATGCTTTGTCGCTTTACTAATTGTGACAAAGCACCGTTAACTTTGTTTCCGGCAGTTACTCGCCGTTCTACATCCGAATCTCATCTTCCATCCGCGCTAAACCTACTCCCTAAATACACAATTTCATTCACTTGCTCTAGACATTCCTGATTTACCCAAATCTCGCACTTAGTTCTTACGTCTTCTCTTTCTAATACCAGAACCTTAGTGTTACTTGCATTCAAGCGAAGACCTTTTCTTTCACACTCCTCTTTCATTTTAGTGACTAATGCCTGAAGGTCGGCTTCTGATGAGGCCATAAGCACCGCATAATCAGCGTACAATAGACAATTTATTGTTAAGTCACCCAAATTCACAGTGGAAAAGAGGTGTCACGTCGTCGTCCCCTATTCGCACGCAAGCCTTACAGTCCCAATATATGGACTGTATTGCCCGCAGTAGCGAGCCGTCCACACCATATCCAGGCAGCAAGTCCCACAGAGTTTCTCTCACAACGTTATCAAATGCTTTCTCCAGATCCACAAAAGCGCAGAAAACCTTCCAGCTAGCAGCCAGAAACTTCTCTGCGATCATGCGGAGAGAAAACACTTGATCCATGCAACCTCTTCCACGTCGGAATCCGCATTGAGCCTCCCACAAATACCTTTCAGACTTTTCTTGCATTCTTGCTGTGATAACCTTTGCATACACCTTACTAGCTGAGCTGACCAAGCTTATCGCCCTGTAGCTGGAACAGTTTAGGCGAGAGCCTTTGTAAATAGGTACTACAACTGCTATTGGCCAGTCATCTGGGACCTCACCCGTCCGCCAGCATAAGTTGCATAGCAGTCATAGTGTGTCCCAGACGCGCGACCCACCGTACTTGATCATCTCAGCAGTAACTCTGTCTTTTCCCGCAGTCTTACCACATTTCCTACTTCTTATCGCTTGTTTAATCTCTCTCATACTTATGACTACACAATGACGTCACAGTGAGCTCCACTTCCCGATGCGGCATCTCTGTCCTTACTTGCATACATCTTTCCATAATATTCCTCTAATATAACTCCGCAGGACGTTAGTTTGTTTTGTTAGGACATCATTGTCAACACTAAGCACTTTATTCATACTGCAGACTGTCGAACAACTCCGAGTCTTGCCTACCTCTTTCAAGAAGAGCTTGGCATTATCTCGGAAATTGGACGACAACCTTTCATCCGCTTTCATTCTGCACCTTTGACGAGCTTCCTCTATCAGTGACTTCGTGTTAACTATTTGCAGTTTGTATCTCTCTTTCATATTCAAATCATTCCGTGAGGCTAAGTAGTCTAACCATGCTTTCTTCTTCATTCGTACGGATTGTTTCACTTCATCATTCCACCATGCATCGCGCTTATTACTACTGCCTCTTATTGTCTTACCACACACTTCCACAGCGGCATTTACCATAATATCCCTAAGGTTCTGCCATACACATTCCACATTCTCGCTACTAACATTGACGTCGCCATACTTTTCGGCTACCCTTTCTTTATATTTATCCCTAATGGATGCATCCTGCAGCTTTTGATGCTATAAGTCGGCTCAGGTTCAGGACACTCGGCACGATGACGCCAACCCGTAAAGAGACCCCTAATCCTAGTTATGACTAGGTAGTGGTCTGATCCCAGCTCAGCGCCTCGATAAGCCTTTGTGTCCATCACCGTTTACGTAGCCGACTATCCATTAGGAATAGATCTATCATGCTTCTCTTTAATGTTATTTTTAAACTTTCGCGGTTTATACTCTAATTTAAATACTACTCGGGACTTCACGCGTAACAATTTTGTACTTACATTCACCGACGTGTCGAGCGCGTTGCAGCGCCCGTGGTCGCGGCTGGACTGATGGTGAGGGCCGAGAGTATGCATGGAGTTACTTTTGTTTGTAGCTACCCTCCATTATTATTATAATGCAGGATAAGGCCGGCGACACACTGCACTCACTACGTCAGTTTTGTTTGGCACAGGTTTTCTACGGTCAAGTTTTTTCATCACTGAATTCCACATCCCGGATAGCTTGAATCCATCTTCCCTATTGAAATTATTGTATCTTCTAATTTCAATAGCTTCACGCACAACACGAGGATAATAGTGGCGATAAGTGGAGAGGACTTTGGGTTGATGGAGTACTACCCGACTCGAGGTGTTCCGCTATCGCCGATTTGTTGAACTGACGGTTTTTCACAGCTGCGATGTGTTCTTTGACCCTTTCTGCGATGGTTCGTTTTGTTTGGCCTATAAATGAACGACCGCAGCTGCAATCCACTTTGTAGACACCTGGTGTTTGCAGAGGGATGACGTCCTTTGGTATTCGCACATACTTCGCTACTTTGGCTAACGGTTTGTATATTGTACGAATGGAGAACTGCCGTAAACACGATCCAATCTTGTCCGTTATACCTTTCACATACGGCATATAAGCCGGTCAACACCCGGTTTCATCTTCCTCGGTGCACGTCGTGTCTTCCTGCTACTCGTATCATACCCATTCGTCCTAAGTATCTCCTGAACATGCTCCAACTCCTGCTGTAGATGCTCAGGGTGGCAGAGGTCATTGGCTCTCTTGATGAGCATGGCGCTTACTGATTTTAGGTGAAGTGGGTGATGATGCGATGAGGCGTGCAAGTATCTGTTAGTGTGAGTGGGTTTCCGGTACACAGTATGGGCCAAGGAACCATCAGTTCTCACCATTAACTTAATGTCGAGAAAAGATAATGATCTGTTGTTCTCAATCTCATACGTAAACTGTGTTTTCACATGTAATGAGTTGAGATACTCGGTAAAACAAATCACCTGCTCTCTGTTGCCTTTAAATATGCATATGACTATGACTGACGTATATAGGACTGACGTATATAGGACTGACGTATATATGACTGACGTAGTGAGTGCAGTGTGTCGCCGGCCTTATCCTGCATTATAATAATAATGGAGGGTAGCTACAAACAAAAGTAACTCCATGCATACTCTCGGCCCTCACCATCAGTCCAGCCGCGACCACGGGCGCTGCAACGCGCTCGAAACGTCGGTGAATGTAAGTACAAAATTGTTTCGCGTGAAGTCCCGAGTAGTATATAAAATGTATGTATGTAATGTAAATTTCTATACAGTATTTGATTATAAGAAGCGAAAAAAAACATGACAACTCTTGAAATGTCCTCCTCCGAACATTTTCTACGTATAATTTGTATGTATTTTGAAATATATAAGCTGATATTAGTTTACTTTGGGCTAGATGTTGCTGTGTAAAAAATTATCCAACAATATCTATTTATTTATTTTGAAAAATAAAGCCAGCAATAGTAACTTTCAAATTCCAACTTCCAAGTGATACTGTTACTTCGTGTTCCATTCATCAATGGTAATAATACACCAAAATATTTAGTCTACGCAAAATGAGAAAGATTACTTCCCCAAGCTTTTATCACTTCGATACAATAAGAAACTAAAACTTCCCGAGAAGAATTTTGACCCTAAGGGCAAAACTCTAACCTAACTTGATATATCTAATTATCATGGCCCATTCTTACTTTAAAGGGTACAATGAATAAGGATGAAAGAAATAATGGGTTAGTAATTTGGATTTCTCCTTACCTTAGACTTTAAATTACATCAAACCTACCAACTGAATTTCATTGAAGGTATTGAAATATATTAGGATTTGATATTTGGAGTAACTTTTCTAACGACGGGCATTGGTTACAGGGGAGAAACGGGAGTTTGCGGTATGGTCACGGGTGAAGCTATGGAGCGAAACAGTTATAAAACGTTAAAAGATATTTTTCTTTTTCAAACACCATGGACAAAATAAGGTAAGCACTTCTTGTTTCTAGGAACATTAGGTAAAGAAGTCATAACAACGAAATATAGAGAGCAATAAACATACCCAAAAATCGAATAAAAAGTAAGAATCTCTACGAATTTGAGCTTTACATTATGGGACAAAACAGCCCTGTCCAACTCAGTCTTTTCCAGCATTTCAGTTGCTAACACAGTCAGAGCATTTTTTGGCGTTTCGCTCTAGTTCGTGGGATCGTGATGTCTACTTATCTATATAAAAACTGTAATATTAAAGTCATATAAAATAAACAAGGCAACATATATAAAATATCTACATTATTACAACAGTCGAGTAAATTAGCCTGTTCTGAGAAGAACGGTAAGAAAAACTGCAACAAAACAGGAAAAATCTCGGCGAACTCGGAAACATTTGTTTTTATCTGGAGAATAAAAATGGTTCTAAATCATATCAGCGTCGCGGTCTCAGCCGAAAGAGTTATTTTTATCAAGATGTCTCGAGTAAAAATGTAATCTCAACTAAAGGTCGTGTAACTTTTTATTGAACCACTCAAACGAAACGTAATAAGTTTAATAATTTCAGTATTCTTAAAAAATTAAAATAAAGTGATTCGGCAATAGGACTACTGAATATACACATTATGTAACTCTAACGTCAGCACACTGTCTTTGGACCTATCTCTATTATGTTGGTTGCTAACCTTGGGAACTATCTCTATTATGTTGGTTGCTAACCTTGGGAACTATCTCTATTATGTTGGTTGCTAACCTTGGGAACTATCTCTATTATGTTGGTTGCTAAACCTTGGGACCTATCTGTATTATGTTGGTTGCTAAACCTTTGGAACTATCTCTATTATATTGGTTGCTAAACCTTTGGAACTATCTCTATTATGTTGGTTGCTAAACCTTTGGACCTATCTGTATTATGTTGGTTGCTAAACCTTTGGACCCATCTCTATTATGTTGGTTGCTAAACCTTTGGAACTATCTCTATTATGTTGGTTGCTAAACCTTTGGAACTATCTCTATTATGTTGGTTGCTAAACCTTTGGAACTATCTCTATTATGTTGGTTGCTAAACCTTTGGTACTATCTCTATTATGTTGGTTGCTAAACCTTTGGACCTATCTCTATTATGTTGGTTGCTAAACCTTTGGAACTATCTCTATTATGTTGGTTGCTAAACCTTTGCAACTATCTCTATTATGTTGGTTGCTAAACCTTTGGACCTATCTGTATTATGTTGGTTGCTAAACCTTTAGAACTATCTCTATTATGTTGGTTGCTAAACCTTTGGAACTATCTCTATTATGTTGGTTGCTAAACCTTTGGACCTATCTGTATTATGTTGGTTGCTAAACCTTTGGACCTATCTGTATTATGTTGGTTGCTAACCTTGGGAACTATCTCTATTATGTTGGTTGCTAACCTTAGGAACTATCTCTATTATGTTGGTTGCTAAACCTTGGGACCTATCTGTATTATGTTGGTTGCTAAACCTTTGGAACTATCTCTATTATATTGGTTGCTAAACCTTTGGAACTATCTCTATTATGTTGGTTGCTAAACCTTTGGACCTATCTGTATTATGTTGGTTGCTAAACCTTTGGACCCATCTCTATTATGTTGGTTGCTAAACCTTTGGAACTATCTCTATTATGTTGGTTGCTAAACCTTTGGAACTATCTCTATTATGTTGGTTGCTAAACCTTTGGAACTATCTCTATTATGTTGGTTGCTAAACCTTTGGTACGATCTCTATTATGTTGGTTGCTAAACCTTTGGACCTATCTCTATTATGTTGGTTGCTAAACCTTTGGAACTATCTCTATTATGTTGGTTGCTAAACCTTTGCAACTATCTCTATTATGTTGGTTGCTAAACCTTTGGACCTATCTGTATTATGTTGGTTGCTAAACCTTTGGAACTATCTCTATTATGTTGGTTGCTAAACCTTTGGAACTATCTCTATTATGTTGGTTGCTAAACCTTTGGACCTATCTGTATTATGTTGGTTGCTAAACCTTTGGACCTATCTGTATTATGTTGGTTGCTAAACCTTTGGACCCATCTCTATTATGTTGGTTGCTAAACCTTTGGACCTATCTGTATTATGTTGGTTGCTAAACCTTTGGAACTATCTCTATTATGTTGGTTGCTAAACCTTTGGACCTATCTGTATTATGTTGGTTGCTAAACCTTTGGACCCATCTCTATTATGTTGGTTGCTAAACCTTTGGAACTATCTCTATTATGTTGGTTGCTAAACCTTTTGGGTTCTCCATTCTCTTTGATCTCTATTGGGTTGATTTCAAAGGTTTTCTTAACTCTCCTCCTGTTTCTTAACTATATCAAGTAACTCCTGCAACTCTAAGATAGTGCACGCCTCACAACATACTATAACACAACATTCTGAAAATTTGTATTTGACACATGCAGCAATCTATACTAATATTATAAAGAGGAAAACTTTGTTTGTTTGTTTGTAATGAATAGGCTCAAAAACTAATGGACCGATTTTAAAAATTCTTTCACCATTTGATAGCTACATTATCCACGAGTAATATAGGCTATATTTTATTTTGGAAAAAGTAGGGTTACGTAAGATATTTGGGTTTTTCGGACACAAGGTGTAAAAATCAATCAGAAAAGTTACTTATTTTGCGTACGCTGCCTAAACTATAAAAGATAGATCCAGAAAATATTCTTAATAATTGTAGATCTTATAAATATCTACCAAAAAGTCCGCTACTCACTATACCTATCTATGTCGAATGAGGCACAACCATTTTTTTATTTAAAAATCTGGATTTTTTTGGACTACATTTAAACGCGTTTATTTTACTCATGCTATTAATCCTTATCAAAATAAATCATTTCATCACCAAGTACAGTTTATGTAGATAATATTTACATATTCGATCAGGCCGTGCGGGTCGTAGGTAGGTACTGGAGAGCGAAGAAGTAATCAACGAATTCGGAAAATCTTCATACATTATTGTGAAATTAATAAACGACGGGATTAAATGGGTGCCATGGGGTTCGAAGTCGAAGCCCGGCGGGACAGCTAGTACTTAATACAATTGTACAAAAAAGTGTATGTGTACTTACGCACACGCGTTAGAAGTTTTACAGCTTTAGTCGAATAAGATTTCATCACATATACCACAACTCTTAGTTTGTAACAGGAATGATAAATTAGTAAGAAAAAAATCCATCCAAAGAATAAAAACTACTTTGAATGTAGTTATAAGTTGTCATGGAAACACTTTTCAGGTAACTTCATGGTGTAGGATTTTCGTGACGGTCTGCGCGCGCATTGTAAAAAAATATTCTCATAATTTTTCCCCAACGCGCCAAAAAAACTTCAATATGGCAGATCAGATGGAAAGCGACCAGACGGCTTAACTTTGGTGCTATGGACAAAGGGTAGGTGCCTGGTGTGGGATGCCACATGCGTCTGCATTGTTGCAGCCTCGCACCTTGGTCGTACCATCCATGCACCGGCTGCGGCGGCGGAGGACGCCGCTAGTAAGAAGCGGTTAAAGTATGCGACGATGGAGACACAATATAATTTTGTGCCGCTGGCTGTGGAGACTTTGGGCAGTTGGGGATCAGAGGCTAAGAGCCTCATATCAGAAATCGGCCGACGGATGCGTCAAAATAATGGTGACCCTCGTTCCGGGTCGCTCCTGAGGCAAAGGATGGCCATTGCTATTCAGAGAGGCAATGCCGCCTGTGTCATGGGCACCTTTGCGTCGGGAACCATGCGGGACGGGTTAATTTGACGTAGAATTTATTTGACATGTGGCTACTGTATTTGTAATTTTCATTGTGTAACATATATAATTAATTTAGAAACAGTATTTAAATAACCTTTAAAAACGTTAAAAAAAACACAAATATTGCCATCAGAGCTTGACCTCTAAGTCAATTTTCCAGTTTATCAGAATTGTGGAAATTCGTTAAAATTATGCTGAAAGATTCTGTTTCATTCAAACAGGTCAAGTTAATAAAAGCGTGGTAATTAACAATATTTTGAGTTTACGGTTGAAAACGAAGTGTCTCGTTGCGGCTTAATGGCTCGAATAGGGAAACTTTTTTCTTGCAACTTAATAGAAAATGGCTTTTCAGGATGCTTCCGCTCTGTTTCCGGTACAAATTGTTTTTTTTTTTCAGTGAATTAATGATGCGACTTTTGTAGAAACGAAATTAAGGAAGTAACCCTTAAAGTTTAGCATATTGGAACTCAGTATGTTGCGGAAATTGAGTATTATGTGCAGACTTAATATAGAGCGAGCTGTGCACCGTCGCTGAATGTATAGAAAATCATCCGAAGGATTCAAATCATCTCAGTATCATATCGCGACACCTGAGTTTCACTTACCTAATGTTTCTCCTCTACTTCGCAGTCTCTGGCATCCCACGTAGACCATTGCACTGCCGTGTAATGCTGATTTTATAGAGCTACCCCTTGAACCTGACTGGTATTTTGAGTCACAAAGGACACCAGTCACCTCTAGCGACTTGAATTATCGCAATCGATGTCATTGGACGGGTGAACACAGATTCCAGGTAATTCACCCGGTCTTCGGCTGCAACTCGTACGTGATTATCGGTTCGTGTATTGAGTCGGCAAATAGAAGCAAAGAAGCAGGAGATATTGAAGCTTGAGAAGCTCAGCCTGGAGGCGAGTTTGGCCGACTCCGATCATTACTATTGAGCTTCCCTGTTGCTGCTATATATATGCTAAAACCACGGTATTACTATAAGTTGTTCAATCCAAACAAAGACTTATTAACACTAGGCTACCTATCTATCACTTTCTAGGCACTAGATAAATTACGGGAGGACTATTTTAACGAATTATTCACTGATATCACTATTACGTAAAGCACTAAACTAAACAGGTTATACTGTCTACACTGCCATATAGCAAATCTTTTACACAAATTGAAAATAACATTAGATACAATATAAATAGAAAGTTACATACCTTGACCACATATTGTAGAAAATTAGAATTATTTGACTGTAATCCTTTATTACAGAATTATTATTTCTAATTATTATAATTTGACATTAGATAGTTGTTTACTATTAAAGTTTTTACGACATCAGATAGCTGTATTGTTATCCAATTTTTTATTGAATCAAGCCAAATTATTGGCTTATAAACCAGCTCCTTTTGAGCGTATTAGGAATGACTTACTAACTTGGGAAATTATCTCAAAAAACTAGTTTGTAAGACAACAGGTAAAAAATCTGGCCTAGGTTATAGGTCTTTTGAGCCCATTGAGTCAAATTTTTTTAAAGACACTGAAAATAATATTTGTTGTAATAATTCTGAGTATATTAACAAAACTTCTAGTAGTTTAAACTTAGTTCACCAAAATATTGAAGGCATATCTGAAAAACTTCTACAAATAGAACTTTATATAAAAGAACACAATGCTCACATTTTTTGTATTACAGAACATTGGTTAAAAAGTCATGAACTATTGTTGAACTATGAATTCTATTCACTTAGCAGTGCGTTCTCTAGAAGGAAAGCTATTCGTGGTGGCTCTCTTATATTTGTATCTAATAATTTAAAATGTAAAGAACGTAAAGATATTGTGGCCCTTTCTATTGAGCGACTGCAGAATTGTCCTGTGTTGAGCTTGAGCAACTCATTATCCTCTGTGTCTACAGTCCTCCAGATAGGGATTATAATTTATTAGAAACTGTAATGGAAAATGTATTGAAGCGTTTGTTCACTAATAGAAAACATGTTGTGGTGTGTGGGGATTTTAATGTTGATTTACTTGTGCAGTCTTCGAAATGTATTAGATTTAAAAATTTGTTGAACTCTTTTGGCTTACAAAATTTATTTTGTGAGCCAACTAGAATCACCTCACATTCTAGAAAATGTATAGATAATATATTCTGCAACTGTGTATCAACAACAAGGGAGATACTAAGTAACTTTCCATCAGATTATCTTGGTCAGAAAGCAGCATTTCCTTAATGTCACTTCTAAAAAGAATAAAATTGGATGTAGGCCAATGAGTGCACATCGACTTAAACAATTTAATGTTAATGTTTCAGCAAAAGCCACTCATATTGACTTTAATCAGGAAGATCCGAACAGCTTATTTGACTCCTTATTTAATACAATTAAAGCTGAGTACAACAACATATTTAAATCAAACACATTTTATAAAAACAAAAACTTGCAATTTTGTGAGTGGGCAACTGCAGGAATTTACAAAAGTAGGGCTATGAAGCAATTTAATTTTGATCCTGCCTTTATTGAATATGTTAAAATGTATTCTAAGACCTTTAAAAAGGCCTGTGCTGCTGCCAAGTCGTTACATATAAGTAATAAAATTAAAGAGTCAAAAAACAAGGCAAAACTGACTTGGAATGTAATCAATACTGAAACCGGTCGATTACTACCTCGTGATAATAACATTGAGTTAATTATAAATAACGAAGTGTGTAATAATAAATTAGATATAGCACAAACTTTTAACAACTATTTTATAGACATACCCGCGAAAACAACTAGCTCCTTAAATTCTTGTCCAATAAAAGCTCAACGCATGCTTGGGGGCAGCGTGGATCAGTGTAGTGTCTTATTTGACTTTAAATATGTAAACCCCAACGTATTCAAGTCACTTAACTCAAAAAATACAGCTGACTTGTGGGGTATTTCTGTAAAATTGATTGAGTCCATCATTGTTAATATATCACCACATCTAGCTGAAATATTTAATAAATGTGTTGATAAAGGAGTGTTTCCAGATTTAATGAAATACAGTAAAGTAATACCTCAATTTAAATCTGGATCCAAAACCGACCCTGGTAATTTCAGACCAATTTCAATATTACCAGCCATTAGCAAAATTTTTGAAAAAATTATATTGCAACAATTACAAGCTCATTTTAATTTAAATATGCTATTACATAAGGAGCAGTATGGGTTCAAAAGGGGTCGTTCTACCATTCATGCAGGTGTGTCACTTCTGAATCATATATATGACGCCTGGGAGAATAGACAAGATGCTATTGGTGTATTCTGCGATCTCTCCAAAGCATTTGATTGCGTTGACCATAAAACACTGTTGGGAAAACTCTTTTATTATGGTATCCAAGACTCAGCACTGAACCTTGTTGCCTCCTACCTAAATGATCGAATACAACATATTGATGTCAATGGAATTGGCTCCTCTGGAGCATCTGTTTCTATGGGCGTACCGCAGGGATCAATTCTAGGTCCGTTTCTATTTTTAATTTATATTAACGATCTGCCATTCTATATACAGAACTTGTGTGACATTGTTCTATTTGCTGATGATACGTCACATATTTTTAAAGTTGATCGCAAGCTTAGTAATTTTAACGGCGTAAATAGTTCACTTGCCCAAGTTGTAGATTGGTTTACGACCAATAATTTGCTACTAAACGCTAAGAAGACAAAATGTATCAGATTCAGCATGCCTAATGTCAGGAATTGCGGTACAAATATAACATTGAACGGTGATACCCTTAATATTGTAGAATCAACTGTATTTTTGGGGATCACTTTAGATAGCAAACTGCAGTGAAATGCCCAAATAACGTGTCTTGCAGGTAAACTCAGCTCGGCAGCCTTTGCCGTTAGTAAAGTCAGGCAGCTTACTGATGTGGCAACTGCCAGGCTGGTATACTTTAGTTATTTTCATAGTGTCATGTCTTACGGCATTTTGCTGTGGGGCAAAGCAGCTGATCTACAAGTAATTTTTGTACTCCAGAAGAGAGCTATACGTGCAATATATAAATTGAGTGCTAGAGTGTCTCTTAGAGAAAAATTTAAAGAAATTGGCATTTTAACGGTTGCATCACAGTATATATTTGCAAATATTATGTTAGTTAAACAGAACATACATTTATACAATAGACACAGTGACATACATTCGATAAATACTAGAAATAAGCATAAATTAATTGGAACGCATCATCGTTTACAGAAGGTTCACGACTCTTTTGCAGGAATTGGCGTACGCCTATATAATAAAATTCCTTTAAACATTATGAACCTGCCGTTACATAAATTTAAGGCGGAAATTTAGACGCAGCTCTTGAAAAGGGCCTATTACACAATTAATGATTATTTGAATGATAAAAATAAATTGAAATGAGTTGCTTGCTCTTCGCTCGAGCTATTTAATATTCGAATGAATCTTGTGTTATATTCTACTTGTCTTGAATCTGCATATTTATGTTGTATTTTTTTTTTTGCTTTTTGCATACTACAGTATAAATAATTTGAAACGCCAGGCAAATAAAGGTATGGCTGCGTTTAGTCCCGGCAATAACTACATAATTATATGTAATTTGACTTTGTTGTTGTGTGTTGTGTGAGCACCATGTAGACTTATTTATTATTTTGAAATTGACATGATAGTTGCTGTGCAGTTTTTGAGTATGTCATGCTCGCCTAAGTGTCCTGGCAGTGGTGGCGTATTTATTGGGTTATTACGCCTTATTCATTATAATACGGTTGAGTAAGGCGATGGCTGATATAATGCGTCATACCCGTGAACGGGTGCCGTCAGTAGGGACTGGTCAGTTCATAGCTGTTTATAGCAATTATTACAAATAATCTTATTTATATTTAAGGTAAACTTAAGTTTAGTCGACTGTTCTCACATAAATCCAAAGGAACAATGTAAGTGTAATTTTAATGTTGTAAGCCATTCCTACTTTTTAAAATGGCATTCATTGACTTTCGTGCCAGATTCTTCTTGAAGAAGAAGAATCTTTGCAAGAAAAAGAGCGATTATAGTTGCCGGTTCTAAGGAGAACCGGCAACTATAATCGCTCTAAAATTGATATGATTTTAAAAACAACATTGATTATTTTTTTTGTTTGTATAAATTCATAACTATATAATTGGTCTAATATCATGTTAATCAAACTAATGTAATTACTGGCGTTTAGAAAAGAGTGGCCATGAGTTTTATTGCCAGGTTCTTCCTCAGGCTCTACTTATTGCTTTGCGAATCTGGCAGTAAATGTAAATGTAGAAGCATTATTCTTGACGTTCATAAGTGTTACTTTGTGACCTAAATGAATAAAGATTTATTACTATTAATGACATAAAAATAGTTTCTTTTCTTCACGTCATATTTACAAGAGATACATGATCACACGTGTCATTGTTCGTTGGCACGTGCACTCGTGACGTCGCGAGAACTAATGACATCACAAAAATAATCAGGCATGCAATCATAGCAAGACGGTTGCTTGACCTAATGGACCCCTTGTGAACTAATAATCTTATACAGACCTATGAAAGCTTATTATAGTTAATAACCCACTTTACTCTGCAATAACAGCGTTAATCGAGGCTATTCGCTCTGGTTATCAAAGTTGCGCTCTGGCACATTATGACCGCTAACAACAAAGCAAATTAAGAAAATATTTTGAACATTCAGTCTTACTTATAAAACTTACGAGGAAGCCAATACAATAATATTAATAAATATTGTGGGACACTTTCCACACAAAGCCATCTAGCCCAAATTACGCTTTAAGCTTGTGCTATGACATCTAGACGACTGATAAACATACTTATATATTTCTAAATACATACATATTATACTTAAGTAAGGTTAAGGTTATTAAAGGTTAAATAAGGTTTATTTTTTAAGGTTATTTAATAATTTGTTCTTAAGTAATAATGTGCGAAATGAACATTGGTGAATCACACAAATATTTATTCCGAGCGGGGCTCTCACCGCGGCGGTCGCAGTACTACTACATGACTACATGACTTACACCACCGACCACCGAGGCAGTCAAAGCACATCATTCTATACTGACTAAGATCTTCATCAACTGGGCATTAGATCTACCAGCGCATAATACATTCAAAACATATTATTTTCAGTAACTCCGTAGTAACTAACTAAAAATAACTACCCCGTCAGACTACCCCTAACGGAGTATTTAGGGTAGGCAGATCGCCAGGCTTAAATAGATACCTGCTTTAGCTTTCTGCAGATTCATTAATCGTTTTATACATGTTCGTCCTGGTATCTGAGTGCTTTTGACTTTTCCGTTTTTAAGAAATCTGCTAACGTGGTCTTCGTATGTAAATCTCGGTCTATCATTGCCCTAATTTGATCGCACAACTAACAACATATTTTTCATCAATAGATCGCAATTAACAAAAAATTCCTGATTCACACGTTGGATGTGTCCAAGCCAACAGAGCACGCCCTTATCCAGCTTAACGCTGACATTTTCATTCAAACCTGCTATATTGTGAATCACATCGTTACTTATTCGGTAGGCTAATGTTACGCCGTACAATTTTCGAAGTGATCGCATCTCCACAGTATTCAATTTAACAGTATAAAATATAACTCATGACAAAATATTTTATTTAAGTTCAATTTGAAATTATGTAAGTACATCGAGGTCTTTATCAGCTTCCTAACTTTCCACTATTCAATGATTATCGAAAATGACAGAAGAAGACAGCTTGTATTAATTTCTATTGTGTTCCAAATCTCGAGGCAATATTTGAAACACTTTTTTTTTCTTCACCTTACACCTCTTCATCGACAGGCGAAGCTATAGAAATAACTCGATGCGCGACTGTTAGTTTATGGTTCAAGCTCAACGAAACCCTTAACGGTGCATCATATCTATGTTCTTGTTGTTTAAGTTGATAAGCGTGTGTTTGCAACTTCGCTCTAGATGCAACAGTAACTAGGGGGGTGGTCAGGCAGAAGTCGCACCAACAATGTCGTGTTGGGAGCAACTAGGAATACACTAACGTGAAGAAAAATATATACATTTATACTTCCTATTTACGTTATTAATTGAAATCGATAAATCTTGTGGTATTCATATGAGTATGTTTCTTTCAATCATTTCAGACATATTTACATAATTATATATTTTATTATCACTTGTGTTATATTTATATTTTATTCTACACATGAGACCATTTATTCTTGCTATTTTTACTATTTTGTAGTTTTTTGTCCAACCTTTGACTACCTTTTTTTACTGTTCTCATGCTAGAGGCAGGTAATATTTTTGAATTTGTGGTAGTTACAACTTCATTGTCTTCTTTTAATGTAGATTGCTCTATTATCGCATCCGATAATGAGTTTAAGCTAATGTTTCCTACCACTCGTCTCATAATTTCTAAGCTGGTATTATTTTGTATTTCTATTCTCTTAGATAACGACGCAATCATATCGCTAAATGTATTGGTGCTATTTGTTGTATCTGTTTCGAAGTATTTGTTTTTATCATTGTTTTCATTTGTAAAATTTATCGATATAACGTTGGTAGTGTCATTATCATTATTTAAAGAATGTGTCGTTATAATTGGTTTTACAGTTGATTCTTCTGTAACAACTTCTGTCGTTTCGTAAATTTGATTACTAGTTTCTGTTTCAGTTATATGTTCTATTTCATACTTGGTATTATTTTGTGTAACCACATCAACTGTTTTATTGGTGTCGAAACTACTCTCGATCAAACTATCTATTATTTTCTCCAAAGAGTAAGAAGTATTATCTGATTCTATTTTTCTATTGGTATTACCTTCAATAACATAAACCCGATTTGTATCATTATTCGTAGCATTAGCCAGTTCCCTTTTGAAATACTTAGGTGGTTCCTTTACCACTTCTTTTTCAGAAAACGTCATAAAGAATCTATCTTGAGCGTCAGAATACATTCGCCGATGGCTTATGCGATTTGAGTTTATTTTATTCATAGGCCATCTTGTTTTTGAAACATCAACATGGTCTTTTCTTAAAATATCTGATTTCATGTTTTTCACTTGCTCACCAAGGTTGTATTTCAACTCAACTTTTGGCATTTTTTTGTATTTGAAAAGAATCTTATATCTGTCTTTAAATGGATCCGGTCGTAGATTTATTGGCATAAGATTTGCTTGATTCGTACCTAGAAACATGAAGCTTAATTCAAAAAACACTTCATTAATAAGTACCTACTATATACTTTGATAGTTTATAAATAACCAGTCAAGTGCGTGTTGGGCCAAGCGCAATGTAGGGTTCCGTAGGTGCTAATATTGACAAAGTTGTCACTTAATAAAATTTAAAATCTGGTAAGTTGAGCAATAACTTGGCCCTGAGGAGGAAAGGGAATTTTTATACCACTGACGCAGCAGAGAAGCAAACGGCCCACCTGTTAGAAAGTGGTCAATGTAGCCTATGGACGTTTGCAACACCAGAGGTGCACTACTCGCGCTGCCGAAGCAAAAATTCAACCACATCCAAAAGCCGAAAGTTTAGGTTAACTTTAAAAAAGAGCAATAATCAAATACACTAATAAGGTCGAGCAGGATTTTATATCGAAATTTGGGTCTCGTACAACCAGCATCGTTGGACCTTTGGATATGTGCATGACTGTATTTTGTCTGTGAGATATCTAATAGTTCTCAAATTTATTTGAAAGCTGATGTGATCGACATGAATTCAAGTTTTATAACTTGAATTCATGTCGATCACATCAGCTTTCAGATTTTACATTTTTACAGATTTTTAATAAATTATTTTATTAAAAATCTGTTCGACCGTCCGAAGATCTTTTCCAAGTTGACTGAACTTTTTCTCACCTCTCGAGTCTACTCGTGACCACGGATATTGCAATATAGCCGTAAAGTTAAAATGTTGCGCGAAAAAGACCCGAATAACATAAAATGCATAGAATTTCATTATGTTCCACAGACAGGAAATATAAGACTAATTTAAGAAATGTCAGAGTAAACATGGCCTACCTGACACACTAACAGAGGCGGGTTTCTTTTCATCGCCGTAATTTATATTGAGAAGATCGTGCATGAAGTCATGTTTTTCCTCTAATAAAAATACTGGCTTCGAGTTCTCGCTAAATTGAGTCGCCGGTAGCGTTACTTCAGATGTTTTACTTGACTCAGCCCTTTTCAAGCATCCATTAGGGTAGCAATAAGTGGGCTGATCAGGACACATTTGAACGCAAACACACACTGGTGGTGTTGTGTGAAATTCGCTGAAAATTATGTTAAAGAAATGCTCTACTAAGGCTGACTTGCTAGAATTGTCACAATATGTTGATTTACCCAGAGAACGACTGATGGGTGCCCCGACTGTTATAAACTGACTCCCTGTATCTGAAAAAAAAACAACAGTGGAATATGGGCAATGCAGGTTATGTCTAATACTCTATCTGTCGGACAGTGTGCCACAAAGGCTATTCACAGCTGGCAAACCTTTTTGTTCTATCAATAAGGTACTGACCTTAAAATAAATAATCACTACATATTATAAAACAAAGTCGCTTTTCGCTGTCTGTCCCTATGTATGCTTAGATCTTTAAAACTACGCAACGGATTACGATACGGTTTTTTTTAATAGTTAGAGTGATAGAAGATTTTTATGTATAATTTGTTAAGTTTTTGTATATATTGACCAAATTATAACGATATTTGTTGGGGATGTCGGAAAAAATAAGCCGTCTGGGAGCTTTCAACAAAAACGCTGCCTAATCCCTTTGAGATATAACAAAATAATGTATGGTGCAATTGTGTATCTAATAAAGGTCTACAAAAAGTCCGCGACGACATATGTCTATCTCTTAAGAATAACATACTATATCCATTTTAATAATTTAAAAAAACACCAATTTTTAAGCGGTAATTTGAAGGCTATTTACACAAATATGCTATTAATCCTTATCATTTTTACTACATTAGTTGGCTTCAGCATTTCATGAAGATAATTTTGTCCCTTTACACCTTGCAAATTAAATGAATATCTTACGAGTTATCGCAAATTCAAAATTAGGCGCAAAGAAATTATTTTAATTCGACCGGGCCGTGCGGGTAGTTAGGTACCTAGGTACTTGAGAGCGGAGAAGTAATCAATGAATTTGGAAAATGTTCATACATTATTGAGAATTTTGAAAAAGAAAATTATTAAACAACGGGATCAAATGGATGCCACGGGGTTCGAAGTATGTCACGGGCGAAGCCGGGCGGGACAGCTAGTATAAAATATAATACATATCTGTGTAACAGATTTTGATATAAAAATCTTTAACCTACGAGTATTTTACAGTGTTTGTTAACTCCGATTTGCTATCACACTAAAATTATAAATTCCAAAGTGTCTCCAACTAAGTAGAAGTGATTTATGAGTAGATGAATGTTTGATAGTTACTCTTTTACGCAAAAGCTAGTAAATGGATTTTCATGAAACCTTACAGTAATATAGCTGAATAGAGGAAATACATCCGTATAAAAGAGTTGCTAGAAATTTTATAAACATAAAAAATTTGCCAAAATTTTATTAAAATGACTATATAAATATGGTGGAGAATTTCAACTTGATTCGATACGGTTCGGGTAGTTCAGGTGGCTAGAACATTGCCCTGGTTAGGCAAAGGTCACAGGTTCAATCCCTGTCTCGAATCGAATTGCCTTTTTACACTTTATTAAAAAAAAAAAATTATGAGAAATTTAGCAAATAATTGCTTTAAAACATTTAACAAAATTTTATTATTACTGTCACGTAAGTAAAACCGTCATAAATGAAATATAATAAGGAATAACATACATGAATATAATAAATATAATGTATAAATGAAATGTAACTCTAAAATAGTTCCTCAAAACCCAGCACATGTATATCCTTTTTTTTAGTTGATACTCTATAACTTTTTATATTATAATGATTTTTTTTCCAATATCTGCATAATTTGAGGTTAATATTAAATGTACCATGTTTATAAAAACAAACATGGTACATTTAATATTAATCTCTCTATATTAACACACATTTATCCGGGCAACAAGTTCATATGGTAAACAGGTATAGGCGCAACGCATCAGCTAGGTGATAGATAAATGAAACAATTGTAAGGACAACTAAAACGACGACATGAGCCCCAAACTTCAACGACAGAGCACCGAATACAATACAATCGTGTTACAAAATTACTATCACCGGAATGTTACGTTGGAAAAAATGCACAAAATGCATCAATGCACGTTGGATAAAAACATGCACTGAAATCTTTTAAGTTGTAGCTTTATAATCTTAGAATACATTACTGCTGACTTTTAATTCTAAATCTCTCTAGTTCCCGTTTAATGGGAATTTAGTTTTACTACTTACCTAAACATTATTATACAGGCGGGCGATCGATATTATTTTACTTTCTTATCTTGTTACTTGCTCAACTACGCGGCTTCGCCCATGACATTAGTATGTCATGAAACCCCCGTGGCCTCCCTCCGAATCCCATAATTTATTACATTTACAATAATATATAATGTTTGCCTGAATTAATGACAATTATGAATACTTCTCCGCTCTCAAAAATAGGCTTCGCTCCAATCTCCGCTTTCAACCAAACACTCAAATAGGTAGGTTTTCATATCAGTCTGATGTCGGGCAATCTCATTAAAATAAGAAAACTGGAAATTATTATCTATGTACTCACAATCCACAAGACCGAGAAGAAAAACCATACTGGTTATAATTTCCATAGTGCCAATAAAGTCCACCCGTCGAGATGGTGGTGGAACTCGGCCGCGGCTCGACTGAGCCTCACGCCGCGCCCTGAGCTCAGTCAACAAACACTCGTATCCTCTTACGAGCCAAGCATTCAGACACATTTCTATTGTCGTTTGTGGTAATGTTTCGTAAACTGTCAAGTGTAAATAGATAATAAGCAAGTACTATGTATTCTGTAACTTAACGTAACTTCTCCTCAGATCTGATCTCAAATGTAACGCAGTTAGCCACTTGAACGTCCCAGTTTTTTGATGACCTAGTTTTTCCTACTTAACGCGAGTGTGTATAGCGTCGGGACATGGATTGTTGTGTCCCGAAACATTACTCAGCTGCAAAGCTAGGTGGCGTGTGTACTACACATTGTACGATTTTATGAGGAAAGTTAACTACCTGGACACTGGTATAACAGAAACTGGGTAAAAGAAAGAAAACTCGGTCAATTACTCTCAGCATGTTTTGACAAAATTGTAATCGTCTCTCACAGTCCCCAGGATGCAATTTTTGCGCAAACCGACCTTCACGATAACATCATTCATACTTAGGTACACTTTTTCAGCACTTAGTAAGCGAGTGTGGGTTGGGCCTAATTCTACGGCAGTATCTCTGGCTTCAAACTTCGAAAATGATTCAAAGCATGTTAAAACATTTAGATCAAAATCGAAATAGTTCTACTGAAGAGTAAGCCATCGTTTTTTGAAACTACCCGTATTCTTTAAATTTTCTACCAGTCTTTTCAACACAAACTGAGTTGGTGCCTGTCGGTCTCGATATCTCTCTCCATACCACCGCAGAGAGATTCACGTTTTTGTTATTTAAAAAATAAGCTTCCATTAAATCATTGTTTCTTGATAATTTTTACCGTGAAACAATGAAATGGTTTGTAAAAACCATCTTACGTGAAAAACAAAAGACGATCCATTTCAAATAGAACATTCCATATTTAAACTACCTACGTCAGACACGCAGCTATGTCGCATTTAAGAAAGGAGTCTGCATTACAAACATGTACTGTTCCACTTATTTATTATTTTACCTGACCGGTTTCGCCTTACGGCATTTTCAAAGGTTATCACATATTTAATGTATTTCGGAGTCATTGAATACAATATATGAAGTTAAAATAATAAATAAGTGGAACAGTACAAGTGTTTTTGTTCAAGATGTGTAGCAAGTTCCACCAAGTGTCATCAACAGTGTAAACAGTCAATAGTAATTATTCGTAATTGTGACGTCATTAATGATAATTATTAATTACTAACATAAGTAAACGATGGATCTTTGAGTTAAATGACTGAATTTATAAGTTCAGATTTTATGGTTCAATCGATTACTAATTATCGATCGAACCATAAAATCGATAAGATAACGATACGAAACGAGTAGATAGTAATTTTTCACTATGCTCTCAATTACGATATAATAAAAGTCTAACGCACAGCAGCATAGACCTTGTGCAACGTGGCGAAGATACTGAGAAAGACGGCAATTGAAACTGGTATTAGTTTAGCTACATTATCTTTGATACCATGTCAAAAAAGAATTAGCGCACGCTACGGCAGAAATTTGTAAGTACGGTATTTCACTGATAAACATCTCGTTAAGTTATTGCCTAAGTTATTGTTACCTTCTCAGAATCTTCGCGCCTACCTACCTGGCTCTTACATTTGTCTGTATCTGTGTGTGATTCTGCTATACCATCTACTATACTGCTCCGATTCAACCATGTTCATTTCTGAGCATTCTGTTCTTAGAAACGGAATAGAAATGCGTATGAAAGTATATACGGTACTTGAATAGAATTAGTTTTTTTTTTTTCTCTGCGTATTCCCAAGGCAACGTTGACTACGTGGTGTACTAAACTGTTAAAAAGTGGTGAAAAGCCGCGGGGTAGTATTATATATTATATAATATTGTAAACAAATACCTAGAACATTTTATTTAAATATAAATACTTAATATGATTGCATCTTTCTTGAAATATAATAATGTCGATTAATAAATTCACATTGATCACTGATAATGTGTTATCGTAATAACAGGTAGGTATGTCCTGTTTGAGAATTATAGGTAAAATGAAATAATGTATTAACGTCATTATCGTTTAAGAATGAGGATTTCAAAAAGTACCTAGTCGAGAATAAAATGTCCATCAATTACTCTTTCCCGTGTGTAGTTTTGGTGGAGTAGAAGATATCGGCAGCCGTAATAAAGATCAACCAAGTATTTTATTTGCTTAAGATTGTACTTGTAGGTAGTTAGGGGAGGGGGGCCTAAAGCGGGCACCGGGTCCAAAGCGTGAAGGGTGCCCACCCTTCATTAAAGTTAAAATTCCTTTATCAAATTCGGCACGACTACACATGAACATGCCTCCCGTCATGCGCCTCCCGCGGCAGTCACCCGGTGCGCCTACGACCGAAAACACGCGTGTTGCGTCGCGAAAAACAAAATCGGTGCTTTTTGAAAAAAAAATACAAGGTATGTTGATTGTGTTTTCATTTTTTGTATATTAGTTGTCTTTGTTTCATAATGTACATACTGTTGTGTATCTAACTGGTAGTAATTTGGTTGCTTTTGCTTGACTCTAATCCATCAGTTAGAGGTTAGCATTTGGTGACAAAAAATAAACATCCCAAAGGGCAAAGCGGGCCGGGCATAGTGGACATGCCCGCTTTGCCCAAACTAGAAAGTTTTATTAAACATAATTTTTACAAGCTTTTATTTTAACTTGCCGTGTTAGTTAGTACCAAGTGGGTCAAATATTGTAAGATAAAGACCCAGTGTTGCTTTGAGCATCAAATTTGGAACACTTTAAGATTCTCGGTGACAATTATGGTAACAACAAGCTGATCTGATGTTGAAGTCAAGAGCTGTTCAACGGTACTTCTCAGTAAATAGGCCGATTGAGTTGAAACTCGGTATATATATCAAGTTCCGACTCAAATGTCAATATGGTAACGGCGAGCTGATCTGATGATGGAATCAAGAGTTTGAACACACGTTTAACATAACGGAACTCCTCAGTAAATATGATTAAAGTAATTCAAATGAGCCTAAATACGGGTGTATTTTAGGCTCATTTGAATTAGCTTGCAGTTACCTACTAAAAGCTTGTGAATTGAAAAATGTTTTTTTCAATAATAAACTTTTTGTTTTAGATGGTAAACAAGTATAAAAGAAAAACCTTACAAGCTGTCTGGGATGAAACAGCTATGAAAAAAGACCTTAAGGAAGTTAAAGAACTGCATAATTCCATAAAGGGTACTGCCAAAAAATATGGTATCCCAAGGTCTACCCTCCAAAGACACGTTCAATCAGGATCTGCCAAAAAGAAGCTAGGACGGTACACACAGGTCTTTACTCCTGAGCAAGAAATGGAGCTAATAGAATACGTCTTTCACATGGACGCTCTATTTTATGGGTTATCCAAAACAGAGTTTCTGGAGCTCGTCTATCAATACGCAGAAATGAATGATATTCCACACCCATTTAAAAATGGTACTGCTGGAAGTGATTGGTACAAAGGCTTCGTCGTGCGGCACCCTGATCTAACTCTTCGGAAACCAGAACCAACCTCGATAGCCCGAGCTCGGGGATTTAATAGGCCCCAAGTTTACAGATTCCTTGATTTGCTTGAGGCCGAAATAATGAAACATGATATAGATGCTACTCGTTTATACAACATGGACGAGACAGGAATCCAAACCTCTTCCAACAAACCACCGAGAGTTTTGACTAAAGTTGGAAAACGACAAGTCGGTTCTATCGCAAGCACTGAAAGAGGAAGAACAACGACTGTAGTCTGTTGCTGCAATGCTGCGGGGTCTTACGTGCCTCCATTCCTCATTTTCGCACGAAAAAAAATGAATTCCCGCCTTCTCGATGGAGCTCCACCAGGTGCCCAAGGCACTTGTTCAGACAATGGATGGATAAATGGTCCTGTGTTTCTGGAATGGCTTCGATTTTTTGTTGAAACTGTTCGCCTGACAGCCGAAAAAAAAGTAATTCTTGTCATGGATAACCATGAATCACACAAGTTTCTTCCAGCCTTGGAATACGCATCACAGAATGACGTGATTTTTGTGTCGTTGGCACCACACACTACGCACAAAATGCAACCACTAGATGTCTTTGTTTATGGACCATTAAAAATCTATTTCGAACAAGCTATCTCTACCTTTCAAAAGGCCCATGCTGGAAGAATAATTAACCAAAATGACATTGCCAAGTTATTTGGGGGTGCCTACATGAAGGCTGCAACGACGCAAAACGCTGTCAATGGTTTCAAATCCTCTGGATTTTTACCGACTAATAGATACATCTTTGATGAAGCAGATTTTTTGCCAGCAACCATCACGGAGAACCCAATAACTTTAGCTGAATCCAATGATCTACAACCCGGATCACCTCTGCAATCAGATGAGGACCTTGACAGAACCTCTTGAACAGACAGACAGACATTGAACAGACGATCCGTACTCACAACATGAATCTCCTGAATAGTCCACCTGATAATATGACCTTGACAAACGTGCACGCTTCCGTCGTCGGCGTCGCTAATATGATTTACTCTGTACCGGCCACTCAGACTATCGAAACTAGACCAGAGACTCCTCCTTTGTTACTGCGCGATAAAGGAACAGGCGCAAGAACACCCGATAGACCCTACCATTCAACAACAAACTCAGCAATGCCCGTAACACCATGTGCCTCAAATAGAACGACAAATACAGCAATGATAACTGATATTCAAATAGAACCTAGCACAAGTGGATCGCACCATAGTCCAATGATGATAAGACCGTTACCAAAAGTTGCTCCGAATAAAACAGCCCGGAAAAGAAAAACGCAAAAAGCAGAAGTTTTAACTAGCACACCAATAAAAGATCAACAAAGAGAAAAAATGGTTCAAAAACGTAAAAAAGAAGAAAACAAAATCAATGCTACAAAAAAGAAATTAGAAGGAGTTTTGTCAAAACAGAAAAAAGTAACATCCAAGCAAAATAAGACTAAGAGTAAAGAAAGCGAGCGATCTATGCTACGATGCATTATCTGCAATGAACCTTATAAAGACCCTCCCATAGAGGATTGGATTCGTTGCGACGACTGCTCTTTATGGGCACACGACGCATGTACCTCATACTCCGGCATTGGTGCATATTATTGTAATTACTGCCATGAAATTTAACTATTTTGTCTGTGTTAATAAGACTGATTAAACTTAACTTAGACGTAGGTATAATGATCAAGAAGAAGTAACAAAATAACATTTGACTGATTAAAAAGTACCTGCTATAATATTAAAAAATATTCGTTATGTGAAATAAGTAGATATATTAAACAAAAGATAACAACAAAGACACTATTTACATGCCTGCTTTGCCCAAAGCACACCCTCTTTTTAGGCCCACCCCTTGGGCAAAGCGGTCATCTGAAAGGGTTTAACTTTCCGTGTCTCATCATTTCAAGAGTTATGATTAATTGTGTCCATGCAACATTAAAGTATATAAAATGCAGTCCATGCTGTGATAACATTTTAACAGAATATCATGTTTTTAACCTACATTATTTTCAATTTTTAAAGCTTAAGGTGCCCGCTTTAGGCCCCTCTCCCCTAGTCACTAAGCAAAATTAAGTATATTTTTATATTTAGTTCGCCAAAGTGACGTAGAATGGAGAGGTGGGATACACGTGAGCTGACAGACCATTCCAAGTTTGTTCGATTGAGAAATGGTCTTTGAATCGCTCAGCTCTGCTGCTGCCCGGCACGCGTTGTTCGGGTACGAAAAGAAGTGGGTCGAAATTGGGGGAAGACGAAATGCAGCCGAGCAAGCTATTGTTCTACGCTGCGCCAGCGGCGGTTTAAGGCTTCTTTTGTTTTGGAGTGAAGAAAATTACGTCGTAGACACGTACACGCACACGTAACGAAGTACGACGTTGTCACGCCTTTATCCCCGAAGGGGTAGGCAGAGGCATATTTTACGCCCACTTTTCACCGTATGCAATTTTCCCATGTAACAGGTGGTGAGCCATTGCCGTGTTGAAATGGAAAGGCGCAGGTTGAGGCGACCTGCTGTTGAAATTTTTCAAGCCGCCCTTAGGGCCTTCAGCTGGGCTTAACGACTGCCATGTTACTGGCAACCGGGACCCACGGCTTAACGTGCCTTCCGAAACACGGTATCGCTCGCAAATGTAAATGCGACAAAGTGATCACCCATCCGAGGACCAGCCATAGTGAAAGTTGCGTAACTCAGTGATCGTTTACAGAACACTGAGTTAGCGGGACCACGAGCGCTAAAGAGAAGAAATATAGTTGTTCCTACCTATTACATTTTCCATCATTTTTTATGGGTACTCCAATACCTACCAATACCACAAAGCACGTTGGTCTCGGTTGCCAGAAACATGGCAGTCGTTAAGTTGAAGCCTTAAATATGTTAAAACTATTAATTTTTCTGTACATATGGGCGACTTGAATAATTCCAATAGTAGGTCCTTAGTACCTGCCTAAAAAAGAAAGAAAAAAAATTTTTTTTTTTTAATAAATTGGAATAAGACAATTTGATTCGATACGGGGATTGAACCCGTGACCTTTGCCTAATCAGGGCAATGTTCTAGCCACCTGAACTACCCGAACCGTATCGAATCAACTTGAAAGACAAAAATACAATGAATGATAATGTGGGCATATAGTAAGCCTCTGCCAACCTCTTCGAGGATAAAGGTGTGACAGTGTGACCAATATGAACCTGTGTAGGCTTTTGAATGACAGGTACAACTGCACATCATCCGCATAAATGTGATACTGCGAGTTTTTGAGACAGGCCACCAAATCTGAACAATATAAAATAAACAGGATCGGTCCCAATATTGATCCCTGGGGCACGCCTCTTCGAACCGAAGTAAGGGGTGAAGTTGTACATGAGCCATCGCTCATATTCAGTTCCACCCGCTGCCGACGGTTATGTAGGTAACTATGAAACCATAAAAGACTTTTATGGTCCATTCCATAATAGCTGAGCTTCGACAGCAACAGGTCCGTGTTTATGCCATCAAATGCGCGACTATAATCTAGCAGTACCAACAGTGTGCACATACCCCTGTCCTGGGCAGTCAATATATTGTCTGTGACCTCTAAAAGTGCAGTAGCCTCTCGAAAGCCAGACTGGAAGTCAGATAATATACTATTTCTCTTAATATATTCTGTGAGTTGTTTACAGATTATTTTCTCCATAACCTTCGAAAGACAGGGCAGCACACTAATTGGCCGCAGGTCCCTCACAGTGCATGGGCTGGGTGTTTTTGAAATGGGGCGTACAATAGCAATTTTCCAAATATCGGGAAATGTTGATGTTTCTATGGACCAGTTGATTATATTTGTTATATAAGGCAATGTGAACGGCAATGTTGACATGAGCATGTTTAGGTTAATTCTGTTGTAACCCGTAGCGTTGGATTTTAAATCCGTTAGAACTCGCGACACTGCATCTTGGGTCGTAAGTTTAATTGTGAAAACAGCGAATCTGTGAAACTCAAAGTAGGTCAGACATGACATACTAACCATAGCGCCACCTGGTACCTCCAGGAAACACTCATTTATCTGGGATGGATTAAAAAATGGGGAGGCAATTGCTTTTCATGATGTGATTTAAGTACAGACTTTTTTAAGATTTTGCCACAACAGTTTGGGATTACTAATTTCTTTGTTAATATTATGCATGAAGTAAGCAATTTTCTCATAGAATAAAGAAGAAGTGACTAGGGAGTTTCATTGTTTATAATATTCCTTTTTTGACTCTGACTTTGTAACTCGATACTGAGATAAAGCATCGTCACGCAGCTTCATCATGCATTTTATGTTCTCTGTGATCCACGGATATGAAGGATCCCTCATAACCGTGGTCTTCAGCAGTGCATGAGCGTCGAGAACAGTCAGGATGTTTCGATTTAATGTTGCAACCATGTCATTCACAGAACCAGTCGGCATACACTCATTCCAATCCAATCTGCATAAATCCGTGGTAATGACATCAAGACACACATCTCTTAACGGTCTGTACCTAATGTGATAAGGTTTACTTTTCCTTTTTAACATTTGTCTCGCAAGTAATGACACAATGACCCGTCGCGCTCCGAAATGGCTCGACACACACATTTCTTGCACGAAGGTCAGTACACAACAGGTCTATCAGGGTCGCACCATCATCAGTGTAGTGGGTAGCTGTGGTCACTAGCTGATTTAAACTAAGGCTGTGCAAAAATTCAGTGACTCTTTGCGACTTAGTACTCGAAACCAACATGTCAGAGTTGAAGTCACCCAGTAATATGCAATGATCGTAGTACCCTAGCGTAGCAATAGCATCCGTTACGGCATCCAGAAACAACTGTAAGTTCTGTCTAGGAGGGCGATAAGCAGTACCGAAAATGATAACTTTTTTGTTTACCGTGAAAGTCAGCCACATCTGTTCGACTGATGCGTATCTCGGGTCCACCGGATGCGTCCACGACCGGACGTTAAATCCTCTCCTAACATAGAATCGCACACCTCCACCACGGCCCGAGCGTACCAAGCTTGGACGCGGAATGTGACGCAGCCGGTAGCCCGGCACAACTGGAGCACGGGCTTCTTCACCAGGGCGCAGCCAGGTCTCGTTGATGGCCATGATATCCACATTGTACCTATCGAACAGTGCTATGAAGTCATCATGGTGTGTTCCCAAAGAGCCTGCGTTATGAAAACCAATCTTCAAGTATTTATCCACTAGCATGGCGATAATACCTAACCAAATAAACAACCAACATTGCCGCTATAAACGCAACGAGACAAAGTATTTTACTTCTGGTCACAAACGGCAATAGTACAAGGTAAAAATATGTGGATAAAAAGAACCGATTAATACTTGCATAGACATAAAATATACTTAAGATGACAATGATCAACCTGTGTAAATAGAGTACAGTATTAATAACACAAAATATATAATGTATACTCAAATAAATCCCATGAAAACAATGTAAAAATAGATAAAGCTCATTTCCTGGACACTGTATAGTGCACACGCTGGATGTGGTTAAGTGTGCCGTGCACGTTATAAAATATGGCAGCACAAAAAGCCGCTTTGGCTGTATAATTATCCATACCAACGCAATAACACCTCATACCACCATATATAAAAACTATTGGAGAATTGAAACTGCAGTAAACTATAATATTCAAATGTAAGTATAAAAAATCAGAGTAATATTTACGCCGGTATAAAAACACACATGGAACCTGCGTGAGTTATATTTAACATATGTACAAACTGTTCACAGTGCATGCAATAGAAGGTAACAAAAATATTTAGTAGCATGAGCTTAAGATTCAGGCACACACACACAAAAATAGCCGAGTTTAACACAGCAGTAGACCACATACAAAATATTTAAAAAAAATATTAAAGAAAAATAATGCTTAACAACTATTTATTTTCTATAACAGATTGTATAATAATAATAATATATCGGTTTTATATAAAAACTTGCGATCAAAAGCTCAGTTGAAAACTGTACATCAATATGAATACCATTTAAAAAACCGACATAATAAAAACAAAACACAAAAACAAATATTTGAATAAAATGGTTCGATAGACATGAAATTAGTTCCATACACATAAACACGACTGACACAGCAGATGAAAAACAAATATTTTTCTAAAATATTGCAATATATCTATGCATGGATTCCCGTTAGTTAAAAAAATTCTTAAACGCAGTATCAAACTGTACCAGAACCAAAATCCTTATCTATGTCTATATTACTAATTATTCGCTGTGGCAATTTACCATCGTCCCTGCGAGCGTATATTTTGCCGTCTTTAGACCATACATATTTCCACTGCTTACGACGTCCTATCTCGCGAGTACGTCTTAAAAGTTTCTGGTCTAACCAGTGAGTGAGTGAGCCTCTCGTTTACATAAATGCGATGCGGTGTCCCCGGCATATCGATGTCAGTCTTTGTTAGACCGCGCCTCACGTAGTAGTCGATCGCGAGTCATGCGCTGCGTAAACCGTATAGCTATAACTCGCGGTCTCTGCATGGCGGTATCAGCAGCGACGTCCACGCCGTTACCCAGCGAAATGCGGTTGCGCCGCGTTAATCCGATGCGCTCGACATGCACAATATCTTTGCAATCCAAAGCCGCCCCCAACTTTACCGCGATTAACGAAGCGACGTGAGTCAAATTCTCATACTTTTGCTCCGGTATTCCCGCGATCACTAAATTATTTATTACACAGCAACCGTTGGTCCCGCTCATTTAATTCTCGCCGGAGTTCCATAATCACATTTTCCACAGGATTGTTATTCGCACCGACGACGCCTTCATCAAACCTGGTTTCGAGCGATATCAACCTTTCCTCCACACTTATTAAACGGGATTGATAAAGTGACTGTGCCAGGTTAAACTCCGCAAACTCCTTACGACATTCACGGATCTCAGACCTCACCTTACCCAGCTCTTCTCTGAATGACCTGATTTCTAACGCAAGGTAAAAAATAAAAATAAATAAAAATATGGTTATGCACTCGCTTGAAACAGCGACCCCTTTGACAGGTGTGTCTTGCCGGTTATCCCTAGGTTGATTTTTAGAGCACTCGGGACACAACCAATTAAGATGTTTGGCGGACTGTTTGGCCTTTCCCAGACATGGAAGATGGTAAACCAGAGTACACCTGCTACAGGTGGCGCCATCTACTCTGTTCGTATATCGACCGCAAGCCCCACAATTAACCATTGTTCTAATTTTTATTAACGGATTTTAGCGGAAGTATTATTATCAGCAGCAAATGTCGCCACTAGTAAGATTGCTAATGACAGGTGGTTTTGTTTACTCTATCAGGTGATTCAGCGGTACAACGATAAATAGTTTTTCTATGGCACCTCCTTATCGATTTGTGTACGCAATTTTGGTGTTTAATTTAGCAATTTAGGACACAGTTTGTTTTTAACAGTGATATGACACACAAGGCTCCTTCTCCAACGACAATTATACACTTTTATTAAACTTTCAATACCTCAGAATGATAATATTACCGACCGTACACACTGTATTTACACACACTGTTCACCAGTCCATTCCGCGTTGTATTACTTTGCGAACGTATTATGTTAAACTTTGTACATAGGACTTTCACTTAATTAAGTTTGCCAGTAAATTACAATTTACGTTTATTAATTATTATAAATTTACTATGAAAATTATACACACAGAACGTTTGCACTCGACGGCAGCGCCATCTAGTCTCCTATACTAATACAGCGAGCCTTCAATCCGTGAATCTGTGAGCGGCGTTTTAGATCGCGCGTAATACAGCTGTCTCGCTCTCCTTTTATGCGAGACAAGGTAGGTGCGAAAGAGAAAGGGAAACGGGGGAGTGTCGACAACTAATTAATTAAAAACAAATGTAGATCGGCGATGTAACATAGAAAAAATAACGCGGCTACTCTTGAATCGTATACCGGCGCAACCAGGGTGCCATAAAGGCTTCATAGCGTACTTAAAAAATAAAATTCCATATGTACTTGCTGTACATTGCGTTATTCATAGACAACATTTGGTTGCTAGAAACTTAAGTGAACGACTATTTCAATCACTGCAATATGTCATCAAAGCAGTCAATAAAATCCGTACCAGCTCTTTAAATGATAGATTATTTCATCAGCTTTGTGTTACTAATGACGAAGATTCCAACCGTTTGTTGCTTCATACTGAGGTTCGTTGGCTATCAAGATTCAATTGTCTGTCTCGATTTTACAACCTGTTTGACTCTGTGATAGAGTTCTTTGAAACTAAAGATACAGAATTGCGCAACAAGCTCATTACATAAAAAAATGATATAGCTTACATGACAGACCTGTATATATTGTTGAACGACATGAATCTCCAACTGCAAGGCCATGAACTAAATTTAATTAAAACAAATAATGTCGTTGCTGCTTTCGCAGCCAAACTGCTTCTACACAAAAAGAATATGGGCAGACGTGAGTTTCACAATTTTCCGAATTTATCATTATCCTGAAGTAACGACGACTTGTTTGCCTACTGCCAACATTTGGAAAACCTCCACATTGACTTCACCGAAATAGGGCCACTATGCACCCCAATGTTCATTTTCTTGTATCAGATCTAACCTCGAATTGAGACTCATCACAACAAAAGTCCTATTGCTCTTTGGTTCAAGTTATACGTTTTCGATTATTCGCATCACTCTACATGACGTCGTCGATTTCACACGATTTCTTTTAGAGTGGTTTGTTGAATATTTTGAGAGTAGAGCTTCGTTGTTCGCTGACTGATTTCAGCTTTTCTTACAGATGATTGATGGTCATTTTCAGATTTCAAACTTTTTGCTCGCTGATCACTGATCAAGACGTCTCAAAAAGCAGTTATGATATCTTTGAGAATTGAGCATATCTGCGCGCTAACCTTTAGCCCAGAGGTTCCCAAACTTATTTTGTCTACTGCCCACTTTGAGACTAAATAAATTTTTAGTGCCCCATTTTTTTCACCTATTTAAAAACCACTATAACTTCAAATTAAATTAATTAATTGTTGTGAGCTATATTAGCGAAGATCAAACATTCATTCTAAAATAGACTTTTACTATAATCCGCAAGAGTTAACTTGAGACCTGAGCACAGTAGGTAGTACATAACGACGCTCAGGTCTCAAGTTAACTCTTACTCTATACCTGCCAATGAGAATGATTATTGAAACGCAACTTTATAGTATTCAGACAGAGTATCTTTTATTCAAAATAAAACAAACATAATCGATTCTTATATAAAAACTAATGTGAAGGATGAATCTGATGCTGTTTAATAAGTTTGTTGATATCAGGTTCCAATTTACTCAAGAACAGCCGCAAGTCGCCACGTTCGGTAACATGCAAACGATTTCACTTTTTAGTAAGCAGCGTTGCCACAGCACTAAATCCACGTTCACACAAAAATGACGATGGGATTGCTATCAAGAATCGTTGAACGATTCACCACAATCCAGGGTACAATTGCGGGATCGGTTTTTGTAGCCAAAATTCTTGATAGCTATTTTTGAACTTGATTTTTATTTCCTCGTTTGTTGTCAATTCTATAAGTTCTTCTTCTAGTTGAGGTGACACAGAGTTTGGCACTGAGAGCTTAACAAGCACAGTCAAGGCTCAAAATCTTCAGTTCTTTGGACACGTATCATGATGTGACAACACCTTGTAATGATGCGTAGTCGAGCCGCGCCATCATACGACTTACGCCATCTATCGGACGGATGCGGCATTGAAGTTACTCCCGTGTAAGCGTGGAGGGGAGTTCGAGGTCCCGTCTCCCGCGCCTCGATCCACCCCTGGGCCCTATATAAACAGTTGACAGGAAGTTTCGAGAACCACCTAGATTTGTCTATTACGATACTGTGTACTACCACACAAAAGTACTTTTCTAAAACTATGTAAATATATAAAATATTGTAAAAAATATTGCACCCGGAATATCCCGTGTCCTTTGTTACGGTTGAACTTTTACGGTTCACCGCTATACCTACTGCTTGTTGGCCGAGCGCTGCTCAGAGGCTCCTTCTGGTCGCGCCTAGACCGGGAGTGGAAGCCGTCGCCCAGCCGGAGAACCCTACGACTGCGAGAGGATCAACATCCGACCCGTGGAAGATCACCTGGCCCTACCTCAGATAAGTCCAGATTCCGCGACCTCTCGCGGCAGAGTCCACCTTACGGTTGCCTACCTCTATTCAACACCCGCGACTCCGACTACAACTACTTTTGGCCCTAACGGGAAATAAACTAAATATTAATTCTAACTACTACTTTCATTGATCTCCCGTAGGGTCCTGTACAACCATAAGGTTTACAACCTGCATAGTGCGCCTTGTCGTACAGGGGAAGGATGAAGGCACAAAGCAGCATAGCAAGTCGCCCATGCGATGGACCGACCAGATAAAATCAGCAGTAGGCGGCCCAGTGCACGAATGCACTTGTATCGCGATCCACAGGGGAACGATGGCGTGGGAGTGAAGCGGATTACGGCTGAACAAAACCTGACAACGTGATGAACACGACCGCTCTGTCAAAAGTGAATTTTTAAAAGAAGAGAAGTAGACTTAGAAATATCCTGTGCCGCTGTGACCGTGAAGCACGCCAACTTATAGATAAGGTTCAGTCCCTCAGACAATTCTAACTTGTCCTACGTTAACTTGTCACCAACAACTGAGGAAAACGTTTGGGATATGGCTTTATCTAGCAGTCGCCATCTTACGCGGTGGTGGCACTGATCGACATGTTTGCCTTTGGATTGACTCTTATTACTTCTCTCTGACCAACTTTGCCCATCCTTTGTCGAAATAAAAGCACCAATTCAAATTCGTGACTGTAAACAATAACAGACATTGCTGCGGCAGCGAAAACTTACACGTGTTTAACGGTTTACTATCTATTGCCATAAAAGATATAAATGTCTAATTGCTATAAAAAGAAATATAGAAATGTCTTGTACCTATTATCACACGACGACTTAAAAATAATTAAATTCACAGTCGACCGTGACGTGTTCGAACTTGAAATGTTTAGTAGGTATGTACACATTACAGATATTAGGTTAATGGTTTTCTACCTAAAAATGTTTGTTACTTTCTATTACCGATTTATGTTCTATAAATGTAATACGAAATAAATATCACATATGCGTTTACCGGCAATCTCTATAAAATTTTCACCACAATAAACTGATATTAGCAACTTATCGAATCTCGAAAAGAAAAACACTTTTGTATCAATGTATAATGAAGTTTTTTTGGTTATTACTGTGTTGACATGTTTCCGTACAATAAAGTGGTAATTGCAAATATCTTGGTTCATATCAGTAGGAAAATTCTGAAAAAAAATTACAGACATGTGTCCCGACCCATAGATGCCGAATATCGCATAACAGTAAAAAGTCCATAATAGCACATTACCGACTTATTGTTCGGGGTCGATTTATTCGCAGTGAAGTGAAAGATAACATTGACAGAGCACAAGACGCTCAAAAACGATATTACGATCGGGGAAGAAAACCGGCTCATGTTTACAGTAGTGGAGATTTAGTTAAATTGAAAAACGTTGTGTTTCAGAATAACGGTAAAAGCACTAAACTGATGCCTTCATATGAAGGTCCTTTTAAGGTAGTTAAAATACTGGGCAATGATCGATACAAGGTCGCTCCTATAGCAGGATTTAGGGGTTGGAAACCAAAAAGAAGACTACCGTCGCCGCAGATCGATTGCGACCGTGGATACATATTAATACTTTAGAAGTCGATAATAGTACTGATGATGATGAAAATGATAATGATGATGATGATGATTGTATGTCAGACAAATAGTTACTTTAGTTGTTATAACTTATTACTGCTAATATCTAAAAAAATACATGATATTGTCTTTGTGTTTCAGGTCAAGCGCAAGAACAAATGGAATGGTTTCACGACTTGACCTGACACATAAAAGGCATGATGATTGATCCTTAAAGTATCCTTAGGGTTGATTTACACATTTGTGATCCAAAATTTACTGATGGTTATTAATATTTTGTTGTCAAGTTATTCATGACAGATTGTTTGTATATTAGTTAAAATAGTAATTGTCAAGATATAATTAATCCTAAATTTAGATTTGTAAATAAATATTCTATGTTAGGCGACTTTCGTTGCTAGTCGTACAATGAAATGGATAAACAGTCCTTGCTCACTGATTGTCTATTGGATGTTGATAGTTAATGCAAGATATTAGAGCTAATTATTTTTAATGTTAAGTGGTTACAGGGTTAAGTGATTTTAGATAACTGATAAATATAAATGATTGTACTTTATGCAAAAACTACTCTGCTAATATTTTTATTACATGGTCTAATTATATTTGTACCACACAATTATTATACCCAGAATTAAACATATATTTCCTAGAAATTTACCATTGCAACTGTAATATTAATCTTAGCGAGTGTAAGGTTTCACCGGATGCTCGTATGATGACATACACGTCGTCAGGATGGTCGAGTGTAAGGTTTCGTCAATTTAAATAGAATCTGTAGTATAAATATGTACATTTTATTTCTTACACTGGCTACACTGACGATTGGTGACAGGCATGATAACGCGAACTGAAAAATGGTGGCAGTTAGCAGCAAGTCCTAGCGCCAAGTGGTCTTTAGAAAAAAGAGAGCCTACGAATTATGTTGCTACCAGTTCAAATAAGTTTAGATGCTACCAAGCATTAAATAAGTTGTGATTGTGGTATCTGCAGTTGATAAGTTTAGATCGGTACACGGTACCCAATAAGTTTTGTTTGGTGACTACAATAAATAAGTTTTGAACCTCCGCTGTTGTCATTTCTGAGAGACTTTACACATTCATACCTTTAGCTTTAGAGAATTGGGTGAGCGACGCGACCTAAGAGCACGTATCACAAATCACAACAATAACCAACTGAGACGAACGAACTGTCATGTCCGTATAGTACTCTCCGGCACACTCCGCACAACCGCTGAGTTTCTCCCCCCCCCCCTACCCCCGCGGCAAGCAACGAGTCAAGAGAGAAGCAAAATGATACGCATTGAAAACGAACACGGCAAATTTCGTAAAAAAGCTTTCAGAATTTTAATAATTATAGATTGATGTCTACGTTCAGTGTAATCAAAATAAGTTATTTGACGTTTTGAATAAACAAACTGTTATTATGGTAGTCTTTTTAAAAGTTTCTTACTCGTAATACTATTTATTTACTTGCCAAGTTTTGTAAAAATTGTCTACAAAATATGAAAATTTCGAAGCTCATATCTTTTTAATTATTATATTTATTGTAATTTTGATACCATACAGACATAGTTAGCAACATAAAGACTTGATTTGCATCTTATTTGTGGTGGTACATGTGATAAAGTAAGGAGTTATCGTTAAACGCAATTTGTATGGAACAATGAGTGAATTTGTTAACCCTTAAAATACCTTTCTTACTCGGAGACCGAAGATCTAATTCCAATCGGAATCCAAGTACAAAAACATACGTAGGTGCAGATAGAAATACGCGCACTCTCTCACACGCACAAGTTTCGTTAGCACATAATTACCTTTTTAATTAATTATGATTTTAGTATCCAGTTTTTCTTAATAAAAACGCTGTTACATTTTCAAGGAGGCCGTTCATAGTTACGACACAGTATTATTACTTTTGCAGCTATCTTCGTACCAAAGTGTTTTTGTAGTACGTAAGTCTTGTTGGTATTTTAAATTAATAAATTCCGGGAGTTGGGACTTTTTTGTCGGAAATTTCCTCTTCTTTAATGAGCTAGCTTAAATATTTTTTTTTGATTATTATCTTAAAAATAAATTCCATTTTTTTTTTCACCTTATTTTGTTAATAACAATTGCAATTTTTTCCCGGCACCAAAATCCTTCAAATACATTTTTCTAGAGGTGATTCCAAATAGAATGAGCTTGCGCTCATATTTTTAGGACCTTTATCTCTATTTTTCACGTGTTTTAACTAGACTATACATCACATTTGATCAAGGGGACACGCTCCGGCCAGTTCGAGACGAAATTATTAGACAACTGGCAAAAATGATGGGAGTTGTGAGGCTCTCCATATCATCCCGAATCTAATGAGAATGTTGAAAGGCTGCATAAATCGATAAAAACGGAACATGAAAAAAGATCGATGAACAAATCACAGAAAACAATTCTTTTGGGACCGATGATAACACTGTTTGGACGGATATAACGTCCCAATGTTCGATTTTATCGTTTCGTCGCATTACGTCCACTTCGTAATTGGTCCACTTCGTCCATATTGCGAAACGTCATTTTCGTGAATAGTCCACTTCGCGAATAGTCCACTTCGCAAAACGTCCACTTCTCAAAATGTCAAATTCGCGAATCGTCCACTTCGCATTTGGTCAACTTTAGATACCGAGTACGTTCGAGTAAGGTATAATTAAATTAAAATGTTAACCACCATCTCAACATAGCTTATAAATGATTACGGATAAGCATAATATACAGTCTAACCGTATATATATATCCTATCCGTCTATAAACTTATTTCTTCGCCATGGATTACGTCGCCACACTAGATGGTATATATTTATGAATATAAGCAACAGTAAGAGTATTAGAGATTCTATTTTTTTAAATAGATGTTTCATGTCTACCAGACGTCCCGTGACGGCTCACATCGTGAGATCACTATTTAGTATTCTGATTCCTTCTGTCAGGTAGTACCTACTTTACTCCTTTAGTACAAAATTGCAACAACAAAACGTTGTTTCTAGTATGAGTAAGTATCAATAACAATATTTTGAGGGTACTTAAATAATTTTCGTTCGCGAGTAGTCAATTGTGGTTACAAACAATATAACACCGCTAAATTAGTCCGTGTTATAAAATATACATTTTAGAGTTTCTAAATAAATAATAAAATACTGTGTATCTTGTTACGTGTCGAATAATATAACAAGTGCAATGGGTGACAGTAACGAAGATTTTGAATTAGGTACTAATCAAAAAGGCAATGCTACACTGATGTATTGTGGTTATTGGTATAATCTCCATAAATCAAATAAAAATGGAACTTCATTTTGGAGATGTCACAAAAGATTGATTTGTAGTGCATCAGCTACAATGGATGCAACAATAAATTGAAAATAAATTATAAAATAAAAATATAATAATAATAATTATAAATTTAATTGGCTGGAACACAGCAGCCGCGATCACGGGCGCTGTAACGCGCTCGAAACGTCGGTGAATGTAAGTACAAAATTGTTTCGCGTGAAGTCCCGAGTAGTATATAAAATATTAATGGCAATATATGTAAACTTTTTTGATTTTTATAGTAAATCTATACTTTATTCTAATAAGAAAAAAATGATTATAAGTGACATTTCGTATCTATACTTTATTCTAATAATAAAGGATTTTGATTATAAGTGACATTTTGTAAAATTGAATATTATAGCTATTTTACTCTTTGTTACCGACTTTAATTGTATGGTTAACAAAGTCTCCTCTTGCCCTATCATATCATATGTCACTCCTGCTTTGCTCTCGTGGCCGCTATGCTCACGGCGAGTCCCGGTCACATCGTCGCCATCACTACCTGGGCTCCGTGGAACAAAATGCACACGGTGATTTGTAGGCATGTAGTATGCTTCTGCCTACCCACTCGAGGATAAATGCATAACTATATTTATGTAAATGAGTATATTTTAGAAGTTGATTAATTGCGTAGTGGATCAACTGCAAAGTGTACCAAATGCGAAGTGTACCAAACGCGCAGTGTACCAAATGCGAAGTGGACCAAATGCTAAAAGGACTAAATGCGAAGTGGACCAAACGCTAAGCGGACCAAATGCGACGAAACGGAGGAGTCGATATATCAGATTTAGAGGAATATAAATTAAACTACGTTTAACATTTAAAGAATAATGTATTACTGTCATAAGTCACCGAGGTAACAGGGAGACTTCACCGGCTGGCGCGAATCGAGGCGTGATATCTACTCAGTTCGGCGGCAGGCAGTAGCGGCGCGGGTCGGGCGGCGGCTCGTCCGTCAGCAGCGCGCTCAGCAGCACCGGCGCGCACACCGCCACGCCGCGCGCCGCCAGCCACGCCGCGTCCCCGGCCGGCAGCGGCCAGCGCGCGTCCGCCAGGCACAGCGTGGCCGCCGCCGCCGCCTCGCTCGCGGCGTAGGGCGGCGCCACCGCCGGCGCCGCGCCGCCGCCCGCGCGCACCAGCCGCGCCAGCAGGCGGCGCCGCGGCTCGCGCACGTGCAGCAGCGCCACCAGCCCCGCGAAGGGCGGCGGCCGGCCCGCGGCGCGCGCCCGGCGCCAGCGGTGCGCCGCGGCCGCCAGCGCCGCCTCGGCGGGCGCCAGCGGCGGCAGGTCGGCGGCGGGGTTGCCCCACTCGAAGCGCGCCTCGGGCAGGAAGCGCGCGGCCAGGCGCGAGGCGCGCACGTAGCGCGGGTGCAGCAGCCAGCGCCCGGCGGCCACGGCGCCCAGCACGCGCTCGCTGCGGCCCGGCGCCGCGCACACCACGTGCGTCGCCGCGTCCGCCTCGCCCTCGGCCTCGCACACGCGCCCGCCCAGCTCCGCGATCATCGCCGCGAGCTCCTCGCGGTTCTGCAACCGCGCCATCGGAATATTATTGGGCATCCTCCTCCGCCTCGTTTCACCTACCCGCCCCCGTTGCGGTGTAGTAGGATACCCGGTTATCATTTTCTGATATCGCTGTCCGACCTCAAATTCGGTTCTCGATTTCATATAATTATACTCGTACATACCGCCTCGTACCGTATCGACGGCAGCAAAGAGCAAACGGACATCTGCAAAATCACTAGTTTTCAGGAGAGCGTTTTTAACGCAAAAACGTTATAGCTTTTACAATTACAAAGCTAGCTCCCTGAGATTTGGAATACTTCATTAAAATAGCATTTCGAAGAAAGCAATGGAGGTCAGTCAACTGTAAAATTCATATTTAAAAAAATACAGCAGATGTCGTTTTCTACTTCGTACAAAATAAATTACTAAATGAGTCAACTGCCATATGTTTGCTTCTACTTCGGACTTTCTAAATTATGATCCCTAATTAATTTCATTTAAAAAAGTCATTAATTGTTATCCTTTCTATAATCTATATCCAACTACGACAACAAATAAAGGGCACGTATGATTGATAGCAAAATAATGTAGTTGTCTCAATTTACTGCGTATCGTACAGGTCCTGTTACTGATTTTGCAGTTATCTTTTTAATTAAGATGAGCCTTTTCAGTACAATAAAAGAGTCCAGTGCATTGTATTTTCCGTTTTAATCACAGTAATTGTATTACAAAGTAACATTACAGAAAATATAACATTTCTTAAAAGTGACAACCTCTTAAATAAAAAAGTCGTATAGGCACAACCTACAATAAAATCTAACAAAAATAATGAAAATCTTATAATAGTAATCACGTGTAAAGTAAAGCTCGTTGTATCACAACGATCAACTCGCTATAACTCCTATGTGATAGCACTTATTGATGACCTTAGGATCTCTTTAGCTCTTTTATATATCTGTTTTAACTCTTATAGTAGCGCCTAATGTTAGTTGGGAAGGGGTGACATGCGTGCCAATAGTCTCACTACAGGGGATGCCAACGACGTTGGCATCGGGCGGACCTCGGGCGTCGCGAGACGCAACTGAGACAGACGCTCGGATGATGTTAAAGCTTAAATACGTCAACCTCCCGTAACGAAACGGTCAAGTAACTGATAACTTTGTTTATGTTATGAAGCTACGCGCCAAAATGTCCGACGCACACGGACAAGTGTATATGCCCAAGTGTACCAAAAAATATCACTAAATATTTGATTTAAAAAAAAATAATGTCCAAAAAGAAGACAAAATTCTTAATTCAATTATGTAAAAAACGATTTTCGCAAAAATGCAGATGTCCATTTGCTCTTTGCTTCCGTCGGTATTTAAGTATAGGTCGCGCGGCGAATGATGAGCTCTGTAAGAAAGTGGAAGGGGAATGCGCAGAACTCATAAATTAGATCTAATTGGCGGGGAGACAGGGGGTGAAGGGCGGGAGTGTAGGAGCGTGGACGCAGGAGTGGTCGAAATCCTACACGCACACTAGGGCACAGCTGCACACTACTCCGCGATACGTCGGCACGTGTTGTCATTAGTCTCGGTACTGTCACGTAAATAAAATATTCTACTCTTTTTGACAAATCTTTTAATAGCGTATTGAGGTTTTGATGCCTCGACAAAATTGTCTTTTCCAATCTAGACAAGAAAGAAAAATGGTTCATTATGTAAATTGTTTGATCAAATATTTATACCAATTATAATTATATAACGCAGTGAACTATCACTATACGCAATATGGCAGGTTTGAATGAAAGTGTCAGCGTTAAGCTTAAAAGGGCGTGCTTCGTTGGTTTGGACACGTCCAACAAAGGAGTGGGTAACGATTGACGAAGAATATATATTGTGCGAAAGTAGAGGGTAGAAGGAATCAGGGTAGGTCGAGATTTGCATATGAAGATCACGTGAGCAGATTGCTCAAAAACGGAAAAGTCTAAAGTACACGGTTACCCAGACGTGCGTGTATGAAGCGGTTGATGAATCTTAAGGAAGCGAAATCAGTATGCATGGATCACGAAGCCTGGCAATCTGTCCTCTCTGACTATCCCGTCAGGAATACATTGTGAAGATAGTTAGTTTAGTTATAAATTTTCGACAATTTCATTTGTTTAATACAAAAAAAAATTAAAATCACGCCTATCATTCACCGGGGTAAGCAGAGACTTCTTCCATTTCTTTTACTTTAAATAAGTATTGTCAGTGTCACACACATTTTATACATTTTTCTACATTAAAATATTACACTCAAAATGTTTTTTTTTTTAAATAAATGAAATACCTATCATGGTTTTATTATTTAAAGCAAAACACTTTGAACTCACTTGTTGTAAATAATATATACCTACTTACGTACCCACCAAACTAAGTTATAAAAAAAAATGTTTAATAGTTCAAAGCAGAGGCGTATTAAACTTGATTCTTTGTGTAAATATATTGTGCGCGATTATACATGCGCAAACTATCCCCACTAATTTTTGTCAGAGCTCATCATTCGCCGCGCGACCTGTATACTGTGTACCAGTTGTGACTTCCTACCTTGATATATAGAACGAGTACGATAAATTATTGACAGAACTTATCAAGCGGTGTGGTGCTTCTAATGAGAAAAAGCTTAAGCGATTACTCAATCCCGAGGAGCTCGGAGATAGGAAGCCATCCCGTTTTCTTCGGCTCCTGCAGAGCCTCGCCGGTCTAGACGTCCCAGATATTGTTTAAAGATCACATGGATCAGCCGCCTTCCCACGGGATACAAACAGTCCTAGCAGGTCGACCAGGGTCAACCGCACGGGAAGCCAAGCACTCTCGACCGTACCCCCAACACCCTATGTGCTGGTATCACAGCAAATTCGGCGAGAGGGCCAGTTATTGTATTCGTCCATATGACTACAAGGCGGAACACTCGAAGGGCAGTCGGTAATGACGGCCGACGACTGCCCACCTTCTACTGGTAGTCTTTTCGTAACGGACCGATCTTCGAGGACGCAAATTTTAGTCTACACCGGAAGCGACCTCTGCGTCTTCCCTCGCTCTTTCTACACAATCGTCGTGCTCCAACCGCGTTTACTTTGTGCGCTACCAATGGGACTAATATTTCACCCCATGGTTATGTATTTCTAGATTTAGATTTTTCTCTAAGTAGAACTTTTACATGGAGTTTTGTCGTAGCAGATTTCACAAAGCGTAGATTTTTCAAATTATTATAATTTTATCGTGGATGTTAATAATAAGCGATTAATTAATAATACCACATCTGTATCTAACGCAGCAAGTCTTATACTTAGTAATACTAGGCCGTATTCGGTAAAAGTCTCAACTGGTGATACTACATATCATATTCTGAAAAATATTTTATATACTACTCGGAACTTCACGCGAAACAATTTTGTACTTACATTCACCGACATTTCGAGCGCGTTGCAGCGCCCGTGGTCGCGGCTGGACTGATGGTGAGGGCCGAGAGTATGCATGGAGTCACTTTTGTTTGTAGCTACCCTCCATTATTATTATAATGCAGGATAAGGCCGGCGACACACTTCACTCACTACGTCAGTTTTGTTTGGCATAGGTTTTCTACGGTCAAGTTTTTGGAACGAAGTTCCTTATCGCGCGTTGTGAAAGGGGGCTAGACGGAAAAAATTCTTACGAAAAGTTGTCACGACACTTTTTGCTATTTGCTTTTTTTATTTTATATTTTTTTATATTTTTATTAATACATTAACATCATCTTTTTAAATTCTTACGAAAAGTTGTCACGACACTTTTTGTTTTTCTTACGAAATTTGACACGACACTTTTTGCTTTTCTTACGAAAAGTTGTCACGACACGTTTTGCTATTTGCTTTTTTTATTTTATATTTTTATTAATACATTAACATCATCTTTTTAAATTCTTACGAAAAGTTGTCACGACACTTTTTGCTATCTGCTTTTTTTATTTTATATTTTTATTAATTATTTATTAATACATTAACATCATCGTTTTAAATTCTTACGAAAAGTTGTCACGACACTTTTTGCCTTTCATACGAAAAGTTGTCACGACACTTTTTGCTTTTCTTACGAAAAGTTGACACGACACTTTTTGCTTTTCTTACGAAAAGTTGTCACGACACGTTTTGCTATTTGCTTTTTTTTATTTTATATTTTTATTAATTATTTATTAATACATTATCATCATCTTTTTAAATTCTTACGAAAAGTTGTCACGACACTTTTTACTTTATTAATTATTTATTAATACATTAACATCATCTTTTTACATCTGTTGTTAGTTACATATTATATTATCTATAAAAAGAAAAAAACTTTTTAAACTTTTTTTCCATCCGGGTGTCCCTTGACACCTCTCAATTTTTTCATCACTGAATTCCACATCCCGGATAGCTTGAATCCATCTTCCCTATTGAAATTATTGTATCTTCTAATTGCAATAGCTGTCGGTGAATGTAAGTACAAAATTGTTTCGCGTGAAGTCCCGAGTAGTATATAAAATTCTGAAAAATATCCCAGAAATTACTTGACCAGCTGGCGCGCATTGTATGATACCACATAATACACTCATCACATTCACGCGACACCAGGGCCTCCTGTAACTTCATCACCTCGTCGATTAGCCCCTGTCAAGGTCAAGATCGCTCGTCAAGAGTTCCAGTCTAGGCTTTTTTGATTTTTTTTTCCCCTGTGGAAATCCTCATGGATGCTATGCCGGACTCTTACCGACTAAAACCACACGTATGCCTTCCATCTGTCTATAGCTGGGAGTCCCGGGTGAGCCCTCGGAAGCCCCAGGGCTCCCGACAGACTTTATCCGCTTCCGCGGCCTCGTTCAGTGGGGTGGGATCCGAGTGTTATCTCGCTTCTTTGGGGGGATCAGGTTTTATACACTTCCTTGAAAGGGTGAAGGGCGTGCGTGCAGCTCTCACACCACGTCACCGACCGGGGCCTGCTTCTGTAAGGACGGCGAGCAGCCCACCCGCCGTCCTCAGGCCCCCGTTCATGGAGGACGGTAGTCGTGGGCGAAGACAAGTCTGCGGCGTCCTTGCCGCAGACTGCGGAACTCGGGAGGGAGAGTTCTCTCCCGCTCCCTCACCGCCGCCTTCTTTGCAAGCATGACATGCTCGCAAACAGACGAAGCGGCGTCCCACTTGCTCCCGCTGGAGACCATAGTTTTCACCATGGTCTCCAGCGTGAGAATGTCCACGCCCAGACCCACTACGAGGTCCCGGCGCTGCAGGTCCCACGCTGGGCACTCCGTCAGCAAAAGTCTAGGCTGGCTAACGGAACAGAGCAACCTTCGGAAAGTTCTTGGTCCTCACCGTTACCTCTAGCTCCAGAAAAGGACAACGGATGGCGTCCATGTGGGTATTACCGTAAATGCCCGCACCGTGCCTGACAGGTATCCAAGAAGGCACATAGATGACTTCGCTCATTCTATTCCAGGCTGCAAAGTTTTCAGCATAAAATTGTTTTATTTTATTTATTTTATATTTAGTGAAAGCCTACAATCAGATACTCATCATCCCGGAGGACATCCCCTAGACGGCCATCACTACACCATTTGGCCTATACGAATTCAAATTCATGAATTTTGGCCTGAGCAACGCTGGCCAATCTTTCCAAAGGTTCATTGATGAGATGACCAAATGCCTAGATTTTGGTTAACACGTCGAAGTGTACTTTCGGGGCAGAGAAGATAACCTTTTTAGGATACGGTATCTGCAAACATGGTACTCGACCACTGGACTACAAAGTGGGCCATCAAAGACTTCCATGTTCCCAAGAAAGTGCGGCAATTAAAAGCATTCTTGGGCATGCTTCATTTTTACAGGAGATTTCTTCCTCGGGATGCCCCAATTCAATAGTTACCGACACATCGGACAAGGCTGTATAGGTGCAGTTCTCCAGCAGCCGAAAGACGATGCAAGACGACCTCTTGCTTTCTTCAGTCGCAAATTGAGGCCTTCTCAGGTGAAATACTCACCATACGACAGGGAGCTGCTGGCTAATATGTTTACGTAAATTTAAATTACAGTCTAGAGTACTGCCTAGCAATTTTACATCGTCTGTTATATCTAAAGTGGGGCAAGTGCATATTATTTCAGCAAACCTGTTGCAATTATGCGCATATATGTTGAGGTTAGTATTGTGATTTTTATTGTTCCTCATTCTTAAAATAATGTAACTAGTTTTATTTGTATGCAGGGTTAATAAGTTTTCTTGAAGCCGTTTAGATACCATTTCAAACCCTTTCTGAGCGACTTTATAGACATCCTCGCGTGATTCAGCTGAGAAAAGCAATGCAGTGTCGTCTGCATATGACATTATGAACCCCTCTTGAAGTGTCAGGTTGCATAGGTCACTTATATAGATAAGTAAAGGCTTCGAAAATATACGTTATGGATTGCCGCAGGGCAGTATCTTGTTACCGACCGACAAGATACTGCCCTGCGGCAATCCATAACGTATATTTTTTATTAAGTGGTTGTCAACTGGCCGATTTTTACGCATTGATATCGATCACTAAGAAAATCCGAAATCAGTTTTAGTTGAAGTCCTCTTACCCCAGTGCTTCAAGCTTCCGCAAAAGAATAGTACAAGATATAGTATCAAAAGCTTTAGCGAGGTCTAAGAAAATTCCAATGGTGTGCAAGCCCCTATCCAGCTATTGCTAGTTTTATAATTGGTCATTTGATGCACTGCTTGATCAGTTGATGTTTTTGGCCGAAAGCCAAAATCATTATCTGAGAGCAATTTTTTATCTTCGAGATATCGGATCAATCTATGGATTTTTATTTTTTCTAATATTCTTGGTAGGCCTGACAGTATTGAAATTGGTCTATAGTTATTAATAGTCCTCGAATTTCCAGATTTTAGAATTGGTATAATCGTGGCCTTTTTAAGCAGTTTAGGGAAAGTGCCTGTGTGCAAACAAGTTTGAAAAATGTGCGTTAGGGGAGGGGCAAGTATACTCTTAAATCTTTTTAGAATAAAATAGGATATATTGTCGCAACCGACAGTGCACGAGTCTTTTAATCCATTAATAATTCTCATTCCTTTGACTATATCCGTGTCCAGTAAGACGAACAAATTTAGGGTAGAGAAGTGCGGTCTTGTTCTATTCCGAGGAGCTGAGCTAATTGCTTTTTCTGCTAGATTTTTTCCAACGTTTACAAAAATGTAATAATTTTGTACATCTCATAGGAGTCTGTGGATAACAAATCTAGTGGTAGTGCATGGTTTTTTATAAGTTATAGTTTGAATATCTTGATAGACAGTAGTTTGTAAAGTCTGATATTGAAGAAATGGTTTAATAAGTATGCCAACACCACCATGCTCGTTGAAAGCGTTTTTGTAATGAAAATTATAGCCAGTAACATGAAAATCTGTAGAGTCCTTTATCCAATTTTATTGAGCAAACATATGTCTATACTTTGTTTTTGTAAGAAGTCTATTAAAAGAGGCTTTTTGTTACGGACACTGAATATTGTATTGTGAGTGAGTGGTAGGTGTAGAATACATTAATATAGATTTAAAAAAAGTACATTTTAAATAATAGATGTAGTGATAGCAGTGTCATCGCCCTTATTGGCCAATTCTACAAGGGTACAAACAATAGCCATAAGATCATTATTGTTAGATAGATGATCCGTGACATTCTGTGATGTTCCTTGTTGGGTATTAGTTTTAGGTTTATTAACATTTTGTGCAAGAGTTATATGTACAGGTCTAGTAATACTACTATTTACAAAGGATTTATTTACACTATTTACAGAAGTATTTTCTGATTTAGCAGCAGAAGATACAGGGAGAGGGGGGAATTCAGAACTAGAGACAATATTTGAATAGGTTATCTTACTTTTCTTCTCTTGCATTTTCCGCATCTTAATTAGACATTCTTTTGATATAGCTAAATGAGGGCCACTACAATTGGAGCAAGGCAACATGTTAGGTTGATCACAATTTTTATAAAAATGGTCACCGCTGCAGCAACTGCATCGCTGTTTACCATTACATACTTTAGCTAAAAGATTAAATTTCAAACACCGATAGTATTGCTGTAACAGTGGAACATATTCGAAAACTCTGTAAGAAAACAAGTCATACTGAACTGTATCGGGTAATTGAAAAAAAAGTTATACTGACTGTTTGTAGAGGTATTCTCAGCTGGTTGATATTTTTACAAAATCTTCTGAATGCAATTATTTCAAAAACTGACGATAGTTTACTGTATAACTCCTTATTAGAAATATTTGTGGGAACCTATCGTATAATCCCTGTTTTCTCTATTTGTGGTGCTGGTATAAACGCCTTCAAATTGTATTTGTTATGAAATGCCGTGTTATTTATAAAATGTTTAGCTGTATTAAATTGTTTAAAAATAATTGCTATTTTATTTGTAATTACTCTGTTAATAGCTGTAATGCTAATAAAATCTCCCGCGCCTGTCCACAACACTGCAGTAGACCGAAACACCGCCCCCTACTATTGCCGCACAAAGGGTAAGAGAGACAAATAGCTTTTACACACCTCGTGCAGTCCACCCACATCAACCTTTAAACACGCCTGCATTGTTTTAAAACACACTTTACCGTCGGCGCGCTTACAAAAGGCCTAAGTTATGTCGTTGCAAAGGACGCCTCCTAAAAGTATTTTGTCAGAACAGGGCCGTAATCTAAAGAAAAAGACGTGCTATGGGTCAGATCCGCAATTAAATCAATCTATTGACAATCTAACAGAGAAATCACCGTTATCAAAGTACGTTTTCCACCGTAATAAACGGCCCAGAGATGAAACAACCCCGCCGTCTCAGTTCTCGAGCTTCAAGGAAGAAATGAAAGAACTAATCACAACACTTATCTCTGAGCAAAACAAAAACTTATTATATTTCACTGACAAACTACAGGAGATTAAAGAAACTAATACAAGGATTGATAATTCAATTGCACTTCTTACCGCCCAAAATGAGATATTGAGCAAGAAATTATCATCTCTCGAAGTTCAAACGAAAAAAGACCGAGAATATATTTGTATTTTAGAGGAGAAAGTCGAAAATTTGCAAAGAGTGTCATGTAAGTCAAGCATAGAAATTAAAAATGTCCCGAAAAAATCTCAACAAAATAGACAAGACCTTATTAATATGGTAAATAATCTTTCCCGCACAATCAAGCTAGATTTAAGCGAATGTAATGTAAGTGATATTTTTCGATTGAAAACAAAAAGGGAAGCCATAAAAAATTCCACTACTGTTGTGGAGTTAAGTTCAGCTATTCTGAGAACGGACTTACTAAAAAAAGCTACGGAATTTAATATAAAAAATAGATCTCGCTTACAGGCCAAGCACCTGGGCCTAACTAGTAATGAAGATGTACCCATTTTCGTCTCAGAACAGCTAACGACCAAGGGTGCCCGTTCGTTCTTCCTGGCGCGCGATCTTGCCAAATCCAAACAATATAAATACTGCTGGACAGCGTTTGGTAAAATATTTGTGAGAAGAGATGACGAGTCTAAGATTACTCACATACAAAACGAAGCCCAGATACAGAGCCTTATGCAGGGAGATTGACTAGTAATAAGCCTAAGTTTTCCTTTGTCCTTAAATAGTCATACTGATTATATTAACTGGCTACTTTATTTATGTAAAACTACTCATTTAGAATGCTATAACAAGCACTTTTACACACACATCACCATAAACCAATACGCAAAACTATTTACACAAATACACCTCTACCCATTTTCACAAATGTCTGTTACTATATCTCATCTCATGATGAATGAATCAATGACCTACTCAGAATTAACACACGACAATGTAATTTTAGCTATGACAAACTCATCATCATCCTGGACAAACTATTCTCAGTTATTTTGTAATGGATAATTTCAATACTTTACAGGCTTATAGATCAGATAAACATCTCAGAATCAATCAAATGTAGTATACCCGAATTTAAAAGGAAATCGGCTAGCCTAAAGGGCGATTTCAGCGTGATTACCCAAAATATCTGCAGTGTTTATAAAAATCTTGATGATCTTCAAATTACGTTATCACAATTGACTATTGATGTGGACATTTTAATACTGACCGAATGCAGATTTTCACCACTGAAACCAATTCTTAATTTGATAAATTATACCTCGTATCGAACATTTAACCAACTCAACCAAAACGATGGTGTTGTAGCTTACATCAAATCAGCTCACCAAGCTAAAGTGTCCGAACTGTGCCTATGTAAGGCTACTGGTCTCCAAATCATGACAGACCACGACACTATCCTAGGTTGATTAATTCTCTTGATTTCTACCTGTAAAATATTTCACGCGGCTCAAATGATTATTGGAGATATTAACATCGACCTTATTCCATCTCCTAAAGAGCTATCTCATGAACGTGCAAACAGGCTCCAATACCTAACAGTTTTGTCATCGCACGGACTCCTACCTGCCCATCTACTACCCACTAGGGGGGACAGCTGTCTTGACCATATTATCTTGAAACTTGATCATTAACACAAATAAGCTTTTGTAGCGGTACTGGAATCCACTATTACAGACCATAACATGGTATCCCTTTTAATATCTCACGTTAACACTCAAAATTTTACCAATAAACACAAGATCAAAGTAAATTATGAGAACGCTTATAAGCAACTTATGAATGCAGATGTATCAAAATTTAAAACTTATGGTGACCCTAACGTATATGCAAACGCATTAATAGGTATGATTATTGCGGCTATCGATTCTAACTCCAAACTTGTTTTAGTTCCAAATAACAAAAAAATCATAAAGCCGTGGATCACCTCGGGAATCTTGAGATGCATTAGGCTCCGAAATGACTTGCAACTAAAGATAAGAAAAGACCCCCACAACCTGATCTTAAAAATAACATATAAACTGTTTCGTAATTTCTGCACAAATTTAATAAAAAAACTAAAAAGACAGTACAATGCAAAAAACATAGATAAGTCACTGAAACATCCTCGTTTACTTTGGTCCACGATAAATGAAATTACCCAGTATAAACCACAGAGTTACTTGGCATTCAACCTTTGCCTGAATGCTCTGTCGAGTTTATCAACCAATATTTTATTAATATAGGGAAAAATCTAGCAAAAGAAATCACCTCTTGTTCATCCCTAGACCCAAACTCTGTTACCTTTACCCAATTGTCTTATTTTGTATTGCTGGACACCGATCCACAAGAGGTACACTCCATACTCTCGACTATGGATTCAAGCAGCGCTCCAGGCTGGGATGGTATAACCACTGGTTTCCTAAAACAGTGTAAGAGTCTTGTGGTTCCACTAATCAGTAACCTAGCCAATCTTTCTTTTCGTCTTGGTGTCTTTCCTTGTGCTCTGAAGCGATACATTGTCACTCCCGTCTACAAAAGCGGAGACAGAACTGACATAAATAATTATAGGCCCATCTCCGTTCTAAATTCTATCTCAAAAGTAATTTAAAAACTTATTAACTCTAGACTCGTTAGCTACCTAAATAACTTTAATTTAACTTAACTTAAACTTAACTATCTTCACGCTGTATCCCTGACGGGGTAGTCAGAGAGGACAGATCGCCAGGCTTCGCGATCCATGCATACTTCTTTCGCTTCTTCGAGATTCATCAATCGCTTCATACACGCACGTCTGGGTATCCGAGTACTTTTGACCTTTCCGTTTTTGAGCAATCTGCTCACGTGGTCTTCATATGTAAGTCTCGGCCTACCCTGACCTCTTCTACCTTCTGCTTTCGCACAATATATATTCTTCGTCAATCGTTCCTTACTCATACGTTGGACGTGTCCAAACCAACGGAGCACGCCCTTTTCCAGCTTAACGCTGACACTTTCATTCAAACCTGCCATATTGCGTATCACTTCGTTACGTATTCGGTCGGCCAAGGTTACTCCGCACAATTTTCGAAGTGATCACATCTCCACAGCATTCAATTTACTTTCATACATCTGCTGACATACCCAGGTTTCGCTACCGTAAAGCAAAGTTGGCACTAGCACTGCGTTATGAATCGCCAGTCGTGCTTCTTTTACGATGCTTTGTCGCTTTACTAACTGGGACAAAGCACCGTTAACTTTGTTTCTGGCAGCTACTCGCCGTTCTACATCCGAATCACATCTTCCATCCGCGCTAAACATACTTCCTAAATACAAAATTTCATTCACTTTTTAACTTTAATAAATAACCAACCAACTTTAATAAAACCAAATAACTTTAATTTATTATCAAATTATCAATATGGTTTCAGGAAGGGACTGTCAACTCAAGATGCTATCGTAGACTTAACGTCTTCAATTGTTAAAGAACTAGATAAAGGTAAAAAATGTATGACAGTCTTCTTGGATCTCAAAAAGCTTTCGATACGGTTTCTGTTCCTATCCTTATTCGCAGATTGGAGAGTATCGGAATTCGAGGCACAGCTCTTTCTATCTTCAAAAGTTATCTGGTAAACAGAACACAATCTGTCAGGATTGACAAATATCAGAGCGAGGAAGATGTTGTCACTTTTGGTGTACCGCAGGGGAGTGTCCTTGGTCCAACTCTATTTTTGATCTATATCAATGAATTATGTAATCTTCCGGACGTTGGAGGAAGGATCCTCTCCTACGCTGATGACACTGCCATCACTTTCACTGGTAGATCCAGGCTTGGGTAAAGTGGCTGTATGGCTAAATATTAACCTCTTAACACTTAATGCCACAAAAACCAAATATATATGCTTCTCATTATACCAAAATTCTCAACCTTTACCAAGTAGTGATTTTAAAATTAAAATTCATAGCTGCTCTAAACAAAACTATCAAACATGTCCATGTCCTCTGATTGAAAAGGTATGTGATAATAAATATCTAGGAATCATGATTGTTCAACGACTAAGTTGGCACTCACACCTCGACCTTATCACAACTAGGGTGAGAAAACTGATTTGGATTTTCATATCATTAAGATACCTAATGAGTAAGACACTAATAAAACAGATATACTTGTCACTGGCTTAATCTGTCATCACTTATTGTATCCCAGTGTGGGGTGGAGCAACTAAAACCTATTTTCTTGATGTCGAAAGAGCACAAAGATCCTTAATCAAGGTGATGTACTCTAAGCCTCGTAGATTTCCAACAGACACACTATATATTACAAGTAACCTACTTTCAGTTAGAAAACTTTTCATTCTAAATATTATCCTAAAATACCATAAGTCATTAACATTTAACCCTAAACTTATGAATAGAAGAAGGGCGGATATTGTTGCTCCGAAACATCCATATCGTACAGCTTTTGCTAGCAGGCAGTATGACAGTCAGGCCCCATACTTATACAACAAGATAAATCGTATACTAAAATTATACCCCATGACACTGCTGAAATGTAAACTCGCCCTGATAGAGTGGTTAAAGGCGCTCTCATATGATGAGATCGAAATTCTCCTCGTTAGAATCGCCTAACACGTTTAGAAACAAACAAACGGACAGATATTCACATATACACGCACGCACACACACACACACACAAATACAAATACACACAGCCACACAAATACACACATACATACATAACTCTTTATATCACATAAATTAAGATAAACTGTATTTTATACATTAAGGTTGCAATACTTTCTTTCACGCGGTAATGTTACTTACTTGTCTATTAAAACCTCAAATACTTATATCTACTAAAGGAGATCAGTCACTCATATTTTGTGTGCATGCAAATAGTTTTGTTCTATCTTGTTACTTCGTATTCTCAAAAATGTTAAACATAGGTAAGCAATGAATACCAATAGGGAGGTGCGAGATATTCCCAACACAAGTATTTAATTTCTTACTGGGGAATCTCAATAATGTAACCTTGGGTAACTCTTACTGAATTAAGAACATTTTTTTTTAAATAGCAATTATTTTTATAGGTATAATGTCTTAAGTGAAAATATGGTTCAGATAGACTGGGCTTTTATTTCCTACTTTGTCAGTTCCGCCACTTTGTACAAAGATACGAAATTCCGTGTTCAATAAGTTTTCGGGGAAAAGTCTTTTGTAGTTTGGTTTGAAGTAAGGCAAATTTGTCTCACCGCCACCGTCATCACCATTTCTTTCTACACTGCTGTCGGAGACATATCGCCGTCCTTATAATTACTTTTGCGTTTTTCGGGGTTGGGGGCTTCGCCCCTACCTCCTACGTCGTCACACATGTGATTTTAACTAAATTTACAGCAAAATATACCAATATAATTCGAAAAACTTTCAAGCAAAACTTTAAAAGACCGCGATGCTTGTATTTCTCGCCAAAAAAAATCTAATATTTTATTAAAATTTAACATGTTCCATTACTTTACCCTATACATTTTTTTTATTCATATTTCATATTATTACATGTACTTCCCAGAAATATATCCTTATTAACAACAATATCGAATGATGTAATAATAGAGGTTGAGTTTTTTTTTTCAAGATCATTCAGTACGATCCCTGGTTAGGATTATTGATTTTTTTAAATCTAATGGTACAGTTTCTATTTTCTTCAAAATCGGGCTCACGACTTCTTTGAGCATTTTTCATATTCCTCATAGTGTTTTTTTATCTTTTTTGGGGTTCCGTAGCCAAATGGCAAAAAACGGAACCCTTATGGATTCTTGTTCGGTACAATGTGGTTTTACGGTCAAGCGGCAACCAGCCTTCTACGCTCTACACCAAATCGCTATAGAACGAGACGAGATACATTTGTATGCGCATCAACACTCACGTCGACGTTGGATGACAGCACGAACCGCTTCACGTCGTGAGGCGGCGGCGGCTCGGCGCGCGTGTCGTCTTCCACTTCCACGTCCGCTGCGGCGTCTGCAGCTATGTTCACAGCGGCGTCTGCAGCTATGTTCACAGCGGCGTCTGCAGCTATGTTCACAGCGGCGTCTGCAGCTATGTTCACAGCGACATCCGCAGCGGCGTTAACGACGACGTTGGTCACGAGGTCGACTGCGGCGTCTGCGGCGACGTCCGCGGGCCGCGTATCGTCCCAGCCCACCGTATTAGGCTGCGAATCACCCGCCGGCTCTGAATCCGCTACTGAAATACAAGCCGTAGTTTCCATGTTATCGCAGTGGCCTCAGTGATTTATAACCCAAATGCATTATTTTATGAATGTACGAACGCTTCCGTGCAATACACGAACCGTTACTAGTTCCTTAAAACACGAACACTTCCTTTACTACACGAACCCCCATGGGGGGGAACAAGTCCAGGAATTTTTAATATTTGTAACCTAATTCCCTTTAAAGTATCTTAAGACAACACACTGACACAAGCCGATGGCAGAAACATCACAATATAAAGTCAAGTTTATTGTTCGTCAGGTGCATAGGCACCGACGCCATATAGTTCAAGATTCACCTATATATACATGAAATCACGAACACACGGCAGCGGAAGTGAAAAATTTTCAAAACTCACCTAGCGCGTGAGCCACTGTCAGGCGCAAGTCCTGTGGCAGGTACAGGCGTACCAGCGCCCTCTACCGCAAAAATAAATCACCAAAAACTTGTCAACTTCACTAGTTGTCAAATTTGCACTATAGGTGGCTAAGTGTCACTGTCGCACTACCGAAAAGAACTCAGTACCGCACACTCCAACTGTAAAGCACCAGTAATGTGCAAGGAGTGGAAAGCCAAGGTCATAACCTAGTGCGGTACGAGCGGTGCCCACACACGGACAGTACCTGGCGCGAGGGGCGGCGCGGCGCGGCGCGGCGTGTGCGGCGAGCGGCGCGCCTCCAGCGCCGCGCTGAGGCGCCGCAGCTGCGCGTCCGCCTGCGCGCACTGCATCGCCCCTTCGACGCCGCCGGGGCTCTGTCGGACACACCACACCCTTGTCACGTGCACATGCCGCGCTACTTCTCACAATTACTTGAAAGTAAATAAATCGCTCTACACACATTTCATAACACTTCTTTTTTTAGTTACACAATACATTATGACTTTGGACGAGAACACAGAAGCATTACAGTGATATATTGGAGTGACACAAGTAGGGCCTGCGCGTCATGGAATGAAAATGCTACGGTGAATATGTGGAATCACGCCGATGGACTGTGTGAGGAACTATCGCATCCGTGATGTTTGTGCCATTGCAGACAAATTGCAAGGGTGTCGCCTAAGTTGGTATGGTCATGTCTTGCGGCAAGCGCCGGGCTACGTGGGGAACAAATATCTGGCCATGTAATATAAAAAGAGAGCGTGAAATTATTAATTATTCTTCTAATTTTATTGCCAGGTTCTTCCTCTGGCTCTACCTATTGCTTTGCGAATCTGGCAGTAAATGTAAATGTAGAAGCAGTAATCTTGACGTTCATAAGTGTTACTTTGTGACCTACATGAATAAAGATTTTTGATTTTGATTTTGATTTTTGCAACGCAATAACTGCAACACGGTCTTCTTTAAGCGTCCACTCCATATTTAAAAATGAGTAAAATTCTAAAAAGTATACATTTTTATTTTCATGAACAATTCGAAATTCGAATTCAATAATCTTTTTTGTAGCCAGCATTCTAAAAAAAAAGTTTTTACTGTGTGACAATACTTATGACCTGACTAGGTATAGTCAGTCGAATGTAAATACATGCCGACTAACTTGGTGATTGAACTATGTACATTTTTCAGGTTACGTTTTAAAAGTTTTCACGTTTCAAACGGTTACTAAAATTAATAAACGTCCCACTCTTCCCTCTCGCTTTTGTTGAGCAAGCGGGTCTGTGCGATCGCTCCGTAATTTTAATAATTTTTCTACGGTTTAACTTTGTATTCCCAGCTCGTGAATTGGTTTATGTGATATTTTAGTGATTGTATTTCGGTAACACGTAAGTGAAACTTGGTTTTATTGTCGTTAATCGCGTAAATATTGCTATTTATCAATCGGTAAGTTTTTTTGATTTTCATTCTAAAGTGTGGGTATCAGTGAATTAAGTTGCGCCGATAATTTTATTGTTTACACTTTATTTAGACACTTTTTTTTTATTTGTGCTGTATATATAGTGTTAAAAAATAATGCCCTTCCGAGATGAACCTCCCGATAGAGGGGGAGGTAAACGCGTATGTGCTACTATAATGTCGCCACCGGCAATGCGACTTTTTAGTAAAATGTCTCCGGTTTTCCAAACACCCGAAGATGTAAACAAACGGGTACAATCAGTTAAATTGGTCAATAGTGACTTGTCGGAATACCATAATCAAGGCGAATATTGCACGTTAGTCGAGCAGGCAAACAGCTATATTGCTACAATAAATAATATAATCAACGATCAGGAATCGCGAATCACTTTGTCTAATAAAACTTCTATCATGGATTTAAACCAGCGCTTGACCGGCATTCTTTCTATTCTGGCATTAAAATCGTCATGCAACGAAACTAAGGTGGCAAATATGGCCAAAGATCTGCAAGCACTTAAATGTCAGCAACCAAAAATGTCATATGCGAATAAACTAAGGTTACGTTTGCCAGCTAAATCGGCCCCCGCCCCAGTAGCAGTGAAGGCTCTTCCAACCCGACCCTGTGTGGTGGCTTACCCCGCGCCTGATCGTTCAACCGAGTTCACAACGGCGTTCGCGACTAAACAGGCACTTATGAAAGCTATCAAGCCCAGTGACGATGGCTTCCAAATTGTAGGCATTAAAAAAACCGCGAAATCGGGTGTAGTACTTCGTGTTGCGAGCGAAAGCCAACTCAAGAAGTTGGAGTCAGTGGACGCAATAAAATCGGCGGGCTTGCCCTTAGAAAAACCCAAGGGTCGTAAACAGCGAATCCTAGTTAAAGATGTTCCTGGGTCTATGGAAGACCATGACTTTATTAGAGCCTTATATCGCCAAAACATTAAGGACGAATTAAAAATTAGCGAGGAGGACTTTATTAAGAATTCCAAAATAGTTCGTAGGCGTCGTTTAGCTAACGGTCGTTCGTGGGTGGGTTTGGAGCTGGAGCCGGAGATCCGGAATCATTTGGTGGCCACGAAGGATAAATTATTTATTGATTGGGCCTTTACTTGCTCTTAGAGTTGCCAGGTCCCATTACAGGGCGGCTGTTGAAAAATCAAAGGGTAATTTGCTACGTAAACTAGTGCATGGGCTGAAAGCTGAAGGTCCGTGGTCGCCTATATACCATGAGTTTAGGGCTAACCGTTCTGTTGATCTTGCCTATGTACGTAATATCAAAATTAACAACTCGCACACTATAGGTCTGAAGGAAACCGCGGACTACCTCTTGAATTCTCTTATACCCGACGACTGCTCGGAGAACGATAGTGATTATCACCGACAGATAAGACAGTGGGCTCGTCAGCCACCATACTCGCCCCAGTCAGACCTACCAACTTCTGATGAGTTCCTCGAAATTGTTAGGTCGTTGTCCATGGGTAAGGCGTCGGGTGACGATAAAATATCTAACAAAATGATAAAGGAGGCTTGCAAGCTGTCGGGTGAAGTAATATTAAATGTTTTAACCGGTGTATTTACGAGGGAGTGTTCCCCCGTATTTGACTATATTCGGATTATTTCTAAAAAAGGCGACAAGCCGCCAGATGACCCTAAGTCGTACCGACCGATCACATTGTTGCCCTCCTTGGGAAAGCTTTTAGAGCGTCTCATAGTACCCCGGCTCCTGCCGGGCGGTATTAAATTTCACGAAAATCAATTTGGATTTACAGTAGGAAAATCTACTATTGACGCAGCGATATCAGTGCGAAAGACTGTCACTTCATCAGTTTCTCAATATGTGCTGGCCATCTTCCTAGATATTTCCGGAGCTTTCGATAACGCTTGGTGGCCAATGCTGTTAATGAAATTAAAGTCTCGCGGTTGCTATAGCAATATTTACTCTCTTATTTATTCATATTTTTCACAAGGTACAACAACTTTAAAATTAGGTCATTATTCTGCTACCAAAACGTTAATAATAGGCTGTCCTCAGGGTCTGTGCTAGGCCCACACTTGTGGAACTTAGGATTTGATGACTTTTTCAGTTTACCATTACCGGAGGGTTGTTCAATTACAGGATACGCCGATGACGGTATGTTGCTCGTTCAGTCGAATACTCGTGCGGGACTCGAGAGCTTGGCCCACACGTGTTTGCGCGTTGTTGCGGAGTGGGGCGTACGAAACAGGTTATTTTTTGCACCCAACAAAACATTTCAGTTGCTTTTAAAAGGAAGTTTGAAAGTACCACCGCGCATTAAATTCAATAACGTTTACATTAAAAATAAAACTTCGGTTTGCTATTTAGGATTGATTTTAGAGAGAAATTTTGCATTCGTTGAGCACATAAAAACTGTAGGTGAAAAGGCTAAAAATAGCTTTTATGCGTTGTCGAGAATATCTACTGCTACATGGGGACTTTCGTTCAAAACACTGAAGGTCGTTTACGGGGCCACTTATCTAGGCTGTATGAGTTACGGGGCGCCGGTATGGGCAGATAAGGCTACTATTGGTGTTGCACGTTTAAAGTTACTGCAAAGTCAACGCCTTGCATTGATATTTTTATGCAAGGCCTACAGGACGGTTAGCACGGAGGCTCTGCCGGTGATGGCAAGGGTCCTCCCGGTTGATCTCGAAATTCAGAGACGCGCGGCTTTATACTATTCGGCTAAGGATGGCATGGATGATAGGTTTTTATTAGAAAGAGATCGCCATAGAATTGCCAGACTGTATCGTGATAATGTACGTGAAGAACTTTTAGACGAATGGCAGCTGCGTTGGAACACTTCCATCAAAGGGCGCCACCTCCAACAGTTTTTCCCAGATGTTCGTGAACGCCTGGAAATGTCCTGGCTGGAGGTTGATCACTGTGTTGCTCAATTTCTTACGGGACATGGTAACTTTAGGAGCAAATTACATTCGTTTAAGCTGGTTGAGTCACCGTTCTGTCAGTGTTCAACTGCTGACGCCAAATATGATCAGACCGCCCATCATATACTTTGGGAGTGTAGCATTTGGCAAAATGAGCGATATAATATGCTAAATTGTTTACAAGTTACGTCGGGAGTAGTTTACTATGCGGATCTCGTGGCATCGAGGGTAAATTTTCGTGCTTTTAAACGTTTCTGCCATACATATTACTGGAATCAAACATAGCACACTTAGGACCCGTAATATACTATTACCGTGGTGCTTCCCTATCTCTATAGGATTTACACCTAGTTGCTTTCCAGGTCTCCCGCTTTGCAAAGGAGGGAAGAGGCATTAGGTACGTTCTTTTCTTACTTCCTCACATTATCTTCTGATTAATTTCGTTGCGGGTTCCAAAACATGCTAACTTCTCCTGGGACATCACCGAGATCGAGCTCGGTGTAACTTTTCTGGTGTTTTGGTCCTGGTTTACAGGAGTCACAGTAATGGGAATGTGGGTGGGATTAGTCCCAAACGTCCCACTAAAATTTGTCTTTTCACTAAAATTGAAGCGCTCGTGGCCCCGCGGTCTCAGTGTTCGGTTAACGATCACAGAGGTACGCAACTTTCACTATGGCTGGTCGTCGGATGGGTGACCACCTTGTAGCATTTACATTTGCGAGCGTTTCCGTGCTTCGGAAGGCACGTTAAGCCGTTGGTCCCGGTTGCCAGTAAAATGGCAGTCGTTAAGCCTGGTTGAAGGCCTTATAGGCGGCTTAAAAAAATTTCAACAGCAGGTGGCCACAGCCTGCGTCTGTCTATTTCAACACGGCAATGGGCTCACCACCTATTACGTGGGACAGGAATCCACACGGTGAAAAGTGGGCATATAATATGCCTCTGCCACCCCTTCGGGGATAAGGCGTGATGGATATTTAATTTATTTTTAATTTTCACTAAAATTAAACGTCACCTAAATAGGTGACGTCTAAATTTACGTCTTTTCTACATCACTAAAATTCATGTGATAAAATTGAACAAAAAGTGAAATATGTACATAGACAGTTCAATCACTAAGTTAGTCGGCACATGTTTTGTTGAATTGTATCACATAAAAGGAATTTTAATGATGTCTGATACAAATTTAGTGCTGTTTATAATATCACCAAGTTTAGTTCGACGTAATAACAGAATAGCATTTGGCATTCTCAATTACAGGTACAGGATCCAAACTAGTGTCATTAGTTAGGAAAAATATGAAATTCAAATAGCCAAAGTTTCAGTTTTATTGACAATGGCATTCTCAAGAAATATGACCCCGAATATTTATCAGGTTATGTTGTTCGTGATATGTTTTTACTTACAGCTGTGTAATATAAAAATCAATCATCATCATACACAATTAGGATGGAACCTAGGAAGTTGCAGGGGGTAAAATTTTCTCTTACATGTATAATTTTATAATATTTGAGGTGAAGAGACACACGAAAGGAGGGAATAGACACGCCATATGGGTCATAGATTCTATGGGGTTGATAGAGACGAGAATGTGTGGATCGACACGGGTAGATATTAAGTACTTATAGTATTAATTTAAACAAAAAGACGTTTAGTTGACTTTATTGTGTATCATATTAAAAACTGTTTTCAGGGTAATAAGGTATCTGCTACAAAAATTATGCTGATTTTCTCAAAGAATTAATGTATGATAATAATGATGGTTCAATAATCGCTTTATACATACACGTTTGGGTATCCGAGTACTTTTGATCTTTTCGTTTCTGAGTAATCTGATCACATGGTCTTCATTGCAATGTCTCGGGCTACCCTGACTCCTTCTACCCTCTACTTTCGCACAATATAATATTCTTTGTCAATCGTTCTGCACTTATACTTTGGATGTTGTAATGTATCATTTTTTACTTACTTTTTTAATTAAATCTTTCATTATTCATTCTCTCAAATTATTTGCATGGCTATTATTTGTAGCATTCCTAGGCCTTTATATTTCGAAAGTTTTTAATGTTTGTTTATCTTTTGTAATTTTTAATGTCAGTTAATGACAAGCCTAGATTTTATTTTTAATTTATTGCTAGAGCTGCCAGTAGGTTAGGTTGTATAGATTAGACTTTCTTATAAATTATATTCTAAAATTCTAAAATATGTTTAGAATCTAATGTTTAAATTTAGAAATGCTCTGTACAAGAAGGAAGCCGGGGCCGTCAGATCAGTCTACTTTTGGTGTTCGCCTTGGCAAGAAGTACTGAATAATAGCGCCGAGTGAGAGGGCTGTGCCCTCTGAAATAACAACGTCGTGGTCGGCAGTGGCTGGTGATGCCAACGGCTGGTGGCTTTCAGCCCTCTGCCGGCCCTCACTACCACGACCTACTCCTCTGAGGTCGGCGACGTGGAGGCCTTACTTGAGGCCCCTTCCTGGCAACGGGAGGCTTACTCGAGGCCCCCTTCTTAGCGACGTGTGCTGATAACCTGCTCTTTTAAAGAAACCGTCAAGACCTTCAACTTTACCCCGGTTTTCCTGGCCTTATACTTATACTTATATTTAAACATGTATAAAATTAATGTTACCTATTCCTTTTTCTTTTACTTTTTCACTTAAGCCGGGCTCCTCCAGTTCTGGTGATAGTTTTCTCCTTAACTTTACCTTTTTCCCCTCCCGGAAAATAGTAACGTTACAATGTATACAAACCGACGGCTTTACTCATTTAATTTGAACACTTTTATTAAACCTGCCATATTGCATATTACTTCGTTATGCTTTTGGTGAGCCATAATTACACTGCACAATTTTTTAAGTGATCGCATCTCCACAGCATTCAACTATTCTCATTAAAATATTCATGCATCTTATGACATACCCAGGTTTTACTATTGAAAAGCAACGTTGGCACTAGCAGTGCGTTATAAATCGCGAGTCGTGCTTCTTTTACGATGCTTTATCAGCAAATCTAAACTACCCTTAACTAGGCGGCCTCAGGACTGTACAGCTATGTTGTTTTAAGTAAATGGCAAATATTTTTTAAACCTCTATCAGCTCAGCTCACAATGCTTCCTTGTGGTAATTTGTAAAAAAATCCGCTGTCTTTCAATATTATTGAGTCTGAGGACTTGCTTTCATATCCCTGCGAAATAAAGTTTATCAAACCGTCTGGTTGCGCCGGCATTCGATAAAAGAGTAACCGCGTTATTTTTTCTATGTTGCATCGCTGATATACATTTGTTTTTAATTAATTTGTTGTCGATACTCCCCCTTTCCCTTTATTCCATTTCTCTTTCGCACCTACCTTGTCTCGCATAAAGGAGGAGCGAGACAGCTGTATTACGCGCGCGCAAGTACCTACGCGCGCGCCGCTAGCCTCACGGGCAGCGGGCACGATTGAGGGCTGGCAGTCTGTCCTACAAACAGCGCGCGCGCGCCCGCATCAAACCTTTCGCAATAATCCCGCACCAACTATCGCAATAATTGTATTTTCCATGGATAAATAGTGTTTTCGTGCAAGGAAAGCAGGAATTCAAGTCCAGGGACGCCCCCGACAGCCTCCACCTCAGCATCTCACAGCAAGCAGCAAGGTAGTGTGCCTATTCCTGTTTTTCCATTACTTTTTCCGTCGACAATAGCGTGTAAAACTTTCATTTTAGTCTTTTCCCGCAAATACAGTCCATTTTATTTATTTATCTCGCCCGCTCAACCACCGTCAGGTGTAATGTAACCATGTAGGTACTACAGTTCTTGTATTAAGACCACGTAAACGCTTGGTACAAAGCGAGCAAGCAAGATTATGGCAACCGTTTACAATAGCGCTTCCTTAAAGCTATCGGCAAGTTCGCCATGATAGCTGATGTCCAGATAATAAGCTGATTCAGGTATAGTGCAACTTTTAGGAGCGTACTTTTGAAATAAAGAGTAATTTCAATTGCAATCACCACTACCTGTGCTTGGCCATATCAACACGGCAATGGGCACACCACCTATTACGTGGGACAAAAATACTTAGAGTCAAATGTCGGCGTATATATGCCTCTGCTACCCCTTCGGGGATAAAGGCGTGAATGATAAGTTAGTTAGTAAGTTATTTTTAAAATATTTTGCTACAAACTCAGACCAAAATTTATTCATGCCAACGGACTTTCCGTTATGTAACCGAATTTAATTTGAGTAGTGATGTTCCAGTTAAGTTTTATAATTGTTAAATACAACAAGTAACGCGCCCTTCACTATTATAGCGAAGGAAACAGGCGCCTTCTAAACCGAAACCAGATTAAAAACCAGAAGTGGTAGAAACTTCAAAATCGTCTATGCACATATAGATGGTGCCCTGTCCTCAATCCGAATGCCGCAAACCGTTTATCTCTATCTCTTATGGTTCGGCTCAGACTCATTATTATCATACATTAATTCTTTGAGAATATCAGCATAATTTTTGTAGCAGATACCTTATTACCCTGAAAACAGTTTTTAATATAATACACAATAAAGTCAACTAAAGGTCTTTTTGTTTAAATTAATACTATAAGTACATAATATCTACCCGTGTCGATCCACACATTCTCGTCTCTATCAACCCCATAGAATCTATAACCCATATGGCGTGTCTATTCCCTCCTTTCGTGCGTCTCTTCACCTCAAATATTATAAAATTATACATGTAAGAGAAAATTTTACCCCCTGCAACTTCCTAGGTTCTATCCTAATTGTGTCATCCATTTTTTATTGATTTTTATATTACACAGCTGTAAGTAAAAACATATCACGAACAACATAACCTGATAAATATTCGGGGTCATATTTCTTGAGAATGCCATTGTCAATAAAACTGAAACTTTGGCTATTTGAATTTCATATTTTTCCTAACTAATGACACTAGTTTGGATCCTGTACTTGTTCATAATTTCTTGGGCCCAACGATGTATGGGAGATGGGCATTCTTCTTTTTCGTATAGCTCCTCCTGCATCCCAGTCGTTTACGTTTCTTTTTTTTCCAAAAATTCCAATCGCTTCATATCCGTCCGTACACATTTATAATTATTATCGCGTCAACATGCACAGGCGATGACGTACCTGGATCTCGGTAACTTTAGGTATCTTCGCTGGCGGCGTTTCCGGGCGCTCCTGCAACGAGAGAGGAGCCGTTTAGTGCGCAAGCGTGTGGCGTGTGGCGTGTGTCGGTGGGGGGAGGGAGGGGGGCGCGGGGCGGCACGTACCTGCAGCTGCAGCTTGCGCGCGCCCCACTGCGCCAGGAAGCGGCCGCGGATCTCGGCCAGCGGCGTGTGCGCGGGCGCGGGCGGCTCGGCGGCGGGCAGCGTGTGCACCAGCGCCCACAGCCGCTTGCGCGCGTCCGGCGATAGCCGCGCGGCGCCGGGCCGCAGCGCGCACCCGAACGCGCTGTCCGGCGTCGCCACACCCGCCGCGACTGCGCACACGCACTCGCTCACACCCACCCCACACACCTAGCCCAACTAACTATGGCCCGTATTTATAAACGGATCTCAAATTCACTCTCAAGTGCGATCTCGACTGTAACACTCAAGTTTTGGTTCGCATCTTAAGTTCGTGGCTAATTAATTAACACATATCAGCCACATCTCAAATGATATTGCTCTCAAGAACCGTGACTCAATTTACGTCATTTGATCTTGCATTTAAATTACTTGAGAGCTACATGTTGAGCGTGGTTACGTCACGTTTTGTTATTACATATTATAAATGTTTAATTAACAAAATGTACCTATATATATACCTGCTATAATGATGTTTGGTATGATCATGATTTGAATATAGTTATGTTAAAATCTCTTTGACATGCTCTGCCAATGAATATAGTATATCAAAAGTTAAAATTTAACAAGGTTTGAATCTTATTAATATTATACAGGCGAAAGTATATTTGAATGTATGTATGGATTAATCGATGGATGTTTGTTACTCTTTCACGCTCTAACCTCTGAAGCAATTTGGTTGAAATTTGCACATATGCTGCTTTTTATCCCGGGAACAGGATAACATTACCACGCAGGCGGAGCCGTAGGCTTCAACTAGTTATATAACACTAGCAAAAATTACCGCGGCTCAGCCCGCATGGTTAAGTTATCCCGTACCCGTTTCCCACGAGTAATTGATCCCGTGATAAAAAGTACCATTTTTATTTTATTCACACACAATTCACAAACTTTACCTGATATTTACTTACAAACGTGGGCGTATAGTATGCCACTGGATACCACTTCGGGGTGAAAGGCATGACTATATGTTTGTATGTATGTATGTAAAATATCATCATAATAATCAATATACATAGCATCATAAAATCAAATTGATCAATAATATTTTGAAACTCCATAATTCCACGTTATGTAGTCCTACACGCACTTAAGTCACGAATGATCAGCACTCACAAAACGCGATCGGAGATCTCAAGATCGCTCTTGAGAGGTCAGTGTGGTTTATTAGTGACATCTTGAGTTATAGCTTGCACATAAGTTACAGCTCAAGTTTTGTTTATTGTATAGTACGTCATCTAAAATACGAACTTAAGAGTTAACTCAAGTTTGAGTACAAGTTTTTTAATACGGGCCTAACGGCCGAATACTGAAAGTTCACTCAAATATCTAACGGCAACTTAAGTGTTTGAGCAGGTCTTAAATACAAAAATTAATATTCTCATACATCAACTTTAAGCATGTGTTAAATTTAAGATGCACTCAGGGCCTGAATTCTACTCTCAATTTATTCATATTATAATATATAAAAAGTTCATAATAAAGTTACAACTTTACAAGAAATAGTCGTTTATGCGCAAAATGTCAAATTTTCGTAAGTACTCGTACTTCAACATAACACAGTATTAAGAAACAAACCTTTTGTGTACATCTCATCGTTTAATTTTAAACTTGATAAAACAATGTTTATTACTTTTTTCAGATAAATGACAATTGTGGACCTGGCCTTCAAATGTTAAATCGTCCTACCTTCGACGAAAAGTAAGTGTATTTTTAAAAGATTTTCCATAACTCTAGTAGAATCGACTTTACACAAGTGGTAACTGAGAACTCAATGAAGCAAATATTTCTTAAGTTGTCCTTAATAATTGCCTAGCAATAGCTTTGAAAAGTTAAAGGAGAGACTTACCTTACTATTTTACTGGGGACTAGGCTATACTAATTATTTAATTGTCTTATATTGACAGTTTTTTAAATTAACAAATCCAAATTAGGTTTTATTATTTACTATCACATTACCCAGAAACAAAAATCTAAGGTGCCGGCAGCATTAAACTTTTAAATCTTCATATTGATATTTGTGTTGAGGTGAAGTTTTATCAACATTTTTAGGGCACAATCCACCGGCAAGTGCTGTACCTACTGTCTTGTGGATGAGGCAGGTAACTTGAAACAAGCATGTGCATAATTGAAAACCAGTGGGTGTTGAAAAATGTTGATTTACTAAAGAACCTGAATTCTTTGACCTGTCCAATATATAGTGTATCTAGTACTACGTAGTTCAAGCTGTATCATTACTTCTGCTGAAGCAATTTTATTTAAACATAGCTCAGTATTTAAGTTGGAAAATTTTCTAATAGTAGAGTTGTGATCAACTGGCTGAATTTTGCTCCAACTCCGAACAAATGAACCAACAGGCACGAAGAAAAATAATTACAGTTTCAGACTCAGAATCCCTGAAGGAGTTGATTACAATAATATATTTTTATTTATGGATCTAGAGAAAGCATTTGATAACGTTGTGAGAGAAACGCTGTGGGACTTGCTGCCCGGATATGGTGTGGACGGCTCGCTACTGCGGGCAATACAGTCGCTTTAGAGGGACTGTAAGGCTTGCGTGCGAGTAGGGGGGGATGTGTCACCTCTTTTTGATGTCTGTAAAGGCGTCAAACAGGGATGTATCATGTCCGCCTGGCTGTTCATAGTGTATCTGGACAGTTGCCTGCAGAAGTTGAAAGATTTTAATATGGGTGTGAATTTGGGTGACTTTACAGTAAACTGTCTGCTGTACGCTGATGATGCGGTGCTCATGGCCTCATCAGAAGCCGACCTTCAGGCATTAGTCACTAATATGAAAGAGGAGTGTGAAAGTAAGGGTCTTCGCTTGAATGCAAGTAAAACTAAGGTTCTAGTATTTGAAAGAGGTGACGTAAGAACTAAATGCGAGATTAGGGTAAACCAGGAACGTCTAGAGCAAGTGAATGAAATGCAGCAGATGCATGAAAGTAAATTGAATGCTGTGGAGATGCGATCACTTCGAAAATTGTGCGGCGTTACCTTGGCCGACCGAATACGTAACGAAGTGATACGCAATATGGCAGGTTTGAATGAAAGTGTCAGCGTTAAGCTGGAAAAGGGCGTGCTCCGTTGGTTTGGACACGTCCAACGAATGAGTGAGGAACGATTGATGAAGAATATATTTTGTTCAAAAGTAGAGGGTAGAAGGAGTCAAGGTAGGCCGAGACTTACATATGAAGACCACGTGAGCAGATTGCTCAAAAACAGAAAGGTCAAAAGCACTCGGATACCCAGACGTGCGTGTATGAAGCGATTGATGAATCTCGAAGAAGCGAAAGAAGTATGTATGGATCGCGAAGCCTGGCGATCTGTCCTCTCTGACTACCCCGTCAGGGATACAGCGTGAAGATAGTTAGTTAGTTAGTTATATTTTTATTTATTTGGAATGTAGTCACAGCTATTTATAGAATTTTATAAGAGTATAGATTATTACTAATTAATACTTAGGCATAGATATTTAATTGATATTGTTTAATAAATTATTGTATTTTCCTTTCAGAGACAAAGAGCCAGGATAGTATTGCTTTCAGATTTACACCCAAACTAATAAGAAAACAGGCAAATTAATACTAGAAGCAATAGTCTATTTTAAGACATTTCTCTCTGCCCACCAAATGTCCAACTAAAGATTGACGGAGAGAAAGAGTCAGGGTAGGCTGAGACTTAAACTGAGCAAATTGCTCAAAAACGGAATAGTCAAAAGTATGCATGAAGCGATTAATAAATCTGCAGTAAGCAAAAGAATTATGGATGGATTGCGAAGCCTGTCAATCTGTCCCCACTGACTACCCCGACAGGGATACAGTGTGAAGATAGTTAGTTTTCTCTGCCCAAAATTTGTTCTCCAGCGCATGCTGCATGGCATGACCTTCCATGAGGAAAAACAACTTTTTTCACATACATATTCATCATTGCTCGGCTGATTTTAAGTTTTAAGAAAATATTTAAATATATTTGTTATAAATTCTATTCAATTATGTATTAATAAACATTTATTTCTAATAAACTATTTTTTTTGATTACCTTTCCAACTTAGATCACATATGAAATGTGTGTATGTGTGTAGGGTGTAAAGGGCCCCACCAATATTACTAGGGCCCAAGTGACACCCGCTAGTGGTGCACCAGCAGATCAACGCATGAGATGATGCAAGTGCCGCTATAAGGTTAGGGGGTAAGACAGTGGTCACTTCCAATGATGCCTTACTAGCTAAACTAAAGCTGCTCATGTACTCACAATAAGTAAACACCAGTTTTAGGAATCCACTTAGAACGCAAGTCCTTGGAAATGAGCCCACTGGCTATGAGCTGATTCTGATGCATGAGGTACCTAAATATTTGTATAAGACACCCCAACCTAGCCTTTGGCCATACGTAGAGGGAAGGGTATTGTCTGGTTTTAGTCAATAGGAGTTGGGCATAGCATTCATATAACCCATTAATGGTTTCACAAGTTACAAAAATGCTTTGTTCACATGTCTCACAACATAGCCCTTGCACTGGTTTTTGACCCACTAGAGTTTGGAGACCCTGCTGCATTAAATAACAGGAATATATCAGACATAAGCTGAAATAAAAGAGAAGTGTAAAGTTAAGTTATAACTTGACTGCCTCTGTGGCGCGGTGGGAGTATATCCGACTGCTACGCAAGAGGTCCCGGGTTCGATTCCCGGGTCGGAACAAATATTTGTGTGATCCACAAATGTGTGTTTCGGAGTTTGGGCGTTTCCTATGGATAATATGTATGTATTTAGAAATATATAAATATGTTTATCAGTTATCTAGATCCCATAACACACGCTAATATTAGCTTACTTTGGGCTAGATGGCGCTGTGTGAAAAGTGCCCCACAATATTTTTTTATGTTTATTTAACTTGTACCTAAAACAAAAAGGAAATTCCATAACTTAAATTGTAATCATGGAATATTTAATCTGCGAATTTTTACTGAGTCTAAATATTGTGACGAACTTTACTCTCTTTACAACTATTTAATTAGGAACACGTACGTCTCTTTACAACTATTTACAGAATTAGGTACTGAAACATTATTTTCTCGCATTTTCGTCGATTATCTTTGCCTAACATTAATAAGTGTAGGTAATATTTTTCGTTTTTAACTAATTATTAACTAAATATAAGATAAATATACTATCAACAACTCGTATAATAGCAGTGTCTGCTTGATGGTGGTTCAATCGCGGCATAGTGACAAATAATCATACCGAAGCCATCGTGAGGTTATTGAAACTAATGTCAAATAATTAGTAGACTACCATTTGACAAACTATTGGAAAGACACCGAGACGTCATTGATTAGTAGAATACAGATTTGTTTGAGTGGCAGGATAATGACAAGTCAGCGAGAAGCCATTGGTCTTAAATAGTTAGCGGACTACGAAAAGTGCAAAACTGCGCCATTGTCAGTCCATTGACACTCTATTGATACACTATTGAAATAGTAGACTTCGGGCCCAGGTTAGTTGCGCTCAGACGCCACTCAGTGTAAAATTCGTATACTGGAATGCCCCTTAATTTAATTTAGCTGTCAAATGACCTGTCAAACAGAATTGAACGTCCCCTAAATGTAAGAGTGGTCGAGAGGTCTCCTAAATCTGTAACTGAATATATTGAAGTGTAAAAATAATGTCATTGTCTTCGCTATCTTCACTCTCTGACCATGAAAGGCCGACCGTCTGTCGACGAAACCTAGACAAGCTAAATACATTCGAAAAATACAACGATGCGGAGTTTCCAGCTCGGTTCCATATCTCCAATAAGACGTTTTCTATTTGGTTAATTTATTCCATGGGCGTACCCAGGGGAGGGCAGGAGAGGTAGCTGCCCCCTTCCGGACATGGTTTACGATTCCTACTTTTGTCTATAAAATTTAGCCTGGTAGAAATCGCTTTATGTGATAAGGCCGCCCATTGTACTTTTCCCACAGCTTACAATCTCAATGTATTGCCTGGAGCATGTTACGTATTGCGTGCGTGAAATTCTCAAGTAAAGCCGTCGTCTTGAGCCTGTATATGTAAGGAAAGCGGGTAACCACCACCAGTCCACCGTACTTTTAAAATAGCTAATACTAGGTGACCCCCACGGCTTCGCCCTTGACATACTTCGAATTCCCGTCGCACCTATTTAATCCCGACGTTTATATATTCTACAATAATGCATAAAAATTTGCCGGATTTGTCGACTTTTATGATTACTGCTCCGCTCTCCAGAGCAGTAGCGTGATGATATATAGCCTATGCCTTCTTCGATAAATGAGCTATCCAATACAAAAAGAATTGTTTGTGACTAAAGAGACAGACATTTAGTAGAACACTTGTAAAAGATATTTATTATATAGGTAACAGATCAAAAAACATCAAAGATGAAAAATATTTACCGACTAAACCGTGTTCCTCACACCACATAAGAAAGATAAATAACTTATGACAATATCCCTTCTTTTCTTTCCTTTTCTACATTAAGTTTTAGTAGAAGTCTTGAAACGTTTTGTAAAAACAAGCGGAGAAAACAGTAACTATCATCGCAATATGATGATAGTGATTTTGCCAATGTGGTCATTCTTGGAGATAGCGGCTATTCATGTCGGCCCTACTTGCTGACTCCATTGCTACATACAGACGCCTGCTGAAGAGGTACATTCCAATGTTTTTCCTTCATATCCCAATTCATTTTTGTAAAATGTTTACAAGTCACGCTAATGTCACTGGTTTCAATCAAAATGAACGTTTCGTACTACGACAATTAGGTCAGCAAATGTTTACGTTCAATTTCGAAATAGTTTTTAAGTTATTTATTCTGATACATAACTTCAAAACCTACCTATCAGAACATTATAGAAATAAAATTGTGTACCAATTAAAACTATTATTATTTTCTATTATTTTAACTATATTAAGTAGCAAGGAAATATTATATAGTCAAAAACTCTAGCGTAAAATGAAGGCATCGTGAATGTTGCCATGACGCAAATTATTTAACGGCTGATCAGCTGACTATGCCTTCAAATTGTTTGAGTAGCCTTTGTGTATACCACTTAAATTTGGGAGATAATTAAATTTAAGTGCCACTCACTTGGGTGTTGTACATGAGTGATGTTCCAGTATTCGGCCGTAAGTCTGCTTCTCCCTATTTCCATACACAACACAAAATCCCTTTAATGCAGCGTCTGTCTGTCTATCTGTCCGCTGCTCGGCTCGGCGACTCGAGGCACTGATGAGTTAGTTTGTACAACTGGAGACTGATTTTATTCTGATTTCTTTTAAACTTTTTAACGGGCATATGCACAGATTTGTCAACTCTGTGGGACCGACCCGGTCACCCGGCTTACCAAAAACAAAAGTTTGCTAGTGACAGATGAGATAAACTACCGACCGGATTACTCGTGTACCTTATGCTCCAACTTTAGGAGGCTCCAGGGAAATCAGAATTAAATCAAATAAATTCCACTAGAGTGATTTTCAAGCGGATGCTGACAAAATTGCAACATTTTTAAAATTAAAAGTAAACCCATCTACGCTTATATCAAATACAAGTTGCGCAAAAAACATAATATGACCATTTTCAAACACTATAAGTCCTAGAAACTATTTTTTGGCGTAAATAAATATCAGGAAATATCAGCAAGAATAAAGAGAACTGACTACTTCAGTGGGAAGGAAGTAAATCGATGTGTGGGGCAGGAGACAAAAGTAGCTCACAGGGGTCGTTGGGCGTCCTCACGGGGTCGGAGGGCATCTCGCCGCGGCGCACGGCGCGCAGGCGGCGGCGCGTGGTGGGGCTGAGCGCGGCGAGGTTGGGCGACGCCAGCGCGTCCTCCAGCGGCGGCGTGCGCGGCGCACACTCGCGCGCCTGCGACTCGCCGCCCAGCAGCCCCTGGCGCGCCATGGCGATGTAGCGCGACGCCGGCGACATGGCGCCCTCCCCCGCCCCCGCCCCCGCCCCCGCCGCGTTCTCCTTGTCCGCGTCCGCGGGGCCCGCCTCCTCCGCGCCGGCCTGCTCCTCCGCGAGCGGCGGCTCCGGGGCTGCAAGTCAATACGGGGCTTAGAAGCCGTACACTTCGACTACGGTCTAACGTCCCGCTATACCTACCTAAAAATACCGAACCGGAGTCAGTTTTAAAAATAAATAAATACAAAAATGTTACATAATTTTTCACATAAATCTATCACCTCCGCAAATTAAATGTTAACAACGAAAATTAAAAAGGTATTCGGCCGCAGTACTAGTCTACACCACACATACGCACCCCGCGAGGCGCCCACCAGGTAGTCGCGCTCGGGCAGGCGCGAGGCGGCGCGCGCGCACGCCAGCAGCCAGTCGGCGCGCACGGCCGGCAGCCCCCACTTGAGCGCCCCGCAGTACTTGTCGCCGCTGGGCTCGGGGCAGATCAGGTGAGTGGACGCGCGCGCGCTCGCCGTGTTCCGTCGACAGAAACGCAGCTGTGTCCTGGAAACGTGAATATTCGCGGAATGACAAACATACGGTACAACGATGAGAGAGCGGCAGGCATTGTACCGTAGGTATGTGTACTGCCTACAAAATTGTGTTACGCCTATGGACTACTAAAGAATTTCAAACTAAATTTTCTGTGCTATGGATGCATTTTAGCAGGCTGTTAAGTGGTTTTACGACGTTTCAATGGCTTTATCACATACTAGATTATCAAAACTTTAAGGACGAGATTTGAACCAGTGACAATTAAAATATAGTGAACAATTTCATCCTATTTTGGTACGGTTGACATAGAGCATTACCCTGGTTAGATATAGGTCACAGGTTTAAACTCCATCGTGAACCAAGTCAAATTAATTATTAATTTAATAAAATTTATTCAATTGTATGGAAAATGTATCTAAACGTCTCCTTTATTTATTCCTATTCCTCCTACATATGAATTTTCAAGTTCTCATTATATGCAGTACTCTCTTACGGGGGAAAAGGGCTTATGGAAGTCAATAGGGATATTAATATAATAGGCACAATAGTGCAGTACAGCATGAGCTACAGTACTATCCTAAAAGGATGCTGTGACTTTAAAAGGATGTCCGCGCTGGTATTGCTTTAACAAATGTTCCATCATTTAAGGTATTGTGTTTAATGTAAGGTGTTTGATGTTACATAGTTACACTACTCATAAGCGACCTCGGCTCTATAACACAACCATTATTTTTAAATATCTACATTTCACATTAAAATTAAAAATTTCTTTATTTTGCATAGACCTTTTTAAGGGCGGTAACAAAATGTCATACACTAGAACTAGGGGAAAAAAAATTAACGTGATCACCGGTTCGGAACGCGGCCTACCTGAGAAGAACCGGCAAGAAACTTAAGAAGGCTTTTTTGATGGCCTATTTACAATTTAATATTATGTTTTAAATAATTATTTTAATTATATATTTTACATACATACATATCGTCACGCCTGTCTCCCATCGGGGTAGGTAGAAACTATGTTGTTCCTTTCTTTATCCATCATATTCACTCCAGCTATACTCCGCAGACTTCTCATTTCCACTACATTAATTTTACTTCTATGCTTCTTCTGCCACACCCAACTTTCACTACCATACATGAGTGTAGGAACAAGTACTCCTCTATGCACAGCCAGTCTTGCCTTCTCAGACACGTTCTGACTGCTCATAAAGGCGTGCATGGCTCCATTCACTTGATTTCCAGCCAAAACTCTTCGTTCAATGTCACAATCACACTTTCCATCTCTCACAAATTTTGAACCTAAATATACAAATTCTTTCACCTGTTCCACTCGCTTTCCTTCCACAAAAATCGAGCAATCTGTCATACTTTCCTCTCTTTCAAAAACCATTACTTTTGTCTTATTTACATTCACTTTCATTCCTTTGCTTTTTAGCGTATCATGCATAATGTTAACCATCAACTGCAACTCCTCCGCCGATGATGCCAGTATTACCTGGTCATCAACGTATAGGAGGCATTTGACAGTCAGTTCATTCATTTTTAAACCATACGCACTCTCTTGCAATTCTTTCAAACAACTGTCCATGTATAGGTTAAACAGCGCCGGTGTCGCTACACAACCCTGTCTCACACCTTTTTCGATGTGAAAAAAGTCTGTGCAAGCTCCGTTGATCCTGACACAAGCACTAGAGCCTTCATTGAGAGATTTCAGTGCTCGTATCAAGTGACTGCTTACTCCATACTTGGCCAGTGTTGTCCATAGTTCATGCCTCACACCTCACATGGTCATAGGCCTTTTCCAAGTCTACAAATATGCAATAGACCTTTTGACATTTTGCCAAAAAATTTTCGGCTATGCATCGTAAGGAAAAAACCTGATCCGTGCATCCTCTTCCTTTCATAAATCCTGCTTGTACATCCCATATTTTTCCATCAGTTTCATTCATCTCTCTTTTTATCAAAACTTTTGCATTCAATTTGCCGACGATGCTGAGCAAGCTTATGCCGCGGTAGTTTTTGCACTCTTGCTGTGACCCTTTTCCTTTGTAAAACTGCACGATGACAGCCTTGCACCAATCTCCTGGCACGCTGCCATTCCTCCAGCAAAGATTAAAAAGGCGGTACAGCTGGCAAGCTACCACGCCATGTCCCGCTTTCAGCATCTCGACAGAAATCCTATCAAATCCAGCAGCCTTACCCAATTTCATACTACTCAATGCTTCCACAATTTCTTCCATACTTATGATGCTTTCATTGCTTAGTTCATTCCTTTCCCAAGAACTCGTTTGTGCTTCCATATCCTCTTTTTCATATAAGCTTTCAAAATAATCTTTCCATCTTTTTAGCACACATTCTTCTCCTTTCTCCTTTTCTTACTCAATTTACTCACGAATCCTTCTTTTATGCTCATCTCTTGCAAATTTTCGACTTTTATGCGCTCTAGTACATATACAAGTTCACACACACGATGCCGCCACCGTCACCAAACAGACCTCTTACTCGGCTGATAACCAAGAAGTGATCTGTATCAATCCCGGCACCGCGGTATGCCCGGGTGTCTAAGACTTTCGTTCTTAGTCTTGCATCTCCAATCACAAAATCAATCATTCTTCTCTGGTTTCCCTCTTGTCTAGTATACAAATGAATCTGTTTGTGGTTAAATATGGTGTTAGTTACCAAAAGATTCCTCTCCAAACATACTTTAAGCAAACTCTCACCATTTTCATTCACTCGTTCGTCACCAAACTTGCCCAATACACTTTATTTACTTTATACACTTTTTTATTAATATTATTTCACTCTGCCAGCAGATCATTCCCTGTCCTGTAAATAGTCTTTAACAGCGTAAAAACCTTGTTTACTGATTTCTTTTATTTTACTTTTTAAATTTATTTAATGGTAAATTTCTCAGGTCACAGGGAAGCTTGTTGTAAAGCGTATACAGTTACCCTGGAAAGAATCGCCAATCTTATGTAGTCGACCGTGGTGTATTGAAAGATTGTTTTTATATCTAGTGTTTATATTATGTTTATCACAGAATTTAGGAATCTGTGATATATTTTTCTGGACATAAGATTGGCAAAAATGTATTGTGATGCTACGGTTGGAATATTTATTTCTTTGATTTTTTCTCGGAGAGATAATAATAATAATAAATCTTTATTCATTTAGGTCACAAAGTAACACTTATGAACGTCAAGAATATTGTTTCTAAATTTACATTTACTGCCAGATTCGCAAAGCAATAGGTAGAGTCTGAGGAAGAACCTGGCAATAAAACTCATGGCCACTCTTTTCCAAACGCCAGTAATTACAATAGTATGATTAACATGATATTTGACCAATTATATTGTAATGAATTTTTACAAACAAAAAAAGGTTTAGTGTTTAAAATCATTTCAAAATTAGAGCGATTATATTTGCCGGTTCTAAGGGCAGCCTACCCTTGAAGAAGAAGAATCTGGCAAGAAAGTTAATGGATGCAATTTTAAAATGTAGGAATGGCATACAAAATTAAAATTAAACTTACATTGTTCCTTTGGACTTATGTGAGAACAGTCGACTAAACTTAAGTTTACCTTAAATATAAATAAGATTATTTGTAATAATCGCTATAACAGCTATGAGCTGACCAGTCCCAACAGACGGCACCCGTTCACGGGTATGACGCATTATATCAGCCATCGCCCTACTCAACCGTATTATAGGGAATTGATCCCTGCGGTACGCCCATAGCTACAGATGCTCCAGAGGAGCGAACTCCATTGACATCAACATGTTGTATTCGATCACTTAGGAGGCAACAAGGTTCAGTGCAGTCTTTGATACCATAATAAAAGAGTTTTCCCAATAGTGTTTTATGGTCAACGCAATCAAATGCTTTGGAGAGATCGCAGAATACACCAATAGCATCTTGTCTATTCTCCCAGGCGTCATATATATGATTCAGAAGTGTCACACCTGCATGAATGGTAGAACGACCCCTTGTGAACTCATACTGCTCCTTATGTAATAGCATATTTAAATTAAAATGAGCTTGTAATTGTAGCAATATATTTTTTTCAAAAATTTTGCTAATGTCTGATAATATTGAAATTGGTCTGATATTACCAGGGTCGGTTTTGGATCCAGATTTAAATAGAGGTATTACTTTACTGTGTTTCATTAAATCTGGAAACACTCCTCTGAGACTCTGGAGCCCATATTATAAATAGCGCGTACAGTCAGCTTTTGAAGAACAAAAATATTATTAAAATATACAGCACTCCCCCAAAGGGGAATACCGTAAGATATAAAACTATGTAATAGCTGAAGTAAACCATTCTAGCCATATCCACATCTGTAAGAGTCCTGATGATTTTTACAGCGTATGCAGCCGAACTTAACTTAGAGGTCGTCTTTTCTATGTGTGGGCCCCACATGCCAATAGTTATACCGAGGAACACAGTTGATTTCACAAACTCTAACACTCGGGCCGCAACTTATTTTACATTTAGTAGAGTAAATATAGTTTTTAGTTAGAACTACTCTCGTGATTGAATTGTTTAAATCGTCATAGTTACCTAATTTCTTTTAATTTTAAAAATCAATGAGGTATCATCTGCAAACAAAACAATCCTATTTCTTTCCTCTACATAAAATAGTAAATCATTAATATAAATGAGGAACAAGAATGGGTTTGCCGCAAGGTTCGATACTTGCGGCACACCCATTGTAACCATGGATCCTTCAGAACGTGTTACCATTAATATCGACCCTCTATATTCTATTGTTTAAATATGAAAACGGAAGGTCGAGAGCATTGCCTCTTATTCCATAATGATAAAATTTTTTGCACAGCGTTTCATGCTGAAAGCAATCAAAATCCTTGGATAGCTCGCAGAATATACCGAATGCATTTTGCTTGTCCTCCCAGGCTTCATGAATACATTTTAATTACTGAACACCAGGATCGGAAGTTGAGCGCCCTTTTGTAATTCAAACTGTTTCGTATGAAATATTTTATGAATATTTAAATGGGATAGCATTTGATTCAAGATAATTTTTTCAAATACTTTGCTCAAAGTTGGCAGCACCGACACTCGTCGGAAATTAGACGGGTCTATAGCGCTGCCAGCCTTGAACAAGGGTATGACCTTGCTGTCTTTCATTAAATCAGGAAAAGTACCACTAGAAATACAGTCATTAAACACAGTTGCTAAATGGGGCGCAATGACCTCAATTATTCATGATGCAGTTATGATTTTTGTTTTTGTTAACTTAAATCTCTGCTTGAGCGTGATGTCGACTAAACTGACGAAAACTACTCTTAAATCTCGACCCAAGTAGTGAATCTGAGCTGAACAGTTTAAAAATCTAGGATTGCTGAAGTGACACTCGAGCACTGTTCTATAATATGAATCAAACGTCATTTCGCTGTGACAGTTCTCAGGCGATTCTTGATTGATGTTTCACTACTCAAGTATGGTTCCAATGTTAACTTAAATCTCTGCTTGAGCGTGATGTCGACTAAACTGACGAAAACTACTCTTAAATCTCGACCCAAGTAGTGAATCTGAGCTGAACAGTTTAAAAATCTAGGATTGCTGAAGTGACACTCGAGCACTGTTCTATAATATGAATCAAACGTCATTTCGCTGTGACAGCTCTCAGGCGATTCTTGATTGATGTTTCACTACTCAAGTATGGTTCCAAAATTCAAACTCCACTTGAAACTAGTTCTAAGTAATACCTGAGGCTTGATTACGGTTCTATAATACGATCCTAAGAACTCTCATTTTGCAACAGTTGCAAAGTTTAGGTGTTTCAGTAGGCGAATGTTAAACTTGAAGTGTCAAATGACCTCAGACAAAATAAAAATATATTCAGAATCGTAGTCGTTTATATAGTTGAATGTCCAATAGTGGAGGTGGGGGGTGAGTTATGTGTGCAGTGTGACTCACGTGGCTCCGAGCAGCTGCGCCAGCTCGTCGAGGAAGGCGCGCTCCACGCCGCTGTAGGTGCTGAGCGAGGCCACGACGCCGGCCAGCGGGCGCGCGCGCGCCGCCACGTGCACGGGCGCGTGGTAGTACTGCGGCGCCAGCAGCGCGCGCTGCGCCACGCAGTCGCGCACCCACAGCGCGGTGACGGCGGTGGCGGCGGGCGACAGCAGCGCGCGCGCGTCGAAGGCCAGCGGCACGAGCGCGAACTCGCCGCCAGCCGGCGCCGGCCGCAGCTCGCCGCCCGCCGCCGCCACCTCGGCGCCCAGCTCGCCCGCCGCCGCCGCCGCCAGCGCCTGCCACTCCAGCCGCACGCCTGCGCCCACCGTGAGCATTTGTGTCTCAACATCAGGCAGGGGTCGGCGTGGGAGGATCAATGTGAAGCTAATATTTTCTCTACGACCGATTGCTGATATTTGGTGCGAACGTTTAGTTTGGGCTTATGCATTGGCCATGTGTATGTATGGAAAAGTCAGTCTGCCACACACTTGCCTGCGGCACCTGTCTTCCCGGTTATTAGCCTTCTCTATGATAGTGTAATGTATCCCTATCTGAAATATATATATATATACAGGGTGGAAACTTGCAGCGGGGCAGTAAAGAGAAGTACCTTATCCGTTGCAGCTACACGAAAATGGTCTTAGGAGACTATCCATAATTTTTATGGAATTTTGATCCCCACGCACAGATTTTCAAAAAAAAAATGCCAATCGATACTGTTTCTAATATTGGTCAAAAACTATGGGACTACCATCGTGAGAGTACTCAAAATGTCACAAATTGCAAAAACTTTTGTCTTTGATTTTGTAAAAGTATATAATCAGATTCCAGTCATCCATCAAAAAACTGTGATGAGAGCGATATCCCAGAAGACGTGTATCATATTTTAGTGGAATGTGTACGGAACGAAGCCGAGAGAGTTAATATTTATTTGCCTTCAAATTCAAAACAAAGATGTAACGGATGCCATTTTATCTTTTAAACCAGGTTCGGCTGCAGGTTTGGATGGAATTTCACCCCAACATTTGAAAGACTTAACATCGCATTCTGTGGGTGATGCAGGCGAGCAACTTGTAAATTCGATCACCTAATTAATCAACTTTATGTATTCCGGTAATGTCAATCCAGAAATTGTTTCCATTCTTTTAGGTGCTAACCTCATTGCCCTCACCAAAAAGGACGGAGGGGTGAGACCAATTGCGACCCAACTAAATTGTTATATCGTTCTAATGAACTGTCCTCGGAAGTAGGTTGTCAACAGGGTGATCCCCTTGGGCCTGCCTAAACGCGATTTTTTGTGATTTATTTGAACTATTATTTATAAAATAATAAAAAAAATATTGATGTGTAACATTGGAAGCTGGATCTCTTTTGTGGGAGTGATTTTGTTACAGGCAACAATGCCAACCCATTTTCTATATACTATCAATAAAATATCGTATTAATATTATAAACGCAAAAGTTTGTAAGCATGGATGGACGTTTGTTGCTCTTTCATGAGGGGCGCTCTCATAGTTCACATGACTAATGACAGTATCCCTCGGGTTGGCCTTATGTGCGCTTAAAGTACCCAGGATTGAAAGAAGAAAGAAATACATCTGCTAACAGAACTTATCTACAGTCAAAAGTTGGCGTTGCCTTTCTTAAACCGGTCCGCCCCGCTGCTTGGCGAGCACAATAACACCCATGCAAAAAGCTATTACTTGTATAGCAATGAATGCCCTTATTGATATACAGGAGTGATACAGTAGGCGACATATAAATTTCTGGGCTACGCCGGCATTAACCCGCAAAAGCAAGAAGCATGGCCATCACAGAAGACCCGCATACGTCGCCCGTGTATATACTCTTGCCAAAAAATTGGCCTTGAGTTGCGGCCCGGCGCTGCGCGTGAGTGTAGAGTAGTGTCGTACATCAATTTTTAACACGCAGGGCAGTAGTTGCTGTTTAAAATAGTACATTATTGTCATCCTGCAAATTTTTCTTCCTATTTAATATAATAATTGGGAAAATTTGTAAGAATGTATGGATGTATGTTTGTTAACTCTTTCAAGAAAAAATTTGAATCTGAATCGATTTTGATAAAACTTTACAATAATATAATAGTTTATAGAGTGATAATCAAAATGAACGCAGGCGTCCTCTATTAGTTTAAGATAAGTTACCTTTAAATATCTGTTCGATGCATTCCGAGGACTCGTCAGCGCCAGGGCCGTCGCTGTCGGAAAGGCGGGGCTCGGTCGGCTCGGTCGGGGCGGGTGGCTCGGTCGGCTCGGTCCGGGCGGGTGGCTCGGGTGGCTCGGGTGGCTCGGTCGGCTCGGTCGGCTCGGACGGCTCGGCAAAGGCGGGCAGTGCGGAGGCGTCTTCTGCGTCACACACGACATTCGACTTGGTCATCATTCGTCCCTTACCGTTGGCGCCTGCTTGCCATTTGCCAAGTATCTTTTTACTAGGCCGCTATTCCGCGGACTCAGTTTATCGTACACGTTTGGAGGATAACTAATAAAGAAAAAATTACGAAATGTGCTGTGAAATGGTGTAAAAGTTATAGCGCTCGAACAATTAATGTTTTTTTTCACTCGTCAGTAAAATTTTATTTCATTCACATAACATCTTTGAAAACCATTAATTATTGAAACATACCAACAACTTTATCGGCCTAATTTCAATATTCGTTCATTCTTTATAAACATTTCTCTATAAACATTATATAAAGAGCCATCTCAAATTAGCGGAATAATATTGTGTCAAATTTGCATTGCATACCTACATTTTTTATTTGCCATTGTATTTTTATTGATTGTTAGTCCGTTAGTGTGTAGTTTCCCTCCGCACGAAAGTTGGTTGAACGTGATTTCATACTGCATTGAGTACATTACGGGTCCATTGGTTAAGTCGTCCTAGCTACACGGGCATAGATGGAGACTGGTACACCTGTGTGCGTGCGTGTGTATGTGTGTGTGTGGGTACGCACGGCTGAGGTAGTGGTCGCGCAGCTGGTCGGGCGGGTCGGCGGGGGCGCGGTGCGGCGGCGGGCAGGGCGCGGGGCGGCGCAGCAGCGCCAGGTTGCGGCGCGCCATGGGCGACGACGGCGAGGTGCACCTGTGTGCGTGTGTGTGTGTGTGGGTACGCACGGCTGAGGTAGTGGTCGCGCAGCTGGTCGGGCGGGTCGGCGGGGGCGCGGTGCGGCGGCGGGCAGGGCGCGGGGCGGCGCAGCAGCGCCAGGTTGCGGCGCGCCATGGGCGACGACGGCGAGGTGCACCTGTGTGCGTGTGTGTGTGTGTGGGTACGCACGGCTGAGGTAGTGGTCGCGCAGCTGGTCGGGCGGGTCGGCGGGGGCGCGGTGCGGCGGCGGGCAGGGCGCGGGGCGGCGCAGCAGCGCCAGGTTGCGGCGCGCCATGGGCGACGACGGCGAGGTGCACCTGTGTGCGTGTGTGTGTGTGTGGGTACGCACGGCTGAGGTAGTGGTCGCGCAGCTGGTCGGGCGGGTCGGCGGGGGGCGCGGTGCGGCGGCGGGCAGGGCGCGGGGCGGCGCAGCAGCGCCAGGTTGCGGCGCGCCATGGGCGACGACGGCGAGGTGCACCTGTGTGCGTGTGTGTGTGTGTGGGTACGCACGGCTGAGGTAGTGGTCGCGCAGCTGGTCGGGCGGGTCGGCGGGGGCGCGGTGCGGCGGCGGGCAGGGCGCGGGGCGGCGCAGCAGCGCCAGGTTGCGGCGCGCCATGGGCGACGACGGCGAGGTGCACCTGTGTGCGTGTGTGTGTGTGTGGGTACGCACGGCTGAGGTAGTGGTCGCGCAGCTGGTCGGGCGGGTCGGCGGGGGCGCGGTGCGGCGGCGGGCAGGGCGCGGGGCGGCGCAGCAGCGCCAGGTTGCGGCGCGCCATGGGCGACGACGGCGAGGTGCACCTGTGTGCGTGTGTGTGTGTGTGGGTACGCACGGCTGAGGTAGTGGTCGCGCAGCTGGTCGGGCGGGTCGGCGGGGGCGCGGTGCGGCGGCGGGCAGGGCGCGGGGCGGCGCAGCAGCGCCAGGTTGCGGCGCGCCATGGGCGACGACGGCGAGGTGCACCTGTGTGCGTGTGTGTGTGTGTGGGTACGCACGGCTGAGGTAGTGGTCGCGCAGCTGGTCGGGCGGGTCGGCGGGGGCGCGGTGCGGCGGCGGGCAGGGCGCGGGGCGGCGCAGCAGCGCCAGGTTGCGGCGCGCCATGGGCGACGACGGCGAGGTGCACCTGTGTGCGTGTGTGTGTGTGTGGGTACGCACGGCTGAGGTAGTGGTCGCGCAGCTGGTCGGGCGGGTCGGCGGGGGCGCGGTGCGGCGGCGGGCAGGGCGCGGGGCGGCGCAGCAGCGCCAGGTTGCGGCGCGCCATGGGCGACGACGGCGAGGTGCACCTGTGTGCGTGTGTGTGTGTGTGGGTACGCACGGCTGAGGTAGTGGTCGCGCAGCTGGTCGGGCGGGTCGGCGGGGGCGCGGTGCGGCGGCGGGCAGGGCGCGGGGCGGCGCAGCAGCGCCAGGTTGCGGCGCGCCATGGGCGACGACGGCGAGGTGCACCTGTGTGCGTGTGTGTGTGTGTGGGTACGCACGGCTGAGGTAGTGGTCGCGCAGCTGGTCGGGCGGGTCGGCGGGGGCGCGGTGCGGCGGCGGGCAGGGCGCGGGGCGGCGCAGCAGCGCCAGGTTGCGGCGCGCCATGGGCGACGACGGCGAGGTGCACCTGTGTGCGTGTGTGTGTGTGTGGGTACGCACGGCTGAGGTAGTGGTCGCGCAGCTGGTCGGGCGGGTCGGCGGGGGCGCGGTGCGGCGGCGGGCAGGGCGCGGGGCGGCGCAGCAGCGCCAGGTTGCGGCGCGCCATGGGCGACGACGGCGAGGTGCACCTGTGTGCGTGTGTGTGTGTGTGGGTACGCACGGCTGAGGTAGTGGTCGCGCAGCTGGTCGGGCGGGTCGGCGGGGGCGCGGTGCGGCGGCGGGCAGGGCGCGGGGCGGCGCAGCAGCGCCAGGTTGCGGCGCGCCATGGGCGACGACGGCGAGGTGCACCTGTGTGCGTGTGTGTGTGTGTGGGTACGCACGGCTGAGGTAGTGGTCGCGCAGCTGGTCGGGCGGGTCGGCGGGGGCGCGGTGCGGCGGCGGGCAGGGCGCGGGGCGGCGCAGCAGCGCCAGGTTGCGGCGCGCCATGGGCGACGACGGCGAGGTGCACCTGTGTGCGTGTGTGTGTGTGTGGGTACGCACGGCTGAGGTAGTGGTCGCGCAGCTGGTCGGGCGGGTCGGCGGGGGCGCGGTGCGGCGGCGGGCAGGGCGCGGGGCGGCGCAGCAGCGCCAGGTTGCGGCGCGCCATGGGCGACGACGGCGAGGTGCACCTGTGTGCGTGTGTGTGTGTGTGGGTACGCACGGCTGAGGTAGTGGTCGCGCAGCTGGTCGGGCGGGTCGGCGGGGGCGCGGTGCGGCGGCGGGCAGGGCGCGGGGCGGCGCAGCAGCGCCAGGTTGCGGCGCGCCATGGGCGACGACGGCGAGGTGCACCTGTGTGCGTGTGTGTGTGTGTGGGTACGCACGGCTGAGGTAGTGGTCGCGCAGCTGGTCGGGCGGGTCGGCGGGGGCGCGGTGCGGCGGCGGGCAGGGCGCGGGGCGGCGCAGCAGCGCCAGGTTGCGGCGCGCCATGGGCGACGACGGCGAGGTGCACCTGTGTGCGTGTGTGTGTGTGTGGGTACGCACGGCTGAGGTAGTGGTCGCGCAGCTGGTCGGGCGGGTCGGCGGGGGCGCGGTGCGGCGGCGGGCAGGGCGCGGGGCGGCGCAGCAGCGCCAGGTTGCGGCGCGCCATGGGCGACGACGGCGAGGTGCACCTGTGTGCGTGTGTGTGTGTGTGGGTACGCACGGCTGAGGTAGTGGTCGCGCAGCTGGTCGGGCGGGTCGGCGGGGGCGCGGTGCGGCGGCGGGCAGGGCGCGGGGCGGCGCAGCAGCGCCAGGTTGCGGCGCGCCATGGGCGACGACGACGAGCCGCCCGCGGCGCCGCCCCGCGCCTTCACCGGCGTGCGTGTCGCCAGCTGGAACTGATCACACGCCGCACGTGTCAGCGCCTTATCGCATCTATACTCTCGCCATCGTTTATTTCCTATTTGACGGTTCAAACCTTGCGCGAAATAAGGCGCTTACATGCTCCGTTGGATATAGTAATCCATTTTATTTGAAAAGAACTTTCGATCGATTCAATGTAACGAAATATATTTTTTCTCAAACATGTATGGAAATACTATCGTTATTTCGAAAAAAGAACTTGCGGAGTATCGCATTTAATAAAAAAATATATTATACCAGGGTACTGGTATATTTATATATAGGTGTGTATACCAGGGTACACCTACACAGTTCAGAAGTAAATTTTCGTTACATTATTTTAACATTATTTTAACTATTTACATTTTTACTCATACGTCGATTAAGAACTTTTACTTCAACACGGCATGGTGCGTAACCGAAAAACGTGATGTTTTTTTACAGCTACAAAATTTCTCTTAAATTGTCATAAAGAAGTTTGTCTTTAAAATGAATGGTCCGGGATACTTTTTCCACAGCACAGTCTAGTTTAAACTAAGCCATAAGCTTGTGCAATGGGATCGAGACAACTGATAAGAAAATTTAAATATTTCTAAATACATACATATGTTATACATAGGAAACACCCAAACTCCAAAACAAATATTTATGGGCGTACACAAAATAATTCTAAGATTTCAGGACGGCAGTTGCATATACTATTTTCTAAATTTTCATCTTGCTGCGTAGGTAACTGACCAACACGGGTAACGTAAGTTTTAATAATAATTAATAATTTATGTACAGTTTTGTACACTTGTTCTCGTTGAGCTTGATGTGGTAGTACGAGTGCAGGGAAAAGAGAACTTTGTTTACACACACACTTTAATTAAGAACACGTAATGTCACAAAATAAACGCGAGTTGGTGTTTTCTTTCTCTAATGTTGTTTACCGCGTTGCAGTAATTGCACTACTACTTTAAATTATTTATTCGTTGTTATATTAATGTAAAGGTGACGCAGGCTCGGGGCGTTTCGCTACGTCAGCCAAACATGTACAGTATTACGAGACTGTACATCCGGCTCGAAGGACCATAAAATGTACAGTTTTGTACACTTGTTCTCGTTGAGCTTGATGTGGTAGTACGAGTGCAGAGAAAAGAGAACTTTGTTTACACACACACTTTAATTAAGAACACGTAATGTCACAAAATAAACGCGAGTTGGTGTTTTCTTTCTCTAATGTTGTTTACGGCGTTGCAGTAATTGCACTACTACTTTAAATTATTTATTCGTTGTTATATTAATGTAAAAGTGACGCAGGCTCGGGGCGTTTCGCTACGTCAGCCAAACATGTACAGTATTACGAGACTGTACATCTTGGCAACCCCAAAAGAGAAAGTAAAAACCATAACAAGTAAAAGAAATATAAATGTAAAAATGTAAATAATAAATAGAATCATTCAAATGTAAAGGAAAGGTTCTTGGTTCCTTTTTTCACACTTCGGGACTCCAGTTCTCCTGTTGGAGTTGCGATGGTTGCCTCTCTATGGCACTCTGGCTGACGGAGAATTTGTAGTTCAATCTCCTCTTGTTTCTGATCTGTCGTTCGTCTCTTGTTATTGTTGTTACGATAGTGACAGCAATATTTCCTCCCAACCACAAAAAGAAGAGCTGCGATTGCAGAGGCCAGCAGAAAATAACTAATGGTGTATTGGTGAATATCGTGGCTTGTTATTGCTGGCAGGGAGACTTCGTTTTCCTTTTGACGCGCAATTTTTTGGTCAATGTCTCTAATTTCTTCGTTAGCATTTAAGGTCTGCAGCTTAGTAGGAGGATAGCGGTATGTCAAATTTACTATCTTGTTGATAGATGTATCAAAGGTTGGCGCTGCTAGTTCATAATCCATTTTAATTTGACTTTTGTATTGCCGTTGAGCGTATATAGTCAAGTCAGACGATTGTAATATACATCCTGGAGATAGTGTGACGATGCTTGTTGAAGTAATTGTATGTGAGGTGACGTCATTATCACATATCGTGCGAAAAGTGCATGAGTGGCAACAAATTGCTAGCCAGCTGTTCCTTGTTTGTACTTCGATCCAGGCGTCCTTGCATGACGTGCGGCTTACGTCACACCGTTCGGTATTTTTATGCGATAAAAGTTTTGCTTCACATGGTGCATTTTCGCTGTGTAGGTCAAATGATAACATGTTTTTGTTACAAATAAAATTCGTTGATGTTTGTAGCGTACATCGTTTTAACTCGTCTTCTGACAGAGAGATGTAAACATTCTTTTGAAAGTTGACACCAATATACTTGTGAGATATCAGTACATAGGCTAGCTCCTGTAGCAATTCCAACTGGTAAAGGTATTGCTTGGTATAAGCTGTTGATTAAGAGAAATGTTGATAGAGTGGCAGAGTTCATATAGGTGGCATCTGAGAGTATTTTTAAATCCGTGTCAATGGAGGCGAAATTGATGTTTGTTTCATTGATAAAACTGTCGATGTAGCGGAATTGACGGTGAATGTTGTCTTCGCTCCTTTTCAATATCTGGTTCTCAAGTTCCACAATAGTAGTCTGGTTTTTTATTAACTGTAACAAGTAGTTTTCATTTGTTTGAAGTGACCTTATATCTTGCTGGTACTTATCAGCAAAGCTTTGATCCAGTATTCCAAACAAACTGTTCGCTATGGAATTCCGTTCACAAGGCCTCTTTTCTTTCTGTTGCTTAGGTGTTTATGTGGATTTGTTAGTATATTATTATAATAATTCAAATGATGCATCTCATGATTTAGTTGTTCCATTATTGTTAGACACTGTTGTAGTCCAGTATTAAGGCATAAGTTGTTCATATTTTCTAAATAAACTTGAGTGCGATGCGTTCCTTTCCAATAATTGGTCAGATTGTAGTAGATAACTAACAACCATTCATCGTGTACTGCTTGCATTTTACCTCGGTGTCTTATGACACCTGTATTATTACAGGGGCCGTTCGCGTTCTAAGCTTGTAATCTGCGCAGCTGATTTAGATGTTACGCGCGTGCCATCTGCGGCGGTATATACTCCAGTTACAAATGTAAACAGTGATAACAATATTAGTGATAGTGAGGCAGGTTGTGTAGGTTTCTTTCGTAGTTTATATTTAGATTTTTTCTGAGAATCTTCTTCAACGTCATCACTCTTGGGTTTTTCAACTTCCGAGTTAAATGGCAAAGGAGATAGTTTTGTTATTGGGCGTTTGAGGACCCCGCCTTGTGTTTTAACATTGGTAACTCGAACGTATCCATCGGGTCCTGGATGAGTCTTTAATACACGACCCAAAGCCCACTTTGCCGGAGGTAGGTTGTCCTCCTTTAGTAGAACGACATCGCCTTCCTGAAGGTTTCTCGTGGGTTTATTCCACTTACTACGCGTTTGCAGTGTGGTAAGATAATCATTGGACCAGCTTGTCAAATAATGTTGAAACATGTGCTCGATGAGCTGCCATCTGCGGCGTAAATTGATGCCATTGTCATCTTTATAGTCAGAGAGCGGCATAGCCAGCATTGAACTTCCTGTCAAGAAGTGCCCAGGGGTCAGACAGTTATAAAATTCCTCTGGGTCTTCAGTTAGTGGGCACAAAGGTCTTGAATTTAAACAGGCTTCTATTTTTGTTAACAGTGTTGTAAATTCTTCATAGGTTAGCTTTTGATCACCAAGTACTCGTCGCAAATGACCTTTAAACGAGCGTACCCTGGCCTCCCAAGGCCCCCTGCCTCCGGCCATGAAGGGGCATTAAAATGCCATTGCACCTCCATTTTGGCTAGCTCGCTAAATAGATCTGGGTTCAGCAGTTTTTTCCACTCTTCATACTCTTGGTGGAGTACCTTTGCTGCACCTATAAAGTTTGTACCACAGTCTGAGTACATGTGACGAGGAGTGCCGCGTCTGGCGCAAAGTCGCTGAAACCCAGCCAGAAATGTCTCTGTGTTAGCACAGAGACATTTCTGGCTGGGTTTCAGCGACTTTCGGATCGGAGATAAGCTCAATGTGGACGGCTTTCGTCACCATACATATGAATATGGCTACATATCCTTTTGAGGTTTTCACGCCTCTGCCTTTGTTGTGCTTAACATCCACGTGACCCGTGAAGTCTAATCCCGTGTGTGTGAAAGGACGGCATGGAGTTATTCTTTGCCGCGGCAGATCGCCCATCAGTTGGTGATTATCTGTTTTGTTAAACCGATGGCAACGTACACATCTTCGTAGTTGCGTTTTGACAGCCCTGTTGCCACCGTCAATCCAAAACCGCTGACGTATGTAGGTTAACGTTAATCGTGCTCCGCCGTGCATTGTTCTTGAATGGGCTTGTTCTATTAGTAACTGTGTATAGCGACCTTTGTGTGGTATTATGATAGGATTTTTCATTCCAGCTGGTAAACTTGACTGTTTGAGACGACCTCCAACGCACATTATCCCGTCATCGTTAATGTACGGGTTCAGTTTGAAAATAGCGCTTTTTTGTGATACTAATTCCGATTTGCAAAGTTGTTTGTATTCGGAATGGAAGGCTGATCGCTGCACATGAATAACGATACATCGACTCGCTGCACTTAGTTCGTTAGTAGTGAGGTATGCGGTTTCTGATTTCGACTTGGTGCGCATATTTGTAATGATGCGCAATATCCATGCTATAATGCGATTCACATGTGTTAATAAACTGTATTTATTCAATAACTTCATAATAACTTTGTCTTCATAATCTTCTTGTAAATTGTGTTTTATTCGAACGTGATTGATTTTCCCGAAATCTGTTTTATATGTACAGAGACTTGCTTCCGACATCGGAGTCATTAAAAACTCAGGGCCTTGCCACCATAGTTGAAAATTTATGAGTTTGCTTGGTAAAAGGCCTCTCGATGCACAGTCAGCGGGATTGATTTCTGACTTGATGCATTTCCATTGATTAGCCGGAATAACGTGTCTGATTCTTGCAACTCTGTTGGCTACATACGTCTCCCATCTCGTGGTTTCTCCTTGAATCCACGCGAGGACAACTTGTGAGTCAGACCACCAGAGTTTGACTTTTTCCATCAAGTTGGCTAAAAGCTGCGCTCCACATAATTCCAGTCGTGGCAATGTAGTCTTCTGGGCTAGTGGGGCCACTCTTGTTCGGGATACGAGTAGAGTTATTTTGGGTAGGCCTTGTTCGTCGTATACTCGGCAATAAATCACACAAGCGTAAGCTCTTTCGCTTGCGTCGCAAAAGCCTAATAACTCTACACCATTGCTGGTGTCGCCTATCCATCTTGTTAGCGTTATTTTCTTGACAACTGGTAGGTCCTTTTGTAAAGTTAGCCACTCGGTTTTGATGTCAATGGGTATTTCATCATCCCAGTTGAGATTACTCATCCAAAGTTTTTGAAATAGCAATTTAGCTTTGACCGTCACTGGAGAGCCAGCCTAGTGGGTCATAAAATTTTGATATTGATGAGAGTAAAGATCTTTTAGTAAGCTGTTTTGGTTCTTTCAATGACCAGTTGAAGTGGAAAATGTCATTACTAGGAACCCAACTGAGTCCTAATGTTTTGCTACATTCTTCGCCTTTAAAATCAAAAGTGCCTTGTGTTGAAATTTGATCGACGTGTAAGTCTTCCACTATGGCTCGATGGTTGCCTGTCCACTTTCGCAGGTTCATGCCCCCGCCTCTCAATAATTGTATTAGTGAATGGTGTAAATGTTTTGCCTTCAAGAGCTCGTTGTGACCGCTTATGACGTCATCAACGAAACATTCTTCTAGAAGAACCTTGGCGGCTTCGGGATATTTGTGGCCGTCGTCCATGGATAGCTGCTTTAAAGTTCGCATAGCAAGCCATGGTGCACATTTTGTACCGTAGGTCAAAGTGCACAGCTGGTAGTCACACAGACGTTGATCTCGTGAATCTTTCCAGACGATGGTTTGTAAGTGTTGTTGGTCTTCTTCAAGCCACGTACAGCGGTACATTTTCTCGATGTCCGCCGTAAATGCGTATTTGTACGTTCTCCATTTGAGAATAAGAGCTTGAATGTCCTTTTGTAAATTAGCTCCTTTTTCCATTAAATTGTTCAAACTATAGCCACTCGTAGTTTTTTGACTAGCGTTGAACACAACTCTTAACTTCGTTGTTGTAGAGTGTTCCCGTAGGACGCCGTGATGAGGCATATAATAGCTATCAGCTGGTATGTTTGATGCAAGTTTTAGGTGACCAAGTTCGGCATACTCTTCAATAAATTTTTTGTACATTAAGGAGAGCTTGTTGTTCTTTTCTAGGCGTTTTTCTAGCTGTAGAAACTGGGAAACAGCAGTCGATCTTGAGTTACCTAGTTTTTCCTTGTAATCGGGTAAAAGAGGCATTCTCACGATGTATTTTCCGCCAACTGAGCGGCGCACGTTAGCTTTGTAAAATTGCTTACAGTTTTCGTCCTTGGGAGTATCCTTTTTGTTCTGAATATCTTCGTTTTCCCAAAATTTGGTCAACTCGTCTATGTTGAATGTATTGACGTGACAATTATACGTTTGTTTCGTTTTGCCACATAAAATCCATCCAATTTGTGTCTGTTGTGCGACGGGTGATTGGGAGGTGTCCTTCAGGACACCGTCGAGGATGATTTCCGAATAAACATCTGCTCCCAATATTAGATCTATTTTGCGAGAAACATTGAAGTCAGGGTCCGCCAGTTTCAAGTTTTCAAGATACGTCCACCTTCCTTTTTCAAATGTCCTAGTAGGCAAGTTGTTTGTAAGTTTTGTCATTATAAGAGCTTGCGTTTCGAAGCTGTAATCGGAGTGAATCGAACGGCAAGAGACTGTGACTTTACCCCTGCATTCCCTGGAAACAGAGCCGATTCCCGATATGGATGCGTTGAGCCCAACTCTTTTAAGTCGAAGTGTTTGAGCTGCGTTTTCTGATATCAAGTTCACCTGCGAACCTTGATCGAGTAGCGCACGTAATGTTATATAAGTCCCGTTGATAGACTTAACCCTCAGTAGTACAGTGGTTAGTAATACCTCTATGCCATCATTTGACAAGTGGTTCGAGGTTTGTTGAAGGGTTGATGACGACGACGAGGGTTGCTCCATGTGACCTTTTCTAGTAGTGGTCACGTTTTGCTTGTCAGGATTGTGCAATAATGTATGATGTCTTTGATTGCATTCTTTACAGAGTTTTGTAGAACTGCATTCATTTTTGCCATGTGAGTACAAGCAATTCTTGCAAAGTTGCAATTTCGACACAATGTTATTCCGTTTATCGAGTGTCATTGCTATGAATTTGTCGCATTGGCGTAATACATGACTTCCGTTGCAGTGTGGACATTTGCCGTGTATGGTTACATAGTTATTTGTTTTATTATAACTAAAGTTTTGTTTTTTCATTTGACTTTGCTTGTTGAATGATTTCCAGTTTGATGTATTTTCAGCAGTTGCAGAGATACCTTTCTTAGCAGACTTCATTGTTTCATGAGCAATAAACTGAGTTTCGAGGAAATACAAAAAGTCATGTAAGCTTTGTAGTTCCCGATGATCCTGGAGTTCTTTCATGTAGTCACCCAGGGTTCTGGTATCTAGTTTCTGTGCCATAATATGAACAATAATAGGGCCCCATGATGACGTATCGACTCCAATGTTAGAATGCCATTCAGGCACTCGGTTATCACGTCATGCATCTTTTTTAAGTTAAACGAATCCGGATGCTGTATAACTGGCAGGCCTAACATAGTGTTCATATATGAGGTGAATTGTAGTCGTCGATTGTCATAGCGTAGTATCAAAATATCCCAACAGCAGTTGTAGTTCTCAGTGCTGATGGTCAGTTGCTGTACCAAGCGTTCAGCTTCCCCTCTAAGCTTGGACTTTAGGTGTTGCATCTTCTGAGCGTTGTTGATCATAGGGTTCTTGTGTATCGCTTCCAGAAAAAGGTCCTTAAATGAAATCCATTGACTATAATTTCCGGAAAATTCTGGGATGTCAATCTTCGGAGCAGATTTTTGGTAATGCACCGAAGACCAAATTTTCGCGTTAATTTTCTTTTTCATGTCATCATATTGTTCTTCTATATCTGTGAACATTTGAGAATATTTCTGATTTGATCCCTTTAGTTGAAAGTCGATACCCCAATGGAGTTTATCAATGGCATCCCATTTCGATTTCAATGTTGCTAAGTTATCTTCCAATTCCCACTTTTCAGAAATAGTTGAGAGGTCAATCTTCGACATAGCGCGTAATATGGCGTTGAAGTTACATTCTTGTTTGTTAAGTAAGATCTGCATGCTGTTACTGTTTTCATCATCCGAAGAGTTACCTAAGTCGAATCTCACTTCTCGTTGTTGATCTCCGATGTGCGTCAATCGAGATGATATATCCGTTTTAGTTGATATATAGAGGTTTTTAGTTTTTCCATGGATGTCATCCACAAAGTAGGAAATTGACTTATCATCAATTCCTAGTAACAGCTGAGCGTGTGTGCTATCAAAAATTTTCCATTCGTTTTCTAACAAAGTCAAACGTTTATTCAGATACTCCGCAGTTTTTCGTGTAGAAGAATCCTTGCGATAGTTTGTGCATATTGTTTTTATGTTTTCGAAGCAAGCGGATTGTTGTTCTAGAAGACTCATATTGTTAGCTTCTTGAAGATCTTGTAGCTCCAAAAATAAACAACGTAGTCGGAAATAACTGGAGAGCGTTGTGAAGGTTATTGCTTTGCTATAATCTTCACGGTTAGAAATCGGTTCGCTTAGTCTTAGCGTCTCTCACGTTTCTCTGCGCCTTCTCAATCTGACCGGGGCGACCCGCTTGTGGGAGACCGATCAAACCGATTCGCTAACGCGTGAGTAACACTGAAGTACTGAAGACTTTTCCTCGAAGGACCATAAAATGTACAGTTTTGTACACTTGTTCTCGTTGAGCTTGATGTGGTAGTACGAGTGCAGAGAAAAGAGAACTTTGTTTACACACACACTTTAATTAAGAACACGTAATGTCACAAAATAAACGCGAGTTGGTGTTTTCTTTCTCTAATGTTGTTTACCGCGTTGCAGTAATTGTACTACTACTTTAAATTATTTATTCGTTGTTATATTAATGTAAAGGTGACGCAGGCTCGGGGCGTTTCGCTACGTCAGCCAAACATGTACAATATTACGAGACTGCACAACTTAACTATCTTCACGCTGTATCCCTGACGGGATAGTCAGAGAGGACAGATCAACAGGCATCGCGATCTATGCATACTTCTTTCGCTTCCTGTCGATTCATTAATCGCTTCGTACATGCACGTCTGGGTATCCGAGTACTTTTGACTCTTCCGTTCTTGAGCAATCCGCTCACGTGGTCTTCATATGTAAGTCTCGGTCTACCTTGACTCCTTCTGCCCTCTACTTTCGCACAATATTTATTCTTCGTCAATAGTTCCTCGCTCATTCGTTGAACGTGTCCAAACCAACGGTGACACTTTCACTCAAACCTGCCATATTGCGTATCACTTCGTTGCGTTTTCGGTCAGCCAAGGTTACTCCGCACAATTTTCGAAGTGATCGCATCTCCACAGCATTCAGCTTACTTTTATGCATTTGCTGACATACCCAGGTTTCGCTGCCGTAAAGCAACATTGGCACTAGCACTACGTTATGAATCGCGAGTCGTGCTTCTTTTACGATGCTTTGTCGCTTTACTAATTGGGACAAAGCACCATTAACTTTGCTTCCGGCAGTTACTCGCCGTTCTACATCCGAATCACATCTTCCATTCGCGCTAAACATACTCCCTAAATACACAATTTCATTCACTTGCTCTAGACATTCCTGATTTACCCAAATCTCGCACTTAGTTCTTACGTCTTCTCTTTCAAATACCAGAACCTTAGTTTTATTTGCATTCAAGCGAAGACCCTTTCTTTCACACTCCTCTTTCATATTAGTGACTAATGCCTGAAGGTTGGCTTCTGATGAGGCCATTAGCACCGCATCATCAGCGTACAACAGACAATTTACTGTTAAGTCACCCAAATTCACACCCATATCACAATCTTTCAACTTCTGCAGGCAACTGTCTAGATACACTATGAACAGTCAGGCAGACATGACACAACCCTGTTTGACGCCTGTACAGACGTCGGAAAGAGGCGTCACATCCCCACTACTCGCACGCAAGCCTTACAGTCCCTGTATAGCGACTGTATTGCCCGCAGTAGCGAGCCGTCCACACCATATCCGGGCAGCAAGTTCCACAGAGTTTCTCTCACGACGTTATCAAATGCTTTCTCTAGATCCACAAAAGCGTAGAAATCCTTCTGACTAACAGCCAGAAACTTCTCCGCGTTCATGCGGAGAGAAAACACTTGATCCATGCAACCTCTTCCACGTCGGAATCCGCATTGAGCCTCCCATAAATACCTTTCAGACTTTTCTTGCATTCGTGCCGTTATAACCTTTGGACACACCTTACTAGCTAAACTGACCAAGCTGATCGCTCTGTAGCTGGAGCAGTTTAGGCGAAAGCCTTTTCCTTTGAAGATAGGTACTACAACTGCTATTCGCCAGTCATCTGGGACCTCACCCGTCCGCCAGCACAAGTTGCATAGCAGACAAAGAGTGTCCCAGACGCGCGACCCACCGTACTTGATCATCTCAGCACAGAGTTACTGCTGAGATGATCAAGTACGGTAAGATTTCCCGCAGCCTTACCACATTTCATACTTCTTATCGCTTGTTCAATCTCTTTCATACTAATGACTTCAATGACACCAGGATCCGGAGCGTCACAGTGAGCTCCACTTCCCGATGCGGCATCTCTGTCCTTACTTGCATACATCGTTCCATAAAATTCACTTCATCTCTGCAGGACGTCAGTTTGTTTTGTTAAAACATAGTTGTCAACACTAAGCACTTTATTCATATTGCAGATCTTCAAACAACTCCGAGTCTTGCCTACCTCGTTCCAGAAGAGCTTGGCATTATCCCGGAAATTGGACGACAACCTTTCATCCGCTTTCATTCTGCACCTTTCACGAGCTTCTTCTATCAGTGCGTTTCGTGTTAACCTTTTTCAGTTTGTATCTCTCTTTTATATTCAAATCATTCCGCGAGGCTAAGTAGTCTAACCATGCTTTCTTCTTCATTCGTACGGCTTCTTTCACTTCATCATTCCACCATGCATCGCGCTTATTACTACTGCCTCTTTTTGTCACTCCACGCACTTCCACAGCGGCATTTATCATACTGTCCCTAAGGTTCTGCCATACACTTTCCACATTCTCACTGCTTACATTGACGTCGCCAAGCTTTTCGGCCACCCTTTCTTTATATTTATCCCTAATGGATGCATCCTGCAGCTTCCAGCTTTTGATGCTATAAGTCGGCTCAGGTGTCAGGACACTCGGTACGATGACGCTAACCCGCGAGCATACCTCTAATCCTAGTTATGACTACGCAGTGGTCTTATTCCAGCTCAGCGTCACGATAAGCCTTTGTGTCCATCACCTGTTTACGGAGCCGACTATCCATTAGGAATAGATCTATCATGCTTCTGTTTGACTTACATCTCCTCGTATACATATGAATTTGTTTGTGGTTGAACATCGTGTTCGCCACAAACAAATCCTTTTCCTTACAAAATGCCAGTATAAGCTTGCCGGCGTCATTCACCCCTTTGTCCCCATACTTTCCGAGTACCGACTCAAATCCATCGCGAGCGGTACCCACCCATCCATTTAAGTCTCCACACACTATAAGTCTTTCACTTCCTTCTATCACATTAAGAGCTTCTGTCAGACTCTCCCAGAAGTCCTCTAGTTCAATTGCGCTCGACGAAGACACTGGTGCGTTAGCAGCCACCAGGAAAACTTTCGTCAAGCCGAGCTTTAAACGGATCCAGAGTACTGTAGGACCAACCAATTTATACTCATACATACCGGACAACCATCGCGAGGACAACAAAATCCCAACCCCCTCACCGCCCTGCTCGCTCTCTGGTTTCCAGACAATAGCGCGAGCAGCCCACCCGGGAGCTCCCAGACTTCGCTGCCCTTGCGCTCGGTCTCTATCGAGCACACAGCATCTAATTTTCTCTCTTTCATAACATCCATCAACTCATTCATCTCATCTGCCATTCCTCCCCTAACATTCCCCTCGCTACCCTGCACTCCGTCCTCCACTTCCCTGCGCGCACTCCACCGCCCACCCCGCACGCACCGGCGGGGACGAACCGGTGCGCGACGCCTCGGGGGCACGCCCTAACACGGTTCGCCTCTGTGGCACTCGCGTCGGAGTACAATTGCAGCCTCGGCCGGCGGGGATGGCGACGGGCACGCTTCTACTTCATGATACAAAACTGACCTGGTGCAGGGGCAGCGCGCGGCGCGCGCGCACGCTGTCGGCGACCCAGCGCGCGGACAGCACGGGCGCGTGCGGCTGTAGGCGCGCGGCGCGCGCGGCGGCCCGGCGCGAGCCCGCCAGCACGTGCGTGAGGCTGTGGGGCGGGGACGCGGCGCCGCAGCGCACGGCGCCGCCCCGCGCCAGCGCCGCGGCCGCGCGCTCGCCCGCCGCGCCCCACGCCTCCACGCCCGTCACCCACACCTGCGCCGTTCTTACTCATGCGTGTCACAATACTTACAAAAGAACATTTATTTATTATGTTTTCTTCCAGGTGTGTTGAAAAAACGACATACAATATAAAAAAAAATTAAATTAAATATCCATCACGCCTTATCCCCGAAGGGGTGGCAGAGGCATATTGTATGCCCACTTTTCACCGTATGGATTCCTGTCCCACGTAATAGGTGGTGAGCCCATTGCCGTGTTGAAATAGACAGACGCAGGTTGTGGCTACCTGCTGTTGAATTTTTTCAAGCCGCCCATAAGGCCTTCAACCAGGCTTAACGACTGCCATTACGCACGTACGTATATTGTAAACTCACTCGGCTATGTTACTCCCTCGCCTACGGTTTGGGCTGAAAAACTGCCTCGTGCGTCACGACCGCCGTGACGCACTTGTATCGTAATCTATACTACTATTATAAAGCTAAAGAGTTTGTTTGTTTATGTGAAACGCGCTGATCTCAGAAACCACTGGCTCGGTTTCAAAATTTCTTTTTGTGTTGAATAATCCATTTATCGAGGCAGATTATAGGCTATATAGCGTTCCGCTACGACCGATAGGTGCACAGCGGCAAGGATAAATGTGGCAAAATCGGGAGAAAAATATTCTATTTGAAAGCTTCCGTTGCGAACGCTGCCTAAACAATTAATGTTACGCAATAATTATTTATTACAAAACTGCTCTCCTTTAAAAGTTCTAAAATAAAATCCGCGACAGCACATGTCTATCTTTTGAGGTTAACTCACTCTAATAATTTTATTGCAATCAAATTTGTTCTGAAATAACGCGGTCATGCATTATGGCGCGAGATCAGCGGAGAGCGCATGCGTCTTCTCTCGCTCGCCAATAAATATAATAAATATCGCGCAGACGCGTCATCGGCGCACTACAGAAAGGATGTGCGTACTGGGACCTACTCTGCTTTCAATTGTGTTTTTGCGATATCGTATAGTTTGGTATAGTATATTGAAAGCTATATATCACCACGGTACTGATCTGGAGAAGAGCAGTAATCATAAATGTAACAAATCGGACAAACTTTCATACATTATTGTAAAAGTACCAACCTAATAAACGACGGGATTAAATGGGTGCGACGGGAATAAAGGCGTTACTGATAAAAGGCTATATCATCACGCTACTACCCTGAAGATACTAACTATATTACCTCGATTCAATCAGTTTTCAGTTATTTCTTCTTTCAGAATCGCTAAAACTTTAATTCACATATTCACCCCACTGCACAGTGTGCATTTTTGTCCCACGTAACAGGTGGTAAGCCCATTGTCGTGTTGAAATGGACAGGCGCAGTTTGTGGCGTAAAATGTTGTTGAAATTTTTCAAGCCGCCCATAAGGCCTTCAACTTGCCTTAACAACGGATGCCATGTTACTGGCAACCGGGAGCAACGCACGGAAACGCTCCTAAATGGAAATACTACATAGCGGTTACCCCAGGTCGACGGTCGAAAATGTAAAGTTTCCTATATAGCTTAAAATCCTATTAACCATCCCTTTGAGAAAAATAAACAAAACCAAGATAGACGTGTCCATTTATTGGTTTCCAGAAACAGGTGTAACTACATTTATGTTTCTAACTTAGGAAATTACGAAGTTCAATACAACCTCTGATTCCTTATCTAATATACAGTGTTTGTTCAAACGCCGCGCCGGTCCCAGTACAATGTGATAGCAGCGTTTTCGAAAAGTGGCTTAGCTCCATATTTTATAAATAAATACGGCCCAGCATCCACCAGACGGTGCTCTGCTATACTTTTAATAATAATAATATTTTTTAATAATAATAACACTATCAGACAGTGTTATTATTATTATATACTTACACAAAATCCATCGAATATAGGTCCAACGTCTTTGATGAGATTCATGTCGAAGTTCTCGAACGCGGCAAACCCTTCCATATCAATAGAAGTGTCGTCGTTGTGAGCGTCCTGTGAGAGCTGAAACATTACATCACTTACAATACTTCCCAAGATACACAACTAATAATACAATGCGTAGTATATTTTTTTGTAACGCGACATTATTGTTTACTGAATTACATAGTAATTATTATTTTACAATAAATTAATATAGTTAAACCTATAAACTAAAATAATTAAATTACATAATTGTACAGCCAGCGCTAATATTGCTAATAGCGCTATTGCTTATTTCAAAAGTTACTTTGCCTCACGCTCGCAGCAAACGAGATTTCACGAAGCAAAGGGGCCCTTTTGCTGCTCGAGAGGTGAAAATTATATTGTCGCATACATTTTGTACGACGATATCCGCACTCGTCACGACAGTGTCGGCACTGTTGTGTGCAGATAGGCCTTAATTGGGGCAACTCTGTGACTCGCTCGATATAAAACTTGGGGTAGTCGCATTTTAACGATCATATTGAAAATTCGAGAGACAATATCGACATTATACTGAAGCAAATTGAATACTGAAATTTAATGTCGAAATGGTCTCTCGAATGTCCCTGGAGCCATCAAGGAGTCATCAAGTCTGTGTGCCTGAACACAGACTTGATGAAATACAGAACAAACGCGCAGTCAAATCCTTTTGGTGTCCGTAGCTTAATTTAAGTTAACAAAGTATTATGGATAAAAAAAGGATGGAGTGCAGGGTAGCTGCGTGGAATGTTAGGGGAGGAATGACAGATAAGATGAATGAGTTGATGGATGTTATGAATGAGAGAAAGTTAGATGCAGTGTGCTTGACAGAGACCAAGCACAAGGGCAGCGAAGTCTTGGAGCTCCCGGGTGGGATGCTCGCGCTTTGGTCTGGAGTACCAGAGAGCGAGCATGGCAGTCGGGGGGTTGGAATTTTGCTGTCCTCGCGATTGGCCTCCGGTATGTATGAGTACAAACTGATAGGTCCTAGAATCCTCTGGATCCGTGTAAAACTTGGTTTGACGAAGATTTTCCTGGTAGCTGCTTACGCGCCAGTATCTTCGTCGAACGCGAGTGAGCTAGAGGACTTCTGGGAGAGTATGAGAGAAGCTCTAAATGTGATAGAAGGAAATGAAAGACTTATAGTATGTGGAGACTTGAATGGATGGGTGGGTACCGCTCGCGATGGTTTTGAGTCGGTACTCGGGAAGTATGGGGATAAAAGGGTGAACGACGCTGGCAAGCTAATACTGGCATTTTGTAAGGAAAAGGATTTGTTTGTGGCGAACACAATGTTCAACCACAAACAAATTCATATGTATACGAGGAGATGTAAGTCAAAGAGAAGCATGATAGATCTATTCCTAATGGATAGTCGGCTCCGTAAACAGGTGATGGACACAAGGGTTTATCGAGGCGCTGAGCTGGGATCAGACCACTACCTAGTCATAACTAGGATTAGGGGTCTGTTCGCGGGTTGGCGTCATCGTACCGAGTGTCCTGAACCTGAGCCGACTTATAGCATCAAAAGCTGGAAGCTGCAGGATGCATCCATTAGGGATAAATATAATGAAAGGGTAGCCGAAAAGCTTGGCGATGTCAATGTAAGCAGTGAGAATGTGGAAAGTGTATGGCAGAACCTTAGGGATAGTATGATAAATGCCGCTGTGGAAGTGTGTGGAGAAACGAAAAGAGGCAGTAGTAATAAGCGTGATGCATGGTGGAATGAGGAAGTGAAAGAAGCAGTTCGAATGAAGAAGAAAGCATGGCTAGACTACTTAGCCTCGCGGAATGATTTTAATATGAAAGAGAGATACAAGCTGCAGAAAGTTAACACGAAGGCACTTATAGAAGAAGCTCGTGAAAGGTGCAGAATGAAAGCGGATGAAAGGTTGTCGTCCAATTTCCGGGATAATGCCAAGCTCTTCTGGAAAGAGGTAGGCAAGACCCGGAGTTGTTCGGCAATCTGCAGTATGAATAAAAAAAAAAAAAAAAAAAAAAAAAAAAAAAAAAAAAAAAAATAACAATGACGTCCTAACAGACCAAAGTGACGTCCTGCAGAGATGGAGTGAATATTATGGAAAGATGTATGCAAGAAAAGACAGAGATGCCACATCGGGAAGGGGAGCTCACTTCGATGCTCCGGATCCCGATGTCATTGAAGTCATTAGTATGAAAGAAATAGAACAAGCGATAAGAAGTATGAAATGTGGTAAGGCTGCGGGAAAAGACAGAGTCACTGCTGAGATGATCAAGTACGGTGGGTCGCGTGTCTGGGACACACTATGTCTGTTATGCAACTTGTGCTGGCGGACGGGTGAGGTCCCAGATGACTGGCGAGTAGCAGTTGTAGTACCTATTTACAAAGGGAAAGGCTCGCGCCTAAACTGCTCCAGCTACAGGGCGATCAGCTTGGTCAGCTTAGCTAGTAAGGTGTATGCAAAGGTTATAACGGCACGAATGCAAGAAAAGTCTGAAAGGTATTTATGGGAAGCTCAATGCGGATTCCGACGTGGAAGAGGTTGCATGGATCAAGTGTTTTCTCTCCGCATGATCGCGGAAAAGTTTCTGGCTCTTAGCCAGAAGGTTTTCTGCGCTTTTGTGGATCTAGAGAAAGCATTTGATAACGTTGTGAGAGAAACGCTGTGGGACTTGCTGCCAGGATATGGTGTGGACGGCTCGCTACTGCGGGCAATACAGTCGCTTTATAGGGACTGTAAAGCTTGCGTGCGAGTAGGGGGGGATGTGTCACCTCTTTTTGATGTCTGTACAGGCGTCAAACAGGGATGTGTCATGTCCGCCTGGCTGTTCATAGTGTATCTGGACAGTTGCAGAAGTTGAAAGATTTTAATATGGGTGTGAATTTGGGTGACTTTACAATAAACTGTCTGCTGTACGCTGATGATGCGGTGCTCATGGCCTCATCAGAAGCCGACCTTCAGGCATTAGTCACTAATATGAAAGAGGGGTGTGAAAGTAAGGGTCTCCGCTTGAATGCAAGTAAAACTAAGGTTCTAGTATTTGAAAGAGGTGACGTAAGAACTAAATGCGAGATTAGGGTAAACCAGGAACGTCTAGAGCAAGTGAATGAAATTGTGTATTTAGGAAGTATGTTTAGCGCGGATGGAAGATGTGATTCGGATGTGGAACGGCGAGTAGCTGCCGGAAACAAAGTTAACGGTGCTTTGTCCCAGTTAGTAAAGCGACAAAGCATCGTAAAAGAAGCACGACTGGCGATTCATAATGCAGTGCTAGTGCCAACTTTGCTTTACGGTAGTGAAACCTGGGTATGTCAGCAGATGCATGAAAGTAAATTGAATGCTGTGGAGATGCGATCACTTCGAAAGTTGTGCGGCGTTACCTTGGCTGGCCGAATACGTAACGAAGTGATACGCAATTTGGCAGGTTTGAATGAAAGTGTCAGCGTTAAGCTGGAAAAGGGCGTGCTCCGTTGGTTTGGACACGTCCAACGAATGAGTGAGGGACGATTGACGAAGAATATATATTGTTCAAAAGTAGAGGGTAGAAGGAGTCAGGGTAGGCCGAGACTTACATATGAAGACCACGTGAGCAGATTGCTCAAAAACGGAAAGGTCAAAAGTACTCGGATACCCAGACGTGCGTGTATGAAGCGATTGATGAATCTCGAAGAAGCGAAAGAAGTATGCATAGATCGCGAAGCCTGGCGATCTGTCCTCTCTGACTACCCCGTCAGGGATACAGCGTGAAGATAGTTAGTTAGTTAGTTAGTAAGTATTATCGAAAATAATATAAATGTGAAGTTTGTTTGTTACGCTTTCACGTGAAAACTACTTAACCGATCATCATGAAACTTTGTACACTTGTTCTCGGAGGTATTAGAAGTGACATAGATTACTTTTTATTGAAAAAAATCTCTCTTATGTGGCGCTATCGAAGTTGCGCGGGTCTACGGGGTTGTCGCAGCTAGTACATAATATGGTACATTTTAGTTGAGTCATTACAATAGGCCAAATTTGAAAAGTGTCAGTTTTGCCTACAGTGAGATGACATGATTATTGACATCGATTAATGTGAATGAACCGATACGGACTTCAAACATATACGAATTGATTCATTTATTTCGAAAAAGTAGGTACTTATAGGTACTGTAATCTATATATATATAAATGAATCCCTATTTCCCTTGGTCCTGCATTCACGCGTGAACGGCTGGACCGATTTGAAAAATTCTTTTTATATTGGATAGCCCATTTATTGAGGAAGGTTCTAAGCTATATATCATCATGCCACTACAAAGGAGAGCGGAGCAGTAATCATAAATGTAAACAAATTGGGGAAACTTTCATACATTTTTGAAAAAGTAATAAGCGACGGGATTAAATGGGTGCCACGGGGTTGGAAGTATGTCACGGACGAAGCCGGGCAGGTCAGCTAGTTTTATTATAAAAATCATCAGTCATATCCCAGTCTAATTATTAAATGACTTGTTCTATCATAAATTTAAGAAACAATATCCAACAACTATTATAATTACAATGAGGGTATTATCATCTTCATCACTGCTTAATTTATTTTCAAAAATACATATACATACGTATCATCACGGCTGTCTCCCATTGGGATAGGCAGAAACTAATTAGCGCGCGGCCGCACGGACACGTTATCACTTGTTACGCCTTTTGTACAATACAAACATATTTATACAGTTCACTAGTTTCTTTATAAACAATCACCTCAAGCTAGCGAAGCAACCAGAAGTGATGCATGCCAGACTCTATCGAAAACCTTGGCGATGTCCAGGCTGGTGGACAAGGATTCGCCATGCTTATCCATAGCCTCACCCCAAAGGTGTGTAACGAATGCTAGAAGATCACCCTTGACCGTTTCGGCCTAAATCCGTATTGCCGGTCGTTTATTAAGGATTGATCTTCTAGTTAACGCATGAGTTGCTTGTTTATGATTAGCTCAAAAACCTTACAGATGACTGAGGTGACGACTATTGGACGATAGTTGCCTGGGTCTGATAGACACACGACATGACAATTACTGAGCGCCACGCGCCGCTAGATGGCGCGGTGCATAATATTTAAGAGCACATACATAACGCTATAGGGGTGCCAGACGGCCACTGTGAGCGGCCGGGAACTAGTCGGCAGTGCGCACGAGGTGTGCCACGCCGCCCCGCTCCGCTCCACGGGGCGCGGACGGCCTGCTTACTGGCTAAGGAGCACTAGCATTGTCTATGACTAGGTCTACAATTGATATGAGACCTTTAGATTGATGACCCCAAATGGCGACCGTGGGACAAGGGTTGCACACACACTTGGATTTTTATATAATATATTAACACCTCTGTCTGTATAAATCTACTGTGCGAATGGGTGGCACTTGGTGTACGAAGATTGAGTCTTCTGGGGCATGCGATTCCTACACCGGACGACATCCCCAAGGAACATACTGAAGATCATCAAGACGCACACGGGCGCTAGGGGGATGAGTGATAGGAACGGGTTTAGACAAGAGATCTATCTATAATATTAAAATTCCGCCTCTGACATAATTATTCACGCTAAGCCGAAAATCACGGCAATGGGCTCACCACCTGTTACGTGGAAAAAAATGCATACGGTGAAATGTGGGCGTTTAATTTGCGTCTGCCTACCCCTTCGGGGATAAAGGCGTGACAATATGTATGTATGTATGTAAGCCGAAAATAATGTAACATTTTAACGGACATAATAAGGATTTTAGTTAAGGTTAACTTACACACAACACTTCCTAAAATCTAAGCATAATATATTCGATGCAGATGGAGACACAATAACAGGATTCGATTCGTACAAACCTTGAATTTGGCCGACGCGACGGATGCGTCTGCAGATCTAGTCTCATCCACAAAGTTGCTGGGCCGCCGCAGATTCGTTATCCGCGAAAAGTTGAGGCCTGGGGTCAGAAAGCACAGTAATAAGTTCCCGAATTTTTTACTTTATAAACCTTTATAATAGGTTAGGGAAAAACTCTTAGCATTTTGTATGAAACCTGAATGATATCTGAATGCGAACACTACGGAACCATTTGATTGCAGTACCCAACAAAAGATCAGTAAATGAACCTACTAGCAAATGTTCATTAAAATTCTTAAATAAAAAGTATTCCTCTACCTGAGTTATAAATTCTCTAACAAGATTTACCATCATAATTAAACCTACTACGCTTCAGGTCAGGCAATTTAGTCACCGAAGGTAAATGTTTTCTAATATTTTCATTAAGTGGGACCTTTAATGTATTACACGAAGGCAAACCCCTAAATGAGCTATGAGTATCATTTATATTTTGAAGAAAAGGTTCAGAAACATCAGCAAGGCCGACTGTCTCACTGACAGTACACGGACGGTATCGTCAGGGATCCGCTCCTCCTTATCATCAAGCAAGGGTGGAAACTGCACGCTCTTGTCCGTAGTTGACAAGTAAAAAATCAAAGCAATTCAAAAGCTAAAACAATTAATTGTTAAAATACCCAAAGTCAACGGAGACCGAATGGTAAGATGATAGTAATAGTCAGCAGTCAGCTATTAACATTCAAAAGCCAAAACAAATTCAAAGAAAGCATTGAAAACTCAATTAAATCAATCACTGCTATAGTTAAGCACAACGAGGCCTTGACGCTCAGATGATGATTGTCTAAAAGCTAAATATTATCATTCAAAAAAGTTTCAAAAGCTTCGAACACTCCGCTGTAAAGTTTTACAAGTGTGATTGGAAAGACCTCAGATGAATAATTTTAATTTAAATGGTTATGTTCTATTTATATTAATATAACCTATTAATAGGCTGTAAAGCAATATACTGTAAAAATGTTAAACCATTAATGATGCATGGCTCGTACAAATAGTAAGGCTATAATTAAACTTGTCACAAAATGCATTATTATGTAAACACAAATTATCATTTAAAACATTGTTATGTAATTTATAACAATTCACTCATATTTTTATATCATAATAAGCAATTAATAGTTATGAAAGTCACATCAATATGTAGATACAATTAATTCACAAACTAATTACTTTGTATTATTAAAAAGTTAAGTTATAGGTTATTTTTAAGAAATCATAATTACTTCAGTTTAAGATTACTCCAGTTTTAGACATATATATATATATATATATATACCAGTAGAACAGTATTTTTTTCATTTGTTGAGAATGTTTCAATAACAAAATAGTTTAATATACTCTAAGCAAAATATACAAATATATATTTCAGAGCAAAACAATGTAACAATAACAATACCACTATAAGATGCACGACTCACTCACAACAAGCAAATGTATATTCAAATCAATCCTTCAAGTCTCTGTTCACACGCGCCAATTGAAATAATAATATTTGTTATTAATGGCGAATGATGGCGACGATGACTACTAGGTCCCTGTATATAAAATAAATGAATTGATATACAGCAAATGTAGTTTAATTTACCTCAACAGTACATCTAATCATGAAAGGAAATTATGCCTTGTCTCATTACGGAGACTTGAACTAACAAACAAACAAAAGTTATAACTCTGTTCAGGCGCCAGGAGGATAAGTCCTACCAACTTTATGCACACGGATATCAGCGATAGAGATTGAGCTTTTAATCATAAGAGCAGGAACCAAAAATAATAGAATACATCTCTAGAAGAAAGTTTCTATTTTGATTGAATATACATTGTATACGTTATCACTATTGGTATAACCTATTCTAGTGATTTAGTAAGCTAAAGATTAACTATTCACTGGGTTGAGGCGTGAAATTTAGAATAGTGAGATCCAGCATAATGTCAGCTTATGAGTCAAAATATATATCGTAACATGATTCAAAACATGAGCCAAATCATTGAGTCGTAAATCTTTGAGTCTAATCATGGAGTCATTACATGGGCCTAATCAGTGAGTCGTAAATCGTTGAGTCTAATCATGGAGTCTTTACATGGGCCTAATCATTGAGTCGTGCATCATTACTAGATTAATCTACACAAAAGAAAAACAATTTTAGATACCTGAAGCGTGGTTACATTACCACGGGATTCGAAATCACATCTGCAGACCGCGACAGGTGCCGTCTCCACGAGAATGACGAGCCCGAAACCACATGGTCAGCATTTATGGCAAATTTTATCCAACCATAAAGTTAATATAAAAAAAGTGCTTTTTCAGCTGCAAAGAAAAGAATTAGTTCCATTAGATTTGGAAAAACAATTGGAGATTTGTTCGTGATTCGAATACATAAAGAGAACTTACCACTTTTTTAAAGAATAAAATATCCATCACGCCTTATCCCCGAAGGGGTGGCAGAGGCATATTATATGCCCACTTTTCACCGTGTGGATTCCTGTCCCACGTAATAGGTGGTGAGCCCATTGCCGTGTTGAAATAGACAGACGCAGGTTGTGGCTACCTGCTGTTGAAATTTTTAAGCCGCCTATAAGGCCTTCAACCAGGCTTAACGACTGCCATTTTACTGGCAACCGGGACCAACGGCTTAACGTGCCTTCCGAAGCACGGAAACGCTCGCAAATGTAAATGCCACAAAGTGGTCACCCATCCGACGACCAGCCATAGCGAAAGTTGCTTACCTCAGTGATCGTTTACCGAACACTGAGACCGCGGGGCCACGAGCGCTTTTAAAGAAAAACCAATAAATCTTGAAGAGCAGGCAAATATTCCATTAACGCCGCTCTAAACATCGTAATAAGCTGTAAACAAGCGAATAATCTTTCGTCAAAATACTAAAGATCACCAAGGTTAGAAACGTGGTTTCAAAAATCCAAAGTTCTTACCGAAATACATAGTTATTTTGGTATAACCATTTATAAGAATTCACAGGCGTGAACTTCCATACACAATTTTTAAAAGATTACTTCTTTTTAGCGAAGTTAAAAAAATATATTTACAATCGACATCTTTTTGTCGTCGATGTAGCTAGGCGAATGCTTGTACCGTCACTACAGACAAAAAGACATTTTTTGTTTTTTTTTCTTTCCAAGTCTACCCAATGGCATGGAAACTAAGGAATACAGCCTTACAGAAATCGCAATTTGTTTAAAATCGATGACACACGGAGCGAAAGAGTCAACAATCTACTCACCTCTTTCTCTAAATCTCAAGACTAACAATGACATTCCAATGTGACGTTTTACAACGTTACAACTTTGTCAAAAGCTTGAGCTACGTCTAGGAAAACTGTCGAGGCTTTCTTATGTTCTAATGCTTATTCTATGATATTACTGATACGATGTACTTGATCTATGGTAGAATAATTTTCCCTAAACCCAAATTGACAGTTTGGAAATCGGTTGCGTTCTTCTATAATAGGCTTCAATCGTTTTAGGAGCAGCTTTTCAAATAGTTTTTATACAATGGGTAGTAAAGAAATTGGTCTATATGAAGCTGTTTCATGGGTTGGTTTGCCGGGTTTGAGTATCATAATACCTTCAGCTCTTTCCAAATATCATGTATAGGTTTTCTAAATGAAGCATTAATAAGGGTGGCGAGTTTAACAATTGCTTTAAGTTGCGCAATACTTCCGCCGTACTTAGATCATACTTTTACATACATAACGTTTTATTTCATTGAATACCTCTTTTGAAGTAACAAATTTTATTTCCAATTCGTCTCACAATGCTTCACTTACATGTATATCCTCAGACGTTTCCTCATTTTGTCGGCAAATTTGCTCTAGGTGGTGTTGTGTGTAGCTTCTTTTTGTTCATTATTTATAGCCCAGCCGCCATTTGTATCTTTAATTGGAGTAATCTGCGTAGTCGGCTTTCTGGAACTCTTTATACATTTCCATTACTCTGGTAGGTAATATGTTCGGATTTCTTTTGGAAAAACGTGTTTACGATGGCTAGATCAGCAGCCGCAACGTTCTGAGAATAGTCTCCCCGTCAGTGTTGACCCGACTTGCCGCAGGAGTCGGGCGGAGCTGACGGAGCGGCGGCTCCCTGCCCCTAGCTGCATTCCTTTTTCGTTTACCTATTTTTATTTTCGGCATATGGGCTTTTAGGGGAGCGACAGCCCTCCGACTTCCCAACTCCAAAAGGGTAAGGCTGAAGGCAGAGCCTCGTTCGTTTTCAGCTGGTGTACGGACTTGGGCGTGAGAATGACTTGGGCCCCCGAGGTCTTGGTAGGGGGCCCTACCAAGACCTCGGGGGCCCGTTTATTATACTTTTGAAGTTAAGGGTGTAAAATAGAGGATCAAATGTTGTATTAACGTATTAAAAAAAATATAAGGGGCCTGGATTAGAGGTATGGGGTACACCGGATCGGATGTTCGAACTATGTTACGGCGAAGCAGAGGGCACAGCTAGCTCTTAATATGTTCTGACCGCATACTCTGCGGCTGCACGTTTTACTTCTAAAACCCAAAAACCCCGCATCAGACGATGCTCTCAAATTGGCATGTATGAGAATAAGGCTAGAAGCAGTAGTCGGTGCGGGCGGTGTGCGACTCACTCATGTCGGGCGGCGCGGCGGCCAGCGGCGAGGAGGTGGCGGCGCCGTGCACGCGGAAGCTCGCCAGCGGCAGCGCCACGCCGCGTGCCGCCGACTGCGTCACCCACGCGGGCAGCGCCAGCGCCTTGCCGTACTCCAGCGCCGCCTTGTGCTTCTCGCTGCCCACGCCCGTCCTGCAACACCGACACCGCCTATGCTTTCAACTCGTACAGTTGGCTTAGTCGCAGACTGTGGGTGTACATGTATAGGTACACCTCTGTCAGCTCCTCGACGAAATACAGGCGTAAAACAATAAAAAAATATAGTTTTTCAACTAAAATTGCTTTGTTTTTTAACAAAATTTTGCTCGTATAGTTCTAATTTCACCGGTTTTATATATATATATATATATATATATATATATATATATATATCTATATACGAGTATATAAAAGGCAAAATCACTGACTGACTCATTGATTACGAAACGTATAAAACTAACAAAGCTACGAAGCCCAAACTTCGCATGGGGGTTCCTTTTAACACGTAGGTAATCCCTAAAAATTGATTTTTTGAAATTCTACCTCTAAAGAAGTAAATAAGCGATAAACGGTTGCATGGAAGTTCGTCATTTTCAAAGTTAGAAACATGAATTTAAGTACATCTGTTTTTGGTTACAAATAAATGGGCACGTGTATCGCGGATTTGCAAAGTTTTACCTATAAAGGGGTAGAACAACAGGTAGAACATTTATATGGGAAATTCTTCATTTTCAAACACAGCAACACCATGTTTCTTATACCTGCTTCTGTATAAAAAAAATATGCGTTAAGGAATTTTGATAAATTCTACCCTTAAGGGGGTAAAACAGGAGTTGCAATAATTGACTCATTGATCACGAAACCTATAAAACTAACAAAGCTACGAAGCCCAAACTTCGCATGGGGGTTCTTTTTAACACGTAGTGCTTACTAAGACAGGGTTTTGCGAAATTCTACCTCTAATTCTATTCAGTTCAAGCAGTTTCGCCCGCGTGTATATTATTAAGTTCTAAGTACCTAACTCATCAACATTATTTTTTTGTTGATTACATTCAGTTCTCTGTTGTTAAAAAGCGAATACATCAGAAGTTGTATCATAAGAATAGCCTACGCACCACCCTCTTTAACTAATGTCTCTTTCTTTGTCAGTTTCTCTTATGTGGCGCTAACGAAGTTGGGCGGGTCCGATAGTATGACATATATAATTACAAACTATATATATAGTTACTTACTAATATTAAAAAGTTGATTTAAAAGCTTGAAAAAAAAAAGTATAACAGAAATATCAACTTCCAATAATGAAGAATAGACGAGTGTTTTTATTACTTTTTATTGTGATAATAGTTCTACTTTTAGAAAAAGAATTCCATGTTTTTAAAATAAAATTAATTTGAAGTTAAAATTCTTAGCCAAACAAAAATTATTTTGATTTGAAATGGCCAGTACTGCAGAACGGCAATTCATTTTGTTTTATTAGGTCTTTATCTATGAAATTATATTATATTACCACCTCACTAAAAAGGCAACGGGTTTAGAATTTCTTCCAAATTTAACAACTAAAGAATAGACACATTTCATTTTATTTAAATTTATATTTGGCCCTTTAGACCCACCCCAGTTCCGTGCTTCGGAAGGCACGTTAAGCCGTTGGTCCCGGTTGCCAGTGGAATGGCAGTCGTTAAGCCGAGTTGAATGCCTTATGGGCGGCTTAAAAAATTTTGCTGATGCTCGGACTGTAGAGATAAAAAAGCGTGTAACAACTGTCCTGACTGCTGGATATTTTATAGGTTTGGAATACAGAAGGTTTAGACAAAATTACCTATCCTAGCCCCTTTCCTATCTCATCCTTTTTCCTACCCTCTAATCCTTTTCCTACCTTATCCTCTTCCCATCCTTTCTCCGCCAAGCCAAGGTTGCCGTGCCGATGAGCTGCGTGGCTAGGGGCGAGCCTAGTCGTAATGTGCCTGACTGCCCTGGGACCGGGCGACCCCAGAATAAGGCTAGCCTTACCTAGACAAGCGGGGCTCTGTCTAGGCGGACTTTGAATTTCCCTTGCCACTCGTGGGAACGCAATGGATATTCAAAATTTAAATATCCGGAATGGCGGCGATGTGGTTCGCAACACGTCACGTCTCGTCTCCCATCGAGGCCGAAAGTGGGCTAGGGATAGCCACTTTGCTACATTGAATGTTAGAGGAGGAATGAAAGACAAAATTGATGAGGTATGCGAGATGATGCGAGCAAGACGACTTGATGTTTTGTGTGTGAATGAAACAAAGAGGATAGGATGTAACACCAATACACATGGGCCCTATACAGCCTACTGGTCAGGTGTAGCCACAACCAGTACAGCGAGCCAGGGTGTCGGTGTTCTACTGTCCGAGAGAATGAATGAATGTGTGAGCCCAAGACTCCTTTGGTTGAGGTTGAAGGTTGGACTTACCCGCATCTTTGTTTTGGGCGTTTATGCTCCGCAAGATGCGCGGTGGCGCCGATCTTCAAGAGACCAAAGTGAGAGACAGGCATTTTGTGAGAGTGTGGGCGATATTCTGAGTAAATGCAAACGGAACGAGAGAATTTAGAGAGGTTAGGTGATTTTAATGGTTGGGTTGGAGTGAAGCGTGATGGATATGAAAGTGTATTGGGCAAGTTTGGTGACGAACGAGTGAATGAAAATGGTGAAAGTTTGCTTGAAGTATGTTTGAAGAGGAATCTTGTGGTAACTAACACCATATTTAACCACAAACAGATTCATTTGTATACTAGACAAGAGGGAAACCAGAGAAGAATGATTGATTTTGTGATTGGAGATGCAAGACTAAGAACGAAAGTCTTAGACACCCGGGCATACCGCGGTGCCGGGATTGATACAGATCACTTCTTGGTTATCAGTCGAGTAAGAGGTCTGTTTCAACGGTGGCGGCATCGTGTGTGTGAACCTGTAAGTGTACTAGTAACGCATAAAAGTCGAAAATTTGCAAGAGATGAGCATAAAAGAAGGATTCGTGAGTAAATTGAGTAAGAAATTTAAAAATTTAGATGAAGTATGTGAGATTAAAGAATTATGGAAGACGCTTAAGGAAGGTCTAGTGGAAGTTGCGTAGGAAGTGTGTGGGGTAAATAAAAGAAGCCAAGGATGTAAGGTGAAGAGAATGTGTGCAGAAGTCATGAAAGCATTGTCCGACAAGAAGAAGGCATGGTTGGACTGGCTGACTTCAAAGGTGAATCAAAGAATGCTGAGGGCAACGGATGAGGATGTAAAAATGGCAAAGAATGAATATAAAAGGTATAAACGAGTTGCAAAAGAAGTTATAAAAAGAGAGAAAGAGAATGATAGGGATAAATTTAATAGTAGGTTATCTGATAATTTCCAGTAGAATATAAAATTCTTTTGGAAATCTATAAAATCTGTGAGAGGTCAACAAACATCATCGAAACTCAGTAATATCAGAAACCAGGATGGCAGTTTTCTAAAAGGAGACGAATGTGTGCTAAAAAGATGGAAAGATTATTTTGAAAGGTTATATGAAAAAGAGGATATGGAAGCACAAACGAGTTCTTGGGAAAGGAATGAACTAAGCAATGAAAGCATCATAGGTATGGAAGTAATTGTGGAAGCATTGAGTAGTATGAAATTGGGTAAGGCTGCTGGATTTGATAGGATTTCTGTCGAGATGCTGAGAGCGGGACATGGCGTGGTAGCTTGCCAGCTGTACCGCCTTTTTAATCTTTGCTGGAGGAATGGCAGCGTGCCAGGAGATTGCTGCAAGGCTGTCATCGTGCCGCTTTACAAAGGAAAAGGGTCACAGCAAGAGTGCAAAAACTACCGCGGCATAAGCTTGCTCAGCACAGTCGGCAAATTTAATGCAAAAGTTTTGATAAAAAGAGTGATGAATGAAACTGATGGAAAAATATGGGATGTACAAGCAGGATTTATGAAAGGAAGAGGATGCACGGATCAGGTTTTTTCCTTACGATGCATAGCCGAAAATTTTTTGGCAAAATGTCAAAAGGTCTATTGCATATTTGTAGACTTGGAAAAGGCCTATGACCGAGTGGTGAGGCATGAACTATGGACAACACTGGCCAAGTATGGAGTAAGCAGTCACTTGATACGAGCACTGAAATCTCTCTATGAAGGCTCTAGTGCTTGTGTCAGGATCAACGGAGCTTGCACAGACTTTTTTCACATCGAAAAAGGTGTGAGACAGGGTTGTGTAGCGTCACTATCGCTGTTTAACCTATACATGGACAGTTGTTTGAAAAAACTGCAAGAGAGTGCGTATGGTTTAAAAATGAATGAACTGACTGTCAAATGCCTCCTATACGCTGATGACCAGGTAATACTGGCATCATCGGCGGAGGAGTTGCAGTTGATGGTTAACATTATGCATGATACGCTAAAAAGCAAAGGAATGAAAGTGAATGTAAATAAGACAAAAGTAATGGTTTTTGAAAGAGAGGAAAGTATGACAGATTGCTCGATTTTTGTGGAAGGAAAACGAGTGGAACAGGTGAAAGAATTTGTATATTTAGGTTCAAAATTTGTGAGAGATGGAAAGTGTGATTGTGACATTGAACGAAGAGTTTTGGCTGGAAATCAAGTGAAACCGTGAAACACGTGTGTACAAATAAAACCGCGTAAATATATTCCATCTTCGGAGAAAATTCTACGCGACTGCTAAAACAATTGATTAGGAACAAGCGGTTTAAATTAAAGTGCATTAACGGTTATCTGTTTAAGTTACATCAGGAGTGCAGTGCTTTGTTTAGCTACAGTGATTTTGATTTGTGTGACCGAGTGACGTTTTATCAGACGGAACGTATTGCGGAGCAATATGCGGTGACACACGAGCGGAAATACGCGAAACTATCGCGGTTCGCCGGTAAGAGTCCGCATGCACTTAGTAACGCGGATACAGTAGTTAACATTTCGGACACAGTGCTAGATGAAGCTGCTGTATCAATTCTGGGAAAGGGACTGAATTTCACAGTAACACCGAAGAGAATACCCGTAGAAAAAAATCATAGGTAGTGTGGAAGAGGTGATATGCCGTAATAAAATACCGTTAAACGAAGCCGAAATTTTAAGACAAGACGTATCAGTTATATTACGGAACGCCCGGTTACCCCAGTCGAACATCACGCCCGAGGAGCGGAGAGTACTGAAAGATCTCCATGCAAATGAGGATATTCTGGTGCTAAAGGCCGATAAAGGGAACGCCACGGTAGTGATGAATACAAAACACTACCATAATAAGGTACTTACTCTTCTTAGCGATACCTAGGTGTTTAAACCGGTTTCATATGACCCCACAGCGAGAGCAACTAGAAAAACAAGGGAACTGTTAAAAGCGAGCAGAGATCTTTTCACGGAAGATGACTACATGATGCTTGATAGACCTAAAATCAATCTACCACCAAAACTATACGGACTGCCAAAAATACACAAAACCAACGTACCAGTCAAGTCAGATTAACTCTCCTACTTACGATTTGGCTAGGCACATTGCAACGGTACTCCAGTCCTTGGTAGGAAACATGAAGTGTCTTACGTGAAGCACTCCCGTCATTTTGTAGAAATCTTGAATTATAATTACAAGTTTGAAAATACGAATAGGTAATTTGATTATACACGAGTAAGTACATGTGGTGTACCGACTACCACCATGCACAAGGTAATTACAAACGAGTGAGTAATTGTGCGACGAATAGCTGCGTTACTCTTCCATCTTAGTTCCTTCGATCAACAGTAGGGGCCGCGACATGTAGGTTTTCAGCAATATTAGGCGTTAACATAAGCCCCCGGCCTTGGAAGTTCCATCTTCCAACGAAGTACTTCTATCGGACGATGTTAGTAAATATTATTGTTCCATGTCTGCGTCTTCCTGAGGGAACAGAGGGCATATTTTGGTGAACGCCCTTTTAACAGTCCCAGTCGCCGTTCGAATGTTAGCGACTCGAGATACACCGTCTTTTCCAGGAAACGTTTTCATTATATTTCCTAAACGCCACTTCAGAGGCGGAAGATTGTCGTCCTTGATAATGACAAGTGTTAATACACTTGTCACCTAATGGCACCAAGTCTTGTTTGCTAGTTTTCCATTTAGTTCTAGTCTGAAGCTCCGCTATGTATTCCTTGTACCATCTTTGCCAGAACTGCTGCCGCATTTGCTCCACCCGATCATAACGGGACAAGTACTGTGTAGTTGTAGTTGTCAGGTCAGGGCTGGCAGGTGCAGTGAGCGATCGACCAATCAAAAATAGAGAAGGACTGAGAGGAAGAAGGTCATTAGGGTCAGTGGACAGTGGATACATGGGACGAGAATTTAGGACGGCCTCAATTTATGCCAATACCGTGCTAAATTCTTCGTAGGTTAAATTTGCGTTACCGACAACACGACGTATGTGCTCTTTACAATAGCGTACCCCCTTCTCCCACATTCCCCCAAAATGTGCTGAATATGGTGAAATAAATGTAAATTTAATACTGTCATGAGCAGAGGCTTCTATTAAAGGAGGTATCTGAATTATTTTTTAGAAACTGTGAAAATTCTTTCATAGCTCCAACAAAATTCTTGCCGTTATCTGAAATGATTTCATGTGGCTTGCCCCTTCGAGAGATGCCAATGCCAGAATATAAGAATCTGTCGTTAAACTAGTTACTAATTCCAAATGAACTGCACGTGTTGAGAAACAAACGAATAAACATATATAGCACTTTTCCAATCTCGCGCCTTTTCCTTTGCGATTTAAAATGAACATTGTTCCCGCGTAATCCACACCGCAGCGGATGAATGGGTAGGCCGGGTCTAGACGCTCAGCTGGTAAATTACCCATTTGAACGGAAACAGTTTTTCCCTTAATACGTGTGCATGTTAAACACCTACGTACAACATTTCTAGACATGTTGCGGCCTCTAAGGGGCCACCAGCATTCTCGAATACTGGCTAACAGCAGCTGAGGGCCAGCATGTAATTGTCGCCGGTGCTCATATTCAAATAATAAACGCGTGAAGATATGCTTGCTACATAATAATATAGGATGTTTTTTATTATATGAGAATTGTATTGAACTATCTAATCTGCCGCCTACTCTAATTAAATTATTATTATCAATAAAAATATTAAGACCGAATATTACGATTAATTTTAAGAGTCGAATTATTTTTTAACGAATTATAAATATCAGAAAACGCGAAGTTTAAACATATTTAGCATATCTAAACTCAATTCACCCAAAAACGAGTTTTACAGTGGAGATACAAAAAGACAGGCGGCTCCCGTTTCTCGATGTCCTCGTCGAAGCACTTCCTGACGGTACGCTCTCGCACTCTGTTTACAGAAAGCCCACACACACAGACCGGTATCTTAATGCCTCCTCACACCATCACCCTAAACAGTTGGTATCCGTCATGACGTCGCGTGTCAACAGAGCTCATGATCTGTGTGATCTAGTGCCCCTTGGAGCGGAACTTAAACACATAACAAGGGTTCGGGAAAGGACCGGCTATAGGGTCAATAAGCCGAAGAAGCGGCAGCATAGACCAAAGGTAAGGCCGAAGGGATCGACAGCCAGCGTTTCTATCGTACATAAGAGGGGCTACGGATAAAATTGGAGCGGTATTAAATAGATTCTCCATTAAGTCGGTATATGTTCTAGCCACCAAAGTAGCAAACGTGATACGGACTATGTAGTTCCATTTCAGACACTAGGTGTTTATAAAATTGACTGTAGCTGTGGAAGCTCATACATCGGTCAAACAAAAAGAACCATTGCCGAAAGGGTCAGGGAGCACATAGCTGCAGTTAAAAACCAGCGAACATTTAAATCCACGATTGCCGAGCACTTACTGAATGAGGGACCCAATCATTGGATCGAGCTACATACCCCAAAAATCCTGACATTACTACCCAAGGATGGTTCGGGAAGCAATTGAAATATAAAAGCACAAAACTTTCAACCGGGAAGACTATATATAGGGATATAAGCTTTCAACATCTTGGAATCTGATAATTAATACCTTAAAGTCTCGCAATACATCAGTGAACGCGTCCGCGGATACGGTCAGTGTTGTGTGTCGTGTGTTTCCAAAAACTAACAATTCCGAGGGTACATTAAAAACTCTCGGTGTATAGCGGTCGCTTCAGCCTACGTGCATCAGTTGCCTCGGGACTACGACAGGTGCAACCCTGTCGAAACGTCGAGGAATAAAAAGGTATACTAACCTTTTAGTTGTAATATAGTAACTAACTAACTAACTAACTATCTTCGCGCTGTATTCCTGACGGGGTAGTCAGAGAGGACAGATCGCCAGGTTTCGCGATCCATACATACTTCTTTCGCTTCTTCGAGATTCATCAATCGCTTCATACACGCACGTCTGGGTATCCGAGTGCTTTTGATCTTTCCGTTTTTGAGCAATCTGCTCACGTGGTCTTCATATGTAAGTCTCGGCCTACCCTGACTCCTTCTACCCTCTACTTTTGAACAATATATATTCTTCGTCAATCGTTCCTCACTCATTCGTTGGACGTGTCCAAACCAACGGAGCACGCCCTTTTCCAGCTTAACGCTGACACTTTCATTCAAACCTGCCATATTGCGTATCACTTCGTTACGTATTCGGTCGGCCAAGGTAACGCCGCACAATTTTCGAAGTGATTGCATCTCCACAGCATTCAATTTACTTTCATGCCTCTGCTGACATACCCAGGTTTCACTACCGTAAAGCAAAGTTGGCACTAGCACTGCGTTATGAATCGCCACGCGTGCTTCTTTTACGATGCTTTGTCGCTTTACTAACTGGGACAAAGCACCGTTAACCCTGTTTCCGGCAGCTACTCGCCGTTCTACATCCGAATTACATCTTCCATCCGCGCTAAACATACTTGCTAAATACACAATTTCATTCACTTGCTCTAGACGTTCCTGGTTTACCCTAATCTCGCATTTAGTTCTTACGTCACCTCTTTCAAATACTAGAACCTTAGTTTTACTTGCATTCAAGCGAAGACCCTTACTTTCACACTCCTCTTTCATATTAGTGACTAATGCCTGAAGGTCGGCTTCTGATGAGGCCATGAGCACCGCATCATCAGCGTACAGCAGACAGTTTACTGTAAAGTCACCCAAATTCACACCCATATTAAAATCTTTCAACTTCTGCAGGCAACTGTCCAGATACACTATGAACAGCCAAGCGGACATGACACATCACTGTTTGACGCCTGTACAGACATCAAAAAGAGGTGACACATCCCCCCCTACTCGCACGCAAGCTTTACAGTCCCTATAAAGCGACTGTATTGCCCGCAGCAGCGAGCCGTCCACACCATATCCGGGCAGCAAGTCCCACAGCGTTTCTCTCATAACGTTATCAAATGCTTTCTCTAGATCCACAAAAGCGCAGAAAACCTTCTGACTAACAGCCAGAAACTTTTCCGCGATCATGCGGAGAGATAACACTTGATCCATGCAACCTCTTCCACGTCGGAATCCGCATTGAGCCTCCCATAAATACCTTTCAGACTTTTCTTGTATTCGTGCCGTTATAACCTTTGCATACACCTTACTAGCTAAGCTGACCAAGCTGATCGCCCTGTAGCTGGAGCAGTTTAGGCGCGAGCCTTTCCCTTTATAAATAGGTACTACAACTGCTACTCGCCAGTCATCCGGGACCTCACCCGTCCGCCAGCACAAGTTGCATAACAGACATAGTGTGTCCCAGACACGCGACCCACCGTACTTAATCATCTAAGCAGTAACTCTGTCTTTTCCCGCAGCCTTACCACATTTCATATATCTTATCGCTTGTTCTATTTCTTTCATACTAATGACTTCAATGACATCGGGATCCGGAGCATCGAAGTGAGCTCCACTTCCCGATGTGGCATCTCTGTCTTTTCTTGCATACATCTTTCCATAATATTCACTCCATCTCTGCAGGACGTCAGTTTGGTCTGTTAGGACGTCATTGTTAACACTAAGCACTTTATTCATACTGCAGGTTGCCGAACAACTCCGGGTCTTGCCTACCTCTTTCCAGAAGAGCTTGGCATTATCCCGGAAATTGGACGACAACCTTTCATCCGCTTTCATTCTGCACCTTTCACGAGCTTCTTCTATCAGTGCCTTCGTGTTAACTTTCTGCAGCTTGTATCTCTCTTTCATATTAAAATCATTTCGCGAGGCTAAGTAGTCTAGCCATGCTTTCTTCTTCATTCGAACTGCTTCTTTCACTTCCTCATTCCACCATACATCACGCTTATTACTACTGCCTCTTTTCGTTCCTCCCCACACTTTCACAGCGGCATTTATCATACTATCTCTAAGGTTCTGCCATACACTTTCCACATTCTCACTGCTAACATTGACGTCGCCAAGCTTTTCGGCTACCCTTTCATTATATTTATCCCTAATGTATGCATCCTGCAGCTTCCAGATCAAGCTCAGGACACTCGGTACGATGCAGCCAACCCGCGAACAGACCCCTAATCCTAGTTATGACTAGGTAGTGGTCTGATCCCAGCTCAGCGCCTCGATAAACCCTTGTGTCCATCACCTGTTTCCGGAGCCGACTATCCATTAGGAATAGATCTATCATGTTTCTCTTTGACTTACATCTCCTCGTATATATATGAATTTGTTTGTGGTTGAACATTGTGTTCGCCACAAACAAATCCTTTTCCTTACAAAATGCCAGTATTAGCTTGCCAGCGTCGTTCACCCTTTTATCCCCATACTTCCCGAGTACCGACTCAAAACCATCGCGAGCGGTACCCACCCATCAATTCAAGTCTCCACATACTATAAGTCTTTCATTTCCTTCTATCACATTTAGAGCTTCCCTCATACTCTCCCAGAAATCCTCTAGCTCACTCGCGTTCGACGAAGATACTGGCGCGTAAGCAGCTACCAGGAAAATCTTCGTCAAACCAAGTTTTACACGGATCCAGAGGATTCTAGGACCTACCAGTTTGTACTCATACATACCGGAGGCCAATCGCGAGGACAGCAAAATTCCAGCCCCCCGACTGCCATGCTCGCTCTCTGGTACTCCAGACCAAAGCGCGAACATCCCACCCGGGAGCTCCAAGACTTCGCTGCCCTTGCGCTTGGTCTCTGTCAAGCACACTGCATCTAACTAACTCTCATTCATAACATCCATCAACTCATTCATCTTATCTGTCAATCCTCCCCTAACATTCCACGCAGCTACCCTGCACTCCATCCTCCACTTCACGCCATGTCGGGCCGCGCGTGTAGGGTGGCGGTCCCCTACGCCGCTCTGGCTCACACTTTTCGCACCAGCGGGGACGAACTGGTGCGCGTCGCCTCGGGAGCACGCCCTAGCATCATTCGCCCTGGTGGCACTCGTGTTGGAGTAGAATTGCAGCCGTAGCTGGCAGGGATGGCGACGTGCACGCTTCTACTCTTCATCCCCTAATTGTAATATAGTGCCGCGCCCGTATAATATATCCCGTTCAATACTAAATTAAAAGAGATCATATCAACGCGTACCTAATTAGTGCGTAGATGAGCTAGTTTTGGCTGTCTCTCTGAATCACCCACTAGTAGCGAATTAGTGACGAATTAGTAGACGCGACCCGAGGCGCTCGGAACTTTCTATCTCACTCAATCGTGTCAGCGAGCGCCGCGTGCCGACTGAACCAATTGAAACCGAGATGCAATTAAGCGAATGATTCATTTGAAGCGGCGTAAGGGATTCGAATCAGTATATCACTTTCAAAAAACTACTCACTGAGTCGTATCAGTAAAGAGCGACAAACCTCTATGGGAATACGTCTGAACACAATGTTCATGATAATTTGATGACGGTCAAAAATAAAATGACCCACATTACAAAAGTTTATAATCTGTCCTTTTCTCTGCCGTGCGGGGGATACTTAGCGTTGCGTCTCTCAAACAATTGTTATAAAAGGAAATTTATATAATTTGTTTTTTTCCCTCAACATAATAGGCTACGGAAACAAGGACAACTTATTTCTTGGTCAAATAAAATCATTTCTTCCGGATTTCTTTCCTTAATGCAGCAAGCTTGCGTAGTATTGTCCATTTATTATAATAATAAATCTTTATTCATTTAGGTCACAAAGTAACACTTATGAACGTCAAGAATATTGCTTCTACATTTACATTTACTGCCAGATTCGCAAACTTTTATTGCAAAAAAACCTGAGGAAGAACTTGGCAATAAAACTCATGGCCACTCTTTTCTAAACGCCAGTAATTACATTAGTTTGATTAACATGATATTTGACCAATTATATAAAATAAATATCCATCACGCCTTATCCCCGAAGGGGTGGCAGAGGCATATTATATGCCCACTTTTCACCGTGTGGATTCCTGTACAACGTAATAGGTGGTGAGCCCATTGCCGTGTTGAAATGTACAGACGCAGGTTGTGGGTACCTGCTGTTGAATTTTTTCAAGCCGCCCATAAGGCCTTCAACCAGGCTTAACGACTGCCATTTTACTGGCAACCGGGACCAACGGCTTAACGTGCCTTCCGAAGCACGGAAACGCTCGCAAATGTAAATGCTACAAAGTGGTCACCCATCCGAGGACCAGCCATAGTGAAAGTTGCGTAACTCAGTGATCGTTTACAGAACACTGAGACCGCGGGGCCACGAGCGCTTCATCCCAACATTCCATTCGACCAATTATATGGTAATGAATTTATACAATCAAAAAAAACAAAATCTATGTTGTGTTTAAAATCATATCAAAATTAGAGCGATTATAGTTGCCGGTTCTAAGGGCAGTTTACCCTTGAAGAAAAAGAATCTGGCAAGAAAAGCAATGGATGCCATTTTAAAATGTAGGAATGGCTTACAACATTAAAATTACACTTACATTGTTCCTTTGGAGTTATGTGAGAACAGTCGACTAATCTTAAGTTTACCTTAAATATAAAAAAGATTATTTGTAAAAATTGCTATAACAGCTATGAGCTGACCAGTCCCAACAGACGGCATTCGTTCACGGGTATGACGCATTATATCAGCCATCGCCCTACTCAACCGTATTATAGGGAATAAGGCGACCCGATACATACGCCACCACTGCCAGGACACTTAGGCGAGCATGACATACTCAAAAACTGCACAGCAACTATCATGTCAATTTCAAAATAATAAATAAGTCTACATGGTGCTCACAAAACAACAAAGTCAAATTACATATAATTATGTAGTTATTACCGTGACTAAACGCAGCCATACCTTTAGTTGCCTGGCGTTTCAAATTATTTATACTGTAGAATGTAAAAAAAAAAAAATACAACATACATATGCAGATTCAAGACAAGTAGAATTTAACACAAGATTCATTCGAATCCTAAATAGCTCGAGCGAAGAGCAAGCCACTCATTTCCATTTATTTTTATCATTCAAATAATCAATAATTGTGTAATAGGCCCTTTTCAGGTGCGTTTTAATTTCCGCCTTAAATTTATGTAACGGCAGGTTCATAATGTTTAAAGGAATTTTATTATATAGGCGTACGCCATTTCCTACAAAAGAGTCGTGAACCTTTTGTAAACGATGATGCGTTCCAATTAATTTATGCTTATTTCTAGTATTTATCGAATGTGTGTCACTGCGTCTATTGTATAAATGTATGTTCTGTTTAACTAACATAATATTTGCAAATATATACTGTGATGCAACCGTTATAATGCCAATTTCTTGAATTTTTTCTCTAAGAGACACTCTAGCACTCAATTTATATTTTGCACGTATAGCTCTCTTCTGGAATACAAAAATTACTTGTAGATCAGCTGCTTTACCCCACAGCAAAATGCCGTAAGACATGACACTATGAAAATAACTAAAGTATACCAGCCTGGCAGTAGCCACATCAGTAAGCTACCTGACTTTACTAACGGCAAAGGCTGCCGAGCTGAGTTTACATGCAAGACACGTTATTTGGGCATTCCTCTGCAGTTTGCTATCTAAAGTGATCTCCAAAAATGCAGTTGATTCTACAAGATTAAGGGTATCACCGTTGAATGTTATATTTGTACCGCAATTCCTGACATTAGGCATGCTGAATCTGATACATTTTGTCTTCTTAGCGTTTAGTAGCAAATTATTGGTCGTAAACCAATCTACAACTTGGGCAAGTAAACTTTTTACGCCGTTAAAATTATTAAGCGTGCGATCAACTTTAAAAATAAGTGACATATCATCAGCAAATAGAACAATGTCGCACAAGTTCTGTATATAGAATGGCAGATCGTTAATATAAATTAAAAATAGAAACGGACCCAGAATTGATCCCTGCGGTACGCCCATAGCTACAGATGCTCCAGAGGAGCAAATTCCATTGACATCAACATGTTGTATTCGATCATTTAGGTAGGAGACAACAAGGTTCAGTGCCGAGTCTTTGATACCATAATAAAAGAGTTTTCCCAATAGTGTTTTATGGTCAACGCAATCAAATGCTTTGGAGAGATCGCAGAATACACCAATAGCATCTTGTCTATTCTCCCAGGCGTCATATATATAATTCAGAAGTGTCACACCTGCATGAATGGTAGAACGTCCCCTTGTGAACCCATACTGTTCCTTATGTAATAGCATATTTAAATTAAAATGAGCTTGTAATTGTTGCAATATAATTTTTTCAAAAATTTTGCTAATGGCTGGTAATATTGAAATTGGTCTGAAATTACCAGGGTCGGTTTTGGATCCAGATTTAAATAGAGGTATTACTTTACTGTGTTTCATTAAATCTGGAAACACTCCTTTATCAACACATTTATTAAATATTTCAGCTAGATGTGGTGATATATTAACAATGATAGACTCAATCAATTTTACAGAAATACCCCACAAGTCAGCTGTCTTTTTTGAGTTAAAAAAATTATTGCTTTTCCTTGCAGATACATTCATACATACATATTGACACGCCTTTGTCTCCGAAGGGGTAGGCAGGGGCATACTGTACGCCCACATTTCACCGTATGCATTTTTGCACATAATCTAATTATATAATACCTCGAGTGTCCAAAAGAAACTGTCGCCATCACTAATCGGTCGAGCAAAAAGATCATCAGTTGTCTTTGAACGCAGATAAATTGCAAGCAGCTGTAAGAATTTTGGGTGCGCGATGGAATCTATTTTCCGTCTCTGGTAGCGATAGTTAAACATAGGAAACCCCGCTGAGCTGGACCCAGGCAGAACATTTCCTAGTAAATCACACACACAACTAACTATAAAGGTCAGCCTATGTTAACTACCCGAGAGATAGCGACTTTTCTTTTGACTTTTAAGCTGCTAACTCATTAAAACTGAATCATTTAAACTGAATCATTTAAACATATCACCACGCGAGGGCAAAGGCTAGTATATAATATAGAAAAATATAATGAACAGAACACACCGTCACGAGGTTTGCTCAAAAATATCCTCCAGGGGGAGCACCGTATAAATAATAAGCACAGCGTAACAGTACGCGAGAAGGCAAAGAACTGACTTGGTGAGGACGACGACGTCGGTGAGCTCGCTCTGAAAGGCCCCGGAGAAGGTGCCGCCGTGCTCGTCGACGAGGCGCGCGACCAGCGCCTTGTCCCGCTTGGTGAGGCCGGTGCTGGTGACGTGCAGGCCGGCGAAGGGCGCCAGGCGCAGCGCGTCGAACTGCGGCGCGGCGCCGAGCACGTTCTCGCGCAGCGCCGCCGCCCACACCGCCTCCACCCACGACGACGACATCACTGGAATGCCTTTCTCCACTGATTTCTGGGGAACGATGGCACATTATTGCACAGGCCGGGAAACTATCTAGCTCGTTACCACCGACGCAACCTAATTATCCGTTTAGTTTAGTATTCGTATCTGCGGATATTGACCGTAGCCTGACTTTAGGGCCCGTACTCCGTTCCCCGGCAATTTTAAGGCGAGTTCATGTCTTTGATGAATGCAGCTCCTCTCGAATTGGCAACTGTTACCTTTGGTATCCCATGGCGAAATATTACTAGTGTCGACCTACCTATTGCCAGCATATCCTAAAAATCTCTATAGGCAACCCGACTACTTCATCTTGACATGAAGTCCCTGTGGCCGTCGAAGCCACTTCGGTCAGACGGACAGACCGATTATGTGGATAAACTTACAAGGTATTTGTCAGAAAGTACAGTGTTGGACACCAGGTGCGTCGCGTCGTCCGTCAGCACCGCGCTGTATAGACCGCCCATCCAGTGGACTTTCCGCTTTATGTTCTCCTGGAAACGAATCAGACCAATTCTTAAAACATGTAGATTAGAGTACTAATTGAACGGATTTCTGTTTAATAGCATTTTTCGCCTCTAAAAATTATTTGTACTCTGTATTTGTAAATCATACATACATACATACATACATACATATCATAAGGCCTATTTCTCAATGAGGTAGACAGAAACTATGGATTTCCACTTACTACATTCCTGGCATACAACTTTCGCTTCTCCTAATTTCTATTAAGTGTTTTCGTACACGCCCGCCGGTTAAGGGTACCTACTCTTGACCTGGCATTTTTCCAAAAGGTCATCGATTTGATTGACATACGTACGGCGAAGTCGACCCCTACCAGTTTGCCACCACTCATTCTCGCTACGTAAATCTGCTTAGTCAGTCTCTTTTCACCTACTCTCTCCACGTGAACAAACTATTTAAGCATTCCTTTTTCTATCTTAGTCGGTACATCTTCTGTCATACCGCACTGTTACCCTATCAAGCTGTTTCTTTCTTTATCCATCAACTTCACTACAGCTATACCTCGTAGACTTCTCATTTCCACTGCATTTATTTTACTTCTATGCTTCTTATGCCATGCCCAGCTTTCACTGCCATACATAAGCGTAGGGACAAGCACTCCTCTATGTACAGTCAGTCTTGCTTTCTTAGACACGTTCTGACTGCTCATAAAGGTGTACATGGCTCCATTCACTTGATTTCCTGCCAAAACTCTTCTCTATATGGCATAGTCACACTTACCATCTATCGCAAATTTTGAACCCAAATATACAAATTCTTTCACCTGTTCTACTTTTTACTCCACACACTTAAATCGCAACTTCCACGAGTCCTTCCTTAAACGACTAACATAATGTTTCAAGCTCACATACTTCATCTAAATTTTCAAATGTCTCGCTCACTGTACTCATACATTTCTCTTTTATGCCTATCTTTTGCAAATTCTCGACTTTTGTGCGCTCTAGTACACTTCTAGGGTCATGCACGCGGTGCCGCCACCGCTGAAACAGACCTCTCACTCGGCTGATAACCAAGAAGTGGTCTGGGTCAACACCGGCACCGCGGTATACCCTGGTGTCTAGTACTTTCTTTCTCAGCCTTGCAGGAACCCAGAGAAGTATAATTGATTTTGTAATTGTAGACCAATTACAAAATCAATCATAATTCTCTGGGTTCCTTCTTGTCCCGTAAACAAGTGGATATCCTTGTGGTTGAACAAGGTGTTACCACAAGGGCTACCACAAAATTCCTCTCCAAACATACTTCAAGTAAACTTTCTCCACATCACGCTTCACACCAACCCAACCGTTAATATCACCCAACAATACTATTCTTTCATACCATTTGCATTTACTCAAAATATCATTCACACTCTCCCAAAATGCCTGCCGCTCACTTTGGTCTCCTTGAAGATCGGCATCTAAAACAAAGATGCGGATAGACTCTACTCGTCAATATTATATGGGAAAAGCCACTTTCTTTTTTCGCCTTGCATTTGTTTGCTATTTGCAACGGGAACTCTACTGTTCTCTACATCTACTGTACTGATTTTAAGCTATTGCGATTTTAAGTTTTCATCGCGGGCTTTGAGTGGGCTTTAATCAAAAAATTCCGTAACACAAAAAACCTAAGACCCGAGGTCACACGAAGTTCACCGAGCACGGCCGAGCGTTGGCTTAACGTGTATGTACATATACACTCCCGGACTCTTGAATCGAGTCACCTTACATTCCCGGGCCTAAAAGCCCAATACACAAAAAATATACAATATAACAAAAAAAATTTTATGCATTTTAATGCTGGCATATTTCATCGTCTTTCCCGTATGTATTATTCCAAATTTGAATCTTAGAATTTAAAATAAAGAACAAAAGCCGAGCTTGGTCACTGATTAGAAAAAAATAATGACTGTTGAAAGTTGCTTTTGAAGCAATTTAATGTCGATTTGGTTTGAATTTTCGCAATTGTTGTTAACCAAAGTTTAGTTTAGTTATTTTTCTATAATTTTAACCGAATGTCTCAACATGTCATAACGACATTGATTAATTATATGCCAAACCGTATGAGAGCTGTCATAAATGCACTGGGAGGCAATACAAGTTACTAAATAAACATTTCTTTTCATGTAAAACATGTCTTTATTTGAAAATCGATTAGATTTTTTTCCTTGAAAAAAGCAAATATGGACTTGTTTCAACGTAACTCGACTTTTTTAATAAACTGTAGTTCAAATTTAGATTAGTGGCACTCTAAATGAATGATGAGTATACCAGCTCCAAAACTGCATCAAGACATTTTCCTTCTACATACATCTTTTATAAGTTACAGTACTCCAAACCAAAAAATCAAGGTGGCTCGATTTAGGTGTCCGGGAGTGTATTATATGGTACGATTGTACGAAGCTCGCACGCATCGAGCCGTGATGATAGTGAGTGTGAGGGTGAGGATGACTGTGAGAGTGAGGGTGGGGTGAGGGTGAGAGTGAGAGTGAGGGTGAGTGTGAGGGTGAGAGTGAGATTGAGAGTGAGAGTGAGGGTGGGGGTGAGGGTGAAGGTGTTTTTTTTTTGTTTTTTAAGTGTAACTTGAATTAATATCAAAGAAAAACAAAGGTATGCTCTGTAATAGCTTTACCGCGGCAGTCTCCGAGGGCCACACGTCTTTTTTTATTTATTTATTGTGCTATTAAGGTATTGCGTTAGCTTCATGATGAAGTAAAATCTATCCGCTGATAGGCAAGGAATAATTAATGTTTTTCCTTTGTATGTAAAAGTAAAGTTGTTTCCTGTTTTGGTAAGCTACTATATTAAACAGGGTGTTGAACCAGAGAGACAGAGTTCAGTAAGTATAACCTTGTTACCTTATGTTGTTTAGACAAGCCACTTGCTGTGACCACCAAGCCTCTCATGGCTACTGTGAACACCGGATCTGACCCTGAAGGTATCGGCGTGCCTTCTGTCAGACAACATGAAAGGCAACGGGGTCCCACCAACCTGAGGAAAACAGATATTTGTAATTCGGGCCCACAGTCAACCTTAAGATAGACAGATTTATGGTATTCTGACTGTAGTAGTGGACTACACAAGATTAGCAACTCCTTTCAGGATAACTGTTTATGCTTTCACAATAAACTTTCCTGTGACATAACAACCACTAATTACATTTATCAATTACTACTAAATAACAACTTTTTCAAAAAACGCCATCTCAAGGTTATGGAATATTTGCAGAACAGGTACTTCGGATTTATCGTACTACGGAGCTGCTAAATAAGTAGCACAACGAAGTGCAGTCACCGGGCCTCCCTACGAATCTAGAAGGGGTGGCAGAGGCCTACTATTCGCCACTATTTCACCGTAAGCATTTTGTCCCACATAACATATGGTGAGCCAATTGTCGTATTGAAATGGACAGGCGCAGGTGTGACGACCTGCTATTGAACATTTTCAAGCCGCCCATAAATCCCTTTTTTTTTCATACCACCCACTGAGGTGGCAGGACAAGCATACGGTCCACCTGATGGAAAGTGGTCACCGTAGCCTATGGTCGTTTGCAACACTAAAGTTGCGGCACTCGCGCGAAGTGGCTTAACGACTGCCATGTCACTGGCGACCGAAAACGACAGTTTAACGTGCATTTCGAAGCACAGAAACGCTTGTAAATGGAAATGCCACAAAGCGGTGACCGATCCCAGGACCAACCATAGCGAAAGTTGCTTAACGCAGTGATCGTATACAGAACACTGAGTTAGTGAGGCTACGACCACTTCAATATATTTATAATATTTTTTTTTTAACTTTGATTCTCATATTAACTTCTCTAGGATGATGAAACTTTAATATTGTAGCACAAAACATTAATACACTGTATGTAAAAAAACCGATAGCGTGATTCATAAAACAAGCACAGCGCCATTTATCGAGTTACATATAAATTAGTGTCTACAAATTATACATCGCGCCCACCATGGACAGAATGTAAATCTTCTAGTCTAACATGATATACCATTATATAACCGATAATTTGACAAGTTAAGTGGACTGTATCGTTGGTTAAAATTACATAATAAAATAAACAAAAAGGAATATCATGATGGTAAAAATAAATCTATATATTAGTATAGATTTATTTTTACCATCATGATATTCCTTTTTGTTTATTTTTTTTTTGTAATTTAAAGCTGAAGAGTTTGTTTGTTTGTTAGGTTGAACGTACTAATCTCAGGAACTACGGGTCCGATTTGAAAAATTATTTTTGTGTTAGATAGCCCATTTATCGAGGAAGGCTTTATATAATTACGCTACTACACTGGGGAGCAGAGCAGTAGTCATAAATGTCGACAAATCGGGCAAATTTTTATGCATCATTGTAGAATTTATAAGCGAAGGGGTTTAAATAGGTGCGACGGGAGGTCGAAATATTCCACGGGCGAAGCCGTGGGGGTCATCTAGTAGAAAATAAAACACACCTGAAAGATACAAATAAATAAGCCAATATAAGATACTTGTTAGTTTTGTGGCACTTAATAAAATACAATAAGTTGGTTAGTGTTGGACTTTTAATTATACATAGAATCTACAGAAATTAGATCCACAATTATAGTTAAAGGAATAAACATAAGACTAAGTAAAAAATTGATTTTTAATATAAACATATTATTTGGCCACTGGCAAAACTACCAACTTGGTTATCGGTCTTTTCAACGTAACTACACGCGTTAGTTGGTCCAAGCCTCCAACTTTTCAGTAATAATTCCTAATAACCATTTGGTAGGAGGTAGCCCGACTTCCTTAACTAAAACTAAATTGCCAATTTCTGGCTCGGGATTGTGGTTTGCCCACTTATATTGATGAAGGAACTGAGTAAGATACTCACTTGACCACCTTTTCCAAAAATGTTGTAGCATCCTTTGTGTTAACTGCCACCGATTTAAGGATGAAATAGATGATGACTCAAAATTGTTATCTGGTACAAGTACCAACGGTTTTCCTATCAAAAAATGACCCGGTGTTAAGGGTATTGCGTCCTCGGCATTGACACTTAATTGTGATAAGGGCCTAGAGTTTAGACAAGCCTCCACTTGGTGTAACAAAGTCGTAATCTCTTCAGTGTTGCGCTGCCAATGACGCGGCGCAAGTGGTGTTTAGTGGACTTTACTCCAGCTTCCCAGAGTACACCAAAATGTGGAGCCTGGGGTGGAATAAACTGTCAAACCCTACGCAGTCTTCGCTTTTCAGATATCTTTTTGCGAATCTCAATTGGGATTGGGTTATGTTAGAGGGCGCGAGCAGTTCAGGGGTGTTAATCCATGCTGCTTTTTGTATAAGGGTAGTGATGTATAGGCAGGCGTCGTCAATGTCTTCGGGAGATCTCAGTGATTGATTGAGATTAATGATTAGCTCAAGATATCATGAAAGTTGACCCAATCAGTTCTAGCATTATGAAGGTTATCATTATTTTTGTCACGGTGAGTGACTGTTGTGCTTAACGTCATTATTACTGGAGTGTGATCAGATGATCCATCCAGACTTGAATCCATGTTGATGTACAGATGGTTTATATTTTTGGTTATAAAGAAATTAAAAGGTCAGGGATCTTACGATTATCTGTTGGCCAGTATGTTGGTTCACCAGTTGAAAAGGGAGTTAGTCTCTACCGGCAATGAATCGGTTTCCTAGGGTTAAAAAGAATTCTGTAAACATGGATTATTTTATTGTGTAGCGTGGTGGACAATATATTGCGGAGAGGTTAATGTGGCCGCAGCGATCTTCTATTTTCACTGTGGTAGCTTGTAGGTGACCAGTAGAGTACTGTTGTAACAGGCAGTGATTCACACTACTTTTAATAGCAATCGCTAAGCCGGCATGTGCTCCACCATCAGGATGTGAGGTAAAATATATGTTATACCCTGGGAATAATAGTCCGAAACTACCAGGACTTTAATTGGTCACGCTAATTAGTGTCTAGCACATGAGACCGTTTAGCCTTTTTGTTACCACTTTACTAAAAAGGGCAATGGGTTCAAAATTTCTTCCATATTTTACATCTAAAATACCAACATTTTATTTTATTTTATTTATTCGGCCCTTTAGACCCACCCCAGTTCCGTGCTTCGGAAGGCACGTTAAGCCGTTGGTCACGGTTGCCAATAAAATGGCAGTCGTTAAGCCAAGTTGAAGGCCATATGGGCGGCTTAAAAAAAATTTCAACAGCAGGTCGCCACAGCCGGCGCCTGTCCATTTCAACACGGCCTCTGCCTACCCCTTCGGGGATAAGGGCGTGACAATATGTATGTATGTTACCCTGGGACGCATATTCAGCTTTTGGGGGTGGTATTTGCTTCAGAGATGAGACATGCATCAAGATTGTTAGACCTAAGGAATTCGAGGATTCGAGTTCACGAGCATTAGGCGCAAGACCATTTATATTCCAAGTGGTCACATTTAGCATGGCACATGTAGCCCTGTTTATTTTGATAACTTCTTAACAAGAGTCATGATAAGCCCAAGCATTGAGCTTATTTGTTGTAATAGGAGATCAATCTTCTCGCTTTGTTTAAGGAGAATATATTTTAGGTTCAGTGTAGATGGGCAGTGTAAATCCTTAATAAAAGAATTCTGCACGTGCGTGCCTCTACGCACGTGCAGAATTCTTTTATTAAGGATTTTGAGGCTAAAGTGGTCTTTGTTGCACACCGATTCTATCAGTTTTGACATCTTGTTTGCCATACAATACAATTGGTGGAGGGTTGCTCGATTTTTAGGGTGGTTGGTGAGACTTGGGAGTTTGTCGAGTGAGTCTAGTGGCAGGATTTGAAACCTATTGCTAGTAGTGGTTTTTCTCCACCTGAGGAGGTGAGTTGCTTATTTTTCTCTTTTTATTATAACAATATGGATCTCTCTGCCATGATAGGGATGAGCGGATTTGGAAGCTTGATTCTAGTTCTTGATTTAGGATCATGTCCCCATGTCTTTTTACCTGATAGGGTCTGTCTATTGTGGTATTGTCACTCAAAGATTGGCTTCGTTGTCTAACTTTAAGCATTCCTTTGTTAAAGATTTGTTGAGTGAACATATTCTTGGTAGGTGCTGGATTTGATTTTGTTTCTTTACAACTTTTTGATATCTGATCAGTTGGGTTTTGAGGTTTTGTTAGAGGATCATTGATGTTGAGTCCCGCGAGTGAGGTCGAAAAATTCAGTCGCTAGGAGGGTGACGCCTATTCCCCCTAGAACCTTAGAAGGCTACTACAACGACGTTTGCCAGATCCGCCGAGGTTGGTCGTTAAAGACTGATCATTCCACCAGCCACGCATCCAGTTGGCACGTAACCCACCATAGGATTGGAGTAAATTTTTTATTGAGGCTTTCTACCTCTTGGTCCAGGCATTGAAACCAAGGCCCGCGGCCTCGTAAAACATAACCACAAGATAACGAGTTGTGTTGATCATTTCTTATCAACACTTGCCAGGTATTTTAAGCCTGGTTGTCTGGATTTTTACCGCCGCCTGACACTCGGCGTTGTTGCTCGTTTTGCACCACCCGAGGGACACGTGTAAGAAAAGGTGGTAAATCCCACGGACGCGAGCAACTCCCCCATGTATAAAAATGCTACGCATTTTATAAAATTTTTAGTCTTCGTGGCCACTGTAGTTACGGGAGCCGCCAGTCTCGTGGAAATGCTCCATATTGCAAGCTACCCACATTGCAGTATACGCCAAAGCCTCAAATTGCAGTCTATGCCAAAGATTCCTTTGAGTCGCAAATCGAAATTCAATGCAATGCTGCCAGCATACAGTAATATATAATTATTATGGGACATAATAAATACATGCTGTGGAGATACGATCACTCCGAAAATTGTGCATCGTAACTTTGGCCGACCGAATACGTACCGAAGTGATACGAAATATGTCAAGTGTCAGCGATAAGCTGGAAAAGGGCGTGCTTCTTTTGGTTTGGACACATCCAACGAAGGAGTGAGGAACGATTGACGAAGAATATATATTGTGCGAAAGTAGAGGGTAGAAGGAGTCAGGGTAGGCCAAGACTTACATATGAAGACTACGTGAGCAGATTTCTCAAAAACGGAAAGGTCAAAAGTACTCGGGTACCCAGACGTGCGTGTATGAAGTGATTGATGAATCTTGAAGAAGCTAAAGTATGCATGGATTGCAAAGCCTGGTGATCTGTCCTCTCTGACTACGCCGTCAGGGATACAGCGTAAAGATAGTTTAGATTTTTAGTTTATAATAAATACATATTTATCTATATTAATATATTAGGCAGAAAGTTTGTTTGTTAAGTTGATAGTGTTAATTTAAGAAACTACTAGTTGGAATAAAATTAAAAAAATTAAAAAAAAATTAAATTTTAAAGTGGAAATTTTTTTCCGTCACGAGCTGGGCTCGTACCAGCGTCTTCTGGTTCAACGCACCAGACGTGTTACCAACTACACCACCGTGACCTGCTCGTAACTGGCGAATTAATCCACCTCTTTACGTCTTAAGGTGACGTAAGGCGCCATCTACCGGCACTTAGCAAAGTTGCACGGTACGAATGTATAGAATTGCATCTATAATCATTCTATTTGTGATGACACCTGCCTAAACATTAGAAACAATTTTGAAAAGCAATTAGTATGCTAACTTTTTCTAAATTTAAATTTAAAGTGAAAAAATTTTTCAGTCACGAGCTGGGCTCTCGACCTTCTGTCTTCATATTTGAACGATAGAATACAGAGGGTCGATATTAATGGTACACGTTCTGTAGGATCCATGGTTACAATGGGTGTGCCGCAAGGTTCGATACTTGGGCCATTCTTGTTCCTCATTTATATTAATGATTTACCATTTTATGTAGGGGACAGGAATAGGATTGTTTTGTTTGCAGATGACACCTCATTAATTTTTTAAATTAAAAGACAATTAGATAACTATGACGATGTAAACAATGCAATTGCAAGAGTAGTTCATTGGTTCAGCTCAAATAATCTTTGCCTTAATGAAAATAAAACTAAATGTATAAAATTTACTCTACCAAATGTAAATTAAGTTGCGGCCAATGTTCAACTGAATTGACAAGTGTTAGAGTTTGTAGAATCAACTGTGTTCCTCGGTATAACTATTGATGCCAATTTGCAGTGGGGCCAACACATAGAAAAGACAGCCTCTAGATTAAGTTCGGCTGCATACGCTGTAAAAAAGATCAGGACTCTAACAGATGTGGATACGGCTAGAATGGTTTACTTCAGCTATTTTCATAGTATTATGTCTTACGGTATTCTCCTTTGGGGGAGTGCTGCAGATTTAAATATTATTTTTGTTCTACAAAGCGGGCTGTACGCGCTATTTATAATTTGGGCCCCAGAGTTTCTCTCCGAGAAAAAATCAAAGAAGTAAATATTCTAACCGTACCATCACAATACATTTTTGACAATCTTATGTATGTCCAGAAAAATCTATCACAGTTTTCTAAACTCTGTGATAAACATAATATAAACACTAGAAATAAAAATAATCTTTCAGTCCACCACAGTCGACTACATAAGATTTGCGATTCTTTCCAGGGTAACTGTATACGCTTTTACAACAAGCTTCCCTGTGACCTGAGAAATTTACCATTAAATAAATTTAAAAAGTTTATTTAACAAGCTTTGTGAAAAAGGTTTTTACTCCGTTACAGACTATTTGCAGGACAGGGACGCCTGGAAATGATCTGCTGCCAAAGTGAAATAATATTAAATTGTAAATAGGCCATAAAAAAAAGCCTTCCTAAGTTTCTTGCCGGTTCTTCTCAGGTGGGCCGCGTTCCGAACCGGTGGTCGCTTTAAATATTTTAAATAGTGTATGACATTTTGTAAGCGCCGTTAAAATGGTCTATGCAAAATAAAGATATTTTTATTTTTAATTTATTTTATTTTATTTCGAACCAGCGTCTTCTCGTTCAACGCACCAGACGCGTTACCAACTACACCACCGTAACCTGCTCGTAACTGACGAATTAATCCACCTCTTTACGTCTTAAGGCGACGTAAGGCGCCATCTACCGGCACTTAGCAAAGTTGCACGGTACGAATGTATAGAATTGCATCTATAATCATTCTATTTGTGATGACACCTGCCTAAACATTAGAAACAATTTTGAAAAGCAATTAGTATGCTAACTTTTTCTAAATTTAAATTTTAACTTGGAAAAATTTTTCAGTCATGAGATGGAATTGAACCAGCGTCTTCTGGTTCAACGCACCAGACGCGTTACCAACTACAACACCGTGACCTGCTCGTAACTGACGAATTAATCCACCTCTTTACGTCTTAAGGCGACGTAAGGCGCCATCTACCGGCACTTAGCAGATTTGCACGGTAGGAATGTATAGAATTGCATCTATAATCATTCGATTTGTGATGACACCTGACTAAACATAAGAAACAATTTTGAAAAGCAATTAATATGCTAACTTTTTCTAAATTTTAATTTTAAAGTAAAAATTATTTTCAGTCTCGAGCTGGACTTGAACCAGCGTCTTCTGGTTCAACGCACCAGACGCGTTACCAACTACACCACCGTGACCTGCTCGTAACTGACGAATTAATCCACCTCTTTACGTCTTAAGGCGACGTAAGGCGCCATCTACCGGCACTTAGCAAAGTTGAGCGGTACGAATGTTTAGAATACAGAGGTGGATTTATTTCTAATTAAAAAAAAAGCACGAAGAGAATCATAAAGGTTATCTGGCAATGATTTTAAGATTATGTTCAAACCATTAGTGATTCTGTTGTTGGGAGTTTAAGAAACTTTCTTATAAGTGCTACTGTCACTCAGATGCGCGTAGTGTGCGTAAAGAGTGCTCGGCGAACGGTTTGCACCTCTTAAAAAGGCTGTCTGAATACAGCTAAAACCGGTCGGTCTATTACTGGACGTAAAAACGTGAGTAATCCCGTTTACTTATTTATAACTGACTGCCTCTGTGGCGCGGTGGGAGTGCATCCGACTGCTGAGGCAAGAGGTCGTGGGTTCGATTCCCACACAGGATAAAACTTTGTGTGATGAGCACGATGGTTTATTCTGTGTCTGGGTGTTATTTATCTATAATATGTATGTATTTAGAAATATTTAAGTATGTTTATCAGTTATCTAGATCCCATAACCCAAGCTAATATTAGCTTACTTTGGGCTATATGGCGCTGTGTGAAAAGTGTCCCACAATATTTATTTTATAATGTGTAATAATAACGTAAGTTTTCTTGTTAATATCAACAAATGCGGCAAAATTGCATACATTTGAAAAAAATATAAAATATAAATATATATAAATATTTTTTATTATTTTTTGACGTGTGACGTGTGCGTGGTTGACGGATCGCTCTCGGATATTTATTCGTAGAAGTGTTTATAATTGACTGTAATATGTTTTTAAAGTGGGAACACCTAGGAACTGGTAGACCTAAGAATCCGACTCCAATGAGGTCTAAGAATCCTGTCAGTCAGTCATCACTATCGGTCGGGGATAGTTCGGGCACTCGACCTGAGAGCTCCAAAGAAACAGCACAGGCAGCGAGTCCTGGCACAAGTTATGCAGCTATTACAAGTAAGCCGGCAGACAGTAAAACAAGAGCCGCAGGCAACCATATCGACACCAACATCTGGGTGGAAGTTACTGCAAGCAAGAAAAGAAACCCTATCCGGAAAGGAGGTAAGGCGTCATCAGATATATTAAAGGCAGTAGAACGTAAGAAGTTCCTGCATATTTGGAGGTTGGAAAAAATACTTCGGAAGATACGTTAAAGGAATATATAAAACAGGTTTTGCCTAAGGGTGCTGAATTAGTTGTAGAAAAATTTAAACCTAGAACTGAAAGGGACTACGCGTCATTTAAGATTGGTGTGACAGAGGGGAACTATGGCAAGATTTGTGATCCAGATATATGGCCTGTCAACGTTGAGTTCAGTGAATGAATCTTTTTTCGTCGCTCAACCAAACCAAGCGTACTTTCAATCTAATAAAAATATCAACATTTTTTATCAAAACCTAAGCGGCATGAGAACAAAGACTAAGAAAGAAAGAAAAACATTTTATTAAACACACATAAACTAGCCAGTACACTTCTACTTAGCTTTATAATCATAAACATAATAAGAGAGATGAAAACAGTAGAACCTCACTAGTGTCATAGCAGAATGTGTGCTTAAAAGGCTGCAGTTCAGCTAATGCTACTGATTTAATATCAGTAGCGCTGATCTTCCACTGCCGCCAGAGATACCTGGTAGCTATACAGCAGGTAACAAAATTCCGTATATCTATTTTCAGTTTGCCATTTCATGCTTAGGATGTTAAAAAATAAAATCAAAATAAAATGTCAAACAATAACAAGGCAGGCAAGGCAGGATTGAATGAAAACTTAAGCATTAAACTGATAAAAATACGTGCTACATCGGTCCGGAAACGCTCAGCGAATGACCGGGGAACGATTGTATGCGTAAAGGGTAGAAGGAGATCCACATACGAAAACCACGTAAGCAGACCTTACAAAAAAACGAAAAAGGTCTAAAGCACTCGGACACCCAAACGTACACAACTTATGAATCCGCAGAAAGCGAAAGAAGTAGAAGTATCGTCGCAATTAAGGAGTTCAGAATGCATGTTTATGAAATTAACAGCTTTTTGTTTATCTAGAAGTAAACCTTTAAGTCTTGATCTAAAGCACTGTACAATTTTAAGTCGACGAAGAGGAGGAGGTAAGTTGTTCCAGATCTTACTTGCAGCATATCTGAAGCTGCCCCGAAAAGCCGCTGTTTTATGCAAGGGCACATGCAGATTTATCCGCGTCGTTCTTGAGGAATATTTACTACCCTTATTTTGCCAGTTCAGCTTGTGATAAAGGTACTCAGGCCTCCCCGTCGTTACGATTCCAAACAAAGCAGTAGCCAAGTACATTTTTCTCCTGTAATGCATTCTAAGTTTATTTCTCGCAATGAGATATGGAGTCACATGACTTCTAGGAGGTATATTATAGCAAAAGCGAGCACATGCGTTTTGCACCCGCTGTATTAGGTTAGATGTTTTTACAAAAATCCTAGGGCCACACGCCACATCCAAGTAATTGAATCTTGATAACACCAATGTGTCAATCAATGTTTCACGCAAGTCGATAGAAAGGTAATTACGCAGCTTGAATAGTCGCTTCAAACGGTAAAAACAACCCCTCACGCATTCAGCAATATGTTGCTCAAACCTAAGTTCCTCATCCATCAACAAACCCAGATTTCTTGCTTCTTGCACTCGCTGAATAGACGGGACGCCATCCACAATAATTACGGGACATCGAGTTTCTATTTGAGCTATTTGGTGATTTGAGCCCATTATTAAGTACTTACTTTTATCCCCATTCAGCACGAGATTATTTTGGTGTGCCCACTGACATATATTATTTAAGTCCTCATTTAACTTCGCTATCGACTCCTCAAAATCCGTGTCCCTAAACGAAATGTAAATCTGAAGATCATCAGCATATACATGAAACTTGCAGTGCCTTATTACCTGCGCAATATCCGCACTGTAAAGAATAAACAGCAAGGGGCCTAGAACGGATCCCTGTGGTACGCCCCTATATATAGTGGAAATAGTGGATCTCAAGGTAGATCCATCGTCATTGTGAGTCACGTCATCGTCATCGTCACGGCCACTTAAATAGGAGTGGAACCACTGGATTGTCCCAATCTCAAAACCATAATACGCCAGCTTGGAGAGCAATAGCGAAATATTTAGGGCGTCAAAAGCCCTGGAGAAGTCCAACATGACTAAAACCGTACCCTCACCCTGATCTTGAGCTGCCAGTATGTTGTCCGTAACATCTAGGATAGCTGTTGCAGTACTGCGATTCTTTCTGAAGCCCGATTGAACATCAGGTAATATATTGTACGTTTCCAAATATTGCCTAAGCTGCGACGCGAATATTTTTGACAAACAAGGTAAGATGCTAATGGGTCGTAACTCTTTAACATCCCTTATATTTTTAGTCTTAGGAATAGGTGGAACAATAGCAGTTTTCCAATTTGTAGGGAATTTGGACGTAACAATAGATCTGTTTATTATAGCAGTAATTACCTCTAGTGTTTCTTGGGCTACCATGTTTATCATTTGTAATGATAAACCATCGCATCCAATTGCATTAGATTGAAGTTCGTTTATAATTTTAAGAACCACTGAGGAATTTACAGGCGTTAGAGAAAAAGAAGAATGGCCATATCTATTGAATTCATAAAATGTAAGCTTGGATAGTGACACCACTCCGCTGCCAGGGACATTCAAAAAATTATTTTATTCTATTTGGATCATTAAGGTGGGCTGGTATTTCTGTACACTTATGAGGGATCAAATTAGCCTTTAAATTTTTCCACTATATCTTAGGGTTCCCAATGTTACCGTCTATCTGTTGTTTAAAATAACATTTCTTTTCACTATTAATTGCCAAATCAACTTGCTTCTTAAGATCTTTATAGTATAATTTATGCGTTTCAAGTTTCGATCGCCTAGCTCGATTTGACGCTGCATCTCACAGTCTCATCATAAACTTTAAATTGCTTGTCAACCATGGCGTGGGCAGATCTTTGATGGTTTTATTTCTTCCCGGTGCATGTAATTCAAATATGTAATTAATGTAAGTTGTGTAGTCACTCACAATATAGTCGACGTCCTCAAGATGCATTAGCCGATTCCAATTGATGGTCCTTAGGTCTTCAGTAAATCTCTTCAAATCGATACAACCTATCGGTCTGTAAGTAATGACCTTCGAGGGTATTTTTGGCTTACGAAATGTAAATTCACACTCCACAAAAGCATGACCATTCAGAATACCAACTGAATCCACAGATGTGCTACGTACATTTGCGTTCGTGCAGACCACATCGATCAGCGTCTGACTATGATCCGTAAAATGAGTAACATCTCTTACATGCTGGGACAACCCTGTGCAGCGCAAAAATGTGTTAAAATTTCTAACATTCAGTTCGTTCGATTTAACTAAATCTATATTAGTCTCCAAGGAGAATTAAGAAATCATAATCGGAAAATGAGGCTATGGAGTCAGTCAGTGCGTTTAAAAATAGTTGAACGTTACCCCGGGTAGGGTTATAACCCGTCCCAACAATAATCTTGTTATTGTTTACCTTAAGCCTAATCCACATGTGCTCTATATCTGGGTGGGTGCACACCTTAATGTTCAAACCACGTCGAATGTAGAAACCGACACCTCCCCCTTTGCCCGCTATGCTACGGGGTCGAGGAATGTGTCTCAAACGATACTCCGGTATAAAGGGCACGGCCATCCTCACTCGTTTTTAGCCAGGTTTCATTTATAGCCAGTAAATCTACCTGGTGACTGTCCACTGTTGCTATAATATTATCATGATTCGTTCCCAAAGATCCCGGGTTGAACAATCCGACCTTGAAGTATTTACTATGCATCACAGTAAATTTTTAACAAGGTATTCACGTTTGTACAGCAAATGAGGTAAACTACTATATCTATATAAATACAAAAGCATATGCGATTTTTATCGTTCGTAGAATCATCAGGAATCATCAGGATATATTCGCTATAACCGAAACGGGGTTAACGAATTCTATCCAAAATGCAGAATTCGTACTTCAGGCCCTGGTTTGAAGGTTGTAAGATAACTAGAAAATATACAGTATTAGCACACATAATCAGGAGTGGCCATATAGTATCAAATAAATTCGGTCATTTAATGAGAAAAGTTGACTCACCTTATTGTGAAATTTGTGGAGTAGTTGAGGATTTACACCACATTTTAATGGAGTGTACTGAAACAGCAAGAAACCAATTATTTTTAAAAACTGGCTTAAACAGATTCGACGTAGGAGCTCTTCATAGTATATTGGCCAAACCTGATTCTGAACAGGCGAAATATTTATATGAAATGCTGTCTTCTTAGTATGTATTAATGTAATTTAGTGTATCAAACTTATAAGGCTATCATAGGACGACATGTACAATTTGTAAATACAAAGTCCTTAAAAAAAAAGAACAAAAAAAAAAAGAATTCGTACTTCCCGGCTATCATATACTCCGTTGCGACCGAACCGATGGCCGTGCCGCGCTTCGAGTTGCGTCGAGTAGCGGTTCCAGGTGACACAAACATAGACAATTGCAGGTTTGAATTAATTTGTGCCTCAGTTTACTTGCATAACCGTTTTCTATTTGCTTGTTGTGTTGTGTATATTCCACCGAGTACGGAGGATAGTCAGTATATGATAATGTTTGAATTATTAGAAAAATTATGTCTCAAATTTAATAACAATCTACTTATAATTAGTGATTTTAATTTGTATTCATGTAGCGATAATGCTAGCAACTATTTTGAATATTTTGTGGCATTCTGTGAGCTCACTCAGTATAACGCAGTACCTAATTACAGAAATAGGCATTTGGACCTCGTATTGAGTGCGCGCAGTGGGGTGAGCGTGGGCGGGGCCGACGAGCCCGCGGACCGCCATTACCCACAGCTGGCCGTGCGCCTCGACCGGGCGCGTGAGCCGCCGTGGCCTCAAGGCAAGGACGAAAGTGAAAAAGGAGACCGTACGAACTCATGATCAGTACCGTGACCGGGTGCAGAGCCATCTGGCCAGGGACCCGCGTGCTTTTTGGGACTACATGCGGTCCAGAAAGGGTACTATACGTAATTTAAAATAAGAAAAAGACGGCAGTATCCTGACTCTGCAGGAATGCGCAAATGAGTTCACTCGGTTTTTCCACTCAGTGTACAACCAGGAGACGCCCGTGTTAAATCCAGGGGCGGCGAGTGCGGCCCGTGTGCCTGCGCCGGGCGCGCGAGTCGAGCTCACGCGCCTGCGCGATATCGACGTGCGCGCGACGTTGGCCCGCATGCCGGCTAAACGCTCTATGGGGCCCGACGGTATCCCAGCTTTTATTTTTAAGGATGCCCGCATGGTATTTGTGGAGCCGCTACTACATCTATATAACGCTTGTATAGATACCGCCACGTTTCCCGAGCGCTGGAAACTTTCGAGAGTAGTGCCTGTACTTAAAGATGGAGGGGGGACTGAATCCTGTAAGTATAGGCCAGTAGCTGTTCTTAATACCCCAGTCAAAGTGTTCGAGGCCACTATCTATAGCAGCCTATATAAACAGGTCAGTGCCCAGTTATCCGATGCGCAGCACGGAAGGGGGGCGACAGGTAACCTGTTACAGCTGATGTCACGTTTGGTGCCGGCGGTGGATGCTGGTGTGCAAGTGGATGTGGTCTACCTCGATTTTAAGAAAGTGTTTGATACGGTCCATATTGACATACTTCTAGAGCGACTAGCGGCCGTGGGTTGCACGCCACACGCACTGGCGTTCTTTGCAGACTACTTCCGTGACAGGTGTCAGTACGTGGACTGTGAGGGGTACCTTTTCCAGCCTTATTTTACGAGATCTGGGGTCAGCCAAGGTAGTTGTTTAGGGCCACTCCTCTTTCTGTTAATGATCAACAGTTTGCCTAATGTGGTTGTGAACTCGACCCCTTTACTTTTTACGGACGATCTCAAATTGGTGAAAGAAATTACGGAGACAACTGATCATGATTTGTTGCAGCAGGATATAGACAAAATTGTAGAATGGAGCATAGAAAACAAACTATTTTTTAATACAGATAAGTGTTCTACTATGTCATTTAGTCGAGCGCACAATGCTGCTCATCATCAATATACAATGGATGGGACACCGTTGAGACGCAATACAGAGGTAAGAGATTTGGGTGTTCGATTTGCTACCGACTTGACGTTTGGGAAACATATTAGTAGGGTTCGTTTTGGGCCAGTCCAACCAATTTACAAATATGGCAGCCTTGAGGGCGCTATACGAGGCCCTGGTGAAGAGTCACCTCGAATCCAGCGCTGCCATCTGGTCTCCACATGAGGCCAAATACAAATAATGTTGGAGCGCATCCAGAATAAATTCATTAGGTTTTTATACAGTAAATTGTACTGTGTGTACCCAGGATATCCGTGCTTGTACCCTACTCTATTTATTCTGGGAATGGTGGGCTACTACACATTAGAGGTAAGGAGGGAAGTAGCATTGGTGATCTACGTGTTTAAGGTTCTTAGAGGTAAGTTACACAACCCAGCCATATTGGGTGAAGTGAAGCTGTGTGCGCCCAGTGGGTACGTGTGGCGGCGGCGGCGCCCGCCCCTGTTGGAGGTGCCTACCGCACGCACTAACTTACTGCAGAGGGCGCCGCTCGCTAGATGTGTTCGCTGAGTGAGTTTACACGGACCACATATTGTGTAGTCTCGAACCATGAATTGATTCATTGATAGGTTTTAACTATAACTAGGTACGAGTATATTTACGTAATTGCCATGTCTTTGGGCTTCGTCGCAGTCGTTACTTTGTAGATGTTTCTTTGTTGGTATGGTGTTGATAAAATCAAATTATTGATTAATTAATTGCATGAGTTGAATCATTATTTATTGAATTGTTATGTGTACCTTCTTGAAAGACTTCTTATGGAATGACAAATAGTTGTATAGTATTGAAAATGAATGGACATTTATTATTAAAATTATATTATTATTAATTATTTTTAATTATTATTAAATTGACATAATAATTGAAATGAATTTATTATTGAAATGACATGATAACTGTAATGACCTTGTTGTTATAATTATTAATCATAAATGAATGATATGCATAAATTAGTGTATTATCTTAGAATAAATAAATTGTATTTGTATAGTATGGACGCAATTAGTAATAAGTTATTTTTTGAAATTATCAATTTGCTTACAATGTCGTTTTGGTGGTAACTGTAAAGATGTTGTAATTGTGGTGAATAAAAAATAAAAATAATATGTATAATAGGTAACTGCTACAGACTGATCTATCAATAGACTTATTAAACTGAATTTATTGCACTGAAATTTGAAACTTAAGAAATTTAGAGTTGTAACATTGTGTGGATAAATAAAGTACCTAAATATTCCAGAATTGATGCTAAAAGGAGCAGTGTGCAATGTGTAATTAATAATAAGTAAAATCAAATTAGTATAAATACAATATAAAATAAAATTACAGGCACTTAGTCCTTTGTAGGTTCTCAAAAAGTTCCCCCTCAAATTCTGCTAGCACAAATACTTCCTTCCTTGAAAGACCTTCAAACTGTGTCCATTTAGTTTCATGCACCCATTTTGCTCGAAGGCCTCCACCGCTGTGCTGCTCACATGTCTAGAATAAGAGAAAACATTTTATTAGCAAGTAATTATTATTTGATAGACATTTTCCATGGCAGTTTATGTTCTCATGCCAGCTATAAGTTGTGTACTAGGAGAGTACCTGTACACGCTGGGCTCTGCATGAACTCTAAAATAACAAGCACTGCACCATGTCAATATATTATAATTAAACAAAACACTTAGGGCCCTGTTACAGAATGATACTCAAATGAAGGTTACTTTTCGCCGAACTCAAGCGGTTCTTGAGGTGTGAAAATCTTCTGTAAAACGATCCTACCTTTAACTTATCTGAGGCAACAAAATCCATATAGAAGTTATTTTTTGCTTTAGATAAAGTAAATAGTAGAAACTTACCGCAAAAGCAAGTTGCATTTCATCCGAACATTCAGTTTCATCTCTACAATGCTTCGGTATAATAAAAGTTACACTGATATCTTCCGTCATTTTAAATATTATTGTTTTAACACATCAGTATATAGTATATCTAGTCAACATAGTAAATTAGAAACATATCATAACAATAACAAACATCGGACACATACATCGAACCACAGACCACTAAGGGGATACTACGATCGAACGGACAGTTTTTTTTTTATTTTTTTTTTACATGGCCTAGACCTTTGGGCTAGGGAACGGACAGTCAATTATGTTTTTTTTTTTAATTTATTGCATGACCATGGATACATGTCCTTCAGTCGGAATCAGTCAGTTATGTCACTTTTAGTGTAACCAGATTAATTTTTACAAAAATACTAAATCACCTTGAAAAAAATACTGAAATATACCGAATTGAATAGGGGAAAAAAATATCAAGCAAGACTCGAACTCCGCCATGATTAAACCGCCATAATAAAATTAGTGCCTTATTTGAGGAATGGGCCTATTAGGCTAGACGTTTCAACTCAGATTTCAATTTTAATTAGTGTTTACTATTTACATATGTATGGGGTCGTACCCTAATTATCTACTTTTTATTTATTTTTAATATTTTCTTTATTTGTGCTGTAAGACCTTGCTTTTCTTGGTCAACGAGGACTACCACGTAGTTCTAAAAGTAACTAAAACCTACTATACCAGTTAACCCAATCTGGTATAAATTTCAAGTTGTATCTAGCCACCAGTTTATGAAAAAATCAATGATGACTCACGGACATACATTCGGACAAAAAAGTGATCTTATAAAGGTTCCTTTTTTTACCTTTTCAGGTAAAAACCCTTATAAGAATCCTAAAAAAACACGTGCCCTATTCCTATTACGACTAAAACGTACAACAGATTTGGGAAAAAATTCCCGAATTGTTCAAACCAAACCTTCAAAGTTAAGAGTTAAACAAAAAAAAAATATCTAAATTAAAATCGTAATTCTACTATGGGGGCCTAATGTCATGTCTTATGTTTAAATTATTACCGATCTTTGCTCCTGATATATACAATGTGCTACAGAAATGTGTAGTCATATGCGAAGGTGGCGTTGAGAATCATATCAGTATCGCACGGCTAGGGGTTTTGATTCCCATCGACTTATCGTGTCGTGTGAAATGATTTTTTTCTTTCATCGACAGTGCTAAATATCGATATCGTATTTATGTTTATTCCCAACACAAACAATAAACATACCTATTTCGAATGAACTCTAGCTTTGAACCCGAGTAGGTTCACCAAAATATTGAAATCAATGGGCTTTGTCTGGTTTTCGCTCTGCCCAACGCTACACACAGCTCAGATTGTAAAGTTATGTTACAAAGTAAGGCGAAGTCTACTTACAATTACAAAAAATAAGATAAGATACACAATAAGAATCACTTAAGTACAGAGAGAGCATTTTAAAATTTATTTGGTATCAATGTAGATTGCGAGATTGTCTTGAACGCTTCATAAACATATTGTCAACCTACTCATGTACCAGGCGCAAAATTAACGAATATTACCTTAATTTTAACGCTTAAATGAACTGGTTCCGTACAGATATTTCAAAACATACCTACTTTTTGCTGCAATATTTGCCAGATATGTGTTAGGCTATGGATAATAAATGATTTATTTCGTGTTATGTCTTCCTCATATCATGCATTTATTCCACTTTACATTGTAGGTGCACAAGTGAATTCATTAAAAATTATTCCGATTATCGTAAGGATGCCGCATAGCCTATGACACACTGTGAAAGCATATGAATCGAATGACACCCATTTCAAAATCGGTGAAACAGTTTAGGGGACATGAAGTTACAATGCAACGGATACAAACATACATGAACACAAAAAAGCATTAACCTTCCACAGAGTCTACTTGGTAGAAGAAATAATAGGAAACAAATCCTTTTCCAAGTTAGGTTAACTTACATTTCGAAACATTTCTAAATGCATGTACAAGAAAAATTACCGCAAACGACGCGATAGGCCTCCGGGACCCAAGTGACCTCACCTGCTAGCGGCACACCTGCTGAACAATGAACGAGGCAACGTCGCAATAGCCCTGACGGGGTTGGGGGTCAGACGGCAGTCGCGCCCAACAATGCCATTAAAAATCCATTTAAGATTTGGAAGCAACTGGGAATATACTAAAATCAAGGACAGACTAGGATTACATAATACTGTAGAAGGTATTTGTCTAAGTGTTCACTAAACCGTGCGTTACGGTACCTATATCGTTCAATTCTGAGGTCATAATATTACTTTTTGAATTCATGAAACGTGAACAACCAGGAAATAGGTAGCTGACTTTAAGAGAATCAAAGTCCACTCAAAACTCACCAGTGAACAATACCGTGATTACTTTTCAACTTTTACTTTCTTAATTTCTCAAATTATACTGCTAAATTACCACTAACAGAAAAAAATACGGTAATAATCGGCATGCTGTAAATGCTTAAAAACCAAATCGAGTTCATTAAAAAGAAAAAAAAAGAAAAAAATTGGACTGGGATTATTATGAGGTCTCTAATAATTAGACAGTTCACCTTATTCTTTCGAATGTGTGTGTATAATGTTGGCGTTTTCAAATATTATTACAATCTTTAAATTTTAGGGTACCGTAAAGCAAGTTTTAGTAAACACTGACCGAAACATTTTCTACAGTATTATGTAAACCTAGTAGTGTAGCAATTTGTTCCGTCGGTATCATTTGCATTCTAGCGTTTTTTTTTTCGAAGAATGGTTTGAATGGTTTAACGGTACGTCATAGGTTATGCGGCGGCGTTTGATTTTTGAATGAATGTACTTGTGCAGAATGTATGAAAAATAATTAATAAATAACTAACTATCTTCACGCTGTATCCCTGACGGGGTAGTCAGAGAGGACAGATGGCCAGGCTTCGCGAACCATGCATACTTCTTACGTCTGGGTATCCGAGTACTTTTGACCTTTCCGTTTTTGAGCAATCTGCTCACGTGGTCTTCATATGTAAGTCTCGGCCTACCCTGACTCCTTCTACCCTCTACTTTTTAAACAATATATATTCTTCGTCAATCGTTCCTCACTCATTCGTTGGACGTGTCCAAACCAACGGAGCACGCCCTTTTCCAGCTTAACGCTGACACTTTCATTCAAACCTGCCATATTGCGTATCACTTAGTTCCGTATTCGGTCAGCCAAAGTTACGCCGCACAATTTTCGAAGTGATCGCATCTCCACAGCATTCAATTTACTTTCATGCATCTGCTGACATACCCAGGTTTCACTACCGTAAAGCAAAGTTGGCACTAGCACTGCGTTATGAATCGCCATTCGTGCTTCTTTTACGATGCTTTGTCGCTTTACTAACTGGGACAAAGCACCGTTAACCTTTTTTCCGGCAGCTACTCGCCGTTCTACATCCGAATCATATCTTCCATCCGCGCTAAACATACTTCATAAATACACAATTTCATTCACTTGCTCTAGACGTTCCTGGTTTACCCTAATCTGGCATTTAGTGCTTACGTCATCACTTTTAAATACTAGAATCTTACTTTTACTTGCATTCAATTAATAAATAAAAAAAAACTAACTATCTTCACGCTGTATCCTGTATCAATTAATAAATGATAAAGATAAACATAAAGGTGTAAGGCCCCATCAAAATCTACTGGGCCCAATGGATGTGTGTGTGCACATGATAATGGATGTGGCAACGACGCAGGCTTCCATTTACGGGGTCGGGTCGGATGGGGTTCGCTCCCATAATGCCAAAAACAAAAGTCTAAACGATAGCTGCTCCTTGCAGATAAATAAAAGTGAACCCTAGACTCCAAATCGATTTACGATTTGGAAGTAACTGGGAATACACTAAGACGGAGAAATAGATAAAGAAACACGTATCTGACTTACAAAACTTCTAAAACATTGTCGATGTTTTAAAATTTCTGTACGGAACCAACTTAATTCAAGCGTAAAAATGAAGGATGAATGAATGAAATTGGGGATGAAGAGTAGAAGCGTGCACGTCGCCATCCCTGCCAGCTACGGCTGCAATTCTACTCCAACACGAGTGCCACCAGGGCGAATAATGCTAGGGCGTGCCCCCGAGGCGACGCGCACCAGTTCGTCCCCGCTGGTGCGAAAAGTGTGAGCCAGAGCGGCGTAGGAGACCGCCACCCTACACGCGCGGCCCGACACGGCGGGAAGTGGAGGATGGAGTGCAGGGTAGCTGCGTGGAATGTTAGGGGAGGAATGACAGATAAGATGAATGAGTTGATGGATGTTATGAATGAGAGAAAGTTAGATGCAGTGTGCTTGACAGAGACCAAGCAATGCTCGCGCTTTGGTCTGGAGTACCAGAGAGAGAGAATGGCATTCGGGTACTTGGAATTTTGCTGTCCTCGCGATTGGCCTCCGGTATGTATGAGTACAAACTGGTAGGTCCTAGAACCCTCTGGATCCGTGTAAATCTTGGTTTGACGAAGATTTTCCTGGTAGCTGCTTACGCGCATGTATCTTCGTCGAACGCAAGTGAGCTAGAGGACTTCTGGGAGAGTATGAGACAAGCTCTAAATGTGATAGAAGGAAATGAAAGACTTATAGTATATGGAGACTTGAAGGGATGGGTGGGTACCGCTCGCGATGGTTTTGAGTCGGTACTCAGGAAGTATCGGGATAAAAGGGTGAACGACGCTGGCAAGCTAATACTGGCATTTTGTAAGGAAAAGGATTTGTTTGTGGCGAACACAATGTTCAACCACAAACAAATTCATATGTATACGAGGAGATGTAATTCAAAGAGAAGCATGATAGATCTATTCCTAATGGATAGTCGGCTCCGTAAACAGGTGATGGACACAAGGGTTTCTCAAGGCGCTGAGCTGGGATCAGACCACTACTTAGTCATAACTAAGATTAGGGGTCTGTTCGCGGGTTGGCGTCATCGTACCGAGTGTCCTGAACCTGAGCCGATTTATAGCATCAAAAGCTGGAAGCTGCAGGATGCATCCATTAGGGATAAATATAATGAAAGGGTAGCCGAAAAGCTTGGCGACGTCAATGTAAGTAGTGAGAATGTGGAAAGTGTATGGCAAAACCTTAGAGATAGTATGATAAATGCCGCTGTGGAAGTGTGTGAAGAAACGAAAAGAGGCAGTGGTAATAAGCGTGATGCATGGTGGAATGAGGAAGTGAAAGAAGCAGTTCGAATGAAGAAGAAAGCATGGCTAGACTACTTAGCCTAGCGGAATGATTTTAATATGAAAGAGAGATACAAGCTGCAGAAAGTTAACACGAAACGCACTGATAGAAGAAGCTCGTGAAAGGTGCAGAATGAAAGCGGATGATAGGTTGTCGTCCAATTTCCGGGATAATGCCAAGCTCTTCTGGAAAGAGTTCGGCAATCTGCAGTATGAATAAAGTGCTTAGTCTTAACAATGACGTCCTAACAGACCAAACTGACGTCCTGCAGATATGGAGTAAATATTATGGAAAGATGTATGCAAGAAAAGACAGAGATGCCACATCGGGAAGTTGAGCTCACTCATTAGTATGAAAGAAATACAACAAGCGAGAAGATAACAAGAGATGTAAGGCTGCGGGAAAAGACAGAGTTACTACTGAGATGATCAAGTACGGTGGGTCGCGTGTCTGGGACACACTATGTCTGTTATGCAACTTGTGCTGGCGGACGGGTGAGGTCCCAGATGACTGGCGAGTAGCAGTTGTAGTACCTATTTACAAAGGGAAAGGCTCGCGCCTAAACTGCTCCAGCTACAGGGCGATCAGCTTGGTCAGCTTAGCTAGTAAGGTATATGCTAAGGTTATAACGGCACGAATGCAAGAAAAGTCTGAAAGGTATGTATGGAAGGCTCAATGCGGATTCCGACATGGAAGAGGTTGCATGGATCAAATGTTTTCTCTCCGCATGATCGCGGAAAAGTTTCTGGCTGTTAGCCAGAAGGTTTTCTGCGCTTTTGTGGATCTAGAGAAAGCATTTGATAACGTTGTGAGAGAAACGCTGTGGAACTTGCTGCCCGGATATGGTGTAGACGGCTCGCTACTGCGGGCAATACAGTCGCTTTATAGGGACAGTAAGGCTTGCGTGTGAGAAGGGGGGGGGAGATGTGTCACCTCTTTTTGATGTCTGTACAGGCGTCAAACAGGGATGTGTCATGTCCGCCTGGCTGTTCATATAAAGTATATGGACAGTTGCCTGCAGAAGTTGAAAGATATGGGTGTGAATTTGGGTGACTTTACAGTAAACTGTCGGCTCATGGCCTCATCAGAAGCCGACCTTCAGGCATTAGTCACTAATATGAAAGAGGAGTGTGAAAGTAAGGGTCTTCGCTTGAATGCAAGTAAAACTAAGGTTCTAGTATTTGAAAGAGGTGACGTAAGAACTAAATGGAGATTAGGGTAAACCAGGAACGTCTAGAGCAAGTGAATGAAATTGTGTATTTAGGAAGTATGTTTAGCGCGGATGGAAGATGTGATTGGTATGTAGAACGGCGAGTAGCTGCCGGAAACAAAGTTAACGGTGCTTTGTCCCAGTTAGTAAAGCGACAAAGCATCGTAAAAGAAGCACGAATGGCGATTCATAACGCAGTGCTAGTGCCAACTTTGCTTAACGGTATTGAAACCTGGGTATGTCAGCAGATGCATGAAAGTAAATTGAATGCTGTGGAGATCACTTCGAAAATAGTGCGGCGTAACTTTGGCCGACCGAATACGTAACGAAGTGATACGCAATATGGCAGGTTTGAATGAAAGTGTCAGCGTTAAGCTGGAAAAGGATGTGCTCCGTTGGTTTGGACACGTCCAACGAATGAGTGAGGAACGATTGACGAAGAATATATATTGTTCAAAAGTAGAGGGTAGGAGGAGTCAGGGTAGGCCGAGACTTACATATGAAGACCACGTGAGTAGATTGCTCAAAAATGGAAAGGTCAAAAGTACTCGGATACCCAGACGTGCGTGTATGAAGCGATTGATGAATCTCGAAGAAGCGAAAGAAGTATGCATGGATCGCGAAGCCTGATCGGTCCTCTCTGACTACCCCGTCAGGGATACAGCGTGAAGATAGTTAGTTAGTAAAAATGAAGTGTACCCCTGGTACATGAAGAGGCCCAGAGTCTAGAGTCTAGAATAGGCTAGAGCGGTGCGGCACAGAGGCGGCTGGCTCGGGCGCCGACAAAGGAGCTAGCGAATGTTTAGGTACGGGAACTGTATTTTGATGCTTGATCAGTGAAAATAACTTTCACCACTAGTTGTTTGGATTTGTCTGTAGCATCATAATATCCAAACGGATTGATGGATTTGGATGCGGCTTTCGTTATTTGAAAGCTGACGTGATTGAGAAGATACTTAGCTACAATGTACTAGCTTATGTCCGCGGTTCAACCCGCGTATTTGATTTAAAATATCGGGATTGATTGAAAGTTTTCGTTTAATACATTCTTTCTCATTCTATCTAACCACGTGCAATAACTAAATATGGCGGACGCTGACGATATTTCAAATAGAAATCTCTCTGTATCTCCGACATATTTGCACCACATATTTAGTGTGTTTATTTTGTGTCGATCCTAAGTACCAAACTATTGACCATCTATTTAAATATTTATTTACGTATTAATAAATCATCCCATAACTTCTAAATAGGAACTTGTGGACGTGACGCCTATACCGGTTACACCTCAACACAATGGTAAGGCTGAACGACCTTATCAGACCATTTTGGAAAGAACTCGGTCGTTATTGTTTGAATTCAAACTTCCAAAAGTCCTTAGGGGCGAAGCAGTTTTCACAGCGGCTTATTTTACTTAATATATTAATAATAAAACAATAGCTGAAATGTGGTTCAAACGAGTACCAAATGTAAAACACATTAATATTTTCGGTTCTTTGGTATATTATTAAACAAATACAAAATTAAATAAATTAGACAATGGATGTCAGAGAGGTTTATGAGTTAGTTTCACGAATAATGGCTATAAGATTTGGGACGCGTTACATAATAAAATTGATTATTCAAGAGATGTGAAAGTTTTCGATAATTTTAAAGATGTTAATAATTATTTGGAAGAACGTAAGTAACAAACTACAAGCAGGACAGCGTTGTTTAAGCTGTTTGAAGATGAAATGAAAAATCTTTATTCATGTAGGTCACAAAGTAACACTCATGAACGTCAAGATTATTACTTCTACATTTACATTTACTGCCAGATTCGCACTGCAATAGGTAGAGCCTGAGGAAGAACCTGGCAATAAAACTCATGGCCACTCTTTTCTATCCGCCAGTAATTACATTAGTTTGAGTTACATGATGTTTGACCAATTATATAGTAATGAATTTATACAAAACAAAATCAATGTTGTGTGTAAAATGAATTTATATAAAACGAAAAAAAAACAAAATCAATGTTGTGTTTAAAATCATATCAAAATTAGAGCTATTCTAGTTGCCAGTTCTAAGGGCAGCCTACACTTTAAGAAGAAGAATCTAGCAAGAAAGTCAATGGATGCTCTTTTAAAAAATGTAGGTATGGCTTACAACATTAAAATCACACTTACATTGTTCCTTTGGATTTATGTGAGAACGGTCGACTAAACTTAGTTTGCCTTAAATTTAAATAATTTTATTTGTAACAATTGCAATAACAGCTATGAGCTGACCAGTCCCAACAGACGGCTCCCGTTCACGGGTATGACGTATATATCAGCCATCGCCCTACTCAACCGTATTATAGGGAATAAGGCGACCCAATACATACGCCACCACTGCCAGGACACTTAGGCGAGCATGTCATTCCCAAAAACTGCACAGCAAATATAATGTCAATTTCAAAATAATAAATAAGTCTACTCACACAAACTCAAATTACATATTTTTATATTAGTTATTAAAAGGGACTAAACGCAGCCAATTTAGAAACCTTTAGTTGTCAGACGTTTCAAATTATTTAATATGCAGAAATGTAAAAATACAACATAAATGTGCAGATTCAAGACAAGTACAAAATAACACAAAGTAGTTCGAGCGAAGAGCAAGCAACTCATTTCCATTTATTTTTATCATTCAAATAATCATTAATTGTGTAATAGGCCTTTTTCAAGAGGTGCGTCTTAATTTCCGCCTTAAATTTATGTAACGGCAGGTTCATAATGTCTAAAGGAATTTTATTATATAGGTGTACACCAATTCCTGAAAAGAGTCGTGAACCTTTTGTAAACGATGATGCGTTATAATTAATTTATGCTTATTTCTAGTATTTATCGAATGTATGTCACTGTGTCTATTGTATTAATGTATGTTCTGTTTAACTAACATGATATTTGCAAATATCTACTGTGATGCAACCGTTAAAATGCCAATTTCTTTAAATTTCTCTCTAAGAGACACTCTAGCACTTAATTTATATATTGCACGTATAGCTCTCTTCTGGAGTACAAAAATTAGTTGCTTTGCTGCTTTGCCCTACAGCAAAATGCCGTAAGACATGACACTATCAAAATAACTGAAGTATACCAGCCTAGCGGTTTCCACATCAGTGAGCTGCCTGACTTTACTAACGGCAAAGGCTGCCGAGCTGAGTTTACCTGCAAGACACGTCATTTGGGCGTTCCACTGCAGTTTGTTATCTACAGTGATCCCCAAAAATACAGTTGATTCTACAAGATTTAGGGTATCACCGTTCAATGTTATATTTGTACCGCGTTTCCTGACATTAGGCATGATGAATCTGATACACTTTGTCTTCTTAGCGTTTAGTAGCAAATTATTGGTCGTAATCTACAACTTGGGCAAGTGAACTATTTACGCCGTTAAAATCAGTAAGCGTGCGATCAACTTTAAAAATAAGTGACGTATCATCAGCAAATAGAACAACGTCGCACAAGTTCTGTATATAGAATGGCAGATCGTTAATATAAATTAAAAATAGAAACGGACCTAGAATTGATCCCTGCGGTACGCCCATAGCTACAGAGGCTCCAGAGGAGCTAATTCCATTGATATCAACATGTTGTTTTCGATCATTTAGGTAGAAGGCAACAAGGTCCAGTGCAGAGTCTTTGACACCATAATAAAATAGTTTTCGCAATAGTGTTTTATGGTCAACGCAATCAAATGCTTTGGAGAGATCGCAGAATACACCAATAGCATCTTGTCACACCTACATGAATGGTGAACGACCCCTTGTGTAATAGCATATTTGAATTAAAATGAGCTTGTAATTGTTGCAATATAATTTTTTTCAAAAATTTTGCTAATGGCTGATAGTATTGAATTTCTTCTTAAATTACCAGTGTCGGTTTTGGATCCAGATTTAAAGAGAGGTATTACTTTACTGTGTTTCATTAAATCCGGAAACACTCCTTTATCAACACATTTATTAAATATTTCAGCTAGATGTGGTGATATATTAACAATAATAGACTGTATCAATTTTACAGAAAAACCGCACAAGTCAGCTGTCTTTTTTGAGTTAAGCGACTTGAATACTTTAATGATATCGTTGGGATTTACATATTTAAAGCTAAATAAGACACTACACTGATCCACGCTGCCCCCAAGCATACGTTGAGCTTTTATTGGACAAGAATTTAACGAGCTAGTTGTTTTCTCGGGTATGCCTGTAAAATAGTTGTTAAAAGTTTGTGCTACATCTAAAATAAATATATATCCATCACGCCTTATCCCCGAAGGGGTGGCAGAGGCATATTATATGCCCACTTTTCACCGTGTGGATTCCTGTCCCACGTAATAGGTGGTGAGCCTATTGCCGTGTTGAAATAGACAGACGCAGGTTGTGGCTACCTACTGTTGAAATTTTTTAAGCCGCCTATAAGGCCTTCAACCAGGCTTAACGACTGCCATTTTACTGGCGACCGGGACCAACGGAAGGCACGTTATGCCTTCCGAAGCACGGAAACGCTCGCAAATGTAAATGCCACAAAGTGGTCACCCATCCGACGACCAGCCATAGTGAAAGTTGCGTACCTCAGTGATCGTTTACCGAACACTGAGACCGCGGGGCTACGAGAAAATTAAATTGCTTCATACCATATAGTTCGTACAACTTAGCCCTACTTTTGTAAATTCCTGTAGTTGCCCACTCACAAAATTGCAAGTTAGTTTTTGTTTTTATAAAATGTTTTTGATTTAAAAATGTTATTGTACTCAGCTTTAATGGTATTAAATAAGGAGTCATATAAGTCGTTTGGATCTTCTTGATAATAAAATATTAGTGACTTTTGCTGAAACATTAACATTAAATTGTTTAAGTCGATATGCACTCATTGGCCTACATACAATTTATTCCCTTTAGAAGTGACATTAATAGGAAATGCCGCTTTCTGACGAAGATGATCTGATGGATCGGGGATGAAGAGTAGAAGCGTGCACGTCGCCATCCCTGCCAGCTACGGCTGCAATTCTACTCCAACAGCGAGTGCCACCAGGGCGATTACTGCTAGGGCGTGCCCCCGAGGCGACGCGCACCAGTTCGTCCCCGCTGGTGCGAAAAGTGTGAGCCAGAGCGGCGTAGGGGACCGCCACCCTACACGCGCGGCCCGACACGGCGGGAAGTGGAGGATGGAGTGCAGGGTAGCTGCGTGGAATGTTAGGGGAGGAATGACAGATAAGATGAATGAGTTGATGGAAGTTATGAATGAGAGAAAGTTAGATGCAGTGTGCTTGACAGAGACCAAGCGCAAGGGCAGCGAAGTCTTGGAGCTCCCGGGTGGGATGCTCGCGCTTTGGTCTGGAGTACCAGAGAGCGAGCATGGCAGTCGGGGGGTTGGAATTTTGCTGTCCTCGCGATTGGCCTCCGGTATGTATGAGTACAAACTGATAGGTCCTAGAATCCTCTGGATCCGTGTAAAACTTGGTTTGACGAAGATTTTCCTGGTAGCTACTTACGCGCCAGTATCTTCGTCGAACGCGAGTGAGCTAGAGGACTTCTGGGAGAGTATGAGAGAAGCTCTAAATGTGATAGAAGGAAATGAAAGACTTATAGTATGTGGAGACTTGAATGGATGGGTGGGTACCGCTCGCGATGGTTTTGAGTCGGTACTCGGGAAGTATGGGGATAAAAGGGTGAACGACGCTGGCAAGCTAATACTGGCATTTTGTAAGGAAAAGGATTTGTTTGTGGCGAACACAATGTTCAACCACAAACAAATTCATATGTATACGAGGAGATGTAAGTCAAAGAGAAGCATGATAGATCTATTCCTAATGGATAGTCGGCTCCGTAAACAGGTGATGGACACAAGGGTTTATCGAGGCGCTGAGCTGGGATCAGACCACTACCTAGTCATAACTAGGATTAGGGGTCTGTTCGCGGGTTGGCGTCATCGTACCGAGTGTCCTGAACCTGAGCCGACTTATAGCATCAAAAGCTGGAAGCTGCAGGATGCATCCATTAGGGATAAATATAATGAAAGGGTAGCCGAAAAGCTTGGCGACGTCAATGTAAGCAGTGAGAATGTGGAAAGTGTATGGCAGAACCTTAGGGATAGTATGATAAATGCCGCTGTGGAAGTGTGTGGAGAAACGAAAAGAGGCAGTAGTAATAAGCGTGATGCATGGTGGAATGAGGAAGTGAAAGAAGCAGTTCGAATGAAGAAGAAAGCATGGCTAGACTACTTAGCCTCGCGGAATGATTTTAATATGAAAGAGAGATACAAGCTGCAGAAAGTTAACACGAAGGCACTTATAGAAGAAGCTCGTGAAAGGTGCAGAATGAAAGCGGATGAAAGGTTGTCGTCCAATTTCCGGGACAATGCCAAGCTCTTCTGGAAAGAGGTAGGCAAGACCCGGAGTTGTTCGGCAATCTGCAGTATGAATAAAGTGCTTAGTGTTAACAATGACGTCCTAACAGACCAAAGTGACGTCCTGCAGAGATGGAGTGAATATTATGGAAAGATGTATGCAAGAAAAGACAGAGATGCCACATCGGGAAGGGGAGCTCACTTCGATGCTCCGGATCCCGATGTCATTGAAGTCATTAGTATGAAAGAAATAGAACAAGCGATAAGAAGTATGAAATGTGGTAAGGCTGCGGGAAAAGACAGAGTCACTGCTGAGATGATCAAATACGGTGGGTCGCGTGTCTGGGACACACTATGTCTGTTATGCAACTTGTGCTGGCGGACGGGTGAGGTCCCAGATGACTGGCGAGTAGCAGTTGTAGTACCTATTTACAAAGGGAAAGGCTCGCACCTAAACTGCTCCAGCTACAGGGCGATCAGCTTGGTCAGCTTAGCTAGTAAGGTGTATGCAAAGGTTATAACGGCACGAATGCAAGAAAAGTCTGAAAGGTATTTATGGGAGGCTCAATGCGGATTCCGACGTGGAAGAGGTTGCATGGATCAAGTGTTTTCTCTCCGCATGATCGCGGAAAAGTTTCTGGCTCTTAGCCAGAAGGTTTTCTGCGCTTTTGTGGATCTAGAGAAAGCATTTGATAACGTTGTGAGAGAAACGCTATGGGACTTGCTGCCAGGATATGGTGTGGACGGCTCGCTACTGCGGGCAATACAGTCACTTTATAGGGACTGTAAGGCTTGCGTGCGAGTAGGGGGGGATGTGTCACCTCTTTTTGATGTCTGTACAGGCGTCAAACAGGGATGTGTCATGTCCGCCTGGCTGTTCATAGTGTATCTGGACAGTTGCCTGCAGAAGTTGAAAGATTTTAATATGGGTGTGAATTTGGGTGACTTTACAGTAAACTGTCTGCTGTACGCTGATGATGCGGTGCTCATGGCCTCATCAGAAGCCGACCTTCAGGCATTAGTCACTAATATGAAAGAGGGGTGTGAAAGTAAGGGTCTCCGCTTGAATGCAAGTAAAACTAAGGTTCTAGTATTTGAAAGAGGTGACGTAAGAACTAAATGCGAGATTAGGGTAAACCAGGAACGTCTAGAGCAAGTGAATGAAATTGTGTATTTAGGAAGTATGTTTAGCGCGGATGGAAGATGTGATTCGGATGTGGAACGGCGAGTAGCTGCCGGAAACAAAGTTAACGGTGCTTTGTCCCAGTTAGTAAAGCGACAAAGCATCGTAAAAGAAGCACGACTGGCGATTCATAACGCAGTGCTAGTGCCAACTTTGCTTTACGGTAGTGAAACCTGGGTATGTCAGCAGATGCATGAAAGTAAATTGAATGCTGTGGAGATGCGATCACTTCGAAAGTTGTGCGGCGTTACCTTGGCTGGCCGAATACGTAACGAAGTGATACGCAATTTGGCAGGTTTGAATGAAAGTGTCAGCGTTAAGCTGGAAAAGGGCGTGCTCCGTTGGTTTGGACACGTCCAACGAATGAGTGAGGAACGATTGACGAAGAATATATATTGTTCAAAAGTAGAGGGTAGAAGGAGTCAGGGTAGGCCGAGACTTACATATGAAGACCACGTGAGCAGATTGCTCAAAAACGGAAAGGTCAAAAGTACTCGGATACCCAGACGTGCGTGTATGAAGCGATTGATGAATCTCGAAGAAGCGAAAGAAGTATGCATGGATCGCGAAGCCTGGCGATCTGTCCTCTCTGACTACCCCGTCAGGGATACAGCGTGAAGATAGTTAGTTAGTTAGTTATGATCTGATGGAAAGTTACTTAGTATCTCCCTTGTTGTTGATGCACAGTTGCTGAATATATTATCTATACATTTTTTCAGAATGTGAGGTGATTCTAGTTGGCTCACAAAATAAGTTTTGTAAGTTAAAAGACTTAAACAAATTTATAAATCTAATACACTTCGAAGACTGCACAAGTATGTCCACATTAAAATCCCCACATACCACAATATGTTTTCTACTAGTGAACAAACGCTTCAAAGCATTTTCCACCATATTTATATCGTCATTTTAAGAGTATGACCAGAGCCATCTATCGAGCTAATGAACAACTCGATACCAATGAACAGTGTTACAACAATTTTTAAACATTGATGCAATGGATTCCACTCAGTATATTGATAAATTTTTAAAGCAATTACTTGCTAAATTTCTCATAAATTTCTAATAAAGTGGAAAAAGACAATTTGATTCGAGACAGGGATTGAACCTGTGACCTTTGCCTAACCAGGGCAATGTTCTAGCCACCTGAACTACCCGAACAGTTCAATCAATCGTTCAATTCGAATCAATGTTTAAAAATAGTTGTAACACTGTTCATTGGTATCGACTTGTTCATTAGCTCGATAGATGGCTCTGGTCATACTCTTAAAATGACGATATGAATATGGTGGAGAATTTCAACTTGATTCGATACGGTTCGGGTAGTTCAGGTGGCTAGAACGTTGCCCTGGTTAGGCAAAGGTCACAGGTTCAATCCCTGTCTCGAATCAAATTGTCTTTTTCCACTTTATTAGAAATTTATGAGAAATTTAGCAAATAATTGCTTTAAAAATTTATCAATATTAGAAACTAATATAAGAGAGCCACCACGAATAGCTTTCTTTCCTGAGAACGCACTGCTAAGTGAATAAAATTCATTGTTGAACAATAGTTCATGACTTTTTAACCAATGTTCTGTAATACAAAAAATGTGAACATTGTGTTCCTTTATAAAAAGATCTATTTGTAGTAGTTTTTCAGATATGGCTTCAATATTTTGGTGAACAAAGTTTAAACTACTAGAAGTATTGTTAATATACTCAGAATAATTACACCCAATATTATTTTCAGTGTCTTTAAAAAAGGTAGACTCAATGGGCTCAAAAGACCTATAATCTTGGCCAGATTTTTTACCTGTTGTCTTACAAGCTAGTTTTTTGGGATAATATCCCAAGTTAAGTTAAATTATGCTCAAAAGGAGCTGGTTTATAAGCCAATAGTTTGGCTTGATTCAATAAAAAAATGGATAACAATACAGCTATCTGACGTCGTAAGAACTTTGATAGTAAATAAGTATCTAATTGTCAAAAAGTAATTATACTGTAATAAAAGATTACAGTCAAATAATTCTATATTCCTACAATATGGGGTCAAAGTATGTAACTTTCTATTCATATTGTTTCTAATATTGTTTTCAATTTGTGTAAAAGATTTGCTATATGGCAATGTAGATAGTATAACCTGTTTAACTTGTGAACATTAGAACTATCATAAAGTTTAGTTACTTATTTACTATCAAAGTTCTTACGACGTCAGATAGCTGTATTGTTATCCATTTTTTTATTGAATCAAGCCAAACTATTGGCTTATAAACCAGCTCCTTTTGAGCATAATTTAACTTAACTTGGGATATTATCCCAAAAAACTAGCTTGTAAGACAACAGGTAAAAAATCTGGCCAAGATTATAGGTCTTTTGAGCCCATTGAGTCTACCTTTTTTAAAGACACTGAAAATAATATTGGGTGTAATAATTCTGAGTATATTAACAATACTTCTAGTAGTTTAAACTTTGTTCACCAAAATATTGAAGCCATATCTGAAAAACTACTACAAATAGATCTTTTTATAAAGGAACACAATGTTCACATTTTTTGTATTACAGAACATTGGTTAAAAAGTCATGAACTATTGTTCAACAATGAATTTTATTCACTTAGCAGTGCGTTCTCAGGAAAGAAAGCTATTCGTGGTGGCTCTCTTATATTAGTTTCTAATATTGATAAATTTTTAAAGCAATTTTTTGCTAGATTTCTCATAAATTTCTAATAAAGTGGAAAAAGACAATTTGATTCGAGACAGGGATTGAACCTGTGACCTTTGCCTAATCAGGGCAACGTTCTAGCCACCTGAACTACCCGAACAGAGTTAATGATGGTAGAAAACTTTATGATAGTTCTAATGTTCACATTATCTCTTCTGCCAATGAGTATCACTATTGTTGTTTGTGGGCAATGTGTACTGGTTAATACCTTATTAATTATTTGACAGTAGGATGCCCCAGGAAATGAAAGGGTCATTACCGAATTACCCAGATGTTGAACTAAATGATAACCTAAACTCTTGCCTATTTCATCACAATAAACAACTGTTTTTTTACGTTTAGAGGTTGTGTAATTTTTGTTACAGGGCTATTACAGCAAGTTTTATTTGTGTTTATAATATTTTCACATATACTGCCCACAGAGTCAACCATTGGAGAAGTTGACTCGGCCCTAGATGTTATTGACAAGGAAGAACATGGTAGGGATTTTTCACAGTCAGGTGTTTGATTATATAATTTTTCAAGTGAATAGAACCTTTGTTCATTGCTGTGACAAGACTCCACCAAGCTATTCAATGCCTTAATGTACTCTCCAATTTCTTTCTGTGATGTTTTGTATTTTAAAGTTATGGAATCTAAGGAATCATGTAAACTCATAATTTCTGTCTGTAATTGATGTATATCTGTCTCATATTGCTCTGTTTGGGTATTAAATTACTTGTTTCTATTAGTTGTTTTAACTGTACATTTGATTTACAAGTTCTAAGATAACTAATTGAATCAGGCGTTACATGGCGGAAATCCATTTTAAAATACTATAATTATTTTGTTTTTAAATGTTATTTTTGCAATATTCCGCTTTTTTTTTTAGCCGCCAAGCCAAGCTGCCAAACAGTCTTGATAATGCCTCGTGTGTAGGCGAAACACGTGTCGACATCGTACGACATTCTAAAAAAAGCGGAATATTGCAAAAATAACATTTTAAACAAAATAATTATAGTATTTTAAGTTCTAAGATATTTGTTCGCTCCCATTCTAAGCTTTTTCATGTGTTTCTGTGATTTGGAAATAAATTTATTGAGTTTTATGTATTTTTTTAATTTTTACCTGCAACTACTAACTAATTTTATTGATGTGTCGGTGTTAGTCGATAACAAGTGGTCACCAGTTTTATCTACTGCTATAATAGGAATATTCAATGCTGACTTATCTATTATGTGCGAGGTGATGGGCTCATCAAGACAAATTAGATCTGGCTGTGACCTCCCACACATTAGCTCATTATACAGACTGTTGGAAAGGGCAGCCTGATCTACCGATTTTAGATTTTCCCTAAAAGTGATGGAGTTATGAGCATCACTCAGCTCACACTCTAGAACGCTTATACGATTCAGAGCATGTTCATGGGTGTTGCTGCACTCTTCTAGACCCTTTACTGTTGACTGAAGGTGATCCCGCTGAACGGTGAGCTCCATGACATGTGTATGTAGCTCAGCCATCTCTTGTTTGGGTTGGGTGTTTTTCTCAATTACATTAAATATTTCTTTTTCACTATCATCCCGTTCCTCTAGCAACTGTTTGTTGAGATTTTTGAAAATCTACAGTTCCTTTATATTGAGGTTGAACTTCTGTTGCAAGTCACGGGATACTGCACTACGGGTCATAATTTTTATTTTATTCCTAATAAATACCAATATGAAATCTATAATAAATCTCAACACACTATTGACAAGATTATAAAAAAGCTAAATAAAAGTGCAAGTACAAGAACATTGGTTAAAAAGTTATTAATTATTTGACAGTAGGATGCCCCAGGAAATGAAAGGGTCATGACCGAATTACCCAGATGTTGAACTAAATGATAACCTAAACTCTTGCCTATTTCATCACAATAAACAACTGTTTTTTTACGTTTAGAGGTTGGGTAATTTTTGTTACAGGGCTATTACAGCAAGTTTTATTTGTGTTTATAATATTTTCACATATATTGCCCACAGAGTCAACCATTGGAGAAGTTGACTCGGCCCTAGATGTTATTGACAAGGAAGAACATGGTAGGGATTTTTCACAGTCAGGTGTTTGATTATATAATTTTTCAAGTGAATAGAACCTTTGTTCATTGCTGTGACAAGACTCCACCAAGCTATTCAATGCCTTAATGTACTCTCCAATTTCTTTCTGTGATGTTTTGTATTTTAAAGTTATGGAATCTAAGGAATCATGTAAACTCATAATTTCTGTCTGTAATTGATGTATATCTGACTCATTGGGTTGGGTGTTTTTCTCAATTACATTAAATATTTCTTTTTCACTATCATCCCGTTCCTCTAGCAACTGTTTGTTGAGATTTTTGAAAATCTACAGTTCCTTTATATTGAGGTTGAACTTCTGTTGCAAGTCACGGGATACTGCACTACGGGTCATAATTTTTATTTTATTCCTAATAAATACCAATATGAAATCTATAATAAATCTCAACACACTATTGACAAGATTATAAAAAAGCTAAATAAAAGTGCAAGTATAACTATGTCTTGAACAAACCTAGTATATTTGAACCATATTTTGAACTTTGATATTTTATTTACATATTTAGGTACAATTTTTATATTAATATTCCAATATATAATAGGCGATGTTCGGTAGGGTTTGTGGTATGTTTGTTCAGTAAAGATTTGAATTGATGTACCCTACTATAATATACCCTACTCTCAATTTTTATGTACGAAATTTTTACATATTAAAGAATGAAGATACAGATAGCGATGACTTGAGCAATATTGAAGAAAATTGTGACTTTGAGTGGGGAAGTAAAGAGAGTAGGAGTGATGTTGTTGGAACTAGTGGAACTGGAATTAGAGGTACTGGAGTTAGAGGAACTGGAACCAGTGAAATTGGAACTTTTCAAGGGAGAAGATGGACTATGAGAAATGAGTCAATTAGTAGTGGATCTGAAGATAAGTTGAACCAGGAGAACAATTTGTTACATGAAGATAGAGTAGACATATGTTAAGATAGTAAAGAAGAAAATTTATTTATTAAATGCTAGAGATACTGAAGTTTCAGAGGGGATACGAAATGTTGATAATGAAGCAGTAAGTGCCGAAGAAGAATTTTTGAGGATGCAGTGCAGAATAATGGAGATCTAGGAAAAAGTATTTTACTGAGGGATTACGATCTAGAGAAATCGTTTTTAAATTTTTAACATAGGTATAGTGAAGTTTTAAAAAGTAATCAAAAGGATCTATGGATTAAAGCTACTAAAAGTAAAAAAGATTCTTTAGAAAATAATAGAACGTGGAAGATTTTTAAAAGTACTAAAGTGAAGAACAGAAAATTAATAACAAGCTAATGGATTTTTACAGTAAAACCAGAAACGTTGCACGAAGTTTCTTACAAAAATATGTTGTTGATTATAAGGAAACTTACAGTCCAGTAGTAAATACAACCATTGTGGGATTATTGTTTTCACTAGCGGCACAAAAAGGTTTTAAAGTAAGACAAATCAATGTCAAAACGTCTTTTCTCCATTGTGATTTGGATGAAGAGATTTTTATTTATTTTATTTATTTATAACTTTTAAGTAAATTTACAGCTAACATTGATATATAGTAGAAAATGGCCAATAACAAGTTTCCACCAATGAATAGAATTATCAAGAAACATACATACAGCAAAATACAGTGTTAACAATTCCCAAAGAACTTTAAAGTCATATTTTTCCTCAGCTTACTTATGCTTGACCCAAACAAATCAAGTTCTAAGCTTCTACACTCCTCGTTAAACATGCGACACACTCTTATGTGGTATGAGTTTCTTCTATAAGTTATCGTACTAAAAGGCACATCTAGGATATTGGTATTACGCAAAAATGTAGAATGCAGAATCTTACCAAACAACTCCGGCACATCGATCAGGCCATTCATTACACCGAATAAGAAGGCTAGATCTGAAATCTTTCGTATAATGGTAGAATGTGAAACTTCTTACATCTAGTCAAGTAATCATACTTACTTTAAGGATTCGAGCAATATTAAATTTATGAAGGTATTGATTATGCAAGTACCATTAGGATATAACGTAGGGAAAGATAAAGTATTTTAATTAAAGAAAAGTTTATATGGTTTAAAACAAGCCCTACTGATGTGGAAAAAATTCAAAGATAAAGAAGTTTATTTAGCATCTACGTTGATGATGGATTATTGATGGGATGCTGTGAATTACAGCTTAATAATATAATTAGAAGCGTAGAATAGTTATCTGTTCAACAAGTGAGCAAAAGTATTTTTTATACCGAGTGCTGAAGTTAAATCACGAACCAGCGAAGTACTTAGTCTAAAAATTTAATCACTAGTGATTCGCAATTAGACTACTGAGCGCAATGAGTGATAAAAAGGCACGAGTTAAAAAAAAATTGGTCATGTGTGAAACATTCAACTCCAGCGAGAATACTGTTACCTGAAGTTAATCACAATCTTAATAATATTATAAATGCGAAAGTTTTTGTGGATGTTTGTTACTCTTTTACGTTAAAACTACTGAAGTTTTTAAATCAATACTTATGCAAAATTACTCATATTTTTAATAAAGTGAAAAAACATTGCCCTGGTTAGGGAAACGTCACGGGTTCAATCCCCGTCTCGAATCGAATTGTCTATTTTAACTTTATTAAAATGTATGTGAAATTTAGCATAACAATTGCTTTAAAAAATATCCGTGGATTGAGTGGAGTTTCTCTCTGATGGAGTTAATAGTGGATCTAATATATCAACATTAAAATCTCCACATCTATTATAGATTTCTTAGAACATTGACATTTGAACAGTGCATCTTCAAGCTTTTCTTCAAATATAATGTAAGAAGCATTAGGGTTGTTTAGCAATACGCTTAAAAAGATGAAATGGTCAAACTCAATACTGGCAATCTCAATAACTCGCTCAATGGAGAGGGCTACCAAGTCTTTACGTTCTTTAACTTTTAAGTTTTTATTAATTAATATTAAAGAGCCTCCACGTTTAGAATGTTTTCTATTGAACGAGCTAGCAACCTGGTGATTTACGAAGTTCAACAATGTGATTTCATGATCTTTTAACCAGTGCTCTGTAGCACAAAAAATATTATTAGAATTTGCATTAATGGACGGCTCTAACTCTAAATCTTTACCATTTATTAAACCTCTAACATTATGGTGCACCAGATTTATAAAAACAATATTTTTACTAAGATTATTCTCAGGGGCCAAAGTCAACTGGCCAGATTTATTATCTGTTGTCCTATAAACTATTATTTAGTCTACTCTCATCCATCCTCTCCACGTGTCCGAACCATCTAAGCATACCTTTTTCTATCTTGGTCACTACATCTTTTACCATGCAGCAACGTTCCCTTATCACACTGTTCCTTTCTATGTCCATCAATTTCACTCCAGCTATACTCCGCAGATTTCTCATTTCCACTGCATTAATTTTACTTCTATGCTTCTTCTGCCACATCCAACTTTCACTGCCATGCATAAGTGTAGGAACAAGTACTCCTCTATGCACAGCCAGTCTTGCCCTTTCAGACACGTTCTGGCTACTCATAAAGGTGTACATGGCTCCATTCACTTGATTTCCAGCCAAAACTCTTCGTTCAATGTCACAATCACACTTTCCATCTCACACAAATTTTGAACCTAAGTATACAAATTCTTTCACCTGTTTTACTCGTTTTCCTTCCACAAAAATCGAGCAGTCCGTCATACTTTCCTCTCTTTCAAAAACCATTACTTTTGTCTTATTTACATTCCCTTTCATACCTTTGCTTTTTAGCGCATCATGCATTATGTTAACCATCAACAGCAACTCCTCCGCCGATGATACCAGTATTACCTGATCATCAGCGTATAGCAGGCATTTGACAGTCAGTTCATTCATTTTTAAACCATACGCACTCTCTTGCAGTTCTTTCAGGCAACTGTCCATGTATAGGTTAAACAGCGCCGGTGACGCTACACAACCCTGTCTCACACCTTTTTCAATGTGAAAAAAAGTCTGTGCAAGCTCCGTTGATCCTGACACAAGCACTGGAGCCCTCATAGAGAGATTTCAGTGCTCGTATCAAGTTGTCCATAGTTCGCATCAGTGTTTAAAATGGTTGTAATACTGTTCATTGGTATCGAGTTGTTGAGTAGCTCGATAGATGGCTCTGGTCATACTCTTAAAATGACGATCTAAATATCGTGAAAATTTTCAACTTGGTTCAGGTAGTTCAGTGGCTAGAACATTGCCCTGGTTAGGCAAAGGTCACGCGTTCAATCCCCGTCTCGAATCGAATTGTCATTTTTCACTTTATTTAAAATTTATAAAAAATCAATTTTCTTAACCCTAACTAACTAACTAACTATCTTCACGCTGTATCCCTGACGGGGTAGTCAGAGAGGACAGATCGCCAGGCTTCGCGATCCATGCATACTTCTTGACCCTAGGGTAGCTATTTCATTATAAGCGGTAGCTAGCTAAGAACGGTCCTGGCGAGAGGGCCCTGAACGGTAGTGTGTCCTTGTCTGAGGCGCTGCCAGCTCAAAAAACCATTGGATTTGGTAGAAATGGTAGAAAAATATAAATTTTTCTTTTTTTATGATTTAGAAAATTAACAATCATAAACTTTGGAACTTATCTAAATATTTCTATAGTTCCAATAATTATTAACAATAATTTCATAGTTTTAAAAATACCCATTAATACTTAGTAACCCACACATTTAAGTACTACTCGTACTTAAATGTGTGGGTTTGGTAATACTAATTGCAAGATCCTTATGAATCCGCCATCTTGCTTAAAGTTTAAGGACACTATATATTATGTTGATTGTTTTTTTTGGATGCTCGTGCTTTGATTTGCGATTGAGTTAATTTTCGTAGTAAATCTGTTACGAGTATATTTTTATAAAAAATGGTGATTCATGTTGTGTGACAGGGTGCAAAAATTAATCTTATCCCGGTAGCAGTATTTTTTCCACGGGCAAGTAACAGCAAGAACCATTTTTTTCTAGTAACATGGAATACCCATGAATACTTAGTAAGAGTAGTACTTAAATGTGTGGGTTTGGTAATACTAATTGCAAGTCCTTTTAATATGGTTCCGCCATCTTGCTTAAAGTTTAAGGACACCATATATTTTGTTGATTGTTTTTTTTTGGATGCTCGTGCTTTGATTTGCGATTGTGTGAATTTTCGTATTAAATCTCCATCATCATCATCCGAGCGTCTGTCCCAGTTGCGTCTCGCGACGCCCGGGGTCCGCTTTCCTACATTTTCTCCTCCACTTCGCACGGTCTTCGGCATCCCCTGTAGTGAGACCATTGGCACGCATGTCATCCCTTACGACGTCAAGCCAGCACTTCTTGGGTCTTCCCCTCTTACCGGGACCCGGCGGGGCTGACATGGCCAGTCATTTGTTACCTACGTAGCCCGGCGGTTGCCGCAAGACGTGACTTTACCAACGAAGGCGACACTCTTGCAACTTGTCTGCAATGTCACGGACGTGAAGACTGCCGCGGATGCGAGAATTTCTCACGCGGTCCATCCGCGTGACCCCACACATCCACCGCAGCATCTTCATTTCCGTGACACGCAGCTCCTGCTTGTGTCGCTCCAATATCGGCCACGTCTCACTGCCATGTAAAAGGACAGGTCTAATAATGGTTTTGTAGACCTGTCCCTTCAACCGGATCGGCATTTTAGGGTCACAAATGACACCGGTCATCTCCCGCCATTTGGCCCACGCGGCAGCAATGCGTGACTTGACATCGCAATCGATGTCACTGGACGTGTGAAAAACAGATCCCAGGTATTTAACCTGGTCCGTGCGCTCGACCAAATCACCGCCTATGCGGACGGATGTGGGATCTGTCGAGTTTATTGCCAAGTACTCGGTCTTCGCCACATTTAGTTTCAGACAGCCGCCCTCAAGCGTCTCCTTCCACGCCTTTACACGTCGCACCAATCTGCCCCTGTCCGCGTCTGCCAGCGCAATATCGTCAGCATACATGAGCAACCATGGAGGCTGCTCATGTGGGTTTCTGATGCTGTCCGACAATTCGTCTAATATTACACTGAACAGAAGCGGACTAAGGACCGAACCCTGGTGTACCCCGACGGTGATGAGGAAGGGTTTCGTGTCGCCAACAGCAGTCCGAACCATTGAATCGGAGTCACAGTACATGTCCCGGATAGTGTCAATATAGACCTCTGGAACCCCTTTGGACCGCAGTGCCCACCAGATCATCGCACGAGGAACACAGTCGAAGGCCTTCTGCATGTCTAGAAACAAACAGTGCAGAGGCGTGTTCTTCGACCTGTATTTCTCTGCGACAACCCTCAGGGCAAAAACAGGGTCCGTGGTCCCATGACCAGGGCGAAACCCATATTGACACCCCGAGAGAGTACACTCCTGCCGGATCCGAGAGTCTATAATCCTCTCGAAGATCTTCATGGTGTGGGACATCACCTTAATACCGCGGTAGCTCCCGCACTCCTGCACTGACCCCTTACCTTTGAAGACTGGAGTAATTATACTCAGTCTCCATTGGTTTGGGATCTGCCCACTGAGGAGTTTGCGGTTAAAAAGGTTTACTAAGATGCCCACACCGCGAGGACCCATCGCCTTCCAGGCTTCGATGGGGCCTCCATCGGGTCCGACAGCTTTCCGATTCTTCACACGGCGAAGCGCAGTCAGGACTTCTCCAGGCGTTACCGGTGGCACTAGTCCCTGATTCGGAGGGAGGTCCGAAGGCTGCACCTCTTTGTGCTGTTTATTAAGCAGCTCGTGGAAGTACGAGCGCCATCTCTCCTTTACCGCGAGGTCTTCGTAACAGTTTGCCCTCAGGGTCTTTTACACAGCGACACTTGGATATATCCTGTGCTGCTTTGACCCTGGAGCGCGCCAGCTTATAGATGAGCTTCTGCCCCTCAGACGATTCCAGCTTATCATACAGAGGTTGTAAGTGGTCACGTCTGGCTCTGGCTACAGCTCTCTTTGTGGCGCGCTTGGCAGCCCTGTACGCGTCGCGGTCTTCAGGAGATCCGGTCGCTTGCCACTTTTTAAAAAGGGCTTTCTTCTCCCTAGTCTCCCTCTGGACTGCGTCGTTCCACCACCAAGTTTCCTTGTCACATTTGCGTCCACCCTTAGACACACCGAGCACCACCTTCGCCGCTCCAAGGATGGCCGCCTGAACTTTGTCCCAGTAATCTTGAACTGGTTCGCCTTCAGTGTCGGTGCACTTGTCACCGACAGCTGAGACGAACTCCTGGGACCTAGTTTCATCAAGCAGCCACCATCTGATGCGGCGCTGGCACCGCTCGATGCGTTTGCCTTTGGGCTTCACGCAGAGGTCCATGACAAGAAGACGGTGTTGTGCAGTAACTAACTCTCACCGGGTATGACCTTGCAGTTGGCCACCTTGCCGATGCTATGTCGCCTAGTGAGTAGGAAATCGATCTGAGTTGTACGCCTCCCGCTCTTGTAGGTGATGAGATGTTCGGATTTCTTTTTGAAATACGTGTTCACAATGGCCAGATCGGCAGCCGCACACGTTCTAAGGATAGTTTCTCCTTCAGCGTTGCGGGTGCCGTATCCAAAACCACCATGAACACGCTCAAACTCCTCACACCTCTCACCCACATGACCGTTTAGGTCGCCGCCCAAAACGATTCCCTGTGACAACGGAATGCTCCGAAGCACTCCCTCGAGTTGACCCCAAAACGACATCTTATCGGCGTCGCTACAACCGGCCTGTGGCGCGTAGGCACTTATCAGGTGGGTAATAATCCCATCGATAAGCACCCTCACGATCATAAGCTGGTCGCTACAGCGTTTCACCTCCAAGATGCCACTCTGCAGCCCCTCGGAGAGCACAACGGCCACCCCGTTCTCCCCACCAGGCGCACCCGTGTAATACAGCTTGTAGCCGTTCTGCAAGGGCCGGGCTCTGTTGCCCTTCCACCGAGTCTCCTGCAGGAACGCCACGTCCACCCTCCGCCTGGAGAGTACTTCGGCCAACTCTACCGCACGCCCAGTCAGCGTGCCAATGTTCCAAGATGCGAAGCGGATTCGGGTTGGGGCTAACTTCTTTAGCCGTGCTGGCCCGACACACGGCAGCCCTAGCCCACTTGCCACAGGAGTCGGGCGGGGCTCCTGCGCGCCGTTTTGCGGCGGCGCCCTATCCCTAGCTACATTCCGATTGTACATTTCCATTTAGTTTTGGCGGGTGGCTTTTATGGGAGCGACGCCCTCAGACCTCCCAACCCCAGAGGGGAAAGCCAGCGCCAGAGCCTCGTCCGTTAGTCAGCAGGTGCACGCACTAGCACGGGAAAAAAACAAAAACGGTAAAACCTAACATTTAGATTTTTGGAACGAATTTGTTTAAAGCGTCTTACGTGGTGCTCTTTAGTAGAAATCGTCGTAATAATGAAATTACGTAAACTATGTATGTACCTATGCGTGTGTGTATCGAATCTATAAATCTACACACGAGATGGTAAAATACATAGAAAATCTTTTTGGTTTAAAATGTCCTGATTAACAGAGTTTGAATGAATGAATGAAATATCTTTATTCATGTAGGTCATAAAGTAACACTTATGAACGTCAAGATTATTGCTTCTACATTTACATTTACTGCCAGATTCGCAAAACAATAGGTAGAGCCTGAGGAAGTATCTGGCAATAAAACTCATGGCCACTCCTTTTAACCGCCAGTAATTACATTAGTTTGATGATGACATGATGTTTGACCAATAATATAGTAATGAATTTATACAAAACAAAAACACAATCAATGTTATGTTTAAAATCATATCAAAATTAGAGCTATTCTAGTTGCCAGTTCTAAGGGCAGCCTACACTTTAAGAAGAATCTAGCAAGAAAGTAATGGATGCTCTTTTAAAATGTATGTGTGGCTTTTGGACATTAAAATTACACTTACATTGTTCCTTTAGATTTATGTGAGAACAGCCGACTAAACTTAGTTTGCCTTAAATTTGTAATAATTGCTATAACAGTTATGAGCTGACCAGTCCCAACAGACGGCACCCGTTCACGGGTATGACGTATATATCAGCCATCGCCCTACTCAACCGTATTATAGGGAATAAGGCAACCCGATACATACGCCACCACTGCCAGGACACTTAGGCGAGCATGTCATATCCAAAAACTGCACAGCAACTATCATGTCAATTTCAAAATAATAAATAAGTCTACTTGGTGCTCACACAATAACAAACTCAAATTACATATTTGTATATTAGTTATTACCGGAACTAAACGCAGTCAATTTAGAAACCTTTAGTTGTCTGACGTTTCAAATTATTCACAACGTAGAAATGTAAAAATACAACAAATATGCAGCTTCAAGATAAGTACAAAATAACACAAGATTCATTCGAATCCTAAATAGCTCGAGCGAAGAGCACGCAACTCATTTCCATTTATTTTTATCATTCAAATAATCATTAATTCTGTAATAAGCCCTTTTTAAGAGGTGCGTCTTAATTTCCGCCTTAAATTTATGTAACGGCAGGTTCATAATGTCTAAAGGAATTTTATTATATATGCGTACGCCAATTCCTGCAAAAGAGTCATGAACCTTTTGTAAACGATGATGCGTTCCAATTAATTTATGCTTATTTCTAGTATTTATCGAATGTATGTCACTGTGTCTATTGTATAAATGTATGTTCTGTTTAACTAACATGATATTTGCAAATATATACTGTGATATAACCGTTAAAATGCCACTTTCTTTAAATTTCTCTCTAAGAGACACTTTAGCACTCAATTTATATATTGCAGGTATAGCTCTCTTCTGGAGTACAAAAATTACTTGTATATCAGCTGCTTTGCCCCACAGCAAAATGCCGTAAGACATGTCACTATGAAAATAACTAAAGTATACTAGCCTGGCAGTTTCCACATCAGTGAGCTGCCTGGCTTTTCCTACGGCAAAGGCTGCCGAGCTGAGTTTACCTGCTGGATACGTTATTTGGGCGTTCCACTGCAGTTTGCTAACTAAAGTGATCCCCAAAAATACAGTTGACTCTACAAGATTAAGGGTATCACCGTTCAATGTTATATTTGTACCGCAATTACTGACATTAGTCAAGCTGAATCTGATACATTTTGTCTTCTTAGCGTTTAGTAGCAAATTATTCTAATCTACAACTAGGGCAAGTGAACTATTTACGCCGTTAAAATCAGTAAGCGATCAACTTTAAAAATAAGTGACGTATCATCAGCAAATAGAACTATGTCGCACAAGTTCTGTATATAGAATGGCAGATCGTTAATATAAACTGAAAATAGAAACGGACCTAGAATTGATCCCTGCGGTACGCCCATAGCTACAGATGCTCCAAAGGAGCTAATTCCATTGACATCAACATGTTGTATTCGATCGTTTAGGTAGGAGGCAACAAGGTCCAGTGCAGAGTGTTTGATACCATAATAAAATAGTTTTCGCAATAGTGTTTTATGGTCAACGCAATCAACTGCTTTGGAGAGATCGCAGAATACACCAATAGCATCTTGTCTATTCTCCCAGGCGCAATATATATGATTTAGAAGTGTCACACCTGCATGAATGGTAGAACGGCCCCTTGTGAACCCATACTGCTCTTTATGTAATAGCATATTTGAATTAAAATGAGCTTGTAATTGTTGCAACATATTTTTTTCAAAAATTTTGCTAATGGCAAGTAATATTGAAATTGGTCTGAAATTACCAGGGTCGGTTTTGGATCCAGATTTAAATAGAGGTATTACTTTACTGAGTTTCATTAAATCCGGAAACACTCCCTTATCAACACACTTATTAAATATTTCAGCTAGATGTGGTGATATATTAACAATAATAGACTGTATCAATTTTACAGAAATACCCCACAAGTCAGCTGTTTTTTTTTGAGTTAATTGTCTTGAATACTTTAATGATATCGTTGGGGTTTTCATATTTAAAGCTAAATAAGACACTACACTGATCCACGCTGCCCCCAAGCATACGTTGAGCTTTTATTGGACAAGAATTTAAGGAGCTAGTTGTTTTCGCGGGTATGTCTTTAAAATAGTTGTTAAAAGTTTGTGCTACATCAAATTTATTATTAATCACTTTGTTATTCATAATTAACTCAATGTTATTATCACGAGGTAGTGATCGATCGGTTTCAGTTTTGATTACATTCTAAGTCATTTTTATCTTATTTTTTGACTCTTTAATTTTATTACTTATATGTAACGACTTGGCAGCAGCACAGGCTTTTTTGAAGGTTTTAGAATAAATTTTAACATATTGAATAAAGGCAGGATCAAAATTAAATTGCTTCATACCATATAGTTCATACAACTTAGCCCTACTTTTTTAAATTCCTGTAGTTAACCACTCACCAAATTGCAAGTATTTGTTTTTATAAAATGTATTTGATTTAAAAATGTTATTGTACTCAGCTTTAATGGTATTAAATAAGGAGTCATATAAGTCGTTTGGATCTTCCTCATAAAAGTTAGTGACTTTTGCTGAAACATTAATATTAAATTGCAAAAAAAAAAAAACTTTATTTTGCATAGACCATTTTAACGGCGCTTACAAAATGTCATACACTATTTAAAATATTTAAAGTGACCACCGGTTCGGAACGCGGCCCACCTGAGAAGAACCGGCAAGAAACTTAGGAAGGCTTTTTTTTTTGATGGTCTATTTACAATTTAATATTATTTCACTTTGCCAGCAGATCATTTCCAGGCGTCCCTGTCCTGCAAATAGTCTGTAACGGATTAATAACCTTTTTCACAAAGCTTGTTTTTAATAAACTTTTTAAATTTATTTAAAGGTAAATTTCTCAGGTCACAGGGAAGCTTGTTGTAAAAGCGTATACAGTTACCCTGGAAAGAATCGCCAATCTTATGTAGTCGACTGTGGTGGACTGAAAGATTATTTTTATTTCTAGTGTTTATATTATGTTTATCACAGAGTTTAGAAAACTGTGATAGATTTTTCTGGACATACATAAGATTGGCAAAAATGTATTGTGATTTTACGGTTAGAATATTTACTTCTTTGAATTTTTCTCGGAGAGAAACTCTGGGGCCCAAATTATAAATAGCGCGTACAGCCCGCTTTTGTAGAACAAAAATAATATTTATATCTGCAGCACTCCCCCAAAGGAGAATACCGTAAGACATAATACTATGAAAATAGCTGAAGTAAACCATTCTAGCCGTATCCACATCTGTTAGAGTCCTGATCTTTTTTACAGCGTATGCAGCCGAACTTAATCTAGAGGCTGTCTTTTCTATGTGTGGGCCCCACTGCAAATTGGCATCAATAGTTATACCTAGGAACACAGTTGATTATACAAACTCTAACACTTGTCCATTCAGTTGAACATTGGCCGCAACTTGTTTTACATTTGGTAGAGTAAATTTTATACATTTAGTTTTATTTTCATTAAGGCAAAGATTATTTGAGCTGAACCAATGAACTACTCTTGCAATTGCATTGTTTACATCGTCATAGTTATCTAATGGTCTTTTAATTTTAAAAATTAATGAGGTGTCATCTGCAAACAAAACAATCCTATTCCTGTCCCCTACATAAAATGGTAAATAATTAATATAAATGAGGAACAAGAATGGCCCAAGTATCGAGCCTTGCGGCACACCCATTGTAACCATGGATCCTACAGAACGTGTACCATTAATATCGACCCTCTGTATTCTATTGTTCAAATATGAAGACAGAAGATCGAGAGCTTTGCCTCTTATTCCATAGTGGTGTAGTTTTTTGCACAGCGTTTCATGTTGAACGCAATCAAAAGCCTTTGATAGATCTCAAAATATACCTAATGCATCGTGCTGGTCTTCCCAAGCTTCATGAATACATTTTAATAACTCAACACCAGCATCGGAAGTTGAGCACCTGTTTAAGTCGATATGCACTCATTGGCCTACATACAATTTATTCCCTTTAGATGTGACATTAATAGGAAATGCCGCTTTCTGACGAAGATGATCTGATGGAAAGTTACCCTTGTTGTTGATGCACAGTTGCAGAATATATTACCTATAGTACCTAGTTAGAATAAGTTAAAGAAGTATTTAAAAATTAAAAAGTTTATTACTAAATCTAAAAAAATGATACATAAATACAAGTTTTTTATAAATAGCATGTCACTTAATAGACAGAGATTGCAACTGATTGACCAGGTACATATGTATATGTTAGAACTTGATACTGTTGCACAACAGTACAAAACTGATACACAGGCCCTTCAATGTCAGATTGACCGACTTCAAGACTCTTTGAAATCAATTTCATATAAATATGAAACAGCAGAGAAACAGAGTAGGGAACAGGTATTAGCCATAGGTAAATTAGTAAATTCATGTCATTGTTAAAATGACCAATTGATATCCGCAGGCCATGTTCCCTCCTCACCCTTGAGTTGTGAAAGAATTAGATGCAATGATGAATTTTCACCAATTAAAACTGTGTGCAGTGTGGATAATAGTATATTAAGTTCAAGTAGTAATTGCGAGGCATCTTTAATAGAAAAGTTGCAAATAAAAAGTGATGCAAAGACCATAGTCTATTGCGATGAAATAGGTAAAAATTTTGGACATTATTTGTCAAAGTTAAGTTATTCTGTAATAAATCATACATATCCAGGAGCTTCATACTCTCAAATTATAGATTTAATATTGACTGGTACACACTGCATGCAGTCTACTATAGTGGTGCTGGTTGGCAGAAGAGGCAATATTAATAGTGACAAACTTTTAAAAATTTTTGATAAGTTATCAAGTCTGCAAGTAAAACAAGTAATTTTGTCCACCTTGTCATACAGCACTGCTATGAGCCACAAGGAAAATCACTTAAGATACAAATTAAATATGAAACTACATACCATGGTATCATATTCCAAAAAAATTGAATTATTCGATTGGAACATAATTTTCAATAATAATAGTTTGTTGACATTAGATAGATATTTTCTATCAAAATTTTTACAACGAAAGGTAGCTCTGTTGCTATCTAATTTTTTAATTTTTCAAGCCAAATTATTGGCAAGTACAACTGCTTTTATTGAGCAGGATAGTTTTGATACTTCACATTTGGAAAATGAAATTCCAAAAAACTAGTTTATAGGACAACAGATAATAAATCTGGCCAGTTGACTTTGGCCCCTGAGAATAATCTTAGTAAAAATATTGTTTTTATAAACCTGGTGCACCATAATGTTAGAGGTTTAATAAATGGTAAAGATTTAGAGTTAGAGCTATACATTAATGGAAATTCTATTAATATTTTTTGTGCTACAGAGCACTGGTTAAAAGATCATCAAATCACATTGTTGAACTTCGTAAATCACCAGGTTGCTAGCTCGTTCAATAGAAAACATTCTAAACGTGGAGGCTCTTTAATATTAATTAATAAAAACTTAAAAGTTAAAGAACGTAAAGACTTGGTAGCCCTCTCCATTGAGCGAGTTATTGAGATTGCCAGTATTGATTTTGAGCATTTCATCTTGTTAAGCGTATACAGTCCCCCTAACGCTCCGTACATTAAATTTGAAGCAAAGCTTGAAGAAGCACTGTTCAAATGCCAATGTTCTAAGAAATCTATAATAGTTAGTGGAGATTTTAATGTTGATATATTAGATACATCATTAACTCCATCAGAGAGAAATAAAATGAAAAATTTATTTAAATCCTTAAATCTGCATAGTACATTCTTAGAACCCACTCGTATTACAGCCACCAGTGCAAAATGTATTGATAATATTTTAACTGATATTAAACCTATAGATAAAGGTATTGTGGATCTTGTGGAGTCAGATCATCGTGGCCAATGGATAAAATTTCCTAAAAGTAGTAACAAAGTCAGCAAAAAAGAAATTAAATATGTACCAATTAACCAAAGTCGTTTGAATAATTTTAAAGAAAATGTATTAAAGAGATTACCATATCTACCTAGCTTCACTTGTGTAGACCAGTCATATAAACACTTATTTAATTGGATTAATGATGAGTTTGGCAAAGTTTTTACCTCAAAAACACTACAGATTGGTGGTCGTCCTGTTTTCAGTGACTGGGCAACACCAGGTATCTTTAAAAGTAGAAATAAATTATTTGAATTATATTCAGAAAAATCATATAATTTTAGGCAAACCTTTCAGGAATATGTTAAAAATTATTCAAAGATATTTAAACAAACGTGTCATCCTGCTAAGTCAAACTTCATTAAAAATAAAATTTCTAATTCTGTAAATAAAATAAAAATGACTTGGAACATCATTAACTCTGAATGCGGTAGATCTTTAGTGACTGAGAGGGATTTCCACTTAAAAGTAAATGGTTGCCATGTTACAGGGGACCTGGAAGTGGCGACGGAGTTTGAACATTTTTTCAAAAATGTACCTATATTGACAACAAAATCTTTCCAAGCGTCTTCCAGTTCCGCTGAACTTTTATTAGAAGAATCTGTTCTTTGTTGCAGGGATGCATTTGTATTCACAGATATTTGTGCTCAGGACATTGTAAAAACATTTAAATGTATCGAATTTAAGAAAACCGCAGACCTTTGGGGATTATCGGTCAAAACTGCATCATGTATAATTGAGGTAATTGCGCCCCATCTAGCAACTGTGTTTAATGACTGTGTTTCTAGTGGTACATTTCCTGATTTAATGCAACACAGCAAAGTCGTTCCCTTGTTCAAGGCTGGCAGTGCTACAGAGCCGTCTAACTTCCGACCAGTGTCAGTGCTGCCAACTTTGAGCAAAGTATTTGAAAAAATAATCTTGAATCAAATGCTATCCCATTTTAATAGTCATAAAATACTTCATGCGAATCAATTTGGGTTTACGAAAGGGCGCTCAACTTCCGATGCTGGTGTTGAGTTATTAAAATGTATTCATGAAGCTTGGGAAGACAAGCACGATGCATTAAGTATATTTTGCGATCTATCAAAGGCTTTTGATTGCGTTCAACATGAAACGCTGTGCAAAAAACTACACCACTATGGAATAAGAGGCAAAGCTCTCGACCTTCTGTCTTCATATTTGAACAATAGAATACAGAGGGTCGATATTAATGGTACACGTTCTGTAGGATCCATGGTTACAATGGGTGTGCCGCAAGGCTCGATACTTGGGTCATTCTTGTTCCTCATTTATATTAATGATTTACCATTTTATGTAGGGGACAGGAATAGGATTGTTTTGTTTGCAGATGACACCTCATTAATTTTTAAAATTAAAAGACAATTAGATAACTATGACGATGTAAACAATGCAATTGCAAGAGTAGTTCATTGGTTCAGCTCAAATAATCTTTGCCTTAATGAAAATAAAACTAAATGTATAAAATTTACTCTACCAAATGTAAAACAAGTTTCGGCCAATGTTCAACTGAATGGCCAAGTGTTAGAGTTTGTAGAATTAACTGTGTTCCTCGGTATAACTATTGATGCCAATTTGCAGTGGGGCCCACACATAGAAAAGACAGCCTCTAGATTAAGTTCGGCTGCATACGCTGTAAAAAAGATCAGGACTCTAACAGATGTGGATACAGCTAGAATGGTTTACTTCAGCTATTTTCATAGTATTATGTCTTACGGTATTCTCCTTTGGGGGAGTGCTGCAGATTTAAATGTTATTTTTGTTCTACAAAAGCGGGCTGTACGCGCTATTTATAATTTGGGCCCCAGAGTTTCTCTCCGAGAAAAATTCAAAGAAGTAAATATTCTAACCGTACCATCACAATACATTTTTGCCAATCTTATGTATGTCCAGAAAAATCTATCACAGTTTTCTAAACTCTGTGATAAACATAATATAAACACTAGAAATAAAAATAATCTTTCAGTCCACCACAGTCGACTACATAAGATTGGCGATTCTTTCCAGGGTAACTGTATACGCTTTTACAACAAGCTTCCCTGTGACCTGAGAAATTTACCATTAAATAAATTTAAAAAGTTTATTAAAAACAAGCTTTGTGAAAAAGGTTTTTACTCCGTTACAGACTATTTGCAGGACAGGGACGCCTGGAAATGATCTGCTGGCAAAGTGAAATAATATTAAATTATAAATAGGCCATCAAAAAAAAAGCCTTCTTAAGTTTCTTGCCGGTTCTTCTCAGGTGGGCCGCGTTCCGAACCGGTGGTCGCTTTAAATATTTTAAATAGTGTATGACATTTTGTAAGCGCCGTTAAAATGGTCTATGCAAAATAAAGATAATTTTATTTTATTTTTTTTATTTTATTTTATACATTTTCCAGAATGTGAGGTGATTCTAGTTGGCTCACAAAATAAGTTTTGTAAGCCAAAAGACTTAAACAAATTTATAAATCTAGTACACTTCGAAGACTGCACAAGTATGTCCACATTAAAATCCCCACATACCACAACATGTTTTCTACTAGTGAACAAACGCTTCAATGCATTTTCCATTACAGTTTCTAATAAATTATAATCCCTATCTGGAGGACTGTAGACACAGAGGACAATGAGTTGCTCAAGCTCAACACGTACGTACACTTACGTTCTTTACATTTTAAATTATTAGAAACGAATATAAGAGAGCCACCACGAATAGCTTTCTTTCTTTAGAACGCACTGCTAAGTGAATAAAATTCATTGTTGAACAATAGTTCATGACTTTTTAACCAATGTTCTGTAATACAAAAAATGTGAACATTGTGTTCCTTTATAAAAAGTTCTAGAATTTTATATTAAATATAATAATATATTAATATTATTTATAAAAATGTAAAAAAGATGCTTAAAATGCCATTACATCAATTTTCCCCCAAAATTAAACATATTTTGCCAGCCTATTCAAGTTCTGACGAATCTCACGAATTGGAATTGATTAGACGTATTAGTCAAAAATACTGAAATTGAAGACTAAGAAGCTACGGGAAGTCTTTAATCCTCAAGCACATAGGAGTTAAGGCTACATGTCCTTTTTTTCGTTCAGAATAAAACTTTACGTTCATTTGACCTAACACTCATTTAATATTAATAAAATGTGGGATAAATAATATCTCACATTTATAATAATAATAAAACCCTCGAGGACAGTCGTTATCTTTTATAGGATTAACGCAACCCTATGAGGGCATAGTAAATTCGCTTTTTGATTCATCCACTTTCTGATATCAACAAAAAAAATGTATCAGAAAATTATTAAAAAGCTCACATCCGCAGGGCAGCTTGTGGCGAGCTGAATGTGTGTGGCTACACATCGGTCCCGATTCCTCAGAGTTTTGTTGCTCTTCTGCACCGGTTAGGATTTAATGGCCTAACGGGAGAGCAGTGAGAGTGCTAATCCCGGGAGTGCAGCAAATCTCAACTCTGGCTTGCCTTAATTGGCCGTTCAGAGCGAGGGAGCCAGAGCTATATGCTCGGAGGTGGAAGTGTCATTTTCAAGGGCATAACTACGGGGAAGCCCGCTCCGGGCCTGGCCCGCGAAGATGAAACCGGCGCCGCACCGCTCGACACCCCAAGCCGCTCACACCGGTGTTGCCCTCTGTCGCCTTACAGGCTTATCATGCCTACGGTGATTGTATAGGGGGCCCATCTAGTGAGTTGGCAAGTCACCGTCTGCCAGTATTTTGATTATAATATATTAAAATGGCAGACGCCGTCTTCATCCATAGTTCTAATCACTCAGTTCATTTAACCTCCAACTCAATAGCCCAATAGTAGTTAGCATATTGTACAATAGTTTAACTCCCATTGGAGATGGTCCATTACCGTTCTTCTACATAAGGCGGACGTGGATTGTCTGCAGTGGGAGTCCCATTCCCTGTTACATTAAAATTCTCAAAAGGCCTCTGCGTGTTGGACCTCTATGTCCCCATGTAAGACTCCCAAAAGACCGGGTATCATCGTAAGAAAAAAAAAAGAAGATAGCCGTGAAGAAGAAACAAAAAATAATAATAATAGCCGCTCACACTGGTGTTGCCTCCTGTCGCCTTACAGGCTTATCATGCCTATGGCGATTGTATAGGGATCGTATTTGTATAGGGATTGTATAGGTATTGTATAGGGATTGTATAGGGATATCTAGTGAGTTGGCGAGTCACCGTCTGCCAAAATTAGGATAATCAGATATTTAAATGGCAGACGCGGCCTTTATCCATAGTTATAATCACCTAGTTATCATTAAACCCCCAACCCAATAGCCCATTTCTTAGTAAGCATATTTTACAATAGTTTAACTCCCATTGGAGGTGATCTATTATCGTTGTTCTACATAAGGCGGGCGTGGACTGTCTGCAGTGGGGGTCCCATTTCCTTTTAGATTAAAATTCTCAAAGGGCCTCCGCGTGTTGGACCAGTATGTCCCCATGTACGCCTACCCAAAACCCGGGTATCTTCATAAAAAAAAGAAGATACCCGTAATATATATATATTTATACTCGCAAACGTACATACACATATAAAGGCAAGATATACACATACACACAGTATTATATTTCAAAACTAGTTACACAAACATTTGACAAACATACTAGCTTTTTTACTAAATAAATGTGGAGGGAAAGGTTTGTTAATTTGTCAGATTAACTAGGTATTTATTGCATAATAATTACGTACATAGAATTATTTGTAGGATATACGATATTACTACGTACTACCCCGTCAGGGAGACAGCGTAAAGATAGTAAAGTTAGTTTTACGATATTGAAAATAATAAAAATTCCACTGTATAACTGTCAACTGTAAAGTTCTTCCGACCCTTAATCCACGTGTAGGGTGATGTAGATTCCAAAACAAGATACACACGATGTTTTCGTTTAAGGAATTTGTCCTTTGTTCCGTGTGGTCATGGTCACTTATTTAGAAAGCGCCGAAATCCATTTCACGCGGACCGATTATTTCGCCGTAGTGCACAGTCTAGTTATAAGTAAGTCTTTGCCTAGGACTGAGGACTTGACATCGACAAAGAACTAGATATGACAAAATACTAAGAAAATATAAATACTTAAGATCAGGCGGTATGAACCAAGTTTCCTTTGTCTGCCCAAGATGGGCAAAACAACAAAAAAAAAACAAAATTGTTTACTAAATACGAGGGATGGATGCATGCAAAAGATTATATTATTTCTTTTAGAGAACATTTATATTAGAAATTGATTGATCATATAATTTGTAGTAATAATATGAAAAATGCCTCTAACAGCAAGACAAAGAAGTATTTATAATAAAAATGAGGCAAAAAGAACTTCCAGTTTTAATAAGGCAAAGCGCAAAATTAGTGAAGGGTATGTTTTCAGATTACTAATTCCATTATTAATAGAGAGGATTGGTGTGAGTTTCTCGTTTCGCTTGTTTAAAGCGGTCCAATAAGTTTGACATCTTATCGAAACTTAACCTGTAAACGATGTACCTACTATTAAGATTGTTCTATCGACTTGTTGATTGCAGTGATGATTAGATTCCGTGAACCTACTTATATCGACTCTTACTTTATGATTTACATTTGCAATTTATAAAGTATGTTAATTTTACTATAAGATACTAGATGACCCCCCCGACTTCGCCCGTGACATATTTTTTTAACTCCTGTCGCACCTATTTAATCCCATCGCACCTATTTAATCCCGTCGCCCCTATTTAATCCCGTCGCACCTAATTAATCCAATCGCTTATAGATTCCACAAAAATTACCGGATTTGTCGACATTTATGACTACTGCTCCACTCTCCAGAGTAATAGCGTGTTCAACTTAACAAACAATCAAACCCTTCAGCATTATATATTAGTAAAGATTTTAGTTAACTAACAAATTATGTTACGGCTAGGGGACCGTCACCCTACACTTTTGGCCCATCACGGGCAGGAAGTGGAGGACGGAGTGCATGGTAGCTGTGTGGAATGTGAGAGGAGGTATAAAGGAGAAGATAAATGAGTTGATAAAAAATAAAAAAATAAAAAAAATCTTTATTTTGCATAGACCATTTTAATGGCGCTAACAAAATGTCATACTCTATTTCAAATATTTAAAGTGACCACTGATGGATGTAATGAATGAGAGAAAATTAGATGTTGTGTGCTTGACAGAGACCAAGCGCAGGGGCAGCGCAGTCTTAGAGCTCTAAAGTCAAATTAAAAAAAAAATTATGTGGTGTTGTGGGACACCAAGTAGGAACGAAGTTAACAAGTTCACGATTCAATTAATCATACAAAAAGTCACTGTTTGTACTAAGATTCGAACTCGGGCCTCTTGCGTCTCAGCCGAGCAGCATACCACCCAAACCACACAGCTACGTTACTGCAATTTCCAAATTAGTGTTCACTTCACTGAGGTAAATAGACAGTTTGAAAATCGACACAATTTGCAAAACAAACGAGTGGCGCGCCTGCGCACGTCTCATTTAACGCTTTTATTCCACCCAATTTTTCTTACGGTTTTACTATCACATATTTTTCAGTTCGGTCGCGCAGCAAAATCCTTATCTCCTCCAAGCCTGCCATAAGGAACTTCGTTCCAATAAAACCTTTTTATGGCTCTCCTGAAATTCCATGGTTTATCCCTTACATTAATTGATACTTCTGGTATTGATTTATTTCAACAGAAATTTTGGAAATATATTAATTGTACAAATAGAATAGAGATAAGAAAAAGTATAATATCACCTATCTACCAGTGAAAATCCTGTTAAAATCGGTTCAGCAGTTTCTGAGATTAGCCAGAACAAACAGACTATTGAAGTCCCTTACAAAGGTTTGTTATTGCAGAGAGTTGATAGTGACCAACGCCCCGTCGGAGCTGCGCACCATCGCGTACCCGCGCGGCGCGGTGGCGCTGCTCCTGCTGCTGTGTGCGCGCCTCCTGTCCGCGTGCTACGGCCAGGTGGCGGACTGCGACGAAACCTTTAATTACTGGGAACCTCTACATTACTTAGGTAAACTATTTGTGTGAGATTGTGTACACAACAGTTGAAACTTCTAGCTAAGATAATACCTAAAATGTGTGAGGAAGCACTTGTTCCGATTCATACCTGTGACAACGCAAACATCGGATATTCTGTCAAAAAAGTAACAGAAAAGAAAGCATTCCGTAGCACTCGTTTTCATGTGTGCGTTTCGATTGCTCCGCCACAGAGCCCTATAACAAAAAACTCCGTCAAAAATTCGGAATTTGTAAAAACCGAATGAATGAAAAAAAAACAAACAAAAAAGTTGTCAAAGTAGAAATAAAGAAGATATTAGGGTTTAAAGTTGGCCGCGCGAACCAAACGTGGAAAAGAAAGTAAATAAAGATTAAAGAAATATATATACAAGAAGAAGGATGTAGTCCGAGACTACCAGGACTTTAATTGGTAGTGCTAATTAGTGTCTAGCACGTAAGACCTTTTAGCCTTTTTATTACCACCTCACTAAAAAGGCAATGGGTTTTAAATTTCTTTCAAATTTAACATCTAAAATAGACACATTTTACTAAAATAGACACATTTTATTAAATTTATTCGGCCCTTTACACACACCTCAGTTCCGTGCTTCAGAAGGCACCTTAAGCCGTTGGTCCCAGTTGCCAATAAAATGGCAGTCGTTAAGCCAATTTGAAGGCCTTATGGGGGGCTTAAAAACTTTCAACAGCAGGTCACCGCAGCCTGCGCCTGTTTATTTCAACACGGCAATGAGCTCACCACCTATTACGTGGGACAGGAATACACATGGTGAAAAGTGGGCATACAATATGTATGCCTCTGCCACCCCTACGGGAATAAGGCGTGATAGATAAATAAGTAATACATAAATAAAGAAGGATCTTAATTTGTCGAAACTAATGAAAGCAATAAATACTACTAAAGTTTAGACAAACAGGAGATATTGGTGCAAAACAAAATGTCCGTGGCCGCGCGAATGAAACTCTACTTTGTAGGCTCACATCTCACTACCTATAATTCTAGGATTTTGGTGAGAACTTTCATTTATTCTTAAAATAACATATTGTTTTACCCTCAAAACAGTTTACAACTCGTGTTAAATAAAAAATAGTTATGTCTCATATGATGTTCTACCAGGGTGACAATAATTTCAATTTTATTTGGGAATACACCTTTTCTACTACACTAACGGCCGAATACTGAAACATCCCTCAAACATCTAACGTGTAATAATAATAATGTTTCAATTGTCTTATTATGGAGACACGAACTAACAAACTAACAAAAGTTATAACTCGGTTCAGGCTCCAGGAGGATAAGTCCTACCAACTTTATGCACACGGATATCGGCGATAGAGATTGAGCTTCTAATCATAAGAGCAGGAACCAAAAATAATAGAATACATCTCTGGAAGAAAGTTTCTATATTTTTATAGGCGAATTGATTGAATATACGTTATCACTATTGTTATAACCTATTCAAGTGATTTAGTAAGCTAAAGATTAACTATTCACAGGGTTGAGGCGTGAAATTTAGAATAGTGAGATCCAGCATAATACCAGCTCATGAGTCAAATCATTGAGTCGTAAATCGTTGAGTCTAATCATTGAGTCATTACATGGGCCTGATCATTGAGTCGTGCATCATTACTAGATTAATCTACACAAAAACATCAACTAGGTACCTGAAGTCGTGGTTACATTACCACGGGATTCGAAATCACATCTGCGGACCGCGACAGGTGCCGTCTCCACGAGAATGACGAGCCCGTAACCACATGGTCAGCATTTATGGCAAATTTCATCCAAGAATAAAGTTAATATAAAAAAAAGTGCTTTTTCAGCTGCAAAGAAAAGAATTAGTTCCATTAGATTTGGAAAAACAATTGAAGATTTGTTCATGATTTGAACACATAAAGAGAACTTACCACTTTTTCAAAGAAAAACCAATAAATCTTGAAGAGCAGGTAAATATTCCATTAACGCCTCCAAGCTTCGTAATAAGCTGTAAACAAACGAATAATCTTTGGTCAAAATACTAAAGATCACCAAGGTTAGAAACGTGGTTCCAAAAATCCAAAGTTCTTACCGAAATACATAGTTATTTTGGTATAACCATTTATAAGAATTCACAGGCGTGAACTTCCATAAACAATTTATAAAAGATTACTTCTTTTTAGCGAAGTTTAAATAATATATTTACAATCGACATCTTTTTGACGTCAATGTAGCTAGACGAATGCTTGTTCCGTCACCACAGACAAAAGACATTTTTTTCTTTTTTTTTCCTTTCCTAGTCTACCCTATGGCATGGAAACTAAGGCAGGCATACAGCCTTACAGAAACCGCAATTTGTTTAAAATCGATGACACACGGAGCGAAAGAGTCAACAATCTACTCACCTCTCTCTCTAAATCTCAAGACCAACAATGACATTCCAATGTGACGTTTTACAACGTTACAAACGGCAACTTAAATGTTTCAGCAGCTCTTAATACAAAATTCGTATTCTCAAACAGCAACTTTAAGCATGTGTTAAATTTAAGATGAACGCAGGTTAAGTTGCGCTCAGACTGACTCAGTGTAAAATTCGTATACTGGGATACCCACGGAGTAGAGACTAAAAGCGGAGATGCCGCAAGGGCAACAGAGTTGTGTGCCACCAGGTGAGTTGTTACGTCACAGAGTGGGCGGAGCCACGCGCCACAGTTTCATGTAAATCGTTGCTGTGCTCGGTTGAGAGTCTGAAATTTATTTGCGCTAAATTCTATAGTTATTGACGGTTTTTCACCATAAAGTGTGCTATTCTTGGATTCAAAAACGATTGAGAAACTTGTTTTAAACATAGAGGTATAACATTTCATTTGTAAGTACTTCTCATTTAATGAAAACAATTTATAAAATATTTTTCTCGGATCTTCTTCAAAAATGTAAATTAGAGCCAAATAGTAGTATCGAAAAATAGAAAAAATAATACTCAAAGTATACTTTTGTAAATACGCGATTTCTGCCCCAAACAACAATTATTTTGTAAGTCTGCAGCGTATTTACATGATATGACGAAATTTTTAATAAGAATAACACCATCTACCGGCGCATAAACCAACAATTTCATTGATAACACATTGTACATTATTCTAGCGGGAGCATTATTTGGAGTTTCATAGGAGTACATAATATTTAACTTTATAAGTGACAAAATATAATATTTAAAAACTAGAAATGCATGCATGTTGCGAGTAGACAAACTAAAACGTTCATCGGATCTTCAGTTCGATATGTGTTGCACGATTATGTCGCTAGAATGATTTACAATTAGGGACGAGTTAAAGACGGAGTTAACCGCACCCCTTTCCCCCCCGCGGCCCCATTTCCCACCCGCAGTTTGGCACACGTTTTACTAAAGAGAAATTTGCTTGCAACATCTCCGTTGTTTCTCTCGTCCGTGGGGATACCACTCAATTTTATTTAGCTGTCAAATGCCCTGTCAAACTGATTTGAGCATACCATAAATGTGAGAGTGGTCGAGAGGTCACCTAAATCCGTTTTTGAATTTATTGATGCGTTAAAATAATGTCTGGAAAAGGACGTGCTTCGTTGGTTTGGACACGTCCAACGAATGAGTGAGGAACGATTGGCGAAGAATATATATCGTGAAGCCTGGCGATCTGTCCTGTCTGACTACCCCGTCAGGACTACAGAGTAAAGATAGTTAGTTAGTTAGTTAGTTAAAATAAGGTCTTTAACGTCGTTATCTTCACCCTAAACATGAAAGACCGACCGTCAGACGACGAAATCTATAGAAGCTAAATGCGTTCGAAAAATACAAACGATGCGGAGTTTTCTGCTCCGTTCCGTGTCTCCCTATCGCCTATCGAACCCTCCCCTCTTCTGTTATCATTTTAGCTTACTAAATTTCTAAATTCTTGCCTTCTTCTCATTGCTTTGTATAACGTTTGTTTTGCCGAATAAATGCTCGTTTACTTGCAGATGCATCTTTCCTTAATCTCTGTGCGTAAGTCACCCTAAATTAACCCCCAGCCTACCCCTTCAACGTTACATAGCTCAGTGAACTAGGACATTGCTCTGGTTAGGCAAAGGTCACAGGTTCAATCCCCGTCCTGAACCAAATTGTCTTCTTTCACTTAAATAAACCAAAAAAGTTGTGGGACATTTCTTTTTTACTCAGCGCCATCTAGCCCAAAGTAAGCTATATAAGCTTGTGATATGGGATCTAGACAACTGATATATATCACTACATCACTACATATTATAAAACAAAGTCAAATCTGTCCCTATGTATGCTTAGATCTTTAAAACTACGCAACGAATTTCGATGCAGTTTTTTTTAAATAGATAAGAGTGATTCTTATGTATATTTTATTAGGTTTTTGCATACATTAACTTTATTATAACGATATACGTCGGCGGTGTCGGAAAATATGAGCCGTCTGGGAGCTTTTAACGAAAACGCTGCCTAAACCCTTTGAGATATAACAAAATAATGTATGGTGGAATTGTGTATCTAATAAAGGTCTAGAATAAAGTCCGCGACAGTATATGTCTATCTCTTAAGGATAATATACCATATCCATTTTAATACTTAAAAAAACCAGCAATTATAAAGCAGTAATTTGAAGGCTATTTACACAAATCCGTTATTAATCCTTATCATTTTAATATGATAGTTGGCTTCAGCATTGCAAAAAAAAATATTTTGTCCCTTTACACTTTGCAAATTAAATGAATATCTTAGGAGATATGGTCAAATTATAATAATGCGCAAAGAAATTAATTTCGTGTTACCATATTTCGACCGGGCCGTGCGGGCGTAGGAACTGAAGAGACTATTGTAAAATTAATCAACGACGGGATTAAATAGGTGCCACGGGGTTCGAAGTATGTCACGGGCGAAGCCGGGTGGGTCTGCTAGTACTTATATATTTCTAAATATAAAGGTAACAACAAATATATGCTCAAGCCCGGGAATCGAACCCTGGACCTTAGCGCGGCATTCGCACACACGCTACTGAGGCAGTCATAGTTTAAATAAGACACGTCATATACTATTACCGCGGTGTTTCCTTTTTCCGATAGGTTGTAGTCGCCTTCCAGGTCTATCGCTTTGCTCAGGAGGGATGAGGCTTTCTTTTCTTTTCCCAACTCCTTCAAATTAATATCTGATTATATCGATGCGGGTTCCAAGACATTCTACCTTCTCCTGGTACTTCACCAAGTTCGAGCTCGGTGTAACTTTTCTGGTTTTGGTCATCGCTGCAGACTCCGAGTACGAGAGTTACAGTAATGGGAAGGCGGGTAGAATTAGTGGCAACTTTAAAAAAATGATTTGGTCCCATGACCCTTCGGCCACCACCACAACGCTCGCATGAAAGTCGCACGGCGGCGCCGCCGAACAGGATCGCTTGGCGAACGATGCTTTACAGCCATGTAACATAGCGACCATGGCTTCATCAGGCAGCGACAAATATGATGTCCGTGAGTACAATTCGCCACCCGCCCCACACCTGACACGCCGAGCGTATGTGGAGGGCGAAGCAGCCATGCCCCGTGAGGAGCGAGGGGGTATGTGCCTGCTCGCTCTGAGAGTATCTGATTGTGCCGAAAGTTAATTACACAACATTTTTTTTGTTTTTATTAAACGCCGGTGTTTTGTTTAGCCGTCTAACAAAATGCTTTTTTTTATATAAAAACTATTCCGAACCGACTGAGATTCTTCTACAGGGTCTATGAACTGGGCAAAGTCTCAGAGATGTTAAGTGTGTAAGGTAAAACCCGCAGCGAATTAAATCACAAGATAAATAATTGAGGCCGTAGAAAAGAAAGAAACTCTCCTTCCCTCATTTGCTTAGCGACTCGGTGTACAGCCGCTACATAGGAAAGGTAAGGACCACGGTATATAACTGCGGGTCCTATGTGAGCTCATGGTATGACTTGCCCCCACCGCGCAGTGTACGGCAGCGGGCTGCAGACGTGGGAGTACAGCCCGCAGTTCGCGCTGCGCTCGTACCTGCCGCTGTGGCTGCTGGCGCTGCCCGCGCGCGCGCTGGCGCCGTGGCTGGCGCCCGTGTCCGTGTTCTACGCGCTGCGGGCGCTGCTGGCCGCGCTGACCGCCTGCGCCGACCTCATGTTCTACAAGTGAGTCACCACTCGCACTGCACCACTTCACCACTTCACCACTTCACATTCTACACAGGCCCCACATATATGTAGCAGTCATCTGGTTGTATCTGCTATTTGACTGAATATCTAGCGCGTTCGTTGAATGACGAATTTTAATTGAATGACTAAAGGACAACTCTTCAAGTCGGCGACACATGCACGCATCTTTCGCTCTGCAGATTCTTTAATCGTTTTATAAGTACATGCACGGTATTAGGTACAACATCAAATCTTGACATCAGAACCATAAGGTCAAATATTCCATATTTATAATAACAATAGCCGTTTTGGATCAATAGTTCAAATCACCTAGCACCTTTAACCCCCAACCCAATAGCCCATTTTGTAGTTAGCATATTTCCCTATAGTTTAACTCCCATGGTCCATTACATATTGGTTCAACACGCAGAGGCCTGTTGAGACAATTTAATTTTAATGTAATCTAAACTGAACTATCTTCACGCTGTATCCCTAACGGGGTAGACAGAGAGGACAGATCGCCAGGCTTCACGATCCATGCGTACTTCTTTGGTTTCTTCAAGATTCATCAATCGCTTTATACACGCACGTCTGGGTATCCGAGTACTTTTCCGTATTTGAGCAATCTGCACACGTGGTCTTTATGTAATAAATTACTCAATGCAATCTACGTAAGTCTAATCTACGTTCTTATACATAAGGCGGGCGTGGATTTTCTGAAAACAACAAAGTATCATAGTAACACTTACGAACGTCAAGATTATTGCTTCTACATTTACTGCCACTTTCGCAAGGTAATAGAAAGGAGAAAGAAAGAAACAAAATTTATTGTGTGTTAAATGAAATGCACAGTACATAGGCACACAAAAGCCACAAAAATAAGATATAAAATATTTTATAAAAGAAAACAAAAAATAAGTTAAAATATTACCTACATTTAACAAAACCATTCAGCCCTGTACTACATACAGCGCATCTCTCACACTCCCGCAGAATAGGGCCGCCTTTCAGCATTATGCAGCCACGTAAGGGATAGCATATTGCTTCCTCCACGTAGCGACGCTGGTTTTCAAAGGAGCCCTATTTCGAGGATACGCAGGAGCACCCAGTAGAAAATAAAATAAATAAACAACAATTTATTTTTATTTATTTATTTATTCTTGTTGGAGGATCAACAGCTAATAAACAGGATAACAAATATCAAATAAACAACATGAAGCCAATAACAGGTCCTCACTAATAAACAACAGTTTTTAAATTTAGAGAGTAAACTAAGACTAATGACCATATGTACATAATATATCAAAATAGATACCTTTTAGTTTGACATAAAGTGCTCAAAAAATTCCAGTCTAAGTAATTTCTTAACAGATGTTATACTAACATTAAATATATCAAATCCGTGTTTTTACTTAATAAATTAATGGAATTACATGCTCTACACAAGAAAGTATTTCGTCGGTAGTTGGTCGACGCAAATGGTACACTTAAGGGCGCACAATGGCGCAAAACTTTGACTGGTGCATGGATGCCAATCTTAGAAAGTAGGTAAGGGCTATACCCGATAACACAATGTCTTAAGTAAGAACGTTGCGTCAGTGATTTCCCGCCTTTAGGTCAGAGGAAGGAGATGAAATTTAGCACATAACTTATGATAGTTCTCTGACCTATAGATTGTCTTAGTACGATAACAGAGATATCGAATAAACTTCCTCTGGATACCCTCCAGTCACGGCAACAACAACATTCGTAAAGAGTGGCCATGAGTTTTATTGCCAGCCTACCCTTCAAGAAGAAGAATCTGACAAGAAAGTCTATGGATGCTCTTTTAAAATGTAGGTACAACATTAAAATTACACTTACATTGTTCCTTTGGATTTATATGAGAACAGTCGACTGAACGTAGTTTGCTTTAAATTTAAATAATATTATCTGTAATAATTGCTATAACAACTATGAGCTGACCAGTCCCAATAGACTTATATCAGCTATCGCCCTATTCAACCATATTATAGGGAATAAGGCGACCCAATACATACGCCACCACTGCCGGGACACTTAGGCGAGCATGACATACTCAAAAACTGCACAGCAACTATAATGTCAATTTCAAAATAATAAATAAGTCTACTTGGTGCTCACATAATAAGAAACTCAAATCACATATGTATATGTACGAGTATATTAGTTATTACCAATTAGGACTAAACGCAGCCAATTTAGGAACCTTTGTTGTCTGACGTTTCAAATTATTTATATTGTACAAATGTAAAAATAAAACATATACCTATATATTCAGATTCAAGACTAGTAGAATATAACACAATATTCATTCGAATCCTAAGTAGCTCGAGCGAAGAGCAAGCAACTCGTTTCCATTTATTTTTATCATTCAAATAATCATTAGTTGTGAAATATGCCCTTTTCAAGAAGTGCGTCTTAATTTCCGCCTTAAATTTATGTAACGGCAGGTTCTTAATGTAAAAAGTAATTTTATTATATAGGCGTACGCCAATTTCTGCATGAGTCGTAAATCTTTTGTAGACGATGATGCGTACAGCATTGGGAGCGTACACAGATGAATACAGTACAGTACAGCATCGGGAGGGCTTGTCGCAGGGCGGTGTGCCACGAGTTCGGCGTGCACGTGGGGCGGCTGTGGCTGGCGCTGGCGCTGCCGGCGGCGGGCGCGTGGGGCGCCGCGGCCGCCATGCTGCCCAGCGCGTGGAGCGGCGCGCTGGTGAGCGCCGCGCTGGCGTGCTGGTGGCGACGCCGCCTGGCGCCCGCCGTGCTGCTCATCGCCGCGTCCGCGCTGCTCAGTGAGTACCGCCCGCACCACACACCACACACCACGCACCACGCACCATGCACCACACACCACACACCACGCACCACGTACCACGCACCATGCACCACACACCACACACGCCACGCACCACACACGCCATGCTGCCCAGTGTAGTGAAAAAATAAATTGTTCCAACCTCGTATGTGCTCGAGGGTAGGTCCCCCTTGGGAGTTTCTTTATGAGTTATTCGAGAGTTCTTCACGACTACGCTTTCGTTTGTTAATGATGTTGAGCACATCGCGTCGCTGCCGAGGCTTTGAGGGTGTCCGCTGGCTCTATTGTACTTATGTGAGGAGTCTTCTTGATATTGCTTCACAAATATGGAATCCCTGTTATAATAAATATATCAACAGAATTGAGAGCATACAGAAACGACTTATTCATAAGGAATGTTTTTATATATAACTAACTGCCCCGCCCAACTTCGGTAGCGCCACATTGTAAGAGAGAGAATCTGTACGATATACAAGTTTTATATACACTATACTCTTGACATAACCTCATTCATAATAAATATACCAAAAGAATACGTTCACCTAATTTCATTTTTCTATGTTTAGTAATTTAGGCCGTTTGTTCTCCGCGAAAGGAACTCTTGCGAATGAAACCCATTCGCTAGAGTTCCTTTCGCGGAGAAGTAATCAACTAATTTGGAAAATATTTAGACATTATTGTGAAATTAATAAACGACGTAGTTAAATGGGTGCCACGGGGTTCGCAGTATGTCGCGGGCGAAGCCGGGCGGATCAGCTAGTACTTAATATTTTTTGTGTCTTTCCGACGTCGCTGTAACCAGAAACGTCAATGGATTTGAAAGTATTTCACGTTGTCCCCATAATGAAGACAGTGACATTGTGGCACCGCTCTCGTCACGCCGAGCTATTGATGATTTTCAGTTTTCCCTTTTAGGCTGGCCGTTCACAGCGATCCTCGGGCTGCCCATCGCCATCGACGCCCTTTTCCTGAGGCGAACGATAGGCGAGTTCGTGAAGTGGAGTGCGGTCGGCCTCGTCGTCTTCTTGCTGCCCGCTGTCGCCGTGGACTCGTGGTACTACGGGCGGCTGACGGTCGCGCCGTGGAACATCGTCGCCTACAACGTGTTCTCGGAGTTCGGGCCCTCCTTGTACGGCGTGGAGCCGTGGACGTATTACTTCGTCAATGGATTTCTCAATTTTAATATTGTTTGGGTGAGCGCCGAGATAACATTGGGACACCTTTTTATATGAACATCATTACTATGGAAATTACTAACGTTTATTATTCATTTATTTCCATAGGAAAACCAACAGCAATATTTCAGCCTTTTTATGTAGTGGTATTTCGTATAGGGGTTTTCTTTCGCAATCAATTCTACCCGAAAGGATAGGAGCTAGCAGATGCTGCAGGTTCTGTTATAAACTGAGCCTTTTCATCAGTTAGCTCCTTAGACCGCTGTTGTCGCGGGTGTGTTCGTGCCCGCGGAAGGAGCTCGCTCTATCGACGCTTTAAAAACGGAGGGTCAACTAGAGAGCGTTTTTTTAATTAAACTAGGTGACCCCCCACAGCTTCGCCTGTGAAATATTTCGACCTCCCGTCGCACCTATTTAATCCCGTCGCTCATAAATTCTTCGATGATGCATAAAAATTTGCCCGATTTGTTGACATTTATGACTACTGTTCTGCTCCCCAGTGTAATAGCCTTCCTCGATAAACTGGCTATCTAGCACAAAAATAATTTTCAAATTCGAGCAGTAGTTCCTGAGATTAGCGCATTCAACCGAACAAACTAGCAAACTTTTCAGCTTTATAATATTAGTATAGATTACCAGGTGACTCATTCTTAAAATCCAAAAAAAAAAAAAATTTAAATTTTAATAAGGAAAGTTACTGTAATAATGAAGGCCCACCTTGGATTTTTCACATTCCGTCCCTAAGGGGGTAAAATAAAGAATAAAGAACTCAATAAAGAAGTTTGACTGCAATACAAAGCACGGGTATTACATGTGAGACTACGGTGCAGCCGCTGGCGCTGGCGAGCCCGCTGCTGCTGGCGGCGCGCGGCGCGGGCCGGGCGCGCTGGCGGGCGCTGGCGGGCGCGGCGCTGTGGCTGGCGGCGCTGCTGCCGCAGCCGCACAAGGAGGAGCGCTTCCTGCAGCCCGTGTACTCGCAGCTGCTGCTGGCCGCCGCGCTGGCGCTGGACGCCGCGCAGAGGCTGCTGCCGCGCCGCTACCCGGCGCGAGCCGCGCTGCTGCTGGCCGCGCTCGCCGCGCTCGCCGGTGAGTCCCTCTCCCTTCCGAATTACTTTAGTTCATACTATTGTCGACCTTCAACTTCAACACGGTAAACGAAACATAGTACGTACGATCATTTTACACAGATCTATTAAATATACGTCGTCTCCGGGATTCCTGGGTCCGGTGGTTGTTATTCGATCCATGTATCGGAAGTTCACGTTATAAACCTACCACGCGGTCTGCCGCCGGGGAGGCGATTCTCGTTTTCCTCGAAATAATCTCGAATTCGAGTTCACTCTTCGAATACTTTTTTCGACCATAAAATCGAGATGGGTTTTTCGAATGTCTGATTCCCACCACTATTCGAACTAAAGTTCGAGATTATTGTGTGAAATGTTGCCATTTAAGAACCATGTCACGTTACGATGCGTTGTTCCGTTCGACACGTTTCACCCGGTTTTAAAACGGTTACAACAAGAATACTCTTACAAAATGTTCTAAAAATGTTTTAAGCTTATTCTACATGTTATAAACAATAATTACGTATTTTATAGTAATTATTAAAAGAAAAAATATTGTAAACTGCATAATATGTTACTTAATGTATATTTAAAAAATTGCTTATACCGTCCCGTAAAATGAAAAATATCTGAATGTGTCGCTGTCACTGTCACTGTGTGTTCTCTATATTATTTGTAATGACAAATTGCTGGAATTTCCACATTGCTGAAACATCGGAGACGACATGTACCACGTTTACGAATGAAACCCATATTCCACTGTACAATAAATTCAAGGACTCCTGGTAGAACGTTAACCCTAATATTATTTACATGCACTGATTTTGTGAAACAACATCTGAAGTGACTATTAACGGGCTGATAGCGTTTTTTAACAATTACAGCACAAGCACTATATAATTGTACTTTTGACAAAAGGCCAGGTCCAAAGTACCCTTAATCGGCGAACGTGTATGAAAACAATTGTAGAAGTTGAAGAAGCGAAAGTTGTATGCGAGGATCGTAGCAAGTGGAAAGCTGTAGTCTCTGCCTACCCCGATGGGAGACAGGCGTGATTATATGTATGTATGTACACTGAGTCCGCGGTGCTATATGATTTTTTCCTTGTGGCAACCCTAGGTATAACAGCTGATTTGAATTGGCTCCGTATTTTATATTGTAATATTGCAAAAATAATTATAATTTTAATTAAAAACCAATTCATCATTGCCAAATAATACCATATTGAGTGTTAAATAATCATTTTCACCATTTATTGTGCTAAAAGTAGATAGATATAAACTTAAAAATTGTACCGGTGTAGTGACAGTTAGAACATCGGAAAAATGTTCAATATTTGAAATTATTACTTGGATTTGGCAAGATTTATAAAGCCAATAGTTTTTTCAATCAAGGTTTGTGAGTTTATTTACTTTTACATCCTCATATGTCCATTAATAGTGTGATTTTGTAATTTTCTATGAATAAAACATAACCTCGTTTTGTTTCGCATTTCTTTGCTCTAAGTCTACTTTGCTAATAATTACTGATTCTGTAGCACGTAATTATAACAAAATGTCGAATACTAATAACATGATAAGGCCTTGGCTCATCAACAAGAGACAAGGCTTCAATTAACGTTGAAAGAGTTACAGATTTTGAGTGAGAAGTGCGATAAACTGAACAAGGAAAGGGACGAAAATGAGTTAGAACTGCTAGGTATTTTAAGTAAGAACGGACAACTCAAAAAAGAACTGGCACAGTTGCATTCACTGTATACTGATACCTTACAGGATCGGGATAGGCTACAACTTATAGTTGACAGTTTTGACTCATGTAGGGAACATTATGAACAAACTCTGCACCAAATTAGAATACTAAAGGAGGAGCTACAACGATCGGAATTCAAAATATCGCAACTAGAAGACAAGAAACAGAGCACAGTGGTTCAATCTAATCAGAGTTTGTTTGATGAACTGATGGCTACAAGCTTAGATACTGCTACAGCGCACCCTTCCATTGTCATAGACCTCACTTCTGATGATGAAACCGGGGGCTGTTCTAAATCATTAAAAATTATTAAGTGTAGTAAGAATAAGTTAAAGAAATATTTAAAAATTAAAAAGTTTATTACTAAATCTAAAAAAATGATACATAAATACAAGTTTTTTATAAATAGCATGTCACTTAATAGACAGAGATTGCAACTGATTGACCAGGTAAATATGTATATGTTAGAACTTGATACTGTTGCACAACAGTACAAAACTGATACACAGGCCCTTCAATGTCAGATTGACAGACTTCAAGACTCTTTGAAATCAATTTCATATAAATATGAAACAGCAGAGAAACAGAGTAGGGAACAGGTGTTAGCCATAGGTAAATTAGTAAATTCATGTCATTGTCAAAATGACCCATTGATATCCGCAGGCCATGTTCCCTCCTCACCCTTGAGTTGTGAAAGAATTAGATGCAATGATGAATTTTCACCAATTAAAACTGTGTGCAGTGTGGATAATAGTATATTAAGTTCAAGTAGTAATTACGAGGCATCTATAATAGAAAAGTTGCAAATAAAAAGTGATGCAAAGACCATAGTCTATTGCGATGAAATAGGTAAAAATTTTGGACATTATTTATCACAGTTAAGTCATTCTGTAATAAATCATACATATCCAGGAGCTTCATACTCTCAAATTATAGATTTTATATTGACTGGTACACACTGCATGCAGTCTACTATAGTGGTGCTGGTTGGCAGCAGAGGCAATATTAATAGTGACAAACTTTTAAAAATTTTTGAGAAGTTATCAAGTCTGCAAGTAAAACAAGTAATTTTGTCCACCTTGCCATACAGCACTGCTATGAGCCACAAGGAAAATCACTTAAGATACAAATTAAATATGAAACTACATACCATGGTATCATATTCCAAAAAAAATGAATTGTTCGATTGGAACATAATTTTCAATAATAATAGTTTGTTGACATTAGATAGATATTTTCTATCAAAATTTTTACAACGAAAGGTAGCTCTGTTGCTATCTAATTTTTTAATTTTTCAAGCCAAATTATTGGCTAGTACAACTGCTTTTATTGAGCAGGATAGTTTTGATACTTCACATTTGGAAAATGAAATTCCAAAAAACTAGTTTATAGGACAACAGATAATAAATCTGGCCAGTTGACTTTGGCCCCTGAGAATAATCTTAGTAAAAATATTGTTTTTATAAACCTGGTGCACCATAATGTTAGAGGTTTAATAAATGGTAAAGATTTAGAGTTAGAGCTATACATTAATGCAAATTCTATTAATATTTTTTGTGCTACAGAGCACTGGTTAAAAGATCATCAAATCACATTGTTGAACTTCGTAAATCACCAGGTCGCTAGCTCGTTCAATAGAAAACATTCTAAACGTGGAGGCTCTTTAATATTAATTAATAAAAACTTAAAATTTAAAGAACGTAAAGACTTGGTAGCCCTCTCCATTGAGCGAGTTATTGAGATTGCCAGTATTGAATTTGAGCATTTCATCTTGTTGAGCGTATACAGTCCCCCTGATGCTTCTTACATTGAATTTGAAGAAAAGCTTGAAGAAGCACTGTTCAAATGCCAATGTTCTAAGAAATCTATAATAGTTTGTGGAGATTTTAATGTTGATATATTAGATACATCATTAACTCCATCAGAGAGAAATAAAATGAAAAAATTATTTAAATCCTTTAATCTGCATAGTACATTCTTAGAACCCACTCGTATTACAGCCACCAGTGCAAAATGTATTGATAATATTTTTACTGATATTAAACCTATAGATAAAGGTATTGTGGATCCTGTGGAGTCAGATCATCGTGGCCAATGGATAAAATTTCCTAAAAGTAGTAACAAAGTCAGCAAAAAACAAATTAAATATGTACCAATTAACCAAAGTCGTTTGAATAATTTTAAAGAAAATATATTAAAGAGATTACCATATCTACCTAGCTTCACTTGTGGAGACCAGTCATATAAACACTTATTTAATTGGATTAATGATGTGTTTGGCAAAGTTTTTACCTCAAAAACACTACAGATTGGTGGTCGTCCTGTTTTCAGTGACTGGGCAACACCAGGTATCTTTAAAAGTAGAAATAAATTATTTGAATTATATTCAGAAAAATCATATAATTTTAGGCAAACCTTTCAGGAATATGTTAAAAATTATTTAAAGATATTTAAACAAACGTGTCATCCTGCTAAGTCAAACGTCATTAAAAATAAAATTTCTAATTCTGTAAATAAAATAAAAATGACTTGGAACATCATTAACTCTGAATGCGGTAGATCTTTAGTGACTGAAAGGGATTTCCACTTAAAAGTAAATGGTTGCCATGTTACAGGGGACCTGGAAGTGGCGACGGAGTTTGAACATTTTTTCAAAAATGTACCTATATTGACAACAAAATCTTTCCAAGCGTCGTCCAGTTCCGCTGAATTTTTATTAGAAGAATCTGTTCTTTGTTGCAGGGATGCATTTGTATTGACAGATATTTGTGCTCAGGACATTGTAAAAACATTTAAATGTATCGAAATTAAGAAAACAGCGGTCCTTTGGGGATTATCGGTCAAAACTGCATCATGTATAATTGAGGTAATTGCGCCCCATCTAGCAACTGTGTTTAATGACTGTGTTTCTAGTGGTACATTTCCTGATTTAATGAAACACAGCAAAGTCGTTCCCTTGTTCAAGGCTGGCAGCGCTACAGAGCCGTCTAATTTCCGACCAGTGTCAGTGCTGCCAACTTTGAGCAAAGTATTTGAAAAAATAATCTTGAATCAAATGCTATCCCATTTTAATAGTCATAAAATACTTCATGCGAATCAATTTGGGTTTACGAAAGGGCGCTCAACTTCCGATGCTGGTGTTGAGTTATTAAAATGTATTCATGAAGCTTGGGAAGACAAGCACGATGCATTAGGTATATTTTGCGAACTATCAAAGGCTTTTGATTGCGTTCAACATGAAACGCTGTGCAAAAAATTACACCACTATGGAATAAGAGGCAAAGCTCTCAACCTTCTGTCTTCATATTTGAACAATAGAATACAGAGGGTCGATATTAATGGTACACGTTCTGTAGGATCCATGGTTACAATGGGTGTGCCGCAAGGCTCGATACTTGGGCCATTCTTGTTCCTCATTTATTTTAATGATTTACAATTTTATGTAGGGGACAGGAATAGGATTGTTTTGTTTGCAGATGATACCTCATTAATTTTTAAAATTAAAAGACAATTAGACAACTATGACGATGTAAACAATGCAATTGCAAGAGTAGTTCATTGGTTCAGCTCAAATGTATAAAATTTACTCTACCAAATGTAAAACAAGTTGCGGCCAATGTTCAACTGAATGGACAAGTGTTAGAGTTTGTAGAATCAACTGTGTTCCTAGGTATAACTATTGATGCCAATTTGCAGTGGGGCCCACACATAGAAAAGACAGCCTCTAGATTAAGTTCGGCTGCATACGCTGTAAAAAAGATCAGGACTCTAACAGATGTGGATACGGCTAGAATGGTTTACTTCAGCTATTTTCATAGTATTATGTCTTACGGTATTCTCCTTTGGGGGAGTGCTGCAGATTTAAGTATTATTTTTGTTCTACATAAGCGGGCTGTACGCGCTATTTATAATTTGGGCCCCAGAGTTTCTCTCCGAGAAAAATTCAAAGAAGTAAATATTCTAACCGTACCATCACAATACATTTTTGCCAATCTTATGTATGTCCAGAAAAATCTATCACAGTTTTCTAAACTCTGTGATAAACATAATATAAACATTAGAAATAAAAATAATCTTTCAGTCCACCACAGTCGACTACATAAGATTGGCGATTCTTTCCAGGGTAACTGTATACGCTTTTACAACAAGCTTCCCTGTGACCTGAGAAATTTACCATTAAATAAATTTAAAAAGTTTATTAAAAACAAGCTTTGTGAAAAAGGTTTTTACTCCGTTACAGACTATTTGCAGGACAGGGACGCCTGAAAATGAAATAATATTAAATTGTAAATAGGCCATCAAAAAAAAAGCCTTCCTAAGTTTCTTGGCGGTTCTTCGTAGGTGGGCCGCGTTCCGAACCGGTGGTCGCTTTAAATATTTTAAATAGTGTATGACATTTTGTAAGCGCCGTTAAAATGGTCTATGCAAAATAAAGATATTTTTATTTAATATTATTTATTTATATATTATGAGCGCTTCTAGTGAAATATTCCTTCACAAAAACAAGAATAACTGGCAGGTAGTTTATGTTACTAGAAATAAAATAAAATAAATAAATAGGATTACAGTAGCAGTATTACATTCAGTTCACACAAATAAGCGCTGATATCTGCAGTGCTGGATCCCTAGAGGGCTAGAAAAGGAGAATAATTTTTCATGTAAATAGCTAGCTGATTTTGTAGACGGCTAAAAACACTGTCTAAATTATGTTAATAGAACTGTGTTAGGATCATTAAATGGTCAGCAAAAATGTGTTGAATGGGCGATGTTGCAAACAGATTAGCAACAGAACTTTAATGAGAAGTGGTGGAATACTACAAATAAGTCTCATTGCATTCGATTTTATTAACAAAGTTTCAATTTTTTTGGTAATTTTCCTAGTGTTTAAAATGAAAAAGGGTTTGTTACGTTGTAACGCGATTAGTTCTTTAGAACAGATTTTTTTGCAAAGGTTTATTAGAGAAAATAAATAAAAAATTGTCCAGTACCACGGTGGTCTATTTAATGAAGTTTCAAATGTGGTCTATTAAAATGACTCAATTATAGTATATACTTTGTAGTCCCCAAGACTCGAGTAAGATTTTGTAGTGAAGCGTGTTTCTGAGATTAGGGTCACATCAACCCTTTCTGTTTTTACGAACAGTTCAAGTTCCAATCGGTGTTCGGTCAGCCCGTTGGCGTTCCAAGTAACTACCTTTAAGTTTAGGGTCGTTTTATAGGGCTCGTATGGACGAGGTTGCGCTAGTGTGACGTGTTTGCGTTTATCACTCACTCGCTACCAATGGTGGGAGGTGGGAGATACACAGTCGGTTGACGTGGTGGTGGTGGTGCGTTGTGCAGGCGTGTCGCGGATCGCGGCGCTGTACACCAACTACCAGGCGCCCATGCGCATCCTGCGGCACGTGCCGGCGGCGCCGGGCGGAGGCGCCGTGTGCTGGGGGCGCGAGTGGCACCGCTCGCCGTCCAGCTGGCACCTGCCGCGCGGCCTGCACTCGCGCTTCGTGCGCTCCGACTTCGGCGGACAGCTGCCGGCGCCCTACGCCGCGCCGCCGCCCGAAGGTACGTACCGGCCGCGCACCGCCCCACGCTTCGGGCGCTCCGACTTCGGCGGACAGCTGCCGGCGCCCGAAGGTACGTACCGGCCGCGCACCGCCCCACGCTTCGGGCGCTCCGACTTCGGCGGACAGCTGCCGGCGCCCGAAGGTACGTACCGGCCGCGCACCGCCCCACGCTTCGGGCGCTGCGACTAGCACTGCTGGCGTTCAAAATTGCATGAACAATACATGTATCATTCGAGCGCCTCTGTATTTATCAATAAAGAGCAGAAATATTCCGTGTGGATCTGCAGTTGAATCTTTCGCAGGTTTGATTATTTTACAGTACTTTACGCGAAAGCCGGTTAATTTTTTTAAGTAACCGTTTTTAAATGAGCCTAAAACTACAATTCTTAGTAGGTAAGGCCTTTTCTGTGTTACTCATATTTATTTTATATATTTAGGTTCAAGGTGACACTGCCTGCCTGATGGAAAACCATGCGACATCTAACGAATTTTTACAGTCCCCAAAACTATTGACAGTAACCCTCGAGTCGACGGCCCAATTATCTGTGCCTTATCGCGCTCCACTAAAAAAACCCAGGGTTTTAAGGGGAAGGGAACACGTGCGCTGGCACAGCATTCCAGCATTCTAAGGTTAGATAGAGAAACGATCTTTGAACCGCTCAGATCTGACGAAAATTCTTTCCACCGTACGATAAAGGTAACACGTGGTTCAATAAGTCCCAAGACCAAGTATAAATATTTGTAAATGTGAACTCGGCCGGGGAACGAGAGGATGCGTGTGGCGGGCGCGACGTACAGCGCGCGCGTGTTGCAGGCACGCGGCTCGAGCACGCGCACTTCAACGCGCGCAACGTGGGCGACCCGCGCACCTACCTGCAGCCGGCGCGCTGCCGCTACCTGGTGGACTCGCACGCGCACGCGGGCGACGCCGCGTGGCGCGTGCTGGCGCGCGAGCCGCTGCTGGACGCGGCGCGCTCGTCGCGCGTGCTGCGCGCCTTCTACGTGCCGCTCCTGTCCGCCGCGCACTGCACCTTCGGCGCGCTCTACCTGCTGGAGAACACCGCCCCCACGCCGCCCCTGCCCTAGCTCCGCTCCTGTCCGCCGCGCACTGCACCTTCGGCGCGCTCTACCTGCTGGAGAACACCGCCCCCACGCCGCCCCTGCCCTAGCTCCGCTCCTGTCCGCCGCGCACTGCACCTTCGGCGCGCTCTACCTGCTGGAGAACACCGCCCCCACGCCGCCCCTGCCCTAGCTCCGCTCCTGTCCGCCGCGCACTGCACCTTCGGCGCGCTCTACCTGCTGGAGAACACCACCCCCACGCCGCCCCTGCCCTAGCTCCGCTCCTGTCCGCCGCGCACTGCACCTTCGGCGCGCTCTACCTGCTGGAGAACACCGCCCCCACGCCGCCCCTGCCCTAGCTCCGCTCCTGTCCGCCGCGCACTGCACCTTCGGCGCGCTCTACCTGCTGGAGAACACCGCCCCCACGCCGCCCCTGCCCTAGCTCCGCTCCTGTCCGCCGCGCACTGCACCTTCGGCGCGCTCTACCTGCTGGAGAACACCGCCCCCACGCCGCCCCTGCCCTAGCTCCGCTCCTGTCCGCCGCGCACTGCACCTTCGGCGCGCTCTACCTGCTGGAGAACACCACCCCCACGCCGCCCCTGCCCTAGCTCCGCTCCTGTCCGCCGCGCACTGCACCTTCGGCGCGCTCTACCTGCTGGAGAACACCGCCCCCACGCCGCCCCTGCCCTAGCTCCGCTCCTGTCCGCCGCGCACTGCACCTTCGGCGCGCTCTACCTGCTGGAGAACACCGCCCCCACGCCGCCCCTGCCCTAGCTCCGCTCCTGTCCGCGGCGCACTGCACCTTCGGCGCGCTCTACCTGCTGGAGAACACCGCCCCCACGCCGCCCCTGCCCTAGCTCCGCTCCTGTCCGCCGCGCACTGCACCTTCGGCGCGCTCTACCTGCTGGAGAACACCGCCCCCACGCCGCCCCTGCCCTAGCTCCGCTCCTGTCCGCGGCGCACTGCACCTTCGGCGCGCTCTACCTGCTGGAGAACACCGCCCCCACGCCGCCCCTGCCCTAGCTCCGCTCCTGTCCGCCGCGCACTGCACCTTCGGCGCGCTCTACAATTTTGAAAGAAGTGTCAAATGTGGCCTATAAGGTTGACTCGACTATAGTGTTCGTTATAATGTAGCCTTTAACGTGACAAGTATCTATAAACGACAAGTTTAAGGTAACGAAACAAAAGTATCTATAAACGACAAGGTAAGGGGTGGGCAGTACTTTAATAGAACTGCCTCGTGGCGCAGTGGTCTACGCGACTGCCGCGCTGATGTCCCGGATCGGAAAAACATTTGTGTGATCCACTAATGTTTGGGCGTTTGTTATGTATAAAATATACGTACTCCTATTTTTAAGTATGACTTTATAAGTTGTCTAGATTCCATACCATAAGCTTACTTTGCGCAAGTTGGTGCTGTGAAAAAAATAGGGTCCCACAATATATATTTTTTTAAAATCAAAAACATTGAAAGCTTTATTTTAAGGTAACTAATTGAATCGGGCGTTACATGGCGGAAATCCATCGTTAACGATAATAAAGGAGGGGCAGGGACTGTTTGGCAGCGAAATTCGCTGCCAAACAGTCTTGAGGATGCTTTGTGTGTAGACGAAACACGTGTCGACTTGTCGACTCAAGGTCCTCTTGCGGAGTATTGCAAAAAAAATATTGAAAACCTTGAGGGTAAGGTTTCCTTATTCCTATCCTACATCCCTTTCTTTGAGGAGGTCGGTTCGTCATTCCTCCGTTACAATTAGTAGAGATTATCCTTGACCGTTGTGCGTTAGGATTGACGAATCGAGAGTGTGGTTGGAAAGGTGGAATCCTCATCTCCTCCTGTATTATCGTTAAGCTTTATTTTATTAATCTAATGGAAATTCAATTATAATAAAAAAATACGTAGAATAAACTGAAATAACATATGACACACATGGTGCGGCAACCCGCAGTGATTGTTTGTTTGCTACTGAACGGTAACTCTCCAACATCAGTGAATTCAGCCCAGAACATGTTGGATATTACGGAGGTTCTCCTACGGACATTGTCTAGTCACAGTAAGGGTTAATGTAAATGCGCTCACTGCCCCGTTTCACAAATCCATGTATATTATGTTGTATCCGATATTCTTTGTAAAATAGTTACCACCTATATAGTATTGTATATATTTTATATTGAAATCGTTATTAAACATAAATCTGTGTGTTTAATTTTGACTATCCATAAGTGACGGAGCCAGGCGTTACCTGACGCTGGAGTGACGCCGCAACTCCGTGCGGCTTGACACATGTTTGTATTTATGTTACAATGGAAGTCGCCCTCGGCTCCCAATTTTTACAATAAATTAGCTTACACATCAGAATAAAACATGCGCTACTTTTTATACCGGGATCAAGTTCCTGTGGGAAACGGGAACGGGAATACTTCTCAACGCGGGTGAAGCCGCGGGCGTCAACTATCATTATAAACATGAAGTTTGTAATAATGTATGGATGTAGATTTGACCTCCATGCAAATCTACTAAATGTATTTTGACGAAGCTTACAATAATATAGCTTACACTTCAGAATAGTACTTAGGCTATTTATATTAATATACTTGCGTGTGACTCGCTCATCTATCAACGCCCAGCCGAAACCTTACACCTAGAAACTTTATATTTGAGAGTCAACTACCCTTATAATGTAGACTTCCGCTAAGAAAGTATTCTTTAAAACTCCACCCCTAAGGGGATAAAATAAGGGATAGATGTTTGTATGAAACTTGGTCATTTTCAAAGTTAAAGACTTGAAATTACCTACGTATACATATTTCTGATTAAAAATAATTGCGTTTGTACGAGTATGTATGTATGTATGTATTTTGTTTGTATGTATCTACAACCTTGAAATTTTAAGGTGAGTTACAATTTTAACAAAGTAGTCACCCATTAAGAAAGGGTTTTTAAAAATTCTGACAAAGGTGTCAAAATAAGGGGTAAACGGCTGTATTTCTGATTAAATATAATTGAACTTTGGAATTGATCGCAGTTTTGCAAAATCTAAATATATAGGCAACGTCCGGACTCACTGGTGACAATCAACGCCCAGCTGATACCCTTTGTACGGGACACTGGTAGCCGCACAGGAGTAGGTTGTATTAAAACATAAGATAAGGACAAAAGTGGTAACTTATGCTAAATAGTTGATGTTTATGAGTACACCCGAACGGAATGGTAGTCGATGATGCACTAATTTAATTAATGTAGAGTCGAAATGGTACAAAAATTGGCGTAAATTGCTGAATACGCGCAACGTGATGTATAATGTTTGTTTCGATACGAGACTCGTAGATGCTCTCGCCTGCCGAGATGAGCGGTGGAGATGATTTGATGGTTGTGAATGAGATGAGATAAGGTGATAAACAATTTGGTATATGATAGTAAAACAAGGTAATTAGGTGATTGCACAAAATAATCTAGTGTCCCTATGGTTTGCCGTTGGTTAGATCACTAAACACTGGTCTAGAGATTATAGGTGAGGTTGACTCGTTAACGCGGACAATAGGTGTTGGTTTCACTGCACCTTGATTTGTATTTTCAATTACACTAACATTTTGGTCAGTTACACTAAAATGAAACGCAGCGTTGTTTAAGCCGCGATTGCCACGGCTGGTGCCGCAGCAGAAGGGGCTTCAGTAGAAGCTCTGCGGCGGCGGGCGCGCCACTGCCGCACTCCGTATGCGGCTGCTGTCCCTAAACATACTGCCACCAGCAAGTATATGACAACGTAATGGTGTACGTCGTGCTGTGAGACCTGGGTCACTAAGCCGGTCTCCGACTTAAGTTGTTTGATTTTTGAGCCTATTTCTCCCAAATCCTTTTCATGACCACTGAGAATAGGTTCTGGTTCCAACAGAGGGATAGTCCAATTCTGGTGAAGTATATAGGTCATAGGTGGTATTTCTATCTTTATGACCTCAGCCTGTTTAGTCATGTCACTAAATTGTTGTTTCAGTGAAATAATAGTAATGTCTGTACCCTTTACTATGCAGTTCGTTACCTAATTTCAGGATACCATTATTGCTAAGGTGATTAGAGGTACATCGTTTCCGCACATGATTCTGACGGTTCGGGAATCGCAGCAAAAGCACATATATGTATTGGTAGTACTTAACTGCACCCACGAATCTCGACACGTCTCCAATTTAATTTCACATCGCTGCACCGTTGTGATTCATGGTTTTTTAAACACAATTTTTCGTCAGTTTTCATATGGTAAATAGGCCTTTGCAATGGACATAATTGTGTCGTCAGATCAAAATGTACGCACTCGTTGATATTATCGATGGACAGTGGTATATACAAATCTTTTTGCAAGTCAATAGTCACGTAATCTGAGACAAGGATTAGGGTACCCATACTGGTTTTAACCTTCTTCAAGACTGTATATTTTATAGAACTCGTACGTATGACCAGTGAGGGGAATATTTATTTCAAAAATTAATTATTTTTTGGTCATTTGCTCTTTTAACAAATGGTATATCTTTGGTAATTCAGAAGGAATATTTTCAATAGGTAAACTCAGTTCTCTTGAAAGTTTTCCGGAGATTGTATTTAATTAATCTAGTAGTTGTTCTGGTTTTAATAAATGAACATTGAACCTGCCATAATTGACCTCTGATACAGTATCTAGAAGTACCTCTTGAATACTTATTAAATTCATCAACAAACTGTTTGCAGCGATCGAAGACATAAGTCATTCGTGGTTTCAAAGTCTTGAACCTGGTTCTTTATCGAATTGGTTACATTTTGTAACTGGTCTAAATGTTGATTAAACATTTTGTGTTGCTTATCAATAGAAGAGCCCATCCTTTGCAATACATTGTATTCGGCCTCTACTACCGAAGTCTGGTTCTTGTATAGAGTCATTAAATGATTTTGGTTTAGTCTTATTAAGTCTATATCCTGTTTATATTGTTCAGCAAATTGGTCATCGAGTACACCGAACAAGCTGTGTGCAATATTACCCACGGCGTTAATAAGATCCCGTTTCGCCGACGACGTCGCGCGTGGCCGCCTGGGAACTTCTGACTTTACAAAATATTGTTGTACCGCTCCAGTTCGTTGTAGCTGTGACGTAATTGTAATAATACGGATGCACTTTTCTTAATTTCAGACTTTTCTTGCATTCTTACCGTTATAACCTTAGCATACATCTTACTAGCTAAGCTGACCAAGCTGATCGCCCTGTAGCTAGAGCAGTTTAAGCGCGAGCCTTTCCCTTTGCAAATAGGTACTACAACTGCTATTCGCCAGTCATCTGGGACCTCACCCGTCCACCAGCACAAGTTGCATAAAGCCGGGTTGACACGATAAGAGTTGGCTCGGACAGTGCCACAACAGAGTGCACTTGTACGAGTCAGCTTCATACGAGTGTACTCCTATAGTGGTTTACACGCTCATAGTGTACTCTTATCAAAGTTCATTTAATTTTGTGTCAACTCACGGAACACGCTGATCTGCTTAACATGGAACAGACTGATCTGCTGTTGCAAGGTGTCGTAGTTGTTGCAGATTTGCTAATAAAAGAGTTGAACCATATAAACAAAGAAAGTAGCAATGCAAGAAGAAAGAAGGAACGCAAGAAGAGATCGATTTGGACCTGTGAATGGATATTAGGGCGTGAAGAGAAGGGAGTATCTGATAATTTTCTCAAAGAAGTACGCATGGAAGACAAGGCCACTTACAAGAGGCTGAAACATCATTTGAGGCTGAACGGTGAACAATTTGACTATCTGTTACAAAAAGTAACCCTGAAAATACAGAGGGATGATACAATCATGAGAGCTGCTCTACCTGCAAATATTAAGTTACAAATAGCTTTGCGCTATTTAGCAACTGGTGATAGTTTTCCAACTTTAGAGAGTTCTATTCGAGTTCCAAAGTTTCTGCCAGAAGTGCTAGATGCAATATATGAAGGGTTGGAGGAGTACATACAGGTCAGTAACAAAAAATGATAATTAAATTTTTATTTATTACCAAGCTACAGTTAAAGTTATCTTAGTGAAACTAAAATAAAATTATTGTACTCTTTAGTCTTTTTGTTTTAATAGCAAATTATTCTTCGGCTAAGTAGCGATAATTCTCATATTGAATCCCCCCGATGCTACGAATTGCCTCTTGTAATGAATCACCTGCTACAACTTCTGGTGATGTTTCTTGCCGTGTTGTTCGATGTCTTCCTCTTGTAATGCACCATTTACTACAACAAGTGGTGATGATACATGCCCTATTGCGTCACGTTGGATATGAAGCTGAGATTCAAGATTGTTGAATATATGGTCTGGTATTGCAATAGTATATTCATTTGATGTCGGAGAGTTGTTTTCCATTTGCATTCGATTTATTCTTTTCCGTTTTACTATTTCTAATATTTCAGACTGAACATCTAGGGCATCTATTAGGGGCAATTGTCTGAGCTGACTGGCAATATTTTTGGCGAAAAGAGAGAATTCATCTTCAATTTCTTTATGACATAGTACTTGCTCTTTTATACTATTAAGTGTTACAATAGAGTTCTCAATATGTTGAGGTACTAATGGTCGTTTAAGTGGTCGCTTCTTCTTGATAATACTTTGCGGCTTAGCGAATGTTTCACTATTAAACTGCTGAGAAGATGATGGCGTTTGAAGATCTGCAGCTGGCGAAAGAGGTCCTGGTATGTCCGCTGAAGGGTCGGCGGGAATGTCTGGTTTCGGGGTGGTTGGAATGTCCGGTGAAGGGTTGGCTGGTACGTCTGGATCTGAAGAGCTGTCTTCTGAATTCTCCTTTAACAAAATAATAAAAGTAAATTAATAACGCCTTTTTTTTCAGATCCCGTAGACAACTGAAGAATGGACGAATATTTCAAGAGTTTATGGCAACCGTTGGAACTTTCCTGGATGTTGAGGAGCCCTAGATGGCAAGCATGTCAATATTCAACAACCAATGGACGGTGGAAGTGACTTTTTTAATTATAAAGGTTATTTTAGTACTGTACTTTAGGCTCTGGTAGATTAAACGATGCTTCAATATTCAGTAAATCAATACTTAAAAAGAAATTGGAAGATGGGACTCTAAATTTTCCTTATTGGGGTGTAATTTTAGGAGATGAAGCTTTTCCACTGAAACAGTATTTATTGAGTTTGATTTTTGAAGTTTCTTTGAGTCTTTATGAGCCAGTTGTGGCACAACTGGCTCATAAAGACAGCCTTGCACTATTATGCACCGATTGGAACAATGGACACAGAAGACAGACCTGATTCGTGGAGACAGGAACCTTGTTCAAATTATATTGCAGATCTTGTGCATCAAGGTAGTAATCACCCATCTCGGTTCGCAGAGCAACGAAGAACAAATTATAAAAACAACTTCATTTCAGAAGGCGCCGTCCCATGGCAAAGTAGCAGAATATTTTAAGGATATCTGTGTTCTTATATTTTAACGTAACATTATAAAACAACAGCTATTAATAAACTAAATACAAATATTTATTGTAATAGACTTACCACGTTCTGATAAGTTTTCCTGCTTTTTATCACCCCAGATAAAAATCTGTCGGCGATTTCGTACCAAGCCAACGAAGGAACATAAATATCATTATGATCCGGTCCCGGTAGATTTTTTTAATTTCTCCCTTTTCCTGTGTGTATGTGCTGCGAATGTTATTTATTTTCGTATTCACCTCTTGAATTAAATATGATCCGAGCTCAAATCCGAGTAAATGAAAAAATAGAGCAAAATCCGAGTCCACTCGGATTGGATGCCGGCGTCCGAGTACGCTCGGATTACATGTTTACACGATGCGAGTAGCGTCCGAGTAGTAATCCGAGTGCACTCGGTCCGAGCCAACTCTTATCGTGGCCCAGACGTCCCAGACGCGCGACCCACCGTACTTGATCATCTCAGCAGTAACTCTGTCTTTTCCCTCAGCTTTACCACATTTCATACTTCTTATCGCTTGTTCAATTTCTTTTATACTAATGACTTTAATGACACCGGATTTCGGAGCATCGAAGTGAGCTCTACTTCCCGATGTGGCATCTCTGTCTTTTCTTGCATACATCTTTCCATAATATTCACTCCATCTCTGCAGGATGTCAGTTTGGTCTGTTAGGACGTCATTGTTAACACTAAGCACTTTATTCATACTGCAGATTGCCGAATAACTCCGAGTCTTGCCTTCCTCTTTCCAGAAAAGCTTGGCGTTGTCCCAGATATTGGACGACACCTTTCATCCGCTTTCATTCTGCACCTTTCACGAGCTTCTTCTATCAGTGCATTCGTGTTAACTTTTTGCAGCTTGTATCTCTCTTTCATGTTAAAATCATTCCGCGGGGCTAAGTAGTCTAACCATGTTTTCTTCTTCATTCGACATTCTGCATCTTTCATTTCCTCATTTCACCATGCATCACGCTTATTACTACTGCCTCTTTTCGTTTCTCCACACAGTTTCACAACGGCATTTACCATACTATCCCTAAGGTTCTGCAATACACTTTCCTATAAAGTATTCCTATTAAGTAATCCATACAACATAATAAAGCAGTGGAGGGTCGAAATTCTGTACATCAAATTCTAATAAAGACGTAAAGTTTGTGAGTTTGTGGCGTAATAAATTTGTGAGGTAATCTCTGGATCAACTGAACTGCTTGAAAATTATTTCTCCAATAAAAAGCTATAAGTATTATTAGTGAGTGTCATAGGCTATATTTTATCCCCGTATTCCCACAATATTTATTTATTCCCGCGACAAAGGGAACTACGCGGCTGAAACCGCAAACAGCCTAAACTATTTGACATAGAAAACTGAAATTTGGTCAGAGTAGTAAGTATTCTAATCTATGGAGTACTCCTTATGTACTTCAGATGAGAGCATCAAGAAAGAAAGTCCCGGCATTGCTCCGGGAACGGGAATAACACGACTGTAACCAAAAGAGCCTAAACTATTAGACATGTTGTGACACACTACTTACGCATGAGTTTCGTATACCGAGCCGCAAGCACCCGTTCGTTATGCGCATCAGTCGTCTCTCGGCACGCCGCGCCTGTTAAGTCTTATTGTATCGTATAGTAATTTATGTATTGTTTACTAGACAAATTATACATATTTATCAATAAATGGACCTGCATATTATTTGGTGACCCTGACGTGATATTATTTGACCCGAACACATAATACCTGAAATTTCTTGAGAGTATTCGTAAGTACCTTAGGCACTAAGAAAGGAATTCCTTATATCCATAATAGGATTACTTGGGAAAAGGAATTAACGTGCGGGAAACCACTAACAGCCTAGACTATAAGACATAGAAACACTTAATTTGGTAAATATTTCTAGTATTCCCACGGGAACGGGAACTATGAAATCAAAACCGCCTAAACTATCACCAGCCTCTGTGGCGGGAGTGTATCCGACTGCTACGCCGTACGTAAGGCCGTGGGTTCGATTCCCGCACAGGATAAAACTTTTTTTGTGTCTGGGTGGGTGGGTCTTTATTCTGTGTCTGGGTGTTATTTATCTATAATATGTATGTATTTAGAAATATATAGGTAAGTATGTTTATCAGTTACCTGGTTGCCATAGTAAAAGCTCTGCTTAGTGTGGAATTAGACCGCGTTGTGTGAGTTGTCTCAACAATAGTTATATTTATTTATTTATATTTATTTAAAGCAGATACCTACCTGAAATTTAGTGAACGTATTATTTAGGTAAATTCCGGTATTCCCACGGGAATGTGATCATACTAATATTATGAATGTGAAAGTATGTGAAGATTTTTATTTATTTGAATGTTTTTATGCATATCACGTTTGGGGGCACGGTTATTTTTATCCCTGGAAATCATTCTCATGGAAAACGCAGAGCAATAATCAAATTTCAAGCAAGCGAAGCTGCGGGCATGAAGTAGGTACCTACTTGTAATATTAAAAGTGCTCCTTGAAATACGAAGTTTGCAACCCCAGATTTGCAGGTTGAGTTAGCTTTTAAGAAGCACTTACGCGAGCAACTCTGAACTATAGTAATTGCAGTAACTCCTTTGATGTTATCATGTTGTTTACGTGTTGGTGTTAGAGCTAGAGTAAGTAAACGAGTAATAAATAGTCTTTCACAAAGGATATTACATGCGTTATGTTATTTCTGTATGTAAATTAAAATTAAAAGCACCTTTGTAAAAGAAAATTTTAATAAACATATTATTATTATAATATAAGACGGAAGTTTTTAAAAGAATGTATTAAATAAATCAATAATTTATGAACAACAAATAAAGGCTATTCCACTGGGGAGGCCTCATCCTCGCAAACATCTTCGATTTCTTGGTCGTCTTCCGCGGTAGCGTCCTGATATTGCTGGTACTCTGATATGAGATCGCTGAGGTTGTTGTCCGCCTCTGTGAAGTCGCTCTCGTCCATGCCTTCCCCGATATACCAATGGAGAAAAGCTTTTCTTCTAAACATGGATGTAAATTGTTCCGCGATCCTTTTCAGTATCTCTTGAATGGCCGTGGTGTTGCCTATAAATGTAGCTGACATTTTCAAACCCCGAGGAGGGATATCACAGACAGCTGTCTTTACGTTGTTTGGAATCCATTCCACGAAATAGTCTTTATTCCTTTTCTGGATGTTCAGCATTTGTTCGTCTACTTCTTTCATAGACATACGACCACGGAAGACTGCAGCGACGGTTAAATACCTGCCACATCGAGGGTTACAAGCTGCCATCATATTCTTAGCGTGGAACATTTGATGCGTGAGTTCCGGCACCGTCAATGCTCGATATTGCTGACTGCCGCGAGACGTCAGCGGCGCGAAACCAGGCATGAAAAAATGGAGTCGTGGGAACGGTACCATGTTTACTGCCAACTTCCTCAAGTCCGCGTTTAACTGTCCGGGGAATCTGAGGCAAGTTGTAACACCAGACATAGTGGCAGACACCAGGTGATTTAAATCTCCATACGTTGGTGTTTTTAACTTCAATGTTCTGAAGCAAATATCGTAGAGCGCTTCGTTGTCGATACAATAGCACTGCGTCGAGTTGTCAATGAGCTGGTTGGCTGCTAGTGTCGCGTTGTACGGTTCGACCACAGTGTCGGATACTTTAGGACTGGGGACTACGGAATAAGTGACTGTGATCCTGTCCGGGTACTCTTCACTTAAATTAGCTAACAACAATGTCCCTAGGCCAGACCCGGTACCGCCTCCGAGCGAATGAATGAGTTGGAACCCTTGCAAACACTCACAACCCTCCGCTTCCTTTCTCACTACGTCAAGAACGGATTCGAGCAAAGCTGCGCCTTCAGTATAGTATCCCTTGGCCCAATTGTTGCCCGCACCAGTCATACCGTAAACAATATTGTCAGGCCGATATAATTGACCGTAAACTCCAGAGCGTAGGGCATCCATTGTACCTGGTTCAAGGTCGACGAGCACCGCTCGAGGAACGTACTTGGCTTTTAAACCTTCATTGTAATATACATTGATACGTTCCAATTGCAGATCAGTGTCACCGTGGTAGCTGCCGCATGGAGTAATACCGTGTTCGTCAGATATTACTTCCCAAAACTGAAATATAAATAGGTAGTAGTTAAATAAAAACGGTAAATCAAAAGTATTCGGATATCCAGACCTGCATGTTGTATGAAACCACCAATAAAACTGCAGTAAGCCCTGCCGAGTGGCGAGGAAGGACCCGTCGTCGTCAACATTGTCCTTGTATGGAGTGAGCAGCAACTTGATACTTGTGTCAGGATCAACGGAGCTTTTTCTCATAGAAAAAGATGAGTGGCAGAGTTGTGTAGCTTCTAGCTTCACCTTGGCTGTTTATATACTTACAAGGTGGAAACTTTCAGCGGGGCAGTAAGGAGAAGTGCCGAGCTTATCCATTGCAGCTGCTTGAAAATGATCTTAGGAGACTATCCATAATTATTTATGGAACTTTGAAAAATTAAATTATGGATAAGTAGTCTTCTAAAACCATTTTCGTGTAGCTGCAACGGATAAGGTACTTCTCCTCACACCACCCTGTTTATTGTCAGTTGCTTGAAAGAATTGCAAGAGTGTGTATAGGTATGTGTATCTGTATAGTTTCAAAATGAATGAAGTGATCAAAGAAAGAACATCTTTATTTAATGCTCCCGTGTGCGCCTGAAATGGTAGTCATCTTAGCACAAAGTAGCTAGGCAGCACTGATTATCAGTTGGTCCCATTAAAAAAACACGTGCGTATTGTGGAACCGAACCTAATAAAATCAAATGCATTTTATAATATGCTGATGATCAGGTCAGTGACTAAGTTGCAGTTGATGGTGAACATTATTCATTATGTACTTAAAAGTAAAGGAATGAAAGTGAATGTAATGAATGACGCAGGCGCGAATCCACGCCTTTACAAACGTGAGCACAGTCAGCTGAAAATTGGCCACCAGCGAGCCAGTATGCCCGTGGTCCACTCAGGCGAACTACGCAGGTGGACCACGGAAAATATACAGTGTGAACTTGCTTCACTTTTCACTATTCGTCAACTCGCACGATCGTGCAAGATGGCACATTATAATTTACTTAATTATTTTTTCTGGTCGTCAATTCGCACACATGCGCAAAGTAGGTACAATCAAACAAAAAATGTAACTTATACAAAATCTACTTCAATCTATAATATTATTTAAAATTATAAAACTGAAGAGTTTGTTTGTTTGGTTAAACGCGCTAATCTCAGGAACTAATGGTCGGATAAGAAATTTTTTTTTTGTGTTGGATAGTTTATTTATCGAGGAAGGTTATAGGCTATATATCATCACGCTACTACTCTGAAGAGCGTAGCAGTAGTCATAAATGTCGACAAATCGGGCAACTTTTTATGCATTATTGTTGATTTTATAAGCGACGGAATTAAATAGGTGCGACTGGAGTTCGAATTATGTCACGGGCGAAGCTGTGGGGGTCATCTAGTATCAAATAATTTCAAAAGGGAGATTTGAATATGTATCTTTAAGTACATATTATCGTCTGCCTCTTAAACTTAAATCACACTAGAACTATAGTTTACAGCGACCACCGCGCCATACGAGTACCACGCCCTAGGAACGCGAGACGAGGCGGGGAACGCGTAAGAAAGAGCATGAGTTCACATGAGATCGGTATTACTGGACGGAACTCGACATTATGTAACATTAAGTAGGTATATATTATCATCTGCCTCTTAAACGTAGATCGCACTAGAACTATAGCTTGACGCTACGACCAATAGGTGCGGAACAGCAATAAAAGATGTGGCTAAATCGGGAGGTAAATATTCCTTTTGAAAGCTTCCGGTACGAACGCTGCGTAAACGATTAATGTTACGCAAAATATGTATTACAAAATTATTGCACATTACATGCGCGATGTCGCCACTCGCCAATAGCGAGTTAGCGAGCTCTATTAAGTCCTCGCATCTCAAACGCGTGGGGAATCGGCTCCATACGGATGTGTCCTGGGAACTATTTATGTTTTTGTGATGTCTGATAGTTTGGTTACTATACTAATATACAAAGCTCAATTGAAAAATAATACAAAAGTATTATTTTTTATTATTATCACTTCAAAAGTATTATTATCACTTCTGTAAATATACATACACACACACTATATCTCTCTCATAATTTTACTCACAAATTCATGCAAACATCTCCACACACATCCGCCTTCGCACCCACACTTTGTTAATTATGATATCTTGAAATATTTGCTTTTCATTGAATATAACTGTGTTACTTCTGGTCCCGCTTTGATGCTTTTATATCGTAATTTTATTAAAAACACAAATGGCTAATAAACGATATTAATACCGACTTAGATAATATCAATACTTCGCAGTCCTTTATCTGTTCACCAGAGAAATGTTCAAGTCATCTTACAAACTATAAACAAGCGCTCAAAATAATTCAGGTTAATATATCTAGCATAAACAAAAACTTTGATCAATTTAGCATAATGTTAGCAGAGACCCAAGTTGCATTTGATATTATCGTGCTCACTGAGTGCTGGCTCAGTGAGGTATATACTGTACCTACCCTGGATGGATATATATAGCACACTCGTCCAAGTCATTACTTAACAAAAATGACGGTGTAGTAATCTACACAAACACAACTCGCATGTACAATTAATGAGCCTTACTTCAAAGGTGGAAGCTGCTTGGTCTGTCAAGTTGACAAAAGTACTTCTATTGTTGCAGTTTATCGCCCTCCATCGCTAAAAACGAATGATGATCACACAAACTTTATGATAGCTTAAATCGTGTTTATAACAGCCTAACGACGCAGCACTCGATCCTTGTTGGCGATATAAATATCATTATAGGTTCTAATAGCACGGACCCTTTGTACGATGAATATTTAACACTCAATGCGTCTCAGGGGTTTTTTCAACGCATACCTATCCCACAAGGATCAGTCTGAGATGTTTGGACCACATATTTAATAAATCCTATTATTATTCTACCACCCTGGTACTTACTAGAATCCTATATCGCTGATCACAGACCGACAGTTTTGTTCTTAGACCAACCAACACCTATACATATTCAGTGCTATACAAAGTCTCCTATCAATTACTTAAAGGTGAAAACAGAAATAGATAATACAGATTTCTCATTCATTCTAGAAAAGGGCGACGCAAATGAAGCAACGAACAACTTTATTTCTACCTTGTCATTAATCCTCAATTCACACACAGAAGTTATCAAAATGTCAAAAACAAATTGTACCATATGCTGAAACTATGGACAACACCAGGGATTACTCGATGCATTAAAAATCGCGACAGATTGCACATCAAGTCAAGAAATGCACCCGATAACATGATTCTAAAGGTAACCTACGCCCGTTATTGCAATTTCTGCAATCGCCTACTACGCAAATTAAAATTAGAATACCATAAGAACATAATAGATAATGCTGGTTCTAACCCGAAAGCTCTCTGGAAAGCCATTAAAAATGTCACAAATACCCAAAGAAATTACGACAGTCCTACAGAGCTTCTGAGAACTTCCAATAACTCTCAACAATAAATTAACAATATTTGTAATTTCTTCACTACTATTGGTAAAAACTTGGCTGAAAGAATTGCTCTCACTGCTAATCCCCATTCTATATCACCATTGCCAACAAACCACTCTCCAACTCATTTGCTGAATTCCATGGCTATACTGGAAGTGACTGAAGCTGAGATAGAGGCTATTATCATGAATCTACGCTCAGACTGTGCCATGGGATGGGACGGCATCTCACCTAAAGTCCTAAAATCATCCAGTGAAGCTCTAGTCCCTCCAATAACCCACATCTGCAATCTTTCAATAAACAGCGGTGTCTTTCCGGATGCTCTAAAAAAACACTACTCCACCCAATCCACAAGAGTGGCGACAGAGACTGTGCCAACAATTATCGACCTATTTCAGTGCTCTCATGTCTATCAAAGATTCTGGAAAGAGTTCTGAACAATGCACTCCAGAACTACCTTTGCAAATTAAACATTATAGCTAAAAATCAATATGGCTTTAGATCAGATATTTCCACTGAAGACGCCGTGATTGATCTAACCAACACTGTATTAAAAATTTGGATAGTAACAACAGATGTGTGTGCATATTTTTAGATCTCTCCAAGGCTTTTGACATGGTCTCTGTGCCAATCTTACTGGACAAGATGGAAGGACTGGGAATAAGAGGGTGCACTCACGATCTGTTTAAGAGCTACCTTAGTAGCAGACGCCAGAGAGTAAAAGTCGGGGATCGGTTGAGTGATGAGGTTCTTGTCTCTTGTAGTGTTCCACAGGGCAGTATTCTGGGCCCTACGCTCTTTCAAATACGTGAATGACCTATGCACTATGTGTCTCCTTCACACTAAAATATTTACCTATGCTGATGACACCGCGATTGTAATAGATGGCGCTACCTGGTCAGCAGTGAAAGAGCGCGCAATACTCTTTAAAACATATAATACTCTGGCTTAGCAAAAATCTACTGACGCTTAATGTGGACAAAACACTCTTCATCCCCTTCTCACTGTCCAAAATTAACACACCTGCGATTTTTACATTAGAGTTCACACTTGCGTGGATAATAATAGCTGTACCTGTCAGGAAATATCTCGAGCTACAAGTGTGAAATATCTTGGCGTACATATTGACAGCAGGCTTGCGTGGGATATACATATTGGTGTCGTAAAGACGAGAACAAGAAGGCTGATACACCTCTTTAAAACCCTGCGTGATACCATCAACCAAACTAGGCTAAGAATGGTTTATCTTGCCTTGTCTCAATCTATTATGCAGTACTGCATTCCCGTCTGGGGTGGGTCTGCGAAGACTCAACTAATGGAACTGAAAAGAGCGCAGAGAGTTGTACTGAAAGTTATGAACCAAGAGCCGTTAAGATACCCTACAGCACAACTTTACGCAGAAAATAATGTTCTAACAGTCAGGCAGCTCTATGTACTCAGAACAGTTTTAAATGTGCATCAAAGTGTCCCACTCCCTGACCCCAACAAACGCAAGAAGCAACTTGTTTGCTATAGCTCTCGTTGCAGAACAACCTTTGCCAGGTGTCAGTTTAAGAGTCTAGGGAGCAAGCTTTACAATCTATTAAATAAACACGGCAATATTGTAGAACTTAATAGGCACAACGTTAAAAATATTGCTACTAGTTGGCTTCTCCAATTAAACTATGAAGGCACTTAAGAATTACTCAAATATTTAGAGTAAAGTTGTTTCTCAATATTGCAAGGTTCTCTCTCTCACACACACACACACACAGACACTCACACACACACACACACACACACACACACACGGACACGGACACACACACGCACACACACACACACATACACAAATACAGTCAACTTTCTCTTGCACACGCGTAACAGAATCATACTTACATTTATAATACATTAATATTAAAAGCATGTTTATATAATTATTGTACTACTTACTAAAATTTTATATTATTTAGTAACAGTGTTAACTTATTGTCTTTTTCTTAAATATTATTACCTTACAATTCATGAACAGTCGTCACTTACTGCGTTTAACGTGTCAAATTATTTGACTGAACACTGTCTCCAGAGCCAGTATCAGGTATGTTTGTAACTCTCACTACAGCATAAACTAAGACATGATTGTAAATCTTCTCTGTGACCAAATAAACATATTATTATGTTTCTTCTTTTCACGGGTATCTTTTTTTTTATGAAGGTACCCGGGCTTTTGGTAGGCGTACATGGGGACATACTGGTCCAACACGCAGAGGCCCTTTGAGAATTTTAATCTAAAAGGAAATGGACATCTATTTAATCTTAAAAACTGCAGACAGTCCACGCCCGCCTTATGTGGAAGAACGATAATGGACCACCTCCAATGGGAGTTAAACTATTGTAAAATATGCGGACTATAAAATGGGCTATTGGGTTGGGGGTTTTATGAACAAGGTGATTATAACTATGGATGAAGGCGGCGTCTGCCATTTTAATATCTAATTATCAAAATTTTGGCAGACGGTGACTCGCCAACTCACTAGATGGGCCCCCTATACAATCGCCATAGGCATGATAAGCCTGTAAGGCGACAGGAGGCAACACCGGTGTGAGCGGCTTGGGGTGTCGAGCGGTGCGGCGCCGGTTTCACCTTCGCGGGACAGGCCTGGAGCGGGCTTCCCCGTAGTTATGCCCTTGAAAATGACACTTCCACCCCCGAGCATATAGCTCTGGCTCCCTCCCTCTGACCGGCCAATTAAGGCAAGTCAAAGTTGAGATTTGCTGCACTCCCCAGTAGCACTCTCACTGCGCTCCCGTTAGCCCATTAAATGCTAACCGGTGCAGAAGAGCAACAAAACTCTGAGGAATCGGGACCGATGTGTAACCACGCACATTCATGCGGATGTGAGCTTTTCAATAACTTTCTGATACATTTTTTTGTTGATATCAGAAAGTGGATGACTCAAAAAGCGAATCTACTATGCCCTCATAGGGTTGCGTTAATCCTATAAAAAATAACGACTGTCCTTGAGGGGAATAAATAAATATTATTATTATTATTATAACGAATGAAACGTTGTAAAGCTAAATACTTAGTACCCACCTTGGCACCGATTTGATTCCCACATTTACCGACTTGTATGTGAACAATTTCTCTCATTTTGATAACGCGAGAATTTATCAAAAATAAATTGCTTTTACCTAATTAAATATCTTAAAAAACTAATAACATTAGAAAAATATTTAATTTTGACTACATCGACATTGGATTGTTAAACAATAATTATGACGGATACTACGAGTAGGCGCCTATTTATTGCAAGGCTGTATAGATGTGTAAAATAAAAAAAATCCAGTTGACCGAGTCATACCTCTTACGCCCAGACTAACCAAGGGGCCTACCAATCTTTCGGCCCACTTCCGGAAGAGATCGTCGCGAGCCTACTGTCTCCAGTGGTCGATCTCGTCCGGAAGCGGCAGTCCACCGTTTCTTCGCACCAGGGCGCTCTCTTCGTACACCTTCTTCAGGACTCCAGCCTCGAGATCCCAGGGGAGACTCCCTGCGATAAGGTATGCCGCCTCGTTGGACACGGTGCAGTATGCCTGCGCCGCCCTCTGCGCAATCGACCGCTGGCGTTGCTGCCATTTTAGCAGCGGTATTGTTTTGGCGCAGAGGGTGTCCGACTGGATGAGTGCTCCGTAGACCGCCGTTGAGCACACTACACCGCCGTAGAGGCGGCGACACGCACTATTCGGCCCCATCCGATTTAGGAGCAGCCTCGCCAGTCTTCCGGCGTACGAAAGCAACTTCGACGAAAGATGCCGGAAGTGGTCGACGAAGCCCCATCGACTGTCGAGTACAACCCAAGATACTTTATACTCGACCCGACAGCCAAGCGCGGGCACGATAGGCATGACCGCAACCTAAATTGAGCTTGTGACACCACACTTTAACGGTTTATTGAGATCTTTTGGCTGATGATTTTCAAAGCTTTAGTTAAAAATGAATGTAATATAAACTTTAACAAGTTGCAATGACGGTTCTGCACGTGTATTGAACGACTATTTTTAATACAGTTGCGAAAAAATGAAGCAATTTAATAAAATAATAAAAACACAATAAACTCAAGTAACTAATCATTAAACCAGGAACGTCTAGAGCAAGTGAATGAAATTGTGTATTTAGGAAGTATGTTTAGCGCGGATGGAAGATGTGATTCGGATGTGGAACGGCGAGTAGCTGCCGGAAACAAAGTTAACGGTGCTTTGTCCCAGTTAGTAAAGCGACAAAGCATCGTAAAAGAAGCACGACTGGCGATTCATAACGCAGTGCTAGTGCCAACTTTGCTTTACGGTAGTGAAACCTGGGTATGTCAGCAGATGCATGAAAGTAAATTGAATGCTGTGGAGATGCGATCACTTCGAAAGTTGTGCGGCGTTACCTTGGCTGGCCGAATACGTAACGAAGTGATACGCAATTTGGCAGGTTTGAATGAAAGTGTCAGCGTTAAGCTGGAAAAGGGCGTGCTCCGTTGGTTTGGACACGTCCAACGAATGAGTGAGGAACGATTGACGAAGAATATATATTGTTCAAAAGTAGAGGGTAGAAGGAGTCAGGGTAGGCCGAGACTTACATATGAAGACCACTTGAGCAGATTGCTCAAAAACGGAAAGGTCAAAAGTACTCGGATACCCAGACGTGCGTGTATGAAGCGATTGATGAATCTCGAAGAAGCGAAAGAAGTTTGCATGGATCGCGAAGCCTGGCGATCTGTCCTCTCTGACTACCCCGTCAGGGATACAGCGTGAAGATAGTTAGTTAGTTAGTTAACTAATCATTTATTTCTTTTAAAAGTTATAGTTCACATATACATTGAAATTGGTACAGTTTTTTATATTAACTGGGGAAGTTTTCGGTTGCATATTTACTGTTTGAGACAAACTATTATTCATTTCATATGATTGTTCATGTATATTTGTCAAAGGTGTCATACAAGGGCGTTTGCTAGTTGATGGAATTGGATCTGATGAATTATAATTATCAACGAAGGTAGGCGGACCAACGTTCTCTTCAGTATTGTCATGTGAAGGAGATGGACTGGACTTTAAATTAATGGATTGTGTGATTTTTTTCCCAGTTTCTAGTTTGTTGTTTAATGAATCAGCAATATAGCCTTCTGCAACTTTGTCTGGCTTCCAGCCTCCTAGTCGCTTTAAGGACGTCAAATTGGCTCCTGAATCTACCAATAATGTAGCAGAGGTCCTCCTGAAGCTGTGCCCAGTAGAAACGTAGCTATTTCTTTTGGCATATTACCAAATTTGTTTATCCCGATTGCTTGAGCTGTACACTTCCCTTTTTGATAATTTTGGAAAAAACGGTCGGTTTTTGTTTTTTGGGACCGCTGATTCATATATTTTTGCACTATTTTAAGAAAATCTTCTTCAACAATAAAGCTTCTCGGTATCTTATTTTTTGTATTCGGAATATTGATTAGTAGCATTTTTCCATGGATTTCAATATTTTTTAAAGTGATATTAGCTAACTCCGCTCTGCGGCAAGCACCAGCATCGCCAAAAATCAGCGCAACCTACAAAAAAAGGGTTTTGATTATTTTTTTTTATATTGAGTGTATTTTGCGATTTCGTACTTAATAATAAATTACCTTTGTGCTTAAATAACGATCATCGGGAGCTTCGTTCAAAAACCTTTCCACTTCATTCGATGTTAATATTTTCGACTTTTTAGTTGTAAAGCCGTCTGATTGTCGTTTTAGGAAAGCATTTAGTTTGGGGTATTCACTGATATCCACATTATTCCTGATTTTTAGCACACTTTTTAACATTGAATACCTCGACCATAAGCTAGATGGTTTTAATTTTGTTGAAAGTTCAGAGAAGTATGCCAAAATGACATTTTGTGAAAAACTATTTGCCTTTTTCTCTTCTCTACACACAATGAATTCGTCATATGTAGATATGTAGCGACTTTTAGACTTTTCAAGTAAAATGTTCTCCGAAGCATTTTTTGCAATTAAACTGAGTTCCGGTGGCGTTAATTCAAATAATTTGTCGTCAAAATTACTCATTTTGTGCAACAAGCAACTAAACTCGAGAAGTAAATTTTTGGAAAATGGCGCCAATAGTAAAAGAATATAAGCAGAGGCTATGGCAGTGCACGTCATACAGCCAACTTTTTTATTTTTATAAATGTTTATTTGGCCTATACATAATGAACTAATATTAAATTAATGTTTAAATTTGTACTTAATATTACTTTTAAATCGGATATTGAAATAAATTAGTAGCTTTTTATAGAAATATTTGCATGAATCATGAAAACTTCTTTGATTTTTTTCGAGTAAAAACTTCGTGGTTGGTTTTTTTCTTTTTAATAGTCATTATTATGTCAGTTGGGAAAGAAAAAACACTAGTTCGGTAATGGCAAAGAAAAAACACGCCCGTGTTATAGCCCACATCCCGAACGCTATACGTCCCTGCAATATGCCACTTTTTGAGTAACTGTATTAAAAAATAATAATCAATACAGCAAGACGCTTTGCACCGGCGATAACTGTGACCAGACACTTTAAAGAAACCACAAAAACAATAACTTTATTTATAAAATTTGTCCTGACTTTTAGGGTTCCTTATGGATTCGTTCGTCATGTCAGTCTATGAGTTAAAATGTTTTTTAGTATATGGACAGGACAGGTTTATAACAGCTATGTAGGTAGGTAGGTAGGTAGGTAGGTAGGTAGGTAGGTAGGTAGGTAGGTAGGTAGGTAGGTAGGTAGGTAGGTAGGTAGGTAGGTAGGTAGGTAGGTAGGTAGGTAGGTAGGTAGGTAGGTAGGTAGGTAGGTAGGTAGGTAGGTAGGTAGGTAGGTAGGTAGGTAGGTAGGTAGGTAGGTAGGTAGGTAGGTAGGTAGGTAGGTAGGTAGGTAGGTAGGTAGGTAGGTAGGTAGGTAGGTAGGTAGGTAGGTAGGTAGGTAGGTAGGTAGGTAGGTAGGTAGGTAGGTAGGTAGGTAGGTAGGTAGGTAGGTAGGTAGGTAGGTAGGTAGGTAGGTAGGTAGGTAGGTAGGTAGGTAGGTAGGTAGGTAGGTAGGTAGGTAGGTAGGTAGGTAGGTAGGTAGGTAGGTAGGTAGGTAGGTAGGTAGGTAGGTAGGTAGGTAGGTAGGTAGGTAGGTAGGTAGGTAGGTAGGTAGGTAGGTAGGTAGGTAGGTAGGTAGGTAGGTAGGTAGGTAGGTAGGTAGGTAGGTAGGTAGGTAGGTAGGTAGGTAGGTAGGTAGGTAGGTAGGTAGGTAGGTAGGTAGGTAGGTAGGTAGGTAGGTAGGTAGGTAGGTAGGTAGGTAGGTAGGTAGGTAGGTAGGTAGGTAGGTAGGTAGGTAGGTAGGTAGGTAGGTAGGTAGGTAGGTAGGTAGGTAGGTAGGTAGGTAGGTAGGTAGGTAGGTAGGTAGGTAGGTAGGTAGGTAGGTAGGTAGGTAGGTAGGTAGGTAGGTAGGTAGGTAGGTAGGTAGGTAGGTAGGTAGGTAGGTAGGTAGGTAGGTAGGTAGGTAGGTAGGTAGGTAGGTAGGTAGGTAGGTAGGTAGGTAGGTAGGTAGGTAGGTAGGTAGGTAGGTAGGTAGGTAGGTAGGTAGGTAGGTAGGTAGGTAGGTAGGTAGGTAGGTAGGTAGGTAGGTAGGTAGGTAGGTAGGTAGGTAGGTAGGTAGGTAGGTAGGTAGGTAGGTAGGTAGGTAGGTAGGTAGGTAGGTAGGTAGGTAGGTAGGTAGGTAGGTAGGTAGGTAGGTAGGTAGGTAGGTAGGTAGGTAGGTAGGTAGGTAGGTAGGTAGGTAGGTAGGTAGGTAGGTAGGTAGGTAGGTAGGTAGGTAGGTAGGTAGGTAGGTAGGTAGGTAGGTAGGTAGGTAGGTAGGTAGGTAGGTAGGTAGGTAGGTAGGTAGGTAGGTAGGTAGGTAGGTAGGTAGGTAGGTAGGTAGGTAGGTAGGTAGGTAGGTAGGTAGGTAGGTAGGTAGGTAGGTAGGTAGGTAGGTAGGTAGGTAGGTAGGTAGGTAGGTAGGTAGGTAGGTAGGTAGGTAGGTAGGTAGGTAGGTAGGTAGGTAGGTAGGTAGGTAGGTAGGTAGGTAGGTAGGTAGGTAGGTAGGTAGGTAGGTAGGTAGGTAGGTAGGTAGGTAGGTAGGTAGGTAGGTAGGTAGGTAGGTAGGTAGGTAGGTAGGTAGGTAGGTAGGTAGGTAGGTAGGTAGGTAGGTAGGTAGGTAGGTAGGTAGGTAGGTAGGTAGGTAGGTAGGTAGGTAGGTAGGTAGGTAGGTAGGTAGGTAGGTAGGTAGGTAGGTAGGTAGGTAGGTAGGTAGGTAGGTAGGTAGGTAGGTAGGTAGGTAGGTAGGTAGGTAGGTAGGTAGGTAGGTAGGTAGGTAGGTAGGTAGGTAGGTAGGTAGGTAGGTAGGTAGGTAGGTAGGTAGGTAGGTAGGTAGGTAGGTAGGTAGGTAGGTAGGTAGGTAGGTAGGTAGGTAGGTAGGTAGGTAGGTAGGTAGGTAGGTAGGTAGGTAGGTAGGTAGGTAGGTAGGTAGGTAGGTAGGTAGGTAGGTAGGTAGGTAGGTAGGTAGGTAGGTAGGTAGGTAGGTAGGTAGGTAGGTAGGTAGGTAGGTAGGTAGGTAGGTAGGTAGGTAGGTAGGTAGGTAGGTAGGTAGGTAGGTAGGTAGGTAGGTAGGTAGGTAGGTAGGTAGGTAGGTAGGTAGGTAGGTAGGTAGGTAGGTAGGTAGGTAGGTAGGTAGGTAGGTAGGTAGGTAGGTAGGTAGGTAGGTAGGTAGGTAGGTAGGTAGGTAGGTAGGTAGGTAGGTAGGTAGGTAGGTAGGTAGGTAGGTAGGTAGGTAGGTAGGTAGGTAGGTAGGTAGGTAGGTAGGTAGGTAGGTAGGTAGGTAGGTAGGTAGGTAGGTAGGTAGGTAGGTAGGTAGGTAGGTAGGTAGGTAGGTAGGTAGGTAGGTAGGTAGGTAGGTAGGTAGGTAGGTAGGTAGGTAGGTAGGTAGGTAGGTAGGTAGGTAGGTAGGTAGGTAGGTAGGTAGGTAGGTAGGTAGGTAGGTAGGTAGGTAGGTAGGTAGGTAGGTAGGTAGGTAGGTAGGTAGGTAGGTAGGTAGGTAGGTAGGTAGGTAGGTAGGTAGGTAGGTAGGTAGGTAGGTAGGTAGGTAGGTAGGTAGGTAGGTAGGTAGGTAGGTAGGTAGGTAGGTAGGTAGGTAGGTAGGTAGGTAGGTAGGTAGGTAGGTAGGTAGGTAGGTAGGTAGGTAGGTAGGTAGGTAGGTAGGTAGGTAGGTAGGTAGGTAGGTAGGTAGGTAGGTAGGTAGGTAGGTAGGTAGGTAGGTAGGTAGGTAGGTAGGTAGGTAGGTAGGTAGGTAGGTAGGTAGGTAGGTAGGTAGGTAGGTAGGTAGGTAGGTAGGTAGGTAGGTAGGTAGGTAGGTAGGTAGGTAGGTAGGTAGGTAGGTAGGTAGGTAGGTAGGTAGGTAGGTAGGTAGGTAGGTAGGTAGGTAGGTAGGTAGGTAGGTAGGTAGGTAGGTAGGTAGGTAGGTAGGTAGGTAGGTAGGTAGGTAGGTAGGTAGGTAGGTAGGTAGGTAGGTAGGTAGGTAGGTAGGTAGGTAGGTAGGTAGGTAGGTAGGTAGGTAGGTAGGTAGGTAGGTAGGTAGGTAGGTAGGTAGGTAGGTAGGTAGGTAGGTAGGTAGGTAGGTAGGTAGGTAGGTAGGTAGGTAGGTAGGTAGGTAGGTAGGTAGGTAGGTAGGTAGGTAGGTAGGTAGGTAGGTAGGTAGGTAGGTAGGTAGGTAGGTAGGTAGGTAGGTAGGTAGGTAGGTAGGTAGGTAGGTAGGTAGGTAGGTAGGTAGGTAGGTAGGTAGGTAGGTAGGTAGGTAGGTAGGTAGGTAGGTAGGTAGGTAGGTAGGTAGGTAGGTAGGTAGGTAGGTAGGTAGGTAGGTAGGTAGG